>OY728145.1:270062478-272562478 GCA_963277665.1 Viscum album | reverse complement strand
ATATTTCATGTTGTCACATGTAGAGAATATACCAAAATGTATAGGTGTTCCTTTTATACTTCCCAACTTTGACCTCTTTTGATTTTTATTTTATATTCCCCTATGGACATACGTAACCTTGAATTCTCAACATGGTTATAAAAAAATATAGAAATGATAAAGAATAACATAGATCACTTATTTAAAAATATGAACAACATGATTTTTAGGTTAAAAAACAATTTTCATTATCCATTATAGTATTAATTCTTTCATATCTAAACATCAAATATATTATTTATTTGTGATGAGTGGTATTATATATAGGATTTATTCCATTTTCTATGATAATCCTATTTTCATCATCCGTCAAATAAAATTCATCATCTAATGTAATATTAATTTATTTTATAAATTATTATTATTTTAAAATAATTATTATAAAATATATAGGATTTGATGAAGACAAATTTCACCTTTTACATAGTTTTAATAAGGTATTTGAGTTTTAATTTGATGAAAATTATCTTGAAAATTATTTTTTTCATGTGGAATGTTACATTTCTATATTTAATTTTATTTCGCATATTCTTATTCAATTTATATTTCCACTTATATATCATCGATCAAAATTACTAATAAATCATTTATTATAGTAATATAATTTTTGGTAATTCACTATGGATTTTCTTAACGGGTTTTCTTAACATTCGTATCTTTGTTTATATTTTGGATTAATTTTCTATATTTATATTTCATACATACACCAATAAAAACATTCCTAGATTTATTGTATATTTCCTTGGTTTGTTCTCCACTTACACAATTTACTAATCCATTATTTTATGAAAAAACACTCATATTATAATTATTGATTTTATATAAAAATGGTATTTCTTATGCTTGTTATTGATGTATTATTGACTCATATTTTATGGATTAATAGGTGTATTATGATTAAAAATTACTTCATCTACCATCCCAAGGATATTATAATTTTTTATTTAATATTAAATAAACATTTCTCTATAATTGACTTTGATACCTTCAAATTTATGCTTCTGCCATCCTTGAAATAATAACCACTGAAAAAACCACAATATGATCTAAATTTTTAAATAATATTTATTTTAAAAAATTTTATCCTTCATTTTTCAATTTTGTGTTTTAATTTCTTTCTTCCCCCTTGATGAAGATGATATTATATTTCTTAAAACTATTTTATTATTACATGAATATAATTTTCAATGTCCACACCTATTATATCACTAACCTAACACACAAATATGATTTTCATTCCTTGAACTAATTTCTATATATTAATGAAATGTTACTATGTTTTTATTTTTTTTCATAGATTGGTTATATTTAGGGGTGGAAACACGTTTATACATTATTCTATCCCTCATTATGTTTTTGAATTATTTTTATAACTTTTCTTCACCATATGTAAATAATAATTTTATACCACCACTATTTTTGAATAGATATTTATGATATTTATTATACTTTTGGATGAATGGTACTTATTCTATTTTGGATTCCTAAGAATGATCAATAGATGCTCTAATTATTCCCCACTTGTTCATATTCTTTCTGGATAATAATCTCCATTATAACTGTGTGCGGTAGAAATACCTATTCCATTATCTTTTTATAAATACATTTCTTGATCATAATTTTTAACAAAATTATATTTCAATTTCATAAAATTTATTATTGGGAATTTTTTTTGTATTCCCTACTATATCTAAAATAGCATTGTGGTATTTATTTATTTTCCAAATTTCATCCTCATGATATTTATTACATTCTTGAAGAGATGTTTCAAGAACCTTGATTTTTATTTAATTTGTATTTAATATGGAAGCATTGATGTAAATGAAATAATGTTTTGTTTATTCTAATGTCTAGATATTTTATTCAATGGTCTTCTTAACTCCATACATCATTTGTATTTTTTATGAAAGTTACTATCAGATTAAGAGAAAATCCCTTTATGCTATCTATTTCTTATTTTTCTCACTCCATCATTTTTGTAGAGATTCATTCAGGTTAATATATTTTTCCAATTTAATTTTATTCTCATATAGAATAGATGATATCATTATGGAAACATTAAAAATTTAAAAATTAAATAAAATTATTAATTAGAATCCCTATAATGCATATATTTCGTAGTATCAACTAATATTTCCTGTGTAATTGTCGAGATAGGATCGTTGACACAGATGGTTAGTTTTTTGTTATAACATTTAAAACTATCTTACCTAACTCTTGTTCTTAAAAATTCGTTGATAATTTTAGGATAGAAAAACACTCTATCTCCATGGTAGTTGATTTAACCACTACATATTCCCCTTACAATAAAAATTGGTATTAGTTAATATTATTTCATTGGGAAACTAAAATGTCTTCCTTTATATATGTGTGGGATTACATAACTAGTTATATCATCACATTATGTTTCATATTTATAATATTATTGGTAGAGATAAAATTATTTTAAAAAATATATATATTTTTTAAAATTTTAAAGTTATTTATAAATTTGGTAACATATACAAATCATCAGAAATAAAAAAAATCCAATAATAGAATCCTCTCAATGGGGGGAATTATTTTATAAAAAATATATTATCTCTTTGAGGAATGATAATCACTAATAGGGGATGGGGTCCTCTATGTTACGGTATTCGTATTTAAATTATTATTTTTTTCACATTATATTTACTCAACATTTTTAGCGAATTGATCTATATTTCCCTCACCTTATTTTCATTAATTTTCACATCCAAACACCAACACAGCAAAATGATATTTTATATATTAATGATCACCATTAAATAATAATGGCTAATCCTTGTTGATAATGGGGAAACCCCATTAATACAAAATCTAATATTTTAATACCTATACGCTTTATGAAAAAATAAATAAATGAATGTGTATTGTACATTATTGTCCAAAAACATCATGTTCATTTCATAGTCTTATATAATACACAATTTTCATTAAAATAACTTTATATAAATTTAAAATAAAATTATGGTTATAATAATTGAATCATCCATCTAATTTGGTCATCTAAATGTTTTTTGTGCTGCCTTAATCATATTATTCTTCTATTACTAATATAGAACAATTTGTCAAATACAACATCTTATTTTATTTCATAGATAGTGTAATGTAACATCAATTTAGAATAAAATAAATAAATCCGAAATATTTTAATCTTAATATATATCATCCACTAATGCATGATACATCTTCAGATAAAACTATACTATATAGAACACTCATCTTCTTATAACCTCATTTTCCCTCTTCTTCCATTAATGTGATTGAAAAGAAATTATTATACATTTCCATATTTCATTTTTTATTAGAATATCATAAATGAGAGATTCTGGTCTTATATCTCTACCTTTTACATTAACATTATTCTCCATAATTATTAAGGTGGAGTTCTTAGGTTTTATTCAATAATAATGAATTTTCAGATTGATGTCGTAATAGTTCCAATCTCAGAAAATATTTTCCCAAATTTTATGAATATATATATAAATAATACAACATAAAATTTTCAACAAGAAAATAATTTATAAATCAGGAAATATTATATTTTTAATTAAAAAAATTATTTGTCTTTTATAACATGTGAGTTTCCATTTCCTTTCGTAAATACTCAAAATTAAAAAATATATTCATATTACCAATTAGAATATATATATTATTAATGATTTATGTAATGAAATTACAAAAATAATTCCTAATTAGTATTAATTAATGCACAATGTAGTCTTAGTTGTTCTTAATTTTAAGAATAAGTATCAATAATTCTTCTTCTATTTCTATCATATTCTCGGATAGTGATTAAAAAATTTTATTTCAATTTTAAAGTACGACATTATAGGAATTGTATGATTTTGTTTCATTCTACAAAATTTTCATTCTAAAAACATTCTCACAAAGTATACACCCTATTTTTTATTAATTTATTTGTACCAATCAAATATGTACCCAATAATATTCTTATACCATAACAACTGAACTATTATAAATCTAAAAATATATACTATTAGTACCTTAGAAAGACCATTTTATGAACCCTAAGAAGCCCAAATTTTGTTAATAAAAATTATACATGTACTCTATGAATATCCTTATACCTTGTGATGGTTGTACATTAGGATGAATTATAATAAAACATAAGAAATTGAACACAAATCCTACCAACTAGTCCATCCTTATGAAATCTGCAACGTGTTCCTCTATCATAATTCAAATAGACTCCAACTAATTTCATTCAAATAAAATCGTACTTTAATATGAAATGTCCAAAATCATATCCACTAACCTCATTATCATTTCAGAGTTACAATTACATGTCATTTTCCCTACAAGGAGATTTGACACATCATCCTTTTTTTAAATATTATTTACTACTCAGTGTTGTGATGATAATATCATGATATCCCACTATTTTTCATTCTATTGTAGTAAACATGATTTGATATCACAGATATTCAGTGTAGTATGAGGATCAATAATATGTTTAATTAATTCACTTCTCTTAACATTCATGAGTTCTAGGTTTTCACTAAGAGAAATACATGTATATGGCTTGTTCAACATATAATTTTAACTAGGTATGCATATTCAAATTATATATGATTCACTCTTTCTAATAGTGACTCATTCTCTTTTACACTTTATCTTTTTATTATCAAATATTTATATATTCATCTCTTATTAAAAATCCATAATTCTATATCAATTCTTAGTTTATTCCTTATAACATGTGAAATGAAATATTTTAAATTCTTTAAATGATTTAATTTTTTAGTGAGTAGATTTATTTGAAAACTTCACACTAGTTTGAGTTGGTTTTTTAGGATGTGATAAAACTTTAAGTAAACTATATATTATAATAATTAATTAGATCATTATAATTTATCATTGCTTTCATTAATTCTTGTAAATATTTAATATGAATAATATATAAATTTTATCTATAACGGATTATATTCTCAGTTTGTTTTCTTGATTTTAAATTTATGATTTTTTATTTTACACTTATTTATGTTTTTATAAACCTTATGATTTTATTATCTAAACAATTTGGCATTTCCCTTCAATTTATGAACCCCGCAAGGACTTATCATGGATCTTATAATATATCAAATGTATCATATGGAATTTTCTATATTAATAAAATAAATTTATCATATACGATTTTTTATCCTTATTAGAGTGTTTCTATGATTAATGATTTTTCATTCTGATGAAGATAATCATATTATAATTTTTTTTTAAAAAATTATTATATGATATGTTATCATTATAAAAATATGTTCTAACCTTATGAATTTTTTCTATCATATAAAAATGGTATTATCTCATGATATGATTTGTCTTATCTCATATCGTATAATCTAATAATTATTATCATATTTAATTTTCAATATCACAAAAAAACCTTAAGATACCAACATTATGATAATTGTTGAACTATATGAAAATGAACCAGCTTTAGCTTTATAAACACTGTGAAAAAAGATTTATGAGATCAACCTTACATGCATGCATGAATTTATGAGTTTCATATTGTCTATAATATTTGTTTTGATTAAATTTTATATATATGATGTATTTAATTTATTTTATTTTGATTTATTTTCATATATCTAAAAAAATTATTCATTGTTATTTTGATATGTTTTTTATATTTTAATAGTTTTTTCATATCTAATGTATGATTATAGAAATTAATTTAATTCATTAATTATATAGAACGATTATATGTTACAATTTTCATTATATAAAATGAAATATAATTATGGAAGACACTTAATGCTAATAAACATTCATAATTATCATTTTATGAATAAAGAAAAAATTATTTAGTTTATTATATCAATAATGATATTTTTATAAATCACAAATCTATATTCTCAATTATATAAAAATTGTAATATCTTTTGAGATAAATATGTTATTAATATTTTTATTCATTAATATAGTTCTACCCATCGTAGAGTACTAAAGAGTTGGTCAATTTCATTTTGAAATAGGAAATAATGTAAAAATAAAATAACCTAGTTACAAAGATGAGGTAATTAATCATGTAATACACTTTTATAATCCATTGAATGAATTTTTTGATCATCTATGAATAAAATTAAAACTTCTAAATCAATCTAATGTATGAACAGAAGATATTGTGAACACTAATGAATTAAAAGGGAACTATGATACGATATATGAGATACATTTTTTCAACCGAATTAATTGACTACCTTGAAATAGTCACTCTAATATTATTCATAATTCCATATATGTATCAAGTTATTAAAAACTATTAGGTTATATGATTTTACATTCTAAAACAATTGATCTTATTTTAAGGTTATGAATCTAATATTCAAATGTTTGGATAGATTATAATCTCTTTAAAAAGGTGTATTTTTTCTTTTCCAATATGGGATAAAAAACCAAGATTCTAAATAGGTTATGATTGTCCCTTAAAATTCCTATTTTTCGTGATTTAGACTCGACCAAAAAATTTATTTTTTAATATGGTTTTTGAACCCCTTAAAAATTCATGTCATTTAGTGCATACAACACAACAAAGAATTAAAGTCGTGTGTAGTGTAGATGTAGGATCACATTGATCTGAACAGCTATATAAATATTTTTTATTATTTCAAAAAAAAAATTTAAAATAGTTGATTATCTTTTAATAAGTAACATTAAATTTAAAAAACATAAAGAGTTATTTTTCATCTTTAAAATTGTTAATATTGTTTATCCACCACCCCTCCAGACCCTCATCCATTTCAACTGGGACCCAAAAATTATTACCAATTATTGGATCTCATTAAGTATTACGTTAGTTCTATTGTTGAATATTATATTTTATGACCATTTGATAGGAATAATAGCCTATGAAAATGATCTTTAATATGTATAAAATACATTAATTTACTAAAGGATTTTGGAGAAATCAACAAATATAGATAGAACAAGCAAATAATGGAAGACATTTATGGAATTTTCTAACAATTAATAAACAACTTATCATTAAAACACCATAATAAATCTATATAAATTAATTTACTGATACCTTGATTATCTATTAAAATGTTATAATATAAAATATATTGATAATTAACATGATATAAAAATTTCATATATCTTAATTAAAAAATATCCCATAAAACTACTTGTAATACTTGTCATAATTTTATAATAACATTCCATGTATTTCAATATGGCTAATATAATGACTCAGATTTTATAGAATTTATTTTTTAGAAATTATTTTAGAAAATTATTAGACTAGGAACAGATGCGGATTGTGATTCTGAGTCCCTGTGTTCCTAAAATGATTAGGTGAAAAATGTTATGTTTTTAATGGAACATGCATGTGAATTTTCAGAAAAAAGTCAAATAACATTTAAATGGGTTCTCGTATCAGTAATCTGAGGGAATCTTTTATCTTAGAGTAATGGAGATACCATATGTTTGATTTATCATTATTCGACATGGTTCCTAAGTGGAAAAACTAAAAAGAGCATAACTTTAAATAAAATAATTAAATAAAATATTTTAATAATTAAAATCATCATAACTCATAAATGGTTACTATGATGGGAAAAATGAGACAACCTTTGAGATTGTAAGGGGTGATTTCCTTGGGTGAGGTTTGACATTGGCTAGCATGGGTTGGATGTGAAAGACAGTTTTTGGATGTAAACGTCATCAAAATATTCAAGCATTGTATTAATGATAAAATAATTCATTTTCTTTTAATATAAATTTTCTAGGGCATTCAGGGATATCACTATATCCCTTTAAATTACTCTGAGGAATGGAAAAAGTTTTTTCTCAATGAACGGTGGATGATCGGGGTTGGAACATCGACAACGAACCTCAGATTTGAAGGTTGATCACCCATTGAAACGATGTGGTAACCGTTCTTCGTCACAATTGTACTGAATCGAGGTAGGGTATTTTTGAATTGACTTTTTCCAATTTCATGATATCAATGAATAACATGGACCAATCGACAAAAATATTGGACCACACATCAATCATTGTTACGGGATAGGATTTACTTGTTATGAGGTTTTAAAAAGGGAGATAGATCTTTTTGATTATCTATTCTTTTTCTTGGATAAACCTTCTAACATCAATGACTCAATGCCTTCATAAAGAAGGCCATGAAACATTCATCAGGTTTCGATTGTTCCATTTCTCTCTACTTATCATCTCCCATTCTTCTCAAATTTTTCATGTGTTCTTTCCTTTCTCCTTGTGACTTTGAAACCCTATGTGATAATTCTTAATCATGGATAGCGATATAGCACAGGGCAGAAGTGGTGGTGTAGTATGGTGGTGGCTGGAGGAGGAAGCTCTAGCCAGTTCCGGAAAGTGTGGCAGGGCAAGGCCATAACAGGGTGGCAAGAGATGGAGGCAAGACCAGCTAAACAAGGGAGGTCATTCATGGTGGAGTGCAGTAGGAGAGGCCACCAGTGGAGCATGGTAGGATGGTCCGCTGGTGAGGTTGCAAGTGGTGGAAACTGGATGCATTCCTGGTGGGACCACGTCAATGTGGGGTCTCAGGCTAGTGCAAGACATGGGTGGAATTTAAGGTTTGTGGTAGGATTCCATTGTGCAAGCAGCTGGGATACGACTTGGTTCCACGTCAGAAACAGGACACCGTGGTGACAGTGACACCGCCGAACAAGGAAGAGGAGTCGGGTAAGTCATTTGAAATGTGGTTCGAAATTCTGTTAACTGGGGGAGCCGTTTTCCCATGAAGTTGGGATACCACATGGACTAGAGTGGTGTGACCAATTCCTGACACAAATAGTGGAGAAAAGCCGACATTCTCGATGCTTTCGAAGGTAGGGAATCATGCCTGCTTGATAGTCAAGTGGGCTGGACCGCAAAGGGAAATAGACCAGGCCTGCTAGGCCGGCCTAGATTGACCAACATAGAACGGCCAGACCGCGTTAGGATAGTCTCAGACCATACCAAAATATGTTACTAAATTGGCCATCTCTTTCAGATGGAATATCCAATTGACTATCTGTCCACGATGTTTGGTGGCCTTGAAATAGGGTTGTCCTTTTTAGATTACTTTGTCAGTTTATAGTTCAATAAATAGTGGATGAGATTGTATCCTTGTTTGTTTCCTATGAGGGTTTGATATAGGATCTCATTCGGATCATAGAGTATTACATGTATTCTGATGTGATTCACCTCAAAATTTCGTTGAAAAATGACTTAGTGGGTTCAAGCTTGTATTGCATTGAAAGGCCTTGTCGGTATTCACATCTCTTCATGGTATCCTATATTGGTTTTTTGAACAAGGTGTGACCAATATTCACCAAGGAACCTATCCCTTATCTAGGATGATATTTCCAGTAGGGTGAGGAGTCCCCCATGTGATCCCTAGGTGTAGAGGACCCCAAATCCGTGTATCGAGAACAAATACATTCCAATCTACATGACTAGACCTGATGATTGTTCTTTAAGAAATTTTCAGTGGTTGATTATTGATTGTTTCATGGTAACTACATCCATTGGGGGCTGCATGTATTATTGAAACTCTATGTGTTACTGATACTCTATTTGTTATCGATATTTAGTGTGTTATCGACACTCAGTGAGTTATCAAAACTACATGTCTTAGAAATATTGGATGTATTAGGAAAACAACATAACTTTTTTAGACCATATTTTTCTATTAGGGGAATTTTGGTAAACCAATTGTACGTGCTTCTATCAGATATCTCAAGGATTGAGATCTCTCAGAATGAGCGTTCTACGAACAGAACCCTGCATTGATCAATCCATGATTCACTATATTATTCCATCCTTATGCCAATGTATTATACAAGTTTTGTATAGAAACTTTCTAGTATAATAAAAATTTTCACTCAATGTTTGGTTTAATAATTTAGTGATTATAACTTTTAAAAATATCTATTTCACCTTTTTGAGTTTTTGTTATAGGTGGAGGTGATTTTGATGGCCCGTGATGGAGTTGATGAAAATTAGGCCAAATTGTGCATGAATCCAATAACATCTATGGATTCAACCACATACCACTATTGATACGGGAGTCCAATTGGCCTTAAATTTTGGGTGGAGAACCAAAAGGTAGTGCTATACAACATTAGTTATGTAAACCAAGAAAATGTCATCAATTAAGAGTCATATCCTAATTGATCTGTCCAATTAAAGGAATCTGAACAGAGTCAAACATTTGTCGTTATATTTTGGAAATGCCTATGATTATATACCATATATGGCTTCCAAAATTGATAGGGATAAATAATTAATTCTTTCCAACATGTTATTAGTTTTTTATAATGTGAGATATTAGTTTATATTGGCCAAATAACATGGTTCAAGTGGTTTCTAAAAATTACGGTCCCAAAACCACCAACCATTTTGGCTAGAAAATAACACCTTAGGAAACTCATTTATTTGTTCAACACGGAGGAATGGTTCTTAAATTGTGGAGTCTCAAAGGAGTCATATACCCAATCATAGAAGTTATGGAGTCCATGGGAAGTGTGACTTCATCATCATTGACTTCCTCCCCTCCCATGGAGTTTTAAACACCTCGTGATCACCCAGGGAGGAACCTGGTGTATATCCCGAACTTTATGTTTGTAATATTTCAATGGACCATTTAATTCCATGTTTATTTATCTCCCTAATATAACAATATTATTTTATTTTGTTATGTTCTACTATGTCATTCTCAACTCATATGCTCATGTTTATGGGGTACCCTTTCATGTAATATTTCACACACCATGGATCCCACTTTCCCCCCATTTAATTATCGTGTTTATGTTATTCATATTGCTCAATTGAACAAACATAAGAACTTAAATTCCCATTTACCATCATTGCATTGTAAAAAAATAAATAACAAACAATCATGGATAGTAAATATAGTTAATTGTGTGTTTCCTTAGTGTGTTTTGGCCATGTAGTTGATCAAAAATCACTCAATAATTGGGGGTAACTAGTGAATCGTTTTTTTCACATAAGCCGAAGGAGATATCCTAGTATAAACATTGAAATATTGTTGTTATAGGAGTTTTTAACTAGGTTTTTAAAATATCATAATCATATATCTTTAAGTGATGAAGGATGAGCTGCATGAGATTTCCCCACGTTGATCATGGTTGGTTAATCTTCTTTATTTCTACATTGTTTTATCACATTTTGTTTTCTATTGAAATATTTAATCATCATGTACCATTATTTTCAAAAACCCATTCCACATTAGTTTTAATAATTTAATATATTTCCTTCATTAATCATATAAGCCTCCATCGAGAGTTGGCGTAGGGTTCCTACTGTACTACAGAAATTATAGTAAAAACCAAACTACTAATTTGACGCACACAACATCATGATCAAATTTTGTTTCCAATTTCAGGGATCCAGGGTCATTTCTATCCCTCTTTCTATCTTTTATTTTTTTGTTTTATTTCTTTATTTGTACTCCTTTCAACATCCCCCTTCCCCTTTGATTATTATTTTAATATTATTTTGTGTTCTTACGCAATCAATCACTAATTATATAGTATAACATTATATTTCCATTAGTCCACTAATTTATTAAGGTTTTTTATTTAATTAATCATTCAAAATAATTTAAATACCAATAAACAATCAATCAATAAATAAAACTGGACATCATTGTTGTATGAAAGCATCTCGCAATGAAAAACTACATGAATTTGACCCCAAAATTGAAAAGTCAATTAAATCACAAATTAGGTCATATAGAGTAAGATCTAAATTTTAAAATTAGAAACACCTTGTATATCTTCAATTGGTCCCCAATCCATCAAGAAATGAAACATATCAAACCCAAGAAAACATGTATTCAAATAACCAAAAATTAAAAGAACTAACCACCTCAGATGTGGAGTACCAACTTGTGTATATACAATATACTTAGGAAGCTATCAAATTTGAGCTGAGATCAAGCCTCATCCACATCCTTACTCAATTCCAAGGCTTTCTTGTTGAAGTCCCTGACAATCATTTGTAACAGTTTCACATAGTTTATTCCACCATGAAACCCAAAAATGTTTATGAGGACTTAATTAAGTTCAGGGCTTTCCCTTTCTCCCTTGATGGTGTATCCAAAGACTGGATATACTATATTCCTATCACAACTAGGTGATAGAATGACCTGAGAAAACACTTTTAGATAATTTCTTCTCTACCTCCCGAACAACATCAATTAAGAGTGAAATCTATTGCATTAGTCAATCACAAGGAGTGACACTTGATGAATACTAGGAGATATTCAAAAGACATTTCTCTTTCTTCCCCCAACACTATATTAATGAAAAACTATTAATAAAATAATTCTATAAGGTACTTATAACTATGGATCGTGGAATGATAGATTTTTTAGTTTTTGGTTCCCTAGTTGATAAAACTCGTTCCACTACATGTTACATAATACACAACATGTCTCAAAATTCCCAACAATTTGGTATACATGAAATTGAACCAACCCATGGAATTTATGACGTAAGTAATTTATCCCTAGAATAAAAGGAATATAATTAAAATTATGAGATGCATAACCTTCTAATGAAATTATCTCAAGAACAATGTAATTCACACTCTCCTCTTATTAATTTACATTGTGGTATTTGTTTTGACAACACTTGTTTTTTAACCAGTGACCACAACATCAAAAATCATTTAAGTCTTGGGTAGATGTATTCCTGGCACATCAATTCCAAAGACTGCCACCCTTCAAGAAATAACCATTCATGAAAAATCCTAACCACATGTGGAAAACAGAGCGATAATTCAGACAATGAAGAAAAAAAAGCTACCCCAAGTAGAATTGGTATTAACATGGCCAAGGTATGAAACCATCTATCCCATAACATCTTGAGAAAATTTTCCTCCCAAATATAAATCAATCCTTGAGGACATGGTGACAAAAATGGAAACCCAGAACCACTAGGTCCAATAGATTACACAATTGGTAATTCAAGTCTAACAAACTCAGGTGTGACATATTGAAAACACCATTTATGCGATTAAGATGCAAAGTTCTGGAAAACAACAATTCCAACATTTTTCCAATCCTAAATAAAAGTAATTTTTTTTCAATATCACTTCTTAGTGGTAAGGAATATTCTTCATCCAATGGATTTATGAAACATGTATATCCTCCTCTTGAAAATGATCTTCCTCTATCGCTAAAAGATTCCAATGAATAAAAAAACATATTGATTGATCCAATTATCGTTGTGGATTCCTATGAACTATCCACTACTCTTCCTTTACCCCAATAACTCTATAACTCTAAGAAGAATTTTGATAATGAAATTGATAATGAAATTATAATTATAGTTAAAATGGTGTAAGTTAACATTCCATTATTGGATGTAGTTAAACAAATCCCCCGATAAGCCAAATTTCATAAATAGATTTGCACCTGTAGATAAAGGATAAATGGGAATGAGAGTTTCAACCTAG
Organism: Viscum album; assembly: GCA_963277665.1. Taxonomy (NCBI): domain Eukaryota; kingdom Viridiplantae; phylum Streptophyta; class Magnoliopsida; order Santalales; family Viscaceae; genus Viscum; species Viscum album. Next base: position 272,548,945 of record OY728145.1, on the reverse strand, counting down.
GATTTAATGTATTGGAATTTATTGAACCAGTAATTCCAATAAAATTCAAGGGTATGGAAATTTTTAGGACACCACACACCACAGGGGATCAATTCCTTTTAGATGCTATGCTAGATTTAGGTGATTAAATTAATGTAATTTATTACTATTTTTAAAAGTCATTTCAGTTTGGAGATCATCAACAAAAATACATCATAGTGAAAATTTCTAACTGGATCACAACACACCAATTAGCAATTCTCAAGGATGTCCTCAGAAATGTGAATAATCTCATTTCCCAGACGACTTCTACATTCTTGAGATGGAGGATACCAAAACCCAAGGAAATTTACCTCTCATAGATAGAAGTTCATTCATTAAAATAGTAAATAAGATCATCAATGTCCACAATGGTACACATTCTATAGAGATTAGTGGAGAAAAGTTATGTTTTTTCATCTTTGAGTCTATGAGGCACCTCGTTGAAGAGAACACTGCTCTTCCTATTTAATCGATGGATTTTCACTCAAATAACAAACACAAAGACACACACAATTCTCTCCTATACCCATACCATGTTTCATTTTTATATTCATATCCCCTAGATGATTTGAGTTTTGATTCCTATTTTGAGTGTTTTTTGTGTCCTCAAATGATAAAATTATGTTCATTAATTGATGAGTGTGATCATTTTGAGTTACCCATGACCGTCGATGATTCGAAAAATATCATTTCAATTGATTCTCTATCCATAGAGAATAAACATGGGAAGATATATAGTTTCATTGACCTCACACCCGCTAAATCCCCTACCTCAATTAAAAAACTAGTGTTTTAATTAAAAACCCTTCTATCTAAATTAAAATATGCATATCTTGAGGGTATTGACCAATTTACCATTATTATTTCCAATAAAATCTCACTATAGTAGGAATAGAAATTGCTCGACCTTTTCAAATAGTGTAAAAGAGAATTTGGATGGACATTGGCTGATATTCCTGGGATTATACCATCTATTTTTATGCACCATATAATTTTAGATAATGAAGCATTTCCCATAAATAAATCTAAACACCAGTTAAATCCTAAACTCCTTGAAGTGGTAATATTGGATTTTATTAAATTACATGATGTTTGGATCATTTATCATATATCTGATAGTAAATGGATTAGCTCAGCGGAAAATGTACCTAAAAAATATGGAATAATAGTTGTGTCAAATGAAAAGAATGAATTGGTTCCAACACTTGTGAAAAACGTTGGTGAGTTTGTATTAACTACTATTGACTAAACCAACATATGTGAAAGGACATACTTAATCTACCATTCAATGACCAAATGTTGTAAATATTGGCTAGTTGGATCCCTTTTAGTTTCCTTAATTAAAATTCGGGTAATATTCTAAATCCATATATACACTGATGATCAATAAAAAACACCATTTCCAAATCCATTTGACACATTTTCATAAATAATAATGTCATTTGGTTTATATATTTTTCCTTTTACTTTTCAAAGATATTTGTTGAGTATTTTTTCAAGTACCTAGATAATTCCATGGAAGTCTTTATGGAAAATTTCAATGTGTATGGATCTTCTGTTGATGAATGTTTGGCACCCCTTGTTTCTATCCTTCAACATTTCATAGAAAAATATCTTGCATTAAATAATTTGAAATTCCATTTTATTATTGAGAAGGGGATAGTTCTTTGGAATTTTATTTCAAATTATGTTATTTTTGTGTATAAATAAACTCTTATATTAATTGCATCCATTCAACATACAATATATTTTCGTGAGGTGCGATCATTCTTAGGTCCTTCTAGTTTATACTACTTATTCATTAAAATCATTGGTAAGATCTCACATTCCATATCTCTATTATTGAAAAAGGATTCCAAATTTGTTTTTGTTAAAAGTCTTGATCATTCTTTCAATTCAATAAAAATGATTCTAAAATCACCTCCCATAAACCCACCACCAATGTGGGATCATTACTTTGAGCTTATGTGTGATGCCTTTAACATTTTAGTTGTCGAATTTTTGTCACAATGGTTTTATAAGGCTCTTCATGTCATTGTATATGCCTCATGTACCCTTGACCCTACCCAGGAAACCAACAAAACCACTGAAAAAAAAAATTCCCATATTGTGTTTTCCTTGGAAAAGTTATATTTATATGTTATTTTGTTAAAAATAATTTTCTTTTCCGATCATGTTGCCCTTCGTTTCCACCGACAGAAACCTAAATCAATGGCCAGCCTCATCAGTGGATTATCCTCCTCAAAAATCATGACCTTGTGATTCATAATAAGAGATGTGTGAAAAATGTTATAACTGACCAAATTAGTAGCATTTCCCCACCACTTGACCACCAACCTTACTCAACCCTCCCCATTGGTGAATTCATCCCTCATGGAAAGATTTTTTATGTTGTGGACATTACCCATTGGTATTCTGACATTGTGAAATTTTTTCTACATCAAGGATCCCTAGTGATTTCAGAACATCAAAATCCCAAAGATTTTATAATGATTCATGATTGTACATTTGGGATGAACCTTACTTGTGGAGAATTTTTATTGACCATGTTGTTCATTGGTGTGTCCTTGACCATGAGTTCAACTCTATTTTTACTTTCTGTCAGACTTTGGCTTATGGGGGTGAAAGGGTACTCAATGTAAAGATCAAAGGTCCTCGACTCAGGACATTGTTGGACAACATTGGATAAATATTCCCATTGATTCTTTATTTCATGTACACGATGTCAATTCACACAAAATAGTTCTAACAAGAATGGAATTCCCTAACAAACCATGTTAATTTTTTAGATTTTTGATGCATGTCGAATTGAATTAATGGGGGATTTTAGAAATTCATTTGTATTTCTGTATATATTATTGGCTATTGACTATTTATCTAAATGTGTGGAAGAAAAGGATACCAATAATGATGCTTCATGAGTGGTTATTGATTTTGTGAGTTCGTCGATTTTAAGTAGGTTTGGTTTGCCAAGATCCATCATTGTTGACCAGGTTTCACATTTTTGCAATCATATCATGAAAACCTTGCTCTGTATGTATGTGTTATTAATAATTTATCCACTTTATATCACCCCAAACAAATGGACAAGAATAAATTTAAAATAGGGAAGTTAAAAAAATCTTTGAACAAAAATTACAACCAAATAATAATGATTTGAGGTTTTTATTTGATAATGAATTTTGGGCATACCATAATGATTTTAATGCCTTGATTGGAATGTCACCATATTGGATTTTATTTGGAAATCAGTGTTACCTCATGATGGATGTAGAGCACCATGCTTATTGGACTGTGAAACATTGTAATATGAATCCTTTAGATGCAGGTGAGTATAGAAAGTTACAGATTCCGAAATTAGAGAAAATTCGACGTCAGGCATTTGAGAACTCCCTAATCTATAATGATAAAATAAAGGAAATCCATTATAATATAATTCATCAATGGAATATTCATATTGACAATAAGGTCCTCATGAATAATTATATCCTCAATCTCCAAACATGTATTCTTTTTTATCGATGGCTCAGTGTTTATATTATACCTGATATTTACCCTTTTAGTGATAAATAGTGTTTTAATGAGAAGTGTAGGGAGAGGTTTAATGTCAATGGGTAGAGTCTGAAACATTTCAATTAGGATTTTATTGTGAATTATGTGGAGGAAATAAAAATGATTAATTCCATATATGACACCACTTAACAGATTTTCCCTTCTCCCGACTTTATTTAACTTTCTATTTAAATAAAATTCTTACATTGAAGAAAATGTAATTTTTAGGTGTGGGGGAGGGTGACATGTCCTAATAAGGATTAAGAAATATAAAACAAAAAAATGTGGGTGTTTTCATTTTTGATTTATTTTTCTTTATTTTTTTTGTTTTTACAGAAAAACAGATCATAAAAAGAATATTCAATGTAATTTTTCATGATTTAGTTGATTATGTGTAAAATTATATTATTATTGAAAAAAATATTTTTCAAATGAATTTTGATATGGAATCATTTTTTAGAATTTTTATTTTCAAATTATTCTTATGTTATTAATGGATTTTTGAATCACGTGCCACATTAGCATTGACCAATATTTTAATAACATACATGAGATACATTCTCAACACTTTATTATGTATTCATATTTTTAATCACTTTTGATCAGAATCTTAGGTCATGTGGAGAAACTAAAAATTTATTTGATTCTATTTTATACCATTATATTTGAGTATTCTATATTCATGATTGAATCATTCATTGAAAATTCATTTGTACAATTAACCTCTATTTTCAGTCACCTTGACATTTTTCCCTTCATAATCCTTAGAGACAATGAAATTATTGTTAGATAGTCACATTATAAGAAACGTTTTCCATACCTACTCATCTCTTGTGTATAAATTTCTTTTATGTTTATCAATTGTAGGGGATTGGTTGTTTCCATGGGAATTCTATGGACAATATAATTGTTATAAGTTGATATTAAGGGTCCTATATTTTCCTTTGGAAGTGGGTTCACAAGCCCTTTTACATCATTATTTTACACATATTTTCCTCATTATCTAATATATATATATATATGTTTGTATAAATGTATATTGAAAAAGAACCAATGAAAAAATAGACAAAAGAGTATGTTTAATCATTGTTATCCATTGTTTGGTTGTGAACCACACAAATTTAAAATGGGGATAGTTAGTAGGAGGTGATACAATTTGTGATTGTTTGTGTGTGTACATTCACTATAAACACTTTTTGAACATTGAACTTCTTTTTATGTAAGAGATTAAACAATCCCCTTTTTCCTCAGAATTTTAAACATTAAGTCATACTGACCCAACCTCATAACAACCTGTTGAAATTCTTCTTGAGTAGCACACAAGTTTTTTCATATAGAGAACATAAAATCATGGAAGGCATATGGTAAGAAAAAATGAACTCTTGAAAAAGAAATTAAATCCATGTTAATATGTTTCCAGACTGAAAAGTGATAATTTATAGGTGAGGTCGATTGTGACATGATTCATGGTTGAACAAATGATGTTGAACAAATAACAATGCGAGAGAAGAAATATTATAGGAAAAATGATTCCATAAATGATACATGATTAATTTCATTTAAAAATAATCATTGAAGTTTTAACACATTTGATTTAGTAATATAAAAATTTTAGGATATTATAATTTTCCTGGGAGAATAAAGGGTTAGTTGTGGGGCATGATCGTACCACAATTCATTGTTTTATTTCACCCTTATTACAATGTATTAAACACATATTGTATTAAAAATTCAAAGTGTTATAAAAAAAATTAATATAATTTTTTGTTCAATAATTTTTATATTATCTCTATTAAAGATATATATTTTACCTTTTTTTGTTATATATAGAGGTGATTTGGAAAACCCATGATAGAGTTGATTAAAAATTTTCTGAATTTTGCATAAATCCAAGAAAATCAATGAACTCAACCACATAATTGTAATTTTTTTAGAGACCAATTGTTCTCAATTTTTTCCTCTTGATCCCAGAATTGGTGGGATACAATATTAATGATGGAACCCATGCCAAATTAGTCCACTAAAAGTTACATTTGTACCGATCTATCCAATAAAATTAATTTGTACATAGTTACAAGTTTTCCTCTATATTTTGAAAATATCTCTTTATATATACCTTATCTAGATTACAAAGTTTCAATGGAGATATCCACTATGTTGATAAAAATATTAGTAGTTTTTTGTAAAGGGATATAATTGTTTCTAGTTTACTAAAAACATGGGCTATGTGGTTACTCGAAATCAGGGTTCGTCAGAACATCTACCATTTTGGATATAAATGAACACCTTGAAACCATCATTTATGAGTTAGATCAGGAAGGATGGTTCTTCTATTTCATTTCCCAAAAAGATTCATATTCTCAATCCTAGATGTTATAGAGGCCATGGTAAGTGATAATTCATCATCATTGTCTTCTTCCCCTTCCATATAGTACTAAACATCTCATGATCACCTGCGGAGGAACATGTTTAAAATCCCTAGATTTATGTTTCTAATATTTTAGTGGACTTTTTTATTATATTATTATATATATTTTATTCATCAAATATTATTATTTTATTGAGTTATGTTCTAGTATGACATGATCAACACATATGATAATGTTTGTGGGTACCATTTCAAGTGATGTTTTTCACACCGTTCATCCCTTTTTGTTCCCTTTATCGTGTGTGGTGATTGTATGGTTCATATTGGTCAATGGAAATCACATAAATAGTAAAATATCTACTTAATTTCATTTTATGGTGACTAAAATAAATAACATACAAACTGGGACAACACATTACGTTCCTTGCGTGTTTCCATGGAATATTTTGGTTATGAAGTCGAACACAAATAAGTCAATCATTAATTGTTACCGATTAATCATTTTTTGATTACGACTGAAAAATATGATGTATCCAAATATAAAATCAGTTATATTATATTTATATTTGTTATTAACAATGTATTAAAATTTCCTAACTCAATATATTGAAGCAATTATGGATGAGCATCATCAAATTTTCCCAGGTTGTTCACGCTTAATTAATCTTTTTCTTTTCTACTTTGTTTTATCACTTTTCATTATCCATAGTCATCTTTCTTCCTCAAATAACATGTTTTCCAAAACCACATTCTTTACAAATTTTAAAAATAAAAACAATATTTTTTTATTCAATTATCCATGGATCCATCGAGACACGACCATGGGTTCCTTCTAAACTGTAGAGATTATAGTAAAAACTGAACAAATTTGACGTGTTTGAAAACATGATCATATAGTTGGTAGTGGATGAGACATTATATCTTAGAATAATTTATGAGTATAAATGTATGTTCTTTTATACATCTTATATAAATTTAACTGTGTTGATATGACTATATCTTCTTAGTTTTTTTCCCTTTGTGTTATTTTTGTGTGGTATATTCTTAGTGATGATTCTTATGAGTTCTTTTTTATTGTGTTTTGGGATGTCCTACAAAGTATTATTTAACTCACACCTACATATGATTTTCCAGAAAGTGTATTTTCTTCTAAAGACCATTTATGTTTTGATGGATTCCATGGTGGACCATCACCATGCAGTGATTTGAGATATACCTGATAGTTGATGTGTTCTCATGCGGCTTCAAACAGTGGTTCCTATACCGACCTTCCAAATATGGTTTTCTCCAAATGATCTTCCTGAACATGTTCTACAGGCTCTTTATTTATGGTAGGATTGTATTGTGGCCCTATTGTACACTACAAAACTATACATTCCTATTGTACTCTATTGGTTTGGATATAGTTGTATGAATGAATTGTTTACTTACTGTTTATGCTTTTTAGAATTATGGGTATAGAGATGTGTGTGTGTGTAAAGGTACTTAGGAAAATTCCTCCCATTTGTAATATATTCCAAATCTATGCTAGTCACAAGACCATGCCCTATTGAATGCAATTTTATGGTAGTCATGTCACTTGCACTACTGGGATAAGTCATGAAAGAGTGCTATCAAAGGGGTCCATTCTAATTTAGTACCAGGAGACTATGAAATTGGTTTTGGGAAACTTTGTTAAATGTTTCAAACTCGTATTTCAGTCCAGGGAATCCATTATTGGTGTAGTGGCCAATGTATCCATACACCATGACTCTAGACACCTTTTTTTGAATTAGTACCAGAAAACAAAGGTTTTATGAAAAAATAAAGGTGCATGCATCATATTTGAATGAGACGTGTTTTACATGTGATTCTTGGGTAGGCTCCCCCGATATACTCTTGTAACCATTATAAATCTTGTTTTTATAGGATATATTAATGATGATAGCTAATAAGGATTCAGTAGTTTTATTGGGTGTTCGAATCAATGTTTGATGATGCCTCATTTAGGGGAGTTAGTGACTGATTAGTTTTACTTCCAGATGGTCAGTAGGTGGTGATTTAACATTTTGATTAGTTCATGGACCAACATCTAGTTGTTCAGTTGGATGGATATTTCTATATTGAGTCATACATGGATATTATGGCTTTGGATGATTTTATGCTGGGATCGAACGTGTATCATAGGCTTATGAGGTAGAGATCGCCTTGGATTTAGGGTATGTAGGGCCTATTTGTAGTAGGTGTGTGACCTAATCCATTGAAAAATAGGTTTCGTAGGATGTTCCAGGGATGTGATACTTTACTGAGTATGAGGAAATACTATGATTATTGTGATAGGGGAAATATTGTAAGATATTATCCCACTATTCACGATACATTTTGAGATGCGGTTAATGAACTTCCATGGAAGTGGCAGCATAAGGAGAAGACATTTATTATGAGCGGAGAATGTGGTAGATGAACAAGGGATACAGTAGGATGTGGCCAACATTTGGATATGTTACCAACGCCTTCCCGAGGTGGTCAGTACAAGAATCTTGGAGATGAAGGATAGGGGAGGAGGCAGTTGCAAGCTGTTGAGGCTAAGGACCTTAGGACTCCTATAATTTTTCAAGGTACGACCTATGATATATATCCATAGTTGCATTAGATAGACACATGTACTAGTAATTCCCATTCTCGTTAGTTTTTTTTTTATACATATAGAATCTAGTTAAAAAGTTGAATTGACTAGTATTCTTAGAGAAACCAACTAGAGGATACTCAATGATGACACTCTAGTGACGATAGTGTAACATGAATATTAAAGGACAGAGTTTTAGTTGGTATTTCTTGGTAGTAGCCTCAAGGCCTTACGATGTTATTATCTATATGGACTAGTAGACAATTTTCCTGTTTAGATTGATTATTTTTTGGAAAGGGTGTAGTTTTTTCATGATAATAGAACCAAAAAATCCCATTTTATTAGTGAATGGGAAATTATTACAACATAATATGGAATCACACATTGGAGGGTGCTTCCAATTTCTATTCATTTGGCTAGCCTGGCCCTTTGGGTAGTTCATTTTTGGAGTCCTTTATTTCCAGTAAATGTGTGGAAGTATAAGGAAGTATTCCTAGAAGTTATTCCTAGATTACATTACCACAAAGAGATATAATTTTGTGTTGATCTACACCCAGGGATGACACTGATATCCCACTAGAATATCAGATAGTTCCCATAGAGATTCGTTTGCTAAGGGTGCAGTTGGTCGACATGTAGAGGAAGGGCTTCGTGTAACCTAGTGTTTCAACCTAGGCATCCCTTGGATAGAGTTTTGGATCTCAAACATATCATATGATAGACATGATTTTAAATATATATAGAGAATTTTGTGGAATATTTTGAAGATTTATCCCATATTGAGGTTTTTAAAGAAGGGTTTCGTGAGTGTAGTGTTTTGGGAAACCTTAAGAATTGAGCATGGTAGTGTCCCGATGCAGAGAAAAGTTGTGATTGCCTATGATTCAATCTAGTTGAAATCACATGAGTATCCCTATGCGACCATTTATCTTGATTTATAATTATTAGTATTTGCATTGAATATGTGGTGAAACTATATCATGTTATAGTGATTTATCATCTACTTCAACCATAAGTGTCTCAAGTATAAATTTTAAGAGAAGGATTGGAACTTGAGATAGAGGTGATGTCCCAAGTTCCTCTAGGACTATAACATGGAGATTGTCTATACTACTGGGATGGAGAACGTGGTAACAGATGTTATCAGAAGGATATATAGATTGATGTTTATGAAATGGGAATTAGAGAAGTAATCCGTGTTGTTAAATCCATGTGGATTGACTTGGAGAATTTTATCTCCAGTCAATGTGTTTTACTCCTCCACTCTTATGGTGAGTCAGGGAGGAAAAATGAAGGGATAACAACTGTGAGGCTCTAAGTTCTCAAATTTACATAGGGAATGACCTCAATTGATATTCAAACGGTGGGGAGTACATTGTTCTTTTTATGGGATTCATGATTCTACCAAAGGTGTTGCAAGAGGTGTTTCATAGGGTGTTTCATGCATCCCCTTTTAGTAGTACATCCAGGTGTGTTAATGATGTACCCGGAACTTTTAACTCATTTGTTTGGTCAGGGATGAAGAATGATGTTTCAATGTTTGTGTCTTGATAACTTACATGTTGAAAAATGAAGTATCATCATCATGTTCTAGTGGTTTTGACTTAATTTGTTGAGTTTAATTAATGGGAATGTGAGGGAATAAAAATGGAATTAATGATTAGTTTACCGCATATGTTCACGTGGAAAGATACCATTTGGGGGATCATTGACTGACTCATCATGTTGGCCCACTTCCTTCCTATCCAGTAGAATATTTAAGTGGATATCTTGGGATTCCCCTATACAACATATATTAACTCTATGGACTTCCATTGACAATTCTTTTAGATAATGATTCTTTCTTCACATCCATGTTTTGGAAGGGGTTATAGGATTGTTTGGGACTCATTTATGATTGATTGTATCATTTAAATCACATGTGAATAACCAAAATTTGTGGACAATTATTTCATTGGAGAACATGCTACGATCTTTATTGTTATCTTTTTTCCGTGGTTTGGAGGATCATAATCCTCTTGAGGAGCATGATTATAGCAACAGATACCCCTCCAACATCATTATGGCACAATTTGATGTTTGTTATAGGAAAACCTGCAGGTCAACACTTTGATGGACTGGCCATAGAGTTTTGGAACGCATGAGACCAGAGTTGGAGCATGAGACTATAGAGAAGGTGTAGGTCATAAAAGGAGTGGTTGAAGACTGAACATATCCATTTGAAATATTATTCTGACATGTGGAAGAGGCCTTTGTAATTCGAGGAAGGAGACTATGTGTTCATTCAGGTCCCTCCTCGAAGAAAGATATATATATTTTGTTGGAATAATAAGTTATATACGATGTTTATCGGCCTATTCCTGATACATTTTGGAGTTAGTGAGGTGACATATAGCATGGCACTACCAACATTGTTTTTATGGGTACACAACATCATCTGTGTGTCTCAGGTCAGGAGATACGTGAATGACTTATCATGCGTTATTAACTAGGGGACTTTTGCTGAGAACCTGGTACATGTCATGGATTGATAAAAGGGTATCGTTCATGGGGGTTTATTCCTCTAGTGTGTGTTCGGTGGGGGCATGGGAATCTCCAAAGGAGCACATGGGAGAAGAAGACATAGATTCGTGAATCTTACCCTCATTTTTTTGAGTAGACTATTGTTTTGGATTTAAGGGACATAAATCCTTATGGTGAGGAGAATTTCATGATTCGGAATTTTTTCAAATTCATTTGTAGAAAATATTTGGGAAAATTATGAGATGATGTGCTGAGACAACATGTTATTCTAAGTCCTAGTGTACCTAGAATGATTTTGTGAAATAAGTTATGTTTTAAATGGAATTCGCACACAACGTTTTGGAATAAATGAAATAACATTTAAATGGTTTCTTGGATCATAAATCAATGTGTACTATTAGGCTTAGAGTAGTGGATTTACTCTAGGAAGTACATAACATTTGTTGGTTGTGTTCCTTAGTGGAAAAACCTCAAAAGGCATTAACCGCAAGTAAATTTTATTATATATAAAATCCAAATAACTCATAAGAGGTAACTCAGAATAGAAATCTGAGACCACCATTGAGTTCATTACATGGTGATTTCCTTAGGATTAGCCTAAAAGTGGAGGGTGTGTGCCAGCTATGAAAGATAGTTTTTGGACATAAAAATCATTCAAATATTCTAATAAAAATGCTTTTATTCGTGATCCAACGATGTATTTTATTTAAAAAAAATACATCATTCATGGTTATCACAATAACCCTATAAATTCTTAAGAGCTAAGGAGATATATCTCTCTCAATGAATGTCAGAGGATCGTTGATCGATGATAAATTGTCAAACTCAGATTCGATGCATCTTCACCCATGGAAACAATGATATGATAATTATTCTTCAGGGATTGAACCAAAATTTTGTAGCGCATTTGTGATTTGACTTTTATTCCACCTTCATAAATTTCAATATAAACACAGGCCAATCAATAAACATATTTTCTAATGGATCAGTCATTATTGCGAGAAGGGGATTATCTATTATCGGTTTAAAAAATGGAGATATAGAATTGTTATTATCAGTTAATGTTCTTTGATAAACCTTTTTACATGAATAGATAATGGTTGAAATGAACAAGGATATGATTTTTGTTTTAGGAGTTCTTTGTTCCTTTTCTCTCACCTCAACCTCCCACGATCTTCGTAGATTCATCACATGTTATTTGCCTTCACCTTGCGCCTTTGAAATGATTTAAAAATCAATCCAAATCAAGGACTGATTCTTTGATGTCACAAGGGAGGTGGGACAATAACACAATGTGGAGGCAGTGGTGCATGGTGGCAAAAACCAGAGGTGGAGGATTCAGCAGGTTCAAGAGGGGTGTGGCAGGGTAAGGTCACCATTAGGGCTACCAATGATGGAGGAAACGTTGACCCAATAAGGTATGCTGGGCCAGGTGGAGCATGATGGGATGAGCCACTGGTGGGGTGGATTAGGGTGGTGATGGGCCGTGTTCCAGGAGTGACGACGTTGAAGACAGTCCCCACACTACTGCAAGCCACAGGTGGTGATAAGGGGCAGCGTTAGGAGTTAGGATCAGTTGTAGTTGGGACAAGGCTCAGGGACGAATCAGATGGGGGACCATGCAGTGGAAGTGAGGTTGCTTGACTTAAGAAAAAGGTGGTTAGATGCATGAAATGTGGTTCGAAACCTTGTTGATAGGGGACTGAGATGATAATTCATTTGGGTGAATGCGTTGACCAGATTGATGTAGCCATGGGAGCCGCATCTAGTAGTGGAAAACCATCCCATTCGATGAGGGCTGGAGTAGAGAATCAGTTCATGTTGGTTCATGTGGGACCATACCGACCGGGTTAGGTCTGGTCAGATGAATCAAGTCGTTTTGGGTTAGGAGGACCTGGTCGGGTTGGTTTGGGTCAAGCAGACTAGGTCGGGTCAGACTCGGACATGATCATACCCTTTTTACTATATTGGACATATTGTTCAAACAAAGCATTTGATTGACGATCCATTTATGGTGTTGTGAACCATGTGAAAGGTATGTCCTTTTGAGATGGAATCAATGGGTTTTAGTTAGATAAGAAAATATTTAGAGCAAACCCTTTGTCTTCTCCCATGAGAGTTCACTGTATGATATTGTTCCCATCATGAAGGATGACCCGTATTTGTACATTATTTTCCTCATCATGACATTGAAAATTGACTCACTGGTTTTGAACTTGTGTCACACCTAGAGGCATGGTCGGTCCTCAATTATCTTCATGGTATCATATATGGGTCTTTTTTACAAGGTGTAACCAATATTTATATAGGATGTTATCCCCTATCTATGATAATATTTCATGTAGGGAAATAAGTCCCCTAGTGATCCCTCAGCAAGGAGGACCCCCTATTAATATATCATGATCAGATTATTTTTGTTGTATATTACTATACATGGTGAGTATGATTCAATAAATATTTATTGGTTGATGTTTGGAAGTGACTTGGTGACATCCTGTCTTGTTGGATGCATGTCTTATCAACCCTCCATGTGTTATTAACACACCATGTGTTACTAATACTCCATATGTTACGACACTTAGTATGTCAAAAGCACTCCTTGTGTTATCAAATCACAATATATTAGTGATACTAGTTGTCTTAGGGAATCTATGTTACTTTTTCAGACAGTGGTGTTCTCTTTAGTACTTTTGGTAGACCTATTTTTTGTTCTTCTATAATATAGATCGATGAGTGAGATCACTTGGAATGAATGTGCTATGAATGGAACCATGTGGGTGGAAGTGGATGAGACCTTGAGACTTGGAATCCTTTATGAGTATACCTAATTTTTCTTATTACATGTTCTATAGACATACACCTGTGTTGAGATGACTATATATTCTTAGTGGTGTTTTCCCTTTGTGTTATCTTCTTATTGATGTTTCTTATGTGGTCTTTTTCTTTGTGTTTCAGGGTTTCTAACTAAGTATTGTTTTAATCACCCCTACACAGGCTTTGGTGGTATGTGTTGTGTCCTATATAGACCATTGACATATTGATGGATTTTGAGGAGGAAGATGACTAGGAGGTTCTTAGAGAGAGACTAGACAATTGAGTTCTATTCCTACAACTTCAAATAGTGGTTCCTATACCTACCCTTCCTCTAGGGTTTTCTACAGGTGAACTTCAATATATTATGCTACAAAGTATTTCTATTTAGTGGCACTTTATTTCATATCAGTTATACTTTAATTCACTTTACATTCCTATCATACTTTTTAGGTTGGTATATAGTGGTGTGCATGTATTTTGTTACTTAATGTTTTTACATTAATGTATTTTGGACATATAGATGTTTGGGTATCTGCAGGTACATCGGGAAATGCCTCCCATTTGTTGGATATTCCTACATGATACTAGTCACCACCCCTAGCTTATTGGAGGCAGTCGTGGGGTAGTCATGACATGGATCCCTTTGGGATGTGTCATTTTATATAAGATTATATGATTAGAACAATTCATGGAATGCTTTAGGTAAAATATAAATGCTTCATGATAGTATAAGATGAAATAATCAACCTGATATTTCACAGGTTTCATTTCATTAATACACGAATAAATAGTCATGGAAAATACTTGTAAATTCATGTAATTATTAAAAGATCCATGATATATCTATACTTGAATTTTCATATATAGAAGGATTCCATCATTAAAAGAAAAAATTGAAATTATTTTTCACTAGATAAACTCATTGGTTCACTACCTGGATATTAATTGAAATTTAAGGATATTGTTGAAGATAATACATCAAAGAGTATATTTATAGAATTCAATTATGTGACTATTCTTTCTAAAAATACATTTTATTCAAAAATTTAAAAATTAAAAATGAATATTTTTGAACACTTATTAATTATATTTGTAGTAGTATGAAAAAGAGAGTTTTTAAGATCAAATATAGAAGAAAGATTCAAAAGGTTAATCATAAATGTGAAAGTAATGTTAATAATAACATTAATTATAATATGTAAAATGTTATTTATTTTTACCAATAAATGATAGAATATCAAGCCATACTTTTATATATGATATAATTTTATGAATCATAAGAATTATATAGAGAAATATAGAAAACGATTTAACAAAAAAAATGGTTTTGTAATAATAAATATGATTCTATAGCACAATCTAGGAATGATAAATAAATAACTATGTTGTGATTTGTTAAATCATTCAATGAGGTTACTAATTTTCATTTTTATTCTAAATGTCTTTGTGATGGTTTTATTTACGGAAAAATAGTTGATGAACTATGTTATTTTATTTATGGATAAGAAAATAATTATTTTGAGCCACTAATTTATATAATGAACTGAAATGTAATGTTAAATATATTATTTGGGAACACAATGTTTTTTTTGAAAATATAAATTATAGGAACACTGTTTCTACCTAAAACGTTAAATTTTCAGATGATGTTAAATATTCTAACATGTTGAATGAAAATTTGAAAGAACTGAATAAAAATATAACGAAAAAAATTCTATGAAAATGAATTTATGAAACAAAATAATAGAAATAATGGGATAAAATATATATAAAACTATTGTTGGTAATGATATGGGATTACTTAAGATAAATAAAATTATCCAGTTTAATTTTCAAATTTATTTTCATCTATGTTTTAGATATCTGATGAAGAGAAACTGTGATTTTAAATTCCCACATGTATTTATAAATTGATTTCCATTACTAAGTAACATATTTCAAAATAATTATATTTTTGGAGTTCCTTATAATACATATTTAAAATATACTTGAGTACCTATGAAATGTTTTACTCATCCTATTAGACAAAATGTAGCATGTGTAATTGAACAATGTACAAATTTATTATTCTTGAAAAGTCCATTGGATAAATCAGGAATGAAGTATTGTAAATGGATAGTGTATTCTAAAAAATGACTAGATACCCTTGAATTTTTATATCTATCATTTATATAATCGAGGTTCTATTAATTTTGGAGAAACATTTAAAGCAAAAATCATTTCATTTGAATAAATAAATATTTCTTGTTATACAATTGACATTGAAGTTATATATATATATTTTAATATTATAATATATTATTAATATCTTAATTATATGAAATTGTTGTGATAGTAGAATTTTAAATTGATAAATATTTTTTAAAAATTTTTCAATATTATATTATCCTATCCTATAGTAAAATAATTAAATAGATAATTTTTTTTGAACTAACTAATCACTTTGTAAAGTGATTGAATTCGAGGAATAATAATAGCTCAATTTGGTATATATTATATAAATATGTAGATTTTTTATTTCAACATGAAAAATGTAGGAGTAAACGAGATTTACATTAACCATTTTGATGAAATATGAGTGTCATTTATGGGACTCATTCAGTAAATTGATGAAATATAAAAGTTCCCTTATACTAACTAATAATATATGTTCTAATTAAACACTATACATTATCATTCTTGAAATATTCGGTCTAACTAAATCATACAGTATTAGGAGAAGTAAATTTACATTAGTTATTGTAGTTAATTATATCCAGTTTTCATGTATTAAAAAAATAAAATAATATTATTTAGGAAAAAAACAAACAAGAAATTCTAATGGTGGTCTAAAAATATTGATCCAAGTAGAATTAAGTCCAAAAATATTTTTAAAATATAATGGTATAGATCCAGTAGAAGTGTATATAAACTGATGATTATTCTGATTGCCCATGGATGAAAGTTGTTCGACCACATAGTTTCACTCACACTATGTGAGATTGACCTCAATATTTGTTTGGAGAACTTTTCTATGACTTTGATTAAAATTTAAGATAGATCAATGGGTCAGAATTACCTTGTGGGAATAATAACACAAATTCCAATTCAATTTGGACTACCTCCATAACAATTTTAATTTTCATTTAGAGGCAGAGTCCATTATTCATCACCAATAAATCTACCATGGGGGAGCTAATAAGTTTATAAAAAGTAATTAAATGCATCAGAGATAAACCCCACCACTGAAAAATAAACCATTCAATACAAATCAAATCATAATTATGTTGGGTGTAGTTCCTTTATTATAAAAATGAATCAGTATTAATGTTATCTTCATTATAGAATATGTTTTCAAACGAAAACGTTTGAATGAATAACGATATTCACAATGATGTAGGTGGTGAATTTTTAAATTTTTTAATATTAAATATTTTAATGATAAAATGATTATTTTCCAAAATCTTCATACCATTGAACTTTAGAGAAAAATAAGTCTTTAAAAAATTAATTAATAATTAATTGAAATTTCTATAGTTATACTATCATAATATAAATTTCCAAAGTATTTTTGTGTTGATGTTTTTTTGGAACTTTCTATATTTAAAATTGAAAAATTATTTTAAAACATTTTATGAAAGAACACTATGAATTATAGAAAATCATGAAATTTGATATTTAATATTTAAAAGTATTTAGATGTATTGTTTTTATTCCTAATATTATATATAATTCGGATATATTTAATGTTAAATTAAATGAATATTTTATCATTGGAAATTTTAATTTATGTAATGTTAAATAGTTTTTAATAAAAAATATGATTACTGGATAATCTATTTATATTAAATGTAATGAGAATAATATGATAAAAAATATAATATATAGAATAATAATAAAATATTTTGATGAATTTATTTCTTTAAAATATAGATCCATTATATTAAATATATATCCCTTGGGAGATAATAGTGATTTTTAAATTTGATTTTATATATTATAAAACTCAAAATTTTCTCAATATTTATAATTTTTTTTAAAATTTATTTTGGAAAAAAATTAGGTGATCGGTAATAAATTTATGTTCCATGTCTGTTTTTCCATAACATATTGTAAATAATTATCTTAATGATGATTTATAAAATTTTAATTGGATTACATCTATAGAAACATAAAAATAATATATTTTTTAGAAATAATTCATTCACATTAGTTATGACCAAAAAATATAAAATTATTATTCGAACCTAATGTAATTTTATATATTAATTGTATAAATATATTCAAATATTAATGAGTAAGGATATATTACATTCATATGGATATTATAATGAAGAACACATAGAATTTGATGAATCGTGTTCATATGTTTCTTGGATTGAATATATTAAAATTTAAATACATTTTTTATTTTTTAAGGCTTAAAATTTTAAATGATGGATATTAGAAGTTATTTCTTATGCACTTTTGTTTCTATAGATGTTTTTTTTAAAAAATTACATAGTTTTGAAAATGAAAAGTTTCATAACCATGATTTTAAATTATAAAAGTGTTCATATAGACTCAATCAAAATCCAATATAATTTTATGGGGGTATATCTTTATTTTCATTGAATAAGGGTTTTATTACATGATAATTTGATACCACTTCTTATATTAAAAATATTTCAAGTGATTCTTAAATTATAATAATTTTTCATAATCTGTTTTTAGTTATACAAGAAATTTTCATTGTAATTGTTTTTCTTATTCAATGACTATTATATTTAAAAAAGTAAAATGGGGGAACAACGAATCCTTTTAGGATGTAATTCTTTGTTTAAAAAAAGTCGAACCATTTTGTATCAATCTATATAATCTATATAATTATTTAATAGATGTGGTCTTGATTCACGTGAAACATCAAGAAAACATTGGAATATAAAATATATATTATTTTTAGTTTAATCCCTAAAATATATTAATGTTAAACTGATTATAGAAATGATTTTTTGTTTAAATTATCTAAATAAATATAGAACTTATATATTTATTTTTTATGTTATTTTCCTCTATTTGAAGTTTACTATAGACACTAATAGTGACTGCCCATTCATTCCATGACTATTATGGTGTGTGTTTTTGGAGTTTGAAGTCATAATATGACAATTATTGAGAAAGAAGTTTATTTTATCTAAATTTTAAACTATGGGTTGGTTATATGCTATATAGGTCTATTTCATGAATTCTTTGTCCTGTTTGATGTCATGACTATTGTATGGTGATTGTTTTTATGTCATATGGATGTTTGGATTAGCCTTAGTGGAAGAGCAATACCAATAACCTTTTCGACATGGAAATTTGGATGGATTTTAGTACAGTTATGATGTTTTTTGGGGAATATTAGAGGATAAGGACTATGGTGTTATCCTAAATGTTCTATCATGGTTCATAGATTGGGTGGTTTTTTTGGTTCTATCAAATTGAATGTTTTTCACCATAGAACATGGGTTACATCATTATGGATATCAGGATCAAGATTCTACACCAACAGGGTAAGTATTTCAATTTAATACTTTACAAATTTATATCTATAGAACACATACATAATGAATTATAGAATATTTTTATCATTATAGGATAATATTAAGTCTCAAACCCCTTTCACTACACAATTTTAAATTTCCAAAATTGGTATAAATTCATAGGATCCCCCAAATTCCATTCAATTAACATTAATTACACTAAATATTGAGTGATTAAAATGTTATTTTAAGAAAACATTAATCCACCATGTCTTGGATATGACCCTTGGATTTTAAAAATTGATAATGGGTTAACCATTTTATATTGGGAACTCCCTTGTGGGATTATGGTTTTTTTCATATTTGATTCCCAAAATTTTCTTGTATAGAGGCTTGTGAATCACCAGTTGGGGTAGGGGATTCATAAAAATATTAATAAATATATAAATTGTGGGATTAAAAATATATTTTATTATGTTTTATAGTATTATGTTTTGAAATAAAAGTTATAATTAACCACACTAAATTAAATTAATGGAAATATGGTAAATCGTAGGTTTTTTCATGGATTCGGGACATTTCTCTAGCATATCGTTCTCATTTACTAGTATTAAAAAAATTATTTTTTAGAATTT
The DNA here is from genome assembly GCA_963277665.1 of Viscum album. NCBI lineage: Eukaryota > Viridiplantae > Streptophyta > Magnoliopsida > Santalales > Viscaceae > Viscum > Viscum album. The sequence goes on along the minus strand of OY728145.1, from coordinate 272,528,944 downwards.
TCTATCTATTATTCCAATTTTAAATTAAAATATACAATTATAAAATGATAAAAAATTATATATGGTAATGACCATTATGTTGGGAGGAAGAAAATAATTTTTATGAAATCTTGTTTGGAATTGTTTAATGAGCCTTATGCTTTTGATTTTTTGAATTATATGCTGAAATTAAATTACATAAAAGGGAAATAATTTAATTGTGCACATTAACTATATTTTTGAAAGACAATATTTTTTTATAATATATGTTTTGAAAAGTCGGATTGTGGTAGCATGTGATTTTGAAATTGTTATTCTGTATTGTGGTTAATCTTATTATTGTTCATAATATTTTCTGATTTTTGAGGGATTATTTAGGTGTTCAATGTTCCCTAGATATGAAATATTCCTTGGGTGGAATAGTGTGATAGAATTAAATTTCTAAATTCTGAAATGGGTCCATAACAAAATTTTCATGGTTCAAAAGAGAGAATTAGATGGTTGTTTTATATAGGATCATGTGGTATTTACACCAGAGAACAAAATATTATTAATAATGATTTATCAGAAATGAGATTTTATTTAATTGAATATAATAATAGACGACCACTAAATGGTAAAGGGTAATGGAAGGAATTAATATTGGTGCTATCTGGATGTAGTCCTTCAATTAATATTGACATTAATGGATTAATGTATGTTAATATTTTGATAATTAGATGATTAAATCATGGAATGATGGTATGATTAAATTGAATTTTTGCATGTTTGACATTTATATTTTCATGGGATGTGAGGATGGTTGTTGCATTATAGTTGAAATATTGGTAAGTGTAAGGTTTGGGTATAATGGTGATGTGTGTGGTATATAGAAGTGTTATTTTGGTGTGACCTTCATAGGATATATATATCCATGGATATTATTATTCATGTATTATTATTGACTTTTTATGGTTCACCCCACTTGTGATTGATACCTATAACAATGGATAAAATTATTTAGGGTCTAGCTGTTTTACCATTATATCTAGTTTTTTGGGGAGATATATGACTAACTACTCCCTCCTCTGTGTATTTTATTTAAGGTATATTACTTGTTGGGGTTGATCCAGGTAGGTTTTATTACAGTATTAATGTTCGTAATTTTAATCTAGACCATATGTGTTATCAGCTAAAAAGTATATCATGTACTGGTAAACACTATACGGTACAACCGATGATTATACTTTAGGTACTCCAGCAAATCTTATAAGTTATTGAGATGAAGTTATAAGGTAATTACACTAATATACATGAAGCTGTATTAAGGGGATGTGATTTGGTGATAAAGAAGAAATTGTATTATATATTGTTGGTCATGTATGGTAAGAGGAAGGAACATGTTTGATGTTTTACATTTTAGTGACATCCCATTATACTTGATATGTGGTGGATGGTGGAAATGAGATATGTTGATGACGATGTTTGAGGATGTGGATGTTATTGCTATGAAATGAGGAATCTGTTGCGGTATAAGATAATGTTTTTTGTGTCACAAATGTTGATGGAATTGAGGAAATAGGATGTATGCAATTGGGGAATGATAGGAATAATGTAATATAAGAGTGGATGTGGGGTAACAATATAATATATTTTTTAATACCATTTATTAACTCCTTCATGTGATATTTGGTGAGTGAGGTTAGGTGTTAGTCCACTATATAGGTTGTTGGTAAATATTTTTAAATTTTATTAATGTATTAATATTCACTATAGAAATTTTCATGAGATTCCTTGAGTATAATCTTAATTATTTTACACATTAATATCCAACTATATATATATATATAACATATTCTAGTTTTCAAGGATGGTTTTTATGACCATGGAAGACCGTAGAATCATAGAGATTAGACATGGATATAGATTTACTTCCCATGACATTATTTTATTTTATTTTGGTTTTTTTTTATAACATATTCATGAATTTTTTGATTGTTATGGATAGTGGTTTGTTATATATATATATATATATACACGTTGTCAGTTTGTAGTTTTATTTAAATATTCCTAGGTAATATGTGTGTAATTCATTACTGTTTTCAGTATTATACCATTGTTGAAATTCAGATACTAATTCCCAATTATAGGTAGGCCATGGGGTGAATTATCCTCTTGACATCAGGACCATGAGTGGTGCACAATGGAGATGTGGCGATAATGATTTTATGGAGAGATTTGGGTTCCTCATTAAGGTAGATGTTATATTATAGAATTAGTGACGAATCATTTGGTTGTATTGAAACTCTACTAGTGATGTTTTTTTATAACATATTCCAGAAAAACAACATTGGAAGTTGGATTCTAGCCCCCCCCCCCCCCAATGATTCATTGTATGGAAAATAAATTTATAAAATAGAAAAGTGAAAAGGAAATGTATGTCTTGTATATGCATATGACATGTACAAGTCTCATGATTATTTGATATTTAATTATAAATTTGGTTAATTATTTTAAATTAAAATTAATTTTAAGAAATTAATTTTTTCCTACAAATTGAATGAAGTTTTTTTCCTTGAGTGAGATGATACAATTTGGCTTTTGGCTTTGAGTGGTTTAGGTAGGCGAGGACGAATATATTGACTTGTTTGACTATTAGTGGGTTTACATGACTATATATGATCTTATTTACTCGATGATATTTGATGAGCTATACTATAATATGATAGAAAATTATTAGAGAAGCCAATCTAATCTTGATAAGGATCACTGGATGGAGGATATTGAGATATATTTCTGTAAGATCTAAACTAGTAATGAGTATTTTGTTCAGTTGGACCATAGCCATATGTGAGTTTCAAAATTAAAAAGATATATATTATATATCATAGATAAAAGGGTTAAATATGTCTCTACATTTTTTGTTCTATTGTAGTTTTATTTTGAGTTTCTACAATCAATTATTAGGGTGGTGTTGAGCTAGGATCTACTATCCTTTCAGAAATTGATATAGAGTATGAGTGAGTTTGTAATAAGGTTTATGGGGCTTAATAGCTTATTTCCTAACCAATTTTTTGTTTAATATTCTAGATATTTGTGTTTGGATAATGTGATGTTCTCACTTGTTCACTTTGTATTCAACCTAATTTTGTTACCTACACACACGGAGGTATTGAATTATGGTGATGTCATTAAAGATATTCATCTTCATCTAGGTTCAGCTCTAGAGGAGAGTATTCGGGGTTTCTTAAGGATTGGAGCTATTGTTAGAGGATATTGATTTTTCAGACTATCAAGGATTCAAATAAGTTATTTGACCTAGTGGTTCCTTCTCAATTCACTCATGAAGTCGTAATTTTAAACCCACCAGGAGTTCTAGAATGGTTTCTGTTCTTATGGGATGTATGTTACTGACTAATTTTGATGGCAAACCATTTTTAGGTATCATTATGTTATGGGATTTCATTTTCCCTATTATCCCCATAGTAACACATACCACATGGGCATAATCAATAGAATTTTATCATGTTTATATCTCAGGAATGTGAGATGAAATTAAAAGAGGAAACCCCAATTATTTATGCACCCTCATGGAAATATGGAATGGGAAATTATTTTTCTTATTGTTAGTTTCAAAGAAAGTTATATGAACATTCATATTATTATACAATGGATGTTATAGCACTAAAGGTACATTATATTATCTCTATTATAATTTTCTTGTATTCTACCCATGATTATTCAATGATTGATTCTAGAGTTTCAACCTAATTATTTTATACCACTCTAGTATATATTTATTTGACTAAATGTGGATTAAATTATAGTCTACATTGTGTTGATTATGCTGATTTTAGGTTAGATGATTTTATTTGATGCATGATAAGGTAATTATCTGAGGATGAGGTAACATTAGTTATTTAGGGATTTCTAAGAATATCTGATATAGTTACACAATTTCATTACCAATATTTACCAATTTTAATTTCTAATCATATTTATAGAATTATTTTGAGAGTATAATTATTTACTATAAAAAGTTCTAGAATGAAATTTTCATTGGATATCAGGATTAATATAAGGTTCAATGATGATTAATGCCTCTTTTGTCATAGCATAAATCATTGTCTACAAATTAAGTGGTTGTATAGGTGGTATAGGTTCCTAAACCCCTTGGGGAGTTCTCTATATTCATTATAAATGAGGTTCTAGCTTTACCCCCCAGAACATTATATTGAGTTCAATATCAAGTTACATATTAGTTACCCTCTAATATTGATGGACCCTTGTCAAATATTTCTTATCATCTTTCAGTGCTAAGAATTCATAAGGTTGATTTCATTGAGAGGTGAATTGTCTATCCAAAATGAAAACCATGGGGTTCTCCAGTGTTGTTCACTAAAAAGGGGAAAGATGGTATAAAATTGTGGACAAACAACAATAGGGTTAACTATGTTATGGTCAAGTACTATTACCATATCCTGATGATAGATGATATGTTCTACTAGTTGAAGGGGTCTATCTAATTTTCAAAGATTGATATGTGGTTTGGATATCACTAAATTTGATTTAGGGAGGATGAAATCACTTATAGTTCATTGAGTTGTTTTTATGGTAACATGGAGTTGAGGTTTATAATATTTTCTATCATGAATGATACTTATGTAACCATTGGACTCAAGTAATTAATTTTTTATATATTAAATGATTGGTTAGTGATCGTTTTTACTAAAAACATTCCCTTATACTTGAGATTAGTGGAAAATCATGTTGATAACGATATTGTTATTTTATCATACCTTTAATTTCATCTTCTTTAGGGAGAGATATGTAATTGTTAGTTTTGGTTCTGGGTGGTACACTTCCTATGACATATGGTCTCTTAGCATGGAGTCGTAATGGATCTGTCAAAGTTTAATGCCACTATTTCTTGCACATCATACAATAAAGTCATAGGGATTTGATGTCGTCTCAATATTATTGGTTATTATTAGATATGGGAGACCAATTAAAATCCATTTGAATCCCAGTTGACGTCCATGACTCAGAAGGAATAGGCTTTCCTATTAGATTATTATTGTTAGATAGATTTTTTGACATTCCAAAGAGGCTTATTAGTGGACCAAATATGTTTTTATCAGATGAAGGAGTAGTTTTTGATGCATTATATGAAGCTCCGTGTATTTTAAAGGGACACATATTGTTATAGTAGAGTTAAGTAGTCTATTATGTTTTTGGATGTTACTCACCATGAGTATATGTATTTCACCCATAATCACCAGTTCACTGTAGTGGTATTTCAAATGAAACTATAGTGAATTTACCTCAACAATGAGCACATTGTTCACTTAACAATTAATAAAACACTATGGTATGATCTTTTAGTAGAATTTGAATTTTATTGGAATAATGGGGGATGTAGCTTCTCCAGGATTATAATATTCAGATCTCCCAAACCAATATTCAGTGGAATGTATTTATTGATACAGTTTATAGGAAGTCAAAAGTATATGATGTTCATGAGTTTGAAGATGTCGTTAGAGGGATTAATTAGTTTGTAGTGATGTATCTCAATACAGATGTGTTTAGTGGTAGATGATTCCTATTTCATAGGATAGTGAAATTATCATTGATACAACATCCATACAACCTCCATATAAGTCTCAATAGATATGTTAATAGGGTTATATGATACATGGTCCTGTCAATTATGATAATGTTCTAAAGTGATCATCAATGTATTGCTGAAATCATAGGAGGTTTCTGTGATTATTATTTGTTTCTTCCATGTTCTATGATCAAGTTCATTATCATTTTTCTATGCATAATTTTTTGGTTTACACTGTTTTTGTTATGAATTGTCTTGAATTGAGAGGCCATAGTTGTTTTTTGGGAGGAAGCGGTTATTGAAAGCGTTTTTATTTTGTTTCTTGGTCTACTGGTAAGTGAAGTATGATCAATATGTTATTGTAATTTTTTTGTACTGGTTCGATGTTTTCTATTTTAAAAAAGGGTCCATAGACATTGATTTAATTACTATTTCTCAATGATACTTTGGATATTGTGATTTTCTTTTGGTAATCATAGATAAACTAAAAAATTAAACCAATTTACTAAAAATTATGGAATCATGAGTTGAGAATTCATTACTGTGGTGGAATGTAGATGATATTTTTTTTCTTCATGGGATCCCGATGGCCGTAATTTTTTAATATAATCTCTATTTCACCACATGAATTTTCAAAATATTTTATTATTATTTTATCTTCATGTTTCAAGTTATAATTTTATTCCATCTCTAGATGGATTAGAAGATATATTATACTATCCAAATGATGGAGGATGTTTCATTGGAATATATTCAGTATTTTTATGGATCATGGTTTAAGAACGTGTTATTGGTCTAGTTATCATATTGTAATGTGATGGAAATAATGTAAGTTGTAGCTTGAAATTGATGGTATATTGTGTGGGATGTCAATCCATACAAATATGATCTAGGAGTCTGAAACGAATGTGATTTTATCAATGTATGTGGATTTAGTGTTTAAGGACATGTATTTCTCCAATGGTTGTCAATGTTTTGTTTCAGAAAATATAAAGGGAGGGAAGGGGGTCAATAATATCATGGTTTTAGATGCCAAAAAAAGTTTTTAGGTCTTAAAATTTGGGTATCTTGAATATTTTTAATGCTCTATAGAGAAGGATGTGTCAAAAAGATTAGGAAATGTCAAATTTTACAAGCTCGTAAAAGAACGGGTATTTTAAAATTCCATAAATAATCGAATTAGAGGTGATGTATTTTTTAGAAACAATAATATTTTGTGAAATATGTAGAGTCTTTCATATGGGTTATTCTCACCAATAAAAAGTCTGATTAGAATTATTTTAAGGATTAATATTTAACGACAGCGACATATTTCCCTAGTTTCATGAAATAGTTAGTTTAAGGTAGTTGTTATGTGAATCCAAAATATTACATTTACACATATTTCAGGAAAATAGTTATTATGATCTAAATAGAGAAAATATATTTAAGTGAAATGGGTTTCATAAATGGTATAATCATCATTAATGATAGTATTTTTTTTCAAGGTGTTATATTTCATGATAGATCTAACATTTATGAAAAAATGGGATTCGTGAAAAATACATACGTTTCTATTTTCTCACATTAGAAATTTTGGGGGAATCAATTAGATAATAAAAGATTGATTATAAGGATGTAAAAAATAATCAAGATGTGTTCAGATATGATATCGACCATAAAGTCGATAAATCTTAGATGCCCCCAAAAAAAATTCTAGCAAGGGAGAATTTTTGGAATTTATATTAGAGTGGTAGTGTGCTACACATAAACATATTATATAAAGGAATTGAGGCCGGAATATAGTGAATGTGGGAAACAAATAATAATATAAAAAATCTAGTAAAGAGTTTTGTATTATGGTATGGATAACACATAATTGGAATATGTCACCTAGAATAGCCCTTAAATGTGACCCTAATTAAATGGATATGTACTTATTACATTAAGTTTTATTTCTATTGGGTGATTACACAATTCCATTAGACAAGTTCCATAAATTTCTACTCATGTGCAAATAAGATCCAATTAATTTAATCCAAAGATAGACACCTTGATTCACCCTTGAATCATATAGTATTCCTAGGAATAACACAAAATCATCCAATATTCCATTGGTTTGAATCTAACAATGGTGTGGTATGGGTGGTCCTATATTATACATAATTATTTTTTGAGTTTTTTGAGTCTGTATATAAAGACCCAAAATTTTTTAATATATATATATATATATATATTTCAATAAAAACAAAAACTAATGTATCCTTGTTAAAATGAAACACTAAAATAAAAAAACATTAAAACCTTAAAATAAAATTATTAAATATTATAATTTTTTAATTTTATAATTAAAATATGTGGTAAAATAGAAATATCAATATTACGGGATCTATGAAGGTGAAAATGTCATCTTGTGGAGGAGGACTCCCTTAGGAATCTCATTTGTCTGATAATAGAAGTGTTGTTTCGTAAATATTGTTTTCCCAAAATAAACTCCAATAACTGTGGTATGATTGAATTCATAAATGATAGAAGTTCTTGCTTGAGGAAATTTCCACAAAGTCCGTACAAGAAGAATCACCGCCTTTAACTACAACTAGAGAAAACAATTTGTATAAATCATATAGAGAGATATTTTGGGGGTATATAACTATAAATTTGGATTCTATAAACATGAAATTATTAATTTAATAATTTTATTATCAATTTTATTTAACTTATTTTTCATTTTGACCTTCAATAATATTTTGTACTAATTTACTAATGCATTGAAACAATTATAGATATCATTTTATAGATAAAAATTTATCTTTTTTAAATATTATTTTATGTAATTTATTAATGAATAAATTTATTATTTATTAAATTAATAACATAAAAATAATATAATTAGTAATTTATAGGATCTAAGAATAATGATAGTTAACATTTTAGAACAATTTAATTCTGATAAAAAATGAATCCAATTTTTATTCAATATTTCATTCCAAATAATTAGATATTGAATTTAAAAATTATCACTTCTGTTTGGACTTATAATATCATTAATATCCAAGGATAATTTTCTAATGAAATCATTTTTTTAATTGATTAGTGAAAGATATTTATTTCTTTAAAATAACCACTTTTATGACAGTATCATTATACCATAATAATATAAATGTTTTAGGAAATCTTCCTCAGTAATAAATATATTTATAAATTTAAATTAATGACGTAAATAAAAAATTATTAATTTATAAAAAACATGATTATCATTTTGAAAGCATAAGAATTATTTTATTTAAGAAGTGTTTTATTTTCCATTGTCAAATATTTGTTTTCATTACTTGTGAAAAAAATATATTATAAAACTAATATCCTTATTTTTATAAACACTTTTATATTATTAATTATGTTTATTTCTATTTTTTATCAAATAAATATTAATAATATTAAAGTTAGTTACCATGATAATGGTTAAGGGGTTATTTTCAATGAATATTTTTATAAGTGTTGTGTAATTGTATCTCATTAATTAATTTTTTATATAATGACTATGATATTATTATTACACACATATAAATATATATTATCACTCATTTAATTAGTTGTTAATTATTTATATTATTAAGTACACTTAATTTTCATATCTTTTATTTCCTATCATAACTGTGTGTCTATTTTTTTATATTAAACATTAGAAGTTAATTTTCTAATATTTGGAAATTAATTTGGATAATATATAGGATAAATTGATGTTTGTGAGAGATAATTTTTTTATTAATTGTTATCTTATATTTTTATTGAAATTTAAATTGAATTCTTAAAACTAGTTAACATGAAAAAATAACATGTATAATTGTAAAAATAAAATTGTAAATGATTCAAACAAAATGAAATGTCTATAACAATACATGGTTGTTTAATCCATTTCCCAAACCCTTTTCCACTCAATTATGTAAATATTTTGGATTCATTGACATATTAATATTTTGATTCTATCTCTCGAATGTTTAGTGTATTCACAAAATTTTCCTTTTTTCCACTTATAAAAGGGCATCACATCCATTCTCAACACTATTTATTTTCATTAAAAATTAAATTAAACCGAATAATATATTCCACTCATATAAGTGTCTTTACAAACCATATTCCTATGGTCTATGAAAGATTTACATTGAAATTGTTTTCCAAAAAGACTATCAATAGAATTTTTCGGCACTCTATGTAACTAATTCTTTCTTCTTATTATATTATTATTAACATTCATCATCCCCCTAATATATTATATATAGATGAATTTATGAAAACATAAGTATTATTAATAAAATGAATATTATTATTCTAATTAAATATTACTCTAATAACTCCCAAAAACCCATTTGATAAAAAAAGATGTCTCCATGCATTTCTATGGACTACCTTCTCCATGAATGATGAGTTGTATTTTTGGTAAACTAATTAAATATATCATTAAAAATAGTTATTTAATGTATTAATATCGTATTAAAAGCATATATAATATTATTTATTTATATGTTATTTTATATTTTACAACTTTCAAATTTTATGTAAATGTAAAGTGTATCATGTGTACGTACAGACTTTTGCCTCTATGGAATTATAGATATGGATTTCCCATTACCACCTAACATTAATCAAATGAAAAATTTATTTTACGTATAAAAACTAAATTTATGACACAATTAATAATATAGAAATTTAATAATATATATTCTATATGAAATATTAACAATAAATAGTCATCAAAAACATGTCAGCCCAAAATGGACTTATCAAAGAACCATTCTTAATTTTTGTCTATTTGTGGAATCTTAGAAAATTTTATATGTTTTGGGATAATCGAATAATAATGGAAATAAATATATACTATTATATATGTAATTAATAAATTTTACATCATCATTGATAATGGTAAATAAAAAAAAGTGAGTTATAGTGCCCATAAAAACCCAATATGAACAAATAATATACAAAAAATTAATAACATGTTCTAACATATAGACAATAAATTATAAAATTTAGATGAATAATTATCATAATTATTTTTTTAATAAAATTAGTTTTATTATTGAATATATTAGGCACACAGACATAATAAGTCAAAACCTAAGGTAGGGATCTTTGAATATCAATTTTGTTACATTGATATATTATTCATATTATAAATATTTTTTATTTCATAGTATATGTATTGAACATAGATTTAATATTTTAATATAATTTTTGAAATACAGGTTATTTAATAATCCATCTAATTTTCTTCCAATATAGGATTTTAATTCATCATATTTTGACATTGTATGGGTTCTGTTTAAATATAATAATTTTTTTTGAGTTATAATATTTCATCTTGAACATCCTACTTATATTTTTTTCTCCCCAATAATATTATATATTCTACATTAAATTTATAATTTTTTACCATTAAATTATTTGATTCACATCTTCTTAATTAAATAATTTTATCCCTATAAAATTAAGACACTATTAAGAATCATTCACATTATTTTAAAAGATGCTTTTTCATTATTGATAATATTTTCTATTTCCACAAATGTTCCCATTTATATTTGGAAACCCAATTATTTCATAACTCTTAATACACTTATTTTTTATTTCTATTGTATTTAATATAATGTTTTATTAACCTCTTTTATAATGTGGTAATTCCACAAAAAGGATTTTTTAAACGTATGAATGGATCTTACAAAATAAAACTATCTTTTTTACATGTTATCTTTATTTTTCTCCCTTATTAATCTATTCCCAATTAATTAATTTCACTCATATATAGATATAACTTATATATTTGAATATTTTATATTTTCTTTATCTATTGAGGATAATATGTGGTTTTTGTAATTTACATAATTCTTTCTTTTATGTAATCAATATTTAATGGAACATCTAAATTTATAATTTTATGTAATTTACCAATCCCATAATATAATTTTATCCATTTATAGCTTTTGAAAACCATGATTATTTTATTCAAAAAATCCTATTTCAATTCTATTATAATTTGAAATAATATTTTATTTCCTTCCAATAAATATAATTTACTTATTTTGAAAATCATTAACCTGGTGGTTCATTTTTTATAATTTCTCCATCATGCTTCACATAAAATCTCTATATTAGAACAAAAAATTCAAGATATATATTTCATAATTAAATTATAAACATTAAACAAAAATTAATTCCATATTCTCATTGGAATCCTTATTATATATAATTTAATTATAGATATGATTATAGAACCTACATTTTCCCTTGTGTATTGTCATTATTATAAATATATACGGTCTCATTTCATCATATGGAACATATATTTATGCATATGTTATGTACAAGAATGGATTGACCAAATAGAGCACTAATGAATTTGGTGGTGTTTTTTTCTCAGAGATACTTTGTATAATACATGGCTGATTAACCTATGAATACTACGTTTTATAGTCATGGGTATGTGCTTACGGTTATGATTATCATGAAAAAACTATAATACTATTCACACAATGTTATATTACCATGGTAGTTTTCCTTGAATTATGTTATAATTTCATGATTTATTTTTTCCCACATATTTTTTATTCTTTGAGATTATAATAAAAATTATTTATTTAATGATTTCATTATTATCTCATACTCTAATGTTATGGTACCTGGTGTTTATTTAGATATTACATTACCTTCCTTCATGATTTATTAAAAAAAATTATTGCTACATGATCTTTTTAATATGATATTTCTCCCTACTCATGTTTTATCATATACTAGTTATCTTAAACTTAATTTCGTATTGATAAATTTTTCCTTACATAGAATTTGAGATTAAAAATTTATTACATTTACCTTCCCCATGATATGAATATATAAAATTTGATATGTTAATAAGGGGGTTATGAAGAGTTATATTATGGATAAATTTTCACTGTTTTGTAACATAAGTTTCCTATGTAACAAACCTTCAATGTTACTAAACCAATAGTTTCTCTATGTTGTTCGAGATTAATGTGAACAGTAGTGTTTAATATATCAAAATGATTTAAAATTATGATATTTTAAGATTGAATTTTAATATTTTGTTACCTGGTACAAATAAGATACAAATCATAAAGGTGAAGATTCTGATTATTTGAGGGAAGATGATGGCATAAATTAACCATCATATGTCTTTTTTATTAGAGGTATAAGTTGTTAGAGTTTGGAATTTGTGACCGTGTGTTATTGGTATTTGTACTTCATAATATGAAGTCAATTTGTTTTCTATGTGAGTAATATCTCTCCACAATTTATTAGTCCCTTCACAGTCAAACATCATACTATGAAATTGGAATATTTATCAGTACACCCTTTGTCGATAGATCTTGTTCATGGATTCTTGCATATGTTGTATCACTAATGACATATCTCTGAAAATTATCATGTAATTTATTAAGTAATGTTCAATAGTTTTTATAATGTTACATTCATAGAGTTGCTTATTGAGATCATTCATTCGTTAGAGAAGGTGTTCCACGGGCAAGCTACTCCCTTGGTATCTATTGCGTTAAGGATTTGTATAATAGAGGAGTGTGTGAGGGAAAGTGAATTACAGAAACTCAGTATCATGAGATTTTTTAATCTACGTCTTCCATTATTATATACTACTTTGGTTAAAATTTAATTATATTAATATCCCATTTTCCATTTATCAATGTATTGTAGATGATGTAATTTCTATCGAATGGTGTCTCTAATGGGAGTGTTTTAATTTTTTGGTAGTAGGTCCTTCATTCATGTTTTGGATTTAATTATTTATAAATATACTCATTTAAATTGTATATAATGTAATATATTTGACCTTTATGAAAAGTTAGTTTATTTTTTAGAGATAGAGTTTTTAGGAAGATGTTTAAAGAGGTAATAGGGGATTTTGAGCTAACGTTTCAGATAATGAATGGATCTTCAGTATAGAGACTAGTTTCATGCAATGATATGGTAGTTTTCTAGATTTATTGATCATTTTTATGTTATTATTTGTGTAGGTACTTGAGGGGTGAAGTGGTAAACTGGATATCCCTTCTTTATTAGGGACCATTACACCATGGTCATTTAGTTATTTCATAGTCATTATCCAAGGACTTAATAGAGAAAATGGGAGGATGAGAAATATAGAATGTTTATCATGGGTAAGACATAGAACATGGACTATTTGTTTTTTTTTCAATTTATTTTTTCATGGAGCTTTTTTTCACCATAGTGGATTTTGGAGTAATTATTTTCCTCTATATCGATAAGCCTTGGGATGTGGAGATCTCCCAATTTTTTAGATCAAGTGAAGATATACAGGATGAATTCAGAAATCTATCTAACAAACATGACATGGTTTGAGGATTTTACCACTTTATCTATGATTATTTAATATTTAATTTTGTTTATAAATTCTTTGGTTCCTTGAAATCAATTTATTCACCTTTATTCCCTATTACACTACAGGGATTCCCTAGAGATTTTAGGATAGATTCTTAGCCCCTCTTTCTTGTATTGAACAATTTATTTCAATGGCCTAACTATTTTTGATATATGGGTGATCTACTATTAACATTCTCAACTATGGTCTTATAATCCTGTTTTCCATGCCCTATCATTCATAGAATATTGAAATTATCTGATTGAGGTAAGTGATTTAAGAATTTATGTTATTCTATGGGTGAGTACTGTGGACTAAAATAATAATTATATTGAATTAGATGTAATGAAATTAGAGGTAATGGTATGAATTTCACGTGTTTACTTGATATCATATATTTATCATTAACTTAATTATTTTTTGTTACATATTATTTTTAAAAATTATATTGTTGATACTTAGATGGTGATATTGTGAATGGTATTTTTAATTCCCCATTCATAAGTGGATAATATTGAAAAAATTTAAATGAAAATGTTTTCTGGGAGAAATTATTTTTAATTAAATAATGTTAAGAAATTGAATAATGTTCTAAAATCGTAGTCCATGATGTAACTCATCAGTTCCCAATGCCCAGTTCACCACATGGGCTTAAGCGCATATTCCTGAATGCCATATTTTGATGAATATAATCAATTTCATGGAGTCTGTCCTTAGTGAGACTATTACATCATTACCAAAGTCTAACATAGTGTAATGTCAATAATAGTAAACAATGGAAGCATTATAAATGTTATAAAATATATCAAACAAAATAATGGATAATAACAACAAAATGAAGCTTATATAAAATGATTATGATAATTGTCTCCAAAAAGCTGCAAGAATAATTACAAAATATTAAAATAAAATATATTTCTCAAAATAACAAAAATAAATTAATTAATATTTTCTAATAGCATTATATGCCTCATCCCAGTTCCATTCTCCTCTGCACCTGAGCATGGCATAATATCAAGAATTTAAATTTTGGAGATTTCCCTGATTTCTACATGTATCCATATAGTCTGTATTGGTACCCATTGTTTTCATAAACAAGGTGTAAGATACACTCACATTATTTATGCACCCATTCAACAATAAAAGTTATGGTTCTGGAATATAACAATCTAAACAATGTGAAAGTGATACGGTAAGAATTAAATAAATATATTGTTCCCATGGAATATCAATTACTATCATAGTGATCATGTAAATACCGAAATTGATCCCTAAAAAAGTGACAACTCTTATAGAAATTCATCTACAATAAACATAAATAACCAACAATACCTTTTTATAGCTTTATAAATATCATGTCATCCATGAACAATCCATATAACCAGTAGTGAAATCACATCCACAGTTGTGTTGTACTACAACATATATCACAATATACCACATTCGTACCATATAATCAAAATTTTAGTACATGAATGGAAGGATCCAATTTATGTAAGACAATGGTCTCCACGTGGAGCCCTAGGATCGTCTTGATTAAATCTTGGTTAGTGGTCTCGCCCAATTTTACCCAAGTTTTAATGGTCAAGCGGTCGCTTGTAGTGTAGCTTGGGTTGTCGAATCCTCAAAGACCTAAGAAGAACCTTTAAACACTCAATAAAAAGAGATGGATTTTTGTCTATGAAGTGGCCAACTTGGGTTGATTTTAGATTCTTTTTAAAGAGCACTAAAAGATCTATGTGAATTCAATTATGAGAAAATGAGTTGATCCTAGGTTATTGCTCGGGGTGGATTGAATGAATTCCTTTTTTTTACGATTTTAATTTCATTAACTCGAGAAGGATTCATGAAATTATTTCAAACTAACCTCATCACTTACTGATTAAAAACCTTCAAAACATATGATAATCACCTATACACTTGTAGGATCATTTTCATGAGAACTCCAAGGTAAAGGATGTAATTAGCACATGAAAGTGGGGTGAATAAATTCAATAAGGAAGAGAAAAAATAAAAATCATTGAATGAAAGAAACTCAATTAAAAGAAATTAATAACATTTAGGGCATGAGAAAAAACATTAAATCCAGCCCCTTGCTACTCCTTTGGATTAACCCATAAAAGATCTAGCCCTCCATTGATGACAAGTTCTCAACAGAAGCGGAAAGTAGACTTATGAGGGTGGAATTGAAGAAGTAAAAACAACAAAAATAATGATCACTCCACCGTTGTGTGAACAAAATCACAAGGTTTGGTGTGAATAAATTCACACCTTGAGGCAACGGTATCAAGGTGATAAGGAGAAGAACAGAACAAGATAAGAAGAAGAACTTTTATTGAAGACTAAGGTGATTCGAACAACTTACATTAGAAGGAAGAACAATACAAAGGAAAATTGGCATAATAACATTACAATGAAAAGAAAGCACCAAACATTCATAAATCCACCACCACTCCAGCCTTAAATAGGAAACAATGAAGCCTTGGCCGAGACCCCAACATCCCATGTTCCTTTAATTAATTATGTTGGGAAAAGGTGGGTGGAACATTAATGATGAGAGACTTTTCCACTTCTTTCCCGGAAGTTGCAGCCACCTTGCATCCACAGAAAAGACGCGCCTAATGGACCTTTTATAAGGCCGAATTCGAGTGGGCCCTAGAAGACGTAAATGACGCCACGGAGGTCCCCTAACCGCATATAAAATTGCCGCCCCAAATAGTGTCTTGGTCGGGAGATATGATTTAAATAGTGGGCTGTTTTTCTGGGCCGCAGACTCTGGCCCAAAATTAAAGTTTCAAATTTGGCCGCCTTAATCACCACCATTGAGGATGAATTATCACTGGCTCCAGAAGATAGGTTTGTTCCCCTATATTTCTTCTATCCTTCAATAATTTTTTGGCTTAATTTGGATTTTATTGAGGTCACCATAGTCCGATCAGTGGGATGATATCCAATCTGCCTTCTCCAGAATTGTTTCCTTTAATCGCCAAATATCTCCATCATCCTTTATTAATAATCCATTGATCCCTGAATAAAAAATGTTCATAATTAAGTTCATATCCATTTACAAAAAGATCAAATTAAAATATCGATATTTACATTCTTTAAAATCAGATGAAACATTGGGCCTAAATTGGTGCACATTAGGCATGAAGTGCACAAATGATGAGAATGGGTGTTCAAAATGTAAAATGCACTAAAATGGTATTTATGAATAGAAAGGCACATGAAAAATACATATATTAGAAATGAATATTAGCCTCATAAAGTGGCTAATAACACCCCCCAAATTGAGTTTTTCTTGTCCCGAGCAAAATATATCTCACAAAAATGAAATTCGAATGACCTTCTCCAAAAACATTTTAATACACATTTCTCACCCAATGATCACATACCAAACAATTATGAAACCCATAAAAATCATTTAAAACAAGCTATGTCCACAGGCATATCTCAATCCCAAGCTCATTCCTTTGTTCAAATTCATTTCCATATTTCATCCAAATTCAATTAAGCATGATGAAGTGTTGGTCGTCACAATAGACATGGGGGTTCATTTACATTCGAGGGAGACAAGATGGAAGTGCTAGGAGCAATCAAATTTTAATAATAAGATGAGTACTCATTTTTTTTATTTTCTTTTATTTTGGGTTTTTTTTGTTGGAATTTTTTCATGGTAATTGAAATTGAACACAATCGAGTCAACCCATGTAGCAAGACTTTGTCGATGACTCCCAGGCTCAAAGACCTTAGGGCACCAAGTGAAGCTCACATACTCAGGCATCATCTCGAGTTAACTCAATCAAAAACAAATTCAAATTACCACAAATAGAGATAAAATGCCCAACTCTCGGCCAGACAACTATGGAGTCATGATCCCCAAGTGCCGAAAGCCACACATTAGGTCAATTCATTGCTCTACGCGCAATTGATTTTTTTTTGAACACTCATGTTAAAATTAAAATGATCGCCAATCTTATGATATTTATTATAGGACCCCATGAACTCAAACTAAAACCCCACAATCTAGAGGACGTGCATTGGGTTTTTTTATTAAATGGATGAAAATATAACAGTGAAAAATCACATCAGACAACCGCACTTTCCAATATCTATGCACATGAACATAAACTTTCATTAAAATCAGAATCAAGGCATGCAAAATTATTTGATATCCAAGTTCAGAGTTTGGAATGTGTGTTATCATGTTCAAGGTTAATGGAATTTTTTCCTTCCACACATTTTCATCTCCCCCCCAACTTGGAATACACTGTCCCCAGTGTTTAAAGAATTGAAAGATAGAAGAGGTAGGATAGAAGTTCAACGAAGACATTGAAAATGAAAATTATGGAATGAAGTCACCTGGTGGTTGATGTTGAAAATGCATTCACATGTCTCCCTTCAGTTCGGATTATCTTCCAATGGCTTGGACGGTTGTGACCAGCTTTTCCCAATGACCTATGACATGCTTTAAATTTTTTTTAATATATATATTTTTTGTATTTTTTTTAACCTAAAAAAAGTATAAATAACATAAACTGATGATACATTGTCTTCTTTATATTTTATGGGTAAGGTATTACTCAGGAATCACACCGCGTGAAATGGATGAATACGGTGCTCCCCTTTCATACCCATCCTTACTCATAAAAGAAGAACATGTCAACAATCTATTTTTTTTAAATACCAACAAAAATATAAAATAAAATAAAATAAACTGATGATACATTGTCTTCTTTATATTTTCTGGGTAAGGTATTACTCAGGGATCACACCACGTGACACAGATGAATACAGTGCTCCCCTTTCGTACCCATCCTTACTCATAAAATAAGAACAGATCAACAGTCTATATATATATATATATATATATTTAAAATAACAAAATGAAGAAGAAGGAAATAAAGAAGAAGAAAAAAATGGTTCACAAGGATTAGAAACATGAAGACCACGGGTTGCCTGCCGTGAAGCGCTTTTGTATAACGTCGTTAGCCCGAAATGGATCCTAAATCTATCAATTTTTTTCATGGTTCATAGGATGGCTCTGTTAACTCTACCTCTATTCCTGTTTATTGAATGATTCAATGAATGGTTTTAACCTATGACCATTGACCTTAAAAATGTTACCACTTGTGGGATCCTCAATCTCTACTGCCCCATGGGGGTACACATGATGCACTATGAAAGGACCTGACCATCTAGACCTTAACTCTCCTGGGTGTAAATGAAGTTTTGAACTATACAAGAGCACAGGTTTTCCCAGTTCAAATTGTTTGACTTTGACATTCCTAGATTGGTAGGCTTGAACTCTATCTTTATTTATCCTTGAATTTTCATACACCTCCATCCTAAGTTCCTCAAGTTCATTAGGATCTAACTTCCTCTTTTCTTCGGCTAAAGAAATGTCAAAATTCATTTTCTTGATTGCCCAAAATGCCTTATGCTCAATTTCAACAGGTAAATTGCATGATTTTCCATAAACCAAACTATATGGTGACATTCCTAGGATGGTTTTGAATGCTGTATAATATGCCCAAAGAGCATCCAAGAGTTTCTCAGACCAATCTTTCCAAGAGGGGTTGACAGTTTTTTCAAGAATTTGCTTAATCTCCCTATTTGCTAACTCAGCTTGACCATTGGTTTGAGGATGGTACGCAGTGGAAACTTTATGAGAAATTCCATACTTAGACATGAGTGAAGAGAATGGAAGATTATAGAAATGGGTTCCATGATCACTGATTATAGCCCTCAGAATTCCAAATCTAGAAAATATATTCTCTTTTAGGAATCAGATCACAACTTGATGATCATTAGTCTTGGTGGGAATGGCCTCAACCCATTTTGAGACGTAATCAACAGCTAAGAGGATGTAGAGGTATCCCTTAGAGTTGGAAAGGGTCCCATGAAATCAATTCCCCAACAATAAAATATTTCAACAACTAGAATGGGAGTGAGGGGCATTTGATTTCTTTTGGAAATGGATCTTAATTGCTGACACTGAGGACAACTTTTGCAGTATTGGAAGGAATCCTTAGTGAGGTTCGGCCAGTATAAACCACTTTGGAAGACCATTGCAGTGGTTTTCTTTGTAGAAATGTGGCCTCCACATGCCTCTCCATGACAAAATTTTAGAATGGACTCTTTCTCAGACTCGGGAACACATCTCCTGATGATTTGATAAGGACATAACTTCAAGAGGTAAGGATCATCAAACACATAGTGTTTGACATCAGAAAGGAATTTTTTCTTACCTTGGGTCCCCAGAAATTTTGGAATGTCACCCGTCACCAAATGGTTTGATATGTCAGCATACCAAGGGAAATCAGTCACTGAATAGAGGTGCTCATTGGGAAATGAATCAGACACAGAGAGGTGGTGTGAGTTGTCTTTGAATTCCATCCTAGAGAGGTGATCAGCTACAACATTTTCAACACCCTTTTTATCCTTAATGGTTAAATCGAACTCTTGAAGAAGAAGGACCCACCTAATCAATCTAGACTTGGCATCTTGTTTTTGGAAAAGGTATTTTAGGGATGAATGGTCAGTGAAGACAATGATGGGTGATCCTAAGAGATGAGACCTGAATTTCTCTAAAGCAAAGAAAACAGCAATAAGCTCTTTCGCAGTGGTGGTGTAGTTTATTTGTGCAGCATTTAAAGATTTTCTTGCATAATCAATGACACGTGGATTTTTCTCACACCGTTGTCCTAAGACTGCTCCTACAGTGAAGTCACTTTCATCACACATGAGCTAAAAAGGAAGTTTCCAATTTGGAGATTTCATGATAGGTGGAGATATAAGAGTTGACTTGAGTGTAGAGAATGATTCCTCATAGCATTCTGTCCATAAAATTGGAGCATTTTTTACCAATAGAGCACAAAGTGGTCGAGAAATAGAGCTGAAATTCCTAATGAACCTTCTATAAAAACCAGCATGTCCTAAGAAGGACCTTACTTACTTAATAGTTTTAAGAGAGGGAAGGTGACGAATGATGTCAACCTTAGATTTATCAACTTCAATCCCTCTACCAGATACCAGATGACCTAGAACATGTCCTTCCCTTACCATGAAATGGCATTTTTCCCAATTTAGTATGATATTCTTATCCTCACACCTTGACAAAATCTTTTCAACATTTAAAAGGAATCCCTCAAATGTATCCCCAAATATGGAGAAATCATCCATGAAGACCTCTAAACAATCCCCCACCATGTCCGAGAAGGTTCCCATCATGCACCCTTGGAAGGTACCAGGGGGATTACATAACCCAAAGTGCATGCTCTTGAAGGAAAAAGTGTCTAATTGACAAGTGAAGGTCATTTTTCCTTGATCCTCTAAAGAGACTTCGATTTGATTATACCCTGAGAATCCATCTAGGAAGCAGTAGAATTGATGACCCGCCACTCGCTCGAGGACTTGATCTATTAAGGGAAAGGGGAAATGGTCTTTATTGGTACAAGAGTTGAGCTTCCTATAGTCAATACAGACTCTCCATCCACTACTAACCCCTGTTGGAAGCATCTCTCCATCATTATTGGTTATTACTGTGATTCCAACCTTCTTTGGAACCACATGGATTGGGCTAACCCACTCACTCTCGGCTATAGGATAGACGATACCATCTTTTAACAATTTCAAAAGTTCTTTTCTCACTACTTCCTTGAGATTAGGATTGAGTCGCCACTAAGGTTGATGACATGGCTTTGAATCGAATTCTAGAACAATTCTATGAGTCCCGATAAGTGGGATAATCCTAGGAATATCTGATAGGGTCCATCCAATGGCTTTCTTGTGTCTCCTAAGGACATCTAGAAGCATCCTCTCATGATTGGCTTCAAGAGAGGAAGAAATAAAAACAGGAAAGGATTTATTGTCCCCTAAGAACTCATACTTGAGTGATGAAGGTAAAACCTTAAATTCAAGATCAGAGTGGTTATCACTTTCCAAGAAAGGACGAGACTTTGTATTGAACTCAGTTTCATTGTTCACATTTCTTGACAAAATTGGTTCCCTGTGAAGAGAATTTTCATCCACTAAATTAGCTATAGTAGTTTCATGAAGGGATATGGACTCGATGTTATTGATTTCACCCATGGTATCATTGATTGGTGATTCTAGAAAATCATCAATAGAGCAATCTGAAAGAGATTCAAGCCAAGGAGACAAATTTCCCTCATGTGAACAAAGAAAATCAATCTCTTCTTGACTTAAACATCCTTCGGTAATTCCTTGATGTTCCTTGAGTTCACAATCAACAATACATATCCAATTAACCTCATGGATCTCTTCATCATCCCCAATTTGAGATTTTGCATTGTAGATGTTCAAGTATAGACTTATGTTTCCAAAGGTGATGGTCATGTTCCCATTTCGGACTCGGATAACAGAGTTGATTGTTGAAAGGAAGGGACGACAAAGGATGATTGGGGTATTCTCCCTAGGACCTAAGCTTGGGTGATTGTCTAGAACAATGAAGTCAGCTGGGTAAATGAAATTTTCAACGTTCACCAAAACATCCTTTAAGATCCCCTTTGGAACTCGAATACTACGATCACCAAGTTGAAGAGTGACATATGTGTGTCGGAGTTCTTCGAGCCCGAACTGACAATACATAGCATAAGGAATGAGGTTCACACTGTCTCCTAGATCACACAAGGCTTTGACAACTTTGTTCTCTCCTAGTTCAACATTTATGTAAGGGCATCCCGGGTCTTTCATCTTTGGAGGAAGGGTTCCATGGATTGTTGTGCTAACATTTTATTCTAGAAGGACTTGGTTCTTAGGTGAGAATTTCCGTTTAAATGTACAGAGGTCCTTAAGGTATTTTGAGTATGATGGAATGGTTTGAATGTCATTGAGGAGTGGAATTTTCAACTTGACTTGTGAGAATATTTCCTTCAATGTTTCACTCAATTCAGGCTTGGTTTTCCCCCTCATGCGTTGAGGAAATGGGGCAGGTTGTGGGGTTGTTTTTTGAAGAGTTGTTTCTTTCACATTTTTTCTAGTATCTTCAGTTTTTTCATGTGTTTCATTTGAATTTTCATTAGAGTTTGAATCTTCAGGTGGGTTTTGAACTATTTGTTCAGGTTTCTCAATTGATTTCCCACTTCTCAAAATTGTCACAGCCTTTAGTTGTTCATGAGTTGATTGAGTACAACTTGTCTCCCCCCTTGATGTTTGTTGTGGAATGTCCTGTGTGGGAATGGGTGCCATTCCAGTTTTGATGGTTTGAAGTTCTTGTTTAAGGGATGAGACTTCTGAGTTCATCTTTTCCATTTGTTTGCACAGTTGTTCAAGTATTGGGAGAGGGACAGATTGGGAAGGGGTTTGTGTTGGGTGGGTTATCCCAGGGGGATACATTGGTAGTTGGATGGGTTGTTGGTACTGGACTAGAGGATGTTGGTATTGGACTGGTTGTGGTTGGAATTGGTTATGGTTTTGAAAATTTTGTGTAGGGTAGGGGTTTGGTCCTTGTGGTTGGCTAGGTTGTTGGTTATCTTTCCATCGGAAGCCTGGGTGGTCATTATACCTTGGGTTGAATTTGTTTGGGAATTGAGGCTTTTCAAAGTTTAGGGCATTGACTTCAGCAGGTGGTCCTCCTAAAAGAACATCCTTGATGGATGTAATGGTTGGGAAGTTGTCTGTTTTGTGGTCATGTTTGTCACAGATTGTGCAAACAAGGTCTACAGTTTGGATTTCATTGATTTTCCTATGGTCTATCTCTTCTACCTTCCTAGAGAGTGCTGCAAGTTTCACCCTAAGGTTTTCCTCTTCCCTATGTTTATGCATTCCAGTAGTTCTTTTAGGCTTTTCAGAATAAGGTGATGTTCCCCATGTTTGGTTTTGTTCAGCAAGGATTTCTAGATACTCGTAAGCATCATTTGGGGATTTGTTTTTAAAGGTCTCATTACACATCATGTCAATGAATTGTTTGTTCCCCAGGGCCAAACCTTCATAGAAAATTTTTACTTGTTCAGGAATAGAAAAACTATGGTGTGGAACCATGTTTAGGGTGTCTTTGAACCTCTCCCATGTTTCATAAAATGACTCTCCCTCTTTTTCAAAAAAATTTTGGATTCTCTTTTTTAGTGAAATGGTTTTGTGATGGGGGAAGTATTTTTTGTAAAATTCTCTTTGCAGTTGGTTCCAAGTGTGGATTGATGAAGGTCACAGATTATTTAACCAATTATTTGCTCGATTCTTAAGTGAGAAAGGAAAGAGCCTCATCTTAGATGACTCAAGTTGATGTGGTGAGCACATGGTTTCAACAATGTCATTGAACTCCTTGACATGAAGGTAAGGAATTTCTGACTCCATCCCATGGATGGTTGGATGGTGGTTTAGGAAATGAGGTTTAAAGACATAGTGGGCATATCCTACGACATCATGCCTAATGAAAGAGGGTGCATTGGTCTAGGTAGGTGTAAGGTAGTCATTCATGGTTTGATCGACTGCATTCCCCAAATTTGGGGCTGCCTCATTTGGATTTCCATTTTGGTTCCCACTCGGGTTTATGAGTTGGTTTCTTTGAAGACCCTCCATTGAAATTGACTCAATCTTTAACTCTAGGGTATTATGAAGGTTAGGATCCAATGGTGTACTTGACTCCCCTATCCTATGACTTTCCACCCTAACTAGTCTGTTTGAGTTATCACGTGTGAAGGCGGACATGCGCCAAAAAAAGCGAGAAAGGGAAAAGATAAGAGATCTTTGGTGAGAATAGAATAATGGGGGTGAGGAAAGAAGGTTTTTGTCTAAGGAAATTACTTGGTCCCCGGCAACGGTGCCAAAATTTGGTCTCTCCCAAATTTACCCATGTTTTAAGGGTCAAGCGGTCGCTTGTAGTGTAGCTTGGGTTGTCGAATCCTCAGAGACCTAAAAAGAACCTTTAGAAACTCAATAAAAAGAGATGGATTTTTGGCTATGAAGTGGCCAAATTGGGTTGATTTTAGATTTTTTTTAAAGAGCACTAAAAGATCTATGTGAATTCAATTATGAGAAAATGAGTTGATCCTAGGTTATTGCTCGGGGTGGATTGAATGAATTCCTTTTTTTTTACGATTTTAATTTCATTAACTCGAGAAGGATTCATGCAATGAATTCAAACTAACCTCATCACTTACTGATTAAACAACTTCAAAACATATGATAATCACCTATACACTTGTAGGATCATTTTCAAGAGCACTCCAAGATAAAGGATGTAATTAGCACATTAAAGTGGGGTGAATAAATTCAATAAGGAAGAGGAAGAATAAAAATCATTGAATGAAAGAAACTCAATTAAAAGAAATTAATAACATTTAGGGAAAGAGAAATAACATTCAATCCATCCCCTTGATACTCCCTTGGATCAACCCATAAAAGAGCTATCCCTCCATTGATGACAAGTTCTCAACGGAAGCAGAAAGTAGACTTATGAGGGTGGAATTGAAGAAGTAAAAACAACAAAAATAACGATCACTCCACCGTTGTGTGAACAAAATCACAAGGTTTGGTGTGAATAAATTCACACCTTGAGGAAACGGTATCAAGGTGATAAGGAGAAGAATATAACAAGAGAAGAAGAAGAACTTTTATTGAAGACTAAGGTGATTCGAACAACTTACATTAGAAGGAAGAACATTACAAAGGCAAATTGGCATAATAACATTACAATGAAAAGAAAGCACCCAACATTCCTAAATCCACCACTACTCCTGCCTTAAATAGGAAAAAATGAATCCTTGGCCGAGACCCCATCATCCCATGTTCCTTTAATTAATTATGTTGGGGAAAGGTGGGTGGAACATTAATGATGAGAGACTTTTCCACTTCTTGCCCGGAAGTTGCAGCCAGCTCGCATCCACCGGAAAGACGCGCCTAAAAGACCTTTTAGAAAGCTGAATTTGAGAGGTCCCTAGAAGACTTAAATGAATCCCCGGATGTACCCTAACAGAATGTACAATGGAAGCCCAAAATACTTTGTGGTTCGGGAGATATGATTTAATTAGTGGGCTGTTTTTGTGGGCCGCAAACTTTGGCCCAAAATTAAAGCTTCAAATTGGGCCGCCTTAATCACCACCATTGAGGACGAATTAGCACTTGCTCCAGAAGAATGGTTTTTCCCCTATATGTCTTATATCCTTACATAAATTTTGGGCTTCATTGGGAATTTATTGAGGTCCCCATAGTCCGATCAGTGGGATGATATTCATTCTGCCTTCTCCATAATTGTTTCCTTTAATCACCAAATATCTCCATCATCCTTTATTAATAATCCATTGATCCCTGAATAAAAAATGTTCATAATTAAGTTCATATCCATTTAAAAAAATATAAAATTAAAATATGGATAGTTACATTCTTTAAAATCAGATGAAACGTTGGGCCTAAATTGGTGCACATTAGGCATGAAGTGCACAAATGATGAGAATGGGTGTTCAAAATGTAAAATGCACTAAAATGGTATTTATGAATAGAAAGGCACATGAAAACAACATATATTAGCAATGAATATTAGCCTCTTAAAGTGGCTAATCAGTTAGGCTTGGGAATGGGTCCAAGGGTAATGTCTACTTACCAAGTCCATTTTGAGCCCATTAAAAATCATAAAAATGGGTTTGAGAGGCCCATTAAATCCCACAAAATAAGTATATATGAAGAAATATACATCTCAGGCATACACTTCCATGTCAATATCCATGTATTAATATCCAATGAATCTAATTGGAATCAATTCACTTGGTATACCAACCCTGGAGTCTGATACCATTTCAAATAAATATAATTTCAATCATTAATAAAATCATTTACCATTTCATAGCATGAGTATATCAACTCATTGTCCACATTATACAATCAAGGAAAACGATGAGTACGACCACTTATACATATAATTTTATTTAATCCATTTAGTTAATTTTATAGACATACATGTCATTACATAGAAAAATAAGGAAATAAATCTCCTAATGAAGAAATTTATATAAATTTAATTAATTATAGTCTTCCTCTAACTAGACAAGATCAAATCACACCCCTTGGGTTGTTCAACGTTGTGTGAAATAAAATGGAACACTCCATGGGTGTACAAAGTTGAGGAAAAACCCCACAATGCATCTCAATGGTACCAAGGGTCTTCCTTAATAGGTCCCAATTCATTAAATCCAATTTTTCAATTAAAAATTTTGGGAGCACCAGAGTTTCTGGTGGGTATCAAAATGGAATGTAGCTTCATAAATAATAAATACTATTTGGAAAACTATATACCACCTATCATACCCTAGTATAAGAGTTCTCTTCCAGTGTCGGCTTCTGATTTTACTGAGATTATAATAAAAATGAAGAACATATGATGATCCTAAAATCAGGACATATTATCTTAGAGAAACATATTTCAAATAATACCAAGAAGAATTAGGAATTCAACAAGAGTAATAAATAATATACATATATGCTTATAATGAGACATTTGGTTCTATAATCCAAGATCAGAAAGATGAAAGGGATCAAAGTATATAAATACACTTTCAAAGTAGATCTCAAGAGACAAGGGCTTCCAACAGATGAATAATATAAATTATGGTTTATTTAAAAGATTAAATTTATGTCAATTTTTTAAATTAACACAAAATATAGGGTCACATGATTTGGCCACATGGTTGGCCAATGTGGGTGCTAACTTTGTGCTTCCTACTATAGGATGTAGGACATCTCACAGTTTCCCTATAAGTTTTATCAAACAATGATCAAACCATGGAAATATCCATAGTGAAAATTTTGGACATATACACATGTTTTTGAACCCCATATTACTCAGTTTATCAATACATGAAACCTTTTTCCTCATAACTTCCATCATTGCATGGTTAGAAGTAACCATGCATCTTGCAACACACAGTTTTTACAAACCACGTGACCACCTATTTTCTCCCAAATGCTGGGTTCTGAGCTTCGAACTGTCCCATGTGACCCCCAAAACAACCAAATAAAAATGGGTACAAAACGTAGGTTGTAATTAAAAATTTAAACAAAAAAATTGTCACGAACCATCCCCAGGGGCCCGTTCCGTGACTACCCCAATCCCACCTTCCATAGGCTAGGCGCTAGCGACTAGCACCGAAGGTGTATTCCCTAAAACTGGGAAGGAATTGCCTTTATAACATGTAAACTCACGCAACCAAGCATAGAAAAAGATACGAACTCTAGTAAATTGAATAGTAAACAGAGTGAGTACAGAAAGAAAAAGGGTTCAGAATACAAGCCCAACCGAAAAGTACAAGATACTGAAAGTACAAATAAACTGGAACAACTCCTATGATCACCAACCAAGAATCCTACCTTAAGGGTAGGTATAGCTCTTTAATGTTTGTCTCTATGGTATGCCTCATCTAAGGTCCACCTCCGAGCTACCTTCAGTCATGTTACTCTAGTCCTCAGTCATCACTATCTATCGTCTGCACCAAATGCAATGAGGTGTGGACATTTCCCGTGTAAGGGTGAGTATAACGATACACAGTAGGGACCCCGAGACCCTCAAGGTCTCAAAAAAATAGCCAAGGATAAACCACAATGCATGTAAACAAGTGAAAACCCTACTTAGGTATATTCCCACACATATACCTAAGTTATTAAGTCAATCCGTCTCAAACATGAGGAATCAAAAGGCCCAAATCATTATCCCAAATCTCAACTATTCCACAAAGGAAGGAATAACATGATTGTAAGTACAAAACAGGTACAACAGATTGAAGAATACCACTAAGGTACTGACTCCACTCACACCAGGTATAACTTAGGTACAAAAGTACAAATGATTAGATGTAAATCTTGAATCATCTGACTCTCTTTAAGGCTCTTCTATGGACTAAAACTGGATCGCTCGGTGCTGACCAAGACAATATATCTAGGTTCCAACCCACACAGGATCACTTAATGATGGCCCACACAAGATCACTATTCATTCTTCACACCACAGCCAGCTACTGGGTTCCCGCACTAAGCTTTCTCATCTCGGTGAGGGTCCGCTCCTCAATCCACTGGTCAGTACTCCGACTACCATTAAGTCCCATGAAAAAGTATCCCAAAGGACTTCCACATCATAGGGGTCTCAATGCAACATATAGTGTGTCATTCGGTCGCCCGGTCTGTAAGTTATTAGCCTTTTAGTCCCGATGACCCGGTTGGATTCGTGCTTGATCCATCCCGACCGTATCCCA
Source organism: Viscum album (assembly GCA_963277665.1). Lineage (NCBI taxonomy): Eukaryota > Viridiplantae > Streptophyta > Magnoliopsida > Santalales > Viscaceae > Viscum > Viscum album. Next base: position 272,499,798 of record OY728145.1, on the reverse strand, counting down.
ACATTTTCCAAATAAAAATGGGGTTATACCAAAGGGACCATCTCGATCCAAGGTTAACAGCATCATTAACAGGTTTTCACACGGACGCCTGGTGCCAAAGTTATGGCTGATAGTGCAAAAATCCCGTACCTGGTCCGAGTCCGGGCCAACCCGACCCGGTTTGGGTCAACCCGGCCCACTGCGTCTGACCCAGGCTGTGCTAGGTCCGACCTGGCGTGTCCCACACTGGGGGGTTGTGGGATCCTTGGAGCGGCGTGAGGCCGTGAGGGCAGTGTTGAGGATTCGAGGTCGGCTAGGCCGCATGGGACGCAAAGGGCCACATGGTGGAGAGGCCGCGAGGGGCACTAAGGGTTGCGTAGAAGAGAAGGATATGGGGGCCGCGAAGGGCCTCTAGGAAGCGAGGCCATAGGGCAGCAGAGGCCACATATGGCGGGAGGCTGTGGGTTGGTGGAGATCGTGGGTGGCACGTGGAAGCGGGGCAGTGGAGGCCGCCGGAAGGCGGTGGTCACAAGAGGCACGATGGATGCTGGGCGGCAGAGGACACGGGCGGCGTCGGGGCCACCAGGTAGAGGAGGTCATGGGCCGCACGGGGGCAGCCGGGTGTCGGAGTCCGTGGGCGGCCGCTGAATGGCAGATGATATGGGTCGCGTAGGGGCCGCCGGGCGGCGGAGGCCACGAGCGGTGGGGTGGTCGTGGGGCGACGGAGGCCGTGGGGCAGTGTCGTTGCGCTGTATTCTTCATTGTGGTCGGTGGTGGCATTGGCCGCCATTCTCATTCCCCACCGAGGTTGGTTTCTATCCTCCTCCATCGCGAAGAACACGACAATAAAACAAAAAAAATTGATGGAGATGTCAGGCCATGTTTGTTTGGCACACACTATTTGCGTTAGAGCAGTAGCAAGTAGCTATAATCTTTTTCTGATTTTACAATGAATTATCAAGAATGTATAGAGAAATAAATTCAAACAACCACCCTACCTCGAAGGTTCGTTGATGTTGGCGCGAGAAAGAATTCGAGGATCTCTATGTTTTTTGCGCCCGCCACATGCCTCCGATCCCGGGCTCGTTCTTCAGTTCGTCGTAGTTGGAGTAGATGAGGAGGGAAGGGCAGTCATCAATTTAAGACACCTGACATTGGAGGATTCCCTAAAAAAGAAGTCTATGTCGTGCATCGGCAATCTTAATTGGAGGAGAATAATTCCTCAATGGTTCTCTCCCAACTTCCCTTTGCCAACACTTCCCACAATTCCAACACAAAGTAAAGGTATCTAATATGATATGTTTCCCCAATTTAATTGTTGGCACAAATTAAATTGGAATCATAATTACATTTCGGTTGGCATAATAAATTTTGGGGAAACCTAAAAGTCACCTCCCTCATTAAGGATGGATTTCAAGAGGTTTCTCACACTGGGAGGGTTCCGGTGGTCCCCACCCTTAAATTGAAATTGGGTGGTTTTAAATCTGGTGGTCCCCACCTTTATAACATTCATGTGGGAGTTTTAGGCTCTGGTGGTTCCCACCTCCATAACACACATGTGGGAGGTTTTTGTTCAGGTGGTCCCCACATTTAAACAATCCACATGGGAGGTTTCAATCCAATGAAAAATAAAATAAAGGTTCATTTTATTTTATTTCTATTTCCACAAAAAAACCCAAATTCTATCTTTCACCCTCAACCTACTGCGGTCGAGGTGAAGGCCACTTAAGAGAATATTAGTGCTACCAAATCAACAATTCCCTCATATTTCAATTCCGATAATCGGTTCAAAAGTTACAAAAAACCACTTGCATGTTTACTAAACGTACCTGATAAAAGTTCAGAAATTCATTCCAGGCACACCGGGCCTTGGAATAACACGCTGTCAATTTTGGTGGGCACGTAAAATTCCCAAATAATTTAAAAAAATACATAGAATTTATGGGTCCTTAAAAAATTATATATTTACCTCATAAGAAAACTAGGGTTCTTAAAATCTTCTCCCATTTAAGAAATTCATCCTAGAATTTACCCCTCAATGGGTGTCTAGATTCATATGAGAATAACTATAACCATTATGCATATACTGTTGACGCTCCTTTCGTCACAGAACCTAAAGACCGGAAAAGGGAAATACATTAGTCCAAAGTGATTCATCCTTTGAAGAAACATCAAAAATCGACAAAGGGATGAACAAGGAGAACATTGCCCATAGGTCGCGCAAGTTCCCTCATGGTCGTGCAAGTACACTTGCGCGCCGCCTAGTGGTAGTGCATGTACTTGCGCGACGCCTTATGTTCGTGCAAGTGACTTGCACGACCTAAGTGATAACCGCCCGGTAAACGCCTGGTAACCGCCCAGGGTCTTCTTTTGCCTATAAATAGACCCTGTAGGCCCCCCATTCGGGAGGATCTTTTTCCAGAAACTCAGATTGAAGCTCCCGATGCCCAAGCCTCTTCTCAAAGCTTCCGGAACACTTCTAAGGTAATTTCTTACCTAGAACGGAAGATCTAAAGAGAAGAAGGAAGGCCTAAGTGTTGAAACTTATCAAACACTTGCGCGCCGATTTATTTCCTTCAATATAACTTGCGCGTCCCTTTTCTGGAAGAGCCTCAAGAGGATTCAAAAGGGTTTAAAAAAGAGTCGCTCAAATATTTCAATGCTGGTTGAAAATCACGCAAGTACACCATGTGTCTCGCAGGTATACCTGCACGACCAAAACTTGCGCGCCCACGGAAGACGTGTGCGCCTTTCAATACTTGCGCGCCCCTACCTTTTTGGGTGCCCATCTTTCCCATTTTACCCCTCTTAAGCCATTACACCTTTCCTTTTCAATATTCAGTCTTCAAGACACTGTTCAAAGCCATTTATGGCATGATTTCTTGATTTGACTTCCTTATCTGAAAGGAATTCTGTGGAATATCTCTCAAAATCTAGTGATTTAAATATCCTTATGTCACTAAATATAGAGAGTTCATTCATTAAACCTCATCCTTTAAGATGAGGGAATCCTTAACTTGGGCATCCTCTTCATGAGTAAGCCCCAATAATAATCCTTTAACTTGGGCATCCTCCTAAGGAGTAAGCCCCAATTTCAAATCTGGGCATCCTTCTTTAGGAGTAAGCCCCAAATTCTTAAAGTTCCCAAACTTGGGTATCCACCTCAGGAGTAAGCCCCAAACCTTAATTCCTAACCTGAGTCTCGTTTTCAGGAATAAGACTCAGTCATAATCTTGGGCATCCTCCTCAGGAGAAAGCCCCAATAATAATCCTTTAACTTGGGCATCCTCCTCAGGAGTAAGCCCCAATTTCAAATCTGGGCATCCTTCTTTAGGAGTAAGCCCCAAATTCTTAATGTTCCCAAACTTGGGCATCCTTCTTTAGGAGTAAGCCCCAAATTCATAAAGTTCCCAAACTTGGGCATCCTCCTCAGGAGTAATCCCCAAACCTTAATTCCTAACCTGGGTCTCCTTTTCAGGAATAAGACTCAGTCATAATCTTGGGCATCCTTTTCAGGAGTAAACCCCAAGTCCCTTAACCTGGGTCTCCCTTTTTAGGAATAAGACTCAGTCATAACCTGGGCCTCCTTTTTTAGGAGTAAGTCCCAGTCATAATCTTGGGTTTCCTTTTCAGGAGTAAACACCAAGCCCCCTTAAATTTCTCTTAACCAGTCCTAATTTACCCTTGATTTGGGTTTCCTTTTCAGGAGTAAAACCCAATCATAAGTCCCCTCCTAACTTGGGAATCCTCCTTAGGAGTAAGCCCCAAGATTAGAGTATTAAAATCTCCATAAAGAACATATACCTTTATGGACCCTATTCCTGGATTTTCTCCCTAAAAGTGAATCCTAAACCTTCATCTATCTGGGCAGTCATACATACCTAAGCCCCAAACAATTTCTTATGATTGCATCTTTCATGGAACAATTGTCTAATTTTTAACAATACCTCTTGTTTCTCACACCGAGCATGACTCACGTGAGCTTAGAGTGTAAAAGTAATTATGACATTCTTCTTTGAGCCATCAATCATAAACATCATACTCCATTACTCGAACTATGTGGGTTCTTATTCCTTTTCCAAAACAAAGGATACGTAGGTAGCCCATTTATGGGTTTGATCCCAACTTTGAAATAATCCCTGTCCTTCTGAATGACGATAAACTTCATGTGCCCCACTGAGTGGATTTAAAACCAGCCTGGTCATCATAATGACCAAGAGACTTTTATATAAATGTTTTGAAGGATACCATTGACCAAGAATCTCTAAACAGATATAGATGATTCTCTATTGATGAATAACCTCAAATACATATAAAAGATTCTCTAAATTTTTTGCATATTTAATCATTGATTGTTAAAACTAAAGGAAAGCACATTTTATACTTGGTAATGTTATAAGGATTCACGAACATAACTTAAATCTATAAAGAGAGTCCCGGAGTAGACAATAATTCCCCTCAAAAAGGTGTGATGAGTCCGACCTCCCATCCTCTCGACCAATGCAAATTCCTAAGCCTCATTAGTCCACAAGCTAATGAGCGCCTACCATTGGAAAGTGGGTCCAAACGGATGTGGAATCATTGGATGTTTCTGGTTCTACGAACAAACCCGCTAGAAACCGATCGGAACGTTTGAATCTCCCGTCAAGGAGGTCATCCCCGAAATTCGTCGAGGAAACAAAAATGGTGAACCCGACGTGAATCCTTAACCAAGTTAAAGTGATATTCTTCTTATTTGTTAGGCCCCTTGGGCCAACAAAGCAATCATTGACATGTGCTAATCCAAAAGATGCAGTGGCCGGATTCATCTTGATTATGTCTATTATATGGAACAGGCACTCTTTTCTCAAGATCTTCTGCAAAATGGCTTTCCTTAAATTCACCTCTGTTAATACTACTGCTGTGAACACCTCTACTGTGAGGTCTGCTGCTATGAAAACCAATGCTACTACTCCTGCTGGAACGTCGTCCGCTCTGAGGATGACATCACCAACTCAGCATCTTCAACACTGGGTTTCTAATGCACTGGTTAAGGAGTATCGTCGCAACGGTACTATCCCAACTCTGGAGGCCGCTCGTTAAGCCCTCCATGTTAACAACTCTACCTGGTAGTCCGGACAACGGTGGCCAGCGATCAAGAAGCTGGCGGTGCTGAATACCGTCTCCAACCGTTTCGGGTCGTTATCCCCGGAACGCAATTTCCATTCACTCCCTTACTCTGAGGAAGTGAATGAGCAGGTCCCGCAGGACCTTAATTCAAAAAGAGAGGAGTCCTTCTCAAGGGCTCCCATCAACAATCGCCACCAAACTCGTGCGGTAGTGCACCCTCAACATGATGAGGGTACCGACTCCAGGCATTCATCTCAGGTTCCTCGAACCCGAGAAGGCAAGATGAACCGCCAGAGACGGAATCCGGTTAACAATAGGCAGGTTGTCATCCCTGCCAGCTCTGGAGAAGTCCACCAACCTAACATGGTGGCAAATAACGAGCAGGCACAATCACCTGCCCATTTTAATTCCGTTGTCCAGCAGACTCGTCTGGCAGCATCAAGCCGATCCCTCCAGGCAATTCCGGAGGAGTACCATAGGCAGGAACATACACCTACTTATACATCACCAGTTAGTCAGCAGACTCGTCTGACTACATATGATGGATCTCGTCAACCATGTTTGGTGAAGTGTAATCAGCAGGCATATACACCTGCTAATACTAATCAAGCCTACCAACAGTCCCGCTTGGTAGCGCACGGAGAAGTCAGTCGGAAAGTCCCGACGACAAACAGGAGGCAGACTCAACTCTCTGCCTCCACACTTGAGTACTGTCAGGATTCACTGACAGGAAAAGGAGGACAGGAGCAGGCACATACACCTACTCCAAGACCGGAATGAATGTATATCCCCGTTCCGGCGGCTGAAGTCACCAAACATATTTTGTCAATGGTGAAAGAGCAGAAGCAAATTCTTTCTCATATTCTGGATGCTTGCCACGATATCATAACAGCTTCAGCATCATCACAGGGACACACACATAAATCTATCCCTAGAAATGGAGTGACACATCAACGATTCACTCCAGAACAGACACACGCATCTGTTCCAGTCCAAGAGGGTTATGGGGCATACTCCCCCATATCATACGGACAACCAAGTCAGGCACATAAACCTGATTTGAGTGGAGATCGTCAGCCTAACCTGACCATCTTTCCTGATCAGGCACATACACCTTCTCAGAGGAATCACTTTCATCATCAAGTGGTTTCTAAAGCGAGTAAGAAGGCATCTAAGAAAAAGATCCGCCCAGCACAGTCAGGAGATCAAAGGCCAATCTGTAACCAAGCCTTGCTCGATGCTGGAGTTCTTGAAGCCCTCAGACATTTATCTGTCGGAATTCAAGATTCTACTCCCTCAGTTCCCAATAACAGGAACATTAATTCTGAAGGTCTTCAACAGACACTTCCTCATGAAGACTTTCTTCATGAAAATTCGGTCAATCTTGGAGTATCTTCTTCAGATGAGAGCCACAGGAACCCTCTGTGTGGTCAAAAGATCAAGGAGCAAGAGATTTCATCTTTTTCTGTAACCCATCATGACGGTCCTCCTCATGGTGATGAACTTCGCTGCGAAAGTCCTCTCCGCAGTAGTGATTCACGTTGTCTCGAAAATTATTCAGAAGGAAATATAGTGACAAGAAATCCCTCCTATCTCGAGGGACTTGCAAACATAAAACCAGTCATGTCTGATGCTTTACTACCGGCAGGTGAAACTCTTTCTCCATCAGAAGATAGCCTGGGGTTCAGGTTATTCTCCGAACCATCCCTGGGTCATTCATCTTCCAGCATGAATAGTGATCTCTCTACCAATATTGTTGAATCCGATGAAGCAACAAGGAAACACCAACTCTGGTCAAAATAGGTAGAAGAATATTCATTTAATGATAAAGAGGAAATGCTGAACATGAGGAAAAAACTGGCAAAAGGTGAAGTACCAGTCATGTTTTGGCCTTTGGCTGACTCCCAGTACGACATTCCAAAGATGTTGACGGATGATGGAATCCATGATATTCGTCTCAACATATGGAAAACTCTTTGTCAATTAAAGAAGAAGGTATTATCTTACGATGAATATGAAAATCATCTTAACATAATAGAAGGGTTACAACGTCAGATTGATTTGGCATCTCTATCAGTCTCTCGGTATCTGAAGGCTGAAAAGCAACAGAGAACCCTTCAACGTTCATGCCTTGGCGCACTAAGAAGGTTGTGTCAGTTAATTACCAATTCTCCATCTGATGTTCATATCAGAGGATGGGGTGTTCACGGAGCACTACATTTCACAGTGCTTTCCAGTCAGCAAAGCCCGCTGAAAATGGTCTCATGCAATGTTATTGCCCATGGCCGGCCATAGTCAATGGGCTTTGTTCATAATCAAAAGCTTGCTCAAGAACAGGCTTCAACTAGTTCTCTCAATATCAAGTATATAGAGAACAAGTTGTTGAATTTCTCCTACATCAAGTAGGCGATAATATTGCACACGCCTCTCGTCTGGAGCAAACACGTCATCAAATGGCAGAAGTTTCGAAAATCATCCAACGGTCTGTTGAACCAGGTGATAAAAGTGGATACAGGTTAATGCATCCAGCTAATTTCCGAACTAAGATTTGCAAGATCAAGAGAGATTTTAAGAAGATCTCAGACATAGCATGTCAATAGACACCCCAGCTTGCCAGACTGGGGACTTCTCTAACCCAACCCTCAGAGTCAATAAATGGGATTCGAGGAGTTGAGCGGAAGCAGCAGGAACATCCCCAGTCCACCGGACTGGGGACTTTTTCAAATCCTCAATCCCTCCCCTAGAGAAAGTCAGCATTCTCTCGATTAGGGAATAAGCCTCAAGAGGAACGAAGAGCCAAGCTATCAGGAGATTCTCTCCAAGTGACGGTTCTCCAAGAAGTTCCTGAGGGATCAAGTCAACGGAATGCCATGTCTCATCATGGACATAGAAGAAGACAATATCACAGAAATGCTGATAGAAAGGATTCCATGCAACATGAAACCATTAATGTCATCAATGCCTTTGCTGCTGATTCACCAGATGAGGCTCAATCAGAGGGATCAGACAAAGAGGTTCCTGCTCAAGAAGTTGCGCACACAGACTTAAATGAAGAAGGTGTGCGCACACGTAATCAAAGGCTTACCCAAAATCTGGGTATTCCTTCAAATAACCCACTTCCCCTTTCCTGAAAAGGATCCAATAAGAGGAAAGGAAAGAATCAGGTTACTTCTCACCCTTCCTCTGAAGGAGTTCAATCGCTCTCATTAGAGAAAAGGTTTTTACAACAGGAGGAAGAAATGAAATAATTAAGAAGGTTGAATGCAGAACTACTTCAGAGTAGTCTTCTTCTTAAGAATGTTGAAGTCCGACAGCCGAAGGAATTTGTTGTAACTACTGAGATGGATCAGGAATATCCTCCTTTATCAGTACACCCTCAGAGGTCTAATCCTATGGGTCAAACGCAACAACGGTTGGAAACACTACCATCAGTTGCAGCACCAACCACCACGTCTGTCCAAGCTCCATTCATTGCACCTACCCAAAACCAAGTTCAACCTGACGTTTCTCAAAAGTTAATAACTACTATTGAGTCATTAACAGCTCGGTTAGAAACTATGGAAGGGAAACGGGCATAAGTTCAACCTGAAAAGAAAGTTTACCCTGAATGGGTAGATTCAATTTCTCCTCCATCCAGTTTTGGAAAACCTGTTTTCCCTACTTTCAATGGATCAGGTGACCCTGAACAACATTTGATGCAATACGTGTCTTGTTGTGATCCTAAAATGGGAACTCCAGAGCAGCAAGAAGCAGTGAAACTCAGATGCTTCGTGCGAACCTTGCAAGGACCAGCTTTTGTCTGGTATACAAGCTTGCAATCCTGGTCAGTCATCGGATTGGAGGATCTTCGTCAAAAATTCCTTCTTCAGTTTAGCTCAACTTTTCCAAAAACGACAGTTTTCGATCTTACAAACTGCAAGCAAAGGGAGAATGAAAGAGTCTCTGATTTCATTGCTCGTTGGAAAGGATTAACGTATTCCTTTAGTTTAGCACTCCCTCAGGAGAAATTGTTGCCAATCTGTGTGGCAAATTGGTGTGACGAATTACGCACGCCATTGATCCCTGTGAAATACACAGGAGGGTTTCGAGACCTTACTTCAATTGCTCAACAGATTGAAGATTCTCTTATACAGGCTAAGGATAAATCTCGTGTAATTCCATCAGCTCCAGGAAGAAGAATGGGTAAAGCAGAAACTACTACAGTTATGCTTAAACAAGCACCTGTACCTATTTATACTTCAAAACCTTCATCTTCTCGAAGGGCTCCACCTCCTGAACGCCAACAACAAAGGCTGTTTCGTCCAAATGATCAAAAAGATCAACGACGAAAACAATTTGAGGATATGAAGAGTAAAACTTACTCTTTCCGATGTGAGCAAGTTCCTGGTTACTTCATTTCATCTCTGGAAAATAATTTGGTTCAATTACCAGTGCCGAAGAGGCCAAACAAGGAAGGAGATGAAGACCGTCCCAATTATTGTCCCTTTCATCAAATGTTGGGGCATCCCATCTAGGAGTGTTTTGTCTTTAAAGACCTCCTGCAAAAGATGGTCGACTTGGGACAAGTCAAATTTAAGGGCTCTTCAGCTCATGTAGCATGTATCACTGCTACAGATCCAGAGGAAGGAGGCGAGTGGCAGGAAGTCAAAAGCAAAACTGCGAAAAAATATGATGATTGGATGGTCAGAAAGACAATCAATCGGACCCATTCCATTTTGCGAACACAATTGAAGAATCCAATTGTGTCTCCTACAAAAGCTGCAGTAAAGCCTCCATCAAAAGACAAATCCTCAAAAGGGCAGCGCAATTCAAAGAAGAAAGAGGAATCAGCAGAAGATGAGTATGTATCAAAGCCTAAATTGTCTTTGACTGTGGCAGATTTCATGCCATCTACTTCAAAGCCATGGGCACCGTCCCATCAAACGGAACAGCCTAAACAGGCTAACCAGGAAGAGTCTTTATCAGACGAAGAGTTAATCTTTGGTTCTGTTAATATGATTCAATTAACAGATTCATATTCCAGTCTTGATGAGCCTGAATTCCCTGTATCAAATAAGGGAATCCGAAGAGGTTCTAGAGGTTCAGGATATAGGGGAAGCCATGGATCTTTCCAAAGCCACTACTCTAATTTTACCCCTGCTAGCACTGTATATGCAGCAGAAACTCGTGGTAGAGCCCTTCAACGAGCTCAAAAAGAACAAGAAAGTTCTTCTGCCAATGGCCAACTCAGTTTTGGCACAGTTATTTTGGAAGACCGATTAAAGGTTCCATCTTCTTTATCTCAGCAAGTAAATGGATCTAATCAGTCTAATATTCCAAAACCAAGGATGTTTCCAACTTCAATACAAGATACATCAGCTTCCAAAGCATTAGCTTCCAAGGTACCTGCTAAACCGCATATTCCTATTGGGAAACGCAGACCACTAGATCAAAAGTATGATATATTGAAACACTTGGCCCAAGTACCAGCCAAGTTATCAATTTTGGATGCTTTGAATCTGTCAAAAGATCTTCAGGAAGCACTCATCGAAGCTTTGTCAAGTCCTCAGGAGTTTGAAGCTGAAATTGCTGCAGATGAAATCTATCACATAGAGAATAATACTGCAGAATTCCATGCAGTGATATCTTTTACTGATAAAGATGAAGATGATGTTGTGAATGGGAACATAAAACCATTGTACTTATCTGGAAAAGTCAATGGTATAGATGTTCGAAGAGCTTTCATTGACAATGGTTCAGGAGTCAACCTCATGCCCATTCGGACACTTCGTCGATTGGGCCTCACGGAATCTGATTTATCTCCTTCTACCATGATGTTGCAAGGATATGATAAAAATGAACAAGAACCACTGGGAGAAGTTACACTCAGAACTCAGTTTGGAGATCTTGTTTCCAATTCGGATTTCATGATTGTTGATCAAGACTCAGCCTTCAATATCTTGCTTGGAAGACCCTGGCTACATCAGCATGCAGCTATTCCTTCATCATACCATCAATGTCTCAAATACTGTTTCGATGGTCAAGTTGGAACATTGTATGGTGATAAGGCCCCGTTCAAGACATGTGAGTCTCAATACATTGAGGCGGAATTTTATCACATGAAGGGAAGAGAAAAATCTACAATGAAGGAAATTACCAAAGTTAATGCTCCATATGGTTTGGAGAAAATTCCAATAAATCCATTTTCACATGTGAGTACAGATTATGTATTACCTATCAGTCAAATTGACAAAAAAGGCCCAAATCAAAATACTCTTATGGAAAGATCCATAATGTCAATTACGGCGATCGGGCCAGACAACATGGGAGAAATTGGTAACCTACCAAGCAGTGATGAAAGCATAAGTGGTGATGTTTTCATTTCATCTACTGAAGTCCAACAAGTCTATACTTCTCTAATCAGGCCAGAAGAAGTTATAGCAACACCAGAGGTGAATAATGATGTCGATTCTCGATCCATCATCTCCTCTTTATTTCCCAAAGAAGACCCTTTATCATCAATAGGGTCGGAAATGGAAGCTTCTTCTTCAAAATGTGAAAATTTTGGCATCTCTTATGATCATGAGAATTTCGTTTTTTCATCTACATTGCAAGTAGAAACGGAAGAAATAACACATGATGAAGAGGAAGAGGAAGATCTTAGAGATGCTCCTCCAGCATTTGAAGAGGTTATCTCTACCACTGTGGATGAACTCAGAGAAGTAAATCTGGGTACAGAGAAAGATCCACGCCCCACTTTAATCAGTGAGTCCATGACCCTTGAAGAGCAAGAGATGTATATTTCTTTTCTAAAGAAAAATAAAGATATTTTTTCTTGGAATTATACAGAGATGCCTGGCCTTGATCCTGATGTTTCCACCCATCATTTGGGTTTTCCAAAAGAACATCGAGGATTCAAGCAAGCCGCGAGAAGAACACACCCAACCTATGCTTCCAAAATTGAGGCTGAAGTGGATAAGATTATCAAAGCTAACTTCGTCAAAGAAGTTCAATATCCCATGTGGTTGGCTAATATTGTCCCTGTAAAGAAGAAGAACGGACAAATTAGGGTTTTCATCGATTTCAGAGATCTTAATCTGTATTTTCATAAAGATGATTTCCCAGTTCCGATTACAGAACTCTTAATTGATGCGACCACTGGCTATGAAGTACTTTCTTTCATTGATGGATATTCTGGATATAATCAGATCCTAATGGCCCCAGAAGATGAGGAATATACATCCTTCAGAGCTCCTCAAGGTGTGTTTTGTTACCGGGTGATGCCCTTTGGTTTAAAGAATGCAGGTGCAACATATCAACGCGCCATGCATCGTATCTTCAAACCTCTTTTAGGGAAGTTTGTTGAATGCTATGTAGATGATTTGGTGGTTAAATCCAAACAACGTTCTAATCACTTGGCTGATTTGAAAGTCATATTCCACAAGCTTCGACAACATAATTTGAAGATGAACCCCTTAAAATGTGCTTTTGGGGTAACCTCAGGAAAATTCTTCGGCTTTGTTGTACGCCATCGTGGTATTGAAGTCGATCCTGAGAAGACCAAATCAATCCTTGGTATGTTACCTCCTCATAATTTGAAAGAATTAAGAGGACTTCAAGGACACTTAGCCTATATTCGGCGTTTCATCGCCAATTTGGCAGGCAAAAGTTTACCCTTTACCAAATTATTGAAGAAAGGAGTCACTTACCAGTGGACTAAAGAATGTCAAGAAGCATTTGATGTTCTCAAGAAATACCTCTTGAGTCCACCAGTACTCATGCCACCTGTTGAGGGTAGACCTCTTATCCTCTATGTGACAGCTTTAGAGAGATCATTGGGTGCCTTTCTCGCTCAAAAGAATGATGCTGGGAATGCAAATAGTCTCTACTATCTCAGTAGAACTATGCTTGAAGCAGAAACCCGGTATTCAAGTATTGAAAAGTGCTGCCTAGCATTAATCTTTGCAGTTCAGAAACTGAGACACTACCTGCAACATCATGAGGTCCAATTGGTATCTCGTAATAATCCGCTCAAATTCATCCTTAGTCGTCCAATGCTTACAGGACGTCTGGCAAGGTGGGCGGTTATTCTACAGCAGTTCGACATTCAGTATGTGTCTCAAAAGGCAATTAAGGGCCAAGATCTGGCTGATTTCCTGGCTGAACATCCTTCAGTGGAAGACAAGTATTCAGATATCGAACTCCCTGATGAGGAAGTTTTCTCTATTCAAGAGAGTCCACAAACATGGGAAATGTATTTTGATGGTGCTTCTAGAAGTCCAACAGGGAAGAAAATGGAAAATCCTAAATTCAACAAAGTTGGTTTAGGAATTGTGCTCATTTCTCCAGATAAGGCAGTGTTACCTTATTCCTTTTTGTTGTGGGAAGGTGGTACCAATAATGAAGTTGAATACCAAGCTCTCATTACAGGCTTGGAGTTAGCGCTTCAAGCACAAGTGAATCACTTAAAGGTGAAAGGTGATTCAGACCTGGTAATCAAACAAGTCAATGGGGATTATGCCATCAGAAAAGAAGAATTAATCCCTTTGTATGATTACGTCAGAGATTTAATGTCGGAATTCCCTTCAGAACCAACATTTTCTTATGTCCCAAGATCACAAAATGCTCAAGCTGATGCACTGGCTAATATAGCCACAGCTTTAGCATATCCAAATCGGGACGAGACAACCATCTGTATTGCCCACCGTCGTGCAATTTCACCTTATGTTCAAGTCAGAACAGAGGAAATTAATGAAATTAGTCCCATTCCTGAACCTTATGGTCATACTACAGGATGGATGTCACCTATCAGGGAATACCTTCAAAATGGAACACTTCCACCTGATAGAGCCGAGAAAGAGCAAATTCGGCGACGTGTGGTCAATTTTACTCTTTATGATAGCCCAAACCACCTCGAGAAAATTCTCTACAAACTTGGTTTTGATGGAGTTCTCTTCAGATGTATTGATGGTGAAGAGATAATGGCTGTCATAAAAGAAGTGCATGCAGGAGTCTGTGGTGCCCACCAGTCTGGACATAGACTGTCTGATCAAATTCAAAGGCTTGGATACTTTTGGCCTTCAATGAAACAAGATTGTGTTAATTTCACAAAGAAGTGTCATTCATGCCAAGTATATGCCAACTTCATTCATAAACCTCCAGATTTGCTTCATACAGCTAAATACTCATGGCCATTTTCCACATGGGGAATGGATGTGGTGGGACCTTACCCTTCAGCTACGGTCAAGCAGTTTAAGTACATTCTTACTGCTACTGAGTTCTTTTCCAAATGGGCAGAGGCAGTACCTCTCAAAGAAGTCAGTTCTAAATGAATTGTTAACTTCATCAAGTCTAACATAATTACTAGATTTGGTGTCCCTCATACCATATTGACGGACAACGACACCAACTTCTGTTCTTCTGAGGTAAAGTAATTGTATCAAGAATACAACATTAAGTCCAACCATTCATCTCGATATCATGCAGCGGCTAATGGCCAGATAGAAGCCTTCAAGAAGACTCTTTCAAATATACTGGAAAAGATGGTGGATAAAGATAAGAGTTCATGGTCTGATAAACTCTTTCATGCTTTATGGGCTTATCGGACTACCACTCGCAATGCAACGCGGTCAACTCCATATTCATTGGTATATGGAACAGAAGCAGTCTTTCCAATTGAAGTTCAATTTCCCTCACTCAGAATAGCCATTTGTGATCAGTTATCTATAGATGAGCAATCCCAAAAGCGGTTGAATGAATTGGAATAGTTATATGAGAAAAGATTGTGCACTTTTCACCACTTGGAAATCTATCAGAATCGAATAGGAAAAGCTTTTAACAAAAAAGTTCGTCTTTGTTCATTCATTCAGGGAGAATTGGTATTGGTTCTCAGAGCATCAATGATACTAGGAAAGAAGCCTCCCAAGCTTGAACCAAAATGGGAAGGACCTTATTCAATACATAAGGTCTACTCCAATGGAGCATATTCTCTAATCTCAATGGATGGAGAACACATCACGACTCCAACTAATGCCAGATTTCTGAAGAAGTATTTTGTATAAACACAAAATATTGTTCCCAGATCCAAAAACAATCACATTGGTTCATTATTTTGTCCCTGCTACATGACATTAAACTGTGCAGCACCAATAGTCCTAACTGCAAGACTCTAAACTGCATAGTCCCTATATTATGTCCTACATGACACTAAACTGTATTATGTACTATCTACATGACATTAAACTGTACAGAAGTTCCATATTTTTTCTGAGATGACATTAAACTATATTGTGTCCTAGCAACATGACATTAAACTGTGTGGCACTTTTCATCATCCAGCATGACGATAAACTGTAAAAAGTCCCCAGAACTGATATTCTCATATTGGTTCACCTTAGTCCTAGCTACATGACTTTAAACTGTACAGAAATGGTCCAGTATGACTTTAAACTGCAAATTCGTCCCACACGACATTAAACTGTGAAAAAGTTCCCTAAACCGTCCAACATGACCTTAAAATGCATCATCCCTGGTCCAGCAAGACGTTGAACTGTGACGTCCTAACTACATGACGCTAAACTGTATTAAAGTCCCTCACGTCCGGAAAGACGTTAAACTATATAATCATCAATGGTCCAGTATGACATTAAACTGCACCATTCACGGTCCATGCATATGACCTTAAACTATTCGCACTTTCGTCCGACATGACATTAAAATGGTACACTCTTTTGTCCTTATTGCATGACATTAAACTGCACAATCCCCCTTTCGTCCAATATGACGTTAAACTATTTTATCCCCATCGTCCTAACTACATGACGCTAAACTGTACAGAAAGTCCTTGATATGTCCTACATGACATTAAACTGTTATTTTGTCCCTGCTACATGACACTAAACTGTGCAGCACCAATAGTCCTAACTGCAAGACTTTAAACTGCATAGTCCCTTTTTTATGTCCTACATGACATTAAACTGTGCACCGTTAAGGTTGTTGTTTTCTCTTGTTTCTCACACCGAGTATGACTCATGTGAGCTTAGAGAAAACCTCAACCATAACACTCTCTTTGGGCTCCTAACCATGTGTAAGTCCCAACAACATTTTAATTAGATCGTTGTCCCCAAGAACAACTCGATCATTAATTCATTCTTTAATTGAACTACACGAACTTTGATCCTTTCCCTCCAGGCTGGGTATGTAGGCAACCTCCTAAGGTTCAAGCCCGAAAACAATCTCTTCACATCGGTTCACCACCATCTCATATGATGTTGATTCGTGAAACCGCCCCTGGAATCAATATCTTTACATTGATTCACTTTCGTCCTTGTTATATGACATTAAACTATACAACACTTTTGTCCGGTACGACAATAAACTACAATATTCTTTGACTTCCTCATTTGAGAAGGAATCATTATTGACATTGATTTTTTCAGTCATGTTTTGTTTCAAAAGACTACATGCATACATGGTAATGCCTAAACTTTTTATCTCAGGTTAAACCATCATTGCACTAAAGTCCCATTTCACCCTTCACATGTACGAACCAAATTTGTACAAAGGGTAGTTCTAGAACTACGTGGGCTTGATTCCCATCCTTATGGGATACGTAGGAACGTTCGAGTATCCCTCGAATCCAGCCCCAAGTCTTTTGGGCCTAACCCCAAATTTCACTTTCAGTCCCTTGGCTGAAAAGTCCTCATGAAAACACACACTGTGTATTCATAATTATGGTCCGAATTCTATGAACCTAAACTAAGATCACTCATACTTTCGTCCTGCACGACGTTAAACTACATTTCAAGAACTACATATGGCTTGATTCTCATTCTTATGAGATACGTAGTGAGGTCCAAAATTTCAATTCAGGACCCATCCACAACATGATTATGGTTATCATTGACCTATGTATCTCTACATACATTGAAAAATACCCATATTTATGTGTTATAATCCTAACCTTAAAATATTTTCAGATCTTCATAACCCTTTTCATGACTTCTAGTCACAAAAATGTCAAACTTCTGAGAATTCTTTGGCCTGACTATGCAGCACGTGCCCATAGGTGGCCTTGCATAAACAGTCCACATAACAGACTTGTCAGCCGAAAGATACTATTTATTTGACCATGCAGCCAATTCCCATAGGTGGCCCTACATGTTTCAACCCCCTAACGGGTTTGTTAAATAATGGTAACTTCATTCTTGGGAAGAATGCCTCTTTTGTCCTTATTTTTCTTAAACGACAGTATGTAGGGATCCGCAAAAAAATAGCAATCCTTAAAATATTTGTCCCATATCCTTTTTCATGATCTGAAAGTATTCAAGTCTATGGTTTATTCTTCTTCCCTACGTTTGGGTCAGACCTTCGTAGGAGTGATATTCATCCAGTTCTTCGATATTCTTGTTCGTAAATATCTTCTCCATATTCAAGTACCTCTTTCCATACAACGAACTCTATACATTATAAAATTTTAATCTCCATAAACTTTCACTGGCTTTTAGCACTAGGAAAGTAAATTTCTGGGAGTTCTTTTGCCTAACTATGCAGCACGTGCCCATAGGTGGCCTTGCATAAACAGTCCACATAACAGACTTGTCAGCCGAAAGATACTATTTATTTGACCATGCAGCCAATGCCCATAGGTGGCCCTGCATATTTCAACCCCCTAACGGGTTTTGTTAAATAATAGTAACTTCATTCTTGGAAACTACTTCTTCTAATGCCTTTTATCTCTTTTTCATATCATTCCTCAGATTCAAATATTCTTAAGCCATAGTTTACATATTTTCTCTCATACTTGAGTATGGTAATTTGTTTTCAGATAAATTTTCAAGGAATTGAATCAATTTTAATCCATTTCGGTCAAATCTATTTCGACCTTAAACATTAGCCCCTTTATGTCCAGCATGCATGACTTTAAACTGCCCACAAAAGACAAAGGAACTCTGAATAAAAGTCAAGTTCCAGCACACTTGCGTGCTGCCTTCTGCGTACTGAAGACTTGCGGACAACCTTTTCCTTTGGATGTCTTTGATTTCCTCAGAGTAAAATCCTCATTTCTTTCGGATCCAACTGTGAGGGGGGACTTTTGTTGATGCTCCTTTCGTCACAGAACCTAACGATCGGAAAAGGGAAATACATTAGTCCAAAGTGATTCATCCTTTGAAGAAACATCAAAAATTGACAAAGGGATGAACAAGGAGAACATTGCCCATAGGTCGCGCAAGTTCCCTCATGGTCGCGCAAGTACACTTGCGCGCCGCCTAGTGGTTGTGCAAGTACTTGCGCGACTCCTTATGGTCGTGCAAGTGACTTGCGCGACCTAAGTGATAACCGCCCGGTAACCGCCTGGTAACCGCCCATGGTCTTCTTTTTCCTATAAATAGACCCTGTAGGCCCCCCATTCGGGAGGATAGTTTTCCAGAAACTTGGATTGAAGCTCCCGACGCCCAAGTCTCTTCTCAAAGCTTCCGGAACACTTCTAAGGTAATTTCTTACCTAGAACGGAAGATCTAAAGAGAAGAAGGAAGGACTAAGTGTTGAAACTTATCAAACACTTGCACGCCGATTTATTTCCTTCAATATAACTTGCGCGTCCCTTTTCTGGAAGAACCTCAAGAGGATTCAAAAGGGTTTCAAAAAGAGTCGCTCAAATATTTCAATGCTGGTTGAAAATCGCGCAAGTACACCATGTGTCGCGCAGGTATACCTGCGCGCCCACGGAAGACTTGCGCGCCTTTCAAGACATGCGCGCCCCTACCTTTTTGGGTGCCCATCTTTCCCATTTTACCCCTCTTAAGCCATTAAACCTTTCCTTTTCAAGATTCAGTCTTCAAGACACTCTTCAAAGACATTTATGGCATGATTTCTTGATTTGAATTCCTTATCTGAAAGGAATTCTGTGGAATATCTCTCAAAACCTAGTGATTTAAATATCCTTATGTCACTAAATACAGAGAGTTCATTCATTCAACCTCATCCTTTAAGATGAGAGAATCCTTAACTTTGGCATCCTCCTCAGGAGTAAGCCCAAATCATAGTCCTTTAACTTGGGAATCCTCCTCAGGAGTAAGCCCCAATTTCAAATCTGGGCATCCTTCTTTAGGAGTAAGCCCCAAATTCTTAAAGTTCCCAAACTTGGGCATCCTCCTCAAGAGTAAGCCCCAAACCTTAATTCCTAACCTGGGTCTCCTTTTCAGGAATAAGACTCAGTCATAATCTTGGGCATCCTCCTCAGGAGTAAGCCCCAATCATAATCCTTTAACTTGGGAATCCTCCTCAGGAGTAAGCCCCAATTTCAAATCTGGGCATCCTTCCTTAGGAGTAAGCCCCAAATTCTTAAAGTTCCCAAACATGGGAATCCTTCTTTAGGAGTAAGCCCCAAATTCTTAAAGTTCCCAAACTTGGGCATCCTCCTCAGGAGTAAGCCCCAAACCTTAATTCCTAACCTGGGTCTCCTTTTCAGGAATAAGACTTAGTCATAATCTCGGGCATCCTTTTCAGGAGTAAACCCCAAGTCCCTTAACCTGGGTCTCCCTTTTTAGGAATAAGACTCAGTCATAACCTGGGCCTCCTTTTTTAGGAGTAAGTCCCAGTCATAATCTTGGGTTTCCTTTTCAGGAGTAAACCCCAAGCCCCCTTAAATTTCTCTTAACCAGTCCTAATTTACCCTTGATTTGGGTTTCCTTTTCAGGAGTAAAACCCAATCATAAGTCCCCTCCTAACTTGGGCATCCTCCTTAGGAGTAAGCCCCAATATTAGAGTATTCAAATCTCCATAAAGCACATATACCTTTATGGACCTTGTTCCTGGATTTTCTCCCTAAAAGTGAATCCTAAACCTTCATCTATCTGGGCAGTCATACATACCTAAGCCCCAAACAATTTCTTATGATTTCATCTTTCATGGCACAATTGTCTAATTTTGACCAATACCTCTTGTTTCTCACACCGAGCATGACTCACGTGAGCTTAGAGTGTAAAAATAATTATGACATTCTTCTTTGAGCCATCAATCATAAACATCATACTCCATTACTCGAACTACGTGGGTTCTGATTCCTTTTCCAAAACAAAGGATACGTAGGTAGCCCATTTATGGGTTCGATCCCAACTTTGAAATAATCACTGTCCTTCTGAATGACGACAAACTTCAAGTGCCCCACTGAGTGGCTTTAAAACTAGCCTGGTCATCATAATGACCAAGATACTTTTATATAAATGTTTTGAAGGATACCATTGACCAAGAATCTCTAAACAGATATAGATGATTCTCTATTGATGAAGAACCTCGAATACATATAAAAGATTCTCTAAATTTCTTGAATATTTAATCATTGATTGTTAAAATTAAAGGAAAACACATTTTATACTTGGTAATGTAATAAGGATTCACAAACATAACTTAAATCTATAAGGAGAGTCCTGGAGTAGACAATAATTCCCCTCAAAAAGGTGTGATGAGTCCGACCTCCCATCCTCTCGACCAATGCAAATTCCTAAGCCTCATTAGTCCACAAGCTAATGAGCGACTACCTTTGGAAAGTGGGTCCAAACGGATGTGGAATCATTGGATGTTTCCGGTTCTACGAACAAACCCTCTAGAAACCGATCGGAACGTTTGAATCTCCCGTCAAGGAGGTCATCCCCGAAATCCGTCGAGGAAACATATACATTGACCTCCTTCTCCAAAGTCTTATCCTCTAAAATATTTGTTTTCCATATCACATGTACTAGAGGAACATACTATCCTCAGTGATCATATGTGCACCTTTTAATGATAGGAATAAAATGCACCTCAAAGGACACATCTACCTTTATCTCAACCTCATAAGGTTGTAAATCAAGATATGGGTCCAAATCATAGCGGAATAGCTAAGATAAATGGATTATTTCATACATGGCTCTGTACCTATGAGGAAACTAAAATTGATAGGTTACTGGCCTAACTCTACTAAGAATCTTGGGTATCCTGACATATCATGGTGAAATCTTTCCATGTCTATGGATCCATCTATGTCCTGGTCTCAATGAAATATTTAAAAGAATTTGATTGTAGACCATTATCTCTAGACGTTTTCTGCATCAATCACAATGAGACTACTTTAAATACTATACAGTATCCCATCCTATTTTATATCAACTAGACCAGATTAGAAATTCCCTATGTTAGATGTTTTCCCAATAATTATATCTCAATTACCTCTAACTAGAATATTGGTTATAACTATAGCCTACTATAAAATGTTTCACTAGGTTCCATCTATATTGTAAACTAAATTTTTTCTCTGAGATGAACTCAAAAATGGGTATATGCCTATCCCAAGAGCCCAAAAATTCTAAGACACATTCTTCCAGTATGTCCACAAGCACCTGTATAGTATTCTCTAACTATATAATAATCATAGGGTGGTACGATGTACTCATTATCGCTGGTGTACCTAGTTCCATGCACATACTCTTCTAAAAACGTGATGTAAATCGGGCATCCCTACCTAAACCGAGAGTGTGTGGGACCCTGAGAAGCCATATTATCTCATAGATCTACATAAATTCAACATCAACCACACTAAAGGTCTCGTTGATCACTAGGAAATGTTCAACCTTCACAAGCATGTCAAAATCATCTGACAAAGAACCACTTCCTCAATGTGACCATGATACACCTGTCATGAAATCCATTATGACATCATACCTTTTCCACTTGAGAATAGGTAACAATTGTAAAATTGTGGATATGAGGAAATTTTTTGCCTTCACATACTAATGTGTGAAAACCCTCATAATAAAACCATCGACCACTCTTTTCATACCCAACCACTAGTTTTGATGGTTCAAGACAAGGTACATCATGGTAGAACTATTCTTCACTACCCAAGACATTGAATGAATCACCGACATTATATACTTGAGTATGTTCACTAGAACCCAAAGAAAACCTTGGATATATAGAATCTCATCCTCATTTGTGATATAACTAGGTTGTGGATCCTCTCATTCCACACTCTCCCATTAGACTAGGATCTTATATTTCGATAGCCACATTATCATAACTCAATCCAGAAGGATAGAGTTCACACCTAAGGATGAATTAAAAGTATACCCCTAACATTCTTGCACCTCCAAGTGCATCTTAGAGATTAAATACGTGAGTAGAAATGCACTACTGTCCAACTAAACTACAAGTACAGGATTCTTCCTTCTTATTACATCGACCAATAAATTTTCACATCCAAGTGTGTTGGATAGCTCAATATTGATAGAATGTTGGTACTCAACCAACCATCGCTACCTCTAATTCATATCACACTATGAAAATATGTACTTGAGGATTTTATGGTTCCTTTACACCACAAGAAATGCTCTCCTCGTATGTAATGTCTCCAATAACACAAATCATGAATGACCATATCTAACTTGAGATTATGCACTGGGTATTTCCTCACAAGTGGGATCAATAGCTAAGACATGTATGTCAGGACTCTACCTATATTGCATCATCATTACTCCAAGACTGATATATGATGTTCCATAGTACACAATGTAGCTACTGCACTTATCTAAAAATATCAAGACTTCTGTTGAAGTAAATATCTCTTTTAACTCTTGAATGACTATCTCAAAAGAACATTTCCATTCAAACATCACACCATTTTTAGTCAATATCATCAATCAACATTATATGTGTGATAATTCGTATATGAAACTATTTTAATATCCATAATTCCCTAAGAAACTATGCATGTCATAGTAAATATTGGTCTTCTTAAAGGAGACTATATCTCTCACAGGATCTATATCCACAGATACTCCAATCTCCAAGATAATGTGTCCTAGGAAGTCAATCTAGCCCATCCAAAAGTGTCACTTTATGATATTATAATATAAATTTATCTCTCTCAGTGTATCCAAAAAGATATCATGTTTTTTTTCATAATTATGAAGACTTTGAAAATACACCAAGATATCAGACTTGAAAACAACCAAAAACAAATCTAGGTAACAATGGGAAACTCAATTCCTCAGTGGCATGATAATTTATTGGTGCATTCGTGAGACTGAATAACATAACCCGATATTAATATAGACTATTCATCCTATAAAGGTTGTTCGATGTATTTTTGCGGGAAAATATCATACATGGTGATATATTGACCTCAATAAAATATTTGAGAACAGTTTACCTCCTTCACTATGATCAACAGTTCATCTATCTGTGGGAAAGGATACATGTTCTTAACTGTAAACATGTTCAAATTCTGAAAATCCAGATATTGTCTAAGGGTATCATCAGATATGTTTTTAAAAAATAATGAAGAACCCTACAGAGAAGAACTGGGTTGAAAAAAACCTTTTCATAGAAATCACATAGCTTCCACTTGATCCCTTTAAACTCAGTTGAATCCATCCTGTAATAAAGAATGGTTAGAGGTGTAGCTCATGGAAATAACTATATGGTAAAATACTCCTATCTCTCATGAGGTAAAATAGAACATTGTCTAAGGAAATAACCCTAAAATTTTCAAAAACTAGAGTAATGTTCTCTAAACACTATCCCTGGTCATCCAAAAACAAACTTGTTATCTCATATGTCATCCCAAAGACCCTAAAATATTGTGGTCTATCTCATCTATCGAATAAATAACCTTTACCCTTGTGGGTATAAACTATACCCTATAGTGATGTAAATTTAACCCTCCAACAATAGAATTAAACATCTTCTTTACAAAACAATGTCAAATTTGTCCTGACTGTGACGTAAAACACTATCATCTTAAGGGAAAAAACATTCCATATGATGTGACACCCAACAAACTAATTTGGAAACTCCCTTCACTTCTATAAATCTTCGGTTATGATTCCCAACAGAGTGTTTAGGGTCATAATTCTCATATGTGAGAGTATAACAAGCCCATGGATTTTCCCCATAGGTGTATATATGAAACAATATGACACACATGTTACAAAAATTGAATATTCAATAATAGAGGCTTCTAAGATCTTATCTGTCTTCATAAATGGTTTGATACGCTACTACTTGGTGGTAGGCTGTATATAATAGATCTCACTGGAACCATGGATTTATGGAACTACCTCAATAACTTGAGTAAGCCCAATCAGATTTCTCAATGTAACTACTAAATAGATTCTACAAATACAACCACCACTACCCCTACCTAATCGAACCACAAAACCATTGATACATACCTAAAGAGGGGTTAAGAAACATTCTCCTAAATTTTTGGTTGAAGATAACCCCTTATAACTCACTGTTGGAGCAAGGAACTTACAAAAACGATATATGTTGACCATCCTACAACAACAGCTACACTTGTCTAGGAAATGGTCATGTTGATTCAACCTGTGGCCCCGTATACCACACTGATGATAGAAAACCATGCTACCAATTATCATAGTATAACTGGTAGTTACTTCACGGGAAGCAACAAAACATCACTTCTAGCTACTGGAAGATGAGCTACTAGGCCGTGAGACTATACATCCTTGAGTTTTTCCAATAATCTATTGGTTTCCACTATATAATTAGCTCCTAATTCATAGTTTTAGTAGTATAGGTCAATCTAAACACATTGACATTAGATCGAATGGGATGTCAAAATCCTTCTTAAAGTATCTATCCTTCGATTACTCATCAGCAAGGTACTTTGGAAAAAATTCCACAAATCTATATTTCATGTCGATTCATCAATATCTATAATTAGTACCACCTCTAGAAGCATGATATCACTATCATTCTCTACCCGCAGAGTCTTAGTGTAAAATTAGTAACATAACATTGTGTATATATTTTCCCAAACCCTATCTTGTATCTATTTTTCCTATTTCATAACATCCTAGAAAAACATTAAATCCCCATAAATAATATATTTCATGAGCATCACACTTCATTCATGAGGTTTCTATAGATGAGAGAATATCTTAAGTGTAATATAAAGCCACAAGTTGATAGATTTTGTAATTCCATACCCGAAAAATGATAGAGGATGATACTTCTAGAACACTTGTGTGAGATCTTCCATAGATAAGGGAGGATACGATACTATATGAAAAGTCTTCATGAAGAGATAAAATCTATCATGGAACTCTGCCTTATCACCTATGTCAATAACAATAGATGATTCTTTAGTTAGAACTAATGTTGGATCCATCGATATCCCATATCGGAAAACCTCTTGGGCATGGTTGTTTCCTCCCTCATGGTGTATTAATGGAGGTATTTATGTTGTAATGCTTCTACAATTCCAAAAAAAACACCAAAGAAATAACTGATATCAATGATCACATCTCAAAATCGTTAGAAAAGTCAAATCCCTTCTAAAAATAAGCCATACCACAAAAAGTGATCATAAATTCATGACGGTATGAAAAGAAAATTCAAAAAATGTCACTAGAGACAGTACCTCTTTCCCACTCAAAATATTGGTCTGGGTTATGTTCTCTATTTCTCTTTCTAATTTTCCTGTGGAATTCATATTTATTTCATATTTCATTTTAAATGGTTGAATCAAATGGTTCACCACTTACATTCTATAAGGGACCATACTACTTAGGAACTACAATATGGAATCAAATTCTCTAATCCATTACATAATTGTATATCAAAAAATCCTGAAATAAAAAATGCATCCTATATGGGATGGTATAATGCACATACAGTGATATTTAGAATGTTCATAAAATGATGCATGATAGGGAATACAAAAATATTATCACGTTTTTATATTATTGAACCCATATCCATATCCATAATGACATCACAATAAATTTGTATCACCCAAAGGTGGAATCCAATCAATAATAATAGTAATAATCGTGAAAATTGAAATTTCCATTTGATGTAGTTTGGATTTTCCTAGTACATGGGTGAACTACACGAAGGTACATCACATTACTAAATTAGATTACCTTATTCTCCCTCTCTATTTATTCCAGATAATAAAATAGAAATATTTATCTTTGATAACACTTTATAATATCTTATACCCAGATGAAACTAATCATTTCCCCAGACTGTTTGTCCATATATACATATGTTCATCTCCTCGAAAACTTGAGGCGATCAAATAAGAGTGAGGGCCTAGGGTGTGTCTATATGGAGAGAATTATCTCATTAACAGAGTGTAACATAGTGGAATGTATAATAATAGTCATTAGTGGAAGTAGTATGATAGTCTGACACTATAGAAATAATTAGAAAAAATAACAATTCCTAAAGGAAGCTTATATACAATGATGATGATACATGTATATAAAAAAATCCAAAATAGTTAAACAATAGTACAATACAATAAATATTCCAAAATTAAATAAATACTAAAGGTAGTATATCCTAATAGCATTATGAAACCTTAGATAGGTCTTGTGCTCCCCAACTCAAAACCATTGAAAAATATCAATCATCAGACTATGAGTGATTTCCCTAAGCCCTACCTACATTCATATAGTCTTTCCTAGTACCCAACGGTGGCCCGAATAGGGTATGAGATACCATCCTAGTTTTTAACCACCAAATGATATATAATAATTCATAGTTGTGTTATATAACAATCTAAAATTTTTCTCTAGTAATGCAGGTAAGCAGTAAAAAATGTAAAGTAACCATGTCATATCTACTACTTAGAATGTGATCTCTTATTACTCAACATTTCTCCATATAAAAAAATTGTTAGCTCCTATGACATAGAATCTATAAAAATAAAAATAACCAACAAATCCTCATTTTACATTGATAAATATCATTTCATCCATGACCTTTTAGTGTAACCAGAAGTCTCATCACAACCATGGTCCTTCTGTATGACCACATATATCCTACTTTAACATTTTCATTTCATATAATCAATGACAGAGACCACGAATGGTTGGATCCAAGCTGTAGAGGAAAAAATAATCTCCATTCCCAGAGCATCTCCATGAAAACTTAGTTAGGATGGTGATTGGGTCAATGAGAATGTCTACCAACAGTGTCCATTGCGAGCCCATGAAAAATATGATACAACAGTAACAAGGCTCAAGGCATCCTAGAGAATCAAGAACCAAGGATAAATCTCCATCCAAGGTCTATACTATCGTAAAAAGATCCATGGAACAATATACAAGGCATATAAATGCAATCAAGACCCTTGGTATACCAATCATGGAATCCACTTCCATTTCAAATACATCTCAATTCATTAATCAACCAAATCCATTATTATTTCTTAAAATATGTATACACGCTCAATAACCAAATTTAACATTCAAGGAAAACAATGTGTACCCAATTATTATACTAATTCCATTTAATCCATTTAATCAATTCGATAGACATACATGTCATCACATAACAAGAGGAGGAAATATATCTCCTAAATAAGTCATTTAATAGAATGTAATTAAGTTTTCACTTCCTATAATTAAGAACCCTAAAATAACACTCATTTGGTAGTTAAATATTATGTTTGGAAAACGTTCACACCCCATGGGTTAACATAGTTGGAGAAACAACCACCAAAATAGCTATAGGATACTTAAGGGATTACCTAATAGGACCCAGTTCATTAAATTATATTGATCAAATTAAAATTAGAGTCCATATTAGAAATTATTTAGGGAAAAAAATTACAGTGATCATAATAAAGAACCAAAGAAAACATGAAATGTATATAACCCACACTACATCTCGGTAGTATAGTGATCATCGAGTATGATAATATAATCAACAAATATTGGAAGAAAATTGAATAATATATAATGAATCTAAAATTAGGGCATTTTAGCTTGCACCTCAATAGTGTATCTGATACTAAGAAGAATGAGGAATGTAAAAAATTGAATACAGAAAATATTAAGATGGATTCAATGTGATGGTCGACACTTTCATATGAGATCATATAGAGGAACATGATAAATTTCCACAAATCCAACATTAAATTAGCTCTAAAGAGACAATGGCTACCAACAGATGAAGAATATTTATTAGGGTTTATTTAATAGATTTAATTAGGTGTAGCAGTAACACCCTAAAACATTAAAATTTTTTGTTTATAACAAATTAAATTTTGTTGATACCATGCTTTACACATAATGTAAAGCTTAAACTATATACAATACTAAGATAGGTTAAATTACATGCAAGATCATGTTTTACCAACTTGTAATGGAAAACCTATTAGAAATACATTTCGTGACAAATTTCATTATTTTATTTTACAAAATAAACATATTCTTTTAATTCATAATATAAAAATTACTTTAGGGTGATTTTTTTGTATTTTACTTAAGAATGTTTTTTAGTGAATAGTGAAAATACTACATTGAAGTTAAAAAATTCCCTTTAATTGAAAAATTATCAATGTTAAGTTAAATTTTAAATTTATTTTTAAAGTAAAAATATATCAATTATACATATATTAATCCAATTTATGTAATTGGAATATTTCTATATTGAAATTTGATATAAAAACTTATTGAACATTTCAACGTCCCTTTAACCCATATTCTCACCACATTAGTGGGATTGGTGTAAAACATGATTTAGCCACATATGTTAATGGAATTTTAAAAACATGATATAAATTAGTGTTATCATTAAGAAATTTGTGGTCTTATAGGATATACTTAATTTTTTTGGGAAAACTAACATTATTATTTTTTACAGCAGTTAAAGGTTATTCAGGTAATTGAGAGTAAAACTAATATTATAAACATTATAATGGTATCCTAGAACTTGTGAAAATGTAATTTTATTAATGATCTTTGACCAAAATAATACTTAGTCCCAAATTATAACATTTTTAATCCACTTATATGTGAATATGGAATCTAAAATATTTTATTTAAAGATAAGTTAAAATTGTTATAGTCTCATTTTTACTGACTATATTATTTTTATAATAGGGTTATAAAAATTATAAATGTGACTATAAATATTCAGTTGAATTTTAAATGTTTTATCTATACTAGTATAAATTATTTATAAATTTTGATAATAACATAATTGTCTTAAATTGTGATAGAATAATGATGTTTTAATTGATTAAATAATTGTTGAATCAAATAAATGATATTGAAGATATAAATATAAATATAATTTGAGTGTGTTAATATCATTAAATATTTGTATTAATGAAGCGGACATTTCAAAATAATTTTTTATGTATTGTATTGAATTTTTCTTGATTGTTTTTTTTTGTATTATATAAAATATTGAATAGTGTTAAAATTGAAATTTAATTTATTTTAAAATAAATAGAAATTAATTAAATGATATAAAATATCTAAAATACTAAAATTCAACCAACTAATTGGAATAAGATTTAAATTTACATTATTGACTCATTTAGCGTTTGTTTAGAACTTTATAGTGATTATAAGAACCCACACTATATAAATTATATGATATCATGATAGTGGTTAAAAAGGTTAAATAAGGGTTAAAAATAATGAAAAAAGGATTAAAAATTAATAATAACTTGTAAAACAATAATTGGGTGATTTATATTATACCCCTATAAATCATTGATCGATTTTAAGTGGTATAATGGACACTTTTCTATGAAAATAAATTATATATTATTTAAATCATAGATATTTACGAAATATCACTCTGTTTGTTTTTAATATCTTTTATGTGTCCACATTGGGAAAAATCAAGGTAAGAACCATAATAAATAACTCTTTTGATTATAATGATATTATTGTAATTATATAATTTTATTTTTAATTTTTAGATATTATACAATTACCATAATAAATTCTTCAATACATAAATATTAATTATACAATCAATAGAAAAATAAAATAATTAATTTTAATAATTTTTAATTTGATATTTTTTAATTTTTAATGTTCCTAAATAATTATATTAATATATATGTTATAATAGATATTTTTTTAGGAATTATATTTGAGTTCTCACTTTTTCATATTATAATTGAATTACAATTAAATGAACAATGTGAAATTTGAGAATAATGATATATTACTAAATTAAATTATTATTAAATTATATAAAAATATAGAAAAACTATATAATAATCTCAATGGGATAGGATATTCTTGAAAATGTCTTTTATGTATAATATATGGGCCACTAGTATGTATTTTTATCTAGAATAGTCTTAATAAATTGTAATTTTTTTAGGATTTCAAAATGTAGTCCCCAGCTAAATTACATAAGGGAACCTCCTCCCCCACTTCCTCACATCCCATTGTGTATTATAGATAAAAACCCTACCCATTTCTCCATAAGACGTTATTTAACAGTTTTATGGGGAACTGGTATTCCAAAAAGACAAACCCTAGTGTCCCTAATAGGATATCGAAAGGAGGTTCTCCGAAGAATATGTAATAGTCTTTACCAACTCCTTCAAAATTATTTCTTCTTCTACATCCTCTTCACACATTTAATAATTTATTAAATAATAAAATAAGAATAATATCTATATCGAGATGTTATTATGGTTATGGTAAAACCATAGTTCTCATTTTATCTATCCTAAAAAAATATCAATATGCCTGTGTATGTATGGCTTACCATCTCCACACTGTGGTGTAACATTATTTTCATTAACACATAATTTGGATGGTTATTATGATGAATATAATATATATAAATAATAAATATTATAATATATTTATTATTTATTATTAATATACCATTCAATTCCATGCCACATCCCCATTAATGGAATGATATCGTTTCTTGTGTGTATGTACAATATACCGTCTTCACGATGTAATGATATTCATTCACCATGTTAACCAGTAAAAAATGATTGTAAATATATATATTATGTTTTAATATAATATTTATGAACATAATATCATTATTTATATGAAAAAATATCTTATGCATAAGAATTTAATATTTCATGATATAACAAACATAAGTAAATGAAGAAATTTACACTCAAAACAAAGGTAATAATTAAATATTATTAACAAAATGATATAATAGGATCATATATGTTATAAAAAATTTGTATATAGTTCTTTTATAATTAAATAAAATACCATAACCATTATATAAGAGCTTATAGCACACTCAACTAAAGTAAATTACAAGGTAAGGGTTTATTTCATACTCTCATTATTATCTATGATTGTTTATACATAAGTATTTACTAAAAAACAATTATCATCCTTGTCTATGATTCATAATTTTTTTTTCAAAAGTAGTCTTTTTTAGATTTCATGTCATAAACTATTTAACTAAATCAATATTTTAATATTTCTAATATTTATTATCCTAAATCTTTCATATTCATGTCCATGTTTTCAAAGTTGCTTTTACAGATTTACTTATTAGCGCATGAATATTTTAAAATTATAATTTTTAAATTTCTATAAAATGTCTGATAGTGATATGGGACACATTGATTAGAAAATAATTTTTTTAAAATGTATTATTATATAAATATGTGCATTTTAAAAAAGTTAATGTAAATGGGTATGTTTCTCAAGATATTTCAATCAATTTTATTAGAGTATTTCCATCTATATGAATATCCATTGTTAAATTTGAGGTTTGATTTAGTTTGATCTCTTACGATAAATTTAACCTATTTTATTGAAGGGTTTATGATCAGTTTTATTGTGGATGTGGTATTTTTATACCATTCATGGTTTATGTAAAAACAATCACATTTCGTATCATGGTTTTTAAATATGAATGTTTTTCTATCTAGGTTTCTATAGGAGGAACGCATTGGACATATTAACTGATGGGAGGGGACTGATATAGACCCTAAATGCATCATTATGTCTAATGATAAAAACTATACATGGACTTGGTTTAGGCCCTACCCATTTATTTTAACATATATGGATTTTGAAGAGGCCTTAATCATATATTTGTATATGTCTTGGATGAGACTTATGCAGTATTTTTTAGATGTATTTCATTGTGAATTCCCTTATTAAAAAATTACGATTGATATTCCAAGTGATTATTAGACTATTAGAATATCCAATGTTAAGTATATTTCAAATGTGATTACTTATATGGAATTATTTGATCCTCTTTTTTTCTTTCCATAACATGTTATTGATTATTATTTAATAGAATATGTTGTGATTTATTCACCTTTCCTTATTGTTTTTGTTAATTATGATATCTTACTCTATATCTTTACCCTTACTATGAATATGATATCATCCCTTTGAGATGTTTTATATTCAACATGATGAAAGTAATTTTTATATATCATGTTTAAATAGTTGAAAAATAGTGTTATCAAAGAATTTTATATGTTGTATTTTATATTTGAAAAATAATGTAAGGTTTAGGTATGTAATATATATTCTAAGGATGAAAAACCGATTTTTCCTTTGGGATTTGATTCCTAATGTATAGAAATAAGGCACCAGCTCTAGGCTTCTTGGTCAGGGAGTTACAGTTTGTATCAAATAAAGTTTCACTGAAATCATGGAAACTCAATTTTGATATAAAATATTAGAAAACATAACCCTATGAATAAAATTGAAGATTATTCTAAGCATAAGATACAATCATTTAGATCTGCTAATGGATAACATTGATTAATCCGTTGGGCTTATGGATTTAGAATAATATGTCATCATTTAGAGATCCTATAAATTATTCCTCAGACTATATCACTATGATTAGTGTCTCCCACATTGTTCATTGAGTTTTGGTCAATTGATAGAATTATCAAAGTCATACAGTAAATGGTTATACTGCGGAAGATAAAGTGACTACAAAAATAAAATTTAAATACAATAGGTATTAAGGTAAAAGATAATGAATCATAGGTATTGGTTAATTAAAAAAGAAAAGTGATAAATGTTCATGTGTATTTTGATTCAAGAGTTATTTAATAAATGGTGATATGGTTATATGAATCTTGATATTTATTAGGATTTTACTACAGTATATCTACATAAAGTATTTGGAGGAATTAATGATTTAATTATGGTTTTTAAGGTGATAAAGGTATGTGATAATAATAGCTACATTACATTGTTTTGATAATATAATGTATTTTGGCAATTTAGAGACATTTTAAATTGAGAATTTGTAAACATGTTTTTTGGATGGGTCATATGGTTGTGATTGTTTAAGATGATCATTTAATATATATTTTTGAGTTTAAAGTATTATTTTATTGGATATTTTGTATTTTCCTTCTGGGTTTTAGTAAAAGGATAAAGTATATTAATGTGAACCATATGACTCGTTAAAAGTAATTTTAGTATAAAAATATATCTTCAATATACATCTTCAAGTGTACAAAAAGTTGTGAAAATAGATGGAAGAAAAACCAAAGGATTAGATTATGATTATGACATGGATTGAAATAAAGAATGATTATTTTTCTCAATTGATTCTATGAATTGTAAATGAATCCCTCAATGTTAGTAAAAGGATTTTGGTAAATAAATCTCATTGAAACTTATTCTCCAATGAATCATATGGTCCCTAAGATCATATTAGATTTATAGGTTTATGATTATTAACATTCACATAACCATATTCTATATCTCCCTCTATCAGAAAGTGATGGATAAACATCTCTTCCATATCTATGTTTTCTAACATAGAACCCTTGTATGTGTTATTTATGGTGACCTTCGTATATACCTTTATTTTAATGTGGAAATTTTATCTTCCCTTGTTATGATGTGGGACTGCAATAAAGGAATTTTTAATTTTTAAACATTTAGTTATAGAACCAGAATATAGTAACTGTGATGACATAATTTATTATATGCATGGAGAATGTAACACCCATATAATTTTGAATATACATATTTAGAATATATTTACTTTTTCTTTTAGAATTTTTTATACACAATGTAAAGCGTACTCTACAAACAACAATAATTTAGCTTGTTTTACACGCAAGATCATGTTTTACCGCCTTTCATTGGAGAACCAATTTTAAAACCAATTTTTGAAACTTATATATATGTTACATGATATAATTATCTTTTTATTTGAATTCTAAATATTTAAATTATATTGAGGTTATTTTTTTGTATTTTTCTGATAAGTTTCATTTTTTTGATAAATACTGAAAAATACTGCATTTTAGCCAAAAACTTCTTTTCTTATAAATAAATATTATAGATAAATTAAATTTAAAATTGGTATTAAAGTCAAAATATATCAGTTATAAATTTATAAATAAAATTTAGATAAATTTATGAACACCTTGAAATTCAAATGTACAACTTTGTATTCGATATCATGCAGGAAATGCATGACCAATTGAGTAAGGGAATATAATATACCAAGAATATAATATATATTTACTATTTTAAGTATATTAAATAAATAATTATTATTTTAATTTAATCAACAATAATTTATATTATGTTTCACATAAGAGAGTCTTTTCATGATAGCTTCTGTTACACACAAGATCGTGTTTCACCAAATAACAATGTATTATTAAAATATTATTATTTAATATAATATGATATATCTTATACAATATGTTAATGATTATAAATATTATTAACTAATTTATAAATATTTTTGGTCTATTTAATTATAAAATTAATTCATTGGGTACCAATAACTAAGAAACAAAAAAATAACCAATTGGATATAAAAAAATATCATTGTTTATATGCTTCCAAAATAGTTTTGTCATAATAAACATATTTAATTACAGTAATTGAATTATTTTTATAAAAAAATATTTAATATAATATATAATATATTTTATATATTCATAAATTATGTTTTATATGAATAAGATAAGAACACAACCTATTATACACATAAAAACCTCTATTTTTAGAAAGGTAATTTTTCCTCCTAATTGAAAACCCATATTAAATATGAATTTGGACAATTTAATTGAATTATTAGGTCAATATAAAAATAATATTTGAAATATAAGAATAATAATTGGGTTATGGTTAATTTTTTTATATATTTCAACAACATTAAATTTTTATTGAATTGTGAAAAGGACTGAATTTTAGTTAAAAACTGCTTTTTCATTTAATTCAATTTTAAGGTTAAATGATGTATAGATTGTGTTTAATGAATAAGTAGATAATATTTTATATCTATTAATCCACTTTACATCATTGGGATGAATTTATTTTTTAAATTGAATGTAAAAATGTATCAATCTTTTTGACGTTTTACTTTAAAAACCCACATTGTTGTCCCACCAGCGGGATGAATTTTAAAATACTTTTTACCACTTCATTTATTGTAATTTTTAAAAATAGGATTAAATATTCTTAAAAATAATAATTTATAATGTATAATATAGAAAATAATTTTTTATGAAAAATATTAGTAAAAAAATTAAATTTAATTATAATTATGAAGCTAAAATTAGGCATAAAAAACTATTCCATTAACTTAATGTCACAGATGACCCATCCCATTGTCTAACACCCATTTACAAGACATAAATAGGCCATTAAAATTTAATTATTGAGATTTTATTTTGTTTTTGAGTCATTATTTTAAGTAAAAAACATGGGTTCACCTTACTTATTTTCAAAAACAATTAAGTGAGCCATTTTCTCCCTTATAAATGGCCACCACTTTTCTCCATTCCTCAAACATATAAAGACACTTAGTTATGGCCATGATATGAAAATAAATCTTACCAAAATACCTCCTATATACCTTGATTCATCTCATTCAGTATAAATACTTCCATGGAATCCTTTTGATACACACCAATATAAGTTACCCAATTAAAAGGTATCACCTTCTCCCAAGATCTCTTAATTAATATCTATTGTAAACCCCCTAAAATATTTATATTCCCTGATTATATTACCAAAATATTATCATATTTATAATATTATTTTAATTATGTAATTTTTTTGACCGACACATACACACACCTCAATGTAATTAATAACATGCATACTGTTTCTGTGTATGGAGAACTACTGTCTCACAAAACGATGATTGTTCATTTTTACATTACCTATTCTCATGGTGGAAATTATGACTGAAAATATTTCGGTATATGTTATATATTATTTTTATAATTTCTTTATTCTTATTTTATTTATATTTTAAATATACCTTTTTTCTTTACATCCCGTGAAAATACGATAAATTTGTTTGGGGAAGTGCGGAATACAGCCCCCTCAAAGAGATACGACTCATTAAATCCATAACTTTAATGTATAAAAGATGTTTTTAATAAATATATGAAACATTTATAACATATATATGATACTGAAATTATAATATACATATTTATCGTTTAGTTTTCGTTGTTTAAATACAAAAATAAAGTAAAATTAGCATTACATGCGACCTACCATCTCCATGAACGGTGAAATCATTTATAATATCCAAATATAATTGAATACTATAAATAAAAAAATACTAACCACATATTATAATTAATTAATGGTTTATATTGTAAATATTATTAAATCATGATCTAATTAATAGGAACAAAAAATGAAATGTCAAAACAAACTTCAGAAAACTAGAAAATTAACACCTGAAATAGTTCAAATAATGTAAAAGTGTTAACAAAGTGTAATGAAATATTATAAATAATTAATATATGATATTATGAACATGATTATGGGTTTTTATAAGTTATTAACATATTTTAAACAACTATACCTAAGGATGAATACCACACAATGAAATGATTGTTAAGGTAAAGGATTTCGTCTCAATTTACCTTATATTGAGACCTATTATTGTAATATACAATTGACTATTATTTTGTGTATATAATTCCATTTTACTTGTTATAAACATAATTTAATTATTCACAAGATATTATATGTTTCATTTATTTAATGGGAAAATATGATTAAAATTTTTCAAGGTGGTTTTGGAAAAATTGTAATGTTTGATTATTATATTTCCTCAAAAAAATTTAATTTCAACGACCCCTATTGTTGAATATCCTCTATTAACATATTATTGATAAATCCATTTTAATTGTGTAGTATGGATATCGATATGATACATTATTTATTTTATATTTAAATAATTATTTGGCATGAAATACATGGGTTGGGACCCTTTAAGGTAATCCCTATGGGTTGGGAACCAATTTTGAAAGCCCCTCAATTCATTGGTAGTATAATGAGACCAAATAGATAGGCAAAACATATGGAGTTTGACCTGAAATATAATACACCATGCCAATGTTCATTAAGGTACAAGTTAGATGTACCTAGGAAACATGTAATCCAATAATTAAGTATTTCCCTCATTTGGTTTTAGTTATTATTCATCCATGAGATATTTCATTGACATATCTATGGAGACGTACAATAATCATTTCATTGATTAAATGGAATGTGTTTATTTTATTAAATTTCAATGTTGAATTTCCCTTATATAGTTATTTGAATGGAATGTGTTGTTTGTTACATACCTTTCCGGGTTAATATATTCTCAATGATTAATTACTTTGTTAACATTATTAACCCTTACTAGTCATTTGAGTTTAATGTTTTTATCTTTCCTTTCACCAAGTTATTATAAATGAAAAATTTGAATACGTATTCAAGGATATAGTTTATTTCATTTTATTTTGTATCAGATTGGAATTTTCTATTACTAAATTTATAATGGGTAGAATGTATGTAATTTGTATTTATTTAACAGAAAAAATGATTATTTATTCGGGATTTACTTCTTTATAATCCTTCCAATGTATTAAAATAATTCACTGACTTCAATCATATGTTGTTAGGGAGTTATAGTTCGTATTAGAGGAATCTTAGAAACAAACATGGAAATGAGACTTAGATAAACTAGATAAGGGACCCCAATCCTAGATTGAATTTTATGATAAATATAGAATAAAATCCATGAGTTTTTGTAAGAAAGAGATCATGTTTCTATTCCTAGAAATATATCCTAGTATGCCTACTACAAGATGATTTGGTTGTTGAACAGATGTACCTAGGAGTAATAACTTGGAAATGGTGATCAAGGTCAAACTCGATGTAACCTAATACATGAGAATAGTCCTTACCATTCACCGAGTTTTTCACTCCTAGGGAATAAACTTAAGATAATTCACATTTTCATTACAAACCATTATAAAGGACAGAAAACTAATGATATCCCCAAAGATACCACATATATTATTTTGAGATTTCTTATGCATATAATTTTAATTTATTGTAAAGTGTTCCACTAGTTTTGGGATGATATATTATTCTATAATTTAATCTAGTGCGTTACATTGTTTAGAATTTTATCATTGTAGATGTAATCTGAAATCCACCAATACACATTATCCAAAGAGTAATGAGGATAATATCATACAAGGTATTACCAAAATATTCAAAGGAAAATTTTCACCCATGTATTATCATCATATAAGGAAATAATATAATGTGATAATGATATAGGTAAATAATTATCCAAGTCTTATGTCTTGATAGGAATCCAAGACATGAAGAGGATATCTGAGCACCATTTAAAAGGGAATGGGTCAAAAAATAAGAAGCAATCGAATGATTTTTTAACATGTGATAACTATGGAAAGACACACCATGTTACTTTGTTGAATGGAATAGTATATGTTTATAAGTGTGGAGAAAATGGAAGCCATGTTCGTGATTTCAAGGGTATGAAAAACATTTCCAATGTACAATGCACCAATTACAAAGATACAATACATTATGAAAATAAATGTCCCATTTGTCAAAATAATATACCTCAAATGATTCAATTGGATGATTTTAATGTTATTCTTCTATTTTAGATGAAGTGGAATGATTATATTCCTATTCAAAAATTCTTTCAATAAAATATTTTACTTGGAATGTACTGTTTAAAAGAATTATAGAATATATGATGATTTTAATGTAGTACATTTTCATTTAGTATTTTAGATCTATTGTGGAATGGTACCAAGAAAGGTGATTTAGTAGTAGGTTAAACGTTTCTGAAAACAAATGTTTGATGGAAAGAAAAAACTTTCTATATTCTCAATGTTTTGATAATTCTGCAGAAATGATTAATATGGACAAGTGTTGAATACCATTGATTAGATTTTGACATGTCGATAAGTGGTCTAACCTATTCTGGATGGAGTTTATAACAGTTTTGAATTAAATTAATATATCCAACTACATATGACTTATGTAAGTAATAATTATTAATTCATGTTTTCAATGAGGTTTTATGGTGATTGGAGTTATAACCATATTTCAAGAGGATACATGAGTAAGTTATTCACATTTTTTGAATGTAAAAACATGGAGATGCATAATGTTGATTAATGGATAATGATAAGCTCATTTGGGACATTAATTGAATTTCCATCATTATTGGTTGGATAATAATCTTTTGGAATGATTAATCATTTATAAAATAGTTTAAGATAATCATTTGATGAGATTTTAGAGGTTAAATTATTACTTCACCGTATGATGCATCATATGAAAAGAGATGAAGTAGAAATAGTTCACGACACAATAAATGGAAACAATTATGTTTATATAAATTTAAATTTACTAATATTCTTATACAGTTAAAGAATTCCTTAACTATAAATAATGGTTTTGAAATAAAAATGCTTACATATAATAGGCATTTTTATGATATCAATGATCATTACTCACACCAATGTTTTATAATTTTTGGTTCAACAACTTCCATAGGAACATGTTATATATCAATCTTCATTAGAACATGTTTTTTGGACTTTTTCATCTATTTGGATGTTTCCATTTCCAAACTATGTTCTCCTATTAGGGATCCCAGTTATTCGGCTATTATACGTTCCATTCTCTCTTATAAAAAAGATATGATATTAACTCTTTTTATGATCAAGTTCATTCAAAAATATTTTGTCTTTAATCCCTATATTACTAAGTATAGGTTTAAATATTATGTGCATAATTTAATTAATGTGTGTAAAATGAAACACCCTGAAATTATAATGTACAACTTTGTATTTGATAGCATGCATAACAAGAATCGCTAAGCACTTAAGGGAACATAATATTAAGAGACATTTCAATATTATATATTTTAAATATATTCAATACATGATATATCTTGTAATTAACTAATTAATAAGTTATATTAAATTCCATGCCAGAGGGTCCTTCCTCGATAGCATATGTTACATGCAGGAGTGAGTTTCTGCAAATAAAAATAAATTATTAAAATATTATTATTATTATTATATGATATATAATATAAATTATGTTAGAGCTTATGAATTAGATAAAATCACCAGGGAATATTTATTTTCATTATAAATATAAAATTAATTCATTTATTACCAACTAATGAGAAATGATAATAAGAACTGATAGGATATAAAAATAAATATTATTATTTATATGGTTTCAAAATAGTTTTGACTTAATAAACATAGTTAATTACAAGAAATTATTTGTTTAATGAAATATATATGTTAAATATTCAATCAAATATTTTTTTAATTCATATATTATATTTTATATGCATTTGATTAGAACAATACTTATTTTACACATAAAATCCTATATTTTCATAAAGGTAATTTTACAACCTTTTAATGGATAACCCATTTTAAATATGAATTTTGATGCTTTATTAGATGTAATATGTCCAAATAATCATAATATTCGAATGAGAATCATAATAATTAGGTTAGGGATAATTTTTAATGTTTTTCTAAACATTTTATTTATTATTTCATAATGAAAAATACTCAATTTTACATAAAAATAATTTTTTATAAATTTTATTTTTAAGGTTAAAATATGATATATATATATATATATAAGTTTTAAAGTACATTTATAATATATTTTTTTAAATTAATATAATTTAGTTCATTGGGATAGATTTCACATAGAAATTGTATGTAAAAACATATTATTCTTTTTTATGTTTTTACTTTAACATTATCATCCAACCTATAAGATGAATGCTAAATTAATTTATACCATTTTATTAATGTAATTTGTAAAAAATGGATTAAATAGTTTTAATAATAATAATTTATATTTTCTAATAAGACCAAATTTTTTTATAATGATATTAATGAATTTAATTAATGTTAATTACAATTATTAAGGTAAAATTAATCTTATAAAAAGACTAAACCATTAATATATGGGCCCAAATTACTTATCCAATTCTCTAAAACTCATTAAATGGACATTAATTGTCCATTAAACTTTAATTAATTAATTATTTTTTTGATGTATTTTTTTGTAAACATGTTCTTAGACCTATCTTTTTTTCAAATATACCAAGTCAGTCATTTGCATCCCCTATAAAAGGCAACTTCCCTTCCCCATTCCACATGCCTCTAAAAAAAACTATTTCAGCGATGATCTACACATATAGAATCTTAAAATCCCTCCCCTTAACCATGAAGTCTTCCTTTGGTCAGAAATCCTTCCAAGGAAGCATTTTGTTACAAACCAAAAGATATTACCCGATTAAGAGGTAACGTCATCTCTCAATCTCTCTAGTTTCATTTTCATTATCCACCGCATAAAATATCTTTATTCATCTATTATATAATAAAATGTATGAAAAATATAATATTTTTTATGTAATTGTTTTACCTACAATAACACATACCTCCATCAAATGGATAATGAACATAATGTTTCTATGTACGGTGAACTCCTACATCACGAAACGAGAATTATTAATTTTTTTGTTTAACCAATTTTAGTTTGTTTATTATGAAGGAAACTAAGTTTATA
This sequence comes from Viscum album, assembly GCA_963277665.1. Classification (NCBI taxonomy): domain Eukaryota; kingdom Viridiplantae; phylum Streptophyta; class Magnoliopsida; order Santalales; family Viscaceae; genus Viscum; species Viscum album. The sequence continues at coordinate 272,458,063 of OY728145.1, read as the reverse complement.
TATTTTATATATTATATTTATAAATTCCCCATTATTATATATTTTTATTTTAAACATACTTTCTTTCGTTCCATCTTCTGTAGATACGAAAATTTATCTTGAGCAAGTGTGGAATATTGCCCTTTCAAAGCGATATGACTCGTTCATTACATACATGGAACATATATAAGATGGGATTAGTAAATTTATGTAAAATATTTAAAAAATATATAATACATTAATTATATAATACATATGTATCATTTATTTTTCAGTATTTTAATACAGAAATGGAATGAATGTGGCATTAATGCGTACATACGACCTACCGCCTTGATAAATAGTGAACTTCATTTCTAATATCCAATTATATTTGACTAATATAATTCCATATATACTGAATATATATGATAATTAATAAATTTTTTCACTCATGATATGATGAAATCATGATTTAATTAATAATAAAAAAATGAAATTTCAAAACATACATGAAAACAACATGCCAATTAACACCTTAAAGAGTTGAAATAATAAAAGTGTGATAACAAAGGTGTAAAAAAATTATTATAATGAATAAATATATGTTATTTAAAACATTATTATGATTCTATTATAATTTTTAAACATATTTGAAACTGCTATACCGGTGGAGAAAAACCACACAACAAAAAGAATTTTGAGGTAAGGTGTTTCATCTCATCTTACTTTCTACTTGTTATGCACCAATTCACTTTTATTGGTTTATATACTATAATTTGACATTTTATATCATGAATTAAACTATTATCATTATAATATAATTTCCATTTATTTCATGGTTAATTGTGATATATATTATTTAATGTTGTAGGTGACACATTGGAATGCTTAATGTTGTTTTTACTAATATTTTAATGTCAACAACATGTGTTATTACTATAACTCCTTTGAGTTATGATTAGTCAATAAATATTAGTAATAAAATATCTATATTTGATGAATAAAATTAATTATTTTAAAAATTATGAATTCTTTATACATGAGAGACACGGGTTGGTGACCATTAAAGGGAAGCCCTATAGGTTGGGGACTGGTTAATGAAATTCCATCGATACATTAGTTGTCTCAAGAGAAAAAGTATTTCACCCAAATAGATGGGTTTTTACTCGATTGCCAAATCATCTTGTGAATGGTATTTCCAGTACTGGTTCACGTTTCTAGGAAACATAAAATCAAAAAATTAATCACTTCCCACAGTTAGTTTCAGTTACTATTCATCCATGATATTTTGTGTCGACATATATATGGAGACATATAATTATCAGTTCATGGATTAAAAGGCATGTGTTTCAGTTTATTACCATTACATATCTAATTTTCATTCTATAGTTATTTTAATGTAATTTGTTATTAGTTATATACATCTTGATGTTAATTTATTCCAATTGATTCATAATTTCATCTGCATTATTTACCCTTATTGAGAATTTGAGCTCACCCTTATTATGTTTCATATCAAAAGTTTATGAAGAATAAATCATTGATAAATAATTCCATGATGAATTATATTTCATTTTATTACGTATCATGATTGAATTGTCTATTTCACAGCGTATTATGGGTATCATATATGCAATTTTCATTTTCAAGGCTAGTAAATTGATCAGTCCTTCAGTATTTGATTACTGGTAATCAAGATAATGTAATAATATAATACACCATATTTTTTCTTTTGTGGTTGGGGAATTTCATTTGAAATCTTTTTATATTTAAATTTGATATAAAAGCTAATTTAACGTTTAAACGTCTCTTTTAACAATTTTTTCACAACATTTGTGGGATTAATATTAAAAAAAAATTGAAAAAGTTTTAATATAATTTGAAAATTTGAAATATATTTATGTAATTAGAATTATATTTGTTGTCTAATATGATCTATTTATTTATTTATGAATAGTAACTTCTGTATTTTTTAGCTTGGTTAAAGGTAAATCAGGTAATTAAGGGTAAAAATAATATTATAAGACTTATAAAGACAGCCTAAAACATTTCATAATTTCATTGGATGAGTAAGATTTATAAAAAATACTTAGGACCTAAATATATCTTTTTTATTCCATTTGTGTGATAATATGACATTTATATTATTTTATTTAAAGATAAGTTAAAAATGTCACACTCCCATTTTTAATAATTATACCATTTTAAGTGTAGGGCTATAAAAATTATAAACTTGACTATAAATATTAATTATAAATATATAATATTTATTTATATCATGGTAATTTGTTTATATTATTTACTCAAAAATTAATTATATTAAATGGGGACCCAATTATTATGCACAAATGCTTTAAATAATTGAAGAATCAATCAAATGTTGTTAAAAATATAAATATAAATATAATTTGAGTGAGGTTCATGGGTTATTTTTATTGATGTATTGGAAATTTTATTAATATTTTAGAAGTCTTGAACATAATTTAACTTGTTGGTTTGATTTTTGAAAAATACAATCTATTGAATAGTAACAAAATTTACATTTAATATATTATAAAAAACAATATTATATTAGCGGAATTGAAATATCTAAAAAACTAAAGTTCAGAAATCTAATTGGAATATGTATTAAAATTTCATTATTGGCTCATTTATTGGTTGTTTTTTAACATTATAGTAATTATAGTAACACAAATGTATAAATTATATGATATCTCGGTAATCATTGAAGAAGTTAAATAATGTCTAAAATAAAAATACAAGGATAAAATAGTAACAACTTTTCAAAAGATAATTAGATGAATAAGATTATACCCTAATCACATTAGGATATATTTTGAGTTTTTAATGGACAATAATCTAATAAAATAAATTATATATTATTTAAATCACGGATAGTTTCAAAATTTCACTATCTTTGTTTTTAATATCTTTTATCTATCCACATAGAGACAATGTCATGATATGGACGATCCTAAATTTCTATTTCTATCATAATGATATTATTATCATTATAAATTTTTATTTTTATTTTTAGAAACTATATAATTACCCAAAAAGTTTATTAAATACTAAAATAGTATTTATTTAGTCGACAAAAAATAGAATAATTGATTTTAATTATATTATTTTGATATATTTTGGATTTTTTAATGTTTATAATTAATATTTTAGACCTATATGAAATAATATATATATATATGTGTGAAAAAAAATTAAATTTAAATTCCCACATTGTCTTAATTTATTTGATGTCAAATTAAATAAATTGCTTTAATTTTTTCAATAATGATATATTATTTAATTAATTTATTATTAAATTATTTAAAATTAAAAAAAATTAAATTTTTACAATGGGATAGTATTTGGTCTATCATTTTATCATGTTTTCATTCATGATCAATTTTTATTAATTTTGAACTATAATAGTCTTATCATATTTTAATATTTTGAGGATCTCAAAAGTCCTACTCACCTCAATTATAAAGGGGAACCTCCTCCCTCACTTCCTCACACAACATCGTGCCTTATAGATCAATAGAAGCCTATCCATTTCTCATCCAGACATTATTATTTATTTTATTGAGGTTCTAGTCTTCTAAAAAGGCCATCCGTAGTGTCCCTTAGAGGGGATCCAAAAGAGGTTTGATAAAGACGAGGTGATCTCCTTCACTGACCCCGTTAAAATTATTTCTTCTTCTACATCCTCATTTCTTGGTTTTCATTTTTTAAAATATAAAAAACAATTTCAAATATATTTTTAGGTTTTATTATTATTATCAGACATCCATATTCCTCCTTTTATCCGTTATATGTAAAATAATATCATTACGCGTGTGTACGTATGACTTACCATCTCTTCACTGCAGTGTAATTTACTTTTCATCACCACTTAATTTAAATTGGTATAATGATGAATATAATAGATATAAATAATAAATACGGAAGTATATTAATTTTTTATATTTAATATACCATCTAATTCAATTCTACTTTACCATTATGGGAATGATACCATCGCTCGCACATATATACGACCTACCATCAAAACAACGCGATGAGATTCATTATACACTTTAACTATTCATCAATAATTATAAAAATATATATGATGATTGAATACAATATTTATAAACGTAATACCCTTCTAAATATAAAGAAAATATATTATATGTATGAGAAACAAGACTTACACTAGAAGACAAACATAATAAAATGAAGCCATTTACACATGAAATAAATATAATAATGAAATAGTATTATCAAAATGATATTATAGGATCGTATATGATATCATAAATAAGTATATAGTTATAATATAATGTAATAGCGTCCTTGAAATATTTTATAGGATCATAATGCACCCTCCACAAAAGGAATGTACAAAGTGATAGTTTATTTCATAATCTTGATATTATCTAAGATTTTTTATACATAATTATTCATTATGACATATTTATCATCAATGGCCATGTTTTTTTAAAAAATTTAGAAACACTCTTTTGATGGTTTTATGTATGGGAATATTTCACTAAAACTTAATTTTTTATGATTTTAAATTTTTTTCTTCTAAATCATTCTCATTCGTGTACACGTTTTCAAAATGGGTTTTATGGATTTACTTATATTGACATGAATATTATAAAATGTCAATTTTTGGATTTCATCCAAATATTTAAAAATTTTATGGGACACATTGGTTCAAAAATATATTTTATTAAATGTCTTATTTTATTAATATGAACATTTAAATAAATGATTTCATAATAAAAGTGAATTTTAAAAGATATTTCAAATGATTTAATTAGGATTATTTTTATCTATGTTATCATCCTTTGTAGAATGTTATGGTTTATTGGGGTAGATCTCTAATGATACAATCTACCTTAATTTATTTATGGGTTTATGATTAGTTTGACTGTGGGTCTTTTATTTTGAAACCATTCATGGATTATGGTTAATGTTTTCACATTTCATATGCTTGTTTTTAAATGAAAATGTTTATATTGTTTATGTTTTCATATGAGGAATTCATTCAAATTCATATGTGATTTGAGGGGCCCACTATACCACCTCGATGCATCTGTCTATATCTATGAAATACATGTCATGGACTTTATTGATGCCTTTATTATTAATTTTCATATATGGTTCTGGCTGATCCCTCAACCACTTATTTTCAAATGTATTGGTCAAGGCCTCAACATCCTGATTTTGATGTCCAGCATTACGTATTCCCTCATTTTGAGATTACTTGTTGATATTCCATGTGAATATTCAATTATTAGAATATACATGGTTACATATTTTTCTCATGTGATTATTTATATAGAGTTATTTTATCATATTATATCCCTTCCATAATATGTTCATGATTACAACTAAATTTCATGTTTTGTTAGTTATTCACCTTGCCTTATTGTTTATATTTATTTATGATATAATCTATATTATTCTATTCCTTACTGAGCATTTGAGCTCACCCATTTAATATGTTTTATTTTTGTATAGAATTATAATATGTTTTTTATATAAGGTTTAACTAATGGAATACTGTAATTATTAAATGATTTTTTATTTTTTATTTTATGATTCAAATGATATGTAAGGTTCATGTAGATAATCTATATTTCAAGAGTCCTAAAATTACCAGTCCTTTGGGATTTGATTCAATGAAATCATACTAATGTATTAAAATAGCATAATTGATCAGGTTTTCAAGGGTAGGGGTGTTACAATAATTTTTCAAATTTGCTGAAAATATTGGGTCACACGGTTTGGCCACCCGGTTGAAGAAACAATGCACCAACCGTGGGACACTTTCTATATAAATGGGAACATCATATAGTTACCTTTCATGGATTTTCTAACCATTCTCATACCTTGAGAATCAATATTGTCAATTTTTCAGACATATCTATACGTTCCTGAACCCTATATCTCATGGTTTATCGAACCATGAAACCTATATCCTCCCACAGTCCATCTTAGCATAGTTTTATGTAACCATGTGGTCTACCCTGCATAGTTTGTACAAGTCGTGAGACAAGACATTTTCAGCCAAAATCTAGTTTTTGGGATCTGAACCAGTATCAAACACCCAAAAACCACCCTTTAACAAATTTGGTACTCGCATTAGGCCATAACTAAACATTAAAACCAAAATAAATCGCATATTTACCACATACGAAAACCCAAGTTCTTACAAATTTGGTAGTACTTAATGATGATATTAGTGTAGCATATTGTGTCAGTTCTTATTCATATTTAAATGTTTTAATGGTTGTTACAGGTAATTTCAGGATATTTTTATAGTTTTCATGTGAAAAAAGTCAATGGTATTCATGGGAGGATAAGGATTAGGGGTTGAGTGGGTATTTTGGAGTGATATATTGGTTTATTGATATACGATCACATGGTATTTTCTTGATGGAAATAAATATAGTTGATAACAATGAAGGGGAAATGAGTTTGGGAGAATTAAGTAACATCATAGATAAAAATGAATTGGTAATGGGTAATTTTTTGATTTATTTTTATTATTATTTAGAAGTGTTTTTTCATTAAATAAATATTTCAATTGATTAATTAACAAACACTAGTTGGTAGATGGAACATATATGAATAGAATAATAATATGATTAATTATAAATTTTATATAGTTAATTTGGATTTGTTTCATGGAATATGGGGTTTGTTATTGTATAAAATTTGTATGTGAGGGTAGTGTGAGGTAGTGGTACTATGGTCATGTGTGTGAGATGTTGTACAACAACTTTGGCATGAAATACTTAGGTTGGTATTTTACATGGATATAGATTTATTTGTATATTACATATGATTTATTTCTAAAAATCCATGTATGTTGGAAAACCTTACTTATTCCAAACATGTATTTGGTTATATTTATTCATTAACAAATAGTTTAGTGGGGGAATAGATGAGTAACAAGTGCCTCCTCTATACTAACATTTCAATGTGTAGTACAGGTTATGATGGCACAAGGATGGTATGATCATACAACCACAACATGTGGTTTATTAGAAAAATAAAAATTGTATTAATTACGGTGTACATGATATATATGAATTCCTTATAGGGTATTGGGGAGGGGATATTATAGGTAAATTGGTAGTCCTTATGGGGGAACAATGATGAGGTCATATGATAGTTCAAAAAGATGACCCTTGGGGTATTTATGAGATATGATGTGGTGATATATATTATATTATATAATGTGGATGGGTTTGTACATGTAAGGCCTTGGGTTTTAGGAGTTATTATTGTTATTATTATTATTATTGTTTGTAATAACAAATGAGGTTTATCAATTAACTCAAAATGATTGAAAATTGAAATGACAAGGTGATCTCTAATATGTGACCATAACTAAAGTCATTGTATTCATTAATAAGGGGAAAATTTAAATTACAATTACATTAAGATAACTACTTTACACCATGTATTATTACTCATGTTAGATTAAAACCTTTAATTAAAAGTTCATAAATCAATATAAGACAATAGAAAAAAATATGAAATATTTCTGGATAAGAAATAAATTCTATCATCTTAATCCATAAGGTTAAAGATTATTAAAAATATATATAATTAATATGATATCCTTAAATAGATAAATCATAATGAAAAAAAAATAATAGGAAAAAAGAAATGATCCATGAAAAGTGATATTTGAATGAACGATGGATTTATTAATTCTCTATCAATGAATATAGTCTTGTTGTTAATATTATGTCCATTGAAAATATTGTTGTTCATCATATATCACATAGGAATACTGAAATCATGTATTATTAAGTATTGATTTTAAAAAAATATAACTCAAAATGAAATAAAAGTTAGATATTAAAGTGTTAAATGTATATATATCTATGTGTGTGTGTCACATATTAATATTAATATTAATATTATTTATAATTTTACATTATGTATATATATAATTTAAATTAGATATTATGTAAATTTAATTGAAACATTTAATTTTAGAATACAATTAATTAATGGTATTTAGTTAAATAAATTCTGTATAAAATTAATTTTTCATTTTTTCTATGAATATATATTTGTGGTATTTTTAATTTTATCATATAATATTATGATAAAAAACATAAAATATAATTATTTATGAACAAAATTTAAAATATTTTTTAATTACAAAGGAGTAAGAGATAATTTTATGAAAATATAATGTTCAAAAATACCAATTTTCAAAAAAAAATATGTCTTTATTTGTATTTTTTATTTTCATTATAAAAACTGTATTTATAAATTTAAAATCATATATTTGATACATATCATTTATCTTTTTATATTTACTATTACAAAATTATATAATGAATAAATTTTTATTTTTTTCTAAAAATTTTTATTTGTAGGTGAATAGATCAAACTTTATTTTTTTAAAATAACATGAATATTATGATATTATTAGATTATAAGTATGAATAGAAAATTAATAAAAACATTCAATAATACTAAATATTTATTTTATAGATCAATTTATATATTTTTTAATTTTTTTTAATTTCAAATACTTGTATTTAACATTTTATAATTTAAGCCATATTTTTATGTTTTCATATGAGTAATGCATTGGATTTCATTTGTGATTATAGGGGACCACTATAGCCCCTCGACGCATTAGTACGTATCATCAGAAAATCAAGACATAGACTTGGTTGATTCCATTACTATTATTTTTTATATATGGGTTTGGTTAATCCCTTAACCATTTAATTTCGGATTTATTTGTCAAGGCCTTGACGGTATGATTTTGTTGTCCATGATTATGCATTCTCTCATTATGAGATTACTTAATGATATTCCACATGATTATTCAATTATTAGAATATAAATGGTTACATATATTTCTCATGTGATTATTTATATGGATTATTTTATCATATTTTATTCCATCATAATTTGATGAAGATTAATAATTAATTTCATGTGTTTTTAGTTATTCTCCTTGCCATATTGTTTATATTTATTTATGATATATTCTATAATTTTCTCATATTTACTGATCATTTGAGTTCACCCCTTTAATATATATTATTTTTTCATAGGATTCTAATATGTTTTAAATGTAGGGTTTAACTAGTAGAATAATACAGTTGTTAAAAAAATATATTTTTTATTTTATGTTTGAAATGACATGTAAGGTTAACTTATGTAATCTATATTTCAGGAGTCAGAAAATGATCAGTGCTTTGGGATTTGATTCATTGTAATCATAGTAATGAATTAAAATAAAACAATGTCTCTATGTTTTTAGTGTAGAAGTGTAATAATAAAATGGTAAATTTACCCAAAATATAGGGTCACATGGTTTGGCCGCACAATTGAAAAAAGTTGTTTACCAACATTGGGCCACATTATTTATAAATGGTAACATCATATAATTACCTTTCATGGATTTTTTAACCACTCCCATATCATTAGAATTAATATTGTCAAGTTTTTAGACATATCTATACATTTGTGAACCCTATATCACATGGTTTATCAAAATATACAGCCTCTATCCTCCCACAATCCATATTAGTATAGTTTGATGTAACAATGTGGTCAACTTTAAATAGTTTGTACAAACCATGTGACAATAAATTATCACCCAAAATTTGGTTTTTGGGCTCTAAACCAGCTTCGAACACCCACAATCCACCCTTTCTCAAATTGGGAACTCGCATAGGCCATAATTAAAAATTTAAACAAAAATAAAAAATATCTATACCACATATGAAAACCCAGGTTCTTAAAAATGTGGTAATACTTAATGATGAAATTATTTTAGAACATTGCGTTAGTTTTTATTCTTATTTATATGTGTTTATGGTTGTTACGGGTATGTTGATGATATTTTTATAGTTTTCTTGTGAAACATTCAATGGTATTCATAGTAGGATAATGTTTACGGATTGGGTGAGTAGATTAGAGTGATAAATTGGTTTATTAATATATGATCTCATGGTAGATTCTTGATGTAAATAAATATAGTTGATAAAAATGAATGGGAAATGAGGTTGGGGTAATTTAGTAACATCATATAAGAAAAATGAAATGGTGGTGGGAATTTTTTTGAATTATTTTCATTATTTTTTAGAAGTGTTTTTTCATTAAATACAGATTTCAATTTAGTGATTAATTTACACTGGTTGGTAGATAGAACATATATGAATATAATAATATTATTATTAATTAGAAATTTTATATAGTGGATGTTGATTTTTCCATGGGATATGTGGTTGGTTGTTGTATAATTGTTGGATGTGATGGTAGTGTAAGTTAGTATTACTGTGGTGATGTGTGTAGGATGTTGTAGCACAAGTTTGGCATGAAATTCATAGGTTGGTATTTTACATGGATATAGATTTATTTTTATTTTACATATGATTTATTTCTGAAATCCATGTATGTTGGATAACATTGCTTATTCACAACAGGTATCAAGTTATATTTATTCATTAATAATTAGTTTGGTGGAGGAATAGGTGGGTAACTAGTTCCTCTTCCATACTACACTTTCTATGTGTGGTATGAGTTATGATAGCAAAAGGATGGTATGATCATACTACCATTTCATGTGGTTTATTAGAAAACCCAGCATGGTATTAATTATGGTGTACAATATATATAGGAATTCTTTATAGGGTATTAGTGAGGGTAATATTATAGATAAATTGGTAGACCTTGTGGGGGAAGAATGATGGGGTCATACTATAGTTGAAATAGATGAAACTTGGGGTATTGATGAGATGTGATGAGGTGACATATATTATATTATATAATGTGGTAGTGTTTTTAAATGTAATGCTTCAGGTTTTAGGAGATTTTATTGTTATTATTGTTATTATTGCCTATAATTATAAAGTAGGTTTATCAATTATTTCAAAATGACTGAAAATTGAAATGGAAAGGTGCTATCAAATATGTGACCATAACATAATACATTTTATTAATTAATAAGTGTAAAAATAATATACAGTCACATTAAGCTAAGTACTTTACACCATGTATTATTACTCATGATAAATTAAATGCTTCCATTAAAATTGCATAAATCAATAGAAGACAATAGAAAAATATATGAAATCTTAATGGATAAGAAACAAATTGTGTCATATTAATTCATAAGGATCAAGAATATCCAAAATAACTATAATTAATAAGATATCAATAAATAGAAAAATCATTATGAAAAATAAATAATATGAAAAAAAGAAATGTTCCATGAAAAGTGACATTTGAATGAATGGGGGATTTATTAATTCTCTATATATGAAGGAAGTCTTGTTGTTAAAATTATGTTCATTGATAATATGGGTGTTCATCATATATCATGTATTAATACTGAAATCATGTATTATTAAGTATTTAATTTTATAAAATATAACTCAAAATGAAATAAAAATAAAATAGTAAAGTATTAAATGTATATATGTGTGTGTGTGTGTCACATATAAATATTAGTATTAATATTATTTAGAATTTAACATGTTGTATATATAGTATTTAAATATATATTTTAATGTCAATTTAATCGAAACATTTAATATTATAATACAATTAATTAATGGTATTTGAATAATGATTTCTGTATAAAATGAATTTTTCATTTTTTCTAAGAATACAAATATATATTTTTTTGGTATTTTTTATTTTATCATATAATATTAATATTTAGAACATAAAATATAATTATTTATGAAGTAACTTATTAATGTGTGTTAAATTATAAAGCAGTTCGAAATAATATTAAAAATACATAATTTTCAAAAACACAAATTTTTTTTTAAAAAAAGTTGTTTCTCTGTATATTTTTTATTTGAATTATAAAGACGATACTTATAAATTTAAAAACATATATTCTATAAATATCATTTATCTTTTTATATTTACTATTTCAAAATTATCAAATTATTAAATTTTTTGTTTTTTCAAAAATAAATTATTTTTATGTGAATAGTTCAAACTAATGATTTTAAAAATAACATGAATTTTAAGATATTATTAGATTATAAATATTAATTGAAAATTCATAAAACCATTTACTAAGACTAAATATTAATTTTATAAAAATGTTTTTAAAGTTATTAGTTTTTTATTTACTTTACATACTAATATTCAACATTTTATAATTTAATACATATTTAAATGTTTTCATATAAAGAATGCATTGGATTTTGTATGTGATAGGAGGGGCCCACTATAACACCTCGATGAATCATTATGTATCAATAAGAAAACAAGACATAGACATGGGTGATTCCTTTCCAATTAACTTTTATATAGGGATTTGGCTGAGCACTTAAGAATTTATTTTCCTATGAATTGGTCAAGGCCTCGATGGTATGATTTTGCTGTTAAGCATCATGCATTCCCTCAATATGATATTAATTATTGATATTCCCCATGATTATTCATTTATTATAATATACATGGTCACATATCTTTCTCTTGTGATTATTTATATGGAGTTATTTTATCATATTTTATTCCCTCTATAATATGGTCATGATTACTACTTAATTTCATGTGTTGTTAGTTATTCACATTTCCTTGTTGTATATATTTATTTATTATATATTCATTATTATTCATAGCCTTACAACATCTGAGTTCACCCCTTTAATATGTTTTATTTTTCCATAGGTTTCTCATATGTTATATATTTAGGGTTTAACAAGTAGAATAATGGAATTATTAAAGGATTTTATATGTTTTATTTTTTGTTTAAAATGACATGTAAGGTTCCTGTATGTAATCTATATTTTAAGAGTCCTAAAATGATCAGTCCTTTTGTATTTTATTCAGTGTAATCATACTAATGTATTAAAAAAAACACATTCTCTGAGTTTCTATTATAGGGGTGTTACTTTAATTTTAGAAATTCTCCCAAAATCTAGGGTCACGCGGTTTTTCCGCATAGTTGGAGAAATTGTGCAACAGTAACGGGCCACTTTTTGTATAAAGGGGCACATCATATGGTTACCTTTCATGGAATTTCTAACCCTTCTCATACCATGAGAATCTATATTGTCATGTTTTCAGACATATCTGTACAATCATGAACCCTATATCACATTATTTATCCAACCATGCAACCTCTATCCGCCCACAATCCAGCATATAATAGTTTGATATAACCAAGTGGTCTTCCCTGAATAGTTTGTACAACCCATATGACAAGTTATTTTCACCCAAAATCTGGTTTTTATGCAATGAACTAGCCTGAAACACCCACAAACCGCCCTTTATCAAATTGGGTACTCCATGGGCCATAATTAAACATTTAAACCAAAATAAAAAAGTGTCTTTACCATATACGAAAACCCAGGTTTTTACAAATGTGGTAGTATTAATGATGAAATTAATGTATCATATTTTTTTAGTTTTTATTCTTATTTATATGTTCTTATCGTTGTTATGGGTATGTTCCTAATATGTTTATTGTTTTATTGTAAAACAACAAATGGTATTTATAGTAGGATAAGGTTTTAGGATTGAGTGGGTAGTTTGGAGTGATATACTAGTCTATTGATATACGTTCACATGCTAGTTTCATGATGGAAATTAATATAGTTGATAACAATGAGTGAGAAATATGTTTGGTTGAACTGAAATACATCATTGATAAAATTTAAATCATGATGGGTAATTTATTGAATTATTTACATTTTTATTTAGAAGTGGGTTTTCATTAAATACATATTTCAATTTACTCTTTAACATACAGTGGTTGGTAGATGGAACATATTTGAATAGATTAATAACATGATTAATTAAGAAATTTATATAGATGATGTGGATTTTTTTATTGTATATGGAGTTGGATGTTGTATAATATTTGGATATGATGGTACTGTGAATTAGTCATACTATAGTGATGTGTGTGAGATGTAGTAGCACGTGTTTGGAGTGAAATTCTTATGTTGGTATTTTACAAGGATATTTCTTTATTTGTATTTTACATATGATTTATTTCTAAAATCCATTTGTGATGGATAACCTTACTTATACCCAACAGGTATTAGGTTATATCTATTCATTAATAATTAGTTTGGTGGGGTAATATATGACTAACAAGTGGCTCTTCCACAATACCCTTTTTAAGTGTAGTACGGGTTATAATGGCACAAGGTTGGTTTGATCATACAACCATTGCATGTGGTTTATTAGAAAACCTAACATGGTATTAATTAGGGTGTACATGATAGATAGGCATTCCTTATAGGGTATTGGTGAGGGTGATATTCTAGGTAAATTGGCAAACCATGTGGGGGAACAATGATGAGTTCATATGGTAGTTGAAACGGATGTCCCATGGGGTATGGATGAGATATGATGAGGTGATGTATATAATATTATATAATGTCGTAGGGTTCATGCATGTAATGACTATGGTTTTCTGAGCTATTATTGTTATTATTGTTATTATTATTTTCTATAATTAAAAATGAGTTTTATTTATTAATTTAAAATGATTGAATATTAGAATGAAAAGGTTCTCTCTAATATGTGACCATTACTAATGACATTGTATTCATTGATAATTGTTAAAATAAAATATAATCACATCAATCTAAGTGCTTTACACCTTGTATTATTACTCATGATAGATTAAATGCTTCCATTAAAAGTACATATATCAATAGATTACAATAGGAAAAAATATGAAATCTTAATGGATAAGAAATAACATATGTCATATTAATTCATAAGGATCAATAATATCAAAAATAACTATAATTAATAAGATATTCATAAATAGATAAATCATTATGAAAAGTAAATAATATGAAAAAACAAATGTTCCATGAAATGTGATATTTTAATGAATGAGGGATTAATCAATTCCATATATATGACTGAATTGTCTTAGTTAAAATTATGCCATTGAAAATCAGGTTGTTCATCCTATATCAATAAATAATACTTAAATCATGTATTATTAAATATTGAATTTAATAAAACATAACTCAAAATGAAATAAATATAATATATTAAAGTATTAAATGTAAATATGTATATATATATATATATATATGTTTGTGTGTGTGTCACTTATAAATATTAGTTTTAATATTATGTAAATTTTTATATGATTTATATATGTAATTGAAATATAGAGTTTAATGTCAATTGAATTGAAAAATTTAATATTATAATACAATTAATTAATGGTATTTTATAAAATAAATTCTATATGAAATTAATTTTTCATTTTTTCTAAGAATATATATTTATATTTGGTATTTTTTATTGTATCATATAATATTAATATGAAAAACATAAAATATAATTATTTATGAACTATCTTATTAATGTGTATTAAATTAGAAATTATTAAAACATAATATTAAGAAAATGTAATGTTCAAAAACAACAATTTTTAAAAAAAGATGTTTTTCTTTATATTTATTATGTGCATTATAAAACTATATTTACAAATTTAAAAATATTTATTTGATAAATATCATTAATATTTTTAGAGTTACTATTTCAAAATTATATAATTAATAAATTTTTATATTTTTCTAAAAATATGTATTTATAGGTGAATAGTTCAAACTATAGTTTTTAAAAACAACATGAATTTTATGATATTATTAGATTATAAGTATGAATTGAAAATTCATAAAACCATTCACAAAGACTAAATATTTATTTTATAACTGAATTTATAATGTAATTAGTTTTTTCATTAATTTATAGACTAGTATTAAACATTTTATAATTTAATCCCTATTTTTTTAAAAAATAAAATATCATTTTTGTGTTTTAAAATTTATTTTAATTAATTTTTGTAATTGAATAAAAAATTATTCACATTTTTAATCGTTTTTACCCCATTATATAAAATTTACTTTTTTATGTAATAAAGGATATGTTATCTAAACAAAAACTAGTTACCATTGTGAAACAATTGTAAAAATGTGTAACCTAACAGGTAAAGGTTCAAATATGGAAAACACATCTTGATTTATTTTTTATGTTTTTTATCAACCATATATTCTACTATCAATTATTTATCAATATATAATTCATTTTCGATGATATTGACTTTATTTATTTGAAATATTTTCTATATTATAAAAAATTAACATGCCTTGTCAATTTTAAAATGTACTTATCTCTCGCCACATAACCTCATTTATACAACTGTGTAGTTTCAACCAAAATCTACATAAACCAATCATGAATACATATATAATGTTTAATCAGGTAATGGTCTTCTCAAAAACCACATATAAAAGTTTTATCACCCTTCTCAAAGGATATAACGCAAGTAGTGATGTGTAGAATTCTGAAAACTTTTCCGTATATTCTTATATTATCATATGTATTACCCATTACACACATTTAATTACACCATAATAAAATTATATATTCATTATCCATATTATAGTTTTTTATTATAATGATGTGACCATATTTAACCACCCTTCTGTTTTCCTTGAAAAAAGAAAAAATGAAATTTGTCTGTGTCTGAACTACTTGTACCATAAAACATCATGTTTCTTTTCCCTTACCACCTTGAATAATTAGTAATAATGTTGAATTAAATAAAATATATTGTATTTATCACAAAATTTGGATTCTTAAATGATACAACGTTAAATTTTATTCACTTGTTCAATGTAAAATGAAATCGTCAACCATGAATAATTATGCACTATCACCTCAAGGAGGTTATATTTTTTTTATCATATCAATACATAAATGTTAATGATATTATGTAAAATGGATAAATATTATCATTATTATATCTTTATGAATATTTTATGAAAAATTATAAAACCTATTAATGATATGTTTCATAAAGGATTATCTCTAATTGAGTTGTTTAAAACAACCTTACTAAGAGACAAATATTTCATTAAAAATTTATAATATATTTATATATACTAATTACTCTTCAACATCCTCTAAATTTATGATATATAAAACTTATAAAAAATTAATTGTATTCTTATTTTACCTATATAATGTTATTTCATGTAAATTACTTTATTATCATCAATTACGCATGTCATCATCTGTTTTTGATCAGTTTTAAAAACTTCATGAAAAATGATTTCAAATTATATTATGTATGATTATAAAAATATAATTTCTGGTATACAAGGATTTAAATAAGTAAATATTTTTTTGGGTAAAAGTCACATAAATATTTCTGTAATTAATTTTGAAAATAATCTTTATAGGTTAAGAATCAACAAAACAATTTTTTTTTGTATTCAAATTCTAATGTAAATTCTGCATCAATAATTTAGGTAAATTCAATCATTTTAAATCATTATTATTCATCTAATATATTAATTTTTTTGTATTTGGAATGATTTACTTTTGTATAATTACAAATATAAACACTTTTATTATGAAACTAGTGCAAAATGATCATGATTGCCAACATTCAACAAACAAAAATATATAATAAATAAATAATTTAAATATAGATAATAATTAAAAATTATGTCTACAAATGGATATATATATATATATGTGTGTGTGTGTGTTTATGAAATAATTTATTAATATATTCATCATTTTTATATATGTTCATAGAGTTATTTCATAGATGTGGGGAAACCATGTATGTAGTTATATGTCTCAACTATAATTTCTTATGACTTATTTTATAATGTTCACTAAGATACAATTAATATAGCGTGATTACTTCCTAATTATTATTTTTTATCATCTTCCTCTACATTGAATAGTAAAATAATGTACACTATTTAAATTCCATTAAAATTAAAATATACCATAGTTGAAATTTGTTTTTACTAAAATGTTACTCAAACCATAAGGGTTTTATTTTCAATATTATTTTCAAATCAATATTGTTTAAAAAGTCAATAATTCATTGGAATTTGTGTTACTTATAAAACCTTGAATAATATCTATTTTTTCACTAGGTTTTATATGTTCCCATGATATCTCATTTATTCATGACACATATTTTACACAGAGGGATTCTTTTAAGTAAAAATAACCCCATATCTTCTTCATAGTAATGAACCATAGTCTTATATATCTATATTAATTTTATACCTTATTAATTTTCCATATCTGTTATACAATAATTAATTAATGTCATTTTTTAAAAGTTGAAATAAAATAAGTTTTTTAGATTATTTTTCTCATTTCTTATCTGGGACATTTTCAAAAGAATTTGAAAATATTATATTTTTTGTGTTTGTGTGGGAACATGTAATTTTATCACCTTTTTTATATATTTAATTTTAAAAAAATCATGATAGTTGGAGAACTATTTTTTCCATTTTTTATTACATTTATCTTTTAAAAGTATTTCAATGTAACCAGGATATTTCTTATTTTTGAATTGATTTTTCTAAAACTACCAAAATTTATTTTTCATCACTGCCATAGTTTATAGAAATATATAATGAATTATTAGGGTTTTTATTAAAATATATATATCTTTATTAGATGAATTATCTAATATACATATATTTATTAGGAATGGTCCATCCATTCATTTTCCTTTCCTAATAATTTTTAATGTATTAAAATAAATTTTCATCTAATGATTTTAATTTGGGGATACCCTATTATGATTCATTTTATTCATGAATAGTGATCACCTAGATGACATACATCAATACATTATAGAAAATTTTTAATGTAACCATATACCATTTATCTATAAATTTTAAAAAATAGGTGAATTATTATGTTCATTAAATTGTATTTAGATAGAATGTTACTTAATTTTATTGGGTACCCAATTATTTTCCATGGGTTTATCAGGTTATGATTGTTAATGAATTTATAAATCGATTCTTTATGTAAATTATTATGAATCCTTTTTTCCCCATGGTTTATTTTTGATACACTTTGAGAGTTCATTTTTTCTTTCAATGGATCTTTATGCTATAATAGTGAACAATTTTCATTCAGAAAGTTTAATGAACCAACTTTATTTCTATGGGTTCATTATGACATTCTAAGTTATTGATTTCATGGGTCAATCATAAGTATGGAAGATTGTGGGAGTGGTCTTATTTCTCACTCCAATGAATTGGTTTCAGGTTTATATGTCATGATATAAGTATTATCATGTAAATTTTACTTTCTCAAACTTGAGGGAACTGATAGCATCACTAAAGAAAGTAATGTTCACTACAGAAACATTTTATCAATATATGAATTATATTTTATTGTTTTTCATTATTCTTTTGATTATGTTATGATGTATTGTATTATGTTTATTGGATCATTTTCTTGGAATATTTTGATTATTTTGTTATATTATTCCTATTAATATTCCAGGATTTATGATCAATGATATATTTGGTATATATTTTCTTTTTTAGCATGATATTATGATATGATGGACTTATGTTAAACTGTGATATTATATTTATATCACATATACTGACAGTTATTGATAATGTATTCCCACAAATTATTTTATATATGTTTAACGAGTTTATGAAGATGATTATTACTCATGATAAGTCTATAAAGATTATAATGTAGATAAATTCTGTTTAAATGTTCAAAAGGATTGTAAAATAAGATTCATATGATTCTTATTATGAAATGTACTAAACCATATATTATTATTATTATTTCATTATTTTTTAGATCTATTGAATAACTTATGAATTTTTTTATTAATGTATTTCTAGCCTATGTTGTAATAGATCATGGTAGTAGAAGGGGAGAATGTATAATTCCTTTTTTTAGTACATAATATTCTAATTGATTTATAGTTGATGTATGAGGTGATATATATGGAAACTAATAATGGATTAGTAGTGTAATGTGGATATGGTATAAGTATTTCACATACTACAGTACAAATTTCATAGAATTATAGATTATTATGTGATTTGGGGATATTTTTTTTGATGTTGTGGTGTGTGTGTGAAAAATTATTGGGGTAATGGTTTCTGGGTAGAATCAAATTACATTCTATGATTATATTTTACAATAACTGGAATAAATATTTGGTTATTGGGACTTATTGGTGATTCATTATTATTTAATTGAGATGATCTTTTTGGTTATTATATTTTTTTCATTAATTCATTAGTAATCTCTATCCATATTTATATAAGTGGACTTGAGTGTAATGTTATTGAGTATGCTCACCCCAATATATATAGACTAATTTATCTGATTCTACGGTGCGTTTTTGTTATATAACAATATTATAATAACCATAATTGAATAATAATATTAATTTGTAGATATTTTACATAGTACAAAATGATAATTTTATGTTATTCTAAACGGAACAATGATTTCTTCGATAGCATTTGTGTTAAGGGTCACTGACTTTCAATGAACTAAGAAATAATATTATTTAAAATATAAAAAATATATCCTATATGTTAAACAGATTCATATGGATATTCGCAACTATTTTATGAAATAAAAATAAAAATTTTGTTATATCCACTTTGTATATAATCAATCATGTTTTGGTAATGTATATATATATTCTTCAAAATTATGTTTTCTTCAAAAATGATTCTTATTCATTTTTATGAGAAAATAATATAATTAATTTATATAGATTTATTGACATTAATATGCTAAAATTTTAATTTTTTGGAAGAATATTATTTAAATTAAGTAATTCCAAAAACTTTGGATTTTTTAAAATATATTTATTCATTAGTGAATATGAAAAATACCAATTTTTATAAAATAGTTATTTATTTTTATATAAAATAATTAATTCAAATAAAAAATTATGTATTAATGTAATAGAATTTTTATTTATTTATATTTAACCCACTTAATTATTTTTCAATCAACATTATATTTTATTTTATTATAAGTTTGTTTTTGGATGTAAAATAGGATTTTCAGAAAACTATTTTAAAGTGTATAATAATTCTCCATTTTAATTTTTAAAAAAAATACATAATTGTTAATTTTTTTTAATAATATATATATATATATATATATTATATTTGAAATTTATAAAATGATTTTTATTATTAATATATATAGAATTATTATGAATGCTTATTTTTCTTGAAAAATACAATTCACAAAAACCTACATTTGTTGTGTTTGTAGGTTTTGTTTGAAATTTAATTCCTGACTACATGAGAAAATATATTTGAGAAAAGATACTAAATATTTTAAATTATAATGTCAATATTATATTATGTTGAATGTTTTAGACATTTCGGAAAGAATTATTTTTTTTTAATTTTTAAAAATATTTAAATTTAATTGATAAGAGAATTTTCGTTAAAATTATTTGTAAATATAAATAATATTTTTAATTTTAATTAAAAAAATTGGTTAATTATACATATAATAATCCAAAATATTTCATTGTAATCAATTTAATATAGAAGTTAGATATAAAAAATTTGTAATATTTTGATAATTTTCAGTCTAAAAACTATCTTTCTCGTCACATTTTTCTGATTAATTTTATATTAAAATTTCCCATTTATATGATTCGAATTTTGAAAAATGTATTTTGAATTTTGAAAAATGGGTTATGTGTTTTTAAAATATCCATTTTATAAAAAATTATTGACCAAATAACTTCTATTATTAATGATTGTTTATTATTTGAGCATTGCGACCTGACAAAAACATGGCTGGAATTACGTATAAAACATTACAAGTGTTTCACTTGTCTCAATTATAAAATTCTAATTCTTATCCTCAATTCATCACACCATCAAACCCTTTTTGTAAGTAAATATATAAAATAAAACTTCCCAAATTCTATATTATCATCCTTTTGTCCTTATTTTTTTCTAAATTCATCCTATGAAAGATTTTGGTGCAAACTTAAGGAGGGTTCCTAGAGAAGAGGTAACATTCATCAACATGTGTTTTTATTTTATTTTATTATCCACATAATTCAATTATTATTATATAGTTATGATATAATAACATAATGTTACTAAAAATTCCATGATTTAGTTATTTTTTGATAATGACATATGACCATTTCAATTTCAATTAACTGGGTTATCAAAATCAACATTTGTGTGTACGGATGACTACCAAATCACGAACCAATTTCATCCGAGTTTCCATTACCACCTCTAGTGGCTAGGTATGATGACGTGTCATTAATATATATATATATATATATGGTATTTATAAAATTATTTTACCTATGGATTGATTATATCAAATAAAAAAATTACATTATTTTTCATATGAGATATGATGAAATTTTTCATGTCTATGGAGGATCACTCCCTCATATATCGATGTGAATAGTTTTCACTCAAAATTTACATGGAATATAATTAGAATAATGATTAAAAATATTTATGATATAAAAGACATTGAAATGATATAAATTAAATATTTATCACTCTGTAAAGATAATACATTAATTTATTTTTTAAATTTTCAATCACAGGATGATGACAACATCATTTTTATACTTTTCAACTACTACCTTCATGAAATGATGTGAAACTCTATTTCCATTTACACACCCCATGGATCATATTTATTTGTATATTTAAATAAATATTATGTTACTATATTATCAATAAAAAAATTAAATAAAAAATATTACTTTCCTTCTTTCCACATTTATCCTTGAATAATGGAAATGTTACTCATGTGTACATATGGCCTATAATATCTGTGATTGTAACATACCTTAATTCCCAAATCCATCTCACATTATTGTCATTAAAATTATTATTTTTGTTAAAATATGAAAATTACTACATGATTATTTTTATTTTGTATATGGAACAATGATCTTTGTAAGGGGAATGAAAAAAATCAAAACATATACAAAACAAAGATGTTAGAATATATAATATAAATTTAAAAGGGAATTTTATTAAATGGGTAAGAAAATGTCATATTTAAATCATATATGGTATTATATATATGTGTGTGTGTGTGTGACTATGTTTATTTAATATATGTAGAAAAAATTATTTTTATTATACATTTATTGAGAATTCATATGAAGGAATTTGAAACAAACTATATGTGATTTCTTATAACTCTGTCATTTCGGGGAGACAAAAAAAATCACCATTCTTTTTTTGTATAAATAATTCCTGATTGAAAATTTATATCATCGACATATTCATTTTCAAGTTATTTAATGTTTTATTCCATGTTATTAATTTTCTAGCCTTATGATTGAAAAGATAACTAAAGATTAATGGGATTCCTGTCACATTTTTTACATTTGTGAAAAACATGGCATAGGTAGAGGATTATTTGGAGGAATTCCTTCAATAGCGGTTTGAAACTTTTATTAGAAATGATCATGTGGAAAAGTCCCACAACATCCACTTCTCGAACAACTATTTGTCTATTTGGAAAGCATGAAATCATGCACACCACAATGGCTCCTGCTGATCTGGCATGGTACTGGTGTTGAAGGAAAATGACTTTTGGATTATTTTATAGTCTTCTTAAATCAAAGGATTTATTTACACTTTATAATATTTTATATAGATCATGGACTCCCATTCGAATCACCACTTCCTGTACATATGATTCATTCGGTGCATTGGTCTCTACCTTCCCGTGGCCACAAAATTAATACACAAAGTGCATGAATGAAGGGATAATGTATGGTTGGAGTGGTATGGGACTCCATGGTCTCAGTGCTGTATAAATTGAGTACATATTTTGGGATGGGAAACTCCTTACTAGCTGAAGAAAAGTCGGGGCTGAGTGGCCTATATATTTTCCATACACTTTGGATCCCTCTGTCCATTGTGGATAATGACTCCAAAAATATCTCGAGATCCATTAATGAAGCCTATCTCACTCCCTATAATATAATCTTACTAATTTGAAAATTAACGGTTTTCTTCTCAAACAAGATAGGTATTTTTTATTCATGTCATGAATGCAACCACATTGATTGTTTCCTAGTATCATAGGCCACCCAGAATATCTCTCTCATAGAGAATGTCTTACTGGGGTCCCTCCCCTTGGGATGTAATGATGTTATTATAGTTGAATTCCTTTTCCTAAAATTCTTCTACCCCACATGAATTCCTGGTTTCACTTTTTGTATTCCTTTTACATTATTTTCCAAAAAAAATAAAAATGCTTATTTGAGTGAAACAAAGACTATAATCAGAACCTATTAATATTATGTGGTGTATATCCTAATCGTGATTTTATTTTATGATTCATATCCTAAATATTATTTTGAATAAAATATCCATTTTAGTTCATCTCTTTTATATAGCATATAATTCAAAAGCTTCCTGTGTCGTAAGGAATTTTTTTATCCTATTTTCCTTCTTTGAGACAAATGTTATGTTGTGAACCTACTTCTTGTACATGGTGTATATACATCCTCATAGACATGTAATATCATTAATTTTGTTATCTTCATGTTTTTAATGATTAATTTAATGATATTACTTAATTACGAATATGTTTCAATGTTACCAAATTGGTAATTATTTTATGTTACAATATCATTATTTACCAGTATTTTTTATGATTATGTTTTCGATGATAAAATATTATTTTACATATCATAGGAAAATAATGGATTTTATTTTCTCCTAGTTATTTATGTGGATATATGTTTCCCCTTCATTATATTCACTCTTTGTTCATAGAATTTTGAAATATTGTTTTTATGAAAGTATCCTTTATTTATCTTTTCCCTCAAGAACCCATTTTTCATTAAAAACATGTTTTCTAAATATGTTTCCAAAAGTGATTTAAATATTTTAAAAAATTATTTTTTAATGAATTATTAACCCTTTTTCGAATTTTCAAAAATTTATTGAATGAAATTTTAACATCATTTTCCCAAAATAATTCATCATTTTCTTTTACATAAAATATAAAAATAATCATGGTTTTTTATTTGAAAAAAATTAATAGTATTTTATATTATCATGACCGTTACATAAGTTCAAATTTCCATTACATGTTTTAAATATTATTTTCAAATGAAATTTGTTTCCTAATATTTGGGAAATTTTTATATTTCAAATAAATTAATTCAATGTTAGTAGGATTTTGAAGGTGTTTTCTATTTTAAAAAGTATTTGTTCAAGCATATCGGATATTTTCGTCATTAATATATAAAAATTATTTCAAAATATTATTTTAAATATTTTAATTTTTATATTCAAAGAAACATTTTTTAAAAAAATTAGTTTAAAATATGATTTTTAGAGAAAATTTATCTTACTCAAGAAAAGTTTCAATTGATTTATCCATCAAAATAGTTTTCAATCTAAGAAGACAAATTTTGATGTAAATTTTTCTTCCCTATGGATATGAACTATGGAAACCATTGTTACCTTAATATGAATAAATTATGATTATTGGATTTCTATGATACCCTTTTCTCTTCCATGGGTTATTTAATAATAAAATATTTATGAAACCCACTTCATTTTACAAAACATATTCTATAATGAAATGATTAAATGTATATGAATCCTATCATATTTCCATGTGTTATGATATGATGAAATGTTTATGAAACTCATTTCATTTGATAGGTTATGATATGATGGATGTTTTATTATCATCTAGAAAAAATATATATGGTTTTCATTATGATATAGATGTGACTTGTATATTACTACAATGATTTGGGTGATTATCTATATCTCCTTAGATAGATAGGGTGGGAATGGAAATTAATCCCCAGTTAGTAAGAAAATTTTTCAATTATGATGGACATGGGAGTGAACCATTACTATTATGATGGTTTGGGGATTTAATCCATTCCACTATGATAGACTTATTAATTATCCTTGAATACAACGAATGTGATTTTCAACACATAAATGTATGTCAAAAATATATGTCGTATTCCACTACTATTCTATCATAAATCCTTTTATTTTGTTCTCTTAGGGTTCATGTCTTATTAACTACCAATATTTATTCCATGAATAAATAATATAATCCATGATATGCAGGGTTCAGTTTTAAAATGATATGGTCATATTCTTGTACTCTTAAGCTCATGTTATACATACATAACAATATTATTTACAATTAATATAATTTTCTCTCACAATTTATTATGTTTCCTACCCATAATTTATAAGTAATGGTTTTTAAGTAGGAGTAATTAGGGTTTGATCTTTATGGGAAACATTGAATATCAATCATGATTTAAGAATATTTTGTTTCAATTTTCCAAAGGCACTGAATTATTATGTTATGTAGGAGTGTGTTTATGAAATGTTTTGAATACTCATATGAAAGTATGTTATGTCCATGTATGAATATCATAGTTTTTTATATTTAGTATCAGTGGAAATTTTTATTTTTCGTTTTGAAACAGTAATGATAAGAAATTATTGGGATCTCTAAGGAGATTAGTAAGGAAAATACTTGGTATGTTGTTAGGTGTATGATTAAGTATGATTAAATGTATTTAAAAATGAAAAGGAATTTTTTAAAGGATAGAGATTGTAGTTTCTATGAAATTACATCCCTTTATAGATACTATTTGTTGGTGTGTGATTTAAAAAAAGGTACCTTGGGGAAATAACTCATAAAATGGATCATTGAGATAGACTTGATTATCACCTAATTACTGATAGGGATGCTTTTATACAATTGTATTGATACTCCTAGGGGATATTCTTTGGAAATTCAAAATTTCTTTATGAACCATCATACTGAATTTAAATATATGATAACTATGAATAACCAAGTATAAATATAATTTTTCATATGATGGAAATTAGTTTTCAGGATTTAGACAACCTATAAATGGTTTCCATTATTTTGTGGTTTCCCAAAATGATAATTGTTTCTTAGACCTTGTATTTTGGTTTTAGTCAATGGATAGAACATAATGGAATATTTTTAACATAGAATATGTTAGAGACTTCAGTGACTATGATAAAAAAAATGGGATGCTAGAAATAGAAATATATTATAATTATTCTTAATCAGTAATTGTGATATATGATTAAAAACATAAATGAATGTGATATTCCTAACACATTAAATAATAGAAAGATGTAATTTTATGAGATTCCACATGGTAATAAAAAACAAAAAGAATATTCCACTTTATAATTGTAAAGAATGTGGGATGAAGAACCAAGACAAATATCTGAAATGTTGGTTAGGTTTTCATCTTTGTATACAATAATGTCATAGAGTGAAAAATTATCAATTACTTCGATGTATTATTTGTTGGAATCATGATAATTATAAAAAAATTCCTAACCTATGGATTAACTTTTAGAATAATGCATCACCCAGTCCATTCTAATCTATCAAGTTGATGGATATTTGTATTTATTTATTTCGATTAAGGAATTACGAATTGTAAAATATATATACGGATTGTTCATTATTGGTATATTATTAATGACCTGAAATAATTTGTTGAATAATGATGATAACCAAAAAAAGTGATTTAATGGAATAGTGATACTCATGGAAAACACAAGAAAAACAGTAATATAACCCTTAATATGTTTCTAAATATGATATAATGATGTTGAGAAAAATAGATAATTGTTTTTTATAATTTAAACTAGATATATTTCATGACCTTAAAACTAATTAATGATTTGTGGACAAAGTGGTTTACATTTTCATTGATGGAGTTTACAACAGCATTGAAGCCATGAAATATATTCAATAATCAATGGTTTTATTCAAGTAATAATGAGGAATTCATTTTTTAATTAATGTTGTATGGTAATAAAGGTTATTAACATGTTTCAACAGAATTAATGATGAAGGTAGTCACATGTTTGGTATGTGATCATCAAGAGATAAATTACTATATGTTTTTGGATTAATGTTAAGTTGAATTTGAAAAATTTGGTGACCTTATTTATAAATTTTTAATTTTTGATGGTTTATTAGATTAAAAACATATGGAATGGTTTATGTTGAAATTGGAATGTGGTTTTACAAATTAATATATTACTTCACCATGTTATGATTTTTCCATATTGGATAAGGAGTGTAAAATTGTTCAGGAAAAGATAGAAGGAAAGACGTTTTAGTTTTTATGTATTTTGTTTATTTTTTTAGACATAAGCAATTATATATCAATGTACTAGATGAATTATTAAATGATTAAGGTACAACCAAAGGATTAAAATTTTCCTATGAAATAAAACAATATTATATATGTTCATTTTCATATGCTATCTATCTAGATTGAAAAGTAATTACACAATATTATAAAAAATAATATTGAAATTATATATTTTCATGTTATCATCATTTTTTTATGAAATAAATGACACTTAAATGCTGCCTTTTTTATGGTTTTAGGGCTATAAACCATCTCTATATCTCCCACATTTTTGTGGGCAATGTTCTCTATCACTCTCTATCAGTATTTGGGTTATATTTTTCCCTTACAGGTATAGGTTTTTAGTTCCAACCTATGATCTTCGAGTTGGAAAACATTTATATGTTATTCTAGATGACATTCACTCATTCATTTATATTTTTCAAGAGGATGTTTTATTATACTTTTAATGATCTGGGTTTCAATGAATGAATATTCAAATGATAAATCTTTGAGGACTAAGACAAATTTCGAATATGAAATTCATTTTAAGGGGGGTATAATGTAATATCCCAATATTTCATGATTTGTTTTAATTAATTTAATTCTTTTTATCGATTTAATTACATGAAATGCCAGTTTTACCTTGTGTTACAAGCAATAATGTGTTTATTCCATACCATACATGATAAGCGACGTCGTGCATCAGCGAATAGCATAATAATATTATTTCAAATAATAATTTTTTAATATTGCTGTTAAATATATTTTTTTGAATAGAATTAACCACATAATTAAATATAAATATAAAGTTTCTCCTCAATATAAATTTATATATAAATGATTAGGAAATAATCAATCATTTTTATGCAAGTATATACATTATAAATATGTTTTTTTTCAAAATATTTTAATTATATTTCATGAGAAATTAATATAATTAATATTTAGGTCTTTAATATTTCTTATTTGATTAAATTATCATATTTTTTAAAATAATAATATCAAAATTAGAATATGGTTAAATTTTGGTATGTTTTATAAAGTATTTCTTTTTCAATGAATAATAAAAATTACTGATTTTTCTAAGATAACCATTTCTTTTGAATAAATTATGTAATTTAAAATAATTATAATTTTTTAACGTAACATAAATATTATATATTTATTTTTAACCCACAAAATTATTTTTGAATCAAATTTATATTTTATTTTAGTATATGTTTATTTTTTGTTTTAAAAAATGGTTTCTGTGAAAAAAATATTAAACTTATTAATGTTTCTTCATTTTAGTTATTTAATTTATTAAAAAATTAGTAAGTTATTAATTAAAAAATATATTTTTTATATCAAAAAAATAATTTTTATTCATATAAGGATTATTATTATACAATATGTTACTATAAAATCATCATTTCCTTGAAAAATAAATTTATCGAAAACCTATATTTTCATCACGTCTGTGAGTTTTTTTAATTTAATTTACTCAAAAGTTAGAAAATTAATTTTAAAAAATAATCATAAATTTTTAAATTATGTTGTAAAGTTATTCAAGATGAATTATTTTCTAATTCACAAAAAGATTAATTATTGATTAATAGAAAAAAATATTGGATTTTAATTGAAAACTGCATTTTGGTTTAAATTATTTATCAAGATAAATTGTAATATAAATTGGATTTAAGGAAAATAGATTTTAATAAAACATATATCAATCCAATTTATTAAATTTTAATCAATTTACTATTGGAAATTGATATAAAAACACTATAAAAATTTCAATATTTTCTATTTAAAACCCTATAGTTTCATCACATCAATTAAATTAATTTTAAATTTAAATTTTCCACATTTGTTAATGGGGTTTTGAATAATTCATTCCATAATAGGATTCATAATAATTTATATCATCTAACAATTTATATTATTTTTTGACAAAAATTTATTGTTAAAATAGTAAAATATAATTATTGCGTTTAATGTAAAAATGGGTTTACTAGGGGTTGAACTAAAATATATATAACGATTAAAAATAACCCATAACATGTCGAGAACCCATTTAATGATACTATTTTAACATAATACCATTAATATATATAATTTCTAATTATTGGATACCATCATAATGAGAAAACCCTTAGTGGAATTATGTCTTTCATAACATTGCCAGTGTGCCACTCATGTCACATATATAAAGCCACCACCTCTCTTCTCTTATTCACAACAGAAAACCCTTTTGGACTAGACATTATGTTACCAAATCACTTAAAATATTCCCTCCCCTCATCCTATAATCTTAATTATGTGCATAAATCCAACCTAGGATGATTTTCATGAAAATATTAGGAGGAGACATAAAGAAGAGGTAATATTAATCATTAAGAGTTCTTGTTTTGTTTCTTCCTCAACCTCCTAAAATTATTAATATAAAATGATTATATAATTTATTTTTAAAATGTGGTTTCTCGGTCAAAGACCAAGGCACAATTTATTAATAAAAAGAAAGGGAGCTAAAAAAGTCTGAAAGATGGAATCTTATTACAATCTTTATTATAAAGAGGGAGGGAGTCTTCAAGCAAATCATCCAACCAGGTAGTGACCTGATTGACTCCCTTGTTGGCCAGACTATCGGCAACCATGTTCATTTCACAGAACACGTCTGTGGAAATGTAGTTGAGATCCATGAGTGAAGTAAGACATTTCATCCATCGAGAGGTAAGTGGACATGCAAGGTGCACCGCCACCTTCCAGATAGCTTGGACAATAGTGGTTGAAGCACATTCAATCCAGAGCATGTTCCATCCCTTTTTCTTGGAAAAATACACATCATGAATGACTCCCCGCATTTCCTCTTCCAAAGCTGAGGTCGTACCACATCCACTGAAGAAGCATCCAAGGCATCTGCCGAGAGAGTCTCTGAATATGGCACCACAATCTACCAGACCCAGGTTTCCTCGAGAAGGGTCGTCGACATTCGCGAACCTATGTGATTATTTAATCCATTACCACCTCTCAGTGATGGTTTCTATGATTAATATAAATTTTATATATGATATATATATATATAATTATTATAAAACTAATTTAATTCTAAAAAAATATAACTTTTTTTCTTTTCATTCTATATGGGAAATGATAAGGTCTTTTGTGAGAAGGTCGGTCTATCTCCTCATGAAGAGATGTGATTTATTTTCACTAATTATTAAAATGGATGATAATAAGGTCAAATTTAATAAATATATATTATATAAATTAAATGATAATTATATGAATAAAATTTTTATAATACTTCAATCAAAATATATCATTTTATTTCTTACATTTTTACTTATGGAAGTCTATTTACAGTATTTGTTTATGTGTAGACTACCACATTCATGAAGCGATTAAACTTTATCATTTCATCACCGCGCCACATGGATGATATGTATATGAATATTTAAGAACCTAATATGGTAATTATGAAATTATGATCACTCTAAAATGGTAAAATATTACTTCCTAACCTTTCAAAAATTATAATTGAAAAATAGGAATGATACTAAGGAGTACATAATATATACTATCTCTATGATATTAACATACCTCATTCACAAGACAAAAATTAATGATTGGTCATAAAATTATAATTTACTAAAAAATATTATAATATTTTAAATAATGTTATTCTATAAATTAATTTATCATTATCAATTTAATATGAATGAAAATAATAAATTATAATATATTAAAAAAACAAATTGGTCATTACCTGAAATGTGACTCTAACAAGGAATTTTTAATAATAATTTAATTAATGTTCGTAAATAAATAATATTTGGTATGGTACATATTAATATGGTTCTATAATATATTTAAAATAAACACATATTTTTTATATATGAGGTTCGAATGTGTCGGTTTTAATTTGAGAATTACTGTATGTGTTTTCTAGTCTCTCATTTATTTCTGGGAGGCATGTGAAAAATAACCAATCGAATCTTTGGTAAGGTATATATAATACCATTTAAATATGTTATATCATCACTTTATTAATTTTAATTATATTCAATGTTTCATTTGTTTTTATTCTTTATTGGGTCTTTAAATTCAACTTTTTCTAATGTAGTAAGGGATTATTGTTTAACGTTTCTACATCTATAAGACAGATGCCATGTTCACCACATATTTATTTTATATGGTGAATATAATTCACATGAATGTATGTTATGATAATTATAATGATAATTATGTAGTTTCTCACATCCATTTTAGGATATCTCTTTAATGTATTTTACGGTTTAAAATATACTTTAGTGGTAAGGGGGTTTTGCCCAAATTTTCTTGTTTGAGACATATATTTTGAAAAGAAAATGCATTCTTTTAAATGGTTTTTATATAAAACCATTTACATTTAATATCATGAATTTATTTATCCTCTCGTTGTTATATGTTTTAATTAATTATATTTCTTAATATGGCTTATGATTAAAAGTAACCAAAGTGATAACAATTTTTGGTTATAATCTAGTCATTTATCATAATATTTTATGATGATAAAATATTACAATAAATTTCTTGTGAAACACATCAATTTTATTATAATTAGGATATTTAGTGATGATATATCTCTTTAGTTCATTTTCCTTTCTCTATGTAAAAAAATAATTGAAAATCATTTTTTAAAGAAATTTTTTTTATTTTTTTTATTTGAAAATAACTTCTTCTTCTAAACACATGTTTTCTAAAAAAAATTAAATAATGATTTTTATTTTTTTCTAATGATTTATTAAATAACTTTTTACCCATTTATGAATTTTTATAAAATTTATTCAAATTAATATCCATGTTGTATTCCAAAAAAATGATTTCATTTTACAAAAAATGTTGGTGGAATAATTGTTTCCAACGGGAATGAAGTGAATTTTATTTCCCATCATCATGACTACAAAATAGTTTTAAGATCCCTTTTTATGATTTCTAGGTTTTTTTCAAAGAATACTTTTTCCTTAATATTTTGGAAATTCTAAGATTTTAAATAAATTATTTGATAGTTAAAATGATTTTGAATATCTTTTTTATGGTTCGTTTCAAAGTTGAATGGTTTTTCACAATAATGTTTTTAAATTAATTTTTATTTTTCCATTATATGTTTTGATGGTTATTTTCAATGAATTATATTTTAAAAATGTTTTAAGTTTAAAAAAACAAATTTTATTCAAAGAAATGATATCTTTATCAATAAATGTATCAAGTAATTTATCATTAAAAATAATATATCATATAATATGACTTCAACATAATGGAAATTATGATTTACTAGGGATATTATCCATGGATTCTATTTGTATTCCTTATCTAAATTTTTTTAGATCTAATAATATTATTAAAACAATTTCTCTTTCATGGATTGTAGCATTAAAAAACACATTTAAAACTCACTTATTTTTCCATTACTTATCTAACATTTAAATGATTAAAATATTATAAAACCCATCACTTTTATATATATTATGATATGATGAAATAATTATAAAACCCATTCCATTTCATGGGTTATGATATGATGAATTGTTTTGTATCTTATTTCACACATAAATGTTGTTATAATTGTGATATAGGAGGGACCTATATCTCTGTGCAATGCATTGAGTATTATTTTGTATCTATAAGTGATTGATAATACTAGAATGATGAGTTAATATTGTTCAGTAAGGGACATTTTCTGTTATGATTGTATTGGGATAGAACCTTGACAATTATGATGGTTTGGGGAGTGAACCCATTTCACGATTATATCACTAGAAATGATCCTTTAATTATTAGTAAATGATTTTCTATCCTTGTGTGTCTTCTATAAATCAAACTCCTATTCCAAAGATATGATCTCATGGATCATGGTCTTAGATTTCCTTATGATTCATTTCATATGATCTTATAATATTATTAACATGAATCAAGATAATATTATTTCATATGTGGGGTATGATTTTAAAATGTTTTTATCATTTTCATAAACCCTTGTGATCATGTTATTCTTATATAAATACCTTTTTACCCATAGTGAAAATATAAGCTTACCCATCCATACGATTCTCTTCCCTGGGTTATGAAGAATTGTTTTTATGTAGTATTACTGAATGCGAACATCAGGATGGGTTTCATTGAAGATATTTCATTAATTATTTATATTGTGTACCACATTTCCAAAGGCACTAAAATATTACATTCCTCGTGAATGTGTTTTTGTAATGTATTGAATATTCACATAAAAATAAATAGTATCCATGTATTAAAAGTTGGGGTTTATATAGTCTATTAATCGAGCTGGACAATAATAACACTGATCTTGTTGTTGGTCATGGAGTTTCTACCTAGGAATTAATATGTATTTTAT
The DNA here is from genome assembly GCA_963277665.1 of Viscum album. Lineage (NCBI taxonomy): Eukaryota > Viridiplantae > Streptophyta > Magnoliopsida > Santalales > Viscaceae > Viscum > Viscum album. The sequence goes on along the minus strand of OY728145.1, from coordinate 272,423,711 downwards.
CATATTATTTGTTTTTTAAAAACAAATTCATTATATTTTAGGATTATTGTGTATCTTGTTTTATTATATAAATTCATTTTATGAGTGATTTTATGTATTTATTAGTAGGTTATATAAGGGTAATGTCTCCCATTTAAATGTTTTATTCCCTTGATGTTAATCATTAACCTGGGGCCTATTGGAGGCAGGTATTGAGGGACACTCTCAAAATAACTATAGTCCCATGAAAATTACCCTATAATGAACTGGACTATTATTACTCAACAAATCCCCAACCTTGTGTGAGATTATTCTTGGAGGGAATTTCCAATCCCCAAGAGCTAACAACATCAATTTTCCTCTCAAAAATGAATTCTGTTAATTGTTTAAACCTATATGAAAATAGTAATCCAACATGGGAAATAAAATATAAATTAAAACCTGAAAAATTAATATAACAAACCAAAATATAGTGTTAAAGTCTATATATCAAAAACAATTACAGTTAGTATAGGGAACTAAAGTAAGACATGCTATGTAGCTGAAACAACATCCAAAAATAATATAGATAAAAATCACTAATGGCTCCAATGAAACTAATGGTTAACTATATTTACTCAAAATATCCCACTCACAAATCCATTGAATTATTAATAACCTATGTGATGGAGATAAAATGGGCCACTGAAAGAGAAATATAGGATCTATATTAACACCTTTGAAATGGTGCATATACTTGGCGGGAGCTAAGAATTTACAATTAATATTTCATTAAGGATTTTATGCCATTCCCTTCTTGAAAATCTCCATAAAGATCTAGTTTTCCGATAAGGTATAAAATACGATTTCCACATGATTCAAATACAATATATAATTACATACCTCACTTATATTTCAAAATGCCTCATCCTTTTAAACATAAAAATGTATAGAAAAATAATAAAGTTAACCCCTTTTTTAAAAAATTTACATAAGATTCTTAAAATGATTGCAGATATAAAAATATATATATTTGTATTCCACTTTGTATAATTTCTTAAAGACATCACTATAAAAAACAATATCATTTTAAACTATATTCATCAAATCATTTTAAGAAATATCCAAATCATTCTTTTAAAAATATTTGAGAAATCTATATTCTTGTAAATATAATAAAAATAAAATGAATGTAAGTCACAACACACACCAAGCCATCATTTAATCAAAATTAAAGTATCCCAATAATGAAATGTTTCTTGTGGTCAACAAATTCTCTGGGAAACAAAATGATCTATGAAATGGATTCCCCTAAAACATAATAATAAGGGATCAAGCATCATGGGAAACTCCCTAGGATTCAATCAATATGATATGAACTATAAATATAAATCACAAGATATTGTTAAATAACTAATTTGAACTGGTATTCATGTCAAACTAGTTGGTCTCTTCTACCATAAAAATATTGAGATGTCATATTAGTATATGATTCCTCCAAATTTATGCTTCCAACATCTATATTGTTATAATATAAACAAGTATAACAATTATACAAGTAATTTACTAACTCATAGGATTATCATTACATCAAATAATTCAGTAAGAAATCAATCCAAACCAAAATAATAAGTATTTGGAATTTTTAATATATCTTATCTCACCTAATACTCTGTCATAAGAAATATACCATTTCCACATCCATTTATAAGCATAATTAATGATTCATCAAGGTGAACTTATCTTCATTAGTTTTCAAGACACAACGACATACCTATCATTTGAGGCTAAATTGAAAGTCTCACAAGTTTTATAAAAAACTCTTTAAATGTTACAAATGGGATTTAAGAATATACTTTTAAGGAACATCCACTTAATAAAATTAGATTTTCCATATAAAAAAATTCATCTAAACCAATTATAAAATCACAAATTAAAATTCGATAGGAATTCCACCATTTTTCAATAATTCCCCTTTTAAATATACATCAACACTTCACCAATATTCAATGTCTCAACAAAAATTAATATAAAGTACAAATCTGCTGTACTTATAAAAAAATCTATCAAAAACTAAAAAAACAACTTTAATAATGAATACTCTATAAAACACCCTTTAAAATCAGTTAATCCCAATTCAAAGAGACTATCAATAATTTTGAACAACACATTAAATAAAAAATGACTATGACAAGAGTTAAAACCATTTTAAAACCCTTTGAAAATCTTTTGAATTCTCATTATTGGAATAAAAATTGAATTTAATTCATAATGATGTAATTAAAAACATATAATCACTTTATTACATACATTACAATGTAACATATAATGAAACACCGACCTCATTCCGGAAAAAAATAACTCAAATAGGTTTCCTTAGACAATAAAATAACAAATGATCCATGATACATCTTTATCAAACATAAAAAACCCAAAGGCCTTTCACTTAAACCTCACCCAACCATAATATCAAGATGAATAGCTTTTACATTTTTTGAGAAAATTACAATCAATGTAATCGAGAAATTGTTATATTGGATATTTGAATCATAGAAAAAAAACCTTAAAATACACATTAAACCAAGGAGAGATGCCACAAATTCAAATGAGAAGGAGTTGGAGGATCTTCTCATTCACACACATAGTCAGAAATACTAAATAAAAGGACAATGGTGAAAAATACATCGTAATTTCAAGGTGGCATAATTTGAATTAAATTTGGAACAAAATGAGGTACATTTCATGGTCGGCTAAACCCATTTCTAGTTGTTTGGTTTGAACTACCTATGTTTAAAATAACTGTATAGTTTGGAAACATAGTTTATCATACAATGTTACAACTATGAAAAAATCACTAAAAACCCAACATAATCATTCCATATAGTTTTCCAATCAATTCCTAATCCTCTTTCAAGTACCCATATTAATCAATGTGGATACATGGTCCTCACATGGGATTTTATCAGTTTCGAACAAACCCTGCACTTCCCATGCATTCCAAAAATTTACATAACATATTGATCCTAAAATGTATTTTCATAATTTTAAAATCATTTATTCCCCTAAAAATCATGGAATTTATGAATTAGGTAAAAACAATTATTGATTTTTTAATATAAAATATGATATTTACCTCAAACATAAATTACTCTATGATAAAATAATATAATTAAAATATAAAATAATATTGATATGTGTGTATCAAAAGTCTCCCCATTAAGACACCTTTCCCCCAAATAATGTCATTAATAATTCTATAAGTAAAGGAAAACTAAAAAATCATTGATTTTATCAAAATTGAGATGGTGGGGGAAAAATAAATAAAAATATGAAAATATCAAATGAGACTCATCCTCAAAGGACCATTAAAAATCATCAATATTTAACACAATTCTCCAGTAATATTCAACAAAAATAATATTATATGAAACTAAAATATGGTGGATAACCAACATGGGTTCCCATAATAGTTATTAATGAATTATAATAGTGCAAAAGTGAATGATAACTTCAAAAAATAATTTCACCAATCAAAATTGAATCCAACATAAAAAAAATGCATTAATATATAACTTCCCAAAGATAGTTGATAAACCATATGAATGTGTCACCAATATGATCTACAACCATCGTATTACAAATCAAAAATAAAACACAACAACTGAAATCCTTCCTCAATTAGAAGAAGATGTGGGCTTTATCTTTTGTTTATAATATTGAATGTAAGGGGAGATATCTGACCTCAAACTAATGTTAAAATATCGTAAAACACTCAGTAAATATCCAACTGACACTAACTGATCCAAAATCCCAATTGGTCACACACTATTCCAAGTCACTCTAAACATATACCCAAGTCCATACTATTTAAAATTGATTAATTTCAAACCCATAAATGGACCTCCAAATGAATAAAAATGATAAAAAATAATCAATATAGGGAATGTCGTATAATTTGGCTACAACATTACATCTACACAACCACTCTCCAATGAGAAATGCTGATATAAACTAAATAAAATAACAAAAAATTCACAGAAAAATAACATGGCTATAAACTCCCCATTAAATATTGCAGAAAATAGTTCATCATCAAAAAAATACATCAATTTTTAATAACATCATTCATCACCAATTAGATATATCCAACCAAGTATTATCACTCTACTCTATCTAACTATGCCTAAAAAATTCCCAAATAGATTAATATATAACACCAACATTGTTAATTCCATGTCATATAAATATGGTTATCCATAAAAACTATACATTCATATAAATTTATTGTAGGTGGCATATATTTAATAAAATTGAAAATGAATCAAACTAAGTAATATATCATTAAAAAAATAAAACATTCCAAAAATCAATCAGTGGATGAAATGTGGTAGCCTTAACTTTTTAATTCCATAATCTATGAAAATATTTTTATAAATCACATTTAAACATTCATACATCAAATTGAGTTAAAATCATAACTTACATAAATTAAAACATCTAAATAAAATCTACCTTCATTTAAAAATAATTCTACGCCTATAAAATAACTAATTAACATTTACTGATTCAATTTCATTTAATTTAATGGATTAAATTTAAAATGAAACCCCAAGAGGGTCCAAAAAACCATACATTTAAACTATTAACTTCTTTTAAATTCAAAACACTATCTGTATTTCTTTATGAGATAAATAATTTTGAGAGAAATTCTCAAAAGAATCTTCATTTTAAATCATTTCTTCAGTCTTCATTTAAATACAAAATTTTTTGGTAAAACTGTCCTTTTTATCAAAATATGAATACTAATTACAACCATTTATAAAGGTTTAACATCCAATTTTGATTCAAAATTGAATCCAAAAAATCAATATATATCAAAACCCCCTTAAATTTGCTGTAATCACTATGTATCATCCAAAAATAGATTAAATATCAATTCAAAATGTCATACATAAAAATTATTCACTCTACTACAAGGATGATGGGAAATATGATGTACATATAATAATTCATGAAATATTTAAAAAACTAGGCCCTGGTAGTTTCATAGTTCTTTAGGATATGCAAATAAACCTCACACCACTGATCATGTCTCTATTTTCAACATAATAATACAAAAAAAACCTCACAGAATCACAACTAATGTTGAGGGAGAAATCACTCATATAATGTTTCCAAAATGTTGCTATGAATTAAAAAAACACAACATATTTGGTAACTCAGGAACAATGGTGAAGGGTTGATATCAAGATCCCACTCATGACCATACAATATAGTCCAAAAGACAATAATAACATAATTATACCTTGAAAACTACAAATAATAAGAGGGAATTACATGATACTCTTCCCCTACAGAGAATCCTTCGATCTAATACCATTTATTATGAACCAGCCTGAGCTAACATAATATGTCACCTAACCCAGCCCATCAAAGGCCATAATGGGTGTTCACAGACTCATATTCCTTTAAATTGGTGCCTTTATCCCTCCTGAATTAAAAATTATGAAAATATTCCCCATTGATGAAAATAATATACCAACAAAAAAAACATGTGATAAAACAACCAAACCGGGAATAACTAAATACACATCCAAAATATACAACATATGTAAATATTGTTCTTGTGGATACAAGGAATATCAGAAGATAAATACAACTAGTCATGTGAGGGGTATGACACCCCAAATCATATTTTATATAAAAACCAAACATCCCCAAAATAACTATTTGTGGCCTCGATCGCCTACTAAATCCCACTCATACATCCAATGTTTATGGAACAACTATATAACTGATGTAGAACATGGCACCAAAATGATAATCATAATAGTTTTATACACACCTATTTATTAGTGAATATATTTGTATTGAGACAAATATTTCACATTTTATTTCATCACGGAGTCTATAAATAATCTGAATAAGACAATCCATAATGTGATAGTATGAATATATGGTATTAATTTTGGTTTTCACAAAATTTATAAAATCAATCCACTAAAATACCATTATAAAACATATAAAAAAATTTCCTTATAAATCGGGATGGATAAATATTTTAGTTTACCCTTTTTTAATCAAGAACATAATATTTTTAAAATAATTTTAGACAAGATATATTTACCTTCCACATTCCATAATTTCTTAAAAACCCTCATGTTCATAAAAAATATCATTCAACCCCAATTACATGAAGCTTATTTAAAATACCTGTTACTATTGTAACACTATATTATCTAGCAACACAAAACCTAGATTGGCCTAAATGAACCTTTCAGATGAAAAAATTCATATTGGACATGCTGGTCCCAACAACCATCCTCATATTGAAAATATACAATAGGTCTAGGTGTGATCAACATCTGCAGTTCTGTCTCTATATAAACAAAAAAAAACATTTTTTTACTAATCCATTTCATGTAAAAATTCATTTTTCCCCATAACGTCAACCAAGGGCGGTGAGAAATAAATAAAATCATAATGAATAAAGATCATCATTTTACATAAACCTCATCACACCTCATACACCATCACAAGATACAACCCCATTAGACATCCATAAATAATCATAAATAAATAAATAATAATATAAAATTATTTCCCCATAGTTTCATGTTAGAAATATATTATAATTTTTTGAGGATCATTGTATGGCCTCGCATATTTAAGAAGAAACACTCATTAAAAGTGGTAACAAGAAATTCAATTGAAACTCAAAAATCTTATTTAGTTTACATGAATTGGAATCTTATTTAAAAAATCACTTAATCCATATAAAAAACTAATTTTTTATATTCCATGGAAAATCAATTATATTTCCTCGATTACATTTTCTTAATACATCTCTACACACCATCAAGACTCAATATCAATAATTAATTTTTAACAAAGTAAAGTGATGTATTTTTATAAGGAATCAAATTAAAAGCCACACAAAAACATTAAAAATATAACTAACTTTAAATATACTATCCAAATAATTAGTCCCTTTCAAATACAATTTTTTTATATTTTTATCAGAACCTGATATGGGAAAATTAACTTCCATATGTTGAAGTAATTTTTAAAAATTTTGATTAAATTTTACTTTCCCAACATAGTTTAATTAATTGCTTTTAATTAACAATGAATCAGTTAAAAACATCCAGTAAATTTAAAAATGTATTATAAATTAATTCAACAGATACTTATACATTGATCAAGAAAAAACACAGTGAAAACATGTCTCCTTCAGTGTTAAGCACCCAACCCATCCAAGATTCATCCACTTGAACCATAAAAACCCATATTTTCATCATTATAAAATATTAAACACGAAATAAATAATGAAAAATTCTTAAGGCTCGTGAGAGAGTAAAAAACAAGGGAAGATTGTGTAGTGTATATAATGAACAAGAATAGGGGAAATCACATTAAGGATCGCATTGAAATAAGGGCGATATTCCACAGATTAAAAATATAATGATAGAGAAGTTTTTGATATTTTCACTCATAGTCACCAAACCAAATATTTGTAGAGGGAATGAGAACCCAACATAATTAAAATTTTGACACAATAAATATTTTACATTTAAGTGAAAATATCCAGACTGCATGGTTTGTCCATATAGTTTTCCAAATGGGGTGTTATCCATCCCATTGAATATCTTAATCACAACACACATACATGGGTTGATTTAATCTATTAAAAACCATTCTCTCTTTATGAAAAAAAATAGAAAAACATTAGAACACCATTTAATTCTTATATTATGGTTTTTCAAACCATGTAGATAACATGCTCTATCAAGGGATCCTTTCTGGTTTCCCCTGTATATTATATTGTTTTAACCAAACTATGTAATAACTATTATAAACACGAATTCACTAAAAAAATAAAAATTAATATCCTTACGGAAATGTAGACTCTTAGTTTATCGTAAATGGTGTGGAAAATTCTTCAACCCATGTCAAAGTAGATTAAATTTGTTTTATATTTTTTGTAATTCTTGAATTGAATAGATATATTCATTATATTAAGAAATTATTAAAATAATTAATTTATTATATGGTTATTTATTTCAAAATTTTATTTTTCAATTATTTAATTTTTATTTGGAAAAATATTGTTTCATTTTTAAATTTGTAATTCTGAAATAATCGTATTATGAATTGATGAGAATTTTCTAAAAAAATTAATATTTCTTGAATATTAAAAATAATGTATTTTATAAAATATCATATTTTGTTCAGGTCATTATGACATAAATATGATGTAAAAATTATTATTTTTATTTAATAAATAAATTATTATTTTATAATAGTAATATTGTATCTATATAAGTATGAAATGTTTTTTTATAATCTCTTTCCTCATAAGTAATAAAATTATTTTCAAGGCTGATGTAGTGTTGGAACAACACTGAAAATGGAAAATTTGGTTCCTTAAAAACACTAATTGAGTTCTATAAATTATATTCATTAATTTTTGTTGATTATAACTTATTATGGATGTTTTTTATACTAAGATTTAATTCTATAGTCATCTAACATAAGTCATATCGCAATTCCTATAAAATGCTTTCGTCAAGCAAGAAAATACAAAAAAACAAAATTTACAAAGTCTTATTGGCATGTATGTTAGTGAATATTCATAATTAGCTAATATATAAATTTAAATTTAACTTAATTAATATATTTTTATGATGTTATTTTATTTTAATTTTTTATAAATGAAATAATTAACATTAATTCATGCGTAAGGTTTTTGCAGTTATTGTGAAAGCATAATAAAAATAAATAAGATGTTTTTAATTAAAATTATAAGATTTAATAAATGACCCAAATTAGGGATAAATCTTGTTATATGATTAAGTGTATGGAATTGTCAGGTTTTGATTATAATTTGTGACATTTTGGACCAACAATATTCACATCAAGGCCTTTAGAATATTGTATTTAAATGTATGTCAAGGTGATTAAACCATAAACGTTAGTTTCTATAACACTGTAATTTATGGATTTACATAAGCCTTTTTCCAAAATAAATATATTTGGAAAGATAATGAAATTATATTTTTCATCAAATCATGTTTTAAATTTTTAGGGGAGAAATAAATACCTTAATGGCCTAGACAATAATGATATAGTAATTATTTAATTATCGAATAAATAAAATTAATGATATAAAAAATAATAAAATAAATATAATTCGATATTTTTAAGATAATTCACAAGTTAAATATATTAATATGAAAATTATATGGTATAATAAAAAATCATTCTAATGTGAAACCTTTTTTATGTTTTAAATTCAAAAGATGTGATTAGTGTTTAAGGTGAGAAAATCATTTTTCAAGTATATAATATTGAATTAAAATATGTAAAACTCCGAAAATTATTGAACATGTCAAAAAATGGAAGGATTTTTTCAAAATTGTTATATACTATACTTTTTTACCCCTTTTAATGTTATTTAACTCAATATTAGACTTAATATAATTTAATATTTTAACAAATTTCTTAATTTACCTCACCTAAATTATAAAAGGAGGCTCCATACATAAAATATTTTCATCACCATTATCCTTATTTCTTTATGAAACCCTGCAAAATTCCTTTATCCTAATCCATTTCAACATTCTTGTGCTTCTGGTCTCACAAAAAGGCCCCTTCCAAGAACCTTAAGAAGGGTCTCGATGAGAAATTTTAAAGATGTAAGATTCCTTATACTTCTCTATTAAATTTATTTTCACATCAACCTTCTCCTTACATCCTTTCCAATGAATCATGAAAACTCCAGTACAATTTATATAGTGTAATTTTGTTCTATTTATGGTATATGTATCATAAAATCCCTCATCGTCTCCTTTTATTTGTAAATAAAACAATCAACATCCTTGGTGTACCAATTCACCACCTTCATGGATGATGAATTATCAATTCCTAATACCACAATCATGGAAATATTATATTAACTGCCAATTTTTAAAAAGTTTCTAATTTATTTATTTTCTCACTTATGGAGTGTTATTTACAATTTACGTGAAAAATCCACAATGAATCGACCATAGAAACCATGAAGAGAATCCACTGAAACAATAGAAAATAAATAAATATTGTTAATAAATGGGAAGAAAATATTATAATAAGATCTTATAAGGTATTATGAACCAAAATATAGATCTATTATAAATCAATAACAATCTATAACCCATTATAAAATAGGTTTTTAATTTTTTGTAGGATTTTGAACCTCTGGTAAGGGAATCTTAAACTAAAACATTATTTTCAATTTTTTTAAATAATTATTCTTCTCTTTTAAGTTAATGTTTTCAAAATGTTCTTTAAAATTATAATTTTATTGAAATAAATTATTTAAAATTTGAAATTTTAAAAAAAATTATTTTTTTCACAAAATTACATGGTTATTTCCAATGAAAATGTTTCTATTTTTATGTGTGTTGTATTCCTTTAATAAGTGATTTGTTTCTCAAATAATGATTATTATGATCTAAGTATTTAAGTTTTATGGTTATTTTCTAGTTCATGGTAATTTATTTTGATGACGGTTGGGGCCTATATTTCCCTCCAATGCATTGGGTTTGATTATATTGTGATTTGATCGTATTGTTACGCCAAGTGTAACAGTGATGGTTTCACTATAAGGTAGTCACGGGTGTTACACTGTAAGGTAGTCATGAGGGTTAAATTTTAAGGTACCCCTAAGGGTTATAATTTATATGGCATCCATGAAGGATATATTTTAAAAAAAGTAATTCCCCAAGTTACTGATATTTTTTATTTATAATTATAATGCATTTATTGGAATCTGTTTTTCATAAGTAATTTCATTGTGTTAATGTTCAATGTTAATTTTTAAAATAAATTTTTTGAATAATTATAACAACATGCTATGTATTACACACTTAAGCATGACTTATTACATAAATTTGTTCTTAACAAAACTCCAAGGATCGAGAGGTCTAGTATCTTGGGAAAGTAGGAACATTACATATCAACTTGAAACATAAAATATAGTACATTTATTGAAACCTTATTTTACATGATCACTACATTCCTTTATATCTAGAAATGCATTGGATAACTTGAGCACGTATATATGAAATGGGTGAGCTATAAATCCCTTTAATGGAGTTAAAAAGTCATCACATGAATATTACAATACATGTTAGGTAACAATATTATAAATGGATAACATGAGAAAAATGAACATAAAGGCATGATATAGAATAATTATCATACCATGTAAATGTGGAAATGATATACAACTTTATATTAACAAGATACATGGCTCATTGAACATGGATTGGCATGAGTAAACCATCATTTTACTTTAATTAGAATGAGTAAACTATCATTTAAATTGATTTAGAATGTGTAAAACCTCATTTCACAATGACCATCATCATAGTAAACAATACAAAATGCATTGGAGTACTATTAGGAAACACCCTTAAAAAAATCATTTCATGCATAAGTGTTCCAAATGGATCAAATAACATGGAATAATTCAACGTCATCATTTATTCCATGATTACTGAACATGGAATAAATTAATGTAATTAACCTTAAATATATATATGTGCATAAATTTAAATACCCTTGAGAGAGAAATGGTTATGTAATTAACTAAAAAATGATTTTGTCTTGGAAAATTGTGGTACAATTTCAACAGCATAACGACATCACATAATAATTCATAAAAAGTTTTAATGAGAGATAAAGTGATATCTCATCATTTTTTCACAAAATTTACAGTAATTGGGTCATATAGATACATGTCCCAACACATGTAATTTTGAAATAGATTGTGTAACATAATAAAGAAACATGAAGAAAGAGGATAAATGGAATAATTCTTTAGAAATCTTGATATGATAATGGGTGTACATAGGAGGGGTTAATGAGAGATAAGGGGGTCACTAACCATTCAAACATAATATGAGATTTATGGGGGAGGTGAGAAATCATACCCTAACATTTTTATTTGAATGTAAAAGTGTATTACAACATAAATAAATGTGGATAAAAAATGAGACAGGAATGAATCCTTTACTTGAGTGTGTGAGTTTATATAAGGACCCAACCTTAAAACAATACATAAACTTGAATTAAATTAATAATTAAAATGGATTATCTTTTCAGGTTTATATTTTTATAGAATTAGGCTATAACTATTACATTACATCTCAAAAATTACAAGGTAGACAATTCTACTCAGTTTCCATTTTTCATTAAATAAAAACCCTTAAAAAAGGGTCATGTCTAGTTCCGGTTTTTAGAAAGCATGCCTTTTACATGATCCCATTCCTGACCCTATTCATCTTTAAGTATTTTGAAATCATTTTAAAACATGGTATGAGCCTAAAAATATCAGTAATTGTTATATGATAATGAAATATGACATTACTCCATAAATACATTCCAAGCACAAGCTAATACCTCATGAAATCATAAGATTTATGAATAACACATAGAAATCATAAATCGTAAATGTAACTTGTGGAATCCATATCATACATACATTATAACTATCACATCTACATTTGGAGTTACATTAGAATACCCATCATAGTATATTCACTAAAACTCTTAGGAGAAATATTAATGTCTACCTCTATAAATTTACCAAATGCATTGGAGAGCTGTCTCGGGATCACCCACCCTAGATTTATCAGAGAACCAGTCATATACGTAAACAATTACCAATAACTATAACATAATAACAACACTAGAATAAAGGTAGGTTAATGTTTCCACATTCAAATCTCAATATATCAATTCATGATATTGAAATAAATAATGCTTTATCAAACCATTTTCAAAACCATTTAAAACATTTAATAAATATATTTTTGGAATCCATGTGTCCCATACCACTATGAAACTTCTAAAGTAATTGATAGATTAAAACCATAATTTTCATATAAATACGTCCCCAAAACCATTTTTAAAACATGGACATTAATGTGAAAGTTTTAGAAGAATAAATTTTTAAAACATTTAGAATGATCTTTTGGTTAAAGAGTTTATAACCAAATAAGAGACGCTTGAATACAAATATTTGGGGAATAAAACTAATCAATGCTTATAATATCATGAGAATAATAAGATTCATGATATAATTTATCAAATGTAAGTTTATACACTATATAAATGTGAATTGATATATAACAACAATGAAATCTCAATGGAATGTAAATTAGGACAAAATACCTTATAAAAACTATATCCTTAGATTAAGGATAAATCAACTACATAATAATGTGTGAAAAATATAAATACACTCAATATTATTAGATATTTAGTGTAAATAAATAAGAGGACATTCACACTTGTACTTTTTAAAACAAAACCAATTACTTGGATGTTTAACTCAATTAATGGAAATTGAGTTAAGATGAACCCTATCAGGTTCATATCAATGACATGAGAATTTATCAGTGGAGTAATTATGTGAGTAAAAAGTATATACAAAAAAGGGGAGTGTAAATTACAACATAAATAAAAAAATAGTGATTCCACACATAATAGTATCATGACATAAATAAGAATTTGAATATTAACCCAAGGAATGGAAATTGGGTTAAAAAGTTTCCTTACCGATTTGGAAACTTATGAAACATACACCAAATGAAAGAAGGATAAAACAAGTAAGATGTAAATACCCATAATTAATAGTGTATTAAAGAAATCATAAAATCATGGGTAGTGTATACACCACACAAAATGAAACAGTGGTAAATAAATCATGAATCTCACGGGAAAAAAAGTGAGATGAAAACCCATTAACATGTTGTAATCAATCGAGTCGTATGACCAAAAGTTAACAACAACCAAATGAATCAAATAATACCATGAATATAAAAATATTCATGATAATATAAATCAAATGGTAGTAAAAAATAATCCACATGCAATAAATAAGTGGCAAACAATGGAAATCTCGTGAAAATAAAAGTGAGATAAGAAACCTATTACCACGTTGTAATCAATCGATTCGTATGGACCAATGTTAATAACAACCTAATGAATCATAGAATACCATGCATATAAATAGAATCATGATAATATACATAAAATTGAAGTACACAATACACCAAATGCAATATATAAGTGGAAAAAATTTAAATATCATGAAATTAAAAGTGAGATAAGAAACCCCTTACCTTGTGTTCGACTTGACCTGTTCGTTCTTTAATCTCCTGAATAATAAGATAAAGTTATTTTATACTTTTTTTATACTTTTTAAAGTTTATTATTCATATTATATCACTTATTACCATGTTATAAACATTATGATGTCATTTATGATAATAATAGTCATTTTTATATTTGCTACTTGAGTCAAAAATGAACTTCTTATAATTACAAGTCGTTCACGTGGTCAAAAGTCCATTATCTCCAGAATGATATTCATGATTTAGATATCATATATATCATATGTATCCTATATATGTATGTATTTATAATATCATATAACATTTTGAGACAATAAATGAAATGCACCATTCATGGAGACATTAAGTCGTACGTAGGCATGAAGGCTACTTTCATTTCTATATAATATATAATGGAATGAAAACAGAGATATGTATATTATAATTATAGTATAATATCATATTAAAGATATGTTACATAATTTTATTAACTCCATCCTTTATATGTTCCATGTATGTCATGAATGAATCATATCACTTTGAGGGGGTGGTAGTCTGCACTTCCTCAAATTAAATTATCATATTTACACATTTTGTAAAGCCTAAAGGTATGTATGTAAATAAAAATTACAGAAGCATAGAGAAAACATAAAAATATATATATATCATTTATAAATACAGTTCCATCCTAATGGCCACCATGAGAGGTGGTAGTAGAAGATTGAACAATCATCATTTTGTGAGGTCGTAGTTCGTCGTCCACAAAAACAATATGTTCTTTAACAATTATATAGAGGTGTGTGTAAGTGTAGTTTGAATACATCACCTAAAAGAACCTAGAATTTTTAGGATAATTTTTTGTTATAAAATAAAGAAATAAAAAAATTTAGGGGGTTGGAGAAGTAAAATAAAATAAAAGAACTTAAGAGAATACGTTACCTATAAATCGGGTATCACCCTTTGGTTTGAACAAAAAGGTTTACTAGAATTGGCTTCCTCCTAAGGGAAGGCTTCTATGAGGGAGAGAGGTATGTGCTGAGATTATATGGGAAGAGTCTAGATGATCCAAGGTGCTTGAGAAGTGTTTGTTATGGGTTAGAAGTGAGGGGTTTTTATAAGGGGGAGGAGGGGATCTTTAGGAAAGCTTGAACATGTTATTTTATTATATAATTATTTTCAGTTTTTAAAGCTCCAAAACTCATTCAATTTGAATTTAAATTACTCATGTTCGAAAAAATATCAACCAATTATATTTTTATATGTTTTGGAAATTGTTTTAATGATTTTAATTATATTTATTTAAAACATTCATTAATGAGGTAAACACTGCATCATTATTGTGTCAGATATATTTTTATTTATTTAATGTATGAAAATTATAAAAAACTATCAGGTTATTGGAAATTGTTTTAGATTATATATGAATATTTATGGTTGAAAAGATAAATTATATGACCCCATGTAATAATTTATTTACTAAAAGATATATGTTTGTGTCATTTTTGTCTTTACTTTAAATTAATTAAAATAATGTGTCGTTATCACTCCAAAGTGGATCCATGGGGTCCCAAAATCAACCCATGGATGACCATGGTTGGAAAGGTATCAACCAATAGGATTATGACACATGTTAGGGTACTTAAATATTATTATAATAATATTTTTTTACCCTTATTTACCAGATTTACCCATTATCCATGGAAAATAAAACATTTTCTAATGTAAATATTCATAATGTATATGAATAAAATTTACCTATATATAAAATTTTGAAATCCTGATTCAAAATATGGAATCCATTCTTTCAAATTCAAAACACAAAGGTGGCAGAAATTATTTTAAAATTAATTCCCGCTGTCAAAACAAATTATATATTTTTAAGAAATAATAACTATTAAAAGATTGATACTTATTTATGTCCAATTTCAAAGTAAAATTATGTATAATGACCAAAATTGGATTAAATGGTAAATACATAATATAATTACACATTAAAACAAATGATTAAGATAATATATCCTTATAAATAAATTATATTAAAAGGAAGTTTTTAATTAAAATACTTCATTTTTCAATATTAATTAAAAAATGAATTTTAGCATAAAATTACCAAAAATTTACCCAAAGTAGATTTTTATGTCCCAATTATAAATAAGAATTTAATGTTGTCAAATAGAATATATAAAAGTGTCCAAAATTATATTTAAAGTGGTTTTTCCATCAAAAGGTGGTAAATTGGCCTTTTAATGCATATTAGAGTATTTATGATTAAAATTGGATTTTGTTTCTTATATTAAGCCTCTAAAATTTATTGGGTAAGTGTAAAAACATTTAGAAAACATGTTTAATAATAATATGGTTTTTTTTCGTTACTTCTAATTCAACAGCTATATGTTAACTACCATTTTAAATAATAATATTATCTTAATATTTTTCTGTATAACTCAACATTTTGTGCGATGTAAGTTTTTGATGAAACCTATTGTTGTGTATCAGGTATTACATTAAACATAGAAACACCTTTAAGGTAAAATTAGTGTTTAATTAACAAATTTTAAGAAATATAAAAAACATATATTCTTTATTTACCTGGGATGTTACATCCTTCCCCGCTTTTGGGAATTGCGCCCTCACAATTTTAAAATTGGGCTTCAAAACATCATTGAATGTTCCATATTCGAAAAAGAGTCATTAAAAATATAACTTTAAAAGAAAGAAATATAAATGAAAAGGTCATCAAATATGGCCGATACTAGGATTCCATGTAGGAAAACATAGATATGGAAGAGAAAAAAAACCATTAAGGTTTGATTAAGAGTGGTAGAAAATATGTTTAGGAACAATTCAACCACGAGAAAATCACAAACTTTTGACGGGTTAAATGGTCTTTTATTCCCCATCGAAAAAGTTAATAGATAATGTTTTGGTTTTAAGTTACTTTTTATAAAGTTGAGGAATTTATTATTGAGCTTAACTAAAAACATAAGGAAACATACTTACTTGTCATGTAGACTTTTATACATTATTAAATTTCTACCATAAACTCATCTTTTCTCCAAACAATGAGTATTTAAACTGACTTGGTCACATTGAAATCTCTAGAATCAACTTCTAGATTATTAGATAATCCAAAAAAGATTAACAATATTTTTCCCATGCCTTTAGACATCATCCAAAACCAAAACATTTAGTAAAAGATCAGATAACCCCAAAAACGATAATACTTTATAAAATAAATACTACTCTTAATCCCCAAAATTCGACAAACAATTCCCAGTGTTCGGAAAAGACCATTCAATAAACAAATGTCCTTAAAATTATTCAATGTATCCCAAAATAACATTGTAACCCAAAACATAGAAGGATTTAATCACATAGTCTTACACAGTAGATTTTAACATTTATCTCCAGATAAAATCGACTACTCTTAAATTCTCATACTAAAGTGTAATTAACCAAATCACATAATCTCTATAAAATTCCACTATAGATTCTTCAAATATAAAATTACACTATTACTCATCAAAAACGAAGATAATTATTCCTTGAATAACATTTTCATATATCTAGCTTCAAGGATACACATACTATAAAAAGTCTTCCAATGTAATCCCATCCCCAAAAGTGCCTTAATACGTTTTACGAATTTCATCATCTTAAAATCTACCATAACTCTTGAATCCCTTATATTTTGACTTCTTACTCATTCAACGTTCTTCATGATCCATTAACTATTCCTTACAAACTTATTCTAAAAAAATTATTTCTACAAACAAAATCATGAATCATATCCTAAAAGTCTATAATATCAAAACATATGTAAAGAAATAATCCATACCTTTCAATGGTCATTTTCAGTTTCTTCATCCTCAATCAGAATGGAATTAGGTATTGGTAAACATATATTTGAACGATCTTGGTGATACCATTCCTGAAACGTCTTTGTAGGAAATCTGTTTGTATAATAACCATGCACACCACATTTAAAACATTCATTTGATCCCTCAGAAATAGCTTATTTCCCTTTCCTAGATTCAACTAGATGCTTTATTTTACCATGGCAGGTTCATACATTATGACCTTCCTTCCCACATCTATATCATCTTCCCGTCCATTGGAATCATTTCCCTAGGTGTTTATTTCTACATACTTGACACATAGGTTTTTGAACATACTTATCATAATGATTATTACTCAAACTTCTGTAGGGATTTTTTCTCCCATATAAATGCCTTATAAATATCACCGTGGTTCAGGTGGTCAATCATGACTCCAATTTGTTGTTTGAGAGTAACCACAAGATTTATCACTGTATATCTCAATTCATTCAGTTTCTCATTCAAAAAAAATTGCATAGTTTTAATCACATCCACTATCACTTTTGTGCCTGCTAGATCCAACCATTACCTAAAACCAAAAAGTCCAGTGTGAGTATATCAGTAAAATTATCATATAATATCTTATGAGGAGGGTAAATATTAAGATATACTTACTCATGTTATCTTAAATTCATTTAATTAATCTAAAATAACTATTTCTCTTTATAATATGCCAACCATTATGGTTATGTCACTTATTCTTAAATAACACCCTAACCTCTACAGTTATCTAAACCAACCTATCATACCAACTATAATGACCCAGCCTTAAAACATTACATAATATTGAATTAAATGAATAGTTCACATTGTGGATATTTTCAGGTATATAGTTTTAGATAATTAGTCCTTAACTATTACATTACATCTCAAAAATTAAAAGGTAGACAATTCTACTCTATTTCCATTTTTTCCATAAAATAATAACTCTTGAAAAAAAGATTCATGTCTAGTTCCATGTTTTAGACAGCATGACTTTTCCATGGCCACATCCTTTACCCTATTTAGATTTATGTTATGTGAAAAAATTTAAAAACTTAGTATGAGCATAAAAATCTTAGTAATGGTTATAAGATAAAATATATATAACATTAGTCCATAAAAACATATAAAGCATAAGCTCATGCCTCATGAAATCATAAGATTTATGAATAACACATAGAAATCATAACTCATAAAGGTAACTTGTGGCATCCATGTCATACTTAAATTGTATCTTTCACAATTACGTAAGGAGTTATGTTGGAATACTCACCACAGTGTATTCCCTAAATATCTAAAGAGAAGCATTAATGTTTACCTCAATCCACTTACCCAATGCATTGGAGAGCTATCTCATGCACACCCGCCCTAGGTTTATCACATAACCACCTACATACATAAACAATTCCCAATAACCATAAAATAATCATAACACTAGCATAAATTAAAGATAGCATTTCCACGTTCCAATAACAATATATCAATTCAAGATATTTAAATATATTAATTCTCTATAAAACCATTTTCAAAACAATTTAAAACATTAAATATATTGATTTTTGGAATCAAAGTGCCCCATACCACATTGAAACATTTAAAAGAATTAAAAATTTAAAATGCTAATTTCCATATAAATAAGTCCTAAAAACAATTTTTTAAACATTATCATTAATGAGAAAGTTTTAGAAGAATAAATCTTTAAAACATTTAAAATAATATTTTAGTTAAAGAGTTTATAACCAAATGAGAGTTGCTAGAATACAAATATTTGGGGAATAAAATTAATCAAAGCTAATAATATCATGAAATTAAGTATATTCATGATATAATTTGTCCAAGGGTAGTATATACACCATTTAAAAGTGAATTGGTGTATAACAATAATAAAGACTCAATGGAATGTAAATTGAGACGAAATACCTTATAAAAATTGTATCCTTAGACTAAGGATAAATAAATTACATAATAATGTGTGGAAAATATAAATACACTCAATATGATGGGATATTATGTGTAAGTCAATCATAGGACATTCACACATTTTCTTTTCAAATCAAAACCAGTGACTTGGATGCTTAACTCAATGAATAGAAATTAAGTTAAGATTACCCTTATCAAGTTCATATCAATGTCATGAGAATTTGTCATTGGAGTTATTATGTGTATAAAAATGATATCCACACAAATGGGATAGGAAATTAGAAAATAAATAAATGAACAGTGATTCCACACATAATCATAGCCTGGCATAATTAAGAATTAAAAGATTACCCAATGGAATGGAAATTGGGTTAAAAAGTTCCCTTACCGATTTGGAAACTTATATAACATAAACCACATAAAAGAAGTATCACACAATTAGGATGTAAATACCCATAAGTTAAACATTATTACACAAAGAGTAAAATCATCTGAATTACATACACCACACAAAATGAAAGAGTGGAAAATATAGTATGGATCTCACGGGAATAAAAAGTGAGATGAAAACCCCTTACCACGTTGTAATCATTCAAGTCATATGACCAAAAGTTAATAACAAACAAATGAATCAAATAATTCCATGAATATAAATAGAATCATGATAATATATATGAAATGGTAGTACACTATAATCCACATCAATAAATAAGTGGAAAACAATTAAAATCGCACGAAATTAAATGTGAGATAAAAAACCCTTTACCACGTTGTAATCAATCGATTTATTTGACCCATCATTAATAACCACTAAATGAATCATATAATACCGTGAATATAAATAAAATCATGATAATATACATCAAATTTAAGTACATAATACACCACATGTAATAAATAAGTGGCAAACAATGTAAATCTCATGAAATTAAAAGTGAGATAAGAAAGCCCTTACCTCGTGTCCGACATAACCAATTTGTTCTGTAATCTCTTGCATAATAAGCTAAAGTAAATTTCTACTTGATTAAAAACTTTTTTAAAGTTTATTATACCTTTTATATCACTTATAACCATATTATAAACATTATAAAATCATTTAAGCTAATAATGGTCGTTTTGTCGATATTTGGTACTTGAGTCAAAAATTAACTTCTTATAATTACAAGTTGTTCATGTTGTCAAAATTCCAATATCATTAGAATGATATTCATGATTTATATATTGTATATATCATATATATCCAGTATATATATGTACCTATAATATTACATATCATTTGGGGATAAGAAATGAAATGCACCATTCATGGGATGGTAAGTCGTACGTACGCATGAATGCTAATTTCATTTCTATTTCATATTTAATGGATTGAAAACCTAATGATTGAAAGGTATATTATAATTCCAGGATAATATTATATTATATATATTTTACATAATTTCATTAACTTCATCATTTATGAGTTCCATGTATGTTATTAATGAATTATATCACCTTGAGGGGTGGTAGTCCGCACTTCCTCAAATGAAATTATCATATTTACACATATTTGAAAACATAATGGTATGTTTGTAAATAAAAATTACAGAAGAATAAGAAAACATAAACAAAATATATATCATATATATATATATACAATTCCATCGCAATGGCCACCATGATAGGTGGTAGGAGAAGATTGAACAATCATCATTTTGTGAGGTAGTAGTTCATTGTCCACAGAAACAGTATGTTCTTTACCCATTAGATTGAGGAGTGTGTAAGTGTAGTTATAAAAATTCTCATAAAAACAACCTAGTATATTTATGATACAGTTTTTGTTATAAAATTATTGACTAAAACTATTTTATGGGGTTGGAGAAGTAAAATAATACAAAAGAACTTAATAGAAGACATTACATTTAAATTAGTTATATCACTTTTGTATGATCCAAAAGGTTTAATTGAATTACCTTATGCTTAAGGGATGTCTTATAGGAGGATTATTGAGATTTAGGGATCTTGAAAAGATACCGGATGAGCCAATGGGCTTGAGAAGAGTGTGTAATGTGTTAGAAGTGAGGGATTTTTATACGGGGAAGGAGGGGCTTTTAGGAAAGCTTGAAAATATTATTTTATTATATAATGATTTTCCGTTGATAAAGGTCCAAAGCTCATTAAAGTAGAAGATAAAATGACTACTGTTAGAAATAAAATCATCTAATAATAATTGGACTGGTTTTAGATATTGGTTTTATCTTTTTAATCATATTTATTTAAATCATTCATTAATGAGGTAAACACTGCTTCATTATTGTGTCATAAATATTTTTATTTATATGATGTATAAAAATAATAAAACAAATATCATGAATTAGGAAATAATTTTATCTTTCAAATAAATATTTATTTTCTAATATATAACCTACATAACCCCATTTAGTAATTAATTTACTAAAAGATATATGATAGTGTCATTTTTGTCTTTACATTAAATTAATTAATATAAAGTGTCATTATCACTCCTATGTGGCTCCATGGGGTCCCCAAATATGCCCAAGGATTCCCATGGTCGGAATTGTATCAACAAATACTATTAGGACACATTTTAGGGTAATTTAATATTATTTTAATAATATTTTGTTACCCTTATTTACCATATTTACTTTTTAACCATGGTAAATAAAATTTTTTCTGAAGTAAATATTCATAATGTCAAAAAAATAAAAGTTACCTATTTACACAATTTAGACCTCCATATTCCAAATATGGAATCTATTTTCCCAAATTCGAAACACAGAAGTGGCATAAATTATTTTAAAATTAATTCCCACTATCAAAACAAAAAGCGTGTTTGTAAGAAATAATATCTATCAAAAGATTAAAACTTATTTATGTCAAATTTCAATGTGAAATTACTTACAATGACCAACATTGAATTAAATGGTAACAAAATAATAAAATTAAACTTTAAAACAAATTTAAAATATAATCAATATTTATAAATAAATTTGATTAAAAGGAATTTTTGAATTAAAATACAGTATTTTTCACTATTCATGAAAAATGATTTTTATCAGAAAAATATGAAACATTTACCGAAAGTAAATTTTAATGTATCGATTCTGAATAAAATTTTTATTTTGTCATATATAACATATAAAAGTGACCAAAACTAGATTTAAAGTGGGTTCTCCATCAAAAGGCAATAAATTTACCTTTTAATTAATGTTAATGTATTTGTGCTTAAAATTGGATTCATTCTTATTGTATGCCTCTAAAATTTATTGGATAAATGTAAAAATATATATGAAAAATATTTAATCATAATATGGTTAGTTTTTGTCATTCCCGCTAATATAACGGCTATGCATTTACTACAATTTAAAATAATAATATTTCATTAATATTTTTCAGTATAACTCAATGTTGTGTGAAACGTAAGATTTCAATGAAACTTGTTGTTTTGTATCAGTTATTTAATAGAACATAACATCCCAATTAAGGTAAAATTAATATTTAATTCACATATTTTAATAATTTTAAAAAATTTATATTCTTTATTTACCTGGGATGTTACAGTTCAATAGTAGGTGGAGGGGCTTCTTGAGATATCATGTTGTCTTGGGAGGATTATAAAGAGTGGAGGTAATTTTAGACATGTGATACAAGGATTTTTAGTAAATAGAATTGGGATATTGGGTGGGTTTGTATAGGGAATGATAGGGGTATTCATTAATATTGCACAAACATAGGTTTTAGATTCTATATATTTAAATATTTTATACCACAAACCATCCCATGGTCTTTTGCCCACATTTTTTGATAAAGGGGAGTGTAAAAATTTATTTTATAAAAAAATGGTTGAACTTATTAAAATATTAGTATTTCCAATTTTTAGGTGAGTCAAAATCTCAATAAAATCATTTTAAAATGATAAAATATTTTATAAGTAATGGAGGGTCCACTAAGGAATTTTAAAATTAAACAAACAAATCTAAAATAAAATCATTTTAAAGTTAAAACATATATTAACTGAATATCCCCTTTATAATATATTATTACAACACTATTGGGTCATTGTTATGGCATGAAACACATTATATATTTAGTTGGAATTTAATCTTTACCCAAAAAATTTATTGTGTTAGAAAATTATGAAAAATTCATCGTTGGATAATTTCAATGTATGGATTCCAAAAATAATATTCATTTTATCAAAATAATTTTCTATATATTATAATTTTCACTTTTAAAATAAAAAACAACATTTATTTAAAATTCATGGGTTTTGAAAAAAACAATTTTCAAACCTTAATTAAAATTAATGTTGTATTCATAAAAATTATACATTACTTTATATTTAATAAAAAATATATTAGTCATAATATTTTATTAAAATATTATTTTATTAAAAAATTCAATACTTCATAAAAAAATATTTCTTAATTGAATTTTGAAATTAACTAATAATAATATTTGTTCTTTAAATCCCATTTACAAAGTAACAATAATAAAATGAATCTATATTCATTATTATATAAAAAATAATAAACATAATCATAATGCTAGGGTAATGTTACATATCCCTTTATTACACCATCATATTCCCTAAGAGTATGGTATTTTATGGTGAGGCTTTCTTTGGGTCGTTCGGGGAACATCATTTGGGATGTGATCTCGATGAGATCAAACATCTCTTATAAACAGTTTCACTCAATCTTATGTTATTGGATCTCATCTTGGGATTGGTCTCGATAAAATCCTAGAACTATTATCACCCTCATAAGATCCAATAAATGGGATTCAAAGGGAACGATCTTACTAGTTGAGGCCATCACTTGCTTTTTGTATGTCAAAAGGATTTTTTAAAACCCTATATATATACTAGTCATGTTATCACTATTCAAAGGCTATATTATCAGTGGTAATCATTTTTAACGTCTATTTAAACCAATTAAAAAAATGTGCATGTGTTTCTATAACCATAATACATTTGATTAAATAAATGAAAGTTTATTTTATTCTTGAATGTTCAGGTCATTAGAACATTCCCCACTCCAGAAATTTCACCCTCAAAATTTCCTTTCCCCACACTAAAATAGATGTCAATAACTTTGACTCATCACTTCTTCTAGTTCCCACACTGCCTCTTCAAATTTGGCATTGACCATCCCTCAATTGCATCTATCTTGGAGGGATCCATAGATACACTGTTGCTTGTGATTATATAACCCAAGAATGAGACATCCTTCAACCAGAACTCACACTTGTAGAACTTTTCATAGAGCATATCATTTGGAATGGTTTCTAGTACAATTCTTAGATACTCCTCATTATTCTCTTTGGTTATGGATTATATTATAATATCATCTATAAAAACTACCTCAAATTTTTAGAGGTAATCTCTAATGACTCTATTAATTAATTACATGAAGATTTTCTGAGCAATAGTGAGTTTGAAAAGCATTACAATGAATTCATAGTGACCATGCCTTATACGAAAAGTGGTATTGGGGATATCCCCCATCTCCACCCTTACAAGGTAACTTCCTGACTGGAGATCCACCTAGGAGTATTATTTTTCTCCACATATCTAATCAAAAAATTAATCAATTCGTGGCAGGGGATACTTGTTCTTAATCATATTTCGTGTGCTTATGATAATCAATGAAATAGTGAATTGAACCATCCTTCTTCTTGATGAAGAGGACTAGTGCACCACATGGTGTATCACATGGCCATATAAACCCATTATCAATATTCTTCTATAGTTGTTTCATTATCTCCTTAATCTCCACAACATCCATTTTATTTGGAGTCTTGGATATTTTAAATTCCCAAGGTGTAAGATCAATCTAGAATTCATCATATCTTCTAGGAGGAAGGCCATACAATTCCTCGGGAAACTATTCAGTGAATTCTCTCACAATAGGAATTTCTTCAATGATTTTTTCTCCCTTAGTCTCTATCATCTCTGAAATATATGTGTAGTCATATGGTAGTAATATCCATGCATGAGATGATATGGCTAAATAATATTCATCCTACTACTTGGACTTGTATAGAATTTGAGGTTGATTCTCCATATGGAGAGTGACTCCCCTCTCACAATAATTTATGTTGTCTCTATATAGGTAAAGATAATGCATTCCAAGAATTTAATCAAATTCCACATGAGGAAGTCTGACGAGTTTCACTAGGGTGTTCAATCAACAAATTGTGATAGCGGAGGAGTTATATTCAGGGGATGAAATAATTTCACCATTTGTCATCTCACTAAAATATCTACTTACATGAATTCTGGTGGAGTTGGGATTGTTCTACTAAACATTCGGGATATAAATGAATTATTAGAACTAGAATAAAAAAGTATGTTCTCTATTATTGAATGAATAACTTTCGTACTTGTCACCACTTCATTTCCAGGATTTTCATCAGTGTTAGTGATGGAAAATGATCGCCCTTGCTGCCTTGGATGTTGTTTGTTACCTCCAAAAACCCTTTTATTAGGTAACTAGTTTACAAAGTGCTCAGGTTCTTTATAGTTGAAGCAATGAACAGTGAGTTGAGAGTCGAATGAAGATTTTCTCTCCTCTGTCGCAATAATCTGTTTTTATTTTTAGAAATTTATAGCCAGCTACCCTACTCTTCAAAACTGAAATCGTTTCCTCATATCTTTAGGAAATTCCCAAGGGGCTTATTTCTGCACCATTCGCATGTGGTGTTCTTGTATTTTTTTTAGAACCATTGGATTTATCCATTAGAAAACCATAATTAAATTCCACTTTCCACTTCTTATCCCCATGATTCCCCATAAGATTCATCGATCTCAATTTTGACATTCAGGTAATGTCAGACAATTTCCTCAAAGTTATCGACGTCACTGATCACTAGGGCTTTCTATAGTTTAGGTTTTACTCTACCAAATAAATTTTCAACCTTTCATTCATGGGTTGTCATGACCCGCCTTCACCAAAAGGAGGGAAGAGTCAGCAGATTGCCAGGCCCTTCCTTCTTTAAGTTGAAGGAGAGATAATGACCCCCGAAACCCGCCTTCAATAGGTCCCGGAGTGGCGACTAGCACCAAGGGTGTAGAAAATTCTCACAAATGGAAGGCATTACCCTTTTTATTATTCAGGATCGGGAAATAGGACAAGTCAACCACCCAAAAAGGGAAAGAAACAGGTGCAAATAAATAAACCCAAACAAAGCCCCCATGCATGTTTAAACAGTTTACAACAAGGTGAGAGTACAAAAAGAGTCTCAAAGTACAATACCAAAAGAAAACAAAGGTACTACAACAGCAACGACTCCAACTGTCCGGCTAGTAGGGTCCCGCACAGCCCTGGTAGCCCTCCTGGAAACCTAAAAGTAAACGTAGGGTGAGTATACAAGTACACTCAGTAGGGAAAACCAAGACTCTCGTGCACAAGTAGGGGAACGTACTAAAGTCCCGTGAGAAAAAAAGAGTAAACCAGACACCTAACAAGGCAAACTACCCATCACAGGCCTCACCAAGGCTCACTCCCCAAATAACGCAAGTCGAGTAATATATATAATAAGAGCACATCGATGTTTGGGTACCCCGCGCCACTTTCCCACTGGTTATTGAGACATCCTACGCGTCGGACCAATCCCTCCATTCTCACCGCAGTCCCACTGCCACACCCGCCCGCACACTCCTGGGCCACAACCACACGCAGTCCCACTGCCGAAATCCCGCCCGCACACACCTGGGCCTCAACCGCACGTAGTCCCACTGCTGAATCCCGCCCGCACACACCTGGGCCACAACTGTCACATGTAACCATGCCTGCAAACACCTAGTCCAGAACAACCACCGCCACGCCCGAAGACACCTGGGCCTCATCCCGAAGACACTTGGGAAACCACCTGCCGCACACACCTGGCCAACCACCACAACACCCCGCTCGATGGTTCTTGGGCCAATAATGGACTTCAGGCCATCACAGCCTGCCCGAAGGTACTTGGGCTATCCGGGAAAGTGAGCAGAAAAGGAGGTAATAACCAGCCACTAAGGATAGTGTTGGGAAAAACACCCTTCCCCCATAAATGGGGGTGTTCGGTACTGAGTGATCAACTTGGGTGGGGCGCGAATAAGAAACACAAAGCTACAAGTATAGATATATGTAACAAACACTCACCCAAAACTTAGGTTTTCCTAGCCAACCTACAGAACACAACACCACTGCGTCCGGGTCACAGTTCACGATCCTTGCCCACAAAAACCATTTGTCCCATTCTTGTTTCACGTTCGGTTAAAATGTTCAATTGATTTTAAGCACTACTATGCAACTACCATAAGCATAACCAAAGAAAGCGTCAAAAGCATGGATCAACCAAAACACTCACACCCGGTTCTTCCAACAGAGGATCTCTCCCCAATTTGTGATAAAAACTCACAACCACCGAAACCATACCAACAGGGAATCCCATCCCCAAATTCACACAACCACCGAGAGTATAAAAGAACAGGGGATCCCATCCCCTCCCACATTTCTAGCAATCGGCCCGAAAGGAAAACAACCAACTACAACTACCAACACAAGTCAGGGATTTTCAGATTTAAATGACTTAACACACTCCATGATTTCAAATTCTGTGTGTTCTAGGATTTATCACAGAAGGGTTGATCCTGGTGCTTTCAACTTATTCAGCCGGGCATACGTGATTAACCAATTTCACATTAATAGTTCACAATTTCAGCAACCCATTTAAAACATCACGAGGGGATTCATCAGTGCACATACAACGACCACCAATGGCCTAAATTTTTAGAAAACATGAACCAGCACAACTAAAATGTATGATCACAAGATAAAGCATAACAACGATCACAACCCCTTCCCCTTCTTTCTTTAGAACTTCGTTTATTATCTTCATTAATGTTCGGTTCAACCAATTCCATATGAACAAAAATAACGCCCACCCCGCATGATACACAAAGGTGAGAGACGAGAGAAATTCCCTACCTGTTGATAGATGATCGACATTTAGGCCGGGGGCGCAGAACTTTACGGATAACGATGCGGCAGTCCCGATGCAGCAGAAGAGCCACGATCGAGGAAGGGGGGGGGAACCACGGCCTAACCCTTAATTTATAAGAGCCGGGGACGGTTGAGGTGAAAACGCGAAACCGCGTAAGACGTGGAAGTCGTGGGTTGACCACGCGGCTTGACTCATCATTAAAGGTGCTGGGTGGTTTAAACCGACTCATGAGTCGATTCAGTATCTAATTAACACTTTTTTGCGCGTTTCGGGTCTTTAAGACATTTTATTTTCTTTTAAACGAGGCAGAATAGGGTTTAAAACCCTATTTGCGAAAAAGGAGCGTTACTGGAACAACTTGGCAAGTTCGGGTGACGTCGGCCGGTTCCGCCGATCGGTCAGACCGATCGGTCACACCGATCCGTCTCACCGATCGGTCTCACCGATCGGCACCCCTTAAGGATCCGGATTTTCGAAAAGGGACCAAGGGGGGTCTGGGTCATCACATCAGATACCTCTTAAACGATTCTTGTCCTCGAGAATCACAACAAACCATAAGGAAATAGAGGGTCCGAATAACCATCTTCGAAAGATACCTCTTAGGAGTGAACCTCTACTAACTAAAAACACTCCCCTGTCAAGAACTAAGCAACATACCATGCCAAACCGCCCGGTCATGTGGGTTTGAGGAGTTTCCCTCCCCCATGTCAAGATATTATCCGCTTTGGGCGTCACTGACTCGCCCGCACGGGTTCAATCGCATCCACCTTAATGCGTCTTGATTAGGGGTCGGGTTCCCTCTTCCCTTTAGCTGGGGCTTTCCACACACAACAGAGGAAATAAACCAATACATTTCATAGCCAAAAGTCAAATGTTCTACCACAACAGGTACAAAAGGAACAAATCTCAAAACAACTCGGGGTATTGGGAACGCATATGTACTTTCCTCTCCCACGTACTCTCTTCGAGCCCGCCATGTCTCCACAACACACGAACCAAGGGAATGGCTCCCCCACGAAGCACCTTTTCCTTGCGATCCTCGATCATCACTGGTTTTTCCGCAAAGGTTTCGTCATCCTCGATGTCCAGTTCACCCCAATCAAGGACGTGTGAATCATCGTGCAGATAACGACGGAGCTGGGATACATTAAAAACATCATGTATCCTTAGCAGTGGAGGAGGTAACGCTAGCTGATAATCCACTTCGCCGACCCGCCGTAACACTTCGAAGGGTCCGACGAATCTGGGGGAAAGCTTACCCCCCTTGCCGAACTTCTGTTGCCCACGCCGCGGGGAGACCTTCAAGAAAACGTGGTCTCCAACCTCAAACTCCAAGGGCCTTCTCCTGGTATCAGCATACGACTTCTGCCGGTCCTGGGTCGCCTTCATCCTTTCCCGTATGAGCTGAATTTTCTCTGTCGTGTTCTGCACCACCTCCGGGCCAAGGATGCCTGCCTCTCCTACTTCGGTCCAATACACAGGTGAACGGCATGGCCTCCCGTATAAGGCCTCAAACGGGGCCATACCGATGGTATAGTGGTAGCTATTATTGCAGGAAAATTCTACTAGAGGCAAGTATCGCACCCATGACTCTCTTGAGTCCAGAACACATGCCCGTAGCATATCCTCCATGGTCTGGATGGTTCGCTCCGTTTGTCCATCTGTCTGGGGATGGATAGCAGTGCTAAGGCGTAACTGGGCGCCAAACGCATGCTGCAATCCTCTCCAGATTCGCGAGGTAAACCGTGCATCCCTATCCGAGACTATAGACCCCGGAACTCCATGCATCCGCACCACCTCATTCACGTACTTTCGTGCGAAATCATCCACAGTACTTGACTCCCTGATTGCCAGAAAGTGAGCCGATTTCGTCAACCTGTCCACCACCACCCAGATGGCGTCGCACCCTCCTTGGACCTTGGGTAGTCCCGTGACGAAATCCATTGAGATGTCGTCCCACTTCCACTCGGGAACAGCTAAAGGCTGTAGTAGGCCGCCTGGAACCCGGTGTTCAGCCTTCACTTGCTGACATACTAAGCATTTAGCCACAAATTCTGCCACCGCTCGCTTAACTCCGGGCCACCAGAACTGCCTTTTTAGCCCCTGGTACATCTTGGTAACTCCTGGGTGCACCGCTAGGGGTGAGTTGTGGAACTCACTGAGAACCTTGCCACGCATTACTCTTCGAACAAACAACCTTTTCTAGAAAAGCATCCGGTGCTGACCGTCCTCTGTCCATTCTCTTGGAGCATCGCCCTGGTCAACCCGATCACGCATCACTTCGCACTCGGGGTCTCCCCACTGAGACTCCTCCACTAGTCGAAACAGGGATGACTGCACTATCATCTGATATAGGCAGCCTCTGCCACTATCCATCTTCACATCCAGATGTAAGGCAGCCAGCTCCTCCATTGTCTTCCAGGCATTTGCCGATTCTCGGACCGCATCCTTCTGCGTCCTCCTGCTCAAGGCATCGGCCACCTCATTGCCCTTGCCCTCAGTATAAGATATTTCAAAGTTGTAGTCCTGGAGGAACTCCACCCATCTCCGTTGTCGCAAGTTCAAGTCCCGCTGGGAGATGATATACTTCAAGCTTTTGTGATATGTGAAGACCACAAAGCATTCCCCGATGAGGTAGTGCCTCCATAACTTTAGCGCAAAAATGACCGCTGTAAGCTCCAGGTCATGGGTGGCGTAGTTACGCTCATGGGGGCGTAGCTGCCTGGACCCGTAAGAGATCACCCCTTGTTGCTGCATCAACACGCATCCCATGCCCTGTCCTGAAGCATCACAAAATACCTCATAGGCCATCCCTTCTTCTGGTAATCTCAACACTGGGGCACTAACCAGCTTTTCTTTTAGGTAGCTGAAGGACGACTCGCATTGCTCGCTCCACACGAAAACCTGGCCCTTCTTGGTCAAAGCCATCAAAGGGGCTGCTACTTGGGAGAAGTTGGGTACGAATCTCCGGTAGTAACCTGCCAGTCTGAGGAAACTCCGGACTTCCACCGCATTCTTGGGTGCTGCCCAAGAAACAACTGCCTCAACCTTTGATGGGTCGACTGCTACCCCCTTCTCAGACACTACGTGCCCAAGGAAGTGCACTTCTCGTGCCCAGAACTTGCACTTTGACAACTTCTCGTAGAGATGGTGCTGTCGGAGGACTTCCAAAACTGTCCTCAGGTGCTCTGCATAGTCCTTTTCTGACCTTGAATAGATCAGGATATCATCGATGAATACCACCACAAACCGATCCAGGTACTCCCGAAAGATGGAGTTCATAAGCCCCATGAACACGGCCGGGGCATTCGTAACACCAAAGGGCATGACCACGAACTCGAAGTGCCCATACCTGCACCTAAACGCCGTCTTTGGGACGTCGCTATCCTTCAACCTCAGCTGGTGGTATCCGGACCGCAGGTCGATCTTCGAGAACCATCCTGCCCCTTTCAGCTGGTCAAAAAGATCATTTATCCTTGGGAGAGGGTAGCGATTCTTGATCGTCACCTGATTCAACCTCCTGTAGTCGATGCACAGCCTAAGACCTCCATCTGCCTTATTTTGAAACAAGACCGGAGCACCCCATGGTGACGCACTTGGATGAACATAACCCCTCTTCATCAGGTCGTCAATCTGTATCCGAAACTCCCGTAGCTCCGAAGGTGCCATCCGGTAAGGAGCCATAGAGATTGGTCGAGAGCCAGGCTGCAGGTCTATCCCGAACTCGATATCACGTCGAGGGGGTAGAGTCGTCACCTCCTTCGGAAATACGTCCATAAACTCACGGACGACCTGTGGCACTTCCACCATTTCCGCATCTACTGACTCTACCGTCAGTTCGGTCAACAAGGAGAGGAGAGGTTCCTCCCTCCTGTTTCCCTTCGGACAGCTCCGCTCACCGGTGAAGGTAACACGCTGGTCGTCCAAACCGGAGAACACTACCCTTCTTTGGAAACAGTCGATGACGGAGCACACAGAAAATAGCCAGTCGATGCCTAGGATGACATCGTACGGCTGAATTTGTAGCAGAAGGAGATCCCAAACCGACTGATGTGGCCCTAACATCAATCTACATCCCCGACAAACGAACAGCAAGTCGGTCTGACCTCCAACTGGTGTGCTCAACACCAGGGGCACTGGAAGTCTCTCGGCATCTAGACCCAAGGCACGGGCTAGACTGGGTGCAACAAAGGAGTGAGAAGCTCCGGTATCGAACAAAGCATAAGCAAGAGTGCTAAACACATTGATCGTACCTCGAACAACCTCTGGCCCTGTTGGAACTGTTGCCTCTGCGGCGTGTAACTGTCCACGCCCAGCTACCCTGCCCCTCGGCTGTCGGTCACCTCCCCGACCACGCCCTGGTCGAGGTCCCTGGGGAGCGCCCTGAGGTCGGCCTCCTCCTCCTATGTCTGCCTGCGGAGGAGCGGGAGCTCGCTGTCCCTGCTGCTGCTGCCGGAAGGGTCTGGCTGGAAACTGCTGCTGCGGCGGATGCTGGGGATGACTGCCACTGCTGTACTACACCCGATCGGGGCACTGACTCCAGATATGTCCAGGGCTCCCACAGATGAAGCACCGTGGTCCCGAGCCTGAAGGGAAAGAACGTGGGCCAGGGGATCGAAACTGAAACTGCTGCGGTCTGCTCCCTGTGGGTCGGAACCTGGAGGGTCCCGATGCTGGAGGCCTGGTGCTGACGGCCTTCCCCTTCGATGGTCCCAGCTGGATCCCTTCTCGTGACACTCTGCCCAGAACATGCATCCTTTCCACCACTTCAGCCTTCTTCTGGACCTCTATGTATATCGGAAGGGTAAAGGGGGTAACAACATACTGGAGGGAGGGTCGGAGCGCCTCCTCCAAACGTCTTGCCCGAGACTCCTCATCGGGAAAGAGGTCCGGAGCAAAACGTAGGAGGTCCTTGAACTTGATTCCAAGTTCCCTCACGGACATGCTCCCCTGCTGGAGGGAGAGTAGCTCCTGCCTCTTCTCCGCCTTCATTGTCGAGGAGAGGAACTCCGCCCGGAACTCCTTCTCGAAATCCGCCCAAGCAACCTCAGACTCTTTCCTATTCCCCAGGTGAAGCATCCACCACTGACGTGCCGCTCCTCGCATCTGGCTAACAGCCAGAGGAACCCAGTACTCGGTCGGGGCCCGAATCAGGCCGAAGGCTATAACTAGCTCCTCTAGCCAGCCTTCTGTCTTCATATCGGAGGTGCTGCCCTCATACTTCTCGAGTGCCTGTCGCTGGAAGGCTCGAAGAGTCTTCTGCCACTGGTCGTCCTCTTCCTCTCGATCAGCTCTCTGCCGATTGGCCAAAGTAGTCTCATGGGCCTCGATCGCCTGTACCACACATGGTCGCCTTCCAGGTGCCATAGCTGCAAGGTAAACAAGTAATGTCTAAGCCCAAGTAGTGCAGAATATCGTTCTTAAAACTTATTATGATTTAATTTATTCGTAATTCCCAATACATCCCAGAAACACAAGAACACAAGTCATTATGATGCATGTACCTTTCCTAGGGTCTCTACCCTGCAATCAGTGTGGCCTCAATTGGTCGTTCGGTAGGTCCAGAGTCCCTGCATCGGATCACGGGGGGCCCTAAAATCTCGTGTCCTAGCCGGTCTTCCCTGGCCTAATTCACGCTCGAAGGTCACCCAACACCGTTGCCTTACCATCCCATGCAATCCTCACTGTGCCTAACTCCAGACTCCGTCCTATCTCTCAACCTAACCTCCTTTGATACCATTCTGTCACGACCCGCCTTCACCAAAAGGAGGGAAGAGTCAGCAGATTTCCATGCCCTTCCTTCTTTAAGTTGAAGGAGAGATAATGACCCCCGAAACCCGCCTTCAATAGGTCCCGGAGTGGCGACTAGCACCAAGGGTGTAGAAAATTCTCACAAATGGAAGGCATTACCCTTTTTATTATTTAGGATCGGGAAATAGGACAAGTCAACCTCCCAAAAAGGGAAAGAAACAGGTGCAAATAAATAAACCCAAACAAAGCCCCCATGCATGTTTAAATAGTTTACAACAAGGTGCGAGTACAAAAAGAGTCTCAAAGTACAATACCAAAAGAAAAAAAAGGTACGACAACAGCAACAACTCCAACTGTCCGGCTAGTAGGGTCCCGCACAGCCCTGGTAGCCCTCCTGGAAACCTGAAAGTAAACGTAGGGTGAGTATACAAGTACACTCAGTAGGGAAAACCAAGACTCTCATGAACAAGTAGGGGAACGTACTAAAGTCCCGTGAGAAAAAAAGAGTAAACCAAACACCTAACAAGGAAAACTACCCATCCCATGCCTCACCAAGGCTCACTCCCCAAATAACGCAAGTCGAGTAATATATATAATAAGAGCACATCGATGTTTGGGTACCCCGCGCCACTTTCCCACTGGTTATTGAGACATCCTACGCGTCGGACCAATCCCGCCATTCTCACTGCAGTCCCACTGCCACACCCTCCCGCACACACCTGGGCCACAACCACATGCAGTCCCACTACCGAAATCCCGCCCGCACACACCTGGGCCTCAACCGCACGCATTCCCACTGCTGAATCCCGCCCGCACACACCTGGGCCACAACTGTCACATGTAACCATGCCTGCAAACACCTAGGCCAGAACAACCACCGCCATGCCCGAAGACACATGGGCCTCATCCCGAAGACACTTGGGAAACCACCTGCCGCACACACCTGGACAACCACCAAAACACCCCGCCCGATGGTTCTTGGCCCAATAATGGACTTCAGGCCATCACAGCCTTCCCAAAGGTACTTGGGCTATCCGGTAAAGGGAGCAGAAAAGGAGATAATAACCATCCACTAAGGATAGTGTTGGGAAAAACACCCTTCCCCCATAAATGTGGGTGTTCGGCACTGAGTTCTCAACTTGGGTGGGGCGCGAATAAGAAACAAAAAGCTACAAGTATAGATATATGTAACAAACACTCACCCAAAACTTAGGTTTTCCTAGCCAACCTACAGAACACAACACCACTGCGTCCGGGTCACAGTTCACGACCCTTGCCCACAAAAACCATTTGTCCCATTCTTGTTTCACGTTCGGTTAAAATGTTCAATTGATTTTAAGCACTACTGGGCAACTCCCATAAGCATAACCAAAGAAAGCGTCCAAAGCATGGATCAACCAAAACACTCACACCCGGTTCTGCCAACAGAGGATCTCTCCCCAATTTGTGATAAAAACTCACAACCACTGAAACCATACCAACAGGGAATCCCATCCCCAAATTCACACAACCACCGAGAGTATAAAAGAACAGGGGATCCCATCCCCTCCCACATTTCCAGCAATCGGACCGAAAGTAAAACATCCAACTACCACTACCAACACAAGTCAGGGATTTTCAAATTTAAACGACTTAACACACTCCATGATTTCAAATTCCGTGTGTTCTAGGAGTTATCACAGAAGGGTTTATCCTGGTGCTTTCAACTTATTCAGCCGGGCATACGTGATTAACCAATTTCACAGCAGGTGTTCACAATTTCAGCAACCCATTTAAAACATCACGAGGGGATTCATCAGTGCACATACAACGACCACCAACGACCTCAATTTTCAGAAAACATGAACCAGCACAACTAAAAAGGATGATCACAAGATAAAGCATAACAACGATCACAACCCCTTCCCCTTCTTTCTTTAGAACTTCGTTTATTATCTTCATTAAGGTTCGGTTCAACCAATTCCATAGGAACAAAAATAACGCCCACCCCGCATGATACACAAAGGTGAGAGACGAGAGAAATTCCCTACCTGTTGATAGATGATCGACGTTTAGGCCGGGGGCGCGGAACTCTACGGATAACGATGTGGCGGTCCTGATGCACCAGAAGAGCCACGATCGAGGAAGGGGGGGAACCACGGCCTAACCCTTAATTTTTAAGAGCAAGGGACGGTTGAGGTGAAAACGCAAAACCGCGTAAGACGTGGAAGTCGTGGGTTGACCACACGGCTTGACTCATCATTAAAGGTGCTGGGTGGTTTAAACCGAATCATGAGTCGATTCAGTATCTAATTAAAACTTTTGTGCACGTTTCGGGTCTTTAAGGCATTTTCTTTTCTTTTAAACGAGGCAGAATAGGGTTTAAAACCCTATTTGTGAAAAAGGAGCGTTACTGGAACAACTTGGCAAGGTCGGGTGATGTCGGCCAGTTCCGCCAATCCGTCACACCGATCGGTCGCACCGATCGGTCGCACCGATCGGTCTCACCGATCGGCACCCCTTAAGGATCTGGATTTTGGCAAAGGAAGGGACCAAGGGGGGTCTGGGTCATCACATGGGTAATGGAAAATAAGAAGGCGTATCGTCCATGCCCTGTTAAGTATGCCTTATACGCTCCAGTAGATTCAACGCCTTTTTTCATGAGGGAAAAGAAGTCCCTTTACATCTATAGTCATAGGATGCGTGGAAAATATTTATTGAAAATTGTTTTATAGAAATCCATGTATTCTATCTCCATGATCTCTTCCTCCGGCTTTGTATTTTTGATCAACGCCCACCATTGATTAGCTTCACCCTCTTCCCGATAAGAAGCAATAAGAACATTCTATTTTTTGGAATGTTAAAGAATGGAGAAAATTTTATAAATGGAGTTGATCCATTGTTCTGTGATTGAGGGATCAGATGATCCATTGAAATTATGATTCTTTTATCTCATGAAGATCTAGTGTACATCTTATTATTTTTTAGGGGGGTGGATGATCGTCTTTTCACATG
This sequence comes from Viscum album, assembly GCA_963277665.1. Taxonomy (NCBI): domain Eukaryota; kingdom Viridiplantae; phylum Streptophyta; class Magnoliopsida; order Santalales; family Viscaceae; genus Viscum; species Viscum album. Next base: position 272,386,072 of record OY728145.1, on the reverse strand, counting down.
AATCTATTAAAAACATGAGTTAACAGAGAGGGTATTCTGATACATTTTGTGATTTATACTCCCATCAGATTGGGAATGTCATTAGAATAGTCATCGCATTGATATTCACATCAGTTGTTAGCCCGAGTCCTCCTATTGCTAGACATTGGAAGGAATAAAAGGAATGATAGGGGTCACACATAAAGGGGGATCCAATGAAAAAAGGGATAACTTATAAATTAAATTTATTTCTTTAGAATATGAATTTATAGGATTCAATCTCTGTTTTACATGATTTAATTCCAAACATATATTCATAGGGGAATTTCTAAACCCTAATAATGGATTATACTAAACTTACGAATTTACCAAGGGATATCCCCTGGGAGTGTGGAATAAAGTGTGCAGCAAGGCCCATTGTCATGCACCAATTCCTGTTCGAGTCTAACTCAAAAATGGGTTTTTTGGGTTTTACCCCTAGATTCATCTATTCCAGAGCCACGTCTACTTGTTTATATCCAGAAAGGGATTTATTTACATGATAAACAACTAACTCTATACTCACCAAGATTTAGAGATATTTTTATTATAATTATTCTTATCCTTCAGTCTTTCACTATAGTTTTCTAATCATAATCCCAAAAATAACAAAACCTATCCTTGGATACCAACTATAACAACACTTCTCATTATTAAACAGTTAAGCATGATTTATTACAAAAATATGCACTGAAGACAATTTCGAGGATCGAGAGGTCTAGTGTCTTGGGTAATTATGAACATTACATTACAACTGAAAACATAAAATACAATATATTTATCAAAAACATATTTTTCATTACCACAACATTCCTTCCCACCTAGAATTGCATGGGATAACCTGAGGACATATGTAAGAAAAGTGTGATCTATAAATCCCTGTATGATACTAGAAAAGGAATAACATGAATAATATAGTACATGTTAGGATATTGGAATATCAATGGAGCACAAGAGAAACATGAACATAAATTCATAATATAACATGATTATCAGAACATGGAAATGTGCCAACAACATATATCATGATATTATCATGATCCAGGACTCATTGCACATGGATTATCATGAGTAAAACATCATTGAACTTGAATTAAAATTATTAAACACTAATTGAACATGGATTATAATGATTAAACTCTCATTGAAGATGGTGTATCATGATACTAATCATTACCAAATGTATTGGAGTGCTATTAGGGTGCACCCTTTAAAACAGTTCATTTCACACATAAGTGTGCCATAAGGATCATATAATATTGATTCATTCTACACCATTATTTATTCCATGATATAAAAATGTAGAATGAATACATTTTAGTACCCTTAAATATTTATATATATCCATAAAGGTGAATACCCTTGATATAAAAATGAGTATTGTAATCACTACATAATGATTTTGTCTTGGAAAATTGTGGTGCAATTTCGGCAGCATAACGGTGTGATGTAAAAATTAATAAAAAAGGATGATGAGAGAGAAAGGGATATATAATCATATTTAAATGAAATGTATATTAATAGGTTCATATAGATACATTTACCAACACAAATAATTTTGAAATATAAGTCGTAACATAATAAAGAAACATGAAGAAAGAGGAGAAATGGAATAACTCTTACAAAATTTCGGTAGGGTTACAAGTGTACAGGGGAGGGATTAATGAGAGATAAAAAGGACTCTCGTCATTAAAACATAAGGTGTAAAGTATGGGGAGGTTCTGAATCATACACTAACATTCTTATTTTAATGTAAATGGGTATTACAACATAATGAATCTTGAATACAAAATATGAAAGGAAGGAATCCCTTATGTGACTTCAAGACCTCAAGGAGGGGCTTATAGAGAGCTTGGGGTGCCATGGGAGGTTTCTAGAGAGATGAGGGAAGAGTGGAGACGTGATCCATGGATATTTAGTGGATAAAAGTAAGATATTGGGTGGGTTTATATTGGAAATGGGAATGGTATTCTTTAATATTTCAGAAACCTAGGTTTTGGGAACAAAATAATTAAATATTCAAACCTACAAACCATACCCTGGTTTTTGCCCATGGTTTTTTCAAAAGGGGAGTAGAAAACATTTTTTATAAGGAAAATTTCCAAGATTATTAAAATAATAGTCGGTATTATGTCGATGAGTGTCACACTCTTAAGTAAATCATTCTAAAATAATAAAATATTTTATAAACCTTGGAGGGTTCACTAAGGCATTGCCAATTTAATCAAAAAAATCTAAAATAAAATTATTTTAATGATAAAATATATATTGGCTGAATAAAAATTTTTATAGTATCTTATAACATCACAATTAGGTAATTATGATGTTATTACCAAACATTCTATATTTATATGCTATTTAATTTTTACAAAAAAAATTATTGTCTTAGATAATGGTAAAAAATAAACCATTTCATAATTTCGATGTGCTGATTTCTAAACTAATATTAATTTTTTCATATTAATTTTCTAAATATTAGAATTTTAACTTTTAAAATATAATCTGACATTTATTGAAAATTCATGGGTTTTGAAAAAACAGTTTCTAACCCTTAATTAAAATTACATATGCATTCATTAAAATTATAAGATTATTTATATTTAATAAAAAGTAATTTAGTAATAATATTTTATTAAAATATTATTTAATTCAAATATCAATTAATTCATCAAAATATATTTCTTAATGGAATTTATATATTAACTAACAATACTATTTGTGCTCTAAAAACCATTTACAATGTAAAAATAATATAATAAATGTAATTATTTATTCAATACAAAAATAATACACATGATAATAATGATATGGCCTTATTAAATATCCCTTTATTACAATAGTGTATTCCCTAAGATTATAGTATGTGATGGTGGGGCTTTCATGGGGTCATTCTATAAACATAGTTTCGACTGTGATCTCATTGAGCTTGAACTTCCCCCGTAAACGGTTTCTTTAATGCTTAAGGTGTTGGATCTTGGATTGGTATTGGTCTAGGTAAAAGACCAAAAGTGCTATCAACATCAAAATATCCAATAAATTAGCTTCAAATGTAATGATACTACTGGTCGAGACCATTACCTCATTTTTCAATTTCAAAAATATTCTTTAAAAACTTATATACTCATCATGTGATCACTATTCTATGGCTATATTATCAATGGTAATCATACATTACGATTATTTTATACCAATAAAAAAATCAATGAGTATTCTTGTATCCATAATACATTTAATTAAAAAATCTAATTTTATTCATGAATTTTTGGGCTGTAACAACAATAATTTCTTTGTTTATTTTTATTTCCCTTAAAAAAATTATCATTCAACTTTTTTAAATTTTTTTAAAAGGATTCCTTAGAAGTTCCAAGGACAGATACGATGCAAGTGCATATGAATCCAGTTAGTTATTTTTTATTATTTTTTTAAACTCTAGTTTATTGTTGTGATTATATCGTCCTCCAAAACCTGGACTAGAAAAGGTTGTAATGAACCACTTATTCCCATTGGATAGGGAATATAACAAATCTTAACCTGGACATAAGGGGAATTTCCAAGATGCTAAAGGATATCAATAAATTCCAATGGGTTTCATATATAAGTGGGGGATGATCTACCATCTAAAAATAAAACCATTAAACCAAAAAATCATTACCAAACAACCCGCTATATGAGTCATGAATAAAATAAAGATAACACAACTATGTTATTAATATCAAAAACATTCCAAAGTGTGAAACAAGAGAAGGACAAATAACTATCAATTAAAATAGAGGAAGAAAAAATAATGATTCCAATAATACAACAAGACTCTATGATCCACAAACTCTGTGCTCCAAAATCACCAAATAGATCATGTATTGTGAGGTGGTATAAAAAAAGTGTGATAATTTACATGTCTGATGTCTTAGAAGATAGCATCTAAAAAGCACCCAGGTTTCAAGATGGGGTAAGTATAACACCCATTAGGTTTCCCCTAATAACTTCCCTACTCATGATACTAGGATAGAAATGTTACCCAAATTTATATAAAACCATTTATATTAAAAAAATCATCAAAATAGTTCATAAAAAAATATAACCAAGTTCTCAAAACCATTTCAGACCAAAATAAATCTAGTGAAATTGAAAAAAAAATTAATGAAATTTATTTTTCCATAAAATAAATAAACAAATATTTAAACCCATTTAAAAATATTCCTTTCGAATTCCCATTCCATTGATCACACCACACCCTCACATGCATTAAAATAAAACACCATATTCTCATGAGTGGTGATTTATCCTTCCACTAAGCCTTCACATGGTGGACCACTTTGATATGGGTACTTCAGGGCCATATCAATCCCAACCTTTTGATGGTGGTCCTTCTTGCCCATATCTTTCTCTTTCAAATACATATTAACACACACAATGACCCATGCTAATCCCATGCCATATCTATGTGTGTTCAACCAATTAAAACCCTTTTAATAAATACATTATTTTATGGAAAACTATTGAAAAATCCAATTCGAACCAACCGATTCATTCCAAAAAAAATAATTTTATTGAAAACATATGTAATGACCTAGAAATTTTATATAATTTTTTTAATTAATTATATGTAATTATTATAACACTTCAATAAAATCAACGAAATGTGATTTTGAGACTCGGAGAGCCTGAAACATAATTTTGAAAATTTTTTATTATACCCTCAGTAAACATGTGAGCAATAATTTCTATCTTATGAATAGGTAATCAGATTTAAAATAAGAGGGCAGTGTTAAATTTTAAGAGTTGGTTTTTTCCAAGCTGAATTGTAACATCAACAAGCAACAGTCGAATGGAAATTATAATTTTTGGGATTTTTAGAAAAATAATAAAACCACTCTTTGAGTTATATTATTTTTCTTCAACTGTTGAGTAATGGTTGGTGGAACTATAGTGTAATGACAGTCATTATATGATAGTCATTTAACGAGCTGTTACATTTCTGTGTAATAATAACTCTCATGTGATTAATTGGTTCATTAATTAAGGTTAATTAATGAACTAAAATAAAAGATCCAACATGGAGAATATTTCTTTTTATATGATCAATCTGTTGGCGAAGATATTGGAATTGTGGGAAATATTTGATGAATCGCTGCTGACGTCACCCTCCAATGAAGAATGATGATTGATCGATGACCATTGAAGGATTCATACAATACATAGACGAACAATGATGAGCATCTTTGAATGTGGATTCCTACCTTCATCCACAACGAATTCCACTAAATCCAGGTAGCTGGTTTAATTATTTTATTTGATTAAAAGACAAGACATTTTTATTCTTGAAATAAGTGGCACAAACATGGATCTACCGACTAACAGGTTGATTCGAGGCTCATTTTTTCTTGTGGGTGGTTGTTGAGGGGTCTTTTTTGGGGGATAATATTTCATTCAAATTCTGATTGATGCTTTCCCCATGTTAAAACAACAATGTAGAGGGTGTTGGCCCTAACGAACAAGGCTCGGGCCCCCTCCATTCGTGGTTTCTGTGCGTTCATTGTGTGTGACTGGGTAATAAGGCGAGAAGATGAATCCATGGGCTTTTTAGTGAGCTCAGTAACCCAGGAGGCCCATAGGCACAAACATAAAGGAAAATGGGCCACTAGAACATATCTGGTGGGACGTAGAAGTAGCCATCAGCACGACACCACTGATGTGATTACCATCTTAGGAAATTTTTGTGGAGACGGAATCCCATGTAGGGGCCATGATGGAAATATCAGTAGATAATTGGGCCACAGATATTGGAAGGCCTGGTGATGACACACCGTGAGAGGAAAACGAAGCGGTCCGCTCAGGTCGATTGGTACGACTAGGTTTTGCAGGTTAGCTGATCCCGCGAGCTATACCAGCCAGCCAGACCGGACTCGTGGGCTGGTCCAGATCATCTAGCCGGGCCGGACCCACTGGCCAGTCTAGACCTACAAACTAGGTCGGACCCACAAGCTAGGCTGGACCCGCGATCCCAATGGCCCGGCCAATCTGGACCCCAAACGAACCCGAACTCGACCATTCCTGTTTCACTAAAACAGTTATATATGGAAAATTGGGTGTCCATTTGACATGTTTTCTATGGTGTTGGGACCCTTGGGATAGGGATTTCCTTTTGAGATACTCCACATAACATTATGTGGATGTTGGCATATGGCTGGGTTGGATCAGACAGGAATCTTACAGGGTACAATTTACCTTTTTTCTTGTATCTTATAGAACGGGCATCCGATGGACGCGCCGTGTGTAGAATTGGAACCCTTAATTCAAGGTGGTCTTATGGGTTTCTTTTTTTTTCGGAATTCGTGTTGGTTGAGTTGCGACCAATAGTATAAGGGGAAGAAACCACAAAACTCAAACGCACCAAGTGCATAAATCTTGTGTCGGGATGTCAAGTCAAGAGCGAACCAATTGTGGATCGGCATGAGAGAGACCGTTTGTGGATCGACAGAAGTGCAACCCTCAGTGGATCAATAGTATAGAGACCCTATATGGATTTTCATGAGAGAGACTCTTTGTGGATTGGTAGCAATGCGACCCTCTATGGATCGGCAGTAGGGAGACCCTCTATGGATCGTCATTAGAGAGACCCTTTGTGGATCAGAAGTATATGGACCCTTTGTTGATCCATAGTATAACCTTTCAACATAATAATATGATCTAGATATAGATTAATCATCTTTATTCTGGTTCTCTATGTTGTATACCTGGTGTGAGATGTCTTTTACTAAATGCATTGTTATTTAGCTCATGATTTTTGGTTTTTACATGTAGAATCCTAGGAGAACTTCTGGGGTCTCAGGGTCCCTACTGGGTATTGGGATACTCACCCCAACATGGGATTCACTCCTACCTTGTTGTGTCTTGTTTAGATGATAGAAAAATTTTCTAAGACTTGGGGTTCCATGGCTAGGAATTACTTGGAAGTGCTTGATAGACGCGGTGAGTAGCAGTTATGATAGATGAGAAATTGTACCTACCCATCAAGTAGGATCCTTAGTGGACGCCCTTTAGGGCACATATTTTCCAATTTTTTGTACTTTATTTTCAATTGGGTTTTTATACTTTCTCTTTCTACTTTCAGATCACACTTATACTATCACCAGTTCTAGATATGGTTTTCTTATGTTGTGTATCTTGTTTTTGTGTGTACAGGTTTAAAAGAAATTCCTTACCTTATTGGGATATCCCTTTCTGCTTCTAGTCGCCAACACCTACCCTATGGAAGGTGGGATTGGGGTAGTTACGACACGGGCCCCAAGGGACGGGTCCTGACATTGTGGAATCATATGGTGGTCGGTTCTAGCAGAAGAACTAAGAGTCTGTGTTTGTCAATAGAGAAATGGTGTTAATTGTCTTGAGTTAATATTACAGTTTGGGGAGTCTAGTGTTAGTGCGGTGGCCGACATATCCATACACTAGGACCCTCTGTTCTGATTTTTGACATGATACACGAAACAACTGTTTGTGTCTGTTTTGAAAATGTTATTTTGATCTCTATTGATTTATCTCACCAATTATAACTTATTGACTGTGGAGCATTTGTTTCTTTATAGAATTCCTCTACATAGATAGTCATCTAGGATTCTAGTGATAGATCAAGATTTAAGACCAATAAGTGATGAGGCATTGGTATAGGGAACACTTACAATGTTATCACCTTCAGGTAGTGTACCAGCAGAACCGCCACCCATAGGCAGCAGTTTCCACTATCCCCACTAGTGGGCCATTCAAGCTGACTAACCACATTGCAGGAGTTCCAGATACGTATGCCACTATGGTTTCGAGGTGAGAAAAACTCACAGGCAGCTAAGGACTGGTTGGATATTATGGCATGAGTTTTCTGCTTGATCAAGACACTAGCAAAGCAGATGGTGATCTTAGATGTTAATATCTTTTAGGACATGTTAGGGAGATGGTGGAGCCTAACATTATAGAGACACGAGGAGATGACTCTATACAGGTTGGACTTCAGGAGCCTCTTCATGGTGGAGATCGTTGCAGCGACATTACAGTCAATGCGTATTCAGGATCTACTACACTTATAGAAGGGAATCCTGACAGTGGCCCGGTACTCGGAGAAACTCACCAACCTATCTCACTACTTCACCGACATGGTATGATACCCATTCTTCAAGGAACCAACCTTTGTGAAGGGACTCCGATGGGAGATTAGAGCCTCGATGATATCACTCAATATTCCGATGTAAGCTAGAGTACTAGAGTGATCTCTATTATTGGGGAACTTCCTAGCTGAGTAGGAATCAACGGTGGGAGCCACCACCAGAAGACATGCATCCAAGTCATCTACAACAGGTAGTAGGCTGATGGTTCATACGAGCAGACTGTGTTACATGTGCATAGGGAAATGTCACATGGCACACAATTTCTTTAACCACCATACTGATGATTAGAAGATGGTCGAAGGATAACCAAGGTAGAGGCAAAGGTTCGAGCAAGGAGGTCTACAGGGCAACAGTCATGGAAGATAAGTAGTCCTTGCAACAATCATTGGGCAACAATTTAAGGTACTACCATCACCACCCCTAGGCGGTCCACACTGACCTTAGGGAGTACGTGGAAAGAGATGAGCTCAACTTCATGTGGAAGAGTCTTATGACTACTAGGCTCCAGATATGATTAGAAGTATGACCTCTATCTACTCTACCCAATCTGTAGTTCTTTTAGACACATGTGATAGTCAATTTTTTTATTTCCACGGTTCTCGTTCAGAGCACGGAGATTTAAGTGGAGCCGTTGGCTCAATCCTTATAATTATATACTCCTATAAGTTGGAATTCGGCAACTACGCAATGGTGTCGACAGATTGATCGTACTCTATAAGGTGAGAAATTTGGTTGGTATCTCTTAGTAGCAGCATCGATTCCTTAAGTCGTCATCTTTTGTATGGATTGGTTATCCACAGCCCATGCTCATATCGACTATTTTAGACGCAAATTCTGGTGTGTCAGTGAGGATGTGATTAGTTTTTCCTTCCCCGATGAGGATGGAACAATTACATCATTGGATGGTCTTTCTTGAAGGAGGGTGCAGTCGATCACTCATCAGTTGGCTATCCTTAACCTCAGTGTAGTTGACGAGGGGTGTTCGAGCTATCCAATAGTGGTGGACCAGTATGCATATGTCTTTCTTGAAGAAGTTATGGGACTACATACGTGCAAAGAGGTTGACTTCTACATCGACCTATACACAGGGATGAAATTGATATCTACACTAGAATATCATATAACTCTTTTGGATCTTCATGATTGGAGTGTATAGTTGGAGGACATATAGAGAAAGGGGTTTGTAAGACCCATTGATTCTCCACGGGTGGCCTTGATTTTGTTCTCCAAGAAGGTGAATGGGAGTTTGATGATTTTCTTATTCAATTGGTGCCCAAACTATGTGACCATGAATAAAAAGTATTTTTCCATTGAATGATGATCTCTTGAACTAGTATAATGGATCATGGTGGTTTTTGAAGATAGACCTCAAATCAGGCTATCATCAGCTTAGGGTATGGGATGAAGACGTACCGAAGACATATTTCATATACCAGTATAGCCAATATGCGTTCTTGGTGATGCCTTTCTATGTGACCAATGCCTCAAAAGTGTTAATGGGACTCATGAATAGGATCTTCCAGCATTACGTCGATCGCTTCATGGTAGTCCTCATTGAATAAATCATTGTGTACTCAGCGTAGGAGAAGGATCACGCCACACATCTACGAACAGTACATCATACTCTCCCAGAGAACCATCTTTATGGTATGATCTCAAAGTACCAGTTCTTGATAAGCGATGTTCACTTTCTGGGACACGTTATCTCAGAGGTTGGACTTGTGGTGGATCTGGAAAATATAGAGACAATGCTTGTTTGTGAGCCACCCAAGAGCGTGATCGAGGTACAAAGTTTCCAGGGGTTGGCTGGGTACTAACAAATATTTTTACCCAAATTCTCCATTGTAGAAGCACCCTTGTAATCTTTTAAAATGAATGGAACGCCCTTATTATGGACATATAAGTTCCCTCAATGTTTCCTAAAGCTGAGGTAAAGACTGATGAGTGCCTTCATCTTGAGGCTACCAAAAGAGGGTGTTGGGTATGTAGTTTAATGTGACACATCACAGATTAGACTGGGATGTGTCCTAATGCATGATTTAGTGTTGATCACCTATGGATCACGACATCTAAAGAAACATGAGTAGAACTACATCACCCATGACCTAGAGTTAGCAGTATTGGACTTCACATTGAAGATTTAGTGGCACTACTTGATGGGTGAACAGTTTAATATCTACTCTAATCACAAGAGTCTCATGTATATCTTCTCACAAAAGTAAATGAACCTAAGACAATATAGATTGTTGGAGTTTATCTAGGACTATGATTTTGAGATAGTCTACACTCATGGGAAGGAGAAAATAGTGGCAGATGTACTCAATAGGGGGACGGGTATATAGTTGTTGAGTGAGGTGACAGAGCAGCTAGCCAGGTTGCAAATATCCATTGTGGATGGAGATGGAGTGGCATACATCCATTATATGACTGTCACTACCCCACTCCTTCACTGAGTTCTGGAGGCATGGCTTGGGGATGTTAACTATGAGGACAAATGTGCTCAGATATCATCAGGACATGCTTCTGATGGATTGTTGATAGGTGGGTAGCATGTCTTACTTTTTAGTAGAAGTTCCATGGTACCAGTGAAATTTCAGTAAGAGGTGTTATAGGAGTTCCATACATCCCCTTGGGAATACATCTTTTTGTGGCGAAGATGTACTAGGACCTCTAATGTCAGTACTAGTGACAAGAGATGAAGAAAGCAGTGGAGGAGTTCGATTCACAATGCCTCACATGTCAGCAAGTCAAGTCCGAGCACCAGGTTCCATTAGTCTTAACTCAGCCGCTGGAGGTACTGGAGTGAAAATGGGATGGTATCTCAATGGACTTCATGACATGGGTTACCAAGTATGTCCAAGTTCCATGACTCTATCTTGGTGATTTTTGACTGACTCAGCAAGTCACCCCATTTTCTACCCATCCCAGAGAAGGGATCAGTAGAGGGCCTATGATGCCTCTACATCCTGCTGATAGTATGGATTCATAGGGTTTCATCAATGATCATTTCAGATCATGAAATTTGATTAACATTTCGATTGTGGAAGGGATTATAGGACTCGTTCAGGACTCAACTATTCTTGAGTGCGGCCTTTAATCCACAGACATATGGTCAGATGGAGCAGACCATACAGACACATGAGGACATGCTTCATGTTTGCATCCATGATTTTGGAGATAGTTGGGAGGATCACATACCACTGGTTGATTTTTCATACAACAAAATTCATCACTCCACCATCAGCATGACACCTTTTCAGGCCATGTACGGGTGAACATGTAGATCACCTATATGTTGGAGAGACCTAGGGGATTCATCACTTATGAGTATAGATTGGTACGAGCTACCAATGAGAAGGTGCAGGTCATCTAGAAGCATAAGAAGAATTCATAGAGCAGGCAGAAGTCTTATGTCAATAGGAGATGAAGATCCATGGAGTTCACGGAGGGATACCATATTTTCCTTTAGGTCTCACCCTGTCGAGGATTGAAAATATTTGGCTTAGGTGGCAAGCCTTCTATGAAATTCATCAGACCATTCTAGATTCTGAGCAGAATTGTCAAAGTGGCATACTACCTAGATTTACCCCAATAGACGCAATGGGTGCATAATGTTTTCCACATTTCACAGCTGGGGAGATATGTGCATGAACCATCACACATCATTGACTAGGGAGAGCTAGACATTGACGATGGGGGGGACATTTGTCGAGTTCCCGGTGGAGATAGAGGATCGACAAGAGAGGGTCATACGAGGAAGGTTGATTCCTCTAGTTTGTGTTTGGTGGCCACACGAGAACCTCCAAGAGATCACATTGGAGTGGGAGGCTCAACTTCGTGCTTAGTACCCCTATTTTTTTCCTTGGAATTTTTTGTGGATTTAGGGAATGTAAATCCTTAAGGTGGAGAGAATGTAAAGATTCAAAAATTCAATATGTTTTTTTATTAATTATATGGAATTACTATGAGACTTTAAAAATTGATGGCACATGACTCTGAGGCTTGGGGATCCCAGAATGAAATTTTGAACTTTTTTTAATGTACAATCATTAAAAGTTTGAGTGGCCTTTTTAAACTTTTGAACTTATTCTCAGATTGAACATCCAAACGAACTATTGAATTCTCAATACCAAGATTCTCTTAGGCAAGCCATAACATCAACTCGCATGGGTCAGATGAAAAATATAACTTCTTGGACTTTTTGAAAGTATAATAAAACAACTCTTTGAGTTATTTTATTTTTCTTCAACCATTGAGCAATGGTTGGTAGGAAAACAGTTTAATGATGATAATTAAATGATAGTCATTTAATGAACTCTTACATGTCTATGTAATGGTGATGTTTGAGTGATAAATTGGTTTATTAATTTATGTTCATTAAGGAACTACAATAATGGTCACATTGTAGAGCCTATTTATTTTTTATTTAATCAACCCATTGGTGAACAAATAGGAAATCACAGGGAATGATCTGATGAAACGCCGGGGAAGTTACCCTCCAATGAAGAAAGGTGATTGATTGATGACCGTTGGAGGATTCGAATTGGACATCGATGAACGATGAAGTACATCTTTAAATGCGGATTCCTTCCTTCTTCTGAAACGGATTCCACTGAATCTTTCTAGGAGATTTAATTGTTTTATGTGTTTAATATAATCATATTTCCTATTATTGAGAAACAATACAAGAACTCGGATCAACTGCCTAATGGTTTGATCTGTGACTAATTCATTCTTATGTGTGGTTATTGTGGAGCATTTTATTAGTGATTTTCCTTATTTCAAATGATGATTGTTGTTTTTACCATGTTTAAACACTAAAGGGGAGGGTGCGGTCCAATACGGACAAGGCATAAACCACCGCCGTTCTTGGTTTATTTGCATTATTTTGGTGTAACCAGGAAACATAGTGGAAAGATGAATCCAAGGGATTCGTAGTGAATGTGGCAACCCGGGAGGAACGTAGGTGTAGACGAAAAAAACAGACCACTAGAGAATCTCCGGTGGCCCGCAGAACATGTCGCCAGCGTGGTGGAGCTGGCTACTGATGGTGGCAGCTGGACCATGCTAGTCACAGGGAGATATCGGTGCCTGTAGGCACTGCATTGGTTGGAATCAGTGGTGTCGACAGGCTGCATAGGGGAAACAAAGTGTCCTTCTCTGGCCGCTTGGCTAAAGGCAATGTCTTGCTCCGGTGGATCAGAAGTATTGAAACCCTCTACAGATTGGCAGGAGTGTGATCCTCTATGGATCAGCAGTGGTGAGGCCCTCTGTGGATCTGTAGTAGTTTGACCCTCTGTGGATCGGTAGCAGAGGAACCCTTTCTGGATTAGCAGAATAGCGACCCTTTGGGGATCAGTAGAAGAACCTCTCAACATAAAGAAATGATTTAGCTTAAGACTAATCATCTTTATTCATTTTATCTAAGTTGTATACCTGGTGTGATCTATTTTTTACTTTATGATTTTTGATTTAGATCAATATTTGTGGGTTTTTCTTGCGAAATTCAGGGAGACCTTCAGGGGTCTCAAGGTCCCTACTAGGTATTTTTATACTAACTCTTACATGGGCATCACCCACACCTTGTTGCGACCTGTGTAGAAGATAGACAACTTGAATGTGACTTGTGGAGCTTGGTTTAGATGGTGCTTGGAGGTGATTGATAAAATCGGTGAGTGATAATGGTGGCAGATGATGAGATGTACCTACCATCATGTAGTATCCTCGGTGGACGACCTACGGAGCATGTTTCCCCCCATATTTTTACTTTTTTCAGTTGGGGTTTTATAGTTCCCATTTTTACATTCAATTCACACTTTTACTATTATAATCTCTACTTTTGGTTGTCATTTATTATGTACGTAGTCTCTATGTGTATAGGTTTTAAGGTAATGCCTTCCAGTTTTGGGATATACCTTACTGGTTCTAGTCGCTAACCTCGGGCCTATGGAAGGTGGGATTAGTATAGTCACGGAACGGGCCTCAAGGGGAGATTCCAAAAAACATATCAATCAAATCCATGTGCCACTATTCCTTAAAGTGCCCATTTTAAAATCCCCATTTTAAAAACAAGCTCAAAATCACATTAATCAAAATACCGAATTTTCCAGATTTCCACAAATTACCAAACCATCACACAAGAGGGTTTCCATAAATTGTTCAACATAAAAATCATAATAAATTCAACACGAGATATTTAATATGAATGCATGTCACTAACTTTTACTATATGTAGTCAAGAGTGAAGACACTAACCGCAAAGTTTTTGTAGAAAACCAACAACATACGAAGAATGCACTAGAAACTGGGTTGATGCACCACAAAAACATCTGTAGATCCATTATACTACAAAAAAATAAGAACAAATATCACCATATTTGGCATCCACTGTCTTAGATATACCCATAACAGGTGTTGATATGTTAAATGAATATATGAGGAGAAGTATATCTAAGTAGATCTAAAGAAATGTGTTGGGAATGAAAAGGAATGTCACCTGCCAAGAGAATTCGACATTCAAACACAAATGGATTGCTCCAGATAGCTTCCTAAACACATGGGATAAAATTCCTAACATTCAATGGAGAGAATTCATGAATTAAATCCATTTAGAAGTATAACAGATAAATTAGGAGAAAAAATGAGTAAGATCCTAAAAAATAGGATCTTTCTTTTTCCCTACACATAGTTAGTATTTACAGTTAGGCAAACTAGGCACTAACTGTGGGTTTTCCAATGTCCCAAAACTAGATGTGCTTATGGTTTAACCTTGGACCTCTACATGGTTTGGAAAAATCATTCACAGATTATGCACCTATCATTTTGCTCCAAAAACTTTTTGAACGTTTACCAAACACTCCCATCCTTCAGCCTTACACTTTATAAACTAGAAATGCATCATGTTAGGGTTACATAGTACAAAATGGGGGTACTACATTCTCCCCATCATTGGTATTTTAGTCCACAGAATAAAGAAAACCCTCACTATTCTAAAATATTTCTGGTGATTTCTCTTTCATTTCCTTCTCACATTCCCAAGTCTCTTCCCGAATCTAACAATGTTTCCATAAAACCTGCACTAGAATGATGCTTTTTAAGTGAAATACCCTCTCTTTCCTATCGAAAATCCACACCGGGATATGTACCAATGAATAATCCATCTCTAGGTCAATGTGAAAACTTCTGATCACATGGTTTGGATCAAGCTGATAACTCATCATCTAAGATATGTGGAACACATTATGCATAGAACCAAAACGTGGTGGCAATGCCAGCTGATATACCATCTGTCCATGTAACATCCCAAGTAAGTAATGAAGAAGAGATAATTTTATCTATGTCTATTAATGATTAAGATAGTGTTTTAGAGGCTTAAAATGAAAATAAATACAATCTTAAGCATGGAATACACCAATATTTTTTAAAAGATTATTTTACTGCCTTTTGATGGAAAACCATTTTTAAATCTATCTTTTGACAATTTTATAAGCTATGTTTGTCAAAATAAACATATTATTTATGATTGGGACATAAAAATTTACTTTGTGTGAATTTTTGGTATTTTTCAGACAATGTTATTTTTTTAATGAATAGTGAAAAATACTACATTTTACATCAAAACTTCTTTTTAATCTAATTTATTTATATGATTAGATTATCTTTTGAATTGGTTTTGAAGTGAAATTAGAATATATTTTTACCATTTAATCCAATGGTGGTCATTGGAATCAATTTCACTTTGAAATTGGACTTAAACTGGTGTCAATCTTTTGATACTTATTATTTCATAAAAACGCGCTATTTTTCATGACAACGGGAATTAATTATTAAATTAATTAATGTAAATTATATGATTTGAATTTTTTAAAATAGACATAATTTATGAATTTGGAGTATCAAATATAGCTTAGGGTGAATTTTTGGTAATTTTTGGAAAAACTTCAATTTTTGATGAATAGTGAAACCACTAAGTGGTACTTATAAAAACTGATTTTTCGTTTAAATGAAATTTTGCCATATTTGTGTTTTGAATTTCAAAAATCAGACATACATGGTTTTCATTAAGAAGTTAAATTTGGTTTAATGAGATTATAATAAATTTTTTGTTAATAGTAACTTATTAAGTTTTTAATCGCGATTAGAGGTAATTAGTGTAGTTTAAGGTAAGAATAATGGTTTAATAAAATGAAATGACCTAGACACATGTCCTACCCTTATTGGTTGTGTCATGGCCGACCAAGACAATCCATGGGTCAACTTGGGGTCCCCATGGAGCCACTTTGGTTGGGAAATGACATAAATAACTTTTTTTTTAATGCTGAAGTAAAAAATGACACAAACATGAGTTATTTTACTAAAACAATTTTTACATGGGGTTATACAAGTCATATTTTTGACTATAAATATTCTTTATAAAGATAAAAAGATTTAATACATCATAACATTAAATAAATTAAATTATTTATGACATCATGATGATGCAGCGATGACCTCATTATTTAACGATTTAAATAAAATGGAAAGATAATGTAAAATCTAAGACCTACACATGGCCAAAACCAATTGTATGAGTGGATTTAGAACCCTTATCACCTTATCCTTGAATTATATCAATGTGGGTCCTTTTGAATCTGAAACTCATTTTAAAATAAAGTAACTTATCTTTACTTTCCAAGAGTGCCCCTCCTCTCCTCTTATAAAAGGTCCCCACCTCTACCTCCTTACCCACACTTCCAAAGCCTTTGGCTCGGCCAACCCCGGCCCATTTTGTCTCTACACTTCTCTATCTTACTCCTAGAAGCCTCAATTAGGGCATAAGTCTTCCCAAGGAAGCCTTTGAGATCAAACCAAAGGGAGTTACCAAATTTTAAGGTAATGTCTTCTTTTGAGTCCTTTTGTTTTATTTTGCTTCTCCAACCCCCAAAACACTTTTTATTCTTTTCTTTTGTAACAACTCCAGTATCCTCAATATACTAGGATTTTGTTATAATAAGGATTCGAGCTACACTTACACACACCTTCATCTAATGGTTAACGAACATACTGTTTCCGTGGATGGCGAATTTATGCCTCCCGAAACGATGATTGTTCAACATTCTTTTAACACCTTCAAAGGTGGCCGTTAAGATGACACTATATTTATATATGATATATAATATGTTTATGTTTTCCTTAAGCTTCTGTATTTTTCATTTTGGGTATACCTTTATGGTTTCCATTATGGGTAAACGTGATATCTTCATTTAAGGAAGTGCGGACTACCGCCCCCTCAAAGTGAGTTGATTCGTTAAATACCATATGTGGGAGGTATAAAGGATGGAACAATGAGATTATATATGATATTATACTGGAATTATAATATACCTTTATATCATTATGATTCCATTCTATAAAATACGAAATAGAAATGAAAGTAGCGTTCATGCGTACGTACGGCTTACCGTCTCCATGAACGGTGCAATTCATTTCTTACCTCTAAATGATTATGTAATATTATAAATGCATGCATGTACTGGATATATATGACATATATGATATCTACATCTTGAATACCATTCTTGATATAATGGATACATGAACAACTTGTAATTATAAAGGGTTTATTTTTGACTCAAGTACCAATGATCGTCAAAATGACCGTTATTAACTTCAATTATTACATAGTGTTCATGACATGGTAATAAGTGATATAAAAGGAATAATTAACTTGAAAAAGGTTCTTAAGAAAGTAAAAATTAACTCAAGTTTATTATTCAGGACATTAAAGAACGATCGAGTCAAGTCGTACCTGAGGTATGGGACTTCATCTCAATCTCCTTTCATTGAGGCATATTTTGTTTTATACACAACCTTCTTTTATATGGTGTATAAACCCCTTTGAATTTTACGTTTATCCAAGAGGAATCTTTTTTATATGAAGCATTTTACTAAACGATAAAAGGGAATGTTTTTGTCGTACGTATGCGGCGACAACGACTTCTCCGCCGCCGTGACCGTTATTTGGGTTTTGGCTTCCTCTACAAGCCATACCTTCTTTTTAAAAGAAAAATAAATACCATGTTTTATTTTTCATTTATTTTGGTATTGAAAATGGTTTTCATAATGTTTTTATATCAATGTCTTGTACTGATATCTTGTGATTGAAAGGTGGAAATGTTATATTTCCTTTATGCATGATTTATGTGATACGATTATGTTGAGGTTCTTGGGCATTATTATGAAGACGGGTGGTTCCGTGATAAACTAAGGGCGAGTGAGCCCGATATAGCTCTCAAATGCATTGGGTAACGCGAAAGAGTGAAACTTTAAGGTTTCTCCGAAGAGATTTATGGAATATACTGTGATGGGTATTCCAAACGTAACCAAGAGGGTTACACCCTACGTAAGAATGTTATGAATGCCTCAAGTTACCTTTATGTCTTATAATTTCTATGATTTATTCATGATTTGATGAGGTATGTTAAAGTTCTTGTGTTTTATGGGTAAAGAATGATTTCATTCTTATGTATATATGTACCCATGTTTCCTTTCCATATTTTTATATCCCTTACTGAGCTTTTTATGCTCATCCGAAGTTTTTTTAAAATGTTTTTCACAGGTCAAGGGAAAGGTACATGATATGATTATAGTGTCAAGGAAGTGTCAAGAAAAAATCCATATTTTATTTTAAATATGTTTCCATTGATGGGAAAGAAGAATACTATCTTTATGTAACCACTTTGTTTTTACGTGGAATGTAATGCAAGTTTTATTATCTAATTCTCTAAAACTCTAAACCTGAAAAGATCCTCAATGTGTAATCTTGTAATCACGCAAGATTAAGTAAGGTTTAAGGCTGGGGCCTTATAGTCGGTATCCGAGGTCGGTTTAGATAACTTTAGGAGTTAGAATTCTATTAAATGATTATCCAAAAATATTTTTTTTATGGTCAAATTGAAGTGATATCGAATTTGAAGATTACCATGTTGCTTCATCTAAGACATGTTTGTTCAGAATGGTTTTCCGCAGAGGAAACAGGGAAGCAGTGCTAGGAAGGCATGCAGAAGGAAATAACCTTCCAAATCAGCATCCTGAGATGGTCGGAATTGGAACTGAACAGTTTGTTGCAGTAATGGCGCAGTTGACTCAAGCGATAAATGGTTGTGGTATCCATGCACGAGATCAGCCAGATCAACCACAGAAGAACATGTCAGTGGTGGAACATTTCATGTGGCAACATCCCCTATCATTCAGAGGATCATCTGACCCTGTGCTATCTGAAGGGTGGATTAAAGAACTGGAGAATATTTTTTATGTCATGGGGTGTTCATAAAATCAAAAGGTTAGTCTTGCTATTTACCGTTTGGAGGTTGAAGCAGATCAATGGTGGTCGATGGTTAAAAATATCAGGGACGCCGATGAGATTGATGCTCTTGACTGGGATGAATTCAAAGGTATGTTTCTTGAGAAGTATATCCCTAAGGCTGTTCGACTTAGGATGGAAAAGCAATTCTTGGAGTTGAGGCAATAGGAAGACTCAGTGGCTGCCTATGAAGAAAGGTTCACTCGATTGGTATGGTATGCTCCAAATTTTATCTGAGACCTTGATAGTAAAATCATTCATTTTTACTCAGGATTAAAGCCAAAATATCGAAGGGCATTAGCTTCTCGTGAGTTTAAAAGTTATGAAAAGCTTTTTCGATGTGCTGAGAAGGTGAAAATGGAGTTTGTCGATGATCCAGTGTTCTATAACAACCAACAGAAGAAGAGACCGAGGTGGCAGGAGAAAGGTAAGAATTCTTCAAAAAATTCTGATGGTAAGAAAACTATGTTTCCAGTTTGTGATAAATGTGGAAAAAAGGAATGCTGGGGAATGTCTTTTGAATTCTGGAAAGTCCTACCGATGTGGTAAGATGGGACATAAGGCTCGTGATTGTACTGAAAAGGATCAAGGTGAGGGTAAGACCAAATTTGATTTACAGTTAGTGAAATGTTATAAGTGCAATGAGATGGGTAACTATGCAAACGAGTGTCCGACAAAGAGCTTGAGTGATGGGAAGCTGTTAGACTACAAGCCTAAAGGGGTGGTGAAATCTTTTGTAACTACTTCAGCAGATGTCGGGCCATCAAATGAAGTTGTATCAGCTCCAGGGAGCTCAGTATATTTCAAAGATTTACTTGAGATCAGGGTACCATCAGTTGAAGGTAAAGGAAGAATATGTTCCTAATACCGTGTTCCGTACACGATATGGCCATTATGAATTTGTAGTAATGCATTTTGGGCTAACCAATGCACCTGCTGTATTCATGGACTTAATGAATAGAATTTTCCATGAGTTCTTGGATAAGTTTGTGGTGGTTTTCATTGATGATATTTTGGTGTTTTCTAAAAGTAAAGAGGAGCATGAAAGACATTTAAGGGTTATCTTGCAAACCTTAAAAGAAAAGAAACTGTATGGAAAATTCAGCAAGTGTGAGTTTTGGTTGCAAAAAATTTCATTCCTTGGTCACATTGTTTCTAAAGATGGGATAACTTTTGATCCTGCAAAAACAAAAGTTTTGGAAAACTGGCCAAGACCCACAAATGTAACTGATATTCGTAGCTTCCTTGGTTTGGAAGGCTATTACCGAAGGTTTGTTAGAAATTTTTCACATTTATCTAGTCCAATGACTATGCTAACTCGGAAGGGTGTTAAGTTTATCTGGACAAAAGAATGTGATGATTGTTTTCAGGAATTGAAAAGAAGATTGGTGAATGCTCCAGTTTTGGAACTACCTTCCAGGAATGGTGAGTTTGTTATCTACAGTGATGCTTCATTGAAAGGACTTGGTTGCGTCCTAATGAAAAATGATCAGGTAATTGCTTATGCTTCACGACAGTTGAAAACCCATGATGTAAATTACCCTACACATGATTTCGAATTAGCTGATGTTGTTTTCACTTTAAAAATTTGGAAGCATCATTTGTATGGAGTAAAGTGTGAAATATATACTGATCACAAATGTTTAATGTATATTTTCCCTCAGAAAGAGTTAAACATGAGACAGAGGAGATGGCTAGAATTAATCAAGGATTTTGATTGTACAATTCATTACCATCCGAGAAATGAAAATAAGGTGGCTGATGCTTTGAGTCGAAAAAGTAATGCTTCATTAGCAATGTTTCATTTGAAACGTGATCCTTTGGTTAATGATTTGATGAACTTTGGCATAGAAGTTTTTGGTGTAGGAAGTTCTTCTGTTTTGTTTCAGGTATCAGTGAGATCATCTCTATCAGATAGAATCAAGCAAGCATAGAAGCAAGACAGTGAGTTGTAGAAAAAGGTAGAGCTGGTTCAGAAAGTTAAGTTCCCTGAATTCAACATTGATAAAGATTGCGTTTTGAGATTTGGGAAGAGATTGTGTGTGCCTTGTGATTCACTGTTGAAGAGAGAGTTGTTATGTGAAACTCATAGTTCTCCGTTTTCAGTTCATCCTGGTAGTACTAAGATGTACAGAGATCTGCGGGAGTGTTACTAGTGGGATGGAATGAAAAGAGATATTGCTGATTTTACTGTAAAGTGTTTGACATGTCAACAGGTTAAAGTAGAGCGGGAGTTATCAAAAGGGATGCTTCAGCCTTTACTAGTGCCAGAGTGGAAATGGGAGAATATATCCATGGACTTTATTGTGGGATTACCGAAGACATCTCGAGGTAATAATGCAATCTGGGTTATTGTTGATCGCTTGACCAAATCTCCTCATTTCCTTGCTATACGAGATACTTTTTCCCTATATCAACTTTCCCTGATAGTATCTTAAAGAGATAGTCAGGTTACATGGATTTCCTCTCTCCATTGTATCTGATCGTGATCCCAGTTTCATTTCTAACTTTTGGAAAGGCCTTCAGAAGTCGTTGGGTACTGAATTAAATTTTAGTACAGCATTTCATCCTCAATCAGATGGGCAGTCAGAACGAACAATTCAGACCTTTAGGGATATGCTACGAGCTTGTTCGATGGATTATCAGGGAAGTTGGGACCAACATCTTTCTTTGGTTGAATTTTTATATAATAACAGTTTTCATTCCAGTATATAGATGGCGCCATTTCAGGCATTATATGGGAAGCGGTGTGGAGCTCCAGCTTTCTGGGATGAAGTGGGTGAAAGGAAGCTGATGGGACCAGAATTGGTAGAAGAGATGGTAGAAAAAGTTCAGCTGATTCAAAAGCACATGAGAACAACTCAGAGCAGGCAGAAGAGTTATGCGGATAACCGGAGGAAGGATCTATCTTTCGAGGTTGGTGATCATGTTTTTCTCAAGGTTTCTCCTTGGAAAAGTGTGATGAGATTTGGTAAGAAAGGAAAGCTGAGTCCAAGGATTATTGGACCATATGAAATTCTGGAGAGAGTTGGATCAGTTTCATACAGAGTGGCTTTACCTCTGAGTTTATCTCAGGTACACAATGTTTTTCACGTTTCGATGTTGAGAAAGTATATGCAAGATCCATCTCATGTTTTGAGTCCAGAGGTAGTTCAGCTGGAAGAGAACCTATCTTATGAGGAACAACCAGTCCAGATTCTTGGCCACAGGGAGCAAGTGTTACGGAATAAGGTGATTAATTAAGTAAAGGTTTTGTGGAAAACCCACATGATGGAAGAGGCAACATGGGAATCTGAAAATGAAATGAGGGATAAGTACCCCCATTTATTCGATAAGTAAATAAATTGCGGGGATGCAATTTTCTAAAGGGGGAAGGATGTAACATCCCAAGTAAGTAATTAATAATATATATTTTTATCTATGTCTATTAATGATTAAGATAGTGTTTTAGAGGCTTAAAATGAAAATAAATACAATCTTAAGCATGGAATACACTAATATTTTTTAAAAGATTGTTTTACTTCATTTTGATGGAAAACCATTTTTAAATCTATCTTTTGACAATTTTATAAGCTATGTTTGTCAAAATAAACATATTCTTTATGATTGGGACATCAAAATTTACTTTGTGTGAATTTTCGGTATTTTTTAGACAATGTTCGTTTTTTAATGAATAGTGAAAAATACTGCATTTTACATCAAAACTGATTTTTAATCTAATTTATTTATATGATTAGATTATCTTTTTAATTTCATTTGAAGTGAAATTAGAATATATTTTTACCATTAAATCCAATGGTGGTCATTGGAATCAATTTCACTTTGAAATTGGACTTAAACTGGTGTCAATCTTTTGATACTTATTATTTCATAAAAACATGCTATTTGTCATGACAGCGGGAATTAATTTTTAAATTAATTAATGTAACTTATATGATTTGAATTTTGTAAAATAGACATCATTTCTTAATTCGGAGTATCAAATATATCTTAGGGTGAATTTTTGGTAATTTTCTGAAAAACTTCAATTTTTGATGAATAGTGAAACCACTAAGTGGTACTTATAAAAACCAATTTTTCGTTTAAATGAAATTTTATCATATTTGTGTTTTGAATTTCAAAAATCTGACATACATGGTTGTCATTAAGAATTAAAATGTGGTTCAATGATATTATAATTATTTTTTTGGTGAATAGTAACTTATTAAGTTTTTAATCGCGGTTAGAGGTAATTAGTGTAGTTTAAGATAAGAATAATGTTTTAATCAAATGAAATGACCTAGAAACATGTCCTACCCTTATTGGTTGTGTCATGGAAGACCACGACAAGCCATGGGTCAACTTGGGGACCCCATGGAGCCACTTTGGTTGTGAAATGACATAAATAACGTTTTATTTAATGTTAAAGTAAAAATGACACAAACATGCGTTATTTTACAAAAACAATTTTTACATGGGGTTATACAAGTCATATTTTTGACTATAAATATTAAATATAATTCTAAAATATTTCCTAACTCATATTAATTTTTTTATAATTTTTAGACATTAAATAAATTAAATTATGTATGACATCATGATGATGCAGCGATGACCTCATTATTAAACGATTTAAATAAAATGGAAAGATAATGTAAAATATAAGACCTAAACATGGCCAAAACCAATTGGATGAGTGGATTTAGAACCCGTATCACCTTAGCCTAGAATTATATCAATGTGGGACCTTTTGAATTCTAAACTCATTTTAAAATAAAGTAACTTATCTTTACATTCCAAGAGTGCCCCTCCTCTCCTCTTATAAAAGGCCCCCACCTTTACCTCCTTACCCACACTTCCAAAGCCTTTGGATAGGCCACCCCTACCCATTTTTTCTCTAACCTTCCCTATCTTACTCCTTGAAGCCTCAATTTTGGTATAATTCTTCCCAAGGAAGCCTTTTATCTAAAACCAAATAGAGTTACCCGATTTTAAGGTAATGTCTTCTTTTGAGTCCTTTTGTTTTCTTTTTCTTCTCCAACCCCATAACTCTTTTTATTCTTTTCTTTTGTAACAAATATTGTATCCTCAATATACTAGAATGTTTATATAACAAGGATTCAATCTACACTTACACACACATTCATCTAATGGTTAACGAACATACTGTTTTCCGTGGATGGCGAATTTATGCCTCCCGAAACGATGATTGTTCAACATTCTTTTAACACTTTCAAAGGTGTCCATTAAGATGTCAATATATTTATATATGATATATAATATGTTTATGTTTTCCTTAAGCTTCTATATTTTTCATTTTTGGTATACCTTTATGGTTTCCATTAAGGGTAAATGCGATATCTTCATTTAAGGAAGTGCGGACTACCGCCCCCTCAAAGTGAGTTGATTCGTTAAATACCATATGTGGGTCGTATAAAGGATGGAACTATGATATTATATATGATATTATAATGGAATTATAATATACCTTTATATCATTATGATTAGCTTCTATAAAATACGAAATAGAATTGAAAGTACTGTTCATGCGTACGTACGGCTTACCGTCTCAATGAACGGGGCATTTCATTTCTTACCTCTAAATGATTATGTAATATTATAAATACATGAATGTACTGGATATATATGACATATATGATATCTACATCATGAATACCATTCTGGATATAATGGATACATGAACAACTTGTAATTATAAAGGGTTTATTTTTGACTCAAGTACCAATGATCGTCAAAATGACCGTTATTAACTTAAATAATTACATAGTGTTCATGACATGGTAATAAGTGATATAAAAGAAATAATTAACTTGAAAAAGGTTCTTAAGCAAGTAGAAATTAACTCAAGTTTATTATTCAGGACATTAAAGAATGATCGAGTCAAGTCAGACCTGAGGTATGGGACTTCGTCTCAATCGCCTTTCATTGAGGCATATTTTCTTTTATACACAACCTTCTTTTATACGGTGTATAGACCCCTTTGACTTTTACGTTTATCCAAAAGGAATCTTTTTTATACTAATCGTTTTACTAAATTACAAAAGGGAATGTTTTTGTCGTACGTATGCGGCGACAACGACTTCTCTGCCGCCGTGACCGTTATTTGAGTTTCGGCTTCCTCTACAAGCCATACTTTCTTTTTAAAAGAAAAATAAATAACATGTTTTATTTTTCTTTTATTTTGGTATTGAAAATGGTTTTCATAATGTTTTTATATAAATGTGCTGTATTGATATCTTTTGATTGAAAGGTGGAAATGTTATATTTCCTTTATGCATGTTTTATGTGATACGATTATGTTGAGGTTCTTGGGCATTATTATGAAGACGGGTGGTTCCGTGATAAACTAAGGGCGAGTTAGCCCGATATAGCTCTCAAATGCATTGGGTAACGCGAAGGAGTGAAACTTTAAGGTTTCTCTGAAGAGATTTATGGAATGTACTGTGATGGGTATTCCAAACGTAACCAAGAGGGTTACTCCCTATGTAAGAATGTTATGAATGCCTCAAGTTACCTTTATGTCTTATAATTTCTATGATTTATTCATGATTTGATGAGGTATGTTAAAGTGCTTATGTTTTATGGGTAAAGTATGATTTCATTCTTATGTATATATGTACCCATGTTTCCTTTCCATTTTTTTATATCCCTTACTGAGCTTGTTATGCTCATCCCATGTTTTTTTTAAAAAAAATTCACAGGTCAAGGGAAAGGTACATGATATGATGATAGTGTCAATGAAGTGTCAAGAAAGAATCCATGT
This sequence comes from Viscum album, assembly GCA_963277665.1. Classification (NCBI taxonomy): domain Eukaryota; kingdom Viridiplantae; phylum Streptophyta; class Magnoliopsida; order Santalales; family Viscaceae; genus Viscum; species Viscum album. The sequence continues at coordinate 272,359,797 of OY728145.1, read as the reverse complement.
TTTATTTTAAATATGTTTCCATTGATTGGAAAGAAGAATATTATCTTTATGTAACCACTTTGTTTTTACGTGGAATGTAATGCAAGTTTTATGATCTAATTCTCTAAAACCCTAAACCCGAAAAGATCCTCAATGTATAATCTTGTAATGCGCAATATTAAGTAAGGTTTAAGGGTGGGGCCTTATAGTCCAACCCATTCTAGTATCTCAAAACGTCCAATGTACTGAGGAGATATATTTCCTTGATTCCCAAAAAAACTATTTTCATGTCTCAGAGATATCCTCAAGAATGCATGATCACTCGTGGAAAAATACAATGGCCATCTATGATGATCCCCATAATATTTATTATTACTTTGATCCATATCCATCCTCTTTTTAATCAATTGAATCATCTACATTTTTCCTAGACTATGCTCGACCCAACAAGTGATTTCTCGCCTATTTTCACCCAACATAGTGGAGAATTACAAGGATTCCCATATAATGCATCAGACTAATCTATATGTATCGAGGACTCATAGATATTAATATACGAGAACTCCATTATTGTTACATTCTCTCCCTAAAATCCACCAAAATTCATTAGAAAAGCCTTAATCAAGAATTACAACATCTATATCATCCTTTAACATTTACAATCTATCTAAAGATGATATGTCCTACTCATATCCCACTGATTCCTAAGGTCTTTATGCATGGATTTCAAGAAACGATAAGTGATCCTTATATTTAAATCTGAGACATTCGAAATTGATATGACATGTCTCCTTACAACTTCACGAATATAGAATTTAGACAGATCCCCCACTGTATTAGTTTCATAAATTTGAATGAAATTAACCAACTTCATAAGATGATAAACTATAACCCATATAGAATTTTTTTTACAACATATTATTAGGAAAATTGTAAAAAAATTCCATTTCTATTTGTCCCATTTCTACAATAGGATTGTTAATGAATGAAACCTACATGATGGTCACTGATGTTCTTCCTTAAATTTCTAACAAGGTAAGTACTTTGAAATGAACTCATCCAATTTCATTTTCATACTGCTCCACCAAAACATCACCTTCAAAGCCTTGTATAGATTCTATGTACCCGAATGTATAGCCTATCTAGAATAGTGGTGAGCATGAAAAGGTTATTTCTGACAAGCTATGGTAACAGCCATCCGATCTCTAAACCACAAAACCAAAATCTCATCATGTTCCTAGACCTCAAATATCACCCCACCATTGATTTTTAAACTCATAACCAAGAATTTTGAATTAGATGATTTTTTTCTCTTTAACAATCCTTACCAAATTAGGAACCACTATAATTTAATTCAAAATCACTACATCACCTTTGTCTTCACATTCCACATGCATGTTGTCTTGGATAGACATCAACTAAAATACATCTGAAGCTTCCTTTGACAACTGATTATATGAATTTCTACTTAATATATCAGAAATAAAATTTCATTTTCTCGTTGTATACATCATATCAACGTCAAAAATATTGAGAAACACCATCTATATCATTTACATCATATTCAAATATCATTGTGATGAAATATGTTTCAAGGTCTTATGATCCATGATCACAAAAAAATTAGCATGAAAGAGATAGTGATGACGTGTATTCCATGCATGAATGACTACAGCTAATTCCAAGTCATGTGTTGGGTAGTTCCTATCATGAAATTTAAATTTCCTTGAACGATAAGCAATCCAATAGTCTTCTTACAAGACAACACATCCGATCTTTGATCCCAATGCATCATAGTACACCACATACCCCTATTTAGATTCTGGAAATATCAATATAGAGCTGAAGTAAGATGAAATTTTAGTTCCTGGAAAGAATTCTTGAATTCAATAGTCTATTGGAATGGAGAATTATTGTTTTTCAATGATTTCATCAGGGATTCTAGATATGAATAATTATGAAAAAAGTATCGATAATAACAATTTATATCAAGAAAATATTGTATAACAAAGACATTCATCGAAGTTTTCCATGAGATCATAGCTTCTATTTTTTTACGGTCCACTAAAACACATTTTTCAAAGATCTCTTGTCCTTGAAACCATACCTCTTGTATCCAAAATTCACTCTTATATAATTTTTCTTGCAAATTATGGTCTCTCAATACTTCCAACAGTTTCATCTAGTGTTGCACATACTCATCCCTTGTCCTTGAATACATCAATATGTCTTCCAAAAACAAAACAACAAAATAATCCATATATCTTTGAAATACCCATTTCATTCAAGATATAATGATTGCTGGTAAAGTTGTAAGACCAAAAGGAATGAATACATATTCATAGTGGCCATATTTTCTTCTGAAAGCTATCGTCATAATATCATCCTTCTAAAATTGAAATTGGTGATATCCAGATAGAAAATCAATTTTAGAGAACCTCTGATCTCCCCTAAATTGATTAAATATATGTTCAATTCATGGAAGTGGATACATGTTTTTTACCATAACTTGGTTAAGATTATGAAAACCAATGCAGACTCGGATAGTTTCATCTGATTTCTTCAGGAAAAGGACTGGTGTTTCCCACAAAGATATAATTAGCCAAATGAAACCATTCATTTCCAGCTCATCCAATAAGAAATTTCTACTACCTTTAATCTTTTGGTGCCAACCTAAATGACTAAAGGAAAATTTGATTGTTCCCAAGGAGGAGATTAATCATAAACTGTACTTCCATTATATGTGGTAAACCTGAGATGTTTTTAGGAAAGACATATGTATATTGATCCAAAACTATTTGAAAACTGGTATACATTATCTCTTCCATCGATGCCAATGTCAACCCCGCCAACTTGTAAGAAATTGTTCTCACAACATGTGCCACCAGTCATGTTGCACCTTTCTTTACAAAATTTTCTCCACTGATAATATTCTTAACGACGTCATCAGTCTCAAAACACATAGTACTTCTATAATAATCAATGCGAGCCTTAAATTTTGTCAACCAATCCATACCTTGGATTACATTATAGACGCCCATCTCCAACATTGAGAAGTCCCACTATAGCTCAGCTCAAACAACAATAATAGAATGTTCTCTAAACACAAAGGCTCGAAATTCTCTTTCACTAATATGATTTTTCTGTTTTATCACATAAGGAATCATCCCATGTTTTAAGCATAAAATTCAACAACATGAGAAGCAATGATGGAATGAGAGTTATCAGTATCCAACATCACTTTTATAGGGGTAAATTTAAAAATAATTATAACTCTAACAGGGTCTATCCTGATCATACAAAAATATATCTCCATACAATTTCTTCGTCGCTACACTCTAATATTTTTTGTATTGTTGATATTTTCCTTACTTAGGAGTAATGGTATTTTGATAATTACCCTTTCTAGGTCATCTCTACTATTGAGATTAAGTCTTCTGTCCTCGCCCCATTGAAGCATAAGATGCATGTGAAGCATAAGAAGTGTCTCGAGCACTTGACCTGAGAGAAATACAAAAATAGTGTTGAATATGTTATATATTCTTGAAATTGTGGTATTCTATAGGTTGCGTCATCAAATCTCTTTTTATGTGGTCATGTAAATAACATTGGAAATAGCCCAGGTTTCTCCTAGATCATGGAGGTGGGTTCATTAATCCATCCATCTGGTTTGGAGTCCCACTTTCACCTTGGAAATAGGTGTCCCTCTTATTCTTACTCCCAACATTTATTTTCCCACCATTTATTATTGGTATCATAAAAATTCTTCCTCCCAATGATCATGAGATTTATCATTCATCAACTATTTCTTAGATAACCATCACTGTATAATCTTTTATACAGATCACCGTGATGTTTGAGTGAATCTCAAACTTTTTCCCCGATTCGAATATGTATGCCTTCAAGGCTGAAGTCACCACATATTCAGGGGAAAAGCACACTAAATGCATGAATTTAGATTCATACTTGGTGGAATGATATTTTCCACATTCAAACAAACAATTTTTATCATCCTCTAGATCTTGAACATGATGGGATAGAATTTATTGACAAAACATTCCTTTAAATACTCTTAAGTAAGGCCTTGTCCCCTTTAGAATGAAGCACTTGCTCCCACCACAGATGTGCAAGATCATCAGAATATATATAGAATACATGGAATTGTGCTCCATCAGTGTGTCGATGAATTTGAAGATATGATTCATCACGTCCAGGCACTCCTCTGCTTTTTCATGTTCAATATCATCCCAACGATTGGTAGATTCTGCTTCATAAATTGGATGGATTGATCAACATGCCTTGGCTCATCCCTCTAGTTCCCTGTATCCAAAAATTGAAATGATTGAACTATACTATGAACCTTCTCATGGTTCACCACTGGATCAGGTGTAACCATGTTCTCTTCAACTTCTTTCAGTTAGATTCTACAATTCTTATCAGGTTCCATTTTCTAAATGAAGAATAAATGTGGTAGGACTCACTCTTTGGAAACTTATGGCTATTCATTTTGAATTCAATCACATCAACTATCACAAAATTGTTTTCCAAAAAACAATATTTTTCACATTCATCCTTTTTTATTGAAAAGTACAATCTTTCATTGGAAAATCTAACCATTTTCAAAATACACCAAGTATCCCCTTTTCAAAATCATTCATTTGAAAATAAATTCTGTATTTTACAAAAATTTACACCTTCGCACAAAATCCATAAATATTAATCCAAATGAAATATGTGATCCTAGTGGGAATTCAATCCTCTATAACGCATTTCATGCTTATCTCATTGGACAAACACACAAAAATGTGATTCCAAGATCCTATAAGTGCCTCCAAAAAACCTATGTACCCAGCTCCCATGTAACCTGAAGTTAGGCATAAATAGGGTAGATACAACCTTTTATGCTATACATTTCATTTCCTGAAAATCCCACTCCATTATAATATCACAACCCAAGGGGTATACAAGAAAACATTTCAACTCCAAGACCATTAAAATTGAATGATAAATGTTATGGAAGGACTAAAAAATTTGATACTATTTTTTAGGACCCCTCTTGTTCCCAATGGTTTGAGAATACATCAGATAATTATTGGACCTTAAGAGACATCCCCAAGACACCAAAGGATGGTATTAAATTCCCAAGGGTTTCAAATACAAGTGTGGGATGATTTTATATTTTGGAATAAAACTATTAACCCATAAATCCATAAACGAAAAAATCACTATATGATTCATGAAAAAACCAGAGCAACCAAACTAATTAATTCATATAAAAAAACACTCCAAAGTGAGAAATAGTTGAAGACAATAAAAATATTAAAGAAAACAGCAGAAGAACTAACAAAGATTACATGGAGAAAATATGAGTCCATTCTCTACAACCTCGGTTCTCTACTTGCACCAAACAGACCAAGTATTACAGGGTCGTACTAAAAACGTGTGATATTATACCATTTTCCATGTCATGGAAGATAGAATCTGGAAAACCACATATGTTCCAAAGAACGGGTGAGTACAATACTCAGCAGGTTTTCCCAAATGATTTCAAAACTCATGCCACTAGCGAATGTTTTTTGACCCATTTATATAAAACCATTTATTTAGAACAATTCATAAATATAGTTTATAACACTATATAACCATGTATTAAAACCATTTGAAACCAAATGAAATCAAGACCATTAAAACTAATTTTTGGAAGTTATTTTTAAATAAAAATAACTAAAAACATCTGTAAAATAATTTTCAAAATTCTATTGGAATACCCATTCCATTTTTATCAACACACCCACACATACATGAAAATATAACTCCCTATAATCACAATTAGTGAGTTATCCATCCACTAAGCCCTCACTTAGTGGACCACTTTGATGGGGGTACTTCACACCCATATATGTCCCAACCATTAGATGGTGGTCCTTCACACCCTTATCCATCTTATTCCATTCATATGAACAGACACCATGACCCATGCTAAACCCATTACAAATCCATGTCTGTTCAACGAATTCAAACCCTTTAAATAAAACAATTATTTTATTGAAATCCATTAAATAAGTAAAATGAAATAAACCAATTAATTCCTATAAAACATTCATTTTCTTGAAAAAATATCAATCAAACACATGTTCCACTATTCCTAAAACTCCCCATTGTAAATTCAATATTTTTAAAACTTTTTCAAAGTCACGTTATTTAAAACACCCAATTTTCCTATTTTCATAATTTACCGAACCATAAAATAAGTGGTTTTCCAAAAATGTGTCAATATCCAAATCATAATAAATTCAACATAAGATATTCAATTTTAAATCATGTAAATCAGTTCTACTAAATGGAGTCGAGGGTGAAGCCACCTACCTTGATGTTTTTGGAAAAAATGACTGTAGACAAAGAACTCTTTATGAACCACGGTGATTCTCCAAAAAACGGCCTTCGATCCATTCACATATCACAGTCAAGACTAAATCTCATCATATTTAGAATACACCATCTTATATCCAACCATAAAAGGAATATATCTGAGAAAAAATATGAATAAGGGAAGTATATTAATGTAGATCTAAAGAGAAATGATGAGGACGAATAAGAATATCACATACCGAGAGAATAAGGCTTTCAAACACCAAGGGACAGATCCAGATCAATTTATAAATACTTGGGAGATGTTCCACAACCATCAATGGAGAGAAATATTTAATTGGGTCCATTTAAGAGAAAAAACAAGAATGTAGGAGAAAAAATGTGTAAGATCCAAAAAATTAGGATCTTACTTTTCCTTATGCATGGTTAGTGAGCAAGGTTAGGAAAATCTTGCACTAACCGTGCATTTTCCACTATCCAAAAAACTGCACGTGTGCACGATTTATTATAGGACTTATGTTTGGTTTCGAAAAATCATACAAAAACCATGCACATCTCTTTTTCCACCAAAAACATCTTGAAAATTTACCAAAATCTTCTATCCTTCACCCTTACACATTATAACCATGAAAAGAATCATGTAACGGTTATATAATAAAAAACTAGGGGTACTACCAAGGTCCTCAACTATATAATGTATGATGTATTTTTCAGTTATATTTTATAAGAAAATATACATCTTGTTTTATTACTGAATCTGATAGTTTGAGTTCGGGGATTTATATTTAGAATCATAGAAACGATCTAGACAACATTGGAGATTATAAGTTTTCCTTTATGTTTTACATAATTTAATAATAGAATTTACTTTTTAGCTTCTAGTTAATTATTTAGTCATATGAAAAACGTTTTTCATAATTTTCAATATGTAAATTCAAAATTATATCTTCAATGAATGAATTGTGAGGGAACAATTAATTTAAGTATGAGAGAATGTACTAGCCCATGTACAGATACAAAAAAACAATTTACTAGTATTCTTTAATTAAAAATATGTATTCATTATATCAATAAATTCATAGAATAAATAATTTATTATATGGTTATTTATTTAGAAAGTTAATTTTTCAATTATATAATTTGATGATAATTTTTTTTTTTTTAATTCCTCATGTTGAAATGATCTTATTATGAAATTTTGATGATTTTTCAGGAATCATAATACAATTTTTTTTTAATAAAATACATTATCTTTTGTGACATCATAGTGACATAATTATGTTTTAAAATTTATTTAATCTAATGATGGACTAAATTAGGATTTAATAATATTAATATTATATAGAAATAATTTATAACATGTATGTTATAATTAATTTCATGAAAAATTTTAATCATATTAGTAGTGTCGATGGAGTTCCCACACAGTATTAGAAATATAGATTTTGTTTCCTTATAAATAATAATTGAATTCTAAAAAATATTTTGAATTAATTTTATTAATTATTATGTATTATTTAATTTTTTATATATTAAATTATAATTTTAATTCCTTGTAAACTAAGTCATATCCAAATGTATGTGAAAGCATGTGTAGGACATGAAAAGAAAAAATAACAAAATTATAAAGTTTTATTGACATGTATATGAGTTATTATGCACAATGAATGAATATATAACATTATTTTGAACATAAAAATTTTATTTCTATTTTAGTATTTTTTTTAAAAAATTTATATAATAAATATTTAGAATAAATGCAGGTACAATACTGATGGAGTGTTTGTGAAAGCATAATAAAAATAAATAAAATGTTTTTATTTAAATTTATAAGAATTAATAAATGACATAAATTATGGGAAAATTATTTTCAAATATCATGTATCTGTAATATTGATTTTTTTATTCTAATTTGGGATATTTTTGACCAACAAGAATCACATTTTACCATTATAATATTTTATTTAAAAATATATCAATATATTCACACTATAAACTTTAGTTTGTATAAGATTTTAATTTATAGATTTCTATAAGTGTTTTTTTGAATAAATATTGTATTTAAATCCAATAAAATTATAGTATTCAAGTTATTTAATTATTAAAATTTAGGGAATAAATAAATAATTTAATGGATTTTACAATAATGATGCATTTATTATTTAATTAATTAATAAATTAAAGTAACGATGATTGAAATTATAAAATAAATATAAGTTTATATTTCATTCTAATTCACTAATTATATAGATGAACATGATATATCTGAGATATAAAAAAAATTATATTAAAACTAGAAATTTTGTTTTCGTATTTTTAATGTCAAGAGTTGTGAATACTATTTAATTTGTCAAAATCGTTTATCATGAATATAATATTTAGTTAAAATATTAAAAAATCACAAAATTATTTAAAAAGTAGAAAAATTAAATGATTTACTAGAAAATGTTATATCATATTCTTTTTATCCCTTTTGAAATTATTTACTCCTATATTAGACTTAATATAATTTTATATTTTATGTAATTCCTAAATTACCCTTCACCTCAATTATAAAAGGAGACTCATTCCTTCAAATATGTTCAACTACTTGAGCATTATTTCATGACAAGTTTCTTCTAAATTCACTTTTCCTTATATCCCACCACATTTAGTGCTTATTTTATCATAAAAATATCACTTCCAAGAGCCTTAAATAGGTCCTCAAGGGGGACTTTTCACGAGGTAAGATTAGTTTGTCTTCAATTTTAAATTATTTTTCTCTTATACCTTATCAACTCCTCCTATAAAATGATTCATTAAAACTCCATTATAATTTATATGTTATAAGGTTTTTCATTTTTAGGGTATATGTGTTGAACAATCCCACATCCTTTCTTTTTATTCTTAAATACTGAGATCACCATCCTTGGTGTGTCAATTCACCACCTTCAGGGATAATGAGTTATCATTTCCTAATATTAAATCATGTGATGTTTAAATTTAATAATAATTTTTTAAAACTTTTTAATATATACATTTTATCACTTATAGAGTGTTATTTACATTTTACATGGAAAACCATAAAGAACCGACCATGGAAACCATGAAAAGAACACACTAAAATAATGGAAATAACAAAATATCATTAATAAATGGGTGGAAAATATTATAAAAAGACCATGTAAGGTATTATAAACATTAATATATTTCTATAATAAATCAATATCACTTTTCAAACCATTATTCATGATGTTTCACATGTTTGTAGGATGTCGAACCTGAGATAAGGTACTCTTAGACTAAAAAATTAATTTCAAATGTTTTAAAGAATTATTCTTCAATTTAATATCCAAAATTTGAAAATGATATTTATAATAATATTTATATGGAAGTAATGGTTTTATAATTTGAAAGTTTACAATTTTTTGATGTTTTATTTATATAATAACATGATTATTTCCAATAAAACTGTTTATATTTATATATGTGCAATATTCTTTTAATAAGTGGTTTGTTTCTCATGGAATCATTTTTATGATTTAAATTTTCATGTTTTATGATTATTTTCATGTTATTGGGAACTTGTTATGAAGAAGGGTGTCACAAATATTTCCCTTAAATTCATTGGGAATGATTATGTTGGAGATCAACCATATGGTTACACCATGGGTAACGGTGATGGCTACACCATAAGGTAGTCGTGTGGGTTACACTATAAGGTTTCTATGAGGGTTACATTATAAGGTATCCATGAGGGATAAAATTAATATGGTAGCTATTAGGGTTACAATATTCAGTATGTAATTCACCATGTTTTGAATATGTTTTATTTATACTTTCAATGCATTTTTTTAAAACTCATTTCTCAAAAGTAATGTTATTAAGTGAATGTTCAATGAAAACAAATTTATATTTATTTGTGCACTAATGATTTCTTTGTTTATTAATATTTCACTTAATGAGATTTCTATGTTCATACCATATTTTTAAAATGTTTTTCATATGATTCCGTAGAATTTCAGATGATAATTAAGGTTCTAGTGCAGAAAAATCCAATTAGTTTTTTCGATTTTTGTAAAATATTGTTTAATGTATGGTTTTTCTAATCCTCCAAAACCTACACTGGAAACGTTACTTTATTGTATAATATATTAGTAATTTTTTTGTTATGTTTTATCAAAAATACACAACTTTTTTTATTACTAAATCGTGATTTTTGGGTTCAAGGATTTATAAGAAAACTCATGAAAATTTAAAATGTGTATCCTCATTAAAAATGAAACTTATCTGATATTCAAATTACCTAAAGATAAGTTAAATAAAAAAAATTATTATGAAATTTATCAATAAACCAACATGTCACAGGACCGGGCTCATCATTAGACACAAAATAACTATCGATCCCCCTGATTTAGAAACTAGTTCTTAGGAATTTAGAATACACTTTCTAGAATAGACTCTCCATTGATGAATACAATAAAACAAAGATAAAAAAATATAAAACAACCAATAATTTCATAAAAATATATGAATCCAAAATATAAGAACTAAATTAGAAATGGTGGATATAGATACCATCAATATATAAAAATAAAATATAATAGTTTGGGTAGCTGATAAAATAGCTCAAAATAAAAAAAGAAACAAAATTTTAATTGATCCAATGTCACCACTGGTAACCCCTTATCAATGAACACAACCCACATATCCATACAAGTACTACATAATAACTAAATAACTAAAAAATAACTTAGAACTTGAATGGGAGTCCAAAGAGATTCATATTTTCGTAATCATTATTGCAGAGGAAGGATGTGAGATAAATATGAACAATAGGATTTTACCAATGAGGTGATGAAATTCCCAGTATAATAATGTACATATAGTACATGTTTGAACATGATTTATAAATTAGGATATTAATAATATATAATAAATAAATATATAATCATACTACACTAGAATTTGAAAAAAAAAATTATATCACATTAAATATGGATGGATATAAAATTTATGTAACCCCTAATTAAAAATATTCAATTTCAATAATTATATTAATTTGAGATATAAACACATTTTTTACATTCATATTTCCCTCATTTCATGAAAAAACTTTTTCTCATAAAAAATCATCTCTTAAAACAATTTTCATCAAACCCCTTTAAAAAAATTAAAAACTATTAATTTGAAAATAAATTTTGAAACCATTTTAATAATTAGTTTCAATATAAACCATAATAATAAATAAAATTAAAATCAATCACACTAGAAACTATGAAATCAATAAATCAATAAAAATGAATCAAAACCTAAAAATGGTTCTATATGATAAATAAAATCAATTGGAATGCAAAGGATCATTATAATTGAATCAAATAAAATATTTTAATAATAGCCCATTCATTACGAATAACCCCATATGGATTTAGTAACATGATCTTAATAATAAAGACGCAATATATTTGATACAACAATAACCATTAAGGACTTATAGTTCTATTGAAATAGTAAGGTCCTACAACCATCTGAAGAGAATGATGTTAATATGAATACATGAGCACATGAAATTTGTGATTCCTACCACTATGTATACAAAAGAAAAAATAATGTTTCATATGTCATTTATTTCTAGTTTCTCCAAATATTCCCAAGACATCAAATAATGGGATATGTAGAAATTAATCTAATCATAAGGAGTACATATAAATAATTTCAAAAAAAGAACATGATCCCACCTCTAATAAATTAATATGAAAAAACCTTCTCTAAATCCAATAATAATCATTAATAATGAAAAATATATATAATACTTACCAAAATCAGTTGTTAGGAAAAATTGTAAAATAAAAACATGGGGAAAAATTGAGGGTCTCACATGTTTTAATCAATAACTCTTTAAAATTGAAAATATGTATTTCAATAAAGGCTCCTGATGGTATTCCACATTACACCATTTTAATTTCCATTTAAATAAATTTTTTGGAATCCATTTCTCAAAATATTTTTTTAATTTTACTATCAAATAAAATATACTTTATGAAATCAATGGTAAAAACATTTTAAAACACAACCAAGTCTCAAATTTTTTAGAAAATTTAAAATAATAAATGAATCACTTATTTTTTTAAATATCATGTTAAAATATTAAACATAAACTTTAAAAATATACATTATTTCAAACACCCTTTAAAATATTTTAAATACATTTTGAAGATCCACTCGTGTATTTTAATGCACTTTACATGAAAGAAGTCCATTCATAGTGTTGAAACCATTTATAACCCATTTTGAAATCAGGTATATTCCCAAAAACTTTATATTACATTCATTAAATTTATAGTAAATAGAATAACAATTTCAATGATTTTCATAACATTCATTAGAATAGAATTCTAAACAAGTACTAACATTATTCAAGAAGAAACATAACATATAATATACTACCTTTTTAAGTGAACGTAGATAAGAGCCATGAGAAATACTCATAAACTATAAAAACCTCAAATAACCCTAATTATTACCATCATGTACCCAATTCACATCATGAATAGTGCATAGGGTTATTTGGAGAATGAAAATGACAGAAAAGGTTTATGTAGAAGAGATTGTAAGTGTAATAGAGGAAAAATACATAAGGAATCTACCAAAAACTGTGGAAGGAGAAAATAAATTCAAAGGATCGGGATATGGAGGATATTCCCACAAACCCCAATTGTTGTATAATAGAAAATTAGGAAAGTGTTAGTAAAAACCCTATTAGTTGGAAGAGAGAATTAGTGTAAGTTCATATGAATATGAAGCCAAGTAGACTACATATTTTGGTTACAATGTTTTACAAATTGTGAACTAACCATGAATATGGAACTTACTAAACTAAATGAAACATTAATTATATAGATTCTGGAATTTCCAAACCATGTTCCAACTATGATTATTTTAGTACATAACTGAAAACATCATTCACCTTATTATCACATTGTGTTCTTGTCTTAGAACAAATTGTGTCTTGATTCATATAATATTTAAGGGTCTCACATGGTTCCCATGTGAATAGATTATTTCGTACATAATCATAAATTAAAACTACAGACCAGTCAACCATTGAAAAATAAGTACTACAAATATCCATGTGTATGGGTAACAATACAGATTCCCCTAAACCATGCCCAAAGTAAAACGTGTTTATTTTCTATATGTTTCAAGCTAAAACATATCAAAAACCTAAATTACCCCATGATTTTAAAATATAAAATAAAATATAAAATAATAGTGAAAAAATAGTTACATATATATGGGTCTATTTTAAAATCAATTAATTTATATTAAATGATGTATTATAAATATAATAATAACTATAGATTCTAAAAAAATATAGAAAAAATTATTATTATTTATTTTATTTTTGTACTTTATTTTTTTTGTAGTAAAATTTATTTAAAAAGTTCACTAGGATTGTTTCATTTGCTATATTAATGTTTAATTTCCAATATTTCAAATAAATAGTTATATGTTTCTTTATCAATATATTAATCTAAATATATTTTTTCTTCTAATTGTTTGGATCAATTTTTATGGATTAAGAAAAAAAACTATATATTTAATTCATATTTTAATAATATTATTATTTATTTTAATAAATATTCTATTATTTCCATATCTAGAAAACCTTTACAAAATTTATGAAAAAAATATAGATATTATATATTTTAGTAGAGATCATTTTTATATTAATGACATTATTTTTTAATAAATTTTCAAAAGATAAGAAATAAGAATATATAATTAAAAAATATTTTCATTCAACTATGATTAAAATGATACTCTTTAAAAATTATATGATATAAGTATAGTAAATTTATAAAATTGTGATCTATTTGATATTAATCTCCAATTATTTTTGACTTATACTATGAATATATCTTGTTTATATTTCTAGGTTTACTGTCATTATTATGTTGTTTTAATAATATTTTTAATTAAATTAAATAACATTATATAAATCCGTGATTATTTTATTATGTTTCTATAGATCCTTATAACTTTATAAGTCTATTGATTGGGGAGTTTAACTATGTTAGGACCACTAGGTCGAATACCATATGTGGGGGGCGAATCAGGGTATGTTAGATTAAAACATTCTCCCTTTTGGACCTTGTTTTGTTGTTAGAAAAAAAACTCAACTATATCTTCCTCCCATAACAATATACGAAAAAATATGAAATCAATCATAGGACACAATTATTTTCTCTTGGTTCACCTTCATGGGGAAATCTCCCAGGAGCATACAATGACAATGTTTTGATGTACAAAATTCACTAAGGCTCGCTGCCAATATTTAGTACAATATTTGGGATAGATCTTTTGTACCTAGGATCACTGACTTTACAAGGTTTAGGGTCTTCTCACATCATTCCAAATGGTCACTCCATATGCCTCTTTCTCTGGCTCACTGCTGGTGGAATGGGTCAAAGACTTCCTCTTCCTTCACTCACCACTCATAGAAAGGAATCTACTCATAGTTTATACAATTATAGGTCAATCACTGTTTATGGACTTGTAGGTCCCTTCATTTGTAGGAATTTGTGTATCCTAAATTATAGGTAGATGCTATGTTGAAGTTACTTTTTCACCAACAGATAAAATCCTCCTTCGTAGATATTGTTAGATATCGGAAAAAAACATTTTAAAACTAATTTTAGGATTTTCCAAGCTCCAAAGTGTGTTTCGCGAACTAGCTGCCTCATCTAAATACTATGTTCCAGAAATGGTATGCAGAACACATGATCTGTGTACTCTTTCTGCTTCTGTGAACTGCTATCAACTCAGTGTACCGTGACCTTCATTCATCCTCTCTGAACGACCCTCTGTCCGCGAACTATTTTTTGTTCGCGGACTATGTTTTATTCTGAATTCCAGAGCTCTCCCTCTAAGTACTGTTCTTCAAATTCTCTCTCTCACATATCGGAGATTCCTCCTCCTCGTACTCATTCTTAAGCAGATAGTGCATTCTGGTTATATCCTTCAGTAGAATTTCATCTACACAAACCACTTTTGCCTTCATGGGTTTAACCCTCGAAAACTACCTTCAGACTTTTCCAAAATCCCTTATCAGAATTTTCTTCCAATGATATTTGATCTCACCAGTAATTGATGGGATTAGAAAATCTTATATAGGGAAAGATATCTGCAGAAACATCGAATCCAAAATTTACCAAATCTTGGATTCATCCTCCACTAGTAACCCAAACTTCTACCACTGGGAACTGCAAGCCAACTGTAAACTGTTTTTCTATGACATTTACATACTACCTTTGCAATTACGTAGTTTAATTCATCATCAGACAATAATTCATCCACTTATCGCAACACCGCTCCACCACGAACCATTTTCAGTTTCGTGAACTGCATCTGCGTACTATTCTAGCTGCTCTGCATACTATTCCCAGAACATGGTACACAGCACCTGAATTATGGTATGTGGTTCACACTCTTTGATTATTTTCATCTACATTATTCATATCATTCAGTCCTATGAAAACATCCTTCCTTTTCGAACATCGAACTCTTGATTTTGAGGCCCAAAAATAAGGCAAACACTGGAAAATGCACTACCTTAAAAACCTACCATTGGAAAACACAAACCATTCTCATTTGTGACCATCTGGATTTTTCAATGAACACAATTATACCCTATTTAATCTGAGGGGACACCTTGAGGTATTTTTTCCCAAACAACTAACTATATTATGTTATCTAATATTCCTTATATGGATACATTTTTTATATTATATTTAAATGTAGAAATTATAATTAAGGGTGACATTTATTATATATTTTTTAATAATATTTTAGTCGGTATATGTTTTAATAATACATACATATAGTTATGTCATGATCATATAATTTGTTTCTATGTTTAATTTCGATGAATCAAACTCTCATAACTTATAATATTTTCTTTAAACCTATTTTAATATTTAAATATGTGTCATTTTAATTTGTACTAATGATTATTAAAATCAACTTTATCATTAAATTTGTTTATATATTAAGAACGTTTTTTCATATTAATAATTAATTATTTGATTATATACCAAAACATGTGTATAAATTTTATTTTATTTTCAAAAAATATGTATTTTTATAAAATTCAAAAAAGGGTTATATTTTTAAATATTTTATGTTAAGATGTGTAAATTATAAAAAAGAAGGAGCTGGTTGGAGTGAATCCTTATACATTTCAATTTATTTTTTTATATTCGAGAATTTCTTGTTATTTATTATCTCATTATTATTTTAAAATTCATATTTTATTCAATCTAACTTGTGTAAAAAAATTATATTGTCATTTAATTTGTTATGATTCTTATGAAAAAATTCATGGGAAACAAATTCACATTATCTTGAGTTTTTTGGACTCATGTAATGATATTATATCTAATATTTTTATTACATTAATTTATTTGATAATTAATATTTTCCATACCATTAGTCACCTCTCATGTGTTCTAGTTTTGGGGGTTAATATACATAATCTTTTACGAATTATTCTTCCCTCATCATTTTATACATTTTTAACGATATTAACGTATATTTATAACATAAAACTATATTTTTTAAACATACCACATTCGTTTTCAGACTCACTACTATTTTGATCAACCTTGCGGTTTTTTTCTATATAATAGGTGCTCATATTATATTTTTTGAATTGTAAAAGGACTCAATATGAATCATATGATGTAGTATATTTATTTTAAACTTCCAGACTCTAGAAAAACATTATTGATTGTAATATAAATTCATAAGTAAACAAAATTATAATTCATTTAGGTTCCAATAGCATATTTGTCCTGGATGAAAATATGTATACATAAATTACATTTGAAAAAAATGAATGTAACATGAACAAACTAAGAGAACATAATTATACATTCGATATTATATAGAAAATAAAACATAGTTATCCCCAATGATTTATAAGGAATGAAAAAATAATAGTAGGATTAGATTCTCAGTAAGGAGTTTCATATTATGTTATCTATGATAAAATAAAAACATAATAAGTGATATTGAAGGAATAAATAAAAAAATTGATTCCATAATCAACCTTAACTAGGGGAATTATATATCCATGAATATGACAAAAATCATGAATAATAATAATCTATTATCACATAATGATTGAGTTCATATTATTAACTCATAATATGGGTTGAAAAAATATCATTACAAGAACATTGGATGTAATGGTAAATTGTGTATGAAAAAAAATTGTTGTTTTGTTTCGTTATACCTATTAATAAATATAGGTTTTATATAATTCGAGGCCCTGCCCATCACCTTACTCAGTAAAATATATTCAATATAAAAGACATCAAGATATTTTATACCATTACCCAAATTATATCTAACATAACTAAAAATGGATTTATTAAAAATGAGAAATTATGAAAACTAATACATCCCAATTTGATAAAATAATGTTTCCTCCTATGATAACATCACTTAATAAAATTATTTTTATAGGTTATTTTTTAATGTAATAGGAATTATCCTTATAAAAACATATAGTGATGATGGTAAATTAATGGTTATAAATTTTCCATAGAAGATAATAATTAGATTTAATATTATTTATTGGTAGGAGACCATGGAAATCGTAAGAAAAATACTTCATTATGGTTCATTATGAGTTTGTAAATATTACAAGACTATCCCTTAGGAGTGCCTAGTAATGAGTGATGTCATAGACCCTATCATTGTGCGTAAAAGTGATGAACGATTCAAATAATAACCGAAACGTATTGTGGATATTAACCCTAGGAATATATTTTCTATATCCATATCAACATTGAATTATCTTGATAGGAATTTATTTTCTAGAGAAATATACACACATTTAAATTACCAAAACGTAGGATGGTATTTTCAGAATGAAAAATATTGTGTTTTAAAATGGTATTGGTAATTATTTAATTAAAATAATATTAAGTGGATAATAATATAAACATTTAACTGTCATTTATTTCATGAATAATATGGAAAAAATATATACATTGAAATTTATGTAGGACATAAGTGGAAATGGGTGGTGAATATAACATGAGCCCCCAATAATGATAAATAAGACAACAAGACCCCACTATTGTATTGGGAAACAATTAAAACAAAAAGTTACAAAAAAGGTGATTATAATTATTTATTTAATTTTGTGATATAATATCTAAAATATTAATTTTAAAACATGTGTGAGAATATAGGATCATAATAAAAAACAGTTCTGAAAGAAATAAATTTTAAATTGAAATCGCTTGCCTTCTTTCTTGACATTAACATTAATATTTTAATCTCGTTAAAAAAAATATTAATCAACCAACTAATATCCTCTCTAATATCCATTTACTTTATTATTATACAGAAATAGACATTATCTGTGGAATTATACAAATTTTCCACATCAAGTGTTAATAGTCATTATCATTAGTACTAGATATATTGTAATGGTGTCTGTATACATTCTAATTCCCGATATCATCATTATAAGGTCATTAAAATTAGTAATCTATATTTATTATAATTATTTATTATGTTTTTAATTCCATAAATGAGTTATTTTCCTTGTAAATTATGATGAAATTGATAACCATCTAGTTTTAGTTATTATTGACGATCAAAGGGTGTTCACTTTATTGATGAATTAAATATTGATATTTCAAATATTGTGTAACGTCCCATGTATTTATAGAATTTTACATTTTCATATATATTAATTTTTTTGAATTTAATATTAATTGTATTTTAAATGGGGGATGGTGTATGATATCGTACTCGACATGCAACAACAGGTTTCTCTAAAATCTTATGTTTCACACAACACTGAGTTGTAATGAGAAATAATACAACAATATTATTATTATTTTAAATGGTAGATAATGTATAGATTTTGTATTGGAATGAATGAAAATAATTATATATATTATTATTTTATTTATTTTTTAAACATATTTACATTTATCTAATGAATTTTAGTGGCTTAAAATGAAAATGATTTTTATTTAAAGCTTAAAATACTCTAATATTTTTGGAAAGGTTGTTTTACCACCTTTTGATGGAGAACCAATTTTAAAAATATTTTTTTGGAATTTTATTTGTTCTAATTGATAAAATAGACTTTTTATTTAGAAGCTTAACATCAAAATTTACCTTGGTTAAGATTTTTGGTATATTTCTGATAAAATCCATATTTTAATGAATTGGAAAAAATACAGCATTTTAATTCAAAAATGACTTTTTATATAATTTGATAATATAGTTAAATTATAATTTTTATTAGTATTAATGTGTAATTATATTATTTTTTATCATTTAAACAATTTTTGGTAATTGGATGTAATTTCACGTTTATATTTGATATAAACACGTGTCAATCTTTTGACATTTTGTACTTTTTAAAAACCCGCTTTGTGGTTTTGACAATAGGAATTAATTTTGATTTCGTTAACGAATATTTTGTGTTTTTAATTTGGAATAAATGATTATATATTTGGAATTAGATGGTAAAAATAATTTAAATTGGTACCATTTAGTTTTTGTCATTGTGAATAGTAACTTGAGTAATATTTTTTATTTACCATGTTTAAAGGTAAAAACAGGTAAATAAAAGTAAAAAATAATATTAAAATAATATAAAACTACCATAACACGTGTCCAAATACTATAGGTTGATATATTACCAACCATTATAATCCATGGGTCTATTTTAGGATATCATGTTTCCACTTGGATATAATAATGACTAGTTATAATAATTAATTTAATGAAAATAGAAATATAACATAAATATGTATCTTTTTACTAAAACAATTTTATTATATAGTTATATAACTGATATCACTGACTATAAATATTCATTAGTAATCTAAATATATTTCTTACATCATGTTATTTTACTTTTAATTTTTATAAATTATATAAATAAATTTATCTGTGAGACAATGATTATAATGTGATTAGTTATTAATGAATGATTCAGATAAATAATGTTATTAATATTAAAATAAATGTAATTAGAAAATTTTGATTCCATCCATGGATTTTATGGATTCTTGTGATATGTTATATTTTTTAATGTAGTTTTTATAATGAATAAAGTTGTTCTGACTTTAAAAAAATCTATTACTAAACAGTGTCAAAATTGACATAAATGAGTTTTTAAAACAAATATGATTTTATTAAATGATATAATTTTGATAAAAATACTATATTCCGAAAACTAACATATATAATATTAATAATTTAATTTATTATCCACTTGAGGTTCTCTGGACATTTTATAATAACCATATTAACAGTATAGTGTAAAAATTAAAGAAGACATGGTATGAGTTAATTTATTTACCTAATGGTTAAAGACAAAAGATAAGGTTAAATTTGTGACCTAAACTTATCTAAACCCTATTGGTTGAGAATATTTTGACTCATAATCATTTTATCATCTAAATTGATCACATTGTAACTATTATAATTCTAAAATCAATTTATAAAAAAATAATATTTCAAGACATTCCTAAAGTGCCCCTCCTCCCCATTAAAAAAGGCCACCACCTCTACCAACATAATAAAACCTCTAAATCCCTTTTGATTATCAAAATTGTTCACAACTAAGCTATAAATGAACCTAATTTCCTCCTTGTATCCTTACCTTTGGACTAAGTAAACTCAGGTAAGCCTTTTTGATCAAATCAAAAGGATTTACCTGATTTAGAGGTAACATCTGCTCTCAAACTCCTCTCATTTATTTTCTTTCTATAACCCCCTAGACTCTCGTTAGTCAATTATTTTATAAAAAAATATTATCCTAAATAAACTGGGATGTTTTAATAGTAATAAATTGACCTATACTTATACACTCATCCATAAAATAGATATAGAACATATTGTTTCTGTGTGTGGAGAACTGCTGCCTCATGGAATGAAGATTTTTCAATTTTCATCTACCACCTATCATGGTGGCCATTAAGATGGAAATTTATTTATATATGTTGTATATTATATTTTTATTGTCTCTATTATTCTGTAATATTTATATATAATATACCTCTATACATTCCATAATGTGTAAATATGATAATTTCATTTGAGGTAATGTGGACTACCGCCCCCTCTATGTGATATAACTCGTTCATTCCATACTTGGAATGTATAAAGTATGATGTTAATGAACATATATAAAATATATAACATATATATTATAATATAATTATAATATAACTATTTGTTATATATTTTTCATTCCATTAATATGAAAAAGAAATGGAAGTAGCGTTCATGCGTACGTACGGCCGACCATATCTATGAATGGTGCATTTAATTTCATATCACCAAATTTGAGGGACTCTAATAAATACCTATATATTTGATATATATGATATTAAAACCCTAAATGAGATTATATAGATAACCTAATTATAACCACATGGATAATTTTCATCAAAAGAAGTTCTTTTTTCACTCATGTACTGAACATCGACAAAACATCTAATATGAACACTAGTAATTAACAAATTTTCAAAACATGGACATTAGTGATATAACATGAATAACTAAAATTAAAATGGTTCTAAAGAATTTATAATTTAACCTATGTTTGTTATTTTATAAATTAAAAAATGAACATGACAAGTCGGACTCAAGGTAAGGGAAATCTAAACTCAATCTACGTTCTTTGAGTTAAATATCAATGCCATTGGTTTTGTTTTTCCAAGAATATGTGTGAATGGCCTCTGATTATTTTAAACTAAAAATCCACTTATATTAGATGTATTTATTTTTTGTCACATGTAATTATTTCATTGATTAATCCTTAATAAAATGATATCATCTCAGTAAGTGACTTCGTCTGAATATCCATTCACTAAGGCATATTTTGATTTATATATGACCTTATTTTATACGGTGTATAATCAACACTTTTTACTCTAATTTTCATTCAATTATTTTCATATTTAATATTTTTTAATGAAGTGTTTTATTAAATGAAAAAAGGGATGTTTCTTTTTGACGTATGTGGAGATAATGACCTTACTACCATCTCAAGAATTATTTGATATCTAGCTTCCTCTACAAGTCATAATGTTTTTAAAATCAAAAGTAAATACCATATTCTTTTTTTAGGTATTTTGGTATTGAAAATGGTTTTGAGAATGGATTTATTATGTAAATACCTTGAAATTATATCTTATGATATCAATATGGAATTTTTATTTTTCCTTTAGTCTTGTTTATGTGTTATGATTTTTTTATGGTTATGGGGTACTAATTATGTATATGGGTGGTTTCGTGATAAACCAAGGACGGGTGAGCCCGTGATAGATCTCCAATTCATTGGGTAACATCATAGAGTTAATCATTGAGACTTCTCCTAATCAATTTACGGAATATACTATGATGGGTATTTCAAACATAACCATGGATTTTACTCCCAATGTGGTTGTGAAATATACAATGTAAGTATGATATGGATGCCATAAGTTACTATTATGATTTATGATCATTATGTAGTTTTCATGATTCATATGAATTCATGGGATCAAAAATAATCATGTACTAATGTATTCTTTCTTAATTTTTTCCCTTAAAGAGTTTTTGTGCTCATCCGAGGTTTTTGTAAAATGTTTTCACATGGAATAAGGATGAGTAAGATAAAGGATGAAGTTAGAAAATTTTTTATCAAGAAATGAAATATTTTTATAAAGGGATTTCCTTAGTGGAAAATGGATATTAATTTTATTGTATCCTATTTTATGATTATGGGGTGATATGTATAAATAATGGACTAATTAATAAAAACTATAAACCTTAAATGATCATCGATGTGAAGTAAAGATAAATTATTGACTTATATCAAGAATAAGTCATGTTTTAAAGATCAGGCATAATAGTTCTTATTAAAGGTTAGTTTATATAAATTTAAGGGTTATGATATTGTTAATGGAATACCCATAATTTATTTTTACTTTATGGTCAAATTTTAATAGCATTTGAGGATTCCCTTGATGCTTCATCTAAGATATGTTTGACCAGAATGGTTTTCCCTAGGGGAAATAGGGCATCTGTGATGGGATGATATCTAAAGAAAAACAAACATCCAAAGAGGCAACCTAAGATGGTTAGAATTGGAACTAAATAGTATGCTACTATGATATACTAGTTTACTCAAGATATAAATGGAGGTGGTATTCGTGTGTAAGATCGTCCATATCAACCATAGTAGAACATGTCAGTAGTTGATCATTTTATGAGGTAATGTCCTCTATCATTCAAAGGATCATCTGACTATGTGATAAGTGAAGAATGGATTAAATACCAAGATAATATTTTTGATGTCATGGGATTTTCAAAACATCAAATGGATAGTCTTGATATTTACTATTATTAAGGTGAAAATAATCACTGGTGGGCGATGGTTAAAAACCTCAGCGATATTGAGAAGATTGATATTATTGATTGGGATGAATTGAAAGGTGTGTTCCTCAATAAATATTTTCTTATGGAGGTTTGACATATGATGGAAAGCAATACATGGAATCTATGTAGGAGGATTAATAAGTGGATACTTATAATGAAAAATTCACTCGACTAGGAAGGTATGATCTAAATTTCATTTAAGATCTTGATAGTAATATCAATCATTTTTTACTCTGAATTACAGCCGATGTATCAAAGGGAATTAGTTTCTTATGAGTATAAATATTATCAAAAACTTGTTCGATGTGCATAGAAAGTATAAATAGAGTTTTCTAAGGATTAATATTTCTTTGACAAACAGTAGAATAAATGGTCTAGGAGGAAAATGAAATGGAAGAACTCTTTAAAGTAGTCTAATGGTAAGAAACATAAGTTTAGAGTTTGTGAAAATTGAGGAAAAAAACAAACTTGGGAATGCCTTTTGAATTTTGCTTAGTGATTATGACGTGGTAAAATTGGACATAAGGATACAAATTGTATTGAAAAATATCATGGTAGTGATAAGACAAAATCTGATTAACAGTCAATTAAATGATTTCAGTGAAATGAGATTTATCATTTTGAAATTGAATGTATAACGAAGAACTCAAATGATAGAAGAAGCCAGAATACAAGAAAAAAGGGGTAGTGAAATCCTTTCAAACTACATCAGCAGATGTTGGACCATAAAATGAAGTAGTATCAGTTATAATTTTTTTTTACTCAGATTATGCCAATGTGTTGTTTGATTTTGGGTCTACACATTCTGTTTTTTCTATGAAATTGTCTAGTAAATTGGGAACTCCATATCATGAAATGAATCTTGAACTAGTAGTAAAAACACATGGGGCGAATTTTGAGACAAAAATAAAATATATGAACCTTCATATCATTGTTCATGGAAAGAATCTACCTATAATCCTTATTTTTTTTCTTCTAGTATAGGATGACGTTATATTGGGTATGTATTGGCTTATCATTTATCATGCTTTGAATGACTATAGAGCTAAAGGGGTTTCATTTAATAAATAATTTAAATTTTTGTACAAGAATGAACCCTTTCTGTTGATAACATATCAGGAAGATGAGAAACTATTAAAATATGGTATTGAATGTTTCCTTGAACGTGTTTTTAAAATAAAATAACCATTTATATTAATGAGCTTGAAGTGGTTAATGAGTAACTTGATGTTTTTCTGATGAGTTTCCTGGTATAATACCTAATCAAGAAGATGAATTTTTTCATGACTCGGTTCCTTATGCTAAGAAAATTTCAAAACCCCCTTATAAAATTCCTGAAATTGAATTTTTAGACTCAAAGAAGAAATTGAAAATGTTTTTAGTTAAAGGTTGTATTCGACCTAGAACATCGCCATGGGGTTATCCTATCTTGTTTTTTAAAAATAAATATGGTTCAATCAGACTTTAATTTATTATAAATCATTAAATAACATCAATATTAAGAACAAGTATCCTTTTTTGTTATGGATGATTTGTTTGATTACCTCCAGGGAGATCATTATTTTTCAAAGATTGACTTGAGGTCAGCGTATAACTATAGATCCTAATAAAATAAAAGTTAATTGAATAATGGATAATACATACAAATATAACTGAGATTTGTATTATTTATGGTTTATAATGTTATTATACGAGGTTTTTTTTAATTTCTTATTATTATCTAGCTCACATAATACGTCAACTCAGAAAGGTGTTAAGTTCACCTAGGAAATATAATGTGATTAATGTTTTCAAGAATTGAAAAGAATATTCATAAATTCTCTAGTTCTTTCATTTCCTTCTATAAATGGTAAAATTGTTATCTATAGTGATTCTTCATTGAAAGGATATGGATGTTTCCTAATGCTGGATGATTGGATAATTTTTTATGCTTCACGTTAGTTAAAACACATGAGTTAAATTACCCTACACATGATTTGGAATTAACTGTTGCAATTTTTTATTTAAACATTTGGAGGTATCATTTATATGGAGTAAAATGTGTAATGTATATTTACCATAAAAGTGTGAAGTATATATTTATTCAGAAATAATTGAACATGGGACAGAGAAGATGGCTGGAATGAATCAGCAATTATGATTATACAATTGATTACCATCATATAAAATTGAACAAAGTGGCTAATTCTTTGATTCAAAAAAGTAATGATACATTAACCATGTTATGTTTTGAATGTGACCCTTTGATTAATGATTTTAATTACTTTGGAATAGAATTTATTGGTGTAGGAAATTCCTCACTTTTTTTAAGGATTCAGTGTAATCATCTATAGCAGATAGAATAAATCAAGCACATAAGGAAGAAAGTGAGTTTCATAAAAAGGTTGAATTGGTTCAGGAGGCTAGGATAACAGAATTTAACATTGATAAAGATTTTTTTTTGAGGTTTGGAATGAGATTATGGGTTTTTTTGTTATACATAGTTGAAGAAATAATTGTTATGTGAAACTCGTAGCTCTCTGTTTTTAGTTCATCTGGGTAGTACTAAGATATATAGGGATCTATGGGAGTATTTCTAGTTATATGGAATGGAAATAGATATTACTGACATTACTATAAAGTGTTTGACTTGTCAGAAAGTGAAGAATGACAATTGTTGAAGGGGAGTCTTCCGACTTTTCCAATACAATAGGGGAAATCGGAAAATATATACATGGACATCATTGTGGGATTACTAAAGGCATCTCTCGAAAATAATAAAATATGGGTTATTGTCAATAAATTGACTAAATATGCTCATTTTATTCCTATTCGAGATACACATTCTCTAGATCCAATTTATTTTTTGAATCATAAATAAATAGTCATGTTACATGTAGTTCCTCTCAATATTTTATTTGATCATGATCAAAAGTTCACATCTATCTTTGGGAAAAGCCTTCATAAGTCATTGGTTACTGAATTAAAATTTAGTATATCTTTTAATCAGCATAATTATGGGAATAAATAATGAACAATTCAGATATTGGAAGATATTCTACGTGCCTGTTCAATGGATTACTAGGGAATTTGGTACCAACAACTTTCTTTGGTTGAGTTTTCAAATAGTATCATATTTCCCTCTAGTATACCGATGATGCAATTTGAAGAATTAATATGGAATGTGGTGTCAATATCTAGCTTCTTGGGATGAAGTAGGTGACAAGAAGTTGATGGGACCACAATTTGTAGAAGAGATGGCAAAAACAATTAGTTGATTCAGAAGCACAAGGGGACAACTCAGAGTAGGAAGAAACGTTTTGTGGATAAACAGAGGAAGGAAATTTCATTTCAGTTATGTGATCACTACTTTCTCAAAATTTCTCTTTGGAAAAGTGTGATGCATTTTGGAATAAAGGTAAAGATGAGTCTTTAGTTCATTGGAACCTATGATATCCTAGATAATGTTGGATCTGTAACGACCCGACTCTTTGGCAGAGGTACGGATCGTCAGGTTTTCTTTCCCACCATTCCTTTAAGCTTCTTGAATGTGTGTAATGTTCTAAGGAAGGTATAGAGAGCATCTGGGGTTTGTTCAGATCCCAGGAGGTTGAGAAATGGACTTGAAGACAAGGGCACATGGCCTGTGCACGGCTTCCGCATGGTTTGGGTAAATTGTGCGGCCTTTGGTCTAGAAGTAGGGAGGTGTGCACGGTTTGGGTAAACCTTGCGCCTAACCCATACGACCATTCTTCTGGCGGTAGGGAATTGCGCATTGTTTGCGCACAGTTTGGTAAACCATGCGCCTAAACCATGTGACCTAGTTCTGAGTAAATTTAACATTTTTCCCTTAAATTGTTTTAAAGGCTTAAGCCTCTTTCTTTCTTCTTCCCGCGGACAGAACCAGAGGGGAGCCCTCTTTTGAGCTCTAAACCCTCTCCTCTCTCTTTTCCTTTCTGTTTCTTCGTCTGGTGTCCGAATCTAGATCCGTCCGAAGCATTGGAAATTCCAAGGTAAGGCTTACCACACCTAAGCCTCTTTCCTCGGTGAATCTTGGTTTTTGTTTCGCTATTTTGAAGCAGGCACATATGCCCTATTTCCAGGGCATTGGACTAGAACTCAGATCTCTTCCAACCTACTGTGAAACTGAGGTTGATATCGAGAGAGACTACACCTACCACCCTAAGGTAGGTGGTCACGTGGTTTCCAATTTTTTTCACCTTATTTAGTTATTGTTGTCGTTTTGTGGTTTGTCTTTCACAAAACCCCATATTTATAATGACTACTTCATATGTAAATGGATCGTGGGGTATGATATTGATGAATATAACCTAGATAGGGTGTCTAGATGAGTAATGGACTGGGTAAGGTCAATCATAGGTGTTATGCCTTGAGAATTTTCCCTTTTTCACCTTTGAACCATAATGATATGTCTTGAAAGGGAATTTTCCTTGTTAGGAAAATGAGATGACTTGGTTAGAGGATGGCTAGGATGAGAGAGTCAGAACCCCTTTAATGAATTGAAATGTATGTATGTCATGGTTTTCTTATGTGATATAATAATATGGATTTTCCTTGCATTGATAATGTGATATGATATAAGATGGTTTTTCTTATATAATGTGATGTGAATGGTTATCCTTTGCTGTGTTGAAATTCTTGTGATACTCCGTGTGTGGGCGGGAGGTATTCTTACCCCATGCCAGATAAATCTCAATGCTTGGGGATGAGAGGCATTTATACCTAGTTCCCATATAACCTTTACAGGTGGGAGGCATTTCTACCCCACGCTGGCTACAGTGATTGAGGAGGAGAGTCATTTTTACCTCATGCACATTTAACCTTTATGGGTGGGAGGAATTTCTAACCCACACTAGTTATAGTGCTTGTGGATGAGAGGCATTCATACCTCGGGCCAGTGATAATTGTACGTATGTGAAAAGCATGTACGAGAGGCATGTTTAACTCGTTCCAGTGATAACCTATATATATGTACTTATACCTCTGGTGATCGTTCAGTTTACCATCCATGAGTTGAAGTAGGTAGACCCACTAGGTGTCCATCCGGAACCTTAGCGGGAGGGCTATTTATTTACTTTTCTTTAATTACTTGAAGTCTATTACTAACTTTACATGAGAAAACTTATTTGGAATACACGTATACATCGTTGGTGGTGGCCGAATGAGACTTGTCTCACACCCTACTCGGGTGGCCACTTGTGCACTCGTATAGACTTCAATACTGCAGTACTAGTAGTGGAAAAGGCCCAACTTTAGGTTTTTGATACATGTTTGTTCTAGATAGAGATCCACATCAGAGGATTGATCTTGGAAAGAGATTCTCAAGGACTATTTTTTTTATTTTTGTATTATTTTATAGCATTCCTTCCATCTACTTCCATTGTATCATCATGCCATGCATCTATTTTGGACTAGACACTGCCTATGTGGATTTCGTATATTTATCAGGGTTTTCCTTACTTATGAAATTTGGTTTGTATATTTCCCCTTTCCTCCTATTTATCCATTGGTTGTGTAACACCCCAAGATTCCACGTTACACTTCTCTTTCAAGAATGCAATAGCTTGCATTGTACGCAAGTTTGAGATTCTAACACACCGCGACCAATCAAAGTAGCCGTTATGAATAGTAATACCTGCTTTTTGAAATTATATAAATTTTATATTTCAAAATGGACTTCATTTTTGTATTCATAATATTGAAATTATCCTAAGTATAATTTTTTGTAATTTTCAGAGAACTTCTAATTTTCTATGAATAGAAAAATACTTAAAAATAACTTTTTTAATAAAAATAATTAATATTGATAAATTATACTATTGAGTGGTTTTAAAGTATAATTATAATATATTTTTACTATTTTATCCAATGGAGGTCATTAGAATTAATTTCACTTTTAAATTGGATGTAAACAATTGTCAATCATTTGATTTATATTGTTTCTTAAAAACACGCTATTTGTTGTGACAGCGGTAATTAATTATTAAATTAATTAATTCAACTTATATGATTTTAATTTTTTTTAAGTCACCATTTTTGAATTTAGAATATCAAATATATCTTAGAGTGAATTTTCGGTATTTTTCAGAAAAAACATCGATTTTTGATGAATAGTGAAACCACTAAGTGGTAGTTAAAAAAACTGATTTTTCGTTTAAATGAACTTTTACAACCTCTGTGATATGAATTTCAAAAATCTGACATACATCATTTTCATTAGGAAGTAAAATGTGGTTCAATGGGATTAAAATAATTTTTGGTGAATAGTAATTTTAAGTTCTATTACTCACGATTAAAGGTAATTAGTGTAATTTAATGTAAATATAATGTTATAATAATATGAAATTACCTTTACACGTGTCCTACACTTATTGTATGAGTCTTGGCCGACCAAGACAATACATGGGTCACCTTGGGGACCCCATGGAGCCACTTGGGTAAGAAAATGACATTAATAACATTTTATTTAATGTAAAAATAAAATTGTCACAAACATGTGTTGTTTTACTAAAACAATTATTACATGGGGTTATATAAGTTACATTTTAGTCTATAAATATTCATTATAAAGCTAAAAATATTTCATACATCACGGTAATTTTTTTTAATTTTTATAAATTAAATAAATTTATTTATTTATCACACCATGATGATGAAGCGATTACCTCATTAATGAACGATTTAAATAAAATAAAAAAGATAAGGTAAAATATAAAACTTTCACTTGTCTAAAGCCTATTGGATGAGTGTATTTAGAAGACTTATAACCTTATCCTCTAAATATATCATTGTGGGACCTTTAAAATCCTAAAATCATTTCATAATAATGTAACATTTCATGACATTCCAAGAGTGCCCCTCCTCTCCCCTTATAAACGGCCCCCACCTCTACCACCTTATCCACACCTTCAAAGCCATTTGGCTCGGACAACCTCTACCGAAATACTCTCTCAACTTCCCTATCTTACTCTTAGAAGCCTCAGTTTGGGCAGACGTCTTCCCAAGGAATCCTTTGGCTCAAATCAAAAAGAGTTACCAGATTTTAAGATAATGTCTTCTCTTATGTTCTTTTGTTTTATTTTTCTTCTCCAACCCCTTAAACTCTTTTTATTACTTTATTTTGTAATAACACCAGTATCTTCAATATACTAGGATTTTTTTTGAGAAGTATTTTATTTAAACTTCAACACACCTTCATCTAATGGTTAAAGAACATACTGTTTCTGTGGGTGGTGAATTACTGCATCACGGAATGATGATTGTTCAATATTCTTTTAAAACCATTCATGGTGGCCATTAAAAAGTCACTATATTTATATATGATATATATTATATTTATTTTTTCCTTATGCTTCTATATTTTTTAGTTACGGCATACCTTTATGGTTTCCATTAGGGGTAAACACGATAATTTCATTTTAGGAAATGCGGACTACCGCCCCCTCAAAGTGATTTGAATCGTTAATGCCATATGTGGGATGTATAAAGGATGGAGTAAATGATATTATATATGATATTATACTGGAATTATAATAAACCTTTATATAATTACTATTTCATTCCATTAAATATGAAATATAAATGAATGTAGCTTTCATGCGTACGTACGGTTTATCGTCTCCATGAATGGTACATTTCATTTCTTACCTCTAAATGTTATGTAATATTATAAATATGTTTATATACTAGATATATATGATATATATGATATCTAAATCTTTAATATAATTGTGGATATAATGGATATTTTACCACATAATCAACTTGTAATTATAAGAAGTTTATTGTTGACTCAAGTACCAAAGATCGACAAAAAGACCATTACTATCTTAAATGATTAATAATATTCATAACATGGTAATAAGTGATATAAATGGGATAATGAACTTGAAAAAGGTTCTTAAGAAAGTATAGATTAACTCTAGTTTATTATTCAGGAGATTAAAGAACGATAGAGTCAAGTCGGACATGAGGTAAGGGACTTCGTCTCAATCTCTTTCCATTGAGGCATATTTTATTATATACAAAACTTTCTTTAATGTGGTGTATAAACCCATTTGAATTTTACTTTTATTCAAAAGGAATATTTTTATGTGAATCATTTTTACTAAACAAAAAAAGTAATGTTTTTCTTACATACGCGGTGACAAAGACTTCTCCGCCACCGTAACCATTATTTGAGTTTCGGCTTCTTCTACAAGCCATAACTTTTTTAAGTGAAAAATAAATACCATGTTTTACTTTTATTTTATTTTGGTATTGAAATGGTTTTGAACAATGGTTTTATTATATCAATGTGTTGTATTGATATCTTATGATTGAAATGTGGAAATGTTATGTTACCTTTATGCATGTTTTATGTAATACGATTATGTTATGGTATATGATATGTTTAAACCTTTTCATATAGAGAATTAATTGGACATAATAAGTGACGGGTGGAGCCCGCTATATCTCCTCGATGCATCGGTAGGTCTCATGAGAAAAACTAGTGTCTTGGCACGAGTTCTTGACAAAATATTTTTTTTAGTCTTGGCACGAGGCCTTGGCTACGTGGTTATGATAATCTGGCATTATGCATTCCATTATTATGAAAGTGGTTATTGATAATGCAGGTGATTATTAGACTAGTATAATATACATTTGAATAATTAAATGGCATTATTTCATTTTATTCTTTCCATATTATTCTTAAGTTCAAGTTTAAAAGGCTTCTGGTTTAGTTATACATTTCGTTAAATGTTTATGTTTATTTATGAATTCTTCCTCTGTATTGTTATCCTTACTGAGCATCTGAGCTCACCCCTTTCTATGTTTTATTTTCCAAGGATGTGAAGAAATATTTTATGAAGGACCTACTAGAATTGTCTGAATGCGATATGAGTGTGGACGATGGAGACTATGTTATTCTAGTTTATCAAGTTATGATGTAATGTAACATTTATGAATGTATCTAGTGTTTCCAAGGCTACTAAACTAATCGGCCTTTCGAGACATGATCTTTTGTGATCATGCTAATGTTACATAATAATGCACGGAATCTGGGTAACTGGGGTCGGGGCATGACAGTTGGTATCAGAGGCAGTTTATTACTAACCTTGGAAGCTACATTCAGATAAACTTTGATTAGAGAACATAGCCCTAAGAAAGACTTTGAGGATTAGTATTGAAGAACATCATAGAATTTTGGTAAAGTATAGGTTTTGTGTATTTTCCATGAAATACATCCATGTCTGGATACGAGCAGGTAGAGGCAGCTCTGGCACAGATTTACCTAGGGGTAGAACTTGAAAACACCGCTTTGAGCTGGACTCGAATGGGAACTGGTGCACGACAACGGGCCTTGCTGCACTCTTGGTTACGACACTCCCGGAAGATATGCTTAGGATAATTCCCATTTTAGTTACAAACCATTATGAAGGGTTTATGAGTATATACATCCTCAAAGAAAATATTTTTATTATTAAGGATTATATCCATAAACTGTTCAATTTTTGATAAGTGTTTTACAAGTATAGAATTATGTATTTTGATTCATAAATAGATCTAGTTTATTCCATTGTTTAGACATGGCACCTAGTGGAAGTAATAGAAACTGTATCAATAAACACACTCCACGTAGGGATTTACCTCTTTCTCAAGATAATTATAATGGAACTGGTGATACAACTGGTGTTGATCAACTTATCATCATACTGGGAAAACTCACTCAAGTTATGAATAATAACCTTACATGTTTGGAGCACCCTGATCTGCAACAAGAAGGATCAATGTTAGACCGCTTCATGAGTAAACAACCACAAACATTCAATTGGAGTACAAATCCATTAGTAGCTTATTAATGGATAAATTCCTTATAGAAAATAATCCATGCCTTGGGGAGTAGTGAAAGGGAAAAGGTTATCATGGAAGTTTACCGCCTCACTAGAGATGCTGATCAATGGAGGTTATTTATTCAAAATACAAAGGAAGATGAATAAGTATCATGTATGGAATGGAGAGAGTTCAGTGATATTTTCATAGAAAAATACTTTCCTCGTGACCATCAAGCAGATATGGAAAGGCAATTTCTGAGTCTGAGAAAAAATGAGGATGAGAATGTCGCAAAGTATGAGGCCAACTTTACAATGTTAGTGAGGTATGCTACAGATTATATACATAACCCAAGAAGTAAGATTGATCTTTTATTTGATGGGTTAAAACCATTTCTCTGTCGATATTTAGTATCAAAATATTTCTCAATGTACGAAGATATAGTCTCGTGTTCTATCAAGACAGAAAAAGAATTCTCTAAATATTTTGATAATACAGTAAAGAAAGAGAATAAGAGAATGGTAGAACAAGAGACAGATAAAGGGAAAATGGAATGAAGTATTTTCCATTATGCGATAATTGTGGGAATAATCACCCCGTTACATGCCAAAAAGGAATGGGAGTTTGTTATAAATGTGGAGAAAAAGGTCCAAAGGCTCGTGATTGCAATGGAAAGAAAGAGGATGTCAATGTTGAATGCTACAATTTTAAGGTAATGGGGCATTATGAAAATTAATGTCCTAAGAGCCAGGAAAAAATACCATAGAAAAGGCCAAGGGATCAAGGCCAATCTTATGCTATTACTACATTTGAAGTGGAATAATTAATGTATTGGTTCTTTTGGACTCAAGGATTATATTCTGGTTATAAGAATAATGTGATATATATAAGGATTGTACTACAGTACTTTTTGTTTTAATTAAGGTTTTAATATGATGAAGGT
Source organism: Viscum album (assembly GCA_963277665.1). Lineage (NCBI taxonomy): Eukaryota > Viridiplantae > Streptophyta > Magnoliopsida > Santalales > Viscaceae > Viscum > Viscum album. The sequence goes on along the minus strand of OY728145.1, from coordinate 272,325,242 downwards.
AATCATATTTTTAGTATGTGCCAATAAGATAAACTTTATTCTGTTTGGGGAATCTGATGATACAATTGATTTTGGAATTTAGAGACCTTTTAGAGAAAGTTTGGACAACAGTATTTGGATAACTATAAAGGTTGGAATGGATTAATTTTAACTTTATATATTATTGTTTAAGGTTAAAAAATTTTGAATATTATTTTTGGAATATTATAATACTATAGTTTTTGGAAAAGGACCACCTGCAGGTTGGGGGATAACCCGTCGCGTCGGGAAAAGCTATAGGAATCGAACCCACAACCATAGTGCGATGTGCCTTTATTACCTACCGCTAGCCTACAAAAAGTCCCTGGTTATTACAAAATATTTTTCCTACTCTAAATGGTTTGTGTTAATATTTTGAACCTTGTACGATTAGAATAAATATAATATTTTTTAGTTCTATTATCTTTTTGAGTGAATGATGAGTTTGTGGTAGAAATTTGTTGATGGTTGAAAATCTACTTGTAAATTATATATATATATATATACCTATCTCTTATTCTATGAATAAATTAATTCTTAAACGTTAGAAAAGGGATATTAAAAAATGTGTTATCAAAATACCTTATATTTTGTTCAATTGATGATATTTTAAATCACCATAGATTGAAGGCTTTGAGGAACTCAATTTTACACTTGTTTGTGATTGATGACCTTAATCACTCCCTAAAAATATTTACGTTTTTGTTCCAATTATATGTCTCTAATTTCCACCAATTTTCTCCTAATCGAGAACATAATTTGGTGGGGACTTTTTCATTTCCCTTTCCATCTTATTAAAGCTAAATTTTATTAACCTTATTTCCGATGTGGGTTTTCCAAAAAGGTATTTTATATTATCATACTTTTATTGTCGAAGAACATTTTCAAATTGCGTGGACGCAATTTATTGAAGGAGGGGAGAATGTAACACCCCAAGCTTTCATGGTACACTTCTCTTTCAATAATGCAATAGCTTATATTGTACGTAAGTTCAAGATTCTAACACACCGCGACCAATCAAAGTAGCTATTATGAATATTAATACACACTTTTTGAAATTATATAAATTTTATATTTTAAAATGGACTTCATTTTTGTATTCGGAATATCGAAATTATACTAAGTTGAATTTTTTGTAATTTTCTGAGAACTTCCAATTTTCTATGAATAGAAAAATACAGAAAAACAATATTTTCAATCAAAATAATTTATAGTGATAAATTATAATATTGAGTGGTTTTAAAGTATAATTAGAATATATTTTTACCATTTTATCTAATGTTGGTCATTATAATTAATTTCACATTTAAATTGGCCATAAACAATTGTCAATCTTTTGATATATATTGTTTCTTAAAAACACGCAATTTGTTGTGACAACGGGAATTAATTATTAAATTAATTAATTCAACTTATATGTTTTGAATTTTTTAAAATAGACATCATTTTTCAATTTGGAATATCAAATATATCTTAGAGTGAATTTATGGTATTTTTCTGAAAACATCAATTTTTGATTAAAAGTGAAACCACTAAGTGGTAGTTAAAAAAACTGATTTTTCGTTTAAATGAAATTTTACCACCTCTATGATTTAAATTTAGAAAATCTGACATACATAATTTTCATTAGGAAGTAAAATGTGGTTAAATAAGATTAAAATAATTTTTGGTGAATAGTAACTTTAAATTCTACTAATCGTGATTAAAGGTAATTAGTGTAATTTAAGGTAAATATAATGTTATAATAATATGAAATTACCTTTACACTAATCCTACCCTTATTGGATGAGTCATGGTCGACCAGGAAAATCCATGGGTCAACTTGGGGACCCCATGTAGCCACTTGGGTAAGAAATTGACATTAATAACGTTTTATTTAAAGTAAAAATAAAATTGTCACAAATAGGTCTTGTTTTACTAAAAAAATTATTAAATGGTGTTATATAAGTTAACTTTTCGACTACAAATATTAATTGGAAAGATAAATGATTTTCTACATCATGGTAATTTTTTGTAATTTTTATGAATTAAATAAAAAAAATTATTTATCACACCATTATGATGCAGCGATTACCTCATTAATAAACGATTTAAATAAAATGAAATTATATGGTAAAATATAAGACTTAAACTTGTCTAAATCCTATTGGATGAGTGGATTTGGAACCCTTATAACCTTACCCTTGAAATATATCATTGTGGGACCTTTAAAATCCGAAAATCATTTCATAATAATGTAACATTTCATAACTTTCCAAGAGTGCCCCTCCTCTCCTCTTATAAAAGCTTCCCACCTCTACCACCTTATCCACAACATAAATTCCATTTGGCTCGGCCAACCTCTGCTCAAATACTCTCTCAACTTCCCTCTATTACTCCTTGAATCCTCACTTTGGGCAGAATTCTTCCCAAGTAATCCTTTGGCTCAAGTCAAAAAGAGTTACCCGATTTTAAGGTAATGTCTTCTCTTATGTTATTTTGTTTTATTTTGCTTCTCCAACCCCTTAAACTCTTTTTTTTACTTTATTTTGTAAAAACACCAGTATCTTAGAAATACTAGGATTTTTTTATGAGAAGGATTTGATTTACACTTACACACACCTTCGTCTAATGGTTAAAGAACATACTGTTTCTATGGGTGGCGAATTACTACCTCACTAAACAATGACTGTTCAATCTTCTTTTAACACATTTCATGGTGGCCATTAAGACGTCACTATATTTATATATGATATATATTATATTTATGTTTTCCTTATGCTTCTGTATTTTTCATTTATGGCATACCTTATGGTTTCCATTATGGGTAAACGAGATAATTTCAGTTTAGGAAGTGCGGACTACCGCCCCCTCAAAGTGATTTGAATCGTTAATGCCATATGTGGGACATATAAAGGATGGAGTAAATGATATTATATATGTTATTATACTGGAATTATAATACACCATTATATAATTATTATTTCATTCCATTAAATATTAAATATAAATGAAGGTAGTGGTCATGCGTACGTACGGCTTACCGTCTCCATGAATGGTGCATTTCATTTCTTGCCTCTAAATATTATGTAATATTATAAATACGTTTATATACTGGATATATATTATATACATGATATCTACATCATGAATATAATTCAGGATATATTGGATATTTTACCACATAATCAACTTGTAATTATAAGAAGTTTATTGTTGACTCAAGTAGCAAAGATCGAAAAAACGACCGTCATTAACTTAAATGATTACATAATTTTCATAACATGGTAATAAGTGATATAAAAGGGGTAATTATATTTAAATAGGTTCTTAATAAAGTATATATTAACTCTAGTTTATTATTCAGGAGATTAAAGAACGATTGAGTCAAGTGGGACACGAGGTAAGGGATTTCGTCTCAATCTCCTTCCATTGAGGCATATTTAATTTTATACAAAACATTCTTTTATGTGGTGTATAAAACCATTTGAGTTTTACTTTTATTCAAAATGAATATTTTTATACGAAGCTTTTTTACTAAACGACAAAAGGAATATTTGGTCTTACGTACGCGGTGACAATGACTTCTCCGCCGCCGTGACCATTATTTGAGTTTCGGCTTACTCTATAAGCCCTAACTTTTTTTAAATGAAAAATAAATACCATGTTTTACTTTTATTTTATTTTGGTATTTAAAATGGTTTTGGAAAATGGTTTTATTATATCAATGTGTTCTATTGAAATCTTGTGATTGAAATGTAGAAATGTTATGTTTTCTTTATGCATGTTTTATGTGATATGATTCTGTTATGGTTTATTATATGTTTAAACATTTTCATATAAGGAGTGAATTAGACTTAATATGTGACGGGTGGAGCCCTCTATAGTTCCTCGATGCATCAGTAGGTCTCATGAGATAAACTAGTGTCTTGACATGAGGCCTTGACAAAAAAAATTTTGTATTCTTGGAACGAGGCCTTGGCTACGTGGTTATAATAGTGTGGCATTATGAATTACATCATTATGAAAGTGGTTATTGATATTTCATGTGATTATTCGACTAGTAGAATATCCATGTGAAGAAGTAAATGGAATTATTTCATTTTATTTTTTCCATATTATACTATATTTCATGTTTAAAAGGATTATGTTTTAGTTATACATTGCCTTAAATGTTTATGTTTATTTATGAATGTTTTTTCTGTATTGTTATCCTTACTGAGCATCTGAGCTCAACCCTTTCTATGTTTTATTTTCCCAGGATGTTAAGAAATATTTTATGACTGACCTACAGGGATAGTCTGAATGGGATATGAGTGTGGACTATGGAGACTATGTTATTTTAGTTTTTCACTTTATGATGTAATGTAACATTTAGAAATGTATATAGTGTTTACATGGATACTAAACTAATAGGTCTTTTGAGATTTGATCTTTTGTGATCATGCCAATGTCACGTAATAATGAACCGACTCTGGGTAGCTGGGGTCGGGGCGTTACAGGTTGTGCTTCTTCTATTTTAATACTTTCTACTAATATGTTGTGTACTCTAACATGGGGGTACAGTCTCCCCACTAACTTACCATTACATCCCTACTGCTAGTCGGCAACCCCTGGCCTATGGGGAGATGAGCCAAGGGTCATTTGGCCAACTGGGCTCGGGTTGAGGGGAAGCTGGGTCCGGGACATCACAAAGTGGTATCAAAGGCATTTTCTTTCTTTCTTTCTTTACTGTTTGGTGACAATATAATTGGATAATGGGAACACTTAGGGACTTAGCCATGAGCCATGCTTGGGTGTCACAAACCCATGTATGGGGAAAAGACCAAGTTTCCTTTTTTATATTGTTATTGATTCTGCTATTTACTGTTGATATCGTTTCACCATTGGGTGCTTCACATATTTTGTGATGTTATTGAGGTTGGCAATGTTGTAATTTTCTTTCCATGGTTCGACTAGATAAAATGAGGGTTATCCATTAGAACATGCATCACAATAGGCACAATATGATTAGGTCATGCATCTTGCCATGTCTCATTTAAATTTTGAGTGAGCATTTCCTGTTGTTTAGTGCCATGCGTTGTTTATATATGTGCCTTTGTGCTAGCCCTTCATGCTTGTTGTGAATTGAGTAATGGTGTGGTTTTAGTAGGTTTCACTCTTTGGTTCAGAAGGTGTATGGGCCCTTATGGATCAGAAAATGAAATTCCAACTAAACTAATATTTTTCTTAAAAAGAAATTTAAATGCTTTATTAGTGCTAGTAAATGAGAAATGGCATCCAAGTGTGTTTCATCTTTCAGTTCATGTGGAGTATGGGCCCTTATGGGCTGGAAAATGACATATCATTGGATTAAGGTAATTTTGACCAGTTTCAGGTTTTACTATGTTTTTTACATGGGTTTGGATTGCTGATATTAGGGGTAGAGAGGCCTAGTACTTATCCTATCTTCTAGAGTTCAACCTTTATTTTTTTGTTTTCTTCTTTTGAGATGTTTGTTTGGAATTGTAGCACTATGCCTCTGAGACATCCTCAAGTCGCGCGCGCTGAAGGCGGTGCCGATCACGTTCATGGGGTGGAGGGCCCTGATCCGCTAGTTGATCTTCCTGTCGATCCACCCGTGGCTCGTCTTGTTATTTATAAGATGTGAGTTGATGCCTAGTTCCATGAGAGTTTCTTGCATATGATGTAGAGTATGCAAGGCGGAGTGCAACCTGCCCTGAGTATGGCAGAGTTGACCTGCGCTTTTCAGTCGTAGAATCCTCCTACTTTTACGGGAGATGGCACACCACTTGCTGCGGAGTCCTAGTTGGAAGTTATTCTAACCATCTTCGATCACCTTGAGACACCTCTAGAGCGGAGGGTCAGGCGTAGAGTTTATATGCTACGTGGTTCATCCAGGAGGTGGTGGGATGTCATCACCCAGTCGGTACAGCAGAGAGATATGATCTGGACTGATTTTCAGAATATCTTCTACAATTACTTCTTTCCCCTGACATTGAGGGATGACAGAGCTAGGGAGTTTATGAATATGAAATAAGGGACCATTACAGTCATAGAGTATTCATCTCATTTCATGGAGTTACAGTGTTGTTCTCCTACACTAGCTACTGATGATCTCACGGCTGCTAGGTGTTTTGAGGATGGGTTGTGTTACGCTATCCTGTCGCAGGTCAGCATGTTCAGGTTTATGACTGTTTCAGAGATTGTCAGTCAGGATTTGATCATAGAGAGGAACTTGAGAGAAGCAGACACTGAGAACTAGGGTGGTTCGGCACTGAAGGGTTCTAGTGGATATGCTTCTGGGAAGAAGCGACGTTTTGAGGACTCTCATGGTGTTAGTGGTGGTCAAACCCTTTTCTCAGGTGGTACTTCTATATGTAACCAATGTGGGATGCCAAGACATATGAAGAGGCAGTGTACGCAAAACCCAATGGAGTGCAGAGGTTGTGGTAGGTTGGTACATCACCACCGCTTCTGTAGGACTTTTCCCTCAGGGTCTAATGAATAGGGATCTGTACCTACTCCACGATCTAGAGCTAGATCGGCAGGATCACGTCAGTCAGGCGGCTGGAATATCGCCATTCGACCAGGTCGTGGTGGTAGTTGAGGCAGAGGTAATCAGGCGTATGACTCTCAGCACCAGTAGGGTGGGTCTGCTCAAGGTAGCCAGGAAATGAATCAGGGCCGTGGTGTTGTCCATTTGTATGCATTCGATCCTACTCCGCAGGAGAAGCATGCCAGACCATCTACTGTACGAGGTACAATTCTAGTTTCCTCTAAATTAATATTTTCTTTATTTCATATAGTTTCTTCTCGCTCTTTTATATCGGAGGAGATTATTGGAAGTTTGGTCCTTGATGTAGATTCATATCATGGTATGATAACGTTAGATATCTGATTAGGTATCCGTTCAGAGGGCGTTCTTCATTTCCATAATTTTCCCCTTGAGGTGGGTGGTTACCTTTTCGTGTGGAACCTGTATGTTCTGGATATGACAGGTTTTGATGTAATAATCCGGATGGAATGGTTTGTTCCCTATAGAGTCCAGATTGACTTCTATTGTTGGAGGGTGGAGTTTACGTCACTAGAGGGAGACACGTATATGCATAAGGGAGAATGGGATCATAGTGAGACACGTCCAGGACTGGAACACCTGTGTTTGAGTGGTGTCACGGCACAAGTTTCTATTCATTATCTCAATTACCAAGGGTTACAACCCTCTGTTTACCCTCCCGTGGTGGAGCTTTTCATTGACGTCTTTCATGATGATTTCTCTGGTCTACCTCCAGTGTGAGAGGTGGAGTTTACTATTGAGATTATACTAGGAGTAGCACCAGTGACAATTCCTCCTTATATGATGGCACCTAAAGAACTTCTGGAGCTCATGAGTTAGCTGGAGGACCTGGAAACCAAAGGATTTATAGGTCCCATTACCTCTCCTTGGGGATCAACGGTTCTTTTTTCCAAGAAGGCAGATGGTACCCTTCGTCTCTCTGTGGATTCTCATAAGTTAAATCAGCATACTATTAAGAATATGTATCCTTTACCTCAAATTGACGATATCTTCGATCAGCTCCGAGGATCGAAGGTGTTTTCAAAGATAGATTTGAGGTTGGGTTATCACTAGGTGCATGTTAGGACTTCAGACATACCTCGCACGACGTTCAGGAGCAGGTATGGTTTCTATGAGTACCAAGTCATGCCGTTTGGGCTTACGAATTCACCTGTAGTGTTTATGGCTCTTATGAATTGGATTTTTCACTCGTACCTTGATTCTCTTCTGCTTGTATTTGTGGATGATATCTTGGTCTATTCACGCTTGAGACACGACCGTGAAACCAATCTTGAGATAGTTCTGAATACACTAAGAGAGCATCAAATTTATGCTAAGCTCAGTTAATGCCACTTTTGGATAAAAAAGGTTCACTTCCTGGGTCACATTATTTCTGAGTCAGGAGTCTCAGTTGACCCTGAGAAGGTGAGTTTTGTGATTTCATGGGAGCATCCCAAGAACGTCTTTCATATCAGGAGTTTCTTAGGGATTGTGGGATATAATAGGCGGTTAATTCGGGACTTTTCACACCTAGAAGCACTGCTTACAGATTTGACCCAAAATGGGGTGAGATTCATTTGGTCAGAACCTTGTGAATTAGCATTTCATGAACTGAAGGGAAGACTAATTTTAGCATAGATACTGATCTTCCCATAGCCAAGAAAAGCATAAACAGTCTTTTCTAACACATCAGGTATCGGGCTTGGAGCTATCATGATGCAGGAAGAGTGAGTCATTGTGTATGGTTCTCATCAGTTAAAGCCTCATGAATGGAATTATCCGATGCACAACCTCATGCTCACAGCGATTGTACATGCCTTAGGCTGTTGGAGACACTATTTGTAGGGATAGTGTTTTGTGGTATTCACTGACCACAAAAGCCTCAAATATATCTTCACTCAGTGGGATCTAAATATTAGGCAACGTAGGTGGGTCGAGTACCTGAAATCCTTTTATTTCGAACAAGTCTACACTCCTGGGAAGGGAAATTTAGTAGCCGATGCGCTATGTCAGAAAACTCAGTCGCAAGTGGTTCAGGAATCTAATGAGGAGTGGAAGCTGATGGACCTATTTTCAGAGATGCACATTGAGGTTCAAGAGGGTAAGGATAAGACTATTCTCTCTGCCTTAGAGTTAACATCTACTCTTTTGGAACGGGTCAGGGATAGACAGTTATCATATCCGGAAGGCCTTGTTCTACGAGAAAGTGTGGATGATGATGCCTCTACAGACTGGACCATGGATGACGGTGATACTTTATTTTTCTATGGGTGTGTATGGGTTCCAGTAGACATAATAGAGGAGCTGATGAGGGATTTCCACACCTCAGTATGGGTAGTTCAACCAATCATCTCCAAAATGTATCGTGATTTGCGACGACAGTACTGGTGGCGTAGCATGAAGCGGGAGATAGCCAATTTTATTACGTGATGTTGCACCTGTCAATAGGTGAAGGAAGAACATCAGTGTCCGGTAGGGATTCTGCAGCCGTTTTCCATTCCGGAGTGGAAATGAGATGATGTTTCTATGGACATAGTAATCAGTTTACCCAGGTCACTACATGGAAATGATGTAGTATGGGTTATCATCGACCATCTGACGAAGGTCGCACATTTCTTACCTGTGCGGGAGACCTTCACGGTTGATGATGGGGGAAGACTATATGTCAAAGAAATAGTGCACCTTCATGGAGCACCTCGTTTTGTTGTCTCAGACAGAGATCCTCATTTTACATCTCAGTTCTAGCAAGGTTTACAGAAGGCCTTGGGTACGCAGGTACTTTTGAGCATATCCTATCACCCACAGACTGACGGAAAGACCGAGCATACTATACAGGTACTAGAGGATATGTTACGTGCATGTGTTCTCGATTTTGGAGGTTCATGGTAGAAACAAAATCCTCTTGTCGAGTTCAGTTATAACAATAGCTTCTAGGATAACATTGAGTTGGATCCCTATGAAGCCTTATATGGTAGGCCTTGTCACTCGCCTTTGTGTTGGCTTGAAGTAGGGGAGGCAGCTGTTCTAGGACCACATCTTGTGCAGGAAACTAGAGAGCAGATACAGCTTATTAGGAATCATATATAGATAGGTTAGTCTAGATAGCAGTCCTAGGCAAACAAGCACTCGCGACCTCTTGACACTACAACAAAACCGATATTTAGCGCCAGTTCTAGGAACCGCAGCTAAACCTTTTCTAAAAAAGGGTTCGCGGCAGTTTATATTAAACCGCCATGAAACATTGCTTTTTTTAACATGAGACCCTCCCCCCAACCTGACCCTCCTTCCCCCACTTCCCCCGGCCCCCAGATTACCCCGCAACCCCGGCCCCCCGCGACCCCGGCGACCCCCACCCCGGAGACCCCGACGACCCCGGTGACCCTGTGACCCCCATCCCCCCGCGACCCCCGGCCCCCCGCGACCCCAGAAGCTGCACCATATTCCCCTATAGGTAGGGTTTTGTTTCTCTTTCTTTAGGTTTTTGGTTTTTCAGTAGGTAGTGTAGTTGATTTAGGCTTTTTCATGTTGGATAGGGTTTGATCTTGTTGTTTTTGGGTAAATGCTGGTGAATGTTTGGTTAGCATATACAATTATACCTACACCATGCCATTAGTACGAACGTATGGTCCACATTCAGTATTTCTGTAAGGGTATTGTTATGAATTATAGTGCTGAAAGATCCTCAATGCACAGAAAATTTCCATCTCAATCTAGTACATTAATGATTACTGGTTATCATTTTATTGGTTGTGGTGGTAACGATGAGTCCCCTTATGGACCGAGTCATCTCATGGTAGATACACAAGTCAGCGATCTACCACATGTATTACATAATTCAATGCACCCCTACTACATGAAATATACTGTAGTTAAATCTTATTCATGGCATGTAATCGTAAAATTTTAAATTTTTATTTCTTAATTAATCAACAATAATTTATTTTATGTAATTGCATATAACTATTTTACTTCTTCCCATATTGTAGAACTATTCATGTGACAGAACAAGAATATACATTATTCATTTATTTTGATTGTTCTTATAGGAAAGAATTTGGAATAGTGGTTTAAATGTCAGTTCTACATTCTCAATTTATTAGGATTAAAATTTGAGTGGTAAGTTAATGTTTTAGAAATAGATATTATTGTTGTGATCCTCGACATAGATTTTATAGTTCGTTCAAAGTAAAATGTTGATTTTTATCATTGTTGTGTGATCCTTGTGGAACCAGATGGGTGTGAACATATTTTTTAAGGTGAATGTGATCCTTAATTAGGCTAAACTAGAACTCTACCTCCAGATTTAGGATATCATGTTTTCTTAGTGTCTTCTCTTTTTATAGAGGATGGTGGTGTAGGTTTTGAGAATAGGTTACCTCCAGTATTCAATGTAGAGTTCACCATTGGATTATTTTGGGGAACTCAGTTGATATCTCTTCTCTTATATCATATGGACCCCACTTAGTTGAAGGAATTAATTATATAAATGGTTAATTTGGGATCTAAAGGATTTATTTTCCCAAGCGTCACTCCGAAGGACTCCCTTGTAACTTTTTTTAAAAAAAGGATAATTGATCTCTATTGTTTTTCATTGAGTAACAGAAGTTAAATGAGGTCACATTCAAGAATAAATACACCATACCCTACATTGAGGCCCTTTTAGGTCCAAAAAAGGGTAAAATTTTGTTCTATGAGATCAACCTAAACTCTTTGAATTATCAGGTCAATGATATAGTGGAAAAAATATCCAAGATTGACATTTGATGTAGGTATGGGGACTTTGAGAAATTTGTCATACAATTTGGACTAATGAATTATATAATTAGTTTTCATGGATCTTATAAACCAGGTGTTTCACCTATATGTTGATTCTATTATCATGGTGTTTATATGTGAAATATGTGTCTACTTGGGGAGTGAAGAAGAGCATGGGAAGTACTGGGGGAATAATCTAGGAACTCTTAATGATCACTACATTTATGTTAATCCCTTAGAGTGTAGCTTCTCATTTTGATAAGTAAAGTTTCTAGGCCATGTAATCTCACAGCATGGAGTTTTAGTGGAAACCAATAAAACAAGAGTAGTTATTTAATGGGTGAACCACAAGATCATATTAATGATTGAGAATTTATTAGGAATGGAAGGATACTACAAGTGTGTTGTCATAGATTTATCTTGGATTTATTCAGCCATGACCAATCATACCTATAATGGGTTAAGGGTTAAATGTAGACTAGTATGTTAGGAATACATTGTGGTTCTCAAGTTGTGATTGAACACTCCCCATATATATCTAACCTAAATCTAGAAAAGTATAAGTGGAATAATGTGTTCAATTATGTTTGATTATTGGGTTTGTGTTGAAGTATGAAGATCATGTAGTGTCATTTGGCTCTCCCTAACATCATCCACTTGAAATAAACTACCCAAGTAAAAAATTAAAACTATTAGTGGTGATGAAAATGTCAATGAAATGATGTCACTATATATTTGAATATAAAATCATTGTTTACTCAGATCATAAGTGTTTGGACAAAATTTACATCTTCAGTGATTTGAATATGAATTATCGATGATGTGTTTATAGACACCCCACTCACCACAAGAACCTCAATCATGATAGTACTAGCTCATATAATTCAACAAAATCAGAAATAACATTACCCATAGAAAGATAAAACCAATATTTGATAACATCAACCACTCATGAGACTTTTTATTGGTGACAGATCAGTATGGGAGTATGTCAATAACATTTAAAGGTTTTTTATATATTCTCTAAAGATAGGGGTCATCAATTATGAGAAAGATCATTTCTTTGGTGATGGTCTTCACCCAGACCTTGGTACATCTCTACTTTCTTTCGGCATAACATCCATTTTAGAGGTTGTCACTAGGGACATGTGAATGGAAGCTAAATATTCATGGAAATTAATGGTTGTTCATTCCTTAGTTTTATCAGGTATGCAAAAAATTAATTGTGGGAATGAAGAGAATCCAATGTGTAAGGAGTAGAGGCAGGATGAACCATAACATGATGAAAAGGCCCATTCTTATAGAAAGAGTTCATCCATTTTGTGCTTCTAGTTTTGGGACTTTGAGGAATTTTGAGACCCATTTCTTGATATATCTTTGAATTTTTCTCTATTATGTAAATTTTGTTAATCATTATTTGTTTTTGATGATGGGGTTATAGAATATGTCTCATGTTTTATTCTTTGTTTTTTGTGTAGGAACATTGTGATATACATGGATTAAAGCTGGATCACATTACCGAGGAACACATCGTATTATGTTAAGGGTTTGAATGAGTTTTTAGATTTTGAAATTTCTAATCGATCTGTTGAAGGGAGAATAAAATTTACATGTCGTAAATGTAAATTTAGAACATGGTTGAAGAGAGATGAGGTTTATGAACATTTAATACTGAAATAATTCCCTGCTCAATATTTGTGTTGGATTTGGCATGGAGAATCGAACATTACAGAAAGATTGAGCACTGGTGTTAATCCGCATAATGAGGTCCCAAGTTCGTCGACAATGGAAAATGAAATGAAAAACCTAATAAATGATGCATTCGGCACTGGAAGACACTACTATCAGCATAAAAACATATCAGAACAACCAGAAGAGGGTGCTACAAATTGCAACGTGACAAGTGATGCTTTTGAGACTATAACACAGGCAGATCAAGATTGTCACATATCATTGGATCCTCCTCTTGATTCTGTGGAGGAAAATGTAAGAGAAGAATTCACAGAGGAAAATGTGTTTCATGATTTAGTTGGTGATGGAAATCAAGAGTTGTATAGTGGGTGTTTGAAATATTCAATGCTTTCATTTTTTCTGAAGTTGTACCATATAAAATGTCTATGTGGAATAACAAATAAGGCAATGTCGATGATATTGGAATTGATTCGTGATTCATTTCTTGAAGCAAAAATCTCAGAATCTTTTTATGATATGAAAAAATTTGTTAACAAGCTTGGTCTGAATTATAGAAAAATGCATGTGTGTCCCAATGATTGTGTGCTTTATTGGGGAGAGGATTCAAGTATACAAAATTGCAAGAAATGTTCTTCTTCTAGATGGAAGGCGAAGGGTGATGTTGGAAGTCTGAATGAACATAATTTCATAGAGAAGAAGAAAAGGAGCACACCTAAAAAGTTTTTGCGTGACCTTCCTTTAAAGCCTCGATTGCAAAGATTATTCATGTCATCGAAAACCGCTGAACACACGAAGTGGCATTCTGTAGATAACAACAATGATGGGTTAATGAGACATCCACGATATTCCCAATCGTGGAAGACATTTGATTCATTACATCTCAATTTCTCAGCTAATCCTAATAATGTTCGATTGGGATTGGTTTCCAATGGATTCAACCCATTTGGGACTTTGAGTACCAATTATAGCATTTGGCCAGTTGTTTTGATCCCTTATAATCTGCCTTTGTGGATGTGTATTCAAAAAACATCTTTTATCCTTTTGATGATTATTCCTGGAAAACAAATTCTTGGAAATGATATTGATGTATACTTGCAGCCTTTGATTGAAGAATTGCAGAAGTTATGGAGCAACAGTGTTGAGACATTTGATGATTCTTCTAAAACAATGTTCAAAATGCATGCTGCTTTAATGTGGATCATTAGTGACTTCCCTTGGCATGGGAATTTATCTAGTTGGAACACTTACACGGGTTTGGATTGTCCCGTTTGTAACTTTGATTTTGAGCCCAAACGGCTACCTCACAGTAGAAAATGGTGCTTCTTGTGTCATCGAAGATTTCTCGATGCATCTGATAGATTTCGGCTGACCATATCAATATTTAATGGTTCCATTGAACGTAGACCACCTCCAATGTTGATAAATGGTTTTGAAATATTGGCACTGCTTGAAAATGTTGAAACAAAATTTGGGAAGGTTCATCATTTGAATGATAGCGGAAAATGGGTCCAAAGTGCATCGTCAAGCGAAACCGGAATGCAACAATGGAAGAAAAAAAGTATATTACTCAATCATCCATATTGGGAATTTAATTTTTTGTGGAATAATCTTGATGTGATGAATATTGAGAAGGATGTCTATGAAAATTTGATTTTCACATTGCTTAATGAGCATGGAAAGTTGAAGGATCATCTCAATTCTCGCAAAGACTTACAAGCAATGAACATAAAATGCGATCTCTATCCAGATGAGAATGGAAAGTATCCTCAGGCAATTATGGCAATGAAAAATAGGGATAAAGATACATTCCTTTGAATGTTAAAGAATTTTAAGGTATATAATGGGTATTCAAGTAACATCTCCAGGTGTGTTGACTTGAATAATTGTACGTTACATGGATTTAAAAGCCATGATTCACATATTTTGTTACAACAGTTACTACCATTGGAATTGCGTACATTATTACCTGAAAAAATTACTACTGTTGTACTCCAATTTTGCACATTTTTCAGAAAACTTTGTGAGAAATATCTACATCCATTTCATCTTGACAACCTCCAAGAGTGGTTTTTATTGACCCTTTGTGCAATGGAGATGATCTTTCCACCCTCCTTTTTTACTACAATGATGCATTTAACTGTGCATTTGGTTGAGGGAGCTAAATTAGTAGGCCCCATTCATTATCTATGGATGTATCCAATTGAGAGGTACTTTATTTATATTTTTTCAAGTTAAGTAAACAATTTTTAGTACTTAATGAAATGCATAATTATGTTTTTTTTATTTCACAGACATCTTGGGCCTTTGAAATCATATGTGAGAAATAAATCTAAACCAGAAGGCTCAATTGCTGAAGGCTATGTGGCTGAGGAGTGTCTTACATTTTGTTCTCAATACCTGGATGATATTGAGACAAGATTTAATCAAGTTGGACGTGTTGACGACACATCGAATCAATCTCAAATACATCCGAAATCCAAAATATTTCATGTTATTGGCCGATCAGTTGGAAGGACCACAAATGTGACACTGACTGAATTTGAATTATTACAGGAATATAGATATGTGCTGCTGAATAGTGAAATTGTAGATCCATTTATTGAAGAGTTTAGGATACACACAAAGAGACAAATGAGAGGACAAACACGAAATGAGAAAGTTATAACGAATGTTGTTAATAAGGAGCTTGTATAATGGTTTTCACGACGTGTATGTTCATAAATATTGCAATAAATATGAATATTAGTTTGATACATACATTTTTTAAATCTAATAAAGTATATTTATTTTTTCTGATCGTGAATACTGATACTCGAGTAGAGGTTTCATAAGATTTGAATTTTCTTTCTAGAGGTCCTCTAAAATAAGTTACAAAGTTCGACGCTTATAATTTGAATGGACTTAGATTTCATACAGTCGATCGAGAATTGGGTTTGAGAACACAGAATAGTGGTATATTTACATTTTCTAAAGTGGAATACTATGAAAATCTGCATGATATTATTGAATAAAACTACCACGTACATTTTCGGTTGTTTTATTCAAATGAAAATGAGTCGATATTATCAGAGGCGTTAAAAGATATTCCTTGAAATTTACTTCTGTGAACTTCTCTTGCTTGATGGATGTTGGTGATCGTGAACTACATGATCCAAATATCTTAGCATCGCAAGAACAAATGGTATATTATGTTAATGATGTTTCCGATGAAGGGTGGAGTGTAGTTTCTCACGTAATAAAAAGATATTTGTATGATATGGGTGATGAAGTGGAAAATTTGACCTCTGAAATTGAATTTAATCAGCAACAGGAAGCAGAATTATTTGTCTATCATGATATTGAAAATATTAGTCTAACAAGGATGAATGAAGTGGATGAAGCAATGTAGTAGGAAACTGACAAGATTGAAGGGGAAAATGGTTGTATGTACAATTATTTATTTATTCAGCAAAAACTTGTTTCATTTATATAGTCATTCATTATCATTGTTATATATATTTTGTCTGTTAGTACTCCATCTGTTATCATTTTTAATTTTTTTTCTGCATAATTTTTTTGAAATATATTTTTTGAACTTAATTTTATTTGATTAAATGAAAGGAATTCCAAGGAAGAAGCGTTACATTATTTTATCCAGTTCTACGACAGATGACTATCCATCTAGCTTCCTCCCTATGACATCTTATGCACCGACTGCCGACACCCCTGCACCATCTCCCCTTGCACCATCTCTCACACCATCTGTGGATGTCCCAATAGAGTCTGAGTTTTCGACTCCCCCTTCAGGAGCCTCAGTAGTGGGGCAGCAACGTGCCCCTTCCAGTTCATCCTGGACATACTGGAGTGTCACTATCATAGGTACAAATTTTAATTAAATAAATTTATTTAATTTTTTTATACTAGTTGTTTTCTCATTGAAGATGACAAAAATGAAACCGTGGATAAAAACATAAAAAGTTAAGATATTTGTAATCTGAATGGAGAGAAGATTGTTGTTCCATTTGATTCTTACGGGTTCCCTATGGATGATGCCGCGGGGTTGCTTGGCCAGATTCTGGGACAGCTGGTAGCGAAGCCCATTTCCCTTCCCATTTCATACGACGATTGGAGACATATGCCTCCAAGATGGAAAAATGAAGTGTTTGATTCTCAAATCAAGGTAAATTTATTACATTACGGTTTAATTGAATGTCATGTTACTAATATGTTCAAAATGAATTTCTGAATACAGATGTTCTTCCACTTTACCGTTGTAGATGTGATTGCACAGAAGTGGATGTTGAAAAATATAGGTAAGAAGTGGAAAGATTTTAAATGGAGACTGTGGTGTGATGTCAATGATGCTTCGTTGACCGTGCTAAAAATTTATGAGAAGCTACCCTGTGGGGTACCGAAAGAGCAATGGAAAGTGTTTGTTGACAGGCATTCAGATCAGAGGCGGATGGTATTGAAATATATATATTATTATATTATCCTAATTTAACATTTATACATGTATATGAAAAGGAAATGACATTCAATACATCAGTATTAAATTGCATTTTATTTATTTCAGGATCTATCAAGACAGAATGCGTCAAACCGAGCGAAGCAAGTCATCCCGCACACTTCGGGCTCAAAAAGTTTTTCTATAAATCGAAGTACATTTGTAATATTTTAATTAGTTTAAATATTGATAAGGTAATATTATCTGTTTAATATATTGAATTGTTGATTTATCTTTGATTAATGCTGTCACAGAGTTTAGGCCATGAAGCATCTAGAACTGAACTGTGGTTGGATGTTCATAAGAAATCAGATGGATGTTTTGTTAATGAGCCTACTAAAGAAGGTGGGGTATGAAGTCAATTTTTTATCATAATAACTTATTATCAATTTTTTTGTGTTAATATATATTGATATTTGATTTATAGGTCAAAATTAAAGAACTATGGGATGCCAATCCTGCGCATCCATACTCTGTCTCCCAGGATGACCCGATTGCTAAAGTCCTTGGGAAGGAGCATCCTGGGAGTGTGTGCGGGATGGGTTTGGGACCCGTTCCATCTGAGGTTTTTAGCAGGCCACCGGGGATAGTTGTTTCATCTACTCCTGACATTAGTTATTTCATACCCAGAGATTCTAAGAAAGAGATTGTTTCTTTAGGAAACACAGTTCAACAGCAGGGGGATCAGATATCTGCATTGCAGAAAGAGTTGATTGAACTACATCAGCAGATGGACAGATATGCCCCCGATGGGAGTGCATCGATTGGTGGTATGCAGGTAAACCATAAAAAATCAAAATCATTTAGTTTTCTAAATTTAATTTGTTTTATGTTTTAATATAAATATGTAACCGTGTTTCATTTTCAATATAATGTTCTTATAGGTGACAGCACAAAGTGGAAATGAAGGTGGAGAGGGTGACGATGCATCATCGGACCCTGAGTAGTTTTACTGTTGATATGTTGAACAAAAATGGAAACAGTTGGTTTTTATATGTAACATTTGTGGCACATAGTTTCCACCACACATTTTCATGTCCTAAAATTTCCTTGCTTTCTCATGTTTCTTTTTATGCATTTTATTTATTTCTGATGTTTCTTTTTTATGTCTTCATTTCTCGAGTGTGGTATACATCATTCCATTTAGGTCTTTGTTTGAATTGGTAGTCCATATTTTGGATGACTAGGTGTTAAACCCATTGTTGATGTATTGAACAAATTGGGTCATTTCATAGTGATCAAGGGGATAGTGTTGTGGACACTTTGGTGAGGCCCATTGTTGAAAATGTATGATTTAAGCATCAAAAGTATCTAAACATGCTCTAGATCTTCTAAAATATCATGATAACGTTCTAAATCAAGGGTGGTTCAATAAGATATATGTGTGACTGATGGGTGATAAATTAGCATAAGTCCATGAATATAGGCAAGAATACTTTATAAATTAAAATATAATCTCAAAGATGGATGAAGACTTGACGCACAATTGGTATGTCTTATAAAAACATGAATTTTACGAAACGAAATTCTACCAAATACCTTAATATTGGGATGGATAACTCATATTTTTATGTCTCTCAATTCAATAAAAAATATATGAAAATGGATAACCTGAAAAAAGAACTAAAAATAGGGCATATAAGATTGCACAATGATAACACTTAGAGAAATGAAGAAAACAAAAGAGGTAAAAGGAGAAGAATCCAAACCCCTATCCTTCTTATTCTTTAAATGGATTAATAAATGGAGGAGTATTGACTTTTTTTATTGTAATTTTTGACGATACATACCTCCACTTACTAGAAACACAAAATAAAACTGACCAGTTACAATGGACCATTTCTAACCATAACTGTTTTGATCACTGAACTGTTACTGCATAACATGAACTATATTCCCAACACAATTTCCACTTTATCATGGTCTGTCTGGTAATTATTACCTATCATTATATCCCTAAATTATTTATATTATGATCTTAATTCGAATTTTTGATTCATTACAAGCTATCCGGTCATGAAACTTTAATTACTGGAATTCCAGAACATTCTTCTTTACCAACACTAGGACTTACAGGGAGATGTCATAGGTCTGGTACAAAACACTTCTATCCAAACATACTCATAAGAAACCATAGTTATACTCCCACGACTCCATGTAATGATTTTATTTAATTTGACCAACACCCACATATAGAGTATGTCCAATTTAATAAGACCCCCCAAACCACCTCTCATTACTTGTCCCTAGGTTTCTTTTCCATCTGAATTTAATCGAGAAACATTAAACCAAGTGACACCACTCAGACACATTGAAAATGAAAACTACTTAAAGCGAGCACCACATGATTTATAGGTCCATGGTGTCTTCCCACCATAGTAATTCTCAAACCACTAATTTGAAATTTTATATCATGATAATTAAGATGAACCCACTGAATTCCAAAATTGACTCGTGGTGTGATTTAATTGGTGCATACTCAACCAACCATTTCAACATCATGATACATTACAAGAAAATATGTGATATCAATCTATCATGTTTCCTAGATTTCACATGCAGCCCGAGTCTAAATATAATTTCAAAACCTGATTCAACATCATACCTAAGTCTTAAATTCAACACCTCCTCCATGTCTGGAAAACTAGAATTTTATAGCTCACAGACTTTTGAAAGTCATTTTGACCATTCATGACTATTCTTTCTACAACCACTCTCCCAAAAGTTACATTTTCCATGACCTGTGTGATTCTCCCCACCATAGGATTTTAATATTCATCATTTTAATAAAAATAGGAATCTAATTCCATTAAAAACACTCTTTCCTCCACTAAACATGGTTTTTGGATGTGAGTCAACATAATTATGCCATGTTCCATCATGACAATCCATCCTTGGCATACACTGAAGCCTCATCTGGAACTAATATTCCATCCTTGAACAACTTGTGGTTCACTTCCTACCACATAGATTTACATCATCCACTTAATAATAAATAAAAATGGTCTATTAATAATCACAAGCATTATGCAATCCTCATTCCATGAGCACACATTCAATCAACATCAATAACTACATCTTGAACTTTAACCCAGATTGATCATGTTATAAAACTCAATACTCTTACATAGTCATCCATAGAAATAGGATAATTTAGCTTTTCTACTAAAAACTCTGGTCTACAACAATCACCACAACATTTTTAATGCCTAGGTAACCTCACTCAGGGAGTGATCTGTTAACACAACCTTTTTAGATCCCACAACCCTAAACCAAGTAGTTATGTGATAATACCCCTCAAGGAGTTACCTGTGATTTCATCCCTCAAACTCTCAGAGACTAGAAATGTTTTCACAAAACACCAGACAACTCTCTCCACCAAACCTTAGTTAAATAGGAAAATTATATGATAATGAATACTAAATTGATGTTACATCAATGAAATGGGAACACCCATTTCATATAATTCATTGGACCAATGAAACTATGCATTTTTGGTATTTTCTAGCTTACTCAAAAAATAAAACCCAAGGGTCACGTTATCCTACATAACCATTTAACATGGATGATGACTTCTTGAGTCATACACATTTGAAATTAAACTCACACAACTAACTAAAATAAATAAAATTAGATTGGAATGTCAGTCCAACTAATCTCAATCATTAAAGATCCTCATATCACCTAGAAGTTTTACTTAACTCATGATCACCTACCAACTTGGGGAATCATTCCACAACTGGAGTCCTAATCAATCCCAAAATACATAAAAAACACATTCTATGACCAAAAACTAAAAATATGCATCCAATGATGCTTAATATATTCAAGGATGCTAGAAAAACTAGGTTAACCCCTCACATAACACGAGGAATCAACTCTAATTCTAGGTTTATTCCTAAACGGTCACTAGAATCTCCCACCTAACCTATATTCCAACATAAAAAGATGTCAACTAAGACTCACTGGAAATATCCACATTCCTATAAAAGCTATATCCCAATTTAACTCTAAAACTATTCCCACAATAGGATTTTTTATGAAAATATATATCTAATGTGTTATTTAAGCTATTACATCAGTTCAAATTTATTATAAGTATTAAGGATGGTTTCTAGGCCACAAAACCAAAAAAATCATTATATAAATGGGTTGGTACTAATATAACTACTAATTCATCAATTATCAATTTTTATAAGTAGAGCTGAATCGCTATGGATGATCTATCCTAAGAAAGTGAAGTTATAAGATTTAGTGGAATCGAGTTTGGGATGTTACAATGTTGTATCAATGGAGTTTTATCTTCCTAGTAATTACTATTTAGGATATTGTATACATGAGTATGAGGAATCTGTTGGAACCTTTGATGGATATCTGACTGTTGTGTTAATAATACTTTCTCTAATAGGAAGTCTTATTTTCCAGAGTTTCAGATTTTCGTTCTATTTTTAAATATTAGAGTTGTATATTATATCTGATTGAGAGAAAAACATGTTTTTTGGATGTTGTGATTTATTCTAGATATTCATCTCTTGGTCATTGGTGGGAGGATAGGGATGGGTTTTTCTGGTTTTATTTGTTTTTCAGGGTAGTGGTGCAGCAGAAGCAAAGAATTATTTTTTTTACTCTGGGAAGCTTTTCGCAGCTATTTTAAGTTCCGAAAAATATATACTGGTGGTGGTTTAAACCACCACTAAATGTAAAATAAAAGTTACATTTAGTGGCAGATATGACCGCCACTAAATAGGAGCATCATGGCTGCCTCATTCCGCGGCGGTTCCCGTGACTTTAGCGGCAATTTTACGGCTGCTAGAATTTGATTTTATCCGCGGTGGTTATAACCGCCACGAATAACGTGATATCCAGGGCTCGTAAAACTGCCACTAAATTCAGGGGAACTGCCCTGAAATGAGGCAGAGATGACGCTTTCCTGAAACCACCGCTAAACGTAAATAACCGCCTCTAATAGATTGCTGACACCCTATTAGACGCGGTTTTCGTAAACCACCTCCAAACAATTTAGCGGCGGTTTAAACCGCCGCTAAACGAAAAAAACTGCCGCTAAATGTTGATTCTATTATAGTGTGAGTTAGAGTTTGGAAACCAGTGTTTCTTGAAGGTGTCACACAGTTTGGGGCAGAAACATATACGGAAGCAGGGTAAGCATTCACCGAGGATCATAGGACCCTTTGAGGTGATAAAGTGGACCGGGCCAGTAGCTTACCAGCTTGCGCTTCCATAGAGATACCAGGCCATGCATGTTGTTTTTCATGTATCTTAGCTACGCCGGTACTTTTCAGATCCGACTCAAGTTTTTCAGCCAAATGAGGTTGAACTGGATATGGATGCTTCCTTCGAGGACTATCTGATTCGAATTTTTGACAAGGAGTGTGAAGACCCTCTGTGGGAGGATTGTTCCTCTTGTACGGGTGCTATGGCAGCACGGCCAGGTACAGGATGAGTCCATGGAGCGAGAGGCTGATATATGTTCTCAATGGAAATAGATTTTCATTGATGAAGCCTCAGTACCCTCGGAAGACCAACTCGGGGATGAGTTTCTTTAAGAAGTGGAGGTAGTAATGACCCGACTCTTTGGAAAAGGTACGGATCGTCAGTTTTTCTTTCGAGTCTTTCCTTTTAGATTGTTGAATGTGTTTAATGTTCTAAGGAAGGTCTGGGGAGCATCTGGAGTTTGTTCGAGCCCCGGGAGGTTGAGAAATGGACTTACAAACAGGGGAACATGGCCTGCGCACGGCTTGCGCACGGTTTGGGTAAACCGTGCAGCCTTTTGTCTGGAAGCAGGGAGGTGCGCACAGTTTGCGCAAGGTATGGGTAAACCATGAGCATAACCCATGTGACCCTTTTTCTGGAGGCAGGTAAGTGTGCACGGTTTGCACACGGTTTGGTAAACCATGTGCCTAAACCTTGCTACCCTGTTCTGGGTAAATTTACCATTTCTCCCTTAAATTGTTTTAAAGGCTTAAGCCTCTTTCTTTCTTCTTCCCGTGGAAAGAAATGTAGGGGGCCCTCTTTTGAGCTGTAAACACTCTCCTCTCTCTTTTCCATTCCATTTCTTCGTCCGGTTTCTGAATCTCAATCCGTCCGAAGAGTTGGAAAGGACAAGGTAAGGATTACCACTCTTAAGCATATTTCCTCAATGAATGTTGGTTTTGGTTTCTCTATTTTGATGCAAGCTCATATACCCTATTTCCATGGCATTGGAATGGAACTCAGATCTCTTACAACCTACTGTGAATCTGAGGTTGATATCAAGCGAGCCTATGCCTACAACCCCGAGGTAGGTGGTCACATGGTTTCTATTTTGGGTTTTCTCCTTATTGAGTTATTGTTGTTGTGTCGTGGTTTTTCTTTCCCCAAACCCCATATTTATAATGACTGCTTCATATCTAAATGACTCGTGTGGTATGAGATTGATGTATCTAACCTGGATAGGGTGTTTAGATGAGGTATGGATTAGGTAAGGTCAACCATTGGTGTTATTCCTTGATAATTGGCCCTTTTTCACCTTTGAACTTTAACGATATGTCTTGAAAGGGCATTTTCCATGTTAGGAAAATGAAATGACTTGGTTAGAGGTTGGCTGGGATGAGCGAGCCTGAACCCCTTTAATGAATTGAAGTGTATGTATGTCATGCTTGGTTATTTGATATTATAAGGTATATATGCCTTGCATTGCTAATGAGATATGATATAAGATGGTTTGCCTTATATAATTTTATGTGAATGGTTATACTTTTCTGTTTTGAGATTCTTTTGATACTCAATGTGTGGGCAGGAGGCATTCTTACCCTGTGCCAAATAAATTTCAGTGCTTGAGGATGAGAGGCATTTATACCTCGTGCCCATATAACCTTTACAGGTGGGAGGCATTTCTACCCCATGCTAGCTATAGTGATTGGTGACGAGATCCATGTTTACCTTGTGCCCATATAACCTTTACGGGTGGGAGGCATTTCTACCCCACGCTGGTTATAGTGCTTGTAGACGAGAGGCATTCATACCTCGGGCTAGTGATAATTGTAAGTATATGAGAAACATGAATGAGAGGCATGTTTACCTCATGCCAGTGATAACCATTATATTTGTACTTATAACATTGGTGCTCTTTCAGTTTACCAGCCATGAGCTGAAGCAGGTAGACGTGCCATGTGTCCTTTCAGAACCTGAGCGGGAGGGCTGTTTATTTAATTTACTTTACTTACGTGAAGTCTATTAGTCACTTTGCTTGCGAACAATTATTTGGATTACACTTAGACATTGTTGATGGTGGCCTACTGAGACTTGTCTCACACCCTACCCGGACGGCCTCTTGGGCACCCGTGTAGACTTCACTTCTGTAAGTACTAGTAGGGGAAAAGGCCCAGCTTCAGGTTATTGATACATGTATATTCTTGCTGGAGATCCAGAGTAGAGGATCGAGCTTGGATAGAGATGCTCGTGGAGTACTTTTGTTCTTTTTGTATTAGTGTATATCATGCTTGCCATATACTTCCATTATATCATCATTCCATGCATCCATTTTGGACCAAACACTGCCTATGTGTCTTTCGTATATTTAAGAGGGTTTTTCTTACTTCTGACATTTGGTTTGTATCTTTCCCCTTTCCTCATGTTTATCCATTGGTTGTGCTTCCTCTATTTCTACTACTTGTTGGTAATCCACTGTGTACTCTGACATGGGGTTACAGTCTCCCCACTAGCTTACCATTACACCCCCGCTGCTAGTCGGAAGCCCCTGGCCTATGGGGAGATGAACCAGGGGTCATGTGGCCAACTGGGCTCAGGGCTCGGGTTGTGGGGCAGCCAGGTCCGAGACGTCACAGGATTAGTTTCCTATAGAGTGGATTTACCTCCATGTTTATTTGAAGAATACAATTTTTTTCATGTTTCAATGTTAAGAGATTTGAAGCCAGATCCATAGCATGTTTTGATTCCATAGGTAGTTCAGTTGGAAGGGAATCATTCTTACGAGCAATAGCCAATACAGATTCTTGATAGTGGAGAAAAAATGTTTCAAAATATGGTGATTCATCACGTAAAGTTTTTTTTGGAAAACCCATATAGTTGAAGTTGAAACATGCAAATGTGAATGTGCTATCATGGATAAATTCCCCAACATATTTGATAACTGAATAAAATTATATGGATGCAATTTCAAAAAGGTGGAATGATGTGACATCCTATGTATTTATAGAATAATACATTTTCATGTCTATTAATATTTTTGAATTTAATATTTATTTCAGTTTAAGGTGGACACTATGTATGATATCATACCCTCCACACAACAATGGGTTTCTCCGAGAGGATTTGTTTCAGAAAACACTCATTTATACCAAAAAATAAAACAATAATATTATTATTATTTTAAATGGTAGTTAATTCCAAGCTGTTGTAATAGTGGGAATTAAAAAAATTAACCATATTATGATTTTATATATTTTTTAAAATATATTTTCATTTATATAATTAATTTTAGATGATTTTAAGTGATAATGAGTCCAATTTTAAGTATAAAATACTCAAATATTTATTTAAAGTCTGTTTTACCACTATTTGATGGAAACCCCTTTTTAAAAATATATCTTTTCATGTTTATTTTTTCTATTTGATAAAATAAAAATTATATAAGGAATATGGGCATCAAAATTTACCTTTTTTGAAATTTTGGAATTTTTCTGATAAAATCCATATTTTAATAAATAGCGAAAAATAATTCATGTTAATTCAAAAAATTCCTTTTAATATTATTTATTTATATATTTATAATTTCCTTTTAATTGGTCTTAAAGTGTAATTGTGTTATGTTTATATTATTTAATCAAATATTGTTCACTGGAAGTAATTTCAAATTATAATTTCACCTAAACACAAGCCAATGTTTTGATAGTTTTTACAGCTTAAAAACCCACTTTTTGGTTCTAACAACAAAAAATAATTTAAAATTAATTAATGCAACATTTGTGTTTTTAATTTGGAAAATTGGATTCAATATATGGAATCATACTGTCCAAATTATGTAAATAGGTACATTTTATTTTTGGACAATATGAATTGTAACTTCATTAAAAAAATATTTACCATGGTTAAAGGGTTTATCGGGTAAATAATCATAAAAATAATATTATAATAATAGAAAACTACCCTAACAGATGTACTGATCCTACGTAATGAGATATTTCTGACTATGATCATCCATAGGTCTATTTTTGGACCCCATGGAGCCACATAAGTGTGATAATGACACGTTATAATAAATAATTTAATGTAATTAGAAATATAACATAAATATGTATATTTTTACTAAAAAACGTTAATATAGTGTTATATAAATAATATCTCAGACTGTAAATAGTATTTATATACCTAAATATCATTCCTACATCATTTTGTTTTATTTATAATTTTTATACATTAAATAAATAAGTTTATTTATGACACAATGATTATGCAGTGAAATCCTTAATAATGAAGGACTCAAATAAATGATATTATAAATATTAAAATAAATTTAATTTGAAAATTTTGATTCCATACATGAATTCTTTGGAATATTATTAAATCTTATATTTGAGTTAATTCAGTTTTTTCAAATGAATCATGTTTTTATGTCTTTAACAAAAATCGATTACAAAATAGTATCAAAATTGACAGAGATGATTTTTTAAAAAAACATACTATTAATTAATATAATTGTAATAAAAATTTGAGATTCATCAAAAGTAATTATATAATGTTTTCAATGTCATTAAGGATCCATATGAGGTTCTCTTGGAATTTTATAGTAATTGTATTAACTATATTGTGTAAAAATAAAATAAGACAAGGTAAGAGTTAATTTATTTAACTAATGGTTAAAGCCAAAAGATATGTTACAATTTGTGACCTAATATTTTCTAAAAAATATTGTATTGGATTCATTTTACCCATAATCATATGATGCTTTAAATTTATCACATTGTAACTATTATAATTTGAAAATCAATTTATTGTAAAATAATATTTCAATACATCCAAAAGAGCTCGTCCTTTCTCTTCTAAAAGGCCACCACCTCTACCCACATACTCACACATATAAAGAACCATTTATCATCAAACTTCTTGTAAAATAAGCTCCCCAAACCCCTCCATTCCTACTAGAAGTTTTATATTGGGAAAAAGGAAACTCACGAAATCCTTTTGGTTCAAATCAAAAGGAGTTACCCGATTTATAGGCAATGTATTCTCTCAAGGTCCTTTTAGTTATTTTCTTTATCCAACCACATAATGTCGCATTATTACATTATTTAAGAACAACACCAATATATTCAATATATGAGGATGTTTTTAGGCTACGGGTTCGACCTACACATACACTCACCACCAACTAATAGATATAGAATATATTGTTTTGGTGTACTGCAAACTACAACCTCACGAAATGATGATTGTTCAATAATATCCAACCACCTTTCATGATGGTCATTATTATGGAACTATATTTATATATGATATATGTTATTCTTATATTTTCTCTATAATTCTTTAATTTTTCTTTATAGCATACATTTATTATTTCTGTAATGTGTAAATATGATAATTTAAGTTGAGGATGTGTGGACTACCTCCCCCTCAAAGTGATAAGACTCATTCATGTCGTATATGTAATGTGAATGGGATGGAGATAATGAAATTACATTACATTTATAACATATATATTATACTATAATTATAATATTACTTTTGTATCATTTATTTTTCTTTCTGTTAATATGAAAATAAAATGAATGTAGCGTTAATGCAGACGTACGTCATATCGCTTATGTAAACGGTGCATTTCATTTATTATCTCCAAATGTTATGGAAAATTATACATATACATATATATATATATGTGATATATTTGATATTTAAATCATGAATAAAATTCTATAGATAATATACTTATGACCACATGGATAATTTGCATCAAAAAAAGTTCATTTTTTACTCAAGTACTGAACATCGGTAAAACATCTGATATGAACTAAAATAAATAACTAATGGTTATAACATGGAAATAAGTGACATAAATTGGATAATAATATTTAAAAAGGTTGTAAAGAAACTAAAAATTAACCTAAGTTTATTATTTATGAAATTAATAAATGACCATGGCAATCCAGACTCAAGGTAATATAAATCTTAACTCAATATCCTTTCATTGAGTTAAATAACCATGTCATTGGTTTTGTTTTTACAAGAATATGTGGGAATTTAATATTATTTATTTTCACTGAATATTCACTTATATTTAATGTATTTATTTTCTTAACACATAAATTTTTCATTTATTTATCCTTTATATAATTATACGATCTTTGTCAGCGAATTCTTCTCAATCTCCCTTCATTGAGGCCAATTTTGATTTATATACTCTATTATTTTATGTGGTGTATAATAAACCACTTTTAATAATAATTTAATTCAATGGTATTTGAATGGAATATTTTTTTTAAATGTTTTTACTAAATAACAAAATGAATATTTCATTTTAATGTACATGGAGATAATGACCTTTCTGCTGCCACAAGCATTATTTTATTTCTGGATTGCTCAACAAGATGTAATGTTTCTAAAAAGAAAATTAAAAACCATATTCATTTTTTTGGTATTTCGGTATTGAAAATTATTTTGATAATGGATTGTTTATCAAAATTTCTTGAATTGTTTTCTTTTGATTGCAATGAGGAAATTTTTTACTTTTATTCTTGTTCATGTGTTATGATTGTGTTATGGTTCTTGGGAATTGCATATTTATACATGTGGTTCTATGATAAACCGAGGTGGGTGATCCCATGATATCTCACCAAATCATTGGGTAACATGATGGAGTCCATCATTAAGGTTTCTCTTAAGATATTTAGGGAATATACTATGATGGGTGTTTCAAATGTAACTATGAAGGTTACTCCTTTTTGGATGTGAAGGATAAAGATTATGTATGATATGGATGCCACATGTTACCATCAAGATTTATGATTGCTTTGAAGTTTTAATGATTCTTATGAATTCATCAGTTTATAAATTTTTCAAGAATAATGTTTTCATTCCTTATTTTTTCCTTTACTGTGTTTTTTTGCTCATCCCATGTTTTTTTAAAATGTTTTCACAGGGTATAAGGATGACTAAGATAAAGCAAAGAATTCAAGATTATTTTTATCAAGGAAATATATAATATTTTCTAATGGGTTTTCTTTGGTGGAGAAATTGGATACTATTTTCATATTATCCAATTGTATGAGTATTGGATGATATGTATTAATAATGTCCTAATTCATTAAAACTCTAAACCCGAAAATATCCATGATGTGTATTAAAGTCAAATTATTGACTTATCTCAATATTACGTACTATATTATTTCTATTTATATACATATAG
The DNA here is from genome assembly GCA_963277665.1 of Viscum album. NCBI lineage: Eukaryota > Viridiplantae > Streptophyta > Magnoliopsida > Santalales > Viscaceae > Viscum > Viscum album. The sequence continues at coordinate 272,295,335 of OY728145.1, read as the reverse complement.
AATATGTAAAATCATTATTTACATATATTTATATTATATTTTACTAGTAATTATTTTCCAATATTCATTCATGGTAAAAAAGTATAGTATTGTTCCACTTTGTGGTTAAACCGACTAAAACATGAACACAACATGGTTTATCAAAAGGTTATGTGGTTGATATGTTGTTATATAATTATAATAGAAGCATAATGATATAATTTATAATTTAATAATGTGATATATATTAATTATAAATAAATTATTGGAATAAGTAATGGATAATAATATACTATATAATTTGTATAAATGATTTTTCTCATTGAATGATAATTTTAAATGGACAATTTAACGGTGATAATTTATTTATAATTTTATAAATAGGTTGTCCAATTTTGTTTACCCAAAAATTAATGGTATCATGAAAATAATATTTTTCAAAATAAACCATTCCATGAAACATCAATTTTGGTTGGTGGTGAAAATAATATTTTCCACAAGGAAATAATTGTCTGCATGTATTCTCAATGAACAATTTCATTTTTGTAATGGTTCTAATAAATTAATGGAAAATTATAATTACTTTAATATGTATGAACTAGATTATATATATCATATTTAAATAATTATATTATTTTTTATAAAAGAAATTTCAATTATGAAAATTCTGATGAAAATGAATGTGTGTGATAATACTAATATAGGAGTCCTCAATTTTAAAAGGATATTTTTCAACAAATTAAGGTCTTATTCTATCTATTAGTGACTAGAATATTTAAAAAACGTTTTAGAAATATAATTGGATAAAAGTGGAATATTTTGAATTATAAATGTAATGGGTATCTGTGCCTTAAATGTTTTAGTGTTATCCTTTTATAAGTGAAGAGAAAAGAGGTTTTGGGAGTCACCAATACATTTTCAACAATGTAAATGTATTATTCAAGGGTCACATAATAAAAAAAACTAGGAGGGTATTGTAACTTTCATTCGAGACTCACCACAACAATTTTTTTTATAAAACATACGAGGTTTCATAATTTTTATTTTATCTTTTAACTCTTACCCTTATTTACTTTTACCCATGTAAAAACATTTAAACAAAGAAATAAATTTTAATGAACAATATTAAGACTTCCCAATTTATATAATTTTACCCTTATGATTCATAATTGGAAAATCATATTTACAAATTAAATTTCAAAATGAGGGAAATTTTAATAATAAAATTAACATAGTAAATTATGTAAAATAGTTTTTTTAATAGTAATATTTTCAGGATTATATTTTATACATAAGATAAAATTTTATTTGATACTGATTTCAATGTCATAATGTTACTTATTATAAAAATTAAAATATATTATGATTTTCAGAAAATGTAAAACTAAATATCACACCGAAAACACTTGACATAAAGAGAAGATAAATAATATTTTTATTAATGTAACATTTAATTAAGATTAACAAGTCATTAACAACAGAATTATATATTCATATAATATTTTGAAATGACTTATTTTATTCTTTAATAAAGAAATTATTTCCTAAATTTTATGTTTTGTTTTAGGTTATGTTTAATTCCTAGTTATTCCATAAGAGTCGATGTTTTAATATAGTAGGTATTTCTACTATTCATAGACTAAATAAACCATTTAGGGGGAAATGAATCATTTTATCATATTTTGATATAATTTTGATTAATAAATCTTAATATAACATTATTGTTATATTAAAATGAAATTAAAACATTTAGAAACAATAATTGTATATATATATGTATACATGAATAAATTATTTATAGATTGTGATTGTATAGGATTTTTTGTTCACCTACTATAATGGAGTCTTAGGTATTATATTCTCTCCCGTTAAATAATTTAATTCTTGATATTGGATAATTTATTAGCTATATAAATAATACGGATATTGATTTCTAAAAACATCTTTAGGATCCATGGATTCCTCTTTGATTATTTTATTTCACCAAAGGACGTTAAACAATAGTGTTTCATTATACCACAATAATTTCACTCTAGTGTCATGAAAGTTGATATGATTCTTTTTGTATTTATATTCATGCTCCAACTATTTTCTCTCGTATGTGGCAACATTTTATGGGTCATGCAATTATTTCATCAATAATTAATCTTGGAATATATTGTGAACTTTAGAAAGTGTGAGCGGCATGGCCAATTGGAAATATACAACTCAAATTGATTATAGTTTTTAAAAAGGACCAATATACAATGGGATTCGCTTCAAATTTTTATCAAATCTTCTAGCTTCTTTCCTAAGTGAAACTTTTAATAATACATGATCCCCAACATGAAGTACCATGTCATTGAATTTTTTAACATCGTTGACCATTTTTTCTATGTACTACTTTAATATGATCTTTGATAGTCTCTAATTTATCAATCATCGTTTCAAAAAGATCTGGTCCAAATTTATTACATTCTATTATTTATTATAATTAGGATTGATTATGACACAACTTCCCATTGAATTCATCATATGATTTCATCTGGATACTCTAATAGAGGTTATTATTTTATGGAAATTCTATAAAATGTAGATACTAATTCCAAAAACCGTTCAAATTAATAGAACATGATCTCATGTTTTCTTACATTTTCCTAACATACCATTGTGATTTACCATCATTTTTGGAGGGAATAGTGGTGTATATATGTATATCAGAGTTTAGATCCCATTAATGAATCTTCCATAGTTTTGATATGAAATTAATTTCCTAATAAACAACAATTGTTATTTGTTCTCCATAAATAATTGTGATTTTATTGATATGGTTTCAATAAATGATAACAAGTGGTATATTTTCAAATATATTTAATAAATGGGAATATTTCTTTTAATGAAATCAATAATGATCCTTATTGAATCATTCTTCCTTTTTAGTCTTGAGAGTCTAGTGACAATGACCATTGTATGATTGTCCCACTTCTATATAGCTATAGAAAATGTATTGATGACTCCCCTAGGATATTATCATTCATTCATTTCCTATTGAGATAATATGTATGTGGACACGTAGTTTTAAATTACCAAATTCATTCAATCCCACCATAAATATTCTCTTAAATCCAAATACAATTTTTTCTACGTGTTTTTATAGATATATTTGATCTATTTGATTTATCTAGAAGATTCCTCCACAATTATGGTATGGATAGAACACATAACATATTTCCAACCATCAACACTCAAATATATTAATAGACTACCATTTACTTATTCAATAAACCTTTGTAATACCTCTTTCTTCAATTGGGACTCTTATATATTATTACCATGGGTGGTATTGAAATTTCATGGAAAAGAAATTATTAATACCCATTACTAAAAATCACCAAATATGAATTTTGTTACTATTTGTATATAAGATAAATTTAAATCATTATCATTGTAAGACCTCCAATTTCCCTCACACATAATTAATATTCCACCTTGTTTTCATTCTTTTGGAGGTAGTTTATGGACAATTAGTAGTTCTGGAGTTGTTTCAACCTTATTCTTTTGTTGATGATGTGATCCTTATAAGAGAATATAACATTCTAAATATTTTTTTTTCATATATATATAATGAAAAATTAACCATGTTGGATGTTTCTAAATAATTTAAATTAAAATAGTATATCTGTTAAATTAATATCTTGAGTTTGATAGTTAAATTCTGGGATCTTCAATTATATTGGGACATTTTAAATCTCCTTATCATTATATATAATGAAAAAACCATATAATTTTATTGATGGATAAAAACCTATTATAAATCTTTATATAAATAACAGTATATTAAATAATTTTTCTTTAATAAGTCTTTATTTAGTTCCTCAAAAATTTTTGCATGTTCCCCTGACCAGGCGAATTTAACCCATTTATATGATAACTCAGTTACTGGTTTGTGAAACCACATTTTTTTTAAAAAACCACTGATATTACCCTAGTAAACAAAAAAACCTTTAGATCATGGTAATGTTTTTTGATGTATTTCATTGTTTGAAAACCATTTATTTTGAAGGGAAAATAGTTATTCTATCTATGGAGATAATATATCCATGAAAAGAAACTTCATTGAGCCTAAATATATTGTTATTTTCTTTCCCACAAAATTTTTATGGGGTGGGGGGTATAGATATTGTTTCAAATAAATATAAGAGTATTAATAGTTTTAGATTATATCCATATAACATTAATTAATTCTTCCACAATGTTATTATGATAACCCATGAAAACACTATTCATAATATGAATTATCAAATTATGTGCAATAGTCAATCCAAAAGGAATTATCATAAAATCATAATTTTTTGTATATTGTTTTAATTTTCATCTTTAATATATCATGATTTATCTCCCTTAAAATATTATTATGATAAAAACATTTTTTCCTTAAATGAATTTTGATCCTTGAATTTGATTAGCAAGTCATCAATGCATGGTAAAGGAAACATATTCTTCATAGTAATGGAATTGATCTCCCTATAATTCGTGTGTAACGTCATGGAAAAATAATTTTTTTAATGGTAAATATGGGTATCTCTATAGTGAATACATAGGGAATATAAATCCTTTATCAAAAAATACCAATAACTATTTATTCAACTCCACAATCACCATCAGTGCCATTTTATAAGTATATTTATATATTAACATTGTATCCAAAATTATTTTAGATGATAACACAACTTCATTCTCTGGTAGATGACCATATAATTATTTCGGAAAACAACAATAAATTTATGTAATGTGGGGACATTCTTATTCATATAATATCTTTGTCATCCATATTTATTTTTATCTTCCACTATGGTGTTTTAAATTAGATCCCACCATTCTTCCACATCTTCTTTCTTATGATGGACCATTATGATATCTTCTAACACTTCACTAATTCAAAAAGTAACAATGGTCTATGATAGGGACTTGATTCATTATTAAGCTACCTATGTTTTAATATTCTACTAAAAGGTAGGTGTTATTCCACTTAAAGGAGTCTAATATAATTATACCATATTGTGGAAAATTATGTCTCTATATATGTGATTGATAATTTTTGACAACCTTTGATAAATGCACTAGAACTGTTAAATATGATTAGACTAAAATCTATATTAATCTAGTAGTTCTAGGGGAAATTGATGCATTGAATATTGGTGTTGATACAATTCACATTCCTCTAATTAGAGAAAATATCTATAATATAGCATACAAAAAATTATATCATGATATTGAATTGTTAAATAAACATTCTATTGTTTTTTATAGAGTATTTATATGAAATAATGATAGGCTTTAAAATTATATTTTCTATTCAAAAAAGTTAATATAAATATAGTCCACATGGTATCAATTAAATTTTCTCTAACATGAACAATGACATCCCAATTCTAGAAGCCTAGAGATATTTGTTATATTATATTATTTGAATAGAAAAATTGAGTATCAGTGGGATCCAACATATTATTAGCCCTAGAAGAAAACATACATAAATATATTACATGTGAAAATTATAAGACAATTCATGAACTTGTTATAGGAACATAAAAAACTATTCCATCATATCATTGAAAATTACAGATATTTATCCTCTAAGATTTCATGGGAAACAAAAATAATAATTTCATTCTCAGATAATTAGTAAGGATTTCCATATAGCAGGTGCTACCATAATAGAATCATGAAATATCTGATATAAAAGGAAAAAATAAAAAACATGAATCCATAATCAGCAGAAACCGAGGTAATTTTTCATTAGATATACTAAATGAAATCATATATTATAATGATAAATATTTTCATACTAAAGAAATTAATTAATCTATATATTAAAAAATATCATTAGGGACTCTTTCCAGGTCACAATTTTAACAACCCCAACACCAAAAACCGATATATTTTTTATACATTATTCAATTTTTATAACGTATATAGAATCACATCCTAAATAAAATATTAATTTAGTATTCTTGGAAAAACTAAACACATAAATGATATCCATATCACATTTAAATATACAAGATAACAATAATTTTTATGAATATCATTACTCTCAATAGAATATCCTTGAATATCATTCTTAGTACCCTTCCTGGATTCCAGAGAAATGAAAAAAATATGATTTATCTCAATTTCATAGTAATATTGATAAAAATAGGAATCTAAAATGATTAAATGTAGGATAATAAAAAATTAATTTCAATATGGCAAGGAAAATAACAGAACATAGATTCTATTTAATATCTAAAATTGCTTTCTTTAATAGATAAGTAATAATTAAGATGAAAATAGAAATAAATGAACATAAATTCCATTTAATTATAACTAAGATCATTAATATATATTGACGCTCCTTTGTCGTCACATTGTCTAAAAGAATGGAAAGGGAAATGACTTAGGACAAATTGATTCAGCCTTTGAAGAAAACATCAAAAATCAACAAAGGCATGAACTAAGCTTCAAATGCACAGGGGTCGTGCAAGTTCCATCACTGTCACGCAAGCATACTTGCGCACCACCTAATGGTCATGCAAGTGACATGCGCGCCCTAAAGGATCACTGCTCGGGGTCTTCTCCGGCCTATAAATAGACCTTGTGAGCCCCCCATTTCAGGGAGAGTAATTTTTATAGAATTCAGATTTAGAGCTCTGAACACCCAAGTCTCTTCTTCAGGTCTTCCGAACACTTTTAATGTAATTCTTTACCTAGAATGGAAGGTCTAAACAAGAAGAGTAAGGTCTAAGTGTTATAATTCACTAACACATGTGCGCCTCAGGTGTTTTACCCTTAAGGGAAATGAACATACTTGAGCGTTGCCCTACTTCCTCACCAAAACTTGAGTGCCTCGATTTTGGAAGTACCTTAGGATAATTCTAAAGGAATTGGTCAAGGATCACCCAAGTATTACCATTCTGGTTTACAAATGTGCACGTACCCATGTGTCGCGTAGGAACACCTGTGCGACCAGGACTTGCGCGCCCACGCAGTACTTGCGTGCCTTCTAGGACTTCCGTTCACCTGCCTTTTTTGGTGCCTTTCTTTCCCATTTAACCCATCTTATGCCATTCCACCTCTTCTATTCAAGATTATGTCTTCAAGACACTCTTCAAAGCCATTTATGGCATGATTTCTTGATTTTACTTCCTTATCTGAAAGGAACTCCGTGGAATATCTCTCAAAACCTAGTGGTTTACACATATTTATGTCACTAAAGATTGAGATTTCATTCATTCAACCTCATCCTTTAAGATGAGAGAATTATTCTAATTTGGACCTCCTTTTCAGGAGTATGCCCCAGTCCAGGTTCTCTTAATTGGGCCTCCCTCTCAGGAGTAAGCCCCATGTCCCCTAATTTGGGCATCCTCCTCAGGAGTAAGCCCCAACCATAATTCTCTTAACCTAGGCTTCCTTTTCAAGAGTAATCCCCAGTTTAAAATATGAGCATCCTCTTTTGGAGTAATCCCCAGTCTCAAATATGGAAATCCTCTTTAAGGGTAAGCCCCAGTCTCAAATATGGCCATCCTCTTCTTGAGTAAGCCCCAAGTCCCTTAATTTTTCAAGTCCCTTAACCTCGGCCTCCCTCTGAGGAGTAAGCCCTAGTCTTAATTTCTCGTAACCAGTCCTAATTTACCTTTGATCTGGAATTCCTTCTTCGGAGTAAAACCCAATCATAAGTCCTCTCCTAATTTGGGAATCCTTTTCAGGAGTAAGCCCCAAGTTAGAGTATACAAATCTCCATGAAGCACATATACCTTAATGGACCCCGTTCCTGGATTTCTTCCCTGAAGTAAATCCTAATATTCATTTATCTGTGTAGTCATACATAAATAAGCCCCAAATTATTTCTTATGATTGCATCTTTCATGGCACAATTGTCTGGTTTTTACCAATACCTCTTGTTTCTCACACCGAGCATGAATCACGTGAGATTAGAGTGTAAAAGTAATTATGACATCCTTCATTGAGCCATAAATCATAAAAATCATACTCCCTTAATTGAACTACATGGGTTCTGATACCTTTTCCAAAATAAAGGATACGTTGGCAGCCCATCTATGGGTACGATCTCAACATTGAAATAATTCATGTCCTTCTGAATGACCATAAACATCAAGTGCCCCACTGAGTGGATTTAAAACTAGTATGGTCATCATAATGACCAAGAGACTTTTATGTATCAAAGGATACCATTGACTAAGAATCTCTAAGAAATACAGTTGATTCTATATCAATGAAGAACCTCAAATACATATAAAAGATTCTCTAAATTTCCTACATATCAATCATTGATTGTCAGATCTGAAGGAAAACTCATTTTATACTTGGTAATGTAGTAAGGATTCACGAACATAACTTAAATCTATAATGAGAGTCCCAGAGTAGACAATAATTCCCCTCAAAAAGGTGTGATGAGTCTGACCTCCAATCTTCTCGACCAATGAAAATTCCTAAGCCTCTTCAGTCTACAACTAATGAGCACCTACCTTTGTAAAGTAGGTTTAAACGGATATGGAATCATTGGATGTTTCCAGTTCTATGAAAAAACCCGTTAGAAACTGCTTGTAATGTTTTAACCTTAAATCAATGAGGTCATCCCCAATTCCAGATGGAAACAAAAAATGGTGAACCCAACGTGAATCCTTAACCAAGTTAAAATGATGTTTTGCTTATTTGTTAGGCCCCTATTTAAAACTCAATGAGAGGGCCAACAAAAACAATAATTTACGTATGTGCTCATTAAAAAGAGGTAGTGGATGAATTTATCTTAACTACATCTGTTATATCAAACATGAACACTTTTCCAAGATTTTATGCATTCTAAGAAATGGATGCTCTCAAGTTCACACCTATGAATACCGCTACTACGAATGCCACTATTGCGACTCCTGCTGGATCGTCGTTCGCTGTGAGGACAATATCACCTACTCAGCGTCTTCAACACTGGGTATCAAACACGCTGGTTAAGGAGTACCGTCAACACGGTACCATTCCAACTCTGGAGGCTGCCCGACAAGCCCTCCAAGTGAATAACTCACCCTGGATGTCCGGATAGTGACGACCAGTGATCAAGAAACAGGTGGTTTTAACCACCGTCTCCAACCATTTTGGGTCGTTATCCCCAGAACGCAATCACCATTCGCTCCCTTATTCTGGGGAGGTGAATGAGAAGGTCTCTCAGGGCCTAAATTCAAGCAGACAGGGGTCCTTCCTGAGGGATCCCACCAAAAATCTCCATCAGACTCATGCGGCAGTGTGCCCTCAACATGATGAGGGTAATAACTCCAGGCGTTCGGCTCAGGTTCCTCGAGCCTGAGCAAGAAAGACGAATCTCCAGAGGTGAAATCCGCTTAACAGTGAGAAGGTTCTCATCTCTTCCATCTCCGGAGAAGTCCACCATCCTAACATGGTGGCAAGCAACGAGCAGGAACACACACCTGCCCGTTTTAATTCTGTTGTCCAGTAGACTCATCTGGCAGCATCACGACAATATCGCGAGGCAATTCCGGCGGAGTACTATAGGCAGGATCATACACCTGTTTATACATCACCAGCTAGTCAACAGGCTCGTTTGACTACATATGATGGATCTCATCAACCACATTCGGTGAAGTGCAAACAGCAGGAACATACACCTTCTAGTATTGATCAAGACAACCAACTGCCTCGCTTGGTAGCATTCAGAGAAGTCAGTCGGAAAGCTACAGTGACAAACAGGAGGCAGACTCAACTCTCTACCCCTACACTTGAGTACTGTCAGGATTCTCTGACAGGAAAAGGAGGACATCAGCATGCACATACACCTGCTCCAACAACGGAATGGATGTATATCCCCGTTCTAGTAGCTGAAGTCACCAAGCATATTCTATCAATGGTGAAAGAGGAGAAGCAAATTCCTGCTCATATCCTAGATGCCTGTCAGGATATTATAACAGCTTCAGGGGAATCTCAGAGAAAGACCCATAAATCTATCCCTACCAGTGGAGTGACACATCAACAGTTCACTCCGGAACAGACACACGCATCAGTTCCAGTCCAAGAGGGTTGTGGGGCATACTCCCCCATATCATATGGACAACCATGTCAGGCACATACACCTGATTTGAGTGGAGATCGTCAGCCTAACCTGGACATATCTCTTGATCAGTTACATACACCTTCTTAGATCTTCCACATTAGTCAACAAGTGGTTTCCAAGGTGAGTAATAAGGAGTCTAAGAAAAAGACCCGCCCATCACAGTCAAGAGATCAAGATCCAATCTGTAACAAGGCCTTGCTCGATGCTGGAGTTCTTGAAAGCCTCAGATAGTTGTCTGTTAGAATTCAAGATTCTACTCCCTTATTTCCCAATACTGGGAACATTAATTCTGAAGTTCTTCAACAGACACTTTCTGATGAAGTCTTGTTTTATGATAATTCGGTCAATCTCGATGTTTCATCTTCATATGCAAGCCACAGGAACCCTCTGTGTGGCCAGAAGACCAAGGACCAAGAGATTTCATCTTTTTTTATAACCCACCATGGTGTTTGTCCCCATGATGATGAATTTCGTTGCGAAAGTTGTAGAGACCCGAAGCCTAACGTACATAGACATTACATTACATTTGCGGAATACTTAATACATAACAAAAATACACACACAAGGATCGTAATAGTTTAGTGTCTTTGGAAACTCAGAACGTAATCTTCTAATCCTGGTGAAAGATCTTCAAAATCTCCCATAAAGATCTTCCTTTTTTTTTACCTAAAACCTTTCTTTATATCCTGGGGAAAAGAAAACATAAAAGGGTGAGCTCAAATGCTCAGTAAGGGTAAACAAAAGAAATATCAATCACATAATTTTCATAAGAACATAACATTTTTGGAAATCTTAACCTGCAAAAGAGAGCATAATTTCATAACATGGGATAAATCATAGTAGTGAAAATGAAACCATAACTTAAAACATTACTCATTGTGGCATACACACATAATCATAGAGAATCATTTCTTGTTAGTCAAGACTCATCGCCAAGACTATCTTAGTGGACAAAGTCCCTTTCTGAATCGAGTAATCCTCGTTTCAGTCCTGTTTCACTGAACCGGTATAACCTACCATTCCAGCCATGTCTATCTCATGAGATATGAAATCTTTACCAAATGCATTGGAGGGAGATATAGGTCCCACCCATCTCTTAATGAATCCTTTCTTATGTGTGCCACAAAATCATAAATCATACATCATTGCATAACCCATGTAATAAAAATGGGATTCTTAAACAACATGACATCATAAAACCATTCATATAAGATAAAGGAATTCATAAACATAATTCCATCACAACATAGTCAAATCAATGTAAAAATATGGATAGAAACAGAACCCTTTATTATCTTAGATGGAAAATAATTTTGATAAAACACTTGAATTGAATTCTTGAGGAAAATATCCTTTCTTCTTCAAAATCAATTTCTTTTCACAGAACATCATGCAATTTTAAAAGAAAGATATTTTATTGAAAATAGTCATGAAATCTTTTAGAGGAAGCTTCATGAAAATAAGGCTTTATAAAAAAGTAGAAATCCATTCGTGCCGTATAAGTTAAAAAAAACATTCTTCGTACTTTTGTCGGAAAAGTCAAAAAGTACCTCGTACGAAAAACGAAAAAAAGATTCCTTTCATATCCTTTACTAAAAACTCATAGAAGGGTAAAATTGGATTTAAAAAATTGTAGGTGGATGGAAATAATATTACATATTGAGGGAACATGGATGTGGATGATAAAATACACCCCAGTAAATACTTACGAATAAACAATCTCGGATAAAAATGAGATTGTGATATTTCCCTTACCTTAGGTCCGACTTGCTTTGTAAGTGTCCGAACCTCCTGTATAATGATTTAAATCGTGTTATTGACTTATTACAGAATCATATTAATTTTTATGATATCATATATGGTTCACTTATGACATTATATTACCTGTTCTTTTGTAAATTCCATGTTAAAGAAGCGTTTTGGGTAAAATCGTTTCATTTATCTTAGGTGTTTTGACTTGTTCTTGACATCATTATTACTTATATCATGATTTACTTACTTCCAGAATATAAAATATGATTTATATATCATATATATTCAGTATATATATATATATAATAGATAGATAAATAAAATGAAAAACACCGTTCATGGAGACGGTAGTCCGTACGTACGCATGAACGTTGTTTTACTTTCCTTATTGTCTTGAAATGGAAGTAAGTAGATGACATACATAGGTATATATATACATAAATCCAGTAGCTTTATAATGTCATATATTTCATTATTATTTCTTATATATACATTATAATCATTCTTAAATGGTTAACATGGAGAATGAATCTCATCGCGTCGTGGAGACGGTATTCCGTACGTACGCACGAGCGATGATATCATTTCTATAAATATTGAATTGAATTGGAGTGGATTATACAATATATCAGAATCAATATGATGTTGTAATAACTATTTATAGTTATTCTTTACACCATTATACCCATCCATGTAAGGTGGTGGTGGAAAATAGATTACACCACGGCGTGGAGACGGTATTCCGTACGTACGCACGCGCGGTGATTTCTTTTTCCGTAGGATGGATAGATGGTGAAATAGGGCTGTTTCATACTTATAATAACATATCAGTATATGAGTGATACTGATGTTATTACTTCATAATGAGACAACCTAAGAAGAAGAAGTGGAAGAAGAAATAAAGATGAAAGAATTGGTAACGGTAATTACCTCTTCTTTGAAGTGCCTCTTTGAGACCTCCTCTTAGGGCACTAAAATTGGTCTTTGAGGAAGACCAGAACCTCTAGGATGTTGCTAGGGAAGTGGAGAGGAGAAATTGGCAGGGGTTGGCCGAGCTTGAGTGCTCAAATTGGTGTGAGGAGGAGGGGGAGGAGGTGTCCTTTTATAGGGGAGGAGAGGGGCACCTTAGGAATATCTCAAAATATTATTTTATATTAAAGTCAAAATCGGATTATAATGGTTCCAAAGGGTCTTATTTCGAAGCTAAAGTGGGTATGGGTCGAAATCCTATCAACCAATAGAATTTAGACAAGTTTAGTGTATTATTGTAACCTTATCAATTAGATTTAACTCTAAGTTAAATAATTTAACTTTTACCGTGTCTTTTTGTTTTCTTTCACTATATGGTTAATAAACTTACTCTAACATGCCAAAAGAACCCCAAATTGTATATTATTAATACATATATCCTTATCTAAGTCATTTGGCCGAACCTTAGATTTTTAGGAATAAAATAACAATTAATAATATAATATTTGATTTAAAACCTATTTTGTGTCAATTTTGACACTATTTGATATATGATTTTTGTGAAAGTCATAACAGAATTATATGTTCGAAACAAGTTGATTAAATCAACACTAATATATCATAGTAACCTATAAAATTAGTGGAATTCATAAAAAGTCTTAAATTACATTTATTTTGGTATTTATATTACCAATTATGTCAATATTTCATTAATAAGATAATTACTGCAACATCTTTGTGTCATAAATAACTTAAATTATTTGATGTCTAAAAATTACAAATAAAATACCATCATGTAGTAAATCTTTTTAGATTTCTAATGAATATTTACAATCGAATTTATCTTATGTATATCCCCATATTAAAAATGATTTACTTATTAAACTTTGATTTTAACTATTTTAACCCTTCTTTAAATAAATTAATAATAAATGTCCTAATCTAATCCAAGTGGGCCTAAATGGTCATATTTTATTCCTAAGTTTGTTTTTGGTCGAATTACACTTGTCCAATAGAATTAGGACATGTGTTAGGGTAATATTAATATCATATTTACCCTTAGTTACCTTATTTACTATTAACCGTGGTAAAAAAAAAAGTAAAAAGTTACTATTCACCAAAAAATTATTTTCATCGCATTGAACCACATTTTAGTCCTTGATATTAACCGTGTCTCTCGGATTTTCGAAATTCCATTCACAGAAGCGGTAAAATTAAGTTTTATGCAAAATTCGGTTTTTAACCTACCACTTAGTAGTTTCACTATTCATCAAAAATTGATGTTTTTCAGAACAATGCCAAAATTTCATCCCAAGCTATATTTCATATTCCGAATTCAAAAATGAAGTCTATTTTACCAAATTCATAACATAAAAGTTGCATTAATTAATTTTATAATTAAATCCCGCTGTTAAAACAAATAGCGTGTTTTTAAGAAACAATATCTATCAAAAGATTGACACTTGTTTATGTCTAGTTTAAATGTGAAATTACATCCAATGACCAACATTGTATTAAATTGTAAAAATATATTCTAAATATACTTTAAAACCACTCAAATTAATGATTTATCACTATTAATTATTTCGATTAAAAGAGTTGTTTTTAATTATAATTTAGTAATTTTCACTATTCATCAGAATATGAAAGTTATCCGAAAAGTACCAAAATTTCACCTTAGGCTAAATTCGATACTCCGAATCCAAAAATAAAGTCCATTTTGAAAAATAAGATTTACTGGATTTCAAAAAGTGGTTATTACTATTCATAACGGCTAGTTTTAATAATATTTTTATAGCATATCGTTGTTTAGTGAAACTCGGTATTGCATACTACACACGCTATCGAGGAAGGTCGTGATTGCGTGTAATGCAAGTCAAGTCAAGGATGTGTGTTGTGCAAGCTCCTTTTGGTGTAGCGTACAACACAAGACATTAATAAAATTAAAAAGAATATTTTTTTTATAAAATCTTGGGCTGTTACATTCTACCCCCCTTAAAATGAATTTCGCCCTCGAAATTCGTCGGGGTTATAAATGGTTTACTATTTGAAAGTTTCTTTAATAGAAACCCACATCGTAAAAGGGAATACCAAAACTTGGCTTTAAAAACTAAAGTATGAAATGTAACGATTACCCAAATAAACTAATCACTGGGTTTCCACATAGGTGAAAATATGGATATGGAAGTGAAATCTAACCATCATGTTCTGATGGAGAGTGGTAGAGAACATGGCTATGGAAAATCCAGTAATCACAAATCCATAAATTTGTGACGATCTAAGGTACCATCTGATTCATCAGGTATAAGATCACTAGGACAACATTTTTGGTTTTCAAGATCATTTCCCTAAAGTTGAAAATTTGAATTAGAATAAATACTTACTTTATTTTGATACAATATCAATGTTGTTCATGCCTTGAACAATTTCCACTTCATCTCCTAAATAAATGAAGTTGAATTTGTTATTCGTGAAGTGTTAGCAGATCATGTGATAGAATGACGGGTCATTCCATCTATCTCAAACAAAAGGTAAGCAAAAGTTATTAAATATACATAAGTCATTCTATAGTGAGATTAATCATATATAGTTCCTAAAATGGACTTATACTTCATATATCATACTGCTTAATATAATAAAACAAGTTTCTACTAAACAGGGACTTCCTGTAGGTCAGTGGTAGGTGATAAAGTCCAGTCGCACTTCGGTTGTGGGTTCGATTCCTACAGCCTTGTCCGAAGCGATGGGCTGTCACCCGTCCTGCAGGTTGTCCCTTTTTCTAAAACTATGTTACTATAACATCCCATCAATAATATCGAAAATCTTCTATCCTTAAACAATACTAACTTATTTCCAACATAATCCAGTCTAATCTTTAGGCTTATACATAATATTGCAGTCCACTCTCATAATATAGTGACAACGATTACCAGAGATTTAATACTGTCGTTGATCCCCACATATCATAAGATATGTCTTGTTGGTCACATTCCAAACATTCAAAGTCCTTAATCGTGTATTCTCTTGAATACCTTAGTGAAAACATGAGTGCAGTTAAAAGTTAACACTTTCCACATACCAAAATCCTCAAAATTCTATATACTCAAACCATGATATCACTTAGTCCTTATATCAATCATGAGCTCATGAATACTGTTAAACATTTCATTTTCTCGTTTTCCCTTCATTATGCGCATAATATCTCAATCACTTTGAATACCACATTAGACCAATACATAAATATTCCAATATTCCATGATGCAACATTATTTTGGAATCCCATTACATAAACACTTAATCACTCCACCACATCGTTGTCATATTCAACATTGCCAATAGTGATCGCATGTGATTTACCTTTGTCCTTTGCCTTCAGTGGTTGCTCATGTTGATCATCACTAACCCTTGGATTAGGGTAATTATTAGCATAATGCCCCATTTCCTTGCACTTGAAGCATTGAAGTGTTGGCGGTGCGTTCTCTGCAGTGTTTGCTTTATTCACATCATTAGAAACCCTTTTTCCATTACTTCGACACTCAGCTGCTCGATGACCTTCTTTTCCACACTTAAAACATTTTCTAGTCCCTTTTAGACAATCTCCACCATGCTTCTTTCCACACTTTGTGCATAAGGAAACATTCATCTTCTTTTCACCATTATTCTGAGATTTCTCCTTGAACTCCATCTTTCGTTTCTTGTCAAAACCATGAGATGGATATGTAACACCAACTTCCATTTCTACCTTGATAGCACAACACACAATTTCTTCATAGCTACTGAAGTCTCTTATAGCTAATTCCCTTCGAAGACTTGGTTTTAAGGCACTGAAAAATCGATCAACTTTACTTTCAGGTTGGATGATAATTCCAGAAGCATACCTTGCAAGTCTTGTAAAATTTGCTTCATAGGTACCAACAGATTCATCGTCCCTTTGCTTCAGTTCAAGAAACTCTTTCTCCATCTTTGTTCGAAGAATACGAGGGAAGTACTTATTGAAAAATAAGTTCTTGAACTCGTCCCATTCCATAGACTCAATTTCATCCCTTTGCCTTGTATTCTTAACAAGATTCCACCATTGATCAGCATCTCCTTCCAAACGATACATTGCTAGGATGACTTTATCATGTTCAGAACATTGAAGAACTGAAAATATCTTTTCAGTAGTACTAATCCATTGTTCAGCAACTAATGGATCAGTAGACCCACTGAAAGAAGGTGGACGCTGCCTCATGAAGGATTCAACAGAATGTTGCTCCTTCCTTTGCTCGTTTGGAAGTCCTGCATGATTCATAGCTTGAGAAAGTTGTGTGAGCATGGCTACAAGATTTTTCATTCCAGCTCCTATATCGTTCGGTTGCTCAGGGGTACAATCATTGCATTGCCCATCACATTCCGCATTAACACGGTTCCTTCGGGTTCCAGCCATCGTCTAAAACCCCAAAAGAATTGTGTGAGAGGCAAAAATCATGCTAGGGAAAACAACATAATAAAGGGTTAGTACCCTCAATATCTAACATTTTAGGTTAAATTCGAAGATCGTTAGCGCAATTCTAGGACTATAACCTATACGTATATTTAACCTTAGAGACATCCCTAGACATACCTTAGAAATATCTCTAGGGATCTCACTAACGTTTTCGCATCCTAGTTTCCAAAGGTTGACTAAACCTTTCCTCTGATACCAACTGTAGAGACCCGAAGCCTAATGTACATAGACATTACATTACATTTGCGGAATACTTAATACATAACAAAAATACACACACAAGGATCGTAATAGTTTAGTGTCTTTGGAAACTCAGAACGTAATCTTCTAATCCTGGTGAAAGATCTTCAAAATCTCCCATAAAGATCTTCCTTTTTTTTTTACCTAAAACCTTTCTTTATATCCTGGGGAAAAGAAAACATAAAAGGGTGAGCTCAAATGCTCAGTAAGGGTAAACAAAAGAAATATCAATCACATAATTTTCATAAGAACATAACATTTTTGGAAATCTTAACCTGCAAAAGAGAGCATAATTTCATAACATGGGATAAATCATACTAGTGAAAATGAAACCATAACTTAAAACATTACTCATTGTGGCATACACACATAATCATAGAGAATCATTTCTTGTTAGTCAAGACTCATCGCCAAGACTATCTTAGTGGACAAAGTCCCTTTCTGAATCGAGTAATCCTCGTTTCAGTCCTGTTTCACTGAACCGGTATAACCTACCATTCCAGCCATGTCTATCTCATGAGATATGAAATCTTTACCCAATGCATTGGAGGGAGATATAGGTCCCACCCATCTCTTAATGAATCCTTTCTTATGTGTGCCACAAAATCATAAATCATACATCATTGCATAACCCATGTAATAAAAATGGGATTCTTAAACAACATGACATCATAAAACCATTCATATAAGATAAAGGAATTCATAAACATAATTCCATCACAACATAGTCAAATCAATGTAAAAATATGGATAGAAACAGAACCCTTTATTATCTTAGATGGAAAATAATTTTGATAAAACACTTGAATTGAATTCTTGAGGAAAATATCCTTTCTTCTTCAAAATCAATTTCTTTTCACAGAACATCATGCAATTTTAAAAGAAAGAGATTTTATTGAAAATAGTCATGAAATCTTTTAGAGGAAGCTTCATGAAAATAAGGCTTTATAAAAAAGTAGAAATCCATTCGTGCCGTATAAGTTAAAAAAAACATTCTTCGTACTTTTGTCGGAAAAGTCAAAAAGTACCTCGTACGAAAAACGAAAAAAAGATTCCTTTCATATCCTTTACTAAAAACTCATAGAAGGGTAAAATTGGATTTAAACAATTGTAGGTGGATGGAAATAATATTACATATTGAGGGAACATGGATGTGGATGATAAAATACACCCCAGTAAATACTTACGAATAAACAATCTCGGATAAAAATGAGATTGTGATGTTTCCCTTACCTTAGGTCCGACTTGCTTTGTAAGTGTCCGAACCTCCTGTATAATGATTTAAATCGTGTTATTGACTTATTACAGAATCATATTCATTTTTATGATATCATATATGGTTCACTTATGACATTATATTACCCGTTCTTTTGTAAATTCCATGTTAAAGAAGCGTTTTGGGTAAAATCGTTTCATTTATCTTAGGTGTTTTGACTTGTTCTTGACATCATTATTACTTATATCAAGATTTACTTACTTCCAGAATATAAAATATGATTTATATATCATATATATTCAGTATATATATATATATAATAGATAGATAAATAAAATGAAAAACACCGTTCATGGAGACGGTAGTCCGTACGTACGCATGAACGTTGTTTTACTTTCCTTATTGTCTTGAAATAGAAGTAAGTAGATGACATACATAGGTATATATATACATAAATCCAGTAGCTTTATAATGTCATATATTTCATTATTATTTCTTATATATACATTATAATCATTCTTAAATGGTTAACATGGAGAATGAATCTCATCGCGTCGTGGAGACGGTATTCCGTACGTACGCACGAGCGATGATATCATTTCTATAAATATTGAATTGAATTGGAGTGGATTATACAATATATCAGAATCAATATGATGTTGTAATAACTATTTATAGTTATTCTTTACACCATTATACCCATCCATGTAAGGTGGTGGTGGAAAATAGATTACACCACGGCGTGGAGACGGTATTCCGTACGTACGCACGCGCGGTGATTTCTTTTTCCGTATGATGGATAGATGGTGAAATAGGGTTGTTTCATACTTATAATAACATATCAGTATATGAGTGATACTGATGTTATTACTTCATAATGAGACAACCTAAGAAGAATAAGTGGAAGAAGAAATAAAGATGAAAGAATTGGTAACGGTAATTACCTCTTCTTTGAAGTGCCTCTTTGAGACCTCCTCTTATGGCACTAAAATTGGTCTTTGAGGAAGACCAGAACCTCTAGGATGTTGCTAGGGAAGTGTAGAGGAGAAATTGGCAGGGGTTGGCCGAGCTTGAGTGCTCAAATTGGTGTGAGGAGGAGGGGGAGGAGGTGTCCTTTTATAGGGGAGGAGAGGGGCACCTTAGGAATATCTCAAAATATTATTTTATATTAAAGTCAAAATCGGTTTATAATGGTTCCAAAGGGTCTTATTTCGAAGCTAAAGTGGGTATGGGTCAAAATCCTATCAACCAATAGAATTTAGACAAGTTTAGGGTATTATTTTAACCTTATCAATTAGATTTAACTCTAAGTTAAATAATTTAACTTTTACCGTGTCTTTTTGTTTTCTTTCACTATATGGTTAATAAACATACTCTAACATGCCAAAAAAACCCCAAATTGTATATTATTAATACATATATCCTTATCTAAGTCATTTGGCCGAACCTTAGATTTTTAGGAATAAAATAACAATTAATAATATAATATTTGATTTAAAAACTATTTTGTGTCAATTTTGACACTATTTGATATATGATTTTTGTGAAAGTCATAACAGAATTATATGTTCGAAACAAGTTTCTTAAATCAACACTAATTTAGCATAGTAACCTAGAAAATTAGTGTAATTCATAAAAAGTCTTAAATTACATTTATTTTGGTATTTATATTATCAATTATGTCAATATTTCATTAATAAGATAATTACTGTAACATCTTTGTGTCATAAATAAATTAAATTATTTGATGTCTAAAAATTACAAATAAAATACCATCATGTAGGAAATCTTTTTAGCTTTCTAATGAATATTTACAATCGAATTTATCTTATGTATATCCCCATATTAAAAATGATTTACTTATTAAACTTCGATTTTAACTATTTTAACCCTTCTTTAAATAAATTAATAATAAATGTCCTAATCTAATCCAAGTGGGCCTAAATGGTCATATTTTATTCCTAAGTTTGTTTTTGGTCGAATTACACTTGTCCAATAGAATTAGGACATGTGTTAGGGTAATATTAATATCATATTTACCCTTAGTTACCTTATTTACTATTAACCGTGGTAAAAAAAAAGTAAAAAGTTACTATTCACCAAAAAATTATTTTCATCTCATTGAACCACATTTTAGTCCTTTATATTAACCGTGTCTCTCGGATTTTCGAAATTCCATTCACAGAAGCGGTAAAATTAAGTTTTATGCAAAATTCAGTTTTTAACCTACCACTTAGTAGTTTCACTATTCATCAAAAATTGATGTTTTTCAGAACAATGCCAAAATTTCATCCCAAGCTATATTTCATATTCCGAATTCAAAAATGAAGTCTATTTTACCAAATTCATAACATAAAAGTTGCATTAATTAATTTTATAATTAAATCCCGCTGTTAAAACAAATAGCGTGTTTTTAAGAAACAATATCTATCAAAAGATTGACACTTGTTTATGTCTAGTTTAAATGTGAAATTACATCCAATGACCAACATTGTATTAAATTGTAAAAATATATTCTAAATATACTTTAAAACCACTCAAATTAATGATTTATCACTATTAATTATTTCGATTAAAAGAGTTGTTTTTAATTATAATTTAGTAATTTTCACTATTCATCGGAATATGAAAGTTATCCGAAAAGTACCAAAATTTCACCTTAGGCTAAATTCGATACTCCGAATCCAAAAATAAATCCATTTTGAAAAATAAGATTTACTGGATTTCAAAAAGTGGTTATTACTATTCATAACGGCTAGTTTTAATAATATTTTTATAGCATATCGTTGTTTAGTGAAACTCGGTATTGCGTACTACACACGCTATCGAGGAAGGTCGCGATTGCGTGTAATGCAAGTCAAGTCAAGGATGTGTGTTGTGCAAGCTCCTTTTGGTGTAGCGTACAACACAAGACATTAATAAAATTAAAAAGAATATTTTTTTTATAAAATCTTGGGCTGTTACAAAAGTCATCTCCGCAATAGTGATGCACATTGCCCGGAAAATTCTCTAGTGGAAAATGTAGTGCCGAGAAAGACCGATTATCTTGAGGCACTTGCAAATACGAAACCAGTCATGTATGATGTTTCATCGCTGGCAGGTGTAATACTTTCTCAATCGGAAGATAGCCCAGGGTGTAGGTCATTCTCTAAACCACCCCTAAGTCATGAATCTTCTAGTTTAATCAGTGATTTCTCTACCAATCCTGGTGTATCCAATGAAACAACATGGAAGCACCAGCTCTGGTCAAAACAGGTAGAAGAATCATCATCAAATGATAAAGAGGAAATGTTTAACATGAGAAAACAACTGGCGGAAGGTGAAGTGGTAGTCATGTTTTGGCCACTGGCTGATTCTCATTATGACATTCCAGAAATGTTGACCAAAGATGGAATTCATGATATTCGTCTCAACATATGGAAAACTCATTTTCAGTTGAAAAAGAAAGTATTGTATTATGATGAATATGAAAATGGTGTTAAGATAATAGAAGGGTTACAACGCCAAATTGACTTGACATCTCTATCAGTCTCTCAATATCCGAAGGCTGAAAAGAAGCAGAGAGCCCTTCAGCATTCATGCCTTGGCGCACTAAGAATGTTGTGCCAGTTAATTTCCAATTCCCAATCTGTTATTCATGTCAGAGGATGGGGTGTTCATGGAGAACCGCATTTCACGGTTCTCTCCAGTCAGCAAAGCCCGCTGAAAATGGTCTCATGCAATGTTATTGCCCATGGCCGACCACGGATACCTGGCATTGTTTTTAATCAAAATCTTTCCCAAGAACAAGCTTCAACTAGTTCCTCTCAAAATCAAGAATACAGAGAACAAGTTGTTGTATTACTTCTGCATCACGTAAATGAGAATATTGAACAGGACTCTCGTTTAGAGCAAGCACATCACCAAGTGACAGAAGTGTAAGAAATCATCCAATGTTCCTTTGAACCGGGTGATAAAAGTGGATGTCGACTGATGCATCCAGCTAATTTCCGGACCAAGGTCCGCAAGATCAGGAGATATTTTAAGAAAGTATCAGACATAGCATGTCAAGAGCCACGCCAGCTCTCCAGACTGGGGAATCTTTTAAACCAACCCTCGGAATCACCAAAAAGGATTCTAGGAGTTGAGCAATGATAGCAAGAACAGCACCAGTCCACCGGACTGGGGACTTTTTCAAATCATCAACCCCCTCCTCAAAGA
This sequence comes from Viscum album, assembly GCA_963277665.1. Lineage (NCBI taxonomy): Eukaryota > Viridiplantae > Streptophyta > Magnoliopsida > Santalales > Viscaceae > Viscum > Viscum album. The sequence continues at coordinate 272,272,397 of OY728145.1, read as the reverse complement.
AATTCGGTCTTTTCTCGATTGAGGAAGAAGCCACAAGAGGAAAAAAGAGCCAAATTATCATGATATTCTCTCCAAATTAAGGTTCATCAAGACGTTTCTGAGGGATCGAATCAACAAAAGGCAATGTCTCATCAAATACATGGAAGGAGACAATATCACAGAAATGTTGATTGAAGGGATGTGATGCATTATGCATCAATCAATGTAATCAATGACGTTTTTTATGATCCACTAGATGAGGCTCACTCAGGGGACTCAGATGATGAGGTTCATGCTCAATAAGTTGTACGCACAGACACAAATGAATAAGGTGTGCATACAAAAAATCAAAGTTTTACCCAAAATATGGGTGTTCCTTAAAATAACCCACTTCCCCCTCTCCAAAAGGGAGCAAACAAGGGAAATGGGAAGAATCGGGTTACATATCCTCCCTCTGGAGAGGGCCAATCGCTCTCACTAGAGAAAATATTTGCGCAACAGGAGGAAGAAATGAAGGAATTGAGGAGGATGAACACAGAACTACTTCAGGGTAGTCTTCCTCCTAAGCGTGCTGTAGCCATTCATCCAAGGGATTTATTTGCAGCTACTGAGATGGATGAAGAATATCCTCCTTTATCAGTACACCCTCACAGGTCTAATCCTATGGGTCATGTGCAATAACAATTGGCAGTGTTTCAATCCATTTTAGTACTAGCTGCCATACCTGTCCAAGCTCTAGTCAGTGCACCTGTTCAGATTCAAGCTCAACCGGATGTTTCTCAAAAGTTAATAACTACTATTGAGTCATTAACAGCTCGGTTGGAATCTATTTAAGGAAAGCGTGTGCATGTTCAAATGAAAAATAAAGCTTACCCTGAATGGGTAGATTCAATCTCTCCCCCATCAAATTTTAGGAACCCTGTATTCCCTATTTTCAATGGATCAGGTGATCCTGAACAACAATTCACGCATTACGTGTCTTGTTGCGATCCTATGATGGGAACTCCGGAGCAGCAAGAAGTAGTTAAACTCAGATGCTTTGTGCGAACCTTGCAAGGACCAGCTTTTTTCTGGTATACATGCTTGAAATCCTGGTCAATTACTAGATGGGAAGATCACCGTCAACGATTTCTTCTTCAATTCAGCTCAACTTTTCCAAAGAAAACAGTTTTCAATATCACAAACTGTAAGCAAAGGGAGAATGAAAGAGTCTCTGATTTCATTTCTCTCTAGAAGGGGTTAACATATTACCTAAGCTTAGCACTCCCTCAAGAGGAATTGTTGCCAATCTATGTAGAAAATCTGTTTGACGAATTACGTATGTCGTTGATCCCTGTGAATACATAGGAGGGTTTCGAGACCTTACTTCAATCACTCAACATATTGATGATTCTCTTATACATACTAATGCTAAATCTCGTATAATTCCATCAGCTCCAGGAAAGATAATGGGTAAAGCAGAGACTGCTATAGTTGTGCTTAAGCAAACACATGTACCTACTTCTACTTCAAAACCTTCATCTTCTCGATGGCCTCCACCTCCTGAGCGCCAAAAACAAAGTCCGTTTCATCAAGACGATCAGAGAAATCAAAGATGAAAAAAATTTAAGGATCTGAAGAGAAAAAAATTCTCTTTCCGAAATGAACAAGTTCCTGGTTACTTCATTTCGGCTCTGGAGAATAATTTGGTTTAGTTGCCAAGGCCCAAGAGGCCAAACAAGGAAGGAGATGAAGGCTATCCCAATTATTTCCCCTTTCATCAAATGTTGGGGCATCCCATCCAAGATTGGTTTGCCTTCAAAGACCTCCTGCAAAAGATGGTCGACTCGGGATAAGTCAACATGAAAGGCTCTTCAGCCCAGGTAGCATGTGTTACTACTATAGTTCCATAGGAGGAAGGAGAGTGTCAAGAAGTCAAAAGAAAAAATTCACAAAAATATAATTGGATGGTCAGAAAGATGATCAGCCAAACTCATGCTACTTTGTGAGCGCAATTGAAGAAACCAATTATACCTTCTGATATGAATACCGTAGTAAAACCCTCTTCATTAGAGGGAAAATCCTCAAAGAAATGGCATGATTCAAAGAAAGAGAAAGAATCAGAAGAAGATGAGTATGTGTCAAAGCCTAAGTTGTCTTTGACCCTAGCAGATTGCATTCCATCTACTTTGAAGTAACGGGAACCTCCCCATCAAATGGCATAGCCTAAATTGTCTAGTCAGGAAGAGTCTTCATCGGATGAAGAATTGATTTTCGATTCTGTTAATGTGATTCAATTAACAGATCTGTATGCCAGTCGCAGTTTCGATTTCGATGAGCCTGAATTACCTATATCAAATAGAGGAATCAGAGGAAGTTCCAGAGGCTCGGGATACAGGGGAAGACGTGGATCTTTCGGAAGCCACTATTCCAATTCTACCCCTACTATAACTGTGTACGCAGCAGAAACTCGTGGCAGAACCCTTCAGCGAGCTCAACAAGAACAAACAAGTTCTTCTACCAATAGCAAATTCAGTCCTGGAACATTTATTCTGGAAGACCGGTTGAAGTTTCCATCTTCTTACTCTCATCATGTAAATGGATCTAATCGGTCTAATCTTCCAAAACCAAGAATATTTCCAACTCCTATCCCGATACATGATGAATCAACTTCCAAAGAATCTACATCTAAGGCACCTGTTAAACCACATGTTCCTATTGGAAAACGTAGACCTCTGGATCAAAAGTATGATGTATTAAAACACCTGGCACAAGTACCGGCCAAGTTATCAATTCAGGATGCTTTGAATCTATCAAAGGATCTTCGGGAGGAACTAATTGATGCTTTTTCAAGTCCTCGGGAGTTTGAAACAGAAATTACTGCAGCTGAAGTCTATCACGTAGAGAATAATCCTATGAAATTCCATGCAGTCATATCTTTCACTAATGAAGATGAAGATGATATAGTGCATGGACATATTAGACCTTTGTAATTATCTGGAAAGGTCAATGGTGTAGACGTCCGAAGAAATTTCCTTGACAATGGTTCTGGAGTCAACCTCATGCCCATTCGTACACTTCGTCGATTGGGCCTCACAGAATCTGATTTATGTCCTTCTACCATGATGTTACAAGGATATGATAAAAATGAACAAGAACCACTGGGTGAAGTTACACTCAAAACTCAGTTTGGAGATCTTGTATCCAATTCATATTTCATGGTTGTTGATCAAGACTCAGCTTTCAACATCTTGCTTGGAATTCCCTGGCTACATCAACATGCGACTATCCCTTCATCATACCATCAATGTGTCAAATATTGTTTTGATGGTCAAGTAGGGACATTTTATTCTGATAAGGCCATGTTCAAGACATGTGATTCTCAATACATTGAGACAGAATTCTATCACATGAAGGGAAAGGATAAATCCACAACCAGAGAGATTACCAAATTTAATGCTCCATATGGTTTGGTAAAGATTTCAGTAAATCCATTTGCGCATGTGAGTACAGATTATGTGTTGCATATCAGTCAAATTGACATGGGTAGACCCAAATCAAAATACTCTTATGGAAAGATCCATAATTTCAATTATGGAAATCGAGCCAGACAACATGGGAGAAACTGGTAACCTACCAGGCAATGATGAAAGCTCAAATAGATATGTCTTCGTTTCATCTGCTAAAATACAGCAAGTATATACTCCACCAACCAGGAAAGAAGAAGTTATAGAAACATCAGAGGTGAACAATGATGTAGATTCTCAATCCATTATCTACACTTTATTTCCCAAGTAAGACCCTTCATCATCAATTGGGTCAAAAATGGAAGCCTCTTCTTCAAGATGTTCAAATTTTAACATCTCTTATGATCATGGAAATTTTTCTTCATCATCTGCTATGAAAGTAGAAACGGAAGAAATAACACATGAAGAAGAAAAAGAAGAAGATCTCAGAGTTGTTCCTCCAGTATTTGAAGAGGGTATCTCTTCCACCGTGGATAAACTCAGAGAAATAAATCTGGATACAAAAGAAGATCCACGCCCCACTTTAATCAGTGTGGCCATGACTCTTGAAGAACAAGAGATGTATATTTCCTTTTTGAAGAAAAATAGAGATATATTTTCTGGGAACTATATAGAAATGCCTGGGCTTGATCCTGATGTGGCTACTCATCATTTGGGTTTACCAGAAGAACATCGAGGATTTAAGCAAGCCGCGAGAAGAACACACCCAACTTATGCTTCCAAAATTGAAGCTGAAGTGGATTAGCTTATCAAAGCTAACTTTGTCAGAGAAGTTCATTATCCCAAATGGTTGGCTAATATTGTCCCTGTAAATAAGAAGAATTTACAAATTAGAGTTTGCATCGATTTCAGAGATCTTAATAGGAATTTTCCTAAGGATGATTTCCCAATTCCGATTACAGAACTTTTAATTGATGCAACAGCTAGATATGAAGCACTTTCCTTCATGGATGGATATTCCAGATATAATCGGATCCAAATGGACACAGAAGATGAGGAATCCATAGCTTTCAGAGCCCCTTATGATGTGTTTGGCTACCAGGTAATGCCCTTTGGCTTAAAGAATGCAGGTGCAACATATCAGCGTGCCATGCATCGTATCTTCAAACCATCTTTAGGGAAGTTTGTTGATTGCTATGTGGGTGATTTGGTTGTCAAATCCAAACAATGTTCTCATAACTTGGATGATTTTGAAGTCATATTCCGCATGCTTCGACAACCTAATTTTAAGATGAACCCCTTAAAATGTGCTTTTGGGGTAACCTCAGAAAAATTTCTCGACTTTGTTCTATGACATCGTGGTATTGAAGTCGATCCTGAGAAGACAAAGTCAATCCTTGGTATGTCACCTCCTCGAAATTTGAAATAATTAAGAGGACTTCAAGGACACTTAGCATATATTCGGCGTTTCATTTCCAATTTAGCAGGAAAAAGTTTACACTTCACCAAATTGATGAAGAATGGAGTCACATACCATTGGACTGAAGAATGTCAAGAAGCATTTGATATTCTCAAGAAGTATCTTTTGATTCCACTGATACATATTCCACATGTTGAATAAAGGCCACTTATCCTTTACGTGATAGCCTTAGAGTGATCATTGGGTGCCTTTCTTGCTCAGAAGAATGATGTTGGGAATGAAAACAGCCTCTACTACCTCAGTCAGACTATGCTTGAAGCAGAAACCCGGTATTCAAGTATTGAGAAGTGCTGCTTGGAATTAATCTTTGTAGTTAAGAAGTTGAGACACTACCTGCAACATCATGAAGTCCAATTGGTATCTCGCAATAACCCGCTCAAATTCATCCATTGGCATCCAATGCGTACAGGACGTCTGGCAAGGTGGGCAGTTATTTTGCAGCAATTTGACATTTAATATGTGTCTCAAAAGGCAATAAAGGGCCAAGATCTGGCTGATTTTCTAGGTGAACACCCTTTAGTGGAATACACATCTTCATATGTTGAACTCCCTGATGAGGAAGTCTTCTCTATTCAGGATAGTCCTCAGACATGAGAAATGTACTTTGATGGTTCTTCCAAAAGTCTAACAGGGAGGAAAATGGAAAACCCCAAATTCAACAAGGATGGTTTTGGAATTGTGCTCATTTCTCCAGAAAAGGCACTGCTACCTTATTCCTTATTATTATGGGAAGGTGGTACCAATAATGATGCATAATAACAAGCTCTCATCACGGTCTTGGAATTGGCGCTTCAAGCAGAAGTGAATCACTTAAAAGTGAAAGGTGATTCAGACCTGGTAATCAAGCAAGTCAACGGGGATTATGCCATCAGAAAATAAGAACTAATCCCTTTGTATGATTATGTTAGAGAGTTAATGGAGGAATTCCCATTGGAACCGACGTTTTCTTATGTCCCAATATCACAAAATTCCCAAGATGATGCACTGGCTAATATAGCCACAGCTCTGGCAGATCCAAATCGGAACGAGACAACCATCAGAATTGCCCACCATCGTAAAATTTCACCTTATGTTCGAATTAGAACTGAGGAAATTAATGAAATTAGTCCCATTCCTAAACCGTATGTTCATACTACAAGATGGATGTCACCTATCAGGGAATACCTTCAAAATGGAATGCTTCCACCTGATAGAGCTGAGAAAGAACAAATATGGTGATGTGTGGTGAATTTTACTCTTTATGATATCCCAAATTACTTAGAGAAAATTCTCTACAAACATGGTTTTGAAGGAGTTCTCTTCAGATGCATTGATGGGGAAGAGACAATGGCTGTCATGAAAGAAGTGCATGCAGGAATCTGTGGTGCCCACCAGTTTGAACATAGATTGTCTGATCAGATTCGAATGCTTGGATACTTTTGGACTTCAATGATACATGATTGTGTTAATTTCACAAAGAAGTTTCCTTCATGCCAAGTAAATGCCAACTTCATTCATCAACCTCCAGAGTTTCTTCATACAGATAAATACTCATGGCCATTTCCCACATGGGGAATGGATGTGGTGGGACCTTACCCTTCAGTTACGGCCAAGCAGTTTAAGTATATTCTTACTACTACTAATTTCTTTTCCAAATGGTCAGAGGAAATACCTCTCAAAGAAGTCAGTTCTAAATTCATTGTTAGCTTTATCAAGTCTAACATCATTACCAGATTTTGTGTCCCTCATACCATATTGACGGACAATGGCACCAACTTCTATTCATCTGAGGTGAAGAAGTTGTATCAAGAATACAAAATCAAATCCAATCATTCATCTCAGTATCATGCAGTAGCCAATGGCCAAATAGAAGCCTTCAACAAGACTCTTTCAAATATACTGCAAATGATTGTGGATAAAGATAAGAAGTCATGGCCTGATAAACTCTTTCATGCTTTATGGTCTTATCGGACTACAACCCGCACTGCAATGCAGTCAACTCCATATTCATTGGTATATGGAACGGAAGCAGTCTTTCCCATTGAAGTTCAACTACCCTCACTCAGAGTAGACATTTGTGATCAGTCATTACAGATGAACAATCTCCAAAGTGATTGAATGAATTGGAACGATTATATGAGAAACGATTGTGCACTTTGCACCACTTGGAAGTCTATCAGAATCGAATAGTACGATCTTTCAACAAGAAAGTTAATCTTCATTCATTAACTCAGGGAGAATTAGTATTAGTTCTCAGAACTCTAATGATACTAGGAAAGAAACCTCCCAAGCTTGAGCCAAAATGGGATGGACCTTACTCAATACATAGGGTCTACTCCAATGGAGCTTATTCATTAATCTTGATGGATGGAGAACACATCACTACTCCAACCAATGCCAGATTATTGAAGAAGTATTTTGTATAAACCCAAAATGCATCATCCATGGTCCAGTATAACCTTAAACTGCACCATGGTCCAATATGACCTTAAACTACACCATGGTCTTGTATGACCTTAAACTACACCTTGGACTGGTATAACCTTAAACTACACCATTCCCATGCATGACATTAAAATTGCTCATTACATCCAGCAAGACATTAAACTGCATCACCATCCACGGTCCATGCATATGACCATAAAATATTCACACTTTCGTCCAACATGATGTTAAACTGTATCGTCCCTTTTTCATCAAACATGACATTAAACTATGAAAAAGTCCCTAATACGTCCAACATGATGTTAAATGGTGTACTGTTTTGTCCTCACTGCATGACATTAAACTGCATAGTTCCCCTTTTGTCCAACATGACATTAAACTGTACTATCCCCATCGTCCTAACTACATGAAGCTAAACTATACATAAAGTACTTTAATACATCTTACATGACATTAAACGGTGCTTTGTCCCTGGTACATGACACTAAACTGTACAACACCAATAGTCCTAACTGCAAGACTTTAAGCTGCATAGTCCCTTTATATGTCCTACATGACATTAAACTATTTATTGTTAGGGTTGTTGCTACCTCTTGTTTCTCACACCGAGTATGACTCACGTGAGCTTAGATAAAACTTCAACCATAACACTCTCTCTGGGATACTAACAATGTGTAAGTCCCAACACCACATTTTAGGTCGTTGTCCCTAAGAACAACTTGATCACTAATTCATTCTTTAATTGAACTACGCGGACTTTTATCCTTGACTTCTAGGTTGGGTACACATGCAACCTCCCAAGGTTCAAGCCCAAAGACAATCTCTTCATTTCGGTTCACCTCCATCTCATACGATGTTGATTCATGAAACCGCCTCTAGAATAAATATCTTTACATTGGGTCACTTTCACCCTTACTATACGATGTTAAACTATACAACACTTTTGTCCAGTATGACAATAAACTAAAATATTCTTTGACATCCTCACATGAGAGGGAATCATTATTTACATTGATTTTCAATCATATTTTATTCAAAAGACTATGTGCATACATGGCAATGCCCAAACCTTTTATCTTGTGTTAAACCATCATTGCACTAAATTCCCCTTTCACCCTTCACATGTAAGAACCAAATCTCTACAGAGGGTATTTCTAGAACTACGTGGGATTTATTCCCATCCTTATTGGATACGTAAGAATGTTCGAGTGTCCCTCGAATCCATCCCCAAGTCTTTTGGGCCCAACCCCAAATTTCACTTTTAGTCCCTTGACTGGAAAGTCCCCATGAAAACGCACACTGTGTATTTATTATAATGGTCCAAGATCTATGAACCTAAACTAAGACCTCCAATCCTTTTGTCCCACATGACGTTAAACTGTAGTTCAAGAACTACGTATGGCTTGATTCCCATCCTTATGGGATATGTAGTGAAGTCCAACATTTCTATTCAGGACCCAGCCACAACATGATTATGGTTAGTATTGATTTGTGTATCTTTGCATACATTGGACAATACCCATATTTATGTGTCATAATCCTAAACTTAAATATTTTCAGATATTCATAACCCTTAGTTTGAATTCTAGTCACAAAAATGTCAAACTTCTTGAGAATTCTTTTTCCTGACTATGCAGTACGTGCCCTTAGGCGGCCTTGCGTAAACAGTCTACATAATAGATTTGTTAGCCAAAAGATACTATTTATTTGACTATGCAGCCAATGCCCTTCGGTGGCCCTGCATAATTCGACCCCCTAACAGGTTTTTTAAATAATGGTAACTTCATTCTTGGGAAGAAATCCTCTTTTTTCCTTATTGGTATTAAATGATAGTATGTAGGGATCCGCAAAAATGGCCATCATTAACATATTTTTCCTATATCCTTTTTCATGATCTGAATGTATTCAAGTCTATGGTTTATATTCTCCTTACCTACATTTGGGTCAGACCTTCTTAGGAGTGATATCCATCCAGTTCATTGATAATCTTGTTTGGAAATATCTTCTCCATATTCAAGTACCTCTTTCCATACAGCAAACTCTATACTTTCGAAAATTTTAATCTCCATAAACATTCACTGGCATTTAGCACTAGGAAAGTAAATCTCGGAGTGTTCATTTTCCTGACTATATAACATGTGCCCTCAGGTGGCCTTGCATAAACAGTATACATAACAGACTTGTTAGCCAAAAGATATTATTTATTTAAATATGCATCGAATGCCCTTAGGTGTCCCTACATAATGCAATCCCCTAACGGGTTTGTTAAATAATGGTATCTTCATTCTTGGTAACTACTTCTTCTAATGAATTTTAGTTCTTTTTCATATCATTCCTCAGATCCAAATATTCTTAAGTTATAGTTTACATATTTTCCATCATACTTGAGTATGGTAATATGTTTTCAGATAAATGGTCAAGGAATTGAGTCAATTTTAATCCATTTCGGTCAAAGCTATTTCGACCTTAAACATTATCCTTTTTATGTCTGACGTGCATGACTTTAAACATCCCACAAAAGACAAAGGAACTCTGAATAAAATTTAAGTTCCAACTCACTAAACATATATTTTGTATGATTTAGGTAATATTGAGCAATTAAAAGATTCTATGTTTGTAGGATTATTTATAATAATCCTAGTAAAAATAAAACTATGCTTACTAGGCCCATTGGCTTAGGTAAAATATAAAGCATATAGCAAAATAGAATGCAGGTACAAATGATTGAAGGTGAAAGTGTTTTTCATTGATGCACAAGAGTAAGAAGGACATCCACAGACTGGATTCTCTTCTCTTTTTCAAGAATTACAAAATAATTTCAACTTAACTCTCCATTTGATTTACGGAATCCCGACATTCATCAGCAGCCACCTGGAATTCATTCATTCAACTGGATACCATAAGAGATGCAGTGATACCAGCTCTTCTTGGAACAATTGTAAAAGAATGTTCTTGAGTGCGGTTTGAGAAAATTTTCTGCTGATCAAACAGTGACTCTGTTTCTGTCCAAGAGACTTAGAAGATGGATACATGGATTTGAGAATGAAGCATTGGAAGTAAAGAGCCATTTGGAGAGAGTGCTCTTTTTAGATATTTCTCTAATTCCACGCTTGTCCTCTCTCCACCAACCGGAAATGGAAAACATTTCAGCCCATGGGTTTTCCATTTTCATATCTGCAAGGAAATGACATGGAGTAGAATTTTGAAAGTTCACACCATTGTTGTTACTCTTAACGCACAGAAAAACCGAAATAGAGGAGTAGCAGTGCAGCTGTATCTCAGGTATATAATTCTTTGCATCAGGATCATGGACTCCTAGCAGATGACCATGACCATATAGAAACAGGTAGATGCTCTGTGAGAAATTAAGATGATATTTCTTTAAGTACTTAGACAAATATGGGAGAGTTCTGTCGCAGATATCATAGTAATCATGGCCAAAAATGTTCATCATGTCATCAATCCGCTTGCTAGACAGTCCATCAGCCATTCCAATTCTCTTGGGAGCCATTAAATCTGCACAAGAGTTGAATAATTAACTCTTAAGTAAGTTGATTTTTCATAGACTTTGTGAAGAAATTTGAAAAAAATGGCTAAGGCATTAAGTCACCCAAGTCTAATTGTTTACACACAAGTATGGATGTGTCGCACATGTTTTTGGTGCACAAGTATCACCGCACAAGTCCAAATAACTATACAGTAGCGTGACAGCAAAGAAACATCGGAAAATAGAGCAACTTGTGCGGCGAAGGTGACCTGTGTGGCAAGAGCTTGAAGGTTTGAAATCCAGATGCTTTGTACGGAAATGGGGCCGCATATTTATAGGCCAGGCCGCACCCTTGCGCGCTGATGCCTGCGTTCTCAACACTTGCACGCCACCTTTCCTTTGGTTTTCTTATTTTCCTCAGAGTCACATCCTCATTTCTTTTGGATCCAACTCTGAGTGGGGACTTTTGTTGACACTCCTTTTTTGTCACATTGTCTAAAAGAATGGAAAGGGAAATGACTTATCACAAATTGATTCAGCCTTTGAAGAAAACATCAAAAATCGACAAAGGCATGAACAAAGCTTCAAATGCATAGGGGTCACGCAAGTTCCATCACTGTCACGCAAGTATACTTTTGTGCCACCTAATGGTCGCAAAAGTGACTTGTGCGCCCTAATGGATAACTACCTGAGGTCTTCTACCGCCTATAAATAGACCCTGTGGGCCCCCCATTTCAGGGAGAGGAATTTTTCTAGAATTCAGATTTAGAGCTCTAAACGCCCAAGTCTCTTCTTCAGGTCTTCTGAACACTTCTAAGGTAATTTTTACCTATAATGGACGGTCTAAACAAGAGGAGTAAGGTCTAAGTGTTATAATTCACTAACACATGCGCACCTAAGGTGTTTTACCCTTAAGGGAAATGAACATATTTGAGTGTCGCCCTTCTTCCTCACAAAAACTTGAGCGCCTCTCTTCTAGAAGTACCTCAGGATAATTATAAAGGCATTGGTCAAGGATCGCCCATGTATTACCATGCTGGTGTAAAAATGAGAAAATACCCATGTGTTGCGCGGGTATACCTGCACGGCCAGGACTTGTGCACGCACGCAGTACTTGCGCGCTTCCCAGGACTTGTGCGCCCCTACCTTTTTGGGTGCATTTCTTGCCTATTTAACCCTTCTTATGCCATTCTACCTATTCTATTCACGATTCAGTCATCAGGACACTCTTCAAATCCCTTTATGGAATGATTTCTTGATTTGATATCCTTATCTGAAATGAACTCTGTGGAATATCTCTCAAAACCCAGTGATTTACACATCTTTATGTCACTAAAGATTGAGATTTCATTCATTCAACCTCATCCTTTAAGATGAGAGAATTATCCTAATTTGGGCCTCCTTTTTAGGAGTAAGCCCCAGTCCAAGTTCTCTTAATTGGGTCTCTTTCTCAAGAGTAAGCCCCAAGTCCCCTAATTTGGGCATCCTCCTCATGAGTAAGCCCCAACCATAATTCTCTTAACCTGGGCCTCCTTTTCAGGAGTAAGCCCCAGTTTTAAAAATGGGAATCCTCTTCAGGAGTAATCCCCAATCTAAAATATGGGAATCCTCTTCAGGAGTAAGCCCTAGTCTAAAATATAGGCATCCTCTTTAGGAGTAATTTCCAAGTCCCTTAATTTTTCAACTCCCTTAACCTGGGCCTCCTTCTCAAGAGTAAGCCCCAGTCTTAATTTCTCTTAACCAGTCCTAATTTACCTTTGATCTAGATTCCTTCTCAGGAGTAAAACCCAATAATAAGTCCTCTCTTAATTTGGGCATCCCTTTCATTAGTAAGCCCCAAGTTAGAGTATTCAAACCTCTATGAAGCACATATACCGTTATGGAATCTATTCCTGGATTTCTTCCCTGATGTAAATCCTAATCTTAATTTATCTGGGCAGTCATACATACATAAGCCCCACATTATTTCTTATGATTGCATCTTTCAGGACACAAGTGTCTTGTTTTTACCAATACCTCTTGTTTCTCACACTGAGCATGACTCACGTGATCTTAGAGTGTAAAAGTAATTATGACATCCTTCTTTGAGACATCAATCATAAACATCATACTCCCTAACTTGAACTATGTGGGTTCTGATTCCATTTCCAAAATAAAGGATACATAGGTAGCCAATCTGTAGGTACGATCCCAACTTTTAAATAATTCATGTCCTTCTGAATGGCCATAAACTTCAAGTTCCCCACTGAGTGGCTTTAAAACCAGTCTGGTCATCATAATGACCAAGAGACTTTTATGTATCAAAGGATACCATTGTCTAAGAATATCTAACAAATACATATGATTATCTATCAATGAAGAACCTTGAATACATATAAAAGATTCTCTAAATTTCCTACATATCAATCATTGATTGTCAGATCAGAAGAAAACTCATTTTATACTTGGTAATGTAATAAGGATTCACGAACATAACTCAAATCTATAAAGAGAGTCCGGGAGTATACAATAATTCCCCTAAAAAGGTGTGATGATTCCGACCTCCCATCCTCTCGACCTATGAAAATTCCTAAGCCTCATCATTCTACAACTAATGATCACCTACCTTTGGAAAGTAGTTTCAAATGGATATGGAATCATTGGATGTTTCTGGTTCTACGAAAAAACCCGTTAGAACCCGCTTGGAATGTTTGAACCTTAAATCGATGAGGTCATCCCCAATTCTAGAGGAAAACAATATATAAAGAACATTCAATAGGAAAAGGTAAATGACTAATCAAACGTGTTCTTTTAATAACATGAATATCAGAAATATATAACGCGTAATCAATATGAAAATATTAATAACTAAAAATACATGACATATAATTATTAACCAAAAATTAAATGCATTCATAGATAATGACATTGTGAAATATAATGGATAATAAAAATTGAAATCATAATGAAGAAAATGATTTATTATTGTACTTCATGAACTCATGAATCATGATACCTCTAGCATGATTCCCTTTGATAACATAGTTTAAAACTATGGGCATAAACCAATTTAATTCAAACATACTAATTTTCTTCATGAGTCTACTGATTCATCATGAGGATATATAATTCTTTTCCCCACACATTTATGCATGTCCAAATAATTTGGTATATATTGAATAATTGATTAAATTAATTAATATCATGTCATGTTAACATATATCCTCATTGAGTAAGGAACATGGAATTATAAATTTCTCCCATTTAATCTAAACATGTTCAAAGTTATCATTAGATATCAGAAGTGTATATTGATTATGAAATATACAAATACATAATACAAAAAAATAGAGATAAAATAAAATTGAATCATTAAAAATCATGAATATATTGGTATTCATGTTAAATGCATCATTGAGGTTATATATACACCATATAAAAGTGAATAAGAGAATATTATCAAAAATGAATCACTAAAATGGATATTTATTAAAAAATACCTAAAAATGATCATATCATTAAAGTGATAATAAATTAATCAATTTTTTTATTCAATATAAATCCTCATAAAAAACATATAAATAAAACCAAAGACTTTTATAATACATTAAACAATTAATATTGGAATTTCTAAAACAATTACGATATAATATACTATAATTAAAATAAATGAATAAATGAAATTATTTATCACTTAGTAATTTTCAATTGAAATCCCATTCAATGAAATATTTCAAATTAAAACATAAATAAATATGAAGTAAAAAATTCTTCATGAAAATACTTATAAATTGAAAAGTATGTCCACTATTTAAAAGTTATTAGGTGGACTATTGTATAGCATCCATCAATGATTGAAAATTGATAAGATGTCCCCTACCACCAAGTAATGTTCATGTAAAATCACCATGGAAGAAGTAATAAACATTGGACATAAAATACCATGAAGTATGAAATATTATCTATATTTAATGTATACTTGGAAATATGTAAATCATATAAATGAAATTTTGTGAAAAAAAACATATTCCTTAGTGAATTGTAATTGAGATGAAGTCTTTTACCCAATACTTCCCATTTTATTAATGTTTTTAAACATACTCAATAATATTTTAAGAATGTTTTTAATTTAAACCTAGACTATATTCATATTTACAATATAATATATTTTCCTCTTATAAAATTTTACAACCCATTTTTTAATAATATTTAATTATTTTTATTATTTTGGTTATTAATTTCCATGTTTTCAAATGTGTATTTATTCATAAAAATTATGGTTTTTTCATATATTATTTAGTTTCACCAAATATATAATTATATAAACATTATAAATATAATTTTCATTATATTTCCTCATTATGTATGGAAAAAAATCTCATGGATGGATTTACGATCAAAATGGGATACAGAATATTGGAAGGGGAGTAGGGATGTGATTTGGGTATGTCTTTACTAAAAAAAACAGATTTTTCAGTGTGGTGGCCTTTCATAGTGGTCATTGATCACAACATATTGAACGATAAATATAAATTTATGTACATCAAAGCAATACAATAATTATTATTTGAAACACTATTTGGTACATTATATTTGATGGTAATAGGATACACTAATTTTTTCAATATCCTTTTCCTAATGATGAAAAAAATAACTATCTATGAATAATGGGAAATATACTTACATGATATTTTTCAATTTTATAAAAAATCATCCTTTGGGTTTTCTTTGGAAAGTTTCCAATTCATTACTTACTCCAAGAAATTAAAATCCAAAAAATGATTTTTTTATGAATGTAGAAATAAGTTTCAGTATTAGTGGATAATAGGATCCATAAAATAGTGACATGTCATTCCATTGTCTGTAACTATCTTCCAAAACAAGCATGGTTATAAAAATGTATCCAATATAATACATTAATATATAAAAAAAAGTAACACCTCTATTACATCATTAATATTTATTCATAAAATAATTTAACTATAGATAATTAAATATTAACTCGAACATCGTGAAGGATAGTGATAGGTTTAACACATTGTATCATTCTGGTTATGGGTAAAAGATCTGTAGCCTTTCTCGATACAATGATTTTCCACCTGAAATGAATGTTATATTTTTTTAATAAATATATGTTAATATAACTACTAAAATATTCCTAGTTATTAACAACCAATAATAACTCTAACATCAAATATATTATAAATCCTCAATGTTAACTAATAAGATGAATTCGTGTATACTTTGTTTCTTCTATTTACATACGGATTTTAATTTCATTATTTGATAATGCACTCGGTATTTGTATATTTTTTCATAAATAATAAATCCAAGGATTCAATGAATTAAATGAAGAAAAAGAGATAAATTCACCTATTACATATCGTGAAACTACAGTACACATTGTGTAATATGATTTACTAGAATCAATCAATTTGTGAATTAAGTCTTCATCCATGTTGTGAGGTTTTCAACTGAAAGAGATAGAAAACATAATGAATGTCTAATACAGAACATGAAATCATTCATTCACTTTGAATAATAAATAATCTCCCAAGATATATATCAAATTCCATTACAGGTCATCAGTCTAAGGTGCATGATGTGAAAGAAGTCAAACCTCATATCATGGAAAAGATACAGATGAAATCGAGTGTATGATTCAAAATTTGTGGAGATCTACACAGATTAGGTATTACCCAACATTAAACCCATTAAAAATTGTGTAATATTTTCCTATGTATACAGTAGTGCCACAGCAGTTTTTAATAGATTTTATAGTGGAATTATATTGTGTTGTTTGATCACTTTGTGTTACCCCTTTTTACCTTCCCACTAAACTCAAATTTCTTATCCTTTTCATTATTATATTGGAAAAAATGTGTTGTGGATCAGGTTCCTTTACCAAATTCATTTCCATTTCACATCACCACTGTTATTAGACATCATTGATCGAGGAAGTTGTGTTGAATCCATTACTTCTAACATTCCAAGTAAGAATTTAATTAAGTCTTGTTTTATAACCATGATTGCATTCTCATCTCATTTTGTGAATCCGTATTATTATGTGATTGTGAATTTTTCAAATTCAATGTTTCTTTAACATGTTTTGAATGGTTTTAATTATTAATTTGTTTTCCTTCCAACCTACCATGAGTGGCTATAACCACCTGGGGTAGGGATAAAGGTAAATAAACAATTTCTATTTAATTTATTTAAATGTCCACGATCACGAGATATTTAATTGAATGAATTTGTATTGATTATAGTATATTAGGCTAAAACCAATTGCCTAGGATACATTCTACCTTATAAGACAAGATTAATACATCTAGGATGTCACTATATCTTGATCATGAAAAAGTTACCTGAAAGGTAGATCATGTTTATTAGACCTAAATAAACTAGAGGCCTCCTATTTCTTCATAACATAAACCTTAGGATCCTATCATGATAAGACTATAATAATACTTTCTAATAATACCCACTATGGATCCTGATCACTCTCTCATTATTGTAGATACCATCAACCAACATGGATAAGGTATTTCCTAAACTGAAACAAACATGAAAGGATTCCAACACAAAGGGTCTTAATTTATTGACTTTTAGAAGCCAACTTCTCTCCCCAAGGGATTGTCCCTAGACTTTCTCTATACTATGCCTATGTATTAAGTAATGTATGGGAAATCAATAATTATAATCTAACTGTATACCACATGAATTGAATAATTCATGAAGGTGCAACAAATTTGTGTTCCTTTTTCAGGGACGCACAATGTTATGCTTATAAAGTTCTTTCATAGATCCTTGAACCATGTGTTCTAGTTTTAAGAATCACGGCTTCCAGGCAGTACCCATTGGATTTTTTCATGGAACTGGAAACACCCAATAGCTTATTATATAAAAGTTAAATTCTTTCCAAAGGATTTAATTTATTACGTTTGAATATTATGACACTTAGGAACAAGCATTGGTCAAGATGATGGGAGGTCAGACTCATCACACCCTTTTAGGGGGAATTATAGTCTACTCCGGGACTGTCTTTATAAATTTAAGATATTTTCATGAATCCTTATTAATTCATCAAGTATAAAATTTGTTTCCCTTATAATTTTCAGTCACTTATTAATATATGAATAAAATATAATCATCAGTATGTATTCAAGCTTCCTCAATAATGGATATATCTGTATGTATTCGAGATTCTTTATTAATGGTATCCTCTCATATACTATTTAGAGATTCTATTAATCATTGTTATAATAATACTATTTTTTAAGCCACTCAGTGGGGAACTTTAGAATTTATTTTCAACCAGGGATACAAAGTTTTGTTTTGATATTGGGATTGTAACAATAAAATTGGCTACCTACATATCCGTGTGAAAGGAATCAGAACCCCCATAAGTTCAGTGGATATTAATGGGACACATCATACCATTTATTTTTATGTGATAAGGACCTATCCATATAGTTTAATGTAATGTGTTAAGGAAATCTATGGAAAAAAGTTCTTAGTCAATGTTTCGTGTGAGACTTATGCCTAAACAGCTCATAGAACTTAGAAAGAATATGGATTTCCAAGTAGGATTAGACCCTATTGGGATTATATCCCAAGGAGAACAGAGTTGATCTGAAGTGGTGGGTTTCAAACTCAAGGAGCCTTCCTATGTATCCCATCTTGATGGGAATTAAATCCCATGTTGTTGGATGATTCTCAAAGGAGAGTATATCCCCTTGAGAGAAATGAGTTTGGTCTTACTTAATGAAAAGGATTTCCTGATGATTTGGTGGTTTAATTTGGGGTGTATTCTTAAAGAGGATGCCCAAATTAAGGGAATCGGGGTTGGATTTTCTATGAGGATGTCCATTGATCTTGGGCCCTGATAACTCTTCTTATGTATCCCAATTATTGTGGGAATCAGAGATATTGTAGTTCATGAAATTCTGAGTGTTTTTGAAAATTTTCTAATCATTAAGAATCTCTATGCCCACGTGAGTCATGATTGGTTTGAGAAACCAAAGGATGTGATATATTCAGTAATGACATACACACTTTTCCTCCTCTACCAGTGGAAGAGGCCACAAGTACAGTGGCTCGGGTGGACGATTACAAGGTGATGTTCCATACCTCTATTCTATTTACATTAGACAAGGGTCCAATGAATGGAAGAAGGGATGAAGGTTAGGGGATTATCCCAGAATGGCTTCCCAAAAATTGATCTTGGTAGGTTAGGGAGATTTTTCATTCCCTTGAATGGAAATAACAGAGTAAACCTTACCAGCCCTACCAATGATATGATATTCTAGGTCCTTGAGAAGGGATAGGTCGAGAGATAAATCCTGATCTTCATAACCAAGAAATTCACAACATTATTCCTGGGAGAAAAGCGTATTTGATTCTGGATATTCAAACTCACTGACACTCTGTGAATCCAAACCCCATTATGAAACAAATGGTGGAATCCTCTGACTGTGGATATAAAAACCCAAATAAAAGACACACTGATGTGCCTTTCCTAATGGATTGATAATTCATGAGGTTTTGGTGGTGGTCTCAACAGAATGCCTTTCAAACAAGTGAGCCAATGGAGAAGAAGCCATGCCCTGAATGGAATTGAAGAGGGATTGATGGATTATAAACTAAATAGAGTTAGGGAATCAAATTTGGGAACCCAAGTAGATAAGGGTGTGCAAGTAGGCTTGGGAGACCTGATATTCACTTAAGCGATGAAAAACCTATACGGTAATACTTGGGCGAGACCTGGCTTAAGACTTCAATAGTATTCACATGTGTTCACAGATGTGGGGCACTCATGTTCATGTGAAAGGATTAGGTGGAACACAAGAGTTTTTTATTTTAAAGAGGTTAGGTACTTTAGGCGGGCATGTTTTATGGATTTCAAACACTAAAATTACTTAATTCCTATGATACTGCTTCAATTCATCTGCTTTAGGTGTTAAAGAACTACCTGAAAAGTTTCAGAGGACTTGGGAACAACACTAGGAAATCTAGAGAAAAAATCTGGCATCAGGGAATTTTTTCTATACAAATGATGGACTAAAGGGTCTTTTTATTGGAAAAAATAGGACCCTGGTCTAAAGGACATTGCTCGTGCAAGTGGGTTTCGGGCCAAATTTGTGGCGCGAAAGTTGTTGTGTGCCAAATGAGTGGATCCCAAATAGACTTGTGTGACTCTAGTAAATTGGACTAACTAGGGTGCCGCTTTGAGGACTTATCCAAAATAAATTCTTTATTCTCCTCCATCATGGTGGTGTGCTGGTGTTTGTGTGCAAGTACCTTGGGAACCGCTTTAAAGACTAATCCAAAATAATTCCTCCATACCATAAGGGTTGTGCCCACTCACCCCTACTTTGTATGGGTGTTGTGCTATGGTTAAAGCCCTTCAGGCTGGTTCTTTCTCTACTATCACTGAACCCCATCATAAATACAGAGCCACACCAAAATATTTAATAGCCTACTTTAGGTGATTCTATGGATAATTGCATCGAACACATTTCATAGTGTCTACAAAATCCAATGGTTAAAAAAATTATGATTACCTTTCCAAGAACCCCTTTCCTTATTTATATTTCAACATTCCTTTGAACCTCTACTTCAAGGTATATTTCAAGTAAAAATTTATATCGACTCATTTGAATAGACATGAAAAAACATAACAACAATCCTTTGATCCTATGATCGAATTTTATCTTCTTAGATGTCTGTAGTCAATAATGTCTGCCTTAATGAATCAAGAATAACCAAATACACCAAACCCTTTGAACCACAAACATGTGATTTTTGGATTGCACCTGATGCATCAATAAAGGAAAGTCATGTATTATGGATTTATATCAATACAAGTTGCCACATCAAGTATCATTCATCATCCAATCCAATCTCATTCTTTTAAAACCATACCTGGACTCATTCATATGATATAGAACATGGGGAAATTCAATAGACATCCGAGCGAAGATCCTCATGAAAACATATCTAACTTCCTGAAATATTGGGATACCATTCTCAACTGGGTATTATCTATAGATTTAATAAGACTTCATGTCCTGCCATTTTATTTGTGAAATAAAGGATGGGTTTGGTTTAAAATTAAAACTTCTAACTCAATCGCGGCTTGGAACGATATTTACTTGAAGTTATTGGACAAATACTCTCTATTGATCTGCACATGGAAGCTCTAGAATAACATTAAAATAATATCTCAAACTAATGGAAAATCTACATGGGAATCATGGTACAGATTCAAGGATCTAATGGTGATGTGCACACACCATGGTTTAGACATGTGGATTCACCTGAAGTAGTTTTGTTAAAGACTCCAACCAGTGAAAAGAATGGCTTTCAATGCTACCAATTATGTTTAATACCCCATTAACTAAAAGAGTCGTTATTGATTAATTTTCTCAAAATTCCATCCATTGGAAAAGTGATCATCAACCACCTTGTTGTGGTATCCTTTAAGTGGATTGGAACACCTAATTGGAAGTGCAGGTTGAAGCGCTCATGAAGAAGCTCGAATCATTTCATCTTCCTATTACAGAACCCCATCTTTCTCTTGCAATTGAAATAAAATATTTTGAGATATGTGGTGGCATGCATCTATATCATTACTGTAAATTAAGAGTAGAAGAACCTCGAAGACAGGACTATAATTATGTCAATTACAATTAGTAGAACCCATCATTCCAATAGCAGCTACAATATTATCATCAGAGGTTGTATTGGTCAACACCTCTGATCAATAAATGATATTATCAATAGAGAAGGGTGAAGAACCATTTTGAAATCAAGGACCACCAGTGTATCATCTCATAAACCATGTTCCATGACCCCCATAACAAGTGCATCAGCAGCCTTTCCCTTAAAGATCCCATTAGTAGTTTCAACCATTTCCACCAAGACCTAAACCAAAACTTGCTCCTCTCCAATGTAACATAGAGAACCTATTGGATAGCATTATTTAATAGGTATAAAAATGAATGAATACTTGAGATATGTATATTTATAACCAATGAGCTACATTAAAAATTCTTGAAGTTCAAATGGGTCAAATCTCAAATACTTTGTCTGACAGATTACTAGGTACATTATCTAGTAGTACAAATTCATATCCAATGGATAAAGACAAAACTATAGTTATATTAAGTGGAATGATTTTAGACTTTTAAAAACTAGGTGGAAGAGATGAATGATAACCATAATTGACTAATAAGTTACCAAAAATTGAAGAAGAAGTTGATAAAACCACAGAAGCGACACCTCAAGAAGTATCGCTAGCAACAATAACCCAGACTCCAGAGAAAACAAAGGAACCAGTTTATGTTTCTCCGCTACCAGACAATCCACCTCTTCATATTCTAGAAAGATCAAGATAAGGAAGGAATGAGGAACAATTCACGAAGTTCCTTGAGATATTTCAGAAGCATCACTTCAATATACCATTTGTAGAAGCCATTTCCAAAATTCTTATATATGAAAACATCCTGAAGTATCTTCTATACAATAAAATAAAAATAGAATAACATATATTTATATCATTTAAGGAAGAATTATCTACTATTAATTATTAGAAAATCCCACCAAATAAGTGTGACCCTAGTAGTTTCTCAATTCCATGTTCTATTAGAGAATGAATTTTTCAAAGAGATCTATGTGATCCTAGACTAAGAATCAACTTCATTCTAATGAGTGTATTTCGTGTGTAGGGATATCAAGAGATCAAAATAAATTGAGTAGCACAAAAACTTGTATATTGATCTTTGAATTATCCTATAGTAATTCATGAACTTGATCGAGTCAATGTTGGAAAATTTATATTTCTAGCAGATATCCAAGTGCTAGACATGGAAGAAGAAGGTGACATCCAATCATTCTACGAAAACCAATATTAGCCACATGAAAGGATCTACTAGATGTGAATAAATGATATTTATTATTTAATGTTAGATAATAAAATGTAGTATTAATACTTATCAAATATAATTAACAATTAGAGGATACAATTCATGGAAACGCCATATCTTATACTAAAGAATGAAATTAATACATGGAAAAAAAAGAAGATAGTGATGATTCACCCTCAAAGGAAGAATAATAATATGGTTTTTTGGATGTGAGTGTCAATGATCCTCTCAATAGGGATAAATTTCGTCCCTTCACCCCATCAATCATTCGACCACCATAATTTTACATAAATCCTCAACCTAGAACCCATAAGTATTCATACTTAGAAAATTCAACCTCCCTTCCAATGATCATCAAATATGAACTATATCAGCCATAGGAAGAACATTTGGTTGATGTATTGAAGTGAAACAAGTAGTAAGTTTCTTGGAGATTAGCAGACATCATATTAATTAGTCCTAAAATATGCACTCACATGTTTCTACTAGAGGAATATGCTAAGCTAAAACTCCAACCTCAAAGATGGCATACACAACCAATGATGGAAGCTTAAAAAAATTAAGTGATGAAACTATTGGATGCAGGAATAATCTTTTCAATATCAGATAGAGAATGGGAGAGAAAAAAATAATTAGTTCATAGGAAAGGTGGACTTATAGTGAAGAATTATGATTAGAATTAGTTGATCTCAATACTCTCAATCACTAGATGGAGTGTTTTCATGGATTAAAGAATCTTGAATGCAGCAATAATAAAATACAATTTTACTTTCCACTTCATGGATCAAATGTTAGAAATACTTACAAGACATAAAATATACTATTTTATGGATGGATATTCAGGATATAACTTGATATTATTCAATCCAACTAACTATTCAGAAACCACATTCACCTTTCTATTTGGATCCTTCACTTATAGGTGAATGTCAATCCGAAGGTGTAATTCTCAAGAAACATTTCAAATATGCATGATGAAAAAAAAATATGATATAGAAAAATAAATCAAGGAAATATTGATGAATGAATTATCAGTCAATGGAAGACCGTTTGGAGTTTCCCTATTCAATAATGAGTTATTTCTATGATAATGTGAAGATAAATGCCTAGTTTTAACTTGGGAGAACTATCATTTTGTGATTCATGGAGGCATAGTCCTTGGGAGTAAAATATATAAATAAGGCATGGAAGTCAATATAGCCATGATCAAATTTATCATGGGTTTACTGAATCCTACCATAGTTAATTGTATGCAAATCATTATGGCTCATAATGGATTCTAAAGGTGATTTTGTAAAGTCTCTGCCAACATTCCCAACCCACTAACACACAAATTATTTAAAAAATCAATTTAATTAATTAAGGAATGTTAGAAATATTTCAATACATTAGAAAGAATCTTGGTATAAGTTATAGTAAACATTTAACCCAATTGGGAAATGAATTTGAGTAGATGTGTGAGGCTAGAAATTTTTGTGTGGGCACTTTGTTAGGATGACGAGTTGGTCACATATTTTTTTCTCTCTATTATTCCATCCATAAACTAAATGAATCCCAAGATAAATTCACAACTATAGAGAAATAACTCAAGGATGATATGGATTCTTTTTTAAAATTCCATCCCTACCTGGTCTTATATAAACTAATTATACACAACGATCATGTTCCCCTAAGGTATGTAATGAACTAGAAGGATTATATGAAAAGGATGATAAGGTGGATTCTCCTGCTATAATAATATTATTTTTGTGATCAAATGTACTAAAGGCAAAGGGAATGTGATTTCTAATCATTTATTATAAATTCCTCTTCACACTATCAATGAGGATGATGATATTGACATCGAAGGTGATTTTCTAATAAAACCTTATCCAGTATTAAGGTGAAATGTTTTTTATCTAATATTTCCAATTACCTTTCCATGATATTTTTACATGAATACCTCTCATATTAACATTGGAAATGTTTTTTGGATGAAACAAAACATGACTAGTGGGATGAACCACTATTGTTCAAGTGTTGCACTGATGGCTTGTTACGACACTACATTCTCGATGATGAAACCCCACATGTAATAGAAATGTATCATATATCACTAATATGAGGACATATTGGACATGAGAAAACTATAGAAAAAATTATGCAATGGGAACATTAATGTCCCACGCTACACCAATATGTGATATAATTCTATCAAAGTCGTGATAGGTGCCATAAATCAAAGAATATTGTTAAATGGAATGAAATGACTCAAACCCCTATCATAGATGTCTAAATATTTGACATATGGTGAATAGAATTCAAGGGAATATTTCACAAAACCCATTCATTATCTTACATTCTGGTCAGTGTTGACTACGTATCAAAGTGGGTGTAAGCCAAAGCAATATCACATGACACAACGAATGTGCTCATGAACATCTTGATAAAAAAAAATTTCAATATTTGGAATTCCAATATTACTAATCATTCATCAAAGAAAATATTTCACCAAACATTATGTGAATGGTTTACATAAAAATTATAGAATTCATTAAATCACAGAATCCCCCAACCAACCACAAATAAGTGCAAAAGTTGAACTATTAAACATGGAGATCAAGAAAATCCTGAAAAACATTTTGAACAATAGCTGAAGTGATTCGAGAGTAAAACTCAGTGATGCACTATGGGAATAACATATTCATATAAAAACGCATAGGGATAACACCATTAAGAATAGTTTATGGGAAACTATGAAATCTCCTAGTTGAACTGAAGCATCACTCATATTGGGAAATCAAGAAGCTGAAATTGGATTTTGAGTAACCTGAAGAATCTCATATGCTATAATTGACTGACCTAGAAGAAATCTGGAAGGATTCCAATAAAAATTGCAGGATCTACCAAGTAAATATCAAATAAATTGAATGATAAATTCATTGAACATCGTGTCTTTATCCATTGGAAGAAGGTACTCTTATTCAAATCATGATTAAAATTATTCTCTGGAAAGATAAATTATTGTTGGTTCATCACCATTGATGTCCATCATGTTTTCCCATATAGAACCATCAAAATAAAGAGAGAGGGTGGATCACCATTTAATAAATAATATCGAATGATTAAAAATCATTCAAGAACACTTCCATGAAGGCTATTTCATCAGCCTCTAGTTCAATTGAGCTTTAATTGAGTCTGGATCTTGACATTAATGGAATCATTGATTAGAAGGAAAACTAGGGTAGGAAATCATAACCTATGTTAGATTAGGATTATTATTAGGAATGTTTTTTGGATAATCCTTTAGTTGAAGGATAGGGATGAACACGTTTTAAACTAAAACAGTCAATTACATGTTGTGTGACTATGTTACATGACCAAAAATATTTTTTGTCAAAACAATATATTTAAGACACCATTACATGACATGAACTCTTATTAAATGATGTTTAAATCACAGGGTAGATTTTCAAAATAGAGATATTGAATGAATGTTTGATGAAACAACCCTAGAACCCCCCTTCTTCTTCCAACCATCCACCTTCCTCACCACTCACCCCCCCCCCCAACTCGAGAATCACAACCCCCACCCCACTTTCAACAGCTCCCTCCCTAACTCTTCTGCAAACCTGAGGCCCCACTACATCTCAACCTCCAACCCTCCTCACATATCCTCTATGATCTCCCTCACAACCATGAGTGCTCACCCATACTACTGTATCCTCTGTTTCAAAAAAACCACACCCCTCACCCTTCTTCTTCGATTTCACAATAAAAATTCCCACAACTTTATGACGATTCATCAGACCATGAAAAGCTTCCACCTTCCATGCACCCACACAGTGAAATGCCACCTAAACCTTATGCACCTCTTGTAGCCACCTGTGCTCTTCCAGTTACATAGCCTGACTCCCCCTCTACCTCTGAGGACTCCTCCAGTGACAAAAACCTCCCCTACACCCTATCCTTTTCTTTTCCAACCAAAAATGACATGTCAATCTCATCAGGATGCAGACCAAGATGATGTAGAAAATCAAGGACTGGGGCCTACCCATCTTGGCCTGACTAAACCTCAATGATGTTTTCCTCAACCTCCAAGAGACATTACATTTGGAAATCATTGTCGAGGTTCGTGAGGATATATATATATGTAACATTTTCATAGTTATTTTCCACATTCGAGATGGCCATTGATAGCCTCTTTTTTTCCAAGGTGGTCGGCCATGTGATCTTTCCTTCACAAAATTTGGTATTGGCCATGAAAACTATACGAATGAGTTTGGAGCATCAAATATCATCCTGAACCTTCACCTAGAGCCACCCCGAGCCAATTCACAATGTCTGTGGAAAATGATTGCAAATGACCCTTAGAATTCCCATGACTCGAGGATTTAAATGTATTCCCAGTTACAGAGCCCAAATCTAAGGAGCCCATCTCTACAAATTATTATCAAGGATATGAAACATGAGGGGTTAGGCAGGGCTAAGTAACATGGGACCATCATCTAAGTGGACATTATTATTCTCGCATCAGTCATGGGTGGCCCACCCATTATCATGGTTGTGCATTTACCTTATTACTACAAGTCCAATGCACACCAGACTTCCGGTACATTGATGGGAGTATCTTTTATTACTCACATGGCCATACACCTTGGTGTTTTTGATACTCCACTTCTACTTTCCTCCCACGGACCCATTGAGCTTATGTATTTCATCATTCTACACAAGATTAATATTTTAGTGAATGATGTTGATATTTACCACTTGGAAAATGATGTTCACGAGGAAGCACCAACAGCCAAGGAATCACCAGCAGTAGGAGCGGACCAACCAATTGATCCATCCACCACTACCACACATGAACCACCCACTAATACTCCTACCTGTACAACCTCTTATTCTATACCTCCACAAATACATCCCACTCTAACAGAACTCTAGGTTACACAACTATCCATCCTGGAAAATCTATGATAGATTTCCACTCATCTTCATATTCCTTTCATCGAGACATTAGTGTTCACCACTCCACTACCACCATCCACTTCTTCCCCTCCTTTTATAGCAATCCTACATCACCCATATCCCACCCGTACCTAACACCAAATCATGCATACCCTGCTTCCAAGAACGAATATTTAGCTAAATAGGAATGGGAGAGAAAGTGGATATCTACCACTGAATCGATAGAGGTAAATTTCGTTGATCTAGTTACAAGACCTATAACCTCATCAAGGATCAAGACCTCCCCACCACCCACCCAAGACCATGTATCCACCTCTGTAACCACACCCTCTGTCACTGTTCCAAAGGCTTCTACTACTTCCATAGACACTAAACTAGACCTATATCTTTCTTCACTATTGGGGGTGGTTTGGAAGTGGAAGAATTTTTTCATGAGTAATTCTCTTAGTCATCCATTATGTTCATTTTTTGGGATTTATATGTTTTTTAATAGGGATGGTCTTTTCATGTATCCACCTTTGTATGCCCATATTATTGTACTGATCATTTATATATATAAAAATTAATTTTTTAATAATTCTTAATTGTATTAATCTATACATATTTTAATTTTTAAATAGTTGTGTCTAGATCCTCTTTATTATACATAGTTTTCATTTGATTCATTCCACTATTTTCATGTCCAGAGGATAACCCAACGTGTCACATAAATAGAGCGTCAACTCCCGAAACATTCTATAGAGATTCATCCACAACATCATCCACCTCAAGACATGATTCAATTCCTTCTAAATCTGATTCAGGCTCATGCTTCTTCCCATGAAGTTATCAATCTGGCCAAGGAAACATGAGAGCTAGAAGACATTATAACTAGTAACTATAAACTAAAGAGAAGAAACTTAGCATATGGACCCCACTAAAATATATTTTGGGTCCATCCATCTGGCTGATAATATCATATTATCACATTAGGGGAGGAAACCCATAGTTTATCACATGTATTGACTGGTTCATCAAGTGGAGTCCTTTTATTTTTCACTTTGAGTCCTTTTAAAATTTATTGTACAAATATGAAGAATTTAAATAAAATTAGTTCTATTGTTCATATTACTTTTCACCTAGCTATTATTATAGAATTCAAATGCTTAACACCTATAGACTAATGTTTCATCTAATGAAAGATATTTCTCCAGTCCATTTTGTAGGTGACCTAGATTTATCCAAAGATATCCCAAGTTCTCTAATGGATTTCCACTTATTATAGGGAGATATTGATTCCATGAATTTTAAAATATTAAATTTACATTTCCGATTTGAAGACCATTATTTGATATAACACTCCCACAAAAATTCCACGAATAGTGTGGACACTATCACTTTATATGTGTGAGGGAATTTCGCAAGATTTTAACTTTAGATACACTTGGATTTTAGAACATTCTCAACAGTCTAAGAGGCATTTTTTTCAAATTATAATCATGCTTTATACCAGCTAAATTGTGCCCATTAAAAAAAGTTAAGTTCAGAATTTTAAGAATCCATGTTTTGTTACTGTTTAGACGTTTTATAGTGATTGCTGAGGATAGAACATTAATTCAAATTCATAATTTTTATAATTATGGCTAATTGACATACTACATGGATTTTTACCCCAAGTGAATGCTAGTTTCTATTATCAAAATCATTACTTGAGAGGATTATATGACTGCAATTTCATATTCTTTTCTGAGAATATTTATTGTGTTATTCCTCGGATACTTAAACATATCACAAATTTCATTGAGGTCTTACTGAGGCTATAAATAAACAATTATAAATATAAAATAATTGCTAAAAACTTTTTTGAGACACTTTTTCCTGAGACCCACATTGAATCATTACTTCATTAATCCCATAATTTCCATGAATGGCCTTATATGATGAATCTATTCCAAGATTATTTCTCTTCCCTACTGTGATCTTTTTGTAATGCATGAATTAACATTGATCAATTGCGGGGGAGTCTTTCAGAAAACACTGGCTTATTTTAGTGCATAGATGTAGTATTTCACTCATTGGACTATTTGGATATGATGTATTTATACATTATATCATTTTACATTTTTTTGTACCTTTTAAATATAAAAATAGAAGAAAATTTTACATTGGTTATGAATTTGGAAGGTCAAAAATCACCATTTCTAGACCGATGAATCTCTAAAAGCATCATATATGGTTAAGATATGGATGCGAGATCTATCCTATACATAAATTTTGAAAAATGAAAATACAGATAAAAATTAAAAAAAACATGATGCCCTTTTTGCACATTCATTACATATACATGGTTCCAATCAAAGATGTTGGGAGTGTGGACTTGATTAACTGGGAGGAGGAACTGTAGTACGCTTATCTCAACATCCAAGCATTATAACTCCAATATTACCCTTCATTTGATCTTTATTTTCACTTTTTAACCACCTACCCACAACCTTAGAGTCATTATTACCCTTTTGATGAGGCCATCATGATTGAGTTTTTACATGTCTTTATAAAGTGGAGATGATAGAATCGAAGAAAGACTATGTTTAGAAGAAGGTACTTATGGTATAGCAGAAACTCCATTTACATATTACCACAAGCGATGAGTTAATATTCATTGTAAGGTGAATTAATAATGGTTATATAATTCATGAAACAGATAATATATTGTAATTAAAATAATATAATTTTAATAATTAATTGTGCTATGAGACATGAAAACAATTTACATGTAGGGATAATTATAGAGACCAACGCTTTCTTCTTACACATAGTTTTATTTTCATGGATAAATTAATGTTCCCTATTATAAAAAATTCATTATCAAATTTTGGAAATTACTATTGATACCATTATGATCTAGGACAAGAAGTTGTTTATGTGTGGGGGAATCTGATAAGATGAATTCAAATATACATTTTATCTTCCATTTATATAAGGATTTTAATTTCATTATTAAATAATACCCTTGGTATTTTCTATATTTTTCGTAAATTAGGCTTCTAATGTTTTAGACAATGTGATGCATAAAAGACCATAATTTACCTATTACATGTCATGAAATTATTATAAAAATTGTGTAATAGGATTACACAGCATTAACCATGTTTTGAAGTAAGTCATGATCCAGGTCATGAAGTTTGCAACTAAAAGAGCTAGCACACATTGTGAATGAAAAATACATGACAAGAACTCAGAAAAACACGTTGAAAAAGAAATTCACTCCAGAGATACAACTGGATGGCCATTAAACATCTTGAGATAGTGTTCCATGATGTGAAAGAAATCAAACCATATATCTCAGAAGGGATATACGTGAGATATTCATAAGATTCAAAATCTACAGAGATCTACAGAGATCTTGTATTAGAAAATGTGGATCCCATTATACATCATGTAATATTTCTCTTATATATATAGAACTGAAACAACGGTTCTTAAGTGCTTCAATAATAGAATTCCTTGGTTCTATTTATCACATAGAGTTCCCTCATGTTCTATTCCCTCTGTATTAAAATTTATCCTCTTTTCCATTATTATATTTTAAATAAAAAAAATTTGGATCATGTTTCAACGTCGCCTTTATTTCCTTTTACCATCGCCACAATCATTCGTTATCATTCATCAATGAATTTTTATTCAATACATTTCCACTCTCATTCCAGGTAATCATTTACTAATGTCGTGATTTATAACCCCATTTGCATGCTCTTCTCATTTTATCGATCTGAATTATTTTCAAGATTGTGAATTGTTTAAATTCCATCATTTTTATCAAGTCAATTATGGTTTCCATTATTCATTTTGTTACTTCACATCCTACCATGAGTTACTAAAACCACATGTGGTTGGGATCAACAGTAGGTGTATCTGAACATTTCTAAATAATTAATTCCAATTATGGTAACCTTAAGGATTATTAATCAGGGTAAATAATAAATTTCTATCCAATTCATTTGAACATCCTAAATAATGGGATATATAATTGATTGAACCTATTCGTATTGGAGTAGATATGGATATTACCAATTGTATAGGATACATTCTTCCATTGAATAAATGCTTAATGCATCTAGGTTATAACTCTCCCCTGATCACAGTATAGTTACCTTATAGGTAGAGATTTTTGATTTGACAAAAATCAACAACTAAACTCCTATTTCTTCACAGCATAAACCTTAGGATCATACCATGTTAGAACTAAGATCATCCTATCTACAGATACTAAAAATATTATCACAATACCTCTCCCATAATTAAAGAAACAGTAAACCAACATAGATATAGTATGTCTCAAATTGAAGAAAACTTGAAATGACTCCTACAAAAAGGGTCTAAAGACCTTGACTTTCAAATTCTTTATTTTTTCCCCTTGGGATTGACCCTGAAACAATCCCTATACTATTCCTAAGTAGTATGTAAGGTTTGGGAAGTCAACAATTCTAATATATCCACGCCCCTCCAAAATTCAATGACACATGCAAGGTCATCATTAATAATATATTTTAACATATTCCCACAAAAGGTAAGATCATTATTCCTTTAAATATATTTTTACTAATACATAAAATAAACCAATGGGTTTTATTTCCATAAATTTATTCCATGAATATCCTTCATCATTATATATTCCTATACAAATTCATATGGGGCATTTAATACATTGAACTTATGATCAACCTTAACAAAAAAAAACCAATGATTATATATAAAATTCTTATGTTCATGATGTAATAGACGAATCAGGAATTTTACCTAATACTTAGACATGTCATGATTCTTACAATAAAAATACCACATAGAAAAATATGTTTATAATATAATTATCAGTAGTCACGGTATAATGGATACCAACTGGATTCCAATATTAAATTTGATATTAAAATTAAGACATAATTTTTACAAAAATAATATCATTATTACCTCTTGAATATACAAGAATATCATTCATAGTACACTTCCAATATTCAAGGGAAATGAATCAAAATAAGGGTGAGATAAAATTCTCAGTAAGAGTTATGAGAATCAGAAATTACCATTACTATAAAAAGCTATATTAATAATTCATAATCAATACGGAATGGAATATAACTGATCACACATTCCATAAAATCAATAACAAAACTATTAAGAATTGATAAGTAATAATAAATATGAAATGAAAAATACTTGAATATAGATTCCATTTAAAGAAAATGACTATCATGAATAGAAAACGAATATCCATATAGAACCATAAATATATATATATAATATTATTTCATCTATATTACTGTCAATAATATATTAGCAATAATCAATATGGTAAGGTACATTAGTGAAAACACATGTCATTTAATATATAACTGAGAATGAAATACATCCTGTTATGATATCATTGAGAAAATATCTTAGATATTAATAATTGATTTCCTAATGAAGGAAGTGAATAATTATTGTATGCCATGATCTTATCCATCATGATACAATTATAATCAATACAATTCAAAAGATAGTTTAATACTATGGTCAAATACCCATCTATTTCTATCTAACTGGTTTTCCTCATTAGACTACTGATGTTTTATAGAGCTATATAATTCTAGGACCCACACATCACTTTATATTGAATTATATCCTCATATATTGAATAATTAATTTAATTCCTGAATAATAGGTCTTATAAACAAATATCTCAATTCATTAAATAATACATATTTATTAATAATTCCATAATTAATAAAATAATATTCAAAATAAACACCATATGTATGAATGGTATATGGTGATTCAAATATTCATATCCATAATAAAATGAATGTGTGTAAAATTTAATTTAAACAATAAACATAATGAATGTATTGATATTTATGTTAAATACATCAAAGGGGTTGTATATTATCCACGTTAGAGTGAAAATGTTTGTACTAAAATTTATATATCCCAGAAATGATCATTGATAAAAATTCCATTACAATGATCATAATGGTTCTGTAAGAATCACAGAATCAATTATGTGTAACAAATTTTAGTAAAAAATAAAAAAATAGAGGTAGAACATAATATAGTTGTAATATTTTACACACATAATCTTAGAATATCAATCGTAATTAAGATGTAATATAACCCAATGAAAATAAATTGATTTATGAAATTCATTACCACATGGTAATTATCCTGTAAAATCACAATAGATGAAATAATTCAAATTAATGAATAAAATAAGAATAAGTAGGAACTATACATCCAATTTCAAGTTAAATTTGATGTATTTACACCATATAAAATACATTATAAACAAAAAATAGAATATTACCTAATGAAGGAAAATTGAGATGAAGTCCCTTATATATTGGTAATGTTCAAGTAAAATACCCTTAAATGAATCAATTTAAATTGAAACATAATGTACCATGAAGTATGAATGATACATTATATTACATGTAAAATTATAATAATGTAAACTGTTAAATGAAATCAGATGAAAAATAATAAAATATACCACAATGATGGGAAATTGAGGCAAAGTCACATAACTATCGCTTCCTTTTGGTTGAATGATATTTGAAAACATTAATAATGATTTTAATAATTTTATTAATTTATAATATAACCTTATTCATATTTATATTATCATATATAATTTTCTTTTAAAATTTTACCACCCATTGGTTAATAATATTTCATTATATTTATTGTTTCGGGTGTTTATTTCTTTGTTTTCTCATTAATGTTTTTCGATGAATCTTCTAGTTATTTTAAATATTATATAGTTCCAAAATATAAAGAATTATATTAATGTTATAAATATACTTATTTTCATATAAAATATATTTATAATTAATATTGAAATTTTAACATGGATAATGGATCACATGGCCTTGTAGAGACGGTAGGTCATATGTTTACATGAGATACATTATCATTTCATTAATTGTTGAATGGGTAACGAATTTAGTGGTATAAATATTTTCATGAATCCATATAATTTCATATGTATCACATATATTTACTAAATATTTCATCATTACATTTCATTAAAATTGTATGTGAAAATCGAATTACATCGCTTCGCAAGGCATAAATCCACCATACACACGAGCGACATTATCATATATTAAAACTAATAGAATATATGGGGGTATATTTGATATTATAAATAATTAAGTATAATAATATCATAAATATAATATTATGATTCTAGTTCTATCATTATATAAATCATTGAATGGTGGTGATGTAAACAAAATTCATCGATTCACAAGGTTGTAGTTTGTCGTACACTTGTTGGAAGATTTCATTTATGATGTTATAGAATAGGAAATTGATATATGTTATAATAAAATATAATATGATGTGAGATACTAATTTAATTTTATAATTATTTTTTAATAATATTTTTAGTAGGTGGTTGAAGTAACAAAAAAACTAATTTAAGAACGTTGCCTCATCATTGGACGACCTATTTAGGTTTTCACTGAAATCCTTACTAGGATGGTTTTTTAGTCATAAAAATGGATTTATGATGTTTATAGGGTGGTAAATAAGTCCTTTTATATGGGAATTAATGAACCAAATATCTTTGGAAGTGTGAATATGGGAGGAGATGGGTGGCCTATGTGGGGGAGAGGATATAGATGAACTTTTTAAAATGATTCAATTATACCAACATTTTGATCATGCCAAAAGCCTCCAAAATGTGTGGTTATCAACCATTAGACAGTAAAAGTTGTAAATATGGAAATATAATGTACTTTATATATATATATATGTATTTCATATTATCTCTAATAATAATATATTAATACTCGATAAATCATTTTATACATTATCTATTGTAATTTTTTTTACTATTTTTAATATTTATAACGTTTAAAAACATTGTTGAACATATTGAATAATATTTTTTGATTGAAAATATGGAATCCATTTTTCAAAATTCAGTTCAATTATGTGGGATAATACATTTTAATATTGTACATCTGCACGCATAGAACAGAGGGCTTCTAAAGGGAATATTTTCATATGTATAGAATGTTTTAATGACAAAATTCAATATTAAATTGATTCAAATGTCATACATTAGTAAAATGTTTATATAATTTCACTTATCCTTTTTAAAATAAAATAATATCTTATAAATAATTTATGTTAAAATGTAATTTTCATTAAAAATCCGTATTTTTTCACTATTTATCATAAAGCTCATATTATTTTTAAAATTATTAGAAATTAAAACAAAGTTAATATTAATATAATGATTTAAGAAATTAATTATTATATATATATAATATAAAATTGATAAAAATTAATTTTTATTTGTGTTTTCATAGAATGACTAAACTACATTTTAGAAAAATACATTTTCTCAGAAACAATTTCTTTTTCATTAAATTGATTATTATTTTATTTATAATGAAAATAAAACCATTTTTTCATAATGTATTTATTATTATTAATATGCTAAAATTTAATAGTATAATTTATAATATTATATATATTATGGTTTATTTAAGCTTGGGGTTGTGTGTTCTATAATCTATCAAGTAGATTAAATTTAAACAAAATTTTTTGTTGAGGTATTTTTTTCTCGGTATTGAGTGTCAAAATTTATATAGAAAAACTATTTTCATTAAAAAATTCATGTTTTCACAACTATAATAATATTAATAGAGGTATATACTAAAATCAACGTTGTTTTGACTCATGAGACATGTCAATGCATCAGGGGTGCTATTTAATTTTGGGCACCACCCCTCACAAATTTAAGTCCAATGGATTCCTAATAATATTTATAAAAACCTATTACACCATTTATTAAGAGTCATATGGGTCACTACCCATACTAGAGGGGGATATTCCATTACTAACTGAAGCATGCCTCTGATAGTCCATAGGCTGATGACTAGTATAGAGTAGGCATTTACCAAATATGGGAGGAATTAACCTAATGTACTGATACACACTCACACATATCCAAAACACATAATGCTAAAATGACAAAAACACAAATAATTCATCAAAAAAATAAATATCCCACAACAAAAGTATGGTTGGAACTAAATGGAAACTAAACATGTTTAAATAAAATCCCACCCAAAAGAGATAATACACAAGTCCAACAGAAATTGAAATGATTCCAACATGCTCCAAGGGAGGGGACTTAGTCAAATGAATAGTCCTGGTAAACACCCCGGTCTGCCAAGCTTCAGCTATGTTCCACCCGATCTATGTCCTCCTAGGACACCAGTAGAAGGGTCATCATCTGCACAAGAAAGAACACATGTTGGAAAATCCCTTTCATGGGTAATTATAACAACACACAGTGGGACACATTAAACATATCAATAGTAAGCACTAAGTGTAGTTAGTTTAATAAAATATGTAACAACATATAAAAAATAAAATAAGAATAAACCCAGATATACACAGCAATGACACCACAACACCAGGTGGTTATATCTAACAGCTAGCTATATGATTGTATTCGAAAAAATGTGCATTCCAGGAGTTCCCAATCCATGAGCCATTATATCATTGAAGACACTCGATGAAGGGGACTAACTCATTTGTGTTCCTCCCAAATAGAAGAATTTTGTCTAAGAAGGATATGATACACAGATAGAGTGTCATTTTCATAATCTCTAGGGGACACCATGAACTCAATCTGGATCATCCCGTAATGTAGGGGTTTAAATTAAAATGATTCCAAAAACCCAACTATTGTCGTCATATAGTTAGTGTATCAATTCCTAGCTTAGGTAGGTTAAATAGATTACACAAACTTCAACAAGGGTTGATAGAGGATCACTCTACAATATCACAGGGGGACACAAAAACTCTATCTGAGACTTGACCTCTAAAGGGGATCACAATCTTATGATGTGGATGTAATGCCACACTATACCATTAAGGAAATGAACCAAGTGATGCACTAAACATATACTAGTCCAAACAATTAAAACAAAGAGCCTCAATCACTCTTAATAGGAGTACACAACACGTACTAGGGGGTACTGGGTGTGTTCAAATATCCCAAGTATTTCCCATGTGGAAGAACCTCACACTTTAAATAGTTTAAATTACACAACATGTAGGATGATTACACGATGTGTAGAGAAACATGATTTCTTTCTCATGTATTCTAGCCACGTCTATTTATTGAAGTTGTGTTCACGTACTGGTCTATGTATTCCAAGCCATGTCAGTGTCTGTGTACACAGTATGTCATCCGGTCATGTACTATTTAATGTGTCTATGTACTTATGTTGTACACGACGACCCCAATGGGGAGGTTCACACACAATGTAATCATCATATCATACCTCAACAATTTACAGAAATGAAGGCAGCCAACATGGCTTGTAATACCGAGTTACATGCAATGTCACTTAAGATTTTATACGATACAATGTTCTTACACATCTCTTCATCTCACAAATAGTTTTCCTTGATTTATACCTAAAATAACTCCATAGATCTTAGATCAATGTCAATCATTCCTTACTATTAGTAACTCACCGGAATCCTGTCTCTAAATGAAACAAGGTACTAGTATCCAACGTCCATTTTTTGTGGACCACTCGTTAAGCATTTATAACTCTATATACATTCTCATTCTTCCCTGATCTACCCATTGTCACCATTTTTCCTTGATCCTCAACCACCACCACGTTCTATACCAGCATCATTGGTCTATTGTGTTGATGAATGGTAGAAAAATAATCTAGAAATAGTTATTTTTTCAACTATTATCCAAGGGATTACCAAGGATTATCACATGATCAAATTGTGTTGAAGTAGATAAATAATAAAATTAAGGAGAAAACCATGTCCATTGTTCCATTTGGCATCGATTCATTTCCTTATAAAGGAGGAACTGAGAGGGATAATCGAAAAACAAGGAAAAGGAATTCATATTGAAATCTAATGATGATGTGTGGGTCAGTCCTTGTTCTTTTAATTAATCTGAGTTCATATGGGATTAATAATGGGATGAAATTACCAAAACAAAACATCCACTCTTCTGTTTGGATAAATCTTCGATGAAGAACGACTGCATTATTACCATTGACAATATCCTCTAAATCCATCGCCGTGAAGATCCATGATCCAATTCAGATTTTTTGTCATCCACCAGTAATTCTATCCCAAAATGACATCTAGGCCTCTGGGTTTTAGTATAAAACGCTATAATAAATCCCATTTCCATCAACATAATATGGTGGGAGGTATCTTTGCTAATTAAAAATAAAATAACTACATATGTTTGATTTATTTTATTAATATTGAACCTCTAACATTCTTTTCACAAATTATGCTTGCCTATCAATGTTAGGTCGTACATAGGGTAAAACTGCAATTCTAAACTCAATTATACCCACATATTTTTGATCAGGTCATCCGTTTAGGAGTTGTTTTTACTTTTTTAGGAAAAGCAGACTTGAGTTCTATTAATTATTTTAATATTTTTCAAATATTGATTTCAGGCACACTGGGCCCTAAAGAATCAAGAAATATCAACACCTGGTCAAGAAAATAATCCATATAATATCAAAAAACAATACATAGGAAATTAGATATGTTACATTCTACAAAACTTGGGGATTTTTGTCCCCCAAAATCCTAGACCTGGGATTCTCAAAATGATAAGGATACTAAGAACTAATCTGAGCCTCCCACTCCCATGTTCTCTCTTATAGATTCCCATACTGACACAAAAAATGCACCAAATGAATCAATTTCCCTTGGAGGATCATATCTTGTGAATCCTTGATATCCGATGGTTACTCTGTAAAATTTGCAACATCCATGATTTCCATCTCACCCTAGTAGAAGATGTGTGATAGGTCATCCACATACCTCATCAGTTGCGACATGTGAAAGACATTGTGTGCCTGATATAACTATAGACATATATCCAAGTAGTATTCCCCCTCTACAACTCTATATAGTATCTATAAGGGTAATATTAACCTCATATATATCTTATCTCTACGTCCAATCCTATTTAATCCCAATCAAGGTGAAACCCAAATGAACACATGGTCTCATTCTTCTAACTCCACTGTCCTCTTTCACTTTTTAGTATAAGATTTAGGATGGATCTGTATAGTCTACATCTGCTCCAATATGATCTTCACTTTATCAACACTATCTCACACCAAATCTGGGCCCATTAGTTCCAACCCACCTCTGTCAGTCCAAAAATGTGGGGACCTGTGGGGTCACCCACACAAATCCTTGAATGGTGGCATTCCAATAGTAGAATGGTAGTGGTATTGTTTTCATACACAACTAGTGGTATGTGATCCTCCCAACTATGGGAAAATTTTAACATGAAATCTTCTAGTATATCCTCTATAACATAAATGGTATACTCATTCTTCCCATTAGTTTATGGGTGAATGATGTGGTCAAGAGTAATGGGGTCCCAAACACCTCCTATAATAACTTCAACAACCAATTCATAAATAGAGAATCAAAACCATAAGTAGTAGTTAATTTAAATATGTGGATTTGAATGATCTCTTGAATGTAGAGGTGTCCCAACCTTGGTACTGAACACTACTCTGGGATAGCTAGGAAGTATGATGACTTGGTGACTCTGTCTACAATCTCCCAAATGGAATCTTTTACCCTAGAGGTATGGGATATTTCCATCACAAAGTATATAGATATCACATCCCACATCCATTCTAGCACCTTAAGGGTTTGAGAAAACCCCACTAGAGATTGTTACTCAGCCTTCACTTAGTGACAAATAAGGAATCGAGAAAAAACTCTGTAACTCTATTCTTCATCCTAGGCCACCAAATCTGCCATAAATTTACCTAGTATGCCTTCTCCACACATGTATATAAAGAAAATGAGATGTATGAAACTCCCTCAAAACCACCTCCCACAACATCACAGGAACCATCACTCATAATCAAAAACATTATGTTCTACCCACATTTATAAAATCTGTTATA
Organism: Viscum album; assembly: GCA_963277665.1. Taxonomy (NCBI): domain Eukaryota; kingdom Viridiplantae; phylum Streptophyta; class Magnoliopsida; order Santalales; family Viscaceae; genus Viscum; species Viscum album. The sequence continues at coordinate 272,231,748 of OY728145.1, read as the reverse complement.
AGCATTCCCTATAGATATCTGATCATGTAGGGTCTCTCATTTGGTATACCCAAGATATACCTCCCTAAGTGACTATAAGAGTGGATGTGTGACAACCATCGATGGGAGGTAAGATACTCCATATCCATCCAAAATGGACAACTGTAATGGGGACAACTTCTCTGACACCGCATTTAGTAACTACGAACTAGATTCCTACTAGGAGTATATGCTACCACGTTCCACTTCCCAAGTGTTTAGAAAATCTCAATGTCATGGTCTTGGAGGATCTCTAGACATTGCCTCTTTCTCATTCTAAAATTTTTCTGAGATAATATTTATTTGGGACTCTTGTTTTGGTGGTATATGATAAACTTATTTCCCATTAGGTTGTGTCAAAATGTTGTCAAAGTGAATGATACAACTTCCAAATAATGGTCATGGGTCATGTATTTCTTTACATGTTGTCTTAAATGGAATTAACCATAGGCAATCACAGCTTGCCTCTTCATTAGGAAAATACAAATCCCATATCCTAATGAATCAAGGAATATTTGGTACACATCTCCCTCCTTTGGATACCATAAGTTGTGTGTACTTATAAAAATATACCACATTTTCTAAAAACCCAACTAGAACATCTCTATCCATAAGAAAGTATCCCCTTTCATGTAAAACTATTTAGGGGTGCATCCGCTCTGCATAAGTCAGGTACAAATCTATGATAGTACCCATCCAATCCAAGGAAGACCAAACATTAGTGACAGACTTTGGCTGCTCCCAGGAATGAACTTCCTTCACCATTTCTAGATCAACAGCAACTCTATCCCATGAGATTATGTTCCATATAAAATAAAAAAATTCAATTCAAACATGACACTTTATGAGATTCCTATAAATTTTGTTCTCTTATACTCTCTCTTAGACCATCATTAAGTGTCTCGCATGCTTCTCCATGGATGCTGAATACAATAGTCTGTCATCAATGAAGATCAGCATAAACTAGTCTAAGAATGGATGAATGATTTCGTACATTTGTTCCATCAACACTGATGGGGTTCTTGTCACACCCAATTGAATCATCAAGTAATCTTAGTGGCTATAATGACATCTGAAGGGTCTCTTGAACATATCCCCATCATTTACTAATATATGGTGATATCTTTATCTATGTATGATCTTCGAGATCCATCATTCCCCTATTAAATGATAAAATTTTTCATTGATCCTCAGTATGGAATACTTATTCTTCATTGTCACTTTATTAAAGAATTGGTAGTATACACATAACCTCATTCTATTGTATTCCTTCATGGAAAAAAATTGGTGTAACCTATGATGAAACACTATGCCTCACAAATCCCTTCCTCTGCAACTCCTCCAACTACACACTAATCTCGCGAAGATCTATTGGAGAAATCTGATATGTAGGTATCGATATCAGTTCCATACAACGGTGTAGATCAATTCAGATGTATCTTTCCCTATGGGGAGGTAAACCTAAAACATCTTCAGGGATGATATCATCATACTCTGCCACCATTGTAGGAAACTTTGGACTCATAACATCCTTGGAACTGAGGTTCTAACTGGCCAACTAATGAGTAATCAAGTTCACCCTCCTATGCATGACTCCATAATATACTTCATGGATTTAATATGCATGAAAATAGTAAAACATGGTTCCATCACTGTGGGAACACCGAACTCTTCGCCTAAAATAGTCATTCTAAGAATGAACTATGGATAACAAGTACAAACAAAAATTGATGTTGTAAGGCCTCAGCATCGCTACTAAGAGATCTCAAACAAAACTCTCACCTCCATGAGTCAGGTCACAGTGTCGGCACTAGTGTGTGATAATTGAATCTCATATAATAGGAGTATCCAAGCGTAATGGTGTAGTTAAAGGATCAACCAGAGTATCTGAGGCTCAAATAGTATTTTCATCAAGAAAATATTGAGAATAACCTCTGTCTATTAATAATGGAACTAAGGTGGAGAAAAAAACGTCATAATAAGTAACATGTTTAAACATTAGGATCATAGGCCACCATGTTCTATAGTTGGAATCATCCCTGCCCAAAAACTCCCTAACACTATAATGGAGAACCTGGGGCTGTTGACGATAATAGGTATGTCACGACCCGTCCCCTGGGGCTCATACCGTGACTACCCCAAGCCCACCTTCAATAGGATATGTGTTGGAGACTAGAATCGGAAAGGCATATCCCTGAAACTGGTAAGGAATTTCCTTTAAACCTGCAAACACACATACCAAGAACACAACTTGATGAAAACCATGTAGTAAAACTGTAGATGAAAAACTGTGGACTGATAGTAAAGGGGACAGAATATAAGCCCAACTAAAAAGATACAACTATAATAGAAGACATCTCTTGAGATCATCCACCAAGGATCATACCTGAAGGGTATTTATAGCTTGTATCCATAGCTCTCTACATCAACCAGTCACCTCTGTGTACTGCCTAGTCCTGGATCCAAATGTCTCAACCATGCTACTTTTCATCTACACAAGACATAATAAGGTGTGGGTGAAGCCCATGTAGGGGTCAGTATAATAGTACATAGTAGGGACCCCAAGACCCTCAAAGATCTCTCAGAATTCCACAAACGAAAACCACAAATCTTGTTCTCAGTCACAAATCAAAAGGAAAAATACTCACCTAAAATGATGTATACAACTATGAGATTTGGAATAAAGATGATTAGTCTTATGCTACATCATTTTATTCATTTAGGGAGTTTCCAAAAATGATCCACAAATAAGTTGTTCCATTGTTGATCCACACAGGGTCATATGTCGCTGATCTATGATAAGAAACTCTATGAATGGTCGTCATTGTGTCGCACACTACTGATCCAATCAAGGTCACTTGAATGCAGATCCACACATTGTCTCTAGGATGCTGATCTGCACGGGGTCTCTGTGATGCTAATCCACACAGGGTCACTGTGATGCTGTCCCACAAAGGGTCACTTTTATTTTGATCCACACAAGGTTGATCTAATGTAGTTCCACACATGGTCACTATGATTCTAATTCACATAGGGTCGCTATGATGCTGATCAACACCGGGTCTCTCATCAATTGACAGCTAGCCACAAAATTTCCCGCACCTAGTGTGCTTGAGTTCTGAGTGTCTGTTCCTCAAGATATCGTTCATGCCTCAGCTTCCATGACATTCTAAAAAGAAATAACCCAAATTACTATCATGTCATAAGGGTCCCAACGTGATAGACGATGCATCAACCGGATTCCCGGTCATTCAGTTATAGGCATTTTAGTGTAGAGGGCCCAATTGGATTTAGGTTTGATCCAACCCGGTCATAGTCCAACTTTCTCCAAAATTTAGGTGGAGTATCTCAAAAGGACTGTCTCCTTCCAAGGATTCCAGTGTTGTATATGGATCGTCAAATAGATGTCTGGTTTGTGAGATAAGGCCTTTTAAGCTTATCTAGGTTGAAAAGGGTCATGGTCTTGTCTGACCAAGTCAGATAGACCTGACCCACCCCGACTTGGGCCGACCCGACTCGGTCCCGGTCTGACCCGAGTCCGACCGGGTTTGGCCAGAACCGACTAGGCCAGCCCGAGTGGGCGGGGCCGTGGCGGGCTCAGCCCATTAGGCCACATACCAGCCCAGCACGCCTCGGTAGGGTGTGGCCTGCCGGGAGACCCCACCCGGTGGCTAGCACGGTTCTCCATCCAGGTGACTTCCCCCCTTCCCAAATGGAAAAGTAGTTTATCTAATTCAATCGGTAGTTCCATGGGGCGCCGCCTTCCTATCAGCAGGACCCACTGGGCACGGGTCCCCTTCGACGTGGCATTGAAGTCGCAGCTCTTCATCGCGATGCACGGTGGTGCACTGCCTTCCGCCAATGCGGTTGGTGGAGGACCATCCACCCATATCAACCACCACAGTGCCTACATGCATTGCCTCCATCCTTAGCCAGTCGTCGTCGTCTCCCGCCGATCACAGGCACCGGTCGGGCTTCATCGGGCCACCGGGTGGGCTCTGGTGGTCTTTTTTCCCTTAAAAATGCACCTATGGGCCTCCCAGGATACAGCTGTAACTGTGTGGCTCCCATATTCCTATTTTCTTCAAGTTAAAACTCCTCCCACAAATAACGTGACAATAAACAAAGCGAAAGAGGGTCTGGGCCTTGTTTGTTTGGCACTCACCGTCTGTGTTAGAATTATATCAAGTGGGTAATAATTAAATCATCAAAGATAAAATAAAACCCATTCAACACTTCCTTGATTCTTCATGTATTTCAAGAATTCAAAATAGAGATGAATTTAATCATAATCAACCCCTACCTCAGAATTGGTAGAGACACCACAGTTGTGGAAGATGAATCCAAGATTGATGAATCCATCGTCATTTGTCGACCCTGGATCGATTCCTCCAAAAATGTAGTCCAAACCTCTATTCTTCAAAGGTTGAAATGTCACAGTAATAATTCAGAGGTTCCTCCCTTATGTGTAAAAAACCATAGCCCGATCCTCATTTAAATAGAGGGAAAGGGTGATTATCCCAACAAATGATTAATAAGGTTCATTAATGAATGAACCTCTTAACCCTCAAGGGTTTGGTTAAAAAATAGAATATTCAATCTATAAATGGATTGATAACTCAACGGTCCCACCACAACCACTCTATAGTTCGTAGAAAAATAAAATAACAATTTTATGTTATTTTATTATTCTATATAGAATGTTCGTAAAACTAACTTTTTCACCTGGCCATCTACAGTAAATGTTAAGCCTCCATTAAATGAATCTCGACACTACGGATTCAATGGTGCCCTCATATTTTTAATCTGGGCACAAGTTCAAAAGATATAAATTCCTACTCTCACGTTTATTGAACATACCTTAAAAAAGTTCAAAAATCTGTTCCAGGAAAACTAGGCCTCAGAATCAAGCACCTTCAATTTTCGCAGACTTGTAATAATCCCAAATAATTTTAAAAAACATTATATGGAATTTTAGGGTCTTTACATTCTCCCCACCTAAATGCCTTTCATCCCCAAAAGAAACAACAAAACTAGGGGAACAAATGGGGGTATTGATCATGTATCTCAGCATCCCGCTCCATGGTGCTCTCTTGGAGGTTCCCATGCTACCAACAAACTCACACCGGAGGAACCATCCACCCCCGAAGGACCCAATCCTATCGATCCTCTATCTCCACAGGGAACTCGGAAAATGTCTCCCAATCATTGATTTCTAGCTCTCCCCAGTCGATAATGTATGATGGATCATGAAGGTACCATCTCAACTGTGAAACGTGGAAAACATTATACATTTGATGCATCTATGGGTGTAGATCTAGACGTTACACCACCTCACCTACTCTACTGAGGATTTGTAAAGGTCCAATGAACCTTGGAGATAGCTTTATCACCAAGACAAACCTCTCTAGTCATCATTGGGGTGAGACCTATAAGAAGACATGGTCTCCCTTCTCCAACTCCAAGGCTCTTTATCTCTTGTCGGCATAAAACGTTTCCCAAATCTGTGCAGTCGTTATCATTTCTTGGATGATCTACACCTTCTCTGTGGTAGCATGTACCAACTCTGGACACATAAGTGCCAACTCCCCTGGGTCTGTCCAGCATAGAGGTGATCTATATGGTTGCATGTACAAGGCCTCAAACGGAGCCATGATGGTGGTGGAGTTATAACTATTATTGTAATAGAACTCCACCAGTGGCAGGTGGTCCTCCCAACTGCAGTTAAAATAATGGAAAAAACTATGAAGCATGTCTTTGGGTCTATGTATGGTCCTCTCCATCTGAACATCTATCTGAGGATGAAAGGTGGGGCTCAAACATAGATGAGTCCGGAACACCTCCAGTAATCCCTTCCACAAGTGGGATGTAAAACGAGCATCATGATCTGAGAGTAACGTCGATGGTACCCCGTGAAGCCATAAAAACTCATGTTCGTAGAGACGTCCCAATATCTATACATATCCCAGGTCTTGGATGGGTAGGAAGTGTACCGATTTGGTGAGTTGGTCAATGATCACCTAGATAGAATCATGGCCCCTCGTCATACATGGTATCCCTACCATGAAGTCCATGGATATACCATCCCACTTTCACTCTGGTATCTCAAGTGTCTATGCTAAGCTTACTGGAATTTGATTCTCATCCTTCACTTATTGAAAAGTGAGGCATCATGAAGAAATCACCTCCCCTGATTTTTTCATCGTTGGCCACCAGAACTGACGCAGCTGGACCTGGTATATCTTCTCCACTCCAGGATGTACCGCCAAAGGGGATGTGTGGAACTACCTCCCCACCATCAAAAAATCCATCAAAAGCCTATCCCGAGGATATCTGAGCATGTCGGGCCTCCCAGCCCATGTCCCCAAGTTGTGCCTTCCTGACTTGTTGAAGGAGTGGGGAGGTAACTGTTATAAACTAGAGGTTAGATGCTCTATCACTATCCATGAAGGATAAACGCAACACGACTAGCTGGTCTATCACCTCACTTAGCAACTACAGACCAGACCTCCTGTTGAGTGTGTCTACCACCACCTTCTCCTTCCCAAGAGTATAGACTATCTCGATTTCGTATTCCAAGAGGAACTCTAGCCATCTTTGATGTCTCAGGTTTAGGTCCTTTTTTGAGAAGATATAACTGGGACTCTTGTAATCAAAATAGTCTATAAAATGTTCTCCCATCAAGTTGTGTCGCTGCATCTTCAGTGCAAAGACCACTACTTCTAACTCAAGGTCATCGGTAGCATAGTTCTTCTCATGTTGTCTCAACTACCATGATCCATAGGTGATCACCACTCGCACCTTAATCAAGACACAACCTAGTTCAGTCCTAGATGATTTGTAGTAGAATACATACCCAATGCTCTCTACTGGTAGCCGCAAAATGGGGGAACTCATCAGTATCTACCTCGCCTCTTGAAAACTCTGATGGAATCTATTTTTCTACACGAAGGTATGTCCCTTCTCTTTTGAAGATGAAAATTGTGTCACAAATATAGAAAATTCAGGTACGAATCTCTAGTAGAACCCAGCCTATCCCAGGAAACTCTGCACCTCAGTCACGCTCCTGGGGGGCTCCCAAGAAAGCACTACCTATATATTATTTGGATCCATTACAACTCCAGCCTCCGAGATAACATGCCCCACGAAGTGGAATTCTAATATCCAGAACTGGAACTTTGAGAGCTTTCTATAAATCTGGTGCTCCCTGAGTGTATCCAGATCTATCTGTAAGTTCATAGATTGCTCAGCCTCCAACTCTGAGTACACCAGGATGTCGTCAATGAAGACCACCATGAGGCAATTGAGGTATGGCTAGAAAATGTTGTTCATGAGCCCTGAAAACATTGTTAGAGAGTTTGTCACCCCAAAGGTAATCACCAAGAACTCGTAATGTCCATACAGACATACAAAGGCCATCTTCAATACGTCCTTATCTCGTACCCTGAGATGATGATATCCTGATCTCTGGTCTATCTTCAAAAACCATTGAGCTCCCTTCATCTGGTCAAATATATCATCAATCCTCAGCAAAGGATACTTGTTCTTCACAGTCACCTGGTTCAGGCACAGATAGTCCACACAAAGCCTCAGACTCCCATCTTACTTCTTATCAAATAAAATAGGGGATACCCCTGGAGAAACACTGGGCCTTATGAACCCCTTCCTATGAAAGTCCTCCAGTTCTTCCTAGAACTCACGAAGCTCTGCAAGATCCATCTAATATGATGGAGTAGATATTTTTGTCATCCCAGGGTACATGTCGAGGTATAATTCCACCTCTCTATGAAGAGGTAGTCCCAGAACATCATTAGGAAATACATCAGCATGCAGGTCCACCACTATAGGATAGATTAGACTCCTCATGTCAACTGCTCTTAGGGTAAGGCTAGCCAACTAATTAGCGATTTGCTACACCCTCCTCCCTGAAAGACCATCATGCGCTGAAAAGTTTCCCTTCTCACCGATGAAGGATAAACCTTGTCCCACCCTCGCATACACACCTCACTTTGTTCCTAAAATAGTCAATCACAGCATGGACTATAGATAACTAGTCCATACACAAGATGACAATGTAAGGCCTTGACGCTGATACTATGAGATCCAAAACAAATATCTCAACTCCTAGAGTAATCACACTTAGCGAGAACTATTGTATAATCATTGAATCATCTCCCGTAGGAGTCTCTAATCATAAGGATCGAGCCAATAGCTCTACCAGAATCTCGGAGCTCCGAATGACATTTGTGGAAATGAAATAGTTATGGGAACCTGCGTCTATAAGTACTGTAGCTAGGTTGGAGTAGACACCTATTGTAACTTGAATCATCTCTAGAGCACCGTGGTCATCGGCATCAACTGCCTAGAGCTAAGCTCATCTCTATCCACTAGCTCCCTGAAGTCAGGGTGGACCACCTAGAGGTGGTGGAGATATAACCTCAAAATGCCACCCACTACATGATGCAAAACCTACTCCTCTACCACATCTGCCACCCTGCAGACCAATTTGCTCGAATCTCTACCGCTACCTTGGCGGTTACTTGACCATCTTATGATCATCGGTACAGCGGGTTGGGCAGTCGCACAACATGCAACCCAGCCCGCCGCAAGTGAAGCACCGTTTTCTCCTCTACTGGCTTGCTCTCCCTCTTGAGCTTCGCACCACTACCCCTACATCCAAGGGTCATCCTCCATATGGTATGTCCCACTTGGACCTCTAAATAATCTACCTACTACTGGGTACAGATGACTCTGCTACCTTTTGTTCGGTGGTGGCTCTCATCGTCGGTGCCTGCTCAGCTAAGAAGCTCTCCACCAATAATGCTCGCTTGAGCACTCCAGCCTACATCAGGATATTGAGCGATATCATTGATACTTTGATATCCCACTGGAGACCCTACTCAATGGTCTGGGCCCGGAAGAAATGGTCTCATACCATGTTAGTGGAGTATCGTGATAGGTTAGTGAATATCCCCGAGTAATGGGATATTGTTAGGCTACACAACTATAAATGTAGGAGCTCTTGAATATGCACAAAGCGTAGTGTCGTTGGAATGAAATACACCCTAAAGAGGCTCTATAAGCCTTTCCCAATGAGGGTCACCGCGTCGTTTTACAAGAGCATCAGGCTCGACCATCTTCCTACTTTTCCCTTGAAAAGACTAGCAGCTAGGATCACCATCTTGTCTAATGGTGCCCCATCTAGGTGGAAAACACTAGAGACAGCCTCTAGTCAGTCCTCACCTGCCTGGGGATCTTTCTCACCTTGAAACCTTTGAGGCATCTACTGCTGGAACTCATGCAATGTGCTCAGTCATCATGCACCGTCCACTGTTGGGGCTGGTGGAAATAGCTTCCCAATGGGTAGTGGTGTTGTTGGGGCAAGACCTGAAGGTTCTATCATTGTAAGAGGGCATGCACCGAAGCGTCATGGCTCGATGGGACATCATCATACACTCTCTCTAGAATCTCGAATAGCTTTCTAAGTGGAGGAATAATAAAAATAAATAGGTGTGTCATTGTAAAAAATTTATACCTAGCTTGATGACACATAATAAATCAAAATTAAAACATTTCCAAAACCCACGCAATCAGTGTTTTTTTCACCATGTCATAAATCAGAATTCAGGGTCCTGGTGTATGGATACGTCAGCTTCCACACCAACAATGGACTCCTCAAACTAAAAACCACACACAAAACACATAAATTTATTACTCCATTGGAATTATCAACGTCCTAGTTCTTCGGTAGAACTGACTCCTCTAATACCACTTTGTCATGACCCATCCCCTAGGGTATGTGTCGTGACAACTCTAAACCCACCTTATATATGTCTGGGGTTGGAGACTAACACCATAAAGGCATATTCCTGAATTTGGGAAGGCATTTAGTTTATACCTACAAAGGAACAGACCAAGAACACAAATAGATGCAAACCACATAGTAAACCCGTAGTAGTAAAAGTTTGTGCTAAAAGTAAAGGGGCTGGAATACAAACCCAACTAATGAGATACAATTAAAAAAGAAAATGTCTCCTGATATCATCCACCAAGGATCCTACCTGAAGTGTAGGTACAAATCGTCTCCATAGCTCTCCATATTAACTGTTCACCTTCGTATACCACCTGGTCCTAGATTCTAAGGTGTCATCCAAACTGCTCATCATCTACAAAAGACACAACAAGGTGTGGGAGAGGTCCATGAATGGGTGAGTATAACGATACCTAGTAGGGACGCTGAGACCCCTGAAGGACACACCAAATTACAAAATGGAAAACCACAAAACATGATCTCAATATCAAAGAAAAAAGGAAAAGACTTAGCTCAAACCAGGTATACAACTCAGAGATCAGGAATAAAGATGATTAGTCTTATGATACATCATTTTTTTTGTTATGGAGTTTCCAAAATTGAACCACGAAGAAGTTGTTCCATTGTTGATCCACACAGGGTCACATGTCACTAATCCATGATTGTCCCCTTTAAGGCAGGTCCTCGTCAGGTCATGCACTGTTGATCCACATAGGGTCACTAGAATGTAGATCCACACATGGTCGCTATAATGTTGATCCATACATAGTCTCTATGATGTTGATCCACATAGGGTCTCTATGAAGCTGATCCACATAGATATGTTATGACGTTGATCCACATAGGGTCCCTATGATACTGATCCACACAGGGTTTCCATGAAGTTGTTCCACACGTGGTCTCTATGATTCTGATCCACACAGGGTCATTGTTCTATTGAAATCCATCCAAAGGACTCCCCACACCTAGCGTGCTTGAGTTCCATACTATATTTTTTTCACGATATAATTCGTTCCTCAAATACTATGAAATTCCAAAAAGGAGTAACCCAAAGGAACTCCATGTCGTAAAGGTCTCAACGTGACAGACGGCGTGTCAACCGAATGCCCTGTCTGTGTGTTATAGACTTTTTAGTGCTAGTGGCCATGTTGGATTCGAGTTCAATCCAACCCATACATACTCAAACACTCTCTAAAACATAGAAAAATTATCTCAAAAGGACCATCTCGTTTCATGGATTCCAGTGGCGTAGAAGGTTTGTCAAACAGATGTCTGGTTTGTGAGATACAGCATTTTAAGAGTATCTAGGTCGAAAAGGGTTCAGGTTCTGTCTGACTCGGTCGAACCCAACCAAACCCACCTAGACCTGGGATGACCCAACCCGGTACGGTTCCGATGTGGTTCGGCCTGAACTGGCTGGGATGGGCCAAGTGGGTTGGGCCGCAGTGGGATTGACCCGCCGGGCGACCCGAACTGGTGGCCAGCGTGGTCTGCCAGCCGGGTGACTGCCCCCGTCCTGAACGGAAAAGTCATTCAAGTGACTCAATAAGTGGTGTCATGTGGTGCCGCCTTCCTGTCAGCGTGACCCACGGGGTGCAGGTCCCTTTCTCTGCGACTCTTCACCACGGCATGCGATGGTACGCCGCTTTCCGCCTATGCGATCAGTTGAGGGTCGGCCGCCCCTTTCGACCCCCGCATTGCCAGAAGGCGATGCCTCCATCTGTGGCCGGTGAGCGCTGACGTCCCCTATGAGTGTCGTGCTGGAAGGGATTCTGTGGGCCACCGTTTGGACTTTGGTGATCTATTTCCCCTTCCGAACATACCTACGGGCCTCCTGGGTTGCTTTCGTCACTGTGTGGCTCTCAGATTCATGTTGTTGTTGAGTTCAAACTTTTCCCATGAATAATTCTACAAAAAATGAAGTAGTGGAGGATCTGTTCCTTGTTCATTTGGCATGCTCCCTCCGTGTTAGCATCATATCAAACGGGTAATAATTAAATCACCATAGATAAACTAAAACTTCTTCAAAACATCCGTGATTCGTCATGATTTTCAAGAACTCAGAAAAGAAACAATTTCTCATGGATTTGAACATAAAAAACCCATGCCTCAGAATCTGAGGAGACATCATGGTTTTGGAAGAAAAATCCACACTTTATGAATCCGCTGACATTCATTGACCCCAAATCGATTTCTTCAATGTTTCCATCCAAGCCTTCATTCTTTGCTGGTGGAAGACGCATCAACACTTCTTTAGAGGTTCCTCCATTCTGTGTCAAAATCCCAATCCCGATCCTCATTTAATTAGAGGGATATGGTGATTAATGCAACAAAAGGTTAATGAGGGGAATTATTGAATGATCCTCTTAACTCTCAATGGTGTGGTTACAAAATAGAAGAGTTGAACCATTAAATGGCCTGACAACTCTGCAGTCCTGTCACCGCCGCTCAACAGTTGGTAGAAAAAAAACAACTTTATGTTTTTTATTATTCTTTAATGAAAATTATAAAACTATACTTTTCACTAAACCTAATGTTGTCCAAGTTAAACCTCCCTTAAGTGAATCTCAGTGCTTCTGATTCAACTGTGCCCTCAGATTTTTAATCCTAGCACCAGTTTAAAAGATATAAATTCTTGCTCCCACATTTACTGAATGTAACTTAATAAATGTTCAAAAATCCCTTCTGGGCACAAAATTACTCATAATCAAGTGCCATAGATTATTTTAGACTCTTAATAATTCTAAATAATTTTAAAAAACTTATACGGAATTTTCGGGTCATTACAAGGTCGAACCTCTGACCACCCCTTGCTTCCATACATTCCCTTGTTCTAAACCCATCAACCCGTAGACTACCCTACTCCTAGAAATATCTCTATCTCACCAGTCCCTTCATTTTATCCTAATCTACTATATGATGGGTCCTGAAATCTAATTCTATATGTCTCTGACTATCACAAGAGAAACACTTCTTGTCCCTTGGTTAATTCAAGCCACCCTGATAGCCTTGCATCACTAACCCTGAATCATGGTAACACCTCCTAAATCTCTTGACCCACATAGATCTCTATGAATTTCATCAGCTACCATCAGATGGGGTCTCACCTATTGGGAGAAAACTATTATCTCCCAATAAAGGTGTCTCCTTTTCCTAAAATCATTCTATGAAAAGTGAATGCTCAATTACCTTAACATAGGTAGAAATGCTAAGGGATACCATTGATTCTCTAATGTCATGATAAAATACATGTTCAAAGTCCATATCCCTAAATAATTTTTCATTTACCATATAAAAGGAGTATCAAAAATGATCAATAATCATCATGGAATACTCTTTCATGGAAAACTGTCTTATTGCCAAGGCAGAAGCACTTGTATGCATATCAATTGCAATGTGGATGGATTGAACTCCTCCCAAAAGAGATGCTCAACATTTTTCCAGAACATAAATTTCATGTCATGTGACTGAGTCACCCAACTCCATAATCTCCCCCACATATCCCTAAACAATACTCACATAAAGGACTTTCATCTGATCAGTAGGCGTCCTCGCAATGTGGAAAACATGGGTGAGTTCCTCTAATTAATCCTCAACCATATGAGGATCTGGCTCACCCATAGTCCTTGGATTCCCCTACATATGAGACTCATGAAATGAAATAATTGTGTCTTAAAATTATAGTGATGGTATTAGCTTCTTCTCAATTGGTGGTGGTATAACATGACAACCAGAAAGAGGTTAAATCTCTATTATATGCCCATGTACCGATTCCTCTTCGCTGGGTGGATAATCCTCGTGATCGTATGGTGGAATCATGGATGGTTGCCTATGTGAAGTCATCCTAGAATAAAATAAGATGTAACACAAATAAAATATTATATCCAAATATATGAATGAATACGTACATGGATAACACACCCCATTCCTATATGATTCATGTACCATTGTTTTCCCTACACCCACTGTTCTCATGTACCATGTTGAAATGTAGGGGATCAGAGTCCTGGTGTATGGATTCTTTAGCCTCCACACTAACACCAGAATCCCTAGACTGATATCTTATCTAAAAACACTTAACACTATTTCACTAAACCAATATCACAGACTCTTAGTCCTAAAGTATAATCATCTCGTCTAATAACACTCTATCGCAACCCATCCCTAAGGGTCTCATGCTGCAACTACCCCAATCCCACATCCAATAGGCCAAGGTCTAGTGATATGAACTAAGTATAAATTTCCCTAAAATGGTAGAAATTATCCTAAATTACCTATACAAACACACACACACACATATATATCCAAGACACAAAATTCAGAAATATAAAACAACTAAAAGAATGCATGCATAAAACTAAGATCCCAAAAACAGAGTATGATAGGAAGTAATGGGAAAGTAAATAGTTCCAAATATAATCCCAACACAAAGAGTATATACCCAAATCCAACATAAATAGTAAAGAGTCCAACCTACTCCAAGTTTGAGTAATAATTCAATGGTATGCTCCTTGTAAACACCTCGGTCTTCCAAGCTCTTTCTTTTCTCCGCCAGCTCCTAGTCCTCCTGGGAAACCATCAAAAGTGTCACAATCAGCACAATAAATAACAAGCGTAGGAAAATCACATGCATGGGAGAATAAAATATTTCCAAGTATGAAACCTTAAAAACTAAACAATAATAACCAATTGCAGTCATATAAATAAAATATCGAGTAATGTATAAGATATACCAGATGAAGAAACACAGATATACCCAGGAAGGGCCCCACACCACTAGGCAGTCATGTACAACTTCCATAGACAATATTCTTTTTGAAGAAATGTTAAATTCAAGATATATTTCACCATGATCCATGCTATAAGATAAATTAAACAATGAGTTATAGCTCAATTGGGCTCCACCAAAATAAAACACATTTTTCTATAAAGGTTATGATCCAAAGATAGGGGTCACCCCCAGAACTGCAGTTGGACACCACAAACCCAATCTAGACCAATTCACCATGCAAGATTTGTATGCCAATGATTCTAAAAACCCTAAAAATGTGTCCACCTTGATAGAGGATCAACACCATAATCAGGTAGGTTCTTCTGATTCTATAAACTCCAACTAAGGATGATAGAGGATTGCAATCCAGTCTCACATATGAAAACCACAACTTTATCTGAGACTCGACCTCTAGAGGGGATCACAATCAAGTGATGTGGATATAATTCTATACTATAACCCTAATTAATGGACCAAGGGAACACACTCAACCTATACTAGTAAAAACTAGGAAAATGAAGAGCCGGAATCCCTCTTGATAGGATTACTGGGCGTGTCCTGATGCGGGGGGGGGGGGAGACGACATGTTCATCTATCCCATGACATTCCCATGTAGATGAACATCAAAAAACATGTATTCTCCATTACATACTGTGTAGGATAAGTACATGGAATATAGAGACACACAGTTTCCCCCCTATGTTGCATGTCTTTTTCTATGTACAGAAGTTGTGTCTACGTACCAGTCCATCTATTTAAATTCATGTATGTGTCTAAGTACAAAACATTCCATATAGTAGAGTAATGTTTATCATCATCATGGACATCTGAAGTAAACTCTAAGGAAAATGTTTAGGGTCACACACTATGTGATAGGGTTCACACACCAAGTGATCATCATCTCATTCCGAAACCCAAGCCTCCACTGAAGGGTCCCACACGATGTCTATTATGGAGTTATACACATTTTTTCTCGGGAATTTTCTAGATACAATGTTCTTCCTCCATTATTCCTCATGTTCCACTTCCAACTTTATTTACTCATAAAATCACTCTGTATATCCTATATCTATGTCAACATTACCATGCCACTGGTAGCCTACCAAAATCCAACCTCGAAACGAATCAGAAAACTCACCTATAAGGTTTTTTTGTCACATGCTGCATAGGAAGGGTTTAGAAACCTAGATCCATTCTAGTTATTCCTATATCTATACATCATTATCTTCTATCCCAAATCCACAACCAATATTGTGTTACTTACCCACAGTTTCAATCCGTTGTCCCAAAGAACGGTTGTACAACCATTTGTAATAGGTCATTCATCAAACTATTGGCCAAGGTATTACCAATGATGATCACATGAAGAAATTGGTTAGAAACCCATAAATCAAAAATGTGAGGACTAAATCCTATCCATTGATCATTTTTCCTTGATTAATTTTCATAGGGTGGATGAACAAAGAGGGTTAATCAACAATTGAAGAATAATTCTATCAAATATAAATCTACCGATGATAAATGAGTCAATCCTTGTACATTGAATTGATCTATGTTCAATTTGTGATTAAGAATGGGATGAAATTTACAAAATAAACTTATTTGATTTTGAATATATCATTGATGAAGAATGGTTACATTTTCACAATTGGTTAGATCCTCCAACTCCACTAGTATGAAGATCCACGATCCGACCCTAATCGATTTTAGTCTGATAAGACTGCTGTCTCAAAATGGTGTTTAGGTCCTCACATTTTAGTGTCAAACCATGACATAAATTTAAATCCATATTATTATATAGGGAGGAGGTCGTTGCATGGATGAAAATAAAATAAATTCAAAACTTTAATTTATTTTATTAATTTCACACACGAAACAATATTTTCACTAAAGACCCATTCCAAACAATGCATGGTCATCCCTAGGGTAAAACCAATGTTTTATCTCAATAGTGAACTCAGATTTCTGATCCCAGTATCGGTTAAGGAGTTATTACACTTTTTCTGAAAACCCGTGCACATGTGATTTTAATTATTTTAATTTCTTTCAAACATTAATTCCATGAACATCGTTCCTCGGAACGACACACCATATTAGTGCATCATCTCCAAAATAATTCATATATTATATAAAAAATGCACAAAGAATTTGAGATGTCACACTGTGGTGGAATAAAAACATATCTCTCAAAATAATCACAAATATAGAAAAAATATAGATTCCATTTCAATAGAACAAAGTTGTTGATATATATAATATACTATAATCATCTTGTATGTTTTCATATATTCATAAAAGTATCAAGAAGTACCAATATTGTAGAAATATTTTGGTGAGGGTACATTCAATGTTTTTGGTTATGCATTTAAGATAATAATTGGGTTCAAGGTTTTTTGTATTTAGGATAAAAATAAAATTTTATGAAAATTATTCATTATGGTTCATTAATATTATTTGAATATTTCATATTATATTCTCTACTAGTGTCTAAACATGTGTGTTGTCTTAGGCCCACTCTTAATGAATCTTAGTGATGATTTAGTCAAAGAAAAAAAATAATTTTTGGGAGATTTCCCCTATGTACATTTTTACAATTGTTGGATCCACATGATATTATCTATAGTGGGATATATTTTATAGGAATCTATACACACTATTACATTACCAAAACATAGGATGGTTTTTACCCAAGTAAAATATTAAGATTGGCAACGGTTTTGGTAACTCTTGAATCGAAATAATATATAGAAGGGGTAATAATATAAATTTATAAATCCATTTAATTTATATACTATATAAAATGAAATACATGGTGAATATAACATGTGTCCCAAATAATAAAAATTTATATGGGAACCCCACACCTATAACATAGTTTGTAATACCAAAAAAACGTCATAAATGATATGGATTAAAATTTAACATAAAGTACCATAAATAAATTAATTTCATGATATAAAATGTCATAAAATAAGTATATAAACCACAAAATGGAAATTAGGTTCATAATAAAAAAAATCATGTCCAAAAGACATGTATTTTTGTGGGAAAACCCTTTCACCTTGTCCTTACAACCTTGAAAATTATTTAAAACCCTATATAAAAAAAATATTAATATTTTATTTATTTAATTATGTAGTTTCTTTTGTCCCTCTTCATTTATAATCTTCATAAATAATCATTATCTCTATGAATTCTAACTAGTTTCTATATTGTGTGTTTATAGTGTTAATCATTTATACTAGTTTCATAAAATGAGTGTCTTTATTTATTCTTATTCAAATTTACACCATTAATATTTCATTAAAATTATATTTAGGGAGTTTTTATAATTATTTACTATGTTTTAATCTCTTTCATGAGTTCTTTATACATTATCCTTGATGATTAAATTGATAACAAACATGTTTCTCCTATTTGTATTAAGAAATTGTTGTTTTATTTATTAAGGAATTGAATAATTATACAAACACTCTAGAATCATAAAATAATTATTTAAATATTTATATTATATTATATTAGCATTGATATCTCCTAATACATTCATGATACACATTCATATTATTATTCAATATAGTGGTTAAACAAATCTAAATATTAATATACCCTTATTTAAGGAATTATTATAAGGTTGTTTCTTAAATTTACATACACAAGGAAAATAATGATCATATTTAGTATTTATTATTGGGATAAGAAATAATGATAAATTAATTAGAAGTAGAAATGGATATTATATTATTTAATAATTTGATTAATATATTTTCTTCTTACAATTCCTATTGTAAACGATTGTATTAATGATGATCATTTATTAATGATACCATTAATATGATCTCTAATATTTCATACCAAGACCTTATTAATTTAATAAAAAATAAATGTACTTCCTAAATAATTCATAGGACCATCAATGATGGGTAGTGATGAAAAATGAATTTCACTATTGTTGGACGTTGTAGTTCCCACATGTTCAAAAATAATGATTTATTATTAATTGATGTGATATACGAATAAAAAATATCAATACCTTAAATAAAATAACATTAAATCTCATTAATGATTCTAATATCTTTTTTATAGTGTGGCTATAATGTGTTTTATTAAAGAAACCTATGATGCAAATCTTGGTAGTTGATAATACTTATGTTGGGTACATTAATATTCCATATCAATATCCTAAAAAAGAAGGCCTTATGCTAACTATTGGTGAAAAAACGTTTTCTTAATGTAAAATAGGGTTCAATGAATAATATTTTGGAATTTTTTAAGAATAAATATGAAGTATATATGAGTCTATATGTGTTGAAAGTGTTACCAATTTTTTAATATATTGAATTGTAGTTATAGGGATGCCCATTATATTTTCAATGATCTAAAGTTTTAATTCAATGGTTAATGAACAAAAAATGGAATTAATGTAATTAATATTTTTTTAGGATCAAAATTCACTATAAAATCCTTCTTGGTGTGAATCTGTGTGTTTTAAGGATCTTTCATCTGACTATACAACTTCTACGAAAATTTAATTTTAATTTAGTGATTAATTTTAATCATTTGTAAGAAATTTTGATTAAAAACTTATATTTTCCCTTTTTCCTAATTTTATTGTTAATATTTACTGTTTGATAATTATTTCATAATATAATATTTCTAACAGATTGAAATGTTTTATTTAAAATATACAAGAATAACCGTGTAAAATGAGTCTTCATAACATACTTTTCTAAAATAATAAATTTAAATATATGAAAAAATAATCTTGAATATTTAATTTTAATTACATAAATTTCTAATTTATAATAAAATAAATTGTATGAGTCTTCAAATTCTTGCCAAAACAGAATCCCCTCTTGAAAATAATTGACCAAAAAATTGTCAATTTTTACTAAATTAAGATTTTAATTATTTTTTAAAAATTCATGAATGGTATTTATATTTCAAATTTCATATTAAAATTAATTATTTTTCACTATAATATATATTTTATTACAAAAAAATTCTTATGAGAGTTACTTTTTATTTATATCGTAGAGATGATATATGATTTTAGATTATAATAGCAATTGTTTTTCCACTATTAACCAAAAAATCAATATTTTTATCAAAAACCCCAAAATACATCATAAGATAAATTTTTTTATAAAATAAAAATTGAGATTTATTTCTTTAAAATATATTATTACATAATTAAATTAATCATTTAAATATACTCATGAATAAATCTATTTAATAGTGAGATAGTCCAGGATATGGTGTTTACCTACTAAAGTATGGTCTCTTATATTATATGTATCTTATGAGATCTATTTATCTTATGAATGTGTATCTATCCCAAGATATTTTTCTATATAATGAAAAAATTTATCTCAAATGATACTTTTCTATCACATAAAACTGATACAATCCTAGAGATGTTTCAATCTTATGATACTGTTTCAATCATATACAACTATTATAAAATATAAAATAGATTATATCCTATTTGAATTTTATATGGTATAAAAATAGTTCTATCTTATGATATTTACTGGATTGTGGGATTTGAAAACATGTGTGAATCATTATCATATGAAATTTTCCTTCATATGATAATTTACTCTACGATATCAACATTACAATATTTTTTGAACACCTTGAAAATTATCCTTGCATGATTTGTTGAACTCTTTAAAATGTTCCTTATGAGATCAACTATATATTCTAAATGATATTTATGAGTTCTCAATATTTTGGGATATTTTTATTTTATTATATTTTTATGATTTAATTGATTTATTTTATTTCTAATTTTTATTTATATTTAAAAATAATATTTAAGGGATTTTTAAAATGCTTAACGTAGTGTTTATATTTTTTTAATATTATTTTATATTGTATTAGTGGTTTTTAAAGTAATAGAGTGTTATTTATTTACAAAATAAAATTATGCTATGAGTATTAATGGATATGATGAGTGATTGATATAGAGGATATTTTGTATTTTTTAAAAGTTCATAAATATCATTTTATAATATGGGAATAATCGATATACTTTATTATATCACGCTTGAGAATTTTGGAATGATTAATTGAGTATTATCATTCCATTAAAAAATGATGATAGTTGTGGGGATAATTCTATTATTAATATTATTATTCCTTTTAATAATTATAAATATTATATAATGACTTATATTAATTCTATTTCTTATTTAATTAGTAACTATAGCTATAGATGAAGCACCTAGTCTCTAATATGACTGATATACCATTCCGCTTCCCTTATCTGAACCACATAAATAAATTCTTATCTTTTATGAAAAACTATCAAATTGTTGAATAAATCAAAAATACAAACACATAAGTGTATTACCACTAATTCCTTATAAAGCCACATTTAATTACTACTCATGAACTAGTTTATGTGATTCTATTTCATTCATTTACTAACATTGACATAGTATCCTAAAACATGTTCTTAATTCTATCGATTTTTCAGCTACACATAAAATATATTTTGGTTTATATTGTTTTCATTCCAAAAAAAATTCTCATTATCAGATAGTGGAAAATGTGTTCTAAAATTCAATATAATTTATACTATATTGTACATTTTATGGTTTTATTGTTATTTCAAGATATGAAGTAAATGTTGTAATGTGGTTGTGACTTTCCATTAAAAGTTTCTTTTGTTGTGTGGTTGTTCCTTGACTATAAAAAGGTTGGTCGTAATATGGTTGTGATACCCCAAAGAGTGATATATGAATTAGTGTTTATGATATCTCTCATGGATTGGATGGTTGTTATGTGTAGTTGTTCATTCACTTTGATCTAATCTATTATAATTATCTTTGTGTTTTTTCTAATTTTCTATAAATAATTTTTTATTAAAAATAATAATTAAATTTTAAATTTTAAAATCTCAAATAGCTAATGGTATTTATTAAAAATTCATATCTATTGTATTCAACACTATGTAGACCTTTTCTAGATCAACTAGGGCATAACTATATTCAAAACAATTAAATCCACTAGGGATTCCAGTAACCCATTTGGCCTATCATAGGACCCCGAAAGATTGATTCCTTACTCTTTTAGCTACATTACCCTACATAGTGGCTATATATCCTCTATGACTCCTATAATGATTCCTGATATGGGATCACCTTTGAGCATATATTATTGTCTCAATAATATACCCAAGATTATCAGGTGTCTAAATGGGCTTGAGTTGACTGTATTTTACTTTAATATATTTATAGGTGTGTGTAATTTTCTAAATCATAATAAAATCTAAATCATAAAATTTATAGTGCATAATGGTGACTCTGAAAAAATTCATTAATGTCTCAAACATAGATCATTATTGAGAAAATAATATTTCACAGTAGCCTACTAATTCCAAGACTCCTAACTTCCTTTTCAACTACCATAATTTCATCAAAGGTATTGCCCGAGTAGATTTCATTATTCTAACATTATAAAATTTGAATATATCATTTGAAAATTTTATTTTTCATAAATATATAGGAATAGTCTTTTCAAATATTCTATAGAAATAAAATATTTTAAAAAATATTTTTCTATTATATATGAAATAATCTCTTTCAAAATGAGTTAATATTCATGAATTGGCATAAACATAATGAAAAACAATTTTACAATCCATTTTTTATTTTGTACCCTCCAAATCATAATCATGTAATAAAATATGAAAACATTAATTAGAATAACAACCATTTTCCAATATATTCATAGTCATTTTAACTATTATTCATTAGCATATTAACATTAAGCCTCCTTTAAATTTTTTCCAATGAAATTCCTTAAAATAAAATTTAAAAACACAACAAGTGTTCTAAAAACATAACTTATTAGGGCAGGATGCTATGAAAAATATTTTATAGAATTTTAAATCCATTCCATAGAATATTAATCCTAAAAATAATATATAGAATACCTAAACTTATAATCATTAGTTATATTTGGGAGTTGAATTTACATACAATATATTCATTTGAATGTCACCATGAAAGAGGGTTATGAGAATTAGGAATAAGGGATTTTTCGTCCCTAGATATATCTGACCTTTTGAAATCCATGATTGTGTGGGGTTTATATATCATCGTCAAGAAAATCCATTAATCGTATATAAATATCATTGTGTATTCATTGTGTCACTTGTTAGGAGGTACATATCGAATCCATCATATGAACTGAACTCATGGCTATAAACATGGATCATGATATATATAACAATGAACTGTGGATTTATGTAATGGATAATAGAGATAACTTAATATGAAAGGGGTTGAATCTCCTAGTTACGGTTTTCTAGAGGAATCCCAAATCTATAGGAACCATTTTGGAACCATATGATGTTATGAGGTTGATATACCTTCATTTTATTTCATCAGATTAATGAAATTTCTAGGGAAAATCCTCTATGGTGGTATATTATAACAACTAGATATTCTAGAAGGTATTTCTCTTTAAATTAATATATTAAGTTTTATATATTTTGATACATAAAACACCAAACCGAAGTTAATAATCCTTTTAGAAATAAAATATTCAATACATAACAAGATATAAAAATTATAAAATAATTAGATTAATAATTGCATTTTAATGTTAAAAGAGATCTCATTCAATTAGGAAAATATCATTACTTCTAAATATTTTTTAAAAAACTATATATTATTTTTAAATTTTTTATTATTGAATGATATCATTCAAATGAACAGATAAAATTTATTAAATAAATGGGAAAATAAATTATTTATGTCTATGAAATAATATAATAACTATAATAAATAAAAATTTAAAAATTCACAGCTAGAAAAAGTTTTTTATTATATATTATATGTGGTATTATTTAAAATTTATATTTCTCGTATTTCAAGTATGACGTATGATGAAATAAATTATACATATTCTAATAAATTTCCAATTATTTAATTATTCTTAATTATTGAATAATAATTATAAATTCATATTTATGCTTGAGAATATATCTCCCAAAAATGAATTTAATTATTATTAAGACTTATATCAAAATTAATGTTTGGTGCCTTTAGAAATATAATCCATTATAATGGGTTAGATTTTTAAATTTTTTATTTTAATATATTTTATAATAAAAATTTCATTTTTATTCGTAAAATATGTTTCTAAGTAAAAGTTAGTCACTGTTGTAATGGTAAAATAAGGAAAAAATTAAATTAAGGGAAAAGGTCATAAAATATCAAAAACAATATATTTCAATTGAAAGGTAATATAATTCATGAAATTTACTCATACATTATCTATTATTTGTTTTATATTTTCTAATTTTATGAAATTAAAACCATATATATTTATTGATGAGTAGTTGACAAAGTGGGACTCTAGATCACCTATAATATAAACCCTCCTCAACCCACATGAAAATTAATTATACATTATAATATTAGTAGAATTACTACCCTTATTTTCACTAAAAAATTGTCATACCTGAAAATTCTCTTTTTTTTGGATTTTCAAAATACCCGCTTTATTGATGAGTAGTTGAAAAAGTGGGACTCTAGATCACCTATAATATAAACCCTCCTCAACCCACATGAAAATTAATTATACATTATAATATTAGTAGAATTACTACCCTAATTCCCTACTTTCTAAGAGGATATCTATGTGGATATTACAGTCTTCACCACAAGTTCTTATCTCTTCTTAATCGAACTTCTTTATTTTCTCCATCCAACTCTTCTAAAACATTATTTTTTACTCTAATAAATTTTTCAAAAAAATCATTATGATTTTGTAAAATAGGTATATTATTATAAAATAATAATTTCATTTCCATTTAGTCATTATAATGTTTTATTGTTTCAGTTAGTTGTACAACCAACACGAATGATGTTATATTTTTTAGTAGAAATTTTTTTAATTAATCATAAATAATATTAATATGAAATAATAATGATAGATTTTATATTTTTTTCATAAAAATGGAGTAGTAATATACATATGTATATTCATTACCAAAATTAGATCATTATATGGAATAAAAATTCACAAATGACATATTTTAACGAATTCTATAGGAACATCTCCATAAGTTCCTTCAAATGACCATATGTCTCCTAGAATATATGAAAACATATATTACAAGTTCAGGACCAAACATATGGTAATGAACCCATGAACATGGATAAACTATTGGAACTGTTAAACTAAAATATTCATTGAAAAACTGAAGATCCATCACATAGATATTAAATTTAACTACAATCAACTAATATATGGGTAATAAGTAATTATGAATTATTTTAATTTTATAAAATATCTATGAAAAAGGTTTTACTCATATGAATATTTAACATAATTTTAATATATAGGTATTTAGAGTATATTTAGACAATTAGATTTTCTAGGTAATGGTTTTAATTTTTGAATATCATTTCAAATTAATATTATTTGTAAATAAATTCCATCTATTGAAAATATATTTTTTATATTTAAGTAATTATTATTTTCTTCTCCTTTGGTTTTTTTGTTTACATGAAGATTTTAATTTCATATCCCTTTTGGTTCACAATTCATATTAAATGTTACTAGTATGTGGAGTTGAGATTATCTATTTTTTTCATCTTGGATGATTTTTCTTCTTTATTTATACTAATTTTGTTGTTTAAAAAATGTTTTTCTATAAACATAAATTCTATTATAATATCACAATATTTAATATTTTTATTATTATTTTAAAAAACTCACAAATAGTTTTTAGCATCTTCTGCATACGTTGTTTTGTATTTCACTTCCTTTCTTTACCAATGGGTGAAGAGAATATTCTATTATAACATTTTAAACATGAAAATGTTTCTTACCATATTCTTTATATTTATTTATGAAATCTCTCCTCTTATTTTTCATGGATTTATAATCTAATTATTAATATTATTGTTGTATAATTTTTTCAATTTTGAATATAAGTTATTAGTAAAAATAAGTCATTCCTTATTTTTTTCAAAATAATTTATTAATGCAACTATATTGAGTTTCTCATCTAGGTAATAATTATTAAATATTCCATATTATTAGTAGGGTATATTCTATAATGATTCAATCCATGTCCTTTAAATATATGTCTTATCATAATGTTTTTAAAATATTTCATTAAACATATATCATTTATAAGTGATAATTAAGAAATTATGTAATTCGAAATTTTTTCATGTTCACATAGCACAAATATGTGTGGATTTCATTAAGTGATGGGCTTGACCACAATTATTTATTCTCACAACACATTTCATAAATATTTATATCACATGAGATGACCTAAGAGGGAAAAATAATGGAACTTATTCAACTACATTTTAATGGGAAAGTGGAGTAAAACCAATAGGCTAATTTCAACCACTTGATGGTGGTTTTGGTAGTGATCCTGTAAAATGAAATTTTTTTCTATACTGATTTTTATGATGCACTCTTATACCTAATTTTCTAGTGAAGGTAATGCTTCCATGGATCATGTTTATTTAATTACTTTCTTACACCACTCATAAACATGATTTATATTTGTGACGTGACTCATTGTTTATGATATATAATTTTGATTTATGATTCTCTTAAGTTATTTACATGAACTTTTATTGTGTTCTCAAACCCATATAATCATCTTATTCTAACTTTATAAATTTAAATCTGATATATTTATCCTTATTTAGAATTTTATCCTACCATTTCTCATTATTATGTTCTCCATGTAATTAAGTACCTTATTATATATGATATGACTAGAAGGTTGTCATGTATATTATATATATTTATATGGAAGATGGTGAATTTTTTGAAAAATAATTTTGTTATGTGTCTAATCTCATAAAAAAATTGCCTATAGGTTATGGGGTTTTATTTATTCTAATATTTAATGAATTATAATTTAAATTGATTTAAGATGAATGTATGTCATGGTTGTTCCATATTACAAAAATAGGTTATTTTTATACCAAAAAACA
Organism: Viscum album; assembly: GCA_963277665.1. Taxonomy (NCBI): domain Eukaryota; kingdom Viridiplantae; phylum Streptophyta; class Magnoliopsida; order Santalales; family Viscaceae; genus Viscum; species Viscum album. The sequence goes on along the minus strand of OY728145.1, from coordinate 272,205,161 downwards.
TATTTGATGTTCTAAAAGTATCATGATGATTCATAAGCTAGAAGTATAATATAGGTAAAATAAGATCATTATTATATTTATATTCTTCATATAGTGATCCTATGAAGATAATTATATTTATTACAATAGTGTAATATTTATTGAGTAGATTTTTCTATAGAAGGGAAGAAGATATTTGTCATATTATTTTTTAAATCCTCAGGATTTTGGGTAAAACCATGATTAAATTTAAGAGATATGATATATTTATTATTATTATAGATGTATATTTATTATTAGAAATTTAATATAACATTAATTTTGAACAAAATATTTCATTGAGACATAATAAATTCAAATTTTATGTTTTTGAAAAATGTTACACTGAGAATGTTTTTAAAAATATTTTAAATGAGTTATCAAAGTTATTATCATAGAGATAATATATATTTTATTTTATTTTTTCAAAATGTAATGTTCACTAAATGTGTCTATTTATAAAATTTATTTAATGGAATAAATACTTTTTATGTTTTTTATGTATATATTTATTTATTTTCAGAATTATGTATAAAATAAATGGGTGAAATATCTAGTTTGGGATCCATATTTTTTAGTGAATAATCATTAAATGTCATTTACAATATTTAATGTTTTTATTAAATGAATATCTGGTAAGGATACCTTCAATTGATATTAATATTACTAAAAAAATTAAATTGTAAGTACTTTTATTATTTCATCACTTTTCCAATATATTTATTTGAATCTCATGTATGGGGTGAATTTATTAAAATGTGATGTATTTAATATTAAGAAAGATATGAGTTTATAATTGATTATTTATTCCATAGTGAATGTGTTATTTTATTTTTTTCCTTAATTATTTATCATTCATGTTATATTATTCTAAAAGGATGGAATTAATTTATAAAATTACATTAATGGTGTCTGGTTTTTTATAGTTAGATCCTAATAATATAAAGCTATGTGTGATACATTCATAACATTATTCCATAGGTAAATATTTAAAAAATACTTGGATGAGTTTAATGGTATAGTTAATTGTGGTTGTTTCATATATTATATTATTCATGTTTTTCACCATTGATAATGTACTCACATTGGACTATATAAATATTCTATGCTCGTCCCTCTGTAATGGTGCTTAAATTTTGATTAATTATTTATAGGTTTTTTTAATTTCAGAGTTTTTATTACATTTATTTGTAATTTTATTACTTATAGGAAATTAATAAAGTTTAACATGGGTTAAATCTTATGAATTATCCATTATGGTTCTATTTCCAACAATTATATTCAAATATACTAGGTCTCTGAAGATGGAATTTTTTCTTCCTGTTATGAAACATATAAACTATCCTATCTTTATAGTTATTTTTGATATAATAATGCTCAATTATATTAGTCAATATCCTATTTTAGGGCCATGAAATGGGAACTATTTTCTATACAATCATTATTTTTAAAATTATATATTATTTTTTTATTCATCTGATAAATACATTTTCATTAAATTAAAATAAAATTAATATATATTATATGAAACATTTTTACATAAGATCCATTAAGACTTATTACATGATACTATTCTATTTTATAATTATTTATTAGAGAGTATGATATGATCTATCCATGTGGTGATGTAGAATGAGTCGTGGGAATCATTTTTACTTTTTATCCACTTAAATATTTAATTCATTATTCTCTTATGAGTTCTATATATGAAAAAAATCTAATCCTTAGGTATAAAGGGTATGCGTATGATGACATACCATGGTAATGTTGTTAGTGGATGTTTTATGGTTCATATAGAGCACGTTGGTGGAATGAAATTAAATAAAGAGGTTGTATAACTAAAAATTTTGAATAAATAAATTCTTTTCTAGATAGTGAGTTTTAATATAAGGGTAAATAAAAAACCTTGATTGTAAGGAATAATTTGGGATTGGATGAAAATGTATGGAAAATATTTTAATAAATAAAATTATAATGGATATGTGATATTAAAACATTTGAGTTTTATAATTTAATTAACATAATATTTTAATATACTAGTGATTATGATTTATGGATTTTGAAATAAATCATAAAATTTATTAAAGGACCAAATTGTTTTTGGTTAATGTTTGTTATTTAGTATTTATTAAATAATTAGTTGGTAATGTTATATTAATTAAAATTGTGCCTTTAGTTAATATATATATGTAATTAATTGATTAATTTTGAGTTAAATAATTTATTTGGGTGATTGTATATTATTTAATAATAACTCATTATTTAATAGAATTAAGTTATTAATTAATGTAAGTTTTTCAATAATTTGATGTATTTAATTATTAGAATTTTATTATTTAATGATTTTAAATATATAACCAATATAAATTATTATTTAAGTTGTATAAATTAACTACTTGATGGGATTATGTAATTATTTTATAAAATTCATCATCTATGATGTTGGTGCAAGACTATAGAGAGGAAAAGAATCATGTTAATTAGTGGATTGATTTCAAGGGGGAATGAAAAAATGGAATAACATTAATTGATTTATATTTATGTCATGGTTTTATAGAAAATAATGTAACATTATTTATTAAATTATAATCTTTAGAATCTATAGTAAAAGGGGCCAATTTATATTTAACAATACACACCTCCCGGTTCTATCTTTATATTCTTTCTCTATCACTTATCATTTATCAATATCTGACCTCCCTTCATTTTTTATCGATCATCATTTTTTATTCTTCGAATCATGTAAATATTCATCATACGACTAAGAATTTAGGAACCCATTCCATTAATATTTATTCTTTTTTCATATGGATTAATGCATATTTTTACTTAATGTGGGAAATTGGGGGGTTTTCTATTTTTTCCAATGATTATAATTATTTTTAGGGTTATTCATGTGTTTTTTGGTTTTGGTAGATCATTCATGATAGACAATTTTTTATTTTAACTTATATTTCCATTGGGTATTTTTTTCAATTTGAGTAAGTGTGTTTTTTATCTAAAATATTGGGATATTTATAGGATTAGTGCCTCCAGATTATTTTTGGTTTAGACTTTTATTATTAGACACATTCTCTAAATCTCATCACACCCAAAATAAGAGACCAAAACCTTTTCAAATTATTTTGTTTATTTTAATGTTTTTAAATTTACATATATTTCATCTGATTTTATATAATTTAAGTGATTTTTTTACATTAAATCCTTGAGGTTGTAAAAATAATTTGAAACCATATGTGAATTTTATTTTAGGTTATTATATTTTATTGAAACCAAAATTTATAGTCATGTTAATATTTGGTTATTAACGATAAAAAAACAAAAAATATTTTTTAGCTATATTTGATACCATGTTTTATATTTTATCAAGAATTAGAACTATTTAGGGTACCTGAATTTAATGATATTGAGTTATGTGGATTAATTATAATGAAATTAATTATGCCAAATTGAGTTTAAATGGAATTGTATATAAATATGTATTTATTAATTCTAGAAATTTATATAATATTCATTTAATTTACTTTAGGGTTACTTTGATATCCTTAAAATATATAATTGAATCTATATATAGTATGTCAATTGATGATGAAAGATATACCTTCTTATTTAAATAAAAATATATATGAGTGGGATCTATTATGACTTATATTGGGTACTTTATGAGTGTGATTATTTACTTTATAGGATAATATAAATGTAAATTTTTTTATATATATGAAAGGGTTGGTTCGAAATCTGATAGCTGGTTGGAATATAAAACATTTGATAATAGTGGTTCGTACGGGAAAAGTTGTTGTGATATTTTTTTTCTTTATCACCAATATTTGTGGGAAGAAATAATAGGAGTGATGATTATTTCCTCTTAGAGATGAGGTAGTCTATAAAGATTACATGGGTTTCACATGAAGTAAGATGATATTATTTTAGTTACTTTTATGTAATGTGGGTATATTATAGATTCACATAACATGGGGTAAGATTTTTTTACTACTCATATACTATATGATGTTTTGATTCATATGTGTTACTTATATATATGGTATATTAAGATGACAGTATGAGTCTCTAAAAAATTCATTTTTGTTCTCTAACTCGCTACTGGGAATTATCCCACACTATACATTTATGTGTTAGTCAAGATAACATGAAGGATATTTGTATAATTATTTTAATAATGCATCATGTTATATAGTTTTTAGATATTTAGTTCCAAATTAATTTCATTTATTTAATTTTCCCATCTCATCGTATTCTTGAAATCCTTAACATACTCTGGGATAATATTTCACACACTAATTTATTTATGTATTTATGGAACTTCATATTTAATTTTTTTTATTATTTTATACATATTGGGAACTATTTCCATATTATTTATCTAATTTGATATAATAAATTCTATTTATGGAAAAATATATGGTGGGTGTGGGTTGAGATTCATTATATCGAATGTCATAAACATGGTCACATGCATTACCATTGTTCATTTTAATATGAATTTGTTTTGTTAAGTGGTGATATCTTACTGATTAATCACACTCCCAACCAATATGTACACTTTTTACACACATGAAAATACTACATATTGAGTTTTTTATCAGGACTGAACTCATTCCTGGGATTTCTATTGGATGTAATGTCTTTAGGATACTACAAAATAATTGTGTCCCTTCGGCCATCTATTCCTTTTTTCCTTTTTGTTAGATTAATGTTCCTATTATTTTTTGATGAGATTAATTTTTTTCAATGAATCACGTATTATTTTTGTGTCTTGAAGAAGGATGGTAGAGGAAGTATCCACTAAATACATAAATAGAAAAGGATTCCCATATAGTTTATGGATAAAAATATTGAATGTATTAATATCATTATAAATGAAAAAGGTCAATGTGATATTGAACCATAAAGAACATTCCCAGACTAATTCATGTTAGATCCACTACATAAGGGCATTGTATAAATAATAGTTATGTTAGTGAATCGATCACAAAGTTACCAATATTTATATATATGGAAATAATTAAGGAACTATTCTTTGATGAATAAAAAATTATGTGATTTTAAACCTAGAAATAAAATGTAGTTAAGTAAATTAAATAATCCAAATTATGTGTTTAATTTAATTAGAATAATATTAGGAACAATATAAATGGTTTGGGATTAGTATAATAATCTTTAGAATTTGTTGAATCAATTAAATGGTATTTTCTACTGATATTATAGGACTTGAATTGATTTAGGTATTCTATTAATTATATGGAATATGTTATAGATTTATGATTTTACAATAGAAAATGGATAAATCTATATATTATTATATAGTTAATTGGATAGGAAAAGTTTTTAACATATGAATAACTTAGTGAAAAGCCCATGATTCCATAATATTAATTTCCAAAAGACTTATTGAAAAATGGATTGGTATGGATACTCTAAATTTTCTTATGAATCATTAAAATACTACACATGATTCATTTTAACTTAAGAGATATGTTAATTTGAATCTATATATTTTTCATTACCAATAAGAAATGAAATATGGAAATTTCTGGAATTAGAATGATTCATTACAATATTTATATGTTTGATTTGATACTATGTATGAGTGATTTCATGTTTCTTATGAGTCATATGTAAAAAAATTAAAATGCATGTGATTGAGTAAATAACTATTTATGAGTTATGTAAAAATATGTATGAGTCATCTAAATATTTATATAATTCAATACTAAGTATTATTTTGATGATTATTATGAATTTATGTAATGCTTTAAATGCTATTATTTTAATGAAGAAATCTATCTGGATTATTCCAAATATATTTATTTCCAAAACAAAATGAATCTATTTTCATCCATAATTCTTGATTTTTGTTTGGGATATGAAATTAGAAGAATAGTGTTTATAATTACTTAATTAATCTATGGTACTCAAAATATATTATTTGAAAATAATTAGTCATTATCTATTTTGAATTATCACTTATGATATAGTTAATTTTCATAAATGATTTATAACTTAACCTGTTGTTGACTAATATTATGTGGATTAAATATGGGGTGAAACAAAGGGAATTTGTATTTTCCTAGAAATGAATACATCCTAGATTCATTAAATATTAAAACATTGAGTGATAATCCATGTGATGAACTTCATTATTTAAATATCACAATGTGAAATTTGTTTCTTATTGAATGATAATAGAGGATTGTGATGTGTTTCCATATAAAGTATACATGTTAAATAACTCTATATATGAAAAACATTCAAGATCTAATATAATGAATAATATGACCCATGGAAGAACTAGTTTGCATTTCGATTTTAATAGAGACTTTAAGAATGATTCATTGTAAAATTATATGGGAGGATGAGAAATGGAGGGAGAATCCTAATTCCAATATATAAATTTAGAATGACATATTACTATCGATAGAGAATAAGAAAATTATAAGATAAGGGTAGTTTTATTTTTTTAATAAGGATATCTATTGGTGTAAAATTAAGAATCATGATTGTGGGACAGACACACAAACATAAGATTGAGAAAAACTATGATGGAAAATAAATATGAATATTGGAACAAAAATTAATGGTAGATTTTGAATATTATTAATATATAATAAATATTTTCTCCCCCTGCATTTAATAATAAAAATGTAGATAAAGTTATTATTATATTTAATAGTGTTATAAAACTGAGTGAGTGAATTTGAATAAATATAACAAAGGACTCGAGGAAATAAGAACATGATATGAGTGTTGAAGAGAATATCTCTTGAGTATCAAATAAGAATAAGAAATATAATTCAATATGGTTCTCTTAAGAAAACTCATTCAATGTATAGAATAAAAAATAAATAAGTTCACATGATATAATTTTTTATATATGTATTTAGAAGAATAAGTGTAAGAGGATACTAACCAGAAATCAACATCCAGATGAAGAAATTGAAATATGAATGAATAGGAATATGGTCCTTTAATATTAAATATTATAGAACGTTAATTTGGAAGGATAAATATGATTATGTAAGTCCAAAATCACTACTACTGTTCATCATTTATATGGTTATTAACTTGTATATTATTGAGGATCTACTATATATTTTAAAATCACATTATCTTAAGGGATAGAAGAGTAAAAAATATATTAACAAATATTTTGTAGTTTGTTTCAAATCATAGAATAAGTTTCATATAATAAAACCAATAAAACCAATCTATTCAAGGATGCATATTTGATAATGAAAATCTTATGTTTTGTTGTTATGACAAAATGTTCTATAATAATATTTATATAAAAGACATTGGAGTTTCCAAGTCAATTCAGTTAACTATTGTGATGTTTTTTGATGCACATCTAGTGAGATGTTATACATAGAATTTTTTTAATAATTATTCTTGGACCCTTTTTATGATATTAAAAAATAATTAGGTACATGATTATATTTTTCTAATAAATTGCAATTGATCAATGATTATTAGTTTAAAATATATGGTTAGGAAGAATAACTTGAAATAAAAAGGATTAGGTTTCAAACACAAGGTCTAAACATTATAAAACACCATGTGATTATATGTGTTTTCATTTTATATTGTGTGTGGTATTTTGGGTTGTATTTGAAGAAAAATATATCAATTCATATTCTATTTGGTAACATAGACTCAAATATTAAAGGGGGTCAAATACTGATATATAAATTAATATTTATTAAAAACAATTACATAACTAAATCTCCCCACTGTCAGTCATGTGTGTGAATTATTCATCACCACAAATCATTTTAAATTTTCATAAATCAATATATAGATCAGTGATAACCATAGAAATTATACTCTAATAGTGGACACAATCCATTATTACTCACATGTTTTGTTTTATCTAACATTATTACCTACTTTTGGATTAATTTTAGTGACATAGTTATATTTATATAAATATATAATTTTTAGATTTAAATATTTTTTCAATGTCCCTCTGATAGAAAAACAATATTCCATAAATGTTAAAATATAATTGGATATATAATTAATGAATTTTAAAATAATAATTATATAAAAGATATTATTTTTAGAAAATATATGAAAATTAAATAGGACCAACTAATATCTAAAGGAGAATATGGTGTTAATGGTCTATATAAAATGTCTTAAGATCATTCCACTGGTGATTCACAATTAGGATATGAAGAAAATTGTTCTAGAAAATCACTCAGTAACATGTAATCTAAAATTCTACACTATCTAAAAAAATTTATTATTCATGTGGTAATATATATGTTTTCATACACCAAGGGACTAGAAGATAAAAATTTATATCTAGAACAATATTATCATTCCATGTAATATTCATTAGCTAAACAGATAATCATCATTAATTGTCTTAGAACGCTTTAGAAAACCTTGACAAATCTTTTTCACTAAGAAAAGTATAATTTTTTGAGATGATGAATAATTTTAATGGGTTATCAATAGTAATAATTTATAATTTAATTGTTCAATGAATTTAAAAAATTACATAAAATCTCCATATGTGTGAAAATTACACAACTAAAAGTTAAAATCAAGAGAAAAATGGTTTATAATAGAATAATTTATGAGAAAAGTAAAATACATGAAGATCAGGTGAAGAAGCAAATGAATGATTTTAAATATTGGGTGAATACACTGGAAGGATAGAGTTACATTATTAATTTGAAATGTCAAGATATAGATATCTGGATTTAAAATCATGAAGTCACTTGTGGATAATTTTCAAAATAACATGGGATAAAGGATAATGATACACAAATATCTAAAAGTAGAATTAATTCATTGAAGACAAAAAAATGGAGGGAATATGTGATGTGTTTATTTTAATGAAACATAAACTACTGGATCATGATGAAAGACACCCTATAGTCCTAATAAATTAGGTTTAGCTAATTCCTCAGTGAATAAAATAATTGAACTGTGTCAAAATATTGATTAATGTTGATGGATAAAAACATTTTTAAATAAAAAACGTATCAATTTTGGATTTTAAGAGGTCTTGGAATAGAATCCCCCCAAAAAATCTAAAAATAGTGTTCATGAAAATCAATAATAGAAAGGTTACAAATATGTCATTACTAATCAAGGAATCCAAAGAAATATGTTAGTTGGATATTGTTGGCATTTTTGGATGTTTGGATACATGAATCTTGATTAGTAGAAACATATATCTCTACTTGGAATGAGTTGAAGGAAAAATGTAGGAGGGAATTTTTAAAATAAAATAACCAATTGGATGAATCATAACTCATAGTTGAAGAATAATATTTCCTATATGAAATGCCTTTTGGGTTATTGTGAAATTTCAAGGATTATTGTTGTAGTGGTGGTCACTATTATGATGTCTGCTCGTGTATAGAAACCAATAAAAACTCTTATACTGATCTCAAGAGAGGTCTAAAAAATATAAATATTCTAATAAAATTGATTTTTAAATCATTTTAAATTTTAATTGAAAAAGAATAATTAATCAACCAATCTGATGAATGTAAGGAAGAAAGAATATATGTATGTCAAATTAATTGTTAAATGATTCTTCTATTTTAGTAAGTCATGAAAAATGATAGAACGTTAAAATATATAAAGTAAACTCATGAAATAAGGGGAAAATATGGAATAAAAAAGAGAAAAAATTTAAGATATATATAGAATAATTGGAATTTTTTCAAAAACACCAGAACAAGTAAATAAGACGCATCCAAATTATGGTAATTTAGAAGATCATGAAATTGTGTGTGGTAGGTGAATAAAATCTAGGAAATTATTTAAAACAAACTAGATTTGGCTCCCCAAAATTGATGGTCGGTTAAACGAAATAAGAAATGTGTATCATAATTATAATGTTGAATGTGATATCTCTAGAAAAGAATTCACACACAAAAAGAAGGATGAGCATATGAAAAATGAATTTACAACATTGTTGAAGATATAGTTAGAAATGGATGGAAAGAAATATAATTCTAAAAATAATCATGGTTCTTTAATTTCCATGAAAAAATCCTTTCTATACTATGAATAAAACTCAAGTTGAATGAAACCTTATTCTAACTAAATATTGTGATATTAGGAATGTTAAATAAATTTTTTCTCTAATAGATTTTCAAATTTTAGGAGAGGTGTTAAAGAGGAGAAATTATCAAGGTTATAATTTTTATGATATATGATGAAATACACCCATTATATATTTACTTCCTTGTAATATATTAATTTTTATATCATATTATTTTCTCTGTAAAACCAACGTCCAAAAATATTGGAGAATATTTCTTGATAAAGTATGCAATGATTAATACTGATGAGTATCATCCCCATATGGGTTATCATAGAGATATAGGATATTTTATATTGTTATTTTTTGGTTATTTCTTGAATATATATATCCCTTGTGAAAATTGAGGATGAGGTTCGATTTTATCTTTTCTAACAGTATTTTTTATTTATATTAATTTTGAGTATTAAGGGGATTTATTGTCTAAAAAAATTGAATGAGATATATACCTTACACATTAAATGTTTTGATGATTTTATGAAATTTATTGAAGGTTCATAAAATTTTCTAATAAACATTTCAATATATACCAAAGGAGTGGTTTAGAAGTGGTATCGTAGTGTTTTATTATATAGAAAATATGTTTATATAAATTTATCACCCTGGTTTTCTGCATTATGTTATACCAAGTAAATAAATAGATTTTGGTTGATGAAAACGTTTATTAAATAATATGTTTCCATACTTATATCATGTTTATGTGATTTATTGTCTCAATAAGGGATAAAATAAAAAAGGATGGAAGATGATTTTTGAAACTCTAAAGATAATGTGGGATAAATATTTTTTCCCTTTGAATAAATCTCTTTATATAAATGGTATTAATAAGGTGGATTATAACCTACATATACATATATATTTATTTTTTATTAATAGAATAAATATTGAAATTATTTTATGGGAACCATTTATTAGTATTAAAAAAATATAAAGGGGTTCATTGAAGTGCACATAGGTCTGCATTAGGAATATGTATATATAATGATGTAAATCAATGTGTATGTGTGTTGAAGATGAGTTAAGGAGGATGTATCCTCCCAATATAGAACATGAATATTCTAACCATAATTCTTATAGGTAAAGAGATTAAATTTGTTTCAATCACAATAAATGGAAAATGATTTTTTGATGCTTATACATGAAGAAATCTGTTGGAAAAATTCAAGTAGCATGCTTACAATAAATAATTAAATATTTAATAATGATTCTAAATTAAAGTTATGATACATTTTTTCTATTAATTAATATAATTTTTAAAAAATAAAATTAAAATATTGGTTTTTTGAATATTTATGTTCTCAAATAAATTTATATGATCAAGATTTAAATGTGGTGAAATGATCCATATGTTACATAGCATTAAATATAATGAAATTATTGAGGTTTTTTACATGGATGAAGGATAAAATTTTCTAGTATAAAATATGAATTCAATGGTAATCTAGTAAACTATATACTCTAACTTGATTTTTTAATATATTTTTATATACCATTAGAGTAAGCTAATGTGTTTTATATTATCATAATAATCCATGGAATTATTTTAATATTTTCTAATTATGTTAGATTTATTGAAGAAGTCTTGATGTTATTTGAATTCTCTATATATTTTTGGGATGATAATATGTATTATAGTGTTTAAGATTAAAAACAAGGAAATTTTGGATATCGTTGTATGAGTTATTTCATAGGAAAATGTGTTAATGTATGAGTCGATTTAAGGGAAAACAATGACTTTGTATGAGTCTTTACTAGAGAAACATGAAATACATTGTAAAATAATAAATACTCAATTTTTTATTATTAGTTGTTAATAAACTATGTATACTTAATTATTTGTCTTTATAGGTGTTATATTAAATCCTTGTGAGTGACATTTCTAAATAGAGATGAAATGTGGTCATTCCTTGATTTTGTACGATTCATTACTTTCTACATAAGTGTAATTAGATTTGGTGTATAAAAGATTTCATTTTATATATAAGTCATATATGAACAAGTTCATCATAGTATCACTGATTACAAAATAATGTATCTGTAACTTGAATATGGATATGACACAACACTCACCATAGTTTTTATAATTCTACTAAATCAAAAATATTTTTACAATATTAGGATTGTAAGGTCAAATATAATGGGATGAGGTCGATGCTTTTTTATCCTATTAAAGGTATCTTAACCTTATGTTTAGTCATGATTCAAACATTTAATTAGTATTATGGAATAATAAGAATAGATTATATCACTTTTTCATTAATAAATGATTTTCAAATGATAATATTTTAAAAAAATCAGTGGTGATAAAATATGAATTAAATAATATGATTAATGCACAATTATTTAATGATTTATAACATCACAATGAGATTTATTATTCAATATGTTTGACTATAGTTTTGTTCTTCAAATATTAATAGAAAATCCATTTTTTTAAATTACATTGAAAAGAATATATTCTAGATTTAATAAATCTAGAAATGAAGAGTGATGATTCATATACTAAACAGACCTGATTGCATATAAAAAATTCAAGTGTATTTCATTCTCAATTAGATGTAATTATTGGGATAAGTTTCTAGTTGTAGTGTACATGTTTAAAATTGAAACTATACAATTTTTCATTGAATCCTTCATACAATTATTGATATTTTCCAATCCACAACTAGTTTTCTGAATGTTTTTAATACTACCATCTAGAATGGTTTACTATGTGTTTCTATCAAAGGATAATAATGACAATAATACTCTCGTTATTTCAATAAAAACGTCTAAATAATATATCATAGCTGAGAGAAATGATAAAATTCAAATGATATGGTAATTCTATGTTTTTTACCAAGGAATAAATTTTGATGAAAAAAGAATTATTGAGATCGAGGGGAAAACACATACAGAAGAGTTTAATAAAATATGCACAAAAATAAATCTGGATCATGCAAGAAAATTTGATGGGATAATTTCATTATTGTAAATATATATTTCTTGTGTCCTAAAGTATCATGTTGTATTAAAATCCTACAAAGTCTATTCATTATGATGTTTTCCCATTAAATTATATATATTAATAACAATAACATGACCAAACATGAAATTTATCATGATTACATCTAAATAATCATAGAAGCAATAAATATGTTCATTCACATTAATTTTTTTAATAATAATAAATTTTCTACCTCTAGAGTGTATTCATCAAAAACAATTGATCGATAATACCACTCTATAGATTCTACAATCATTTCATTACTATAATCTAAATTAGAATCACTATTTAATTGATCTACCCATTAATTTTTATCTTGAATTGTTATTGATAGTACTTAGGGTTCAATAATAGTGTTAGTGATAATTTTTAATTTATATCCATTGATTAAAACAAAATCATGTAGGATCAAAGGTTTTTTTCTTAATATATTATTCTTTTAAGGGAGGATCTAGGTGGATGAAATTCTCCTTAGATTTATAGAAACCCTATATATAAATTTTAGGGAGAGAAGTCATAAGAGGGAGATTGTTATTATGCAAGAAAAATGATTTCAGAACCTCTTCAAAATGATATAATCATGTATAAATAGAGTTAGGTCATAAAAGTCAAGATTTAACATAGGCCGCTAGAAAATATAATAATTCTTATAGATCCCCATTTATAATAATATTATTATTATTTTATTCATTTGGATCATTAATGTACCATATATAATGTAATGGCTCAGATTTTTCCATGTATTATTTTTAAATAATTTAGGTAATTCATTTTAGACCAAGAGTAGATATGGTGTGTGGTTTTGAGGCCCAGTGTGCCTGGAATAAATGTTTGAAAAATATTAATCATTAAATATCACAGAGGTTCATTTTTTCTAAAAAAGTGGAATAACATCCAAATGGGTGGATAGATCAGAAATACATGGGCATTATTGTGTTCAGAGTTTCGAGTTTACCCAAGCCATGAATGAACATTGACCAGTGTGGCTCAATTGTAAAAAGTATTTTTTGGCATTTAAATAAATAAAATAACTGGAAGATTTATTTTACCTCAATGCAAAGACATATTATTTTAAATTATACTTTTTCATGAAATTCATGTTTTATCACTATAAACTTGGAATTCCTATGAAATTTTCCAAGGAACCCTCTTGAAAAATAATGAGGAAGGATCCATGGGATCATGGTTATGACAACCCTACTTTTTATTGCAACTTAAACATGATTTATTACATAAAACTTCACTTGATACAAAAAATAATATCGACAGGTTTAGTGTCGTTGGGGCATAGGATCATTACATAAAAACATGAAACATGAAATAAAACATCTTTATTTAAAACTTCCTTTACATGACCACTACATTCCCTCATACATAGCATTGCATGGGATAACCTGAGGACATGCATAAGAAAAGGGTGAGCTATAAAGACCAGTAAGGGAGTACAAATGGAATAACATGAGGAGTAAAATACATGTTAGGCATTAGGCATTTCAATATAGCATAGGATAAACATGAACATAAAGGCATGATAAAGCATGATAATCATAACATGGAAATGTGGCAACAACACTTAACATTGAATTAGCATGAGCCAAGGCTCATTGCACATGGAGCATGAGTAAACCCTCATTGCACATGAAGCACGATTAAACCCTTGTTGTACTTTAATTAGCATGAGTCAACACTCATTACACATGACGTATCATGATACTATACTTTACCCAATGCATTGGAGCACTATAAGGGTGCACCATTCTTAAACAATTCATTTCATGCATAAGTGTGCCACATGGATCATAAAACATGGATTCATAAACATAATAATTTATTCCAAGATAAAGGAATGTGGAATTCATAAATGAAACTTTACAATAAATAAGTAAATGTGCATAAATGTGAATACCCTTGATGGAGAAATGGGCATGGTATTCATTACACAATGACATTGGCTTAGAAAATCGGTGCGATTTCGGCAGCGTAACGGCGTGACATAAGAATTCATAAAAAAGGTTGATGAGAGAGAAAGGGGTTCCTCATCATATTTACATATAATGGACAGTGAGGAGGTCATATAGATACATGTCCCAACAATTGTAATGGAATTTAGATTCATGATACAAAAGTATTGCTTGAATATAAAAGAGGAGAGAGAAGTTCCTTTCGGAATTTCAGCATAGTAACAGGTGTACATGGGAGGCATTTAATGAGAGAGAAAAGGGTATCCCATCATTCAAACAATAATAGGTCAGTATGGGGGAGGTGAGAAACCATACCCCAACATTCATAATTTATATTTTAACGTCAATACAACTAATTGACAAAAATGAGAAAGGAAGGAGAAACCCTTACATGGAAGTGTGCTTCCAAAGGATAGAGAGAGGCTTGTGAGAGGCTTCTTGGGAGCTTGGGGAACCTTGGGAGGATTTTAGAGAGAGTAGGGCAGCAGTTGGACGAACTCCAAGGGATTTTAGTGAGGAGGAAGTGGGAGCTTGGGTGGGTTTATATAGGAAAGGTGAGGGAATTCTTTATTATTTAGGTTTGGGTCCCCTTACATTAAATTAATCCAAACCACAAACCATCCCTTGGTTTTTGCCCATGGTTTTTGGAAAAGGTAAGAGGAAAACATTATTTTATAAGGAAAAAGTCCTAAATTCTTAATGTATTAAGGTTGCTTATGTGGAGGTGAGTCACACTCCCATGGAAATTAATTTAAAAAGGCAAAGTGTTGAATATGTCTTGAGAGGTCCATTAATGCATTGAAAAGTAAGTCAAACAAACCCAAAATCCTATTATTTTAATGATAAAACATATATTGTCTGAACATAAGGATTATGGAATTTTATTACATCACCATTGGGTCATTATGATGTCATAAAACACATTATATATTTAAACGGTATTTAATTTTTACCCAAAAATTTGACTATCTCAGAAAATTAGGAAAAATTTACCATTGGATAATTTCGACGTCCTGATTCCAGAAATGACATTTATTTTATCTTAAAAAAATTCTAATATGTTAATTTTCACTTTTAAAATAAAAACCGGCATTTATCAAAAAATCGCGGGTTTTGAAAAAAATTTCTTTCAAACCTTAATAAAAAAATTTAATTGCATTCATAAAATTATAAGATGATTTATATTTAATAAAAAATTAATTTATTAATAATATTATTATTTTATTAAAATATTATTTAATAAAAAAATCCCTTCATTTAATAAAATAGATTTCTTAATTAAATATTAACTAAAAAACACTATTTGTACTTTTAATAACTATTACAATGTATCAAAAATGACTAGAAATTATATTCATTATTATATAAAAAAAATGTACATGAACATAGTAATACTTATTTGTTACATAACCCCTTAAAACAGCTGCATAAGACCTAAGGGTAAGGTGTGCGATGGTGATAGACTCTTGGGGCGGCTCAGATAACATCGCTCGAGTGGTAATCTCTATCAACTTACACTTTTCCCGTAGACGGTCACATTCGAGCTTGACATAATGAAGCTCAGCTTGGGCTTGGTCAAGGGAGAAGCCCAAGGATACCACCTCTTTTCCAAGCTCTGACAAATGGGTTTCGTATGGGGCAATTCTACTGGATGAGACCACCGCTTCCTTTGTCTGAGTGAAATTGGGTTCGTTAAAGCCTTATCTTTATACTAATCATGTGATCACTGTTCAATGACTATAAAAGTAACGGTCACAACTCTTAACATAAAACCAAAGAAGTTAACATCTTATAAAAACATTTTTCATAAAGAGACATTTAACTGGATCAAGAGGGATTTTCCATTAATGAAACTTTGGGTCGTTACAATATTCCCCCCTTAAGAAATTTCTCCCTCAAAATTTTCCTTTTCCCACACTAAAAAAAATGTGGGTAACTCAGGTTCATCATATCCTCTGATTCCCAAGTTTCTTCTTCAATCTTGTGGTTTCTCCACAACACCTTGACGAGGGGCATTGTCTTATTTCGTAGAACTTTTTCTCTACGATCTAAGATCTTCACTGGTTTCTACTCATAAGAAAGATCATCTTCAAATTGTACCACCTCGGAAGAGAGTACATGTGAAGGGTCCAGTATGTACTTCCTTAATAGGGATACATGAAAGACATCATGCACCTTGGCCATAGTAGGTTTAAGTGCTAGTTGATAGGCCACAGCCCCAACACGATCAAGAATCTCGAAGGGGGCGATGTACCTTGGACTTAACTTCCCTTTCTTTCCAAACCTCATGACCTTCTTCTATGGAGATATGCGTAAAAACATCATGTCTCCAACTTTAAACTCAAGGTCTCATCGACGATTATCTGCATAACTCTTCTGTCGACTCTGTGCTACCTTGATATGCTGCTGAAAGGTTTTCACCTTCTCCTCCATTTCTTCGACCATTTCTGGTCCAAGAATCTTACGTTCACTGACCTCATCCCAACATGTCGGTGTTCTGCACCTTTTCTCATAAAGGGCTTTATATGGTGCCATTTGGATGCTCGAGTGGACCCTTTTATTATAAGAGAACTAAACCAGAGGAAGATGTTGATCCCATACTCCTTTAAAGTCCACTGAGCACTCTCTCAATATATCCTCAAGTGTTTGGAAAGTCCTCTCTAATTGGATATCAGTTTGAGGATGATGGGTCGTACTAAAGTTCAGTTCAGTATTCAGAGCATGTTGAAGACTCTTCCAAAACATAGATATGAATCTTGGATCTCGGTCGGACACAATAGATAGTGGTATTCCATGCAACCTTACCACTTCCCTAATATATATCTGTGCCAGTTGATCCAAAGAGAAATCTTCCCAAATAGAAATGAAGTGTGCAGTATTTGTAAGACGATCCACAACAACCCAAATTGCATTGTTGCCTTTGGATGTCCCTGGAAGTCTGGTGAAAAAGTCCATGGTGATGTTCTCCCATTTCCATTCTGTTATGGGCAATGGTTTCATCATCCCCTTATACTTCTGCCTCTCTTCCTTTACTTTCTAACACACCAGGCACTTTGATGTATATTTGTCGATATCCTTCTTCATATTATCCCACCAAATGTTTTCTCGGAGATCTCGATACATCTTTGTGCTCCCTGGGTGAATAGAAAAATTTGAACTATGTGCATCATCCAAAAGTTCCTTCTTCAGCTCCGGACTTGATGGAACACATAGTCTTTTCCCAAACTGCACAATTCCTTCCTCATTAAGATTAAACTCCGAGGATTTTCCCTTTTTGATAGCTTCCACTTTTCATTGAACTCCCGCATCATCCTTTTGAGTATCCTTTAACCTTTCCAAAAGATATGGTTGAGCAATCATTTGTGAAAGGATTGATGATGTTCCCTTCTTTATGATTCCCACATCCATCTTCATCATGTCTAAGAAGATTGGATCCTTCTCAATTCTCATCATTGATAGAATATATTGATCCTTTCTACTTAGGGCATCCGCCACCTTGTTCACTTTTCCAGGGTGGTAATGTATTGAATAGTCATAAACCTTGATGAGCTCTATCCATCTTCTCTGGTGCATATTAAGCTATTTCTGTGTGAATATATATTTAAGACTCTTGTGGTCAGTATATATCTCACATTTCTCTCAATAGAGATAATGCCGCCAGATTTTCAAGGAAAATATCACTGTCGCCAACTCCAGATCATGCATTGGATAGTTTCGCTCATGGATTTTCAACTGCCTTGAGGCATAGGATATAACTTTGTCATTCTGCATCAGCACACATCCTAAGCCCTTCTTTGAGGCATCACTGAATACCACAAAAAGCTCCCCACTTGTGGGTAAAGTGAGCATGGGTGTAGTGATAAGCCTCCTTTTCAACTCCTTGAAGCTTTCTTCGCATTCATCGCTCCAAGCAAAATTTACTCCCTTTCGAGTTATCTTGGTATGAGGGTTGGATAATCGTGAGAAATTCATCACAAATCGTTGATAATATCCATATAACCCCAAGAAGCTACGGATATCCGTTACAGATGTTGGCCTCAGCCATCCCTCAATTGCATCTGTTTTGGAGGGATCCATAGATATCCCATTGATTGTGATGATATGGCCCTAGAATGAGACCTCCTTCAACCAGAACTCACACTTTCTGTACTTTACATAGAGCTTCTCCTTGCGTAAATTCTCTAGTACAGTTCTTAAATGCTCCTCATGATCCTCCTTGGTTTTGGAGTATATTAGAATATCATCTATAATGACTACCACAAATTTGTCAAGGTAATCACTAAAGACTCTATTCATCAAGTCCATGAATATTTCTAGAGCATTAGTGAGTCCGAAAGGAATTAATATGAATTCATAGTGCCCGTACCTTGTACAAAAAGCAGTCTTGGGGATATCTTCCCTCTTCACCCTTACTAGATAATATCCCGACCGCAAGTCCACCTTGGAGATGTATTGTGCTCCATGCAACTGATCAAACAAGTCATCAATTCATTGGAGATGATACTTGTTCTTTATCGTGATTTTGTTATGTTCACGATAATCGATGCAAAGCTGCATTGACCCATCCTTCTTCTTGACAAAGAGGACTGGTGCACCCCATGGTGAAGCACTTGGGCGTATAAACCCTTTATCCAGATTCTCCTGTAGTTGTTTCTTCAGCTCTTCAAGATCAAAAACAACCATTCTATATGGAGTCTTGGATATTGGTAACGCCCCTAGTATAAGTTCAATTTCTAACTCAACATCTCTTCTTGGAGGAAGACCATGTAGTTCCTCGGGAAAC
The DNA here is from genome assembly GCA_963277665.1 of Viscum album. Taxonomy (NCBI): domain Eukaryota; kingdom Viridiplantae; phylum Streptophyta; class Magnoliopsida; order Santalales; family Viscaceae; genus Viscum; species Viscum album. Next base: position 272,185,326 of record OY728145.1, on the reverse strand, counting down.
ACTTCAGCAAATTCCCTCAAAATAGGCATTTCTTCAAGGATGGTTTCTTCATTGGACTCAATCATCTGAGCCAGTTATGCGTGCCCATAAGGCAGTAATATCCATGCTTTAGATGATGGAGCTAAAGGAGATTCATCTTCCTCCTGAAATTTGAAAGAATCGGGGGTCGATTCTCCATATGGAGTGTGATTTCCCTCTCCGGCAATTTATGTTGGCTCTATATAAGGAAAGTCAATCCATGCCAAGAATTGCAACAAATTCCTCCAAAGGGAGTATGATGAGGTTCGCCGGGAAATTCTATCCATAGATTATAACAGGGGAGGACTTATATTCATGGGATGCAATGATTTCCCCATTTGTCGTACTCACCGACATCTTTACATCCATGATTTGTTGTGGTGTTGGGATTGTTCTACTAAACCTTCGAGATATAAAATAATGTGTAGAACCTGAATCAAAAAGTACGTTTTCTATTCTTGAATTAATAACTAGCGTACCAGTCACCACTTCGTTTTCGGGGTTCACTTCGGCAGAAGTGATGGCAAAAGCTCTTCCTTGCTGTCTTCGAGGTTGTTGGTTGCCTCCGATAACCCCTGGATTAGGGCACTGATTTGCAAAATGACCCGTTTCATTGCATTTATAGCATTGAACAACACGTTGAGGTTCGAACGGAGCGTTCCTCTCCTCTATAATAGCCGTGGGTCCTTATTGCCGACAGTTAATAGCTAGGTGCCCTTCTCTTCCACACGTAAAGCATTTTCTCGTCCCCTTAAGGCAATTTTCAGGGTGCTTCTTTCCGCAATTTTGGCAGGTGGGGTGCTGGAACTTCATAGCACCGTTGGATTTATCCATCGGACCACTAGCAATGAAGTCCACCTTACGCTTCTTTTCCCCATGATACCCCTATGATTACCCGATCTGCATTTCAACCTTGAGGGCACATCGGAAAATTTCCTCATAGCTGTCGAAGTCACGAATCGCTAATGCTTTCTGCAAGGTAGGCTTCAGCCCACCAAAGAAGCGTTCAACCTTGCATTTGGGGGTAACGACAAAGACGAAAGCGTATCGTGAAAGCCTTGTGAAGTTTTCCTCGTACGCTCCAACAGATTTCTCATATTTTTTCTTGAGGGAAAGGAAGTCCCTTTCCATCTTAAGTCAGAGGGTGAGCGGAAAATATTTTTTAAAAAACATCTTCCAGAATTCCTTCCATTCCAAAGCCTCGATCTCCTCCTCAGGCTTCATATTTTTGATCAACGTCCACCATTGATCGGCTTCACCCTCCATATGATAAGCAGCCAGTAGAACCTTCCTTTGTTCAGAACATTGAAGGATGGAGAAGATCTTTTCAAAGGAGTTGATCCATTGTTCAGTGATGGTGGGATCGGATGATCCACTAAAAGTGGAAGGCCTTTGCCTCATGAAGCTCTCGATAGCGACTTGTTCTTTCTTAGGGGGGGGGTTGAATGTTCCTATTGACCCGTGTTTCTATTCAAAACTTGAGTTAGCTGAGAGAGAAGTTTGACAAAGTTCGTGATTCCTGCTCCCATTGGATTGGGCATCTCATTAGTACAGTCATCACACTGATCTTCACAACGGTTGTTAGCCCGAGTCCTCCTATTACCAGCCATTGGCTGGAATAAAAGGAAAGTTAGGGGTAACACATAAAGGGTAATCCAAATACAAAAGTTTATGACTTATAAATAAACCTTCATTTCTTAACTCATGAGTCTATAGGCTTCAATCTAGGCTTTTCCTGATCTACTTTCTAACAAATATTCGTAGGGAATTTTTTTTAATTCCCTTAATAAGGGTTCAATCTAAGCTTGTGAATTTATCAAAACATATCCCCCGGGTGTGTCGTAACCAAGAGTGCAGCAAGGCCCGTTGTCGTGCACCAGTTTCTGTTCGAGTCTATCTCAAAGCAGTGTTTTCGGGTTTTACCCCTAGGATACATCTGTGCCAGAGCCGCCTCTACCTGCTCGTATCCAGACAGGGATGTATTTTTTTTGATAAACCACTTAATTATTATTTACCAAAACATAGGGATGTTTTTATTATACTTAGTCTTGTATATAATGCTACACTAGGGTTTCCTAATCCCAAAAATAACTAAACCTATCCTCTGATACCAACTATGATAACCCTGCTTTTTATTACAACTTAAACATGCTTTATTACATAAAACTTCACTTGATACAACAAAGAAGATCGAGAGTTTTTGTGTATTTGGGGCTTAGGATCATTACATTAAAACATTAACATGAAATACAAAATCTTTATTGAAAACTTCCTTTACATGACCACTACATTCCCTCGTACTTATCATTTCATGGGATAACCTGAGGACATGCATAAGAAAAGGGTGAGTTATAAAGCCAAGTAAGGGAGTACACATGGAATAACAGGATGAGTACAATACATGTTAGGCAATAGGAATGTCAATAGAGAATAAGATAAACATGAAAATAAAGGCATGACAAAGCATGATAATCATAACATGGAAATGTGGCAACAACACTTAACATTGAATTAGCATGAGCTAAGGCTCATTGCACATGGAGCATGAGTAAACCATTATTGCACAAGAAGCATGAGTAAACCCTCATTGCACTTGAATTATCATTAGTCAACACTCATTGCACGTGATGTATCATGATACTATACTTTACCCAATGCATTGGAGCGTTATAAGGGCACACCCTTCTTAAACATTACATTTCATGCATAAGTGTGCCACATGGATCATAAAACATGGATTCATAAAACATAATCATTTATTCCACGATAAAGGAATGTGGAATTCATATATGAAACTTTACAATCAATAAGTAAATTTTCATAATGGTGAATACCCTTGATGGAGAAATGGGCATGGTATTCACTACACAGTGACATTGGCTTAGAAAATCGATGCGATTTCGGCAGCGTAACGGCGTGACATAAGAATTCATAAAAAGGTTTGATGAAAGAGAAAGGGGTTACTAATCATATTTACATGTAATGTATAGTAAGGAGTTAATATAGATACATTTCCCAAAAAAAATTAATGTAATTTAGATTCATGATACAAAAGTATTGCTTGAATATAAAAGAGGAGAGAGAAGTTCCTTTCAGAATTTCGGAATAGTAACGGGTGTACATGGGAGGAATTTAATGAGAGAGAAAGGGGTATCCCATCATTCAAACAATAAGAGGTCAGTATGGGGGAGGAGCGAAACCATACCCCAACATTCATAATTGAAATTTAAAGGGAAATACAACAAATTGACAAAAATGAGAAAGGAAGGAAAAACCCTTACTTGGAAGTGTGCTTCCAAAGGCTAGAGAGAGGCTTGTGAGAGGCTTCTTGGGAGCTTGGGGAACCTTGGGAGGATTATAGAGAGAGTAGGGCAGAGTTTTTATTAACTCCAAGGGATTTTAGTGAGGAGTAAGTGGGATCATGGGTGGGTTTATATAGGAAGGTGAGGGGATTCTTTATTATTTAGGTTTGGGTCACCTTACATTAAATTAATCCAAACCAGAAACCATCCCATGGTTTTTGCCCATGGGTTTTGTAAAATGGAAGAGGAAAACATTATTTTATAAGGACAAAGTCCGATCTTCTTAAAATAATAAGGTTGCTTATGTGGAGGTGAGTCAACCTCCCATGGAAATTAATTTAAAAAGGCAAAGTGTTGAATATGTCTTGAGGGGTCCATTAATGCTTTGAAAAGTAAGTCAAACAAACCCAAAATCACATTATTTTAATGATAAAAACTATATTGGCCGACCATAAGGATTATGGTATTTTATTACATCACCATTGGGTCATTATGATGTCATAAAACACATTATATATTTAAACGGTATTTAATTTTTACCCAAAAATTTGACTGTCTCAGAAAATTATGAAAAATTCACCGTTGGATAATTTCGGCATCCTGATTCCAGAAATGAAATTTATTTTATCTAAAAAATTTTAAATATGTTAAGTTTCACTTTTAAAATAAAAACCGACATTTATCGAAAATTCGTAGGTTTAGACAAAAATGGCTTTCAAACCTGAATAAAAAAATTTAATTGCATTCATAAAATTATAAGATCATTTATATTTAATAAGAAATAAATTTAATAATATTATTATTATTTTATTAAAATATTATTTAATTCAAAAATCCATTAATTTAATAAAATAGATTTCTTAATTAAATATCAACTAAAAAACACCATTTGTACTTTTAAAAACAATTTACAATGTATCGAAAATGACTAGAAATTATATTCATTGTTATATACAAAAAAATAATGTACATTAACATAGTACTACTTATTTGTTACATAACCCCTTAAAACAGCCGCATAAGACCTATGGGTAAGGTGTGCGATGGTGACAGACTCTTGGGGCGGCTCAGATAACATCGCTCAAGTGATAATCTCTATCAACTTCCACTTTTCCCGTAAACGGCCACGTTCGAGTTTGAAATAATGAAGCTCTGCTTGGGCTTGGTCAAGGGCGAATCCCAAGGATGCCACCTCTTTTCTGAGCACCGACAAATGGGCTTCGTATGGGGCAATTCCACTGGATGAGGCCACCGCTTCCTTTGTCTGAGTAAAATTGGGTTCGTTAAAGCCTTATATTAATACTAATCATGTGATCACTGTTCAAATTCTATAAAAGTAACGGTCACAACTCTTAACATAAAACCAAAGAAGTTGACATCTTATAAAAACATTTTTCATAAAGAGACATTTAACTGGATCAAGAGGGATTTTCTATTAATGAAACTTTGGGTTGTTACAATGGTTCCTCACACCAAAAGAGTTGGAAGTTCTTGTCTACGGTGGTTACAAAACCTTTATTTGTCGTAGATCGATGAAAAATCTATATAGGATGTTTGTTTTATGATTTTTCATCCCATTCTCAATAATAAAAAAACACGGATCAATTAAATTAAAATGAATTGATACTCGCATCATTTTTCGTATTAAACTAGATCTAATTTCATTCTGTTTTATCATCCTTCTAATGAGAATGAATCATGGGAAACATGAACATAGGATGAGGTTCTTTCCTTGGGAATTCTTTTTCCTTTTCTCTCCCTAGTTCCTCTAACTTTTTCAATTGGATCTTCATGGTCATGGTTTGAATTTACTAGTGGTTACACTAACTATTGAACCCTCTTGTTAAAGGTAACCCTAGAACAAAGTCCAGATGTGTGTAGATCAGGTCTCAATAAACACTGATTTGCAATATTTTTGGATTCAAGACACCAGAGGTGGCACAATGGTCCACTATAAAGACCCATCCTTAATCATATTTTATTATAGAGTTTTTTAACTATAGATCACATTAGAGGATCTTTTCATCATAGTGTTTTATTAAATTAGGACAGAAACCCTTAAATATTAATGCTTCTCTTTACAAGTGGATAGTTATACTCAGTGTCAATTTTTTTCACAAAAGGAACCCATTCTAACATAAAATTCGGTTTGTTTTCATGACACATCACAAATACTTTTATCAAGGCATAATCCTTTTTCCTTACCAACATGAAAACCTATTAAAAACATTCTAAAACATGGGATAAGCACAAAATCATAGTAAGGGATATCAATAATGTAAATTTTTAGACCAATGATAACACGGAAACCCATTAAAAAATTTCTTAATAACTCATTAGAATGAATAGAAAAATTACATAGGTTCCTTGGGGAATCATTATCATATCACTCTTACATTAACCCTTACAAATGGAATGACCATACAGTCGACTTCCGTATCTTGAAAACCCAATGAAATAGAGAACTATATAGGGGATCAACATTCGTATACACTATATTATTATCACATATTTTTCAAGATCTATAAAGGGTTTCAACCATTTAAATAATCTATATTAGTATCATCCATGAGCAATAATGGGGCTCAACCCTTCGTATAAGCAATTTCGGGCTCACCTTCTTATTTTCCAAGTACCAACAAATAAAAGCTTTCAATTTTCAACATGTAAGTCATAGAAGTTCATTTTCATTCATAAGATAACTAATCAATTTTCTAAATCTAATTTAAATAATTCATAAAAGATATTTGTGATTCCATGTGTCCCATAAAAATTTTAAATTTTTTAAAGAAATTCATGAATTAAAAATTTAAAACATATATTTTCATGAAACCATTTTGAAAACATGGACATGAATGAGAAATAATTCTGACAATAAATCAATAAAAAAGTAAAAAGGTGATTTAGAGAAAGTGTTTATTACATCTTTGCCGATATAAATAATAATCCACATCAAAGTAGAACATTTTCAAAACATTAAATAACATGATTATAAATAAAATATAGATACAAAAATTCAATGGGGCTATATATACACTTTATAAAATAATAAATCTACATATCATCAGGACATGTCTCAATGAATGAATATTGAGATGAAATCCCTTACCTTAAGCCAGACTCATCATATTGAATATTTATCTTCCTGAATGTTAAACTTAGAAAAAATATTAACATTGTTACAAAACTTTATATTGTTAATGTTCCTATAATTTGAATATTATCATGTCATAATAATTACATAATAAAAAATGTTCACATCGTGTGTTTTGTCGATATTCGGTAATCGAGTCATAAATGAACTTGGTAGGATGTAAATAGTTTATGACGTCTAATTCCATCATCTACAGAATAATATTCAAGAAATAATTAAAAAAATTATATATTTTATACAATTAAATCAATTCATTAAATGTGGATATGAAAAATGAACAATGATATAATCATGAAGACAGTAAACCGTATTTACGCATACATAACATCTTAAATTATTATAGAATTTTATGGAAAGAAGGTAAGTATTATTTTTAACATTAAAAAATGAAAATAACATCATTAATATCCTAAAAATATTTTAAATATACTTATATAAAAATATCATAAAAGTTATGTAGTGAATAAAAATAAATCACATCGTTTCGTGTAGGTGATAGTTCACACGTACGAACGAACAACGTTATCATTTTTTTTGTGCAAAAAATTTAAGGATGTAATTGATATATTATTATCAAATAATGATTAATATGTCATGAATAAAACATACGAACATTAATTCCATCAGTTCAACCAGTAATTAAATATGGTGATGAAAAAATAAACTATATCAGTTTGCGAAGCCGTAGTCCACCATACACATGAACAAAAAGATAATTTCTCATTTGATAAAACTGGAGACAAATTCAGGTGATGATATAAACTTAATAACATCTCTGTATATTAATAATGATGGATTTATTATCTAATCTTAGATGGACTATATTTTAAGGAAGTGGAAGAATAAATAAAATAGAAATACATAAAGAAAACAGTACTTCTTCTTTAGTTGACCACCTATAAAGAACACATTAACACCTCTAAGGAGAATATTCTGTCTAAACAAAGGCCTCAAGAATGTGGGAATGAATTATAGGAAGAGTTTTGGGTTTGTATTTGCATAACCAAAATTTTATTTATGTTTGATTTTTAGAGAGGAATGGGTAAATTTTATAAGAGATTGGTGGCACATCCTTCTAATTATTAAAAGTAATAAATTAATATAGATTCAGTTTCGATTCCAAATTTCCCAAACTGATTTATTTTAAAGATTGTATTATTTAATCTTGAATAATCATCATCAAACTAATGTTATACAAGTTTTGAATAATTTTTAATCCTTATATTTTTGTTTAAACCTCTTTTAACTATTACCAATTTATCAAGTAATTTTCCCTTTGATAGTTAAAATAATTACCAAATCATGCCAAACAACCCATCAATGAGTCATTAATGACATTTATATATTTATCTAATTATTTTGTATGAATCTTATATTTTTAATATCTTTATTTCATTTTATTTAATATTTTATATTTTAAGTGATGAATTATGTCAATTTTGACACTATTAATCACCAAACTTCTAAAAAATCTAGATTCCATAGAAAACACTACATTAACTCAATCCTAACATTTCATAGTCATATAAAAAATTAGTGGATGGAATAAAAATATTGCAAATTGTATTTATTTTAATATTATTAATATAATTTATTTGATATTTTATTTACTATAAAGTAGGGAACATACCTTTTTATTAAAAAATGATAAATGATAAATGGAGAATGGATTAAGATATACAAGCTTTCATGCCCTCATGCCAAAAAGAAATTAAAATATCAACTTCTCTAAAGTAGGAAGCATCATAACCACCATACAAGTGAGAATCATAATCCAACAGACCGTGTGACCTAGTAACTATAGTTGGATTCAAATCTGAGTAGTCTTTAGGACGTCCCTCTTTCCAAGGAGGTACTGGTTGAAATCCTTCAGTATCCCCAACAACATTTTTCTCTTTGGAAAAAACCTGACAATATGATAGATTTTTTGGTGATATATCCTCAGCATCATCCCAACTACCTTTAATTACTTCTTAATAAATTAATTTAATAATTTCCCCTTGAATAATTCAATAGATCCCACTATCTCTCAGAATATGTCCTTCTCTCTACATCTCTAGATTTATTCTCGATGTCATGTGGCCCTCATCTTACCCATGCCCTAGAGTCAGGGCCAAGTCTGCCCCTAATCTAGTCATGGCATGTCTATAATCCTCAATTTGATGCACCAGCAATCTTTGGTCTGAATACATCACCACATTAGGTTATTCTAAAACCACATTAACATTATTGTATCCATTAGAATGTAATTTCTCCTCACCTACTTTAATTGAAGTTTACTTTATACCACTATAATTTTCTATGTTCTGTGATGTTTTCCTCCACCTCTTCTTCTTAAAAAATACCCAAGCATCCTCATGGTCATAATACACTCATCTAAATACATTACGACATGTCTTAAGGTAGTTTTATATTACTATAATATTTTTTACCTTTAATTACAATATTTACCCTTATTTGCGGTAATATAAATAATTACTAATGTTACTCCTCATAATATCCATAATATAAAAGGGTCCTATTTACATAATTTGGAACCAATGATTATATGTATGGAATACATTTATCGAAATTTTAAACATAGATGTTGGAGTGATGAATTTAAGATTAATCTTAACTCTCTACATGATAAAATGTGTTTTTAAAAGTAAAAACTATCAAAATATTGACATGTTATTATATCTAATTTCATTGTAAAATTAGATCCAATGACCATAATTATATTAAATGATAAAAACATAATCAAATTATACATCAAAAAAATTAAAATGATAATTTAAATATATAAAAAAATTAGATGAAAAAGCAGTTTTAAATTAAAATTTAGTATTTTTCACTATTTATTAAAATTGAAATTTAAATGAAAAAAATATATTAAATTTATCCGAACTATTTTTTTATTTACCACCTCTAAATAATAAGTTTATTTTTTAAAATATAACATATAAATTTGTCAAAAAAATGAATTTAAAATATATTCTCCATAAACGGCGGTAAAATTGTATTTTTATAAAAACAGTCATTTTATCTAAGAAATTATACTTGTTATTATATAATTTATAAAAAACACATGAGTTGAGTATTAAAAATTATATTTATTTAATATTTATTTAATATATTTCAACAATAGTAGTTTTGTTATTTCATAAAAACAATTATCCACATTTAAATAGTTTTTTATAAAAAATACAACTTTTATATTTGATTGGTTTTTAGTTCCATTTCAATTTAATTTGGAAACCAATGAATCATTATATAAAAATTGGTAAAGCATATTTTTAAAATATAGTTCACACTATTCATTCCCTCTATTCTAATGGCTAGGTTGTAACTACCACACTAAATAATAATATATAGTTATTCGATTAAGCTTGATGAGGAATATCATGCACGCTATCAAATATTGTGTATCATTTTAAAAAGTCAGGATTTTACTTCAGTGGAAGGGAACACAATTTTGGGGCTAGTAAGGTGAGGAAGATGCATGTGGTGGAGGCAGTCAGCAGTGATCGGAGGTAGCCAGATATAGTGGCGTTGGTGGCTGGAGGCAGACGACGTACGGAGTGGCGGAGCCGCATGAGAGTTGTAAGGGATGTGGAGGCCAAAACAGACATGGTGGGTAGAGCCACATAGTGAGGATTCCACAGGTCAGGGTGTGGCTATGAGACGATGTGGAGAGACAGTGTCGGATGTGGGCCAGTAGTGATAGCCAAACGTGAAGGAGCAAGCCAGTTGGGTGTAAATATGTGGGCCAGTGGTATAGGTGGTTTGGAGTTGGATGGAGTGCACCAACAGGCTAGATTGGTCATGGATGGAGTTGGCCTGGCTGGGCATACTAGGACGAGTCAAACGGGTCGAACCCAGATTAGTCGATGGCCCAGTAAACCCCATTTTGAATGATTAAACCCCTCATATCCTTAAAACTATACATTCAATTGATGAAACATATGTGGCATTGGAACCATGATAGTGAGACAGTCCTTTTGATTCCTATGATGGGTTCTAACATGGACTTATTTCCAGTGACACGGGGTATTTACACGAGCAGTACCCAGGGTCAAGTGATAAGGTGGGTGTGACTACTACTCATAGTGCTACATCCTTTCTTATACAGATATATTCACCCATACACTATATCTTGGAAGTGGTTTTTTAAGGTTCGATTCCTTTATTGTTTCCCTAAATAAATGTTGGTATCATTTCCTACTCACATGATTATGATCCATTCAACAAGATATTCAAGATAGAGTTTTGGGAATCCACTGAGAGGCCCAGAGTGTATCCTTTATTTCTTCATCATTCCCTCGGTAGAGTCATCAATATTGATGTGACCAATATCATCAGGTGTCGATCCTCTAATTATTGGATTAATCCAGAATGATTTTCTGGTATCACTCCATGGCACTATCTTTTATACTCCTCTTATGTATAATATCTCTCCTTATATCATTTAGTTTTTTCCTCTCTCCCTCGTGATGGTTCCTAATTAATGGTATTTTTAATATGGACATCATCAGTGATATCAGAATCTGGAGTGTATTCTCTCATATCTACGATTTATGGAATCATCAAAAAGAATCCTAGGTGTTTGTATTTATTTTTTATGACTTACCCTGGACTATGTGGAATGGTTTTAGTATATCTATATAATCTTGTTATATATTCTATAGAAATATGCATCTATAAAGATGACTATATATTTCCCTTGTGTATTTATTTGAGGTTTTGTGGTGTCCTACTGAGTGTTGTTATCCTCAAAACTAGATGGTATTTTCCATCACGTTTCATGTCTTGTGTAGATGAGTGGCCTTTTGAAAAATTCTAGGGTGGACTAGGATTTGATAGATCCCTGTGAGATTAGAATACTTGTGGTGTTCCAACAACCTCAGAAAGTATCCATGGTACCTTGCCTTCAGGTTTAATCTGGTAGGGTATTTTGTGAATGAGTCTCATAAAAATGTTTACATACTTTCTTTTTCATGGGATTGTATTCTGGCCCTATTTACATTCCATCACTTAAACTATTGTACTCCAGTTGTGGTAAATAGTGGTTTTCATGAATTTTTTACACAATGTTTTTATAATTCATCATTTGTGGCATGGAGATGTGTGGTTGTATATATGCACATTAGGTTAATGCCTTCCATTTGTGTGATATTCCAAATCAGTGCTAGTCACTTTCCCCAGATATATTGGAGGTGGGCTTGGTGTTGGTATTGCATGAGCCCCTCCGAGATGGGTCATGAAAAAGTGGTATAATAGGTGGTTGGTTCTTCCTTAGGACCGAGATTCAGTGAGATTAGTTTAGGGAAATAGTGTTAAGAGTTTTGAGTTCCTCTTTCAGGATAGGGATTCCAGTGGTGGTGTGGTGGATAACTTATCTAGACACTAGAACTCTAATCACATACTTTTTGACTCGATACATGAGAACACTAGTTGTAGGGAAAATAATTGTACATGCATCATATACGAATGGGTTGTGGTTTCCTTGTATTTCTTGAGTCTACTATCCTGATATACTCATTTACCATGGTATGTCTTGTTTCCTAATAGGATGCCTCTATGCATACCTTCTAGGATTCAACAGCTCAGTTAGGAGCATTACCCCCTTAGTGATGAGGTTTCAAAATAGGGACAAATTTCCCAGATGTTACCTCTAGGTATTGCGCAAGCTGTACCACCACCTATAGAGAATCTTGTGGTACCAACAGTACCAGCAAATAAGGATTATAGTATAAGAGTGCTCCATGAGTTTCAATGATAAAGACCCCTCAGGTTTTGAGGTGAGCCAAACCCTCAAGCAGCTGAGTACTGGCCTGAGGCGGTGAACCAAGTTTTCTGTCTATTCATTACACCAATATATCAGATGGTGGTCATGGCTGTGGGACTTTTATAGGGTATAGTGGGGAGATGGTAGATTTTGGATACCCAGACACACGACAATGTGATTATCTCATGTAAAGAGTTCAATCACCTATTTATAGAATATTTATCACCAATTACAGTGACAACTATCTGTATATAGGATCTTATTCAGCTCTAGTAGGGTAGTGTGATTGTAGTTGATTATTCATCGAGGTTTACTGACCTTTCTAGGTACTCAATGGATATGGTCAGGTATTAGTACTTCTAGGTTCAAACCTTCAAGAATGGTTTATATAGATAAATCCAAACAATTATTATCCCTCTATTAATTACTACTTATGTTGGATTTCATGAGAGGTCCTTGGTGGCTGAGAGCATCCTGGATGAGAAGAGATAGCTGATGACAGTCAGTAGTGGATGGGTAGGTGTAGAGACATCTGCAATCATGAGATGACACCAATCACAGGGATTTGAATGTGGGAGACATTTTATATGGAGGTCCCATGAAAGAGTATCTGCAGTTCAAGGTTCACAGGGTTGATCTAGTTATCCTAGAGATAGTTGGTTCTACTCATGTGATGGTAGGGGACATCTCGCTTGATATTTTCCAACCTCCCATGCTGCTAACAAAGATATGGTGGATGGACCACCAAAGCAGAGGCAGATATAGGATCATAAAATTATATATGGTAGAATACGAGGAAGGAGGTGTTTAATACTTCAACATTCAACAACAACTACCCTAGGTGGTCTGTTCAAGGCTCAGTGAGCTATAGGACATAGGTGGGGAAACATGCATGAGGTCAAGGCTTTTGACCCAGGGGCTCCATGGATGATTCAAGTTATGATCTCTCTCATTTCTACTTTATTTTTAGTACTAATAGAAATAGGTTTTGGTCATTCCTTTCATTCTACATAACCTGTTTGGTACAATGATATTATAGTATAAATGTTTTCTCAGTCCTTACGCTTCAAGAAACCTATGAGAGGAGACTCGATGACCAAAAAAATATGGAGGTAGTGTGACATTACCCTTAGAGGTTAGAGTTTTAGTTAGAACCACTTATAGGTAGAATAAATTACTTATTAATTCATTCTATTATGGATTGTTAATCATCGGTCCATTCCCAGATTGACAGTTTTAGGTGCAGGGTGTAGTGTGTCTGCATAGATAGAATGAGATTTTCTTTCGATGGAGAAATGGATACCGAGGAAGCAGACGATGTACTAATGCATAAAAGGTTGTATCGAATCACTCATAACATGTCTATCATGACCCCTAGAGTAGTATATATTATGAAGTTCTCGTTCCCAACAGTAGTGGTGGATTACAAGGGTTTCTTCGCTAAATATGTTCCAGGATTACCTTTCAGTCTGGAGATCAACTTCTACAATGAATTACACCACGAGATAGAACATATATACACAAAAGTATATCTGATTTCTATCATATAGCTTCAAAATCATAGGGTTTATTTGGAGGGTTTTCATATGAAGGGATTTGAGGGACCCCATGTTTGACACTGTATGGACCTAGTACTGCTTGATAAAAAGGCATATGGGATCTTGAGGTGTTGTGTGGATTACCTTCTCTTGAACCATGGGACATTAAATAACAGGTATCCACTAATGGGGATCGATGACCTCTTCGAATATTTGAGAGGGCCTCAATGTTTCTTGATGGTTGACCATCGAGTAGGATATCACTAACTACATGTATAGGATGAGGACATGACAATGACAGATTTCAGATACTTATACAGTCATTAGGGGTAGTTAGTCATTCCATTTGGAATAAATAAAACTCTAGTAATATTCATGGGACTCGTGAACCCGATCTTCTATCCCTACTTAGACAAATTCGTGGTATTCTTCACTGATGATATCCTTGTGTACTCAGCGTTTGAGGTAGAGTACATGAGACACTTTAGGATGGTTCTGGATTTACTCTTAGAGAACTATATTTATGGCATAGTTTAGAAGTGAAAATTATGGATTCTAATGGTCCACTATCTAGGAAATGTTATCTCATTGGATTGAGTGGTGGTAGACCTGACCATGGTCAAGGTGGTGTTATCATAGAATCCACAGAGAAGTGTGTCAGAGGTGTAGAGCTTCCATGGGTGGGCTAGGTATTACCATAGATTCATAGCTAATTTAACCATGATATCAAAACCTACAATATCTTTGACATAAAAGGGGAATCCATTTAGTTGGATGGAGATGTATAAATTGGTTTTCAAATAGTTGAGGAAGAGTTTGATAATCAACACGATCTTGAGATTTCTGGAGGAGGGTGTCAAGTTTGTAGTATTTTGTAACGCATCAAGAAACTGGGCTTGGTTGCATCTTGATGTAGAGGCAAGTAGTTATTACCTGTGTTTTGTGATAGTTGAGACCACAAGTGCAGAACTATGTGACCGATGATCTTGAGTTGGAAGTAGTATTCTTCGCATTGAATATGTGGCGACACTACCAGATTGGAGATCATTTTTTCTTCTACTCTAATCACAATAGTATTAAGTATATATTCCATCACAAGGATCTGAACATGTGAAAGAGGTGGTGGCTAGAGTACCTCCATCATTATGACTATGAGATAATCTATACTCCTGAGAAGGGAAATGTTGTGGAAGATACTCTTAGTAGGATATTGAGTTCATTGTTTTGGGATGATGTTTCAGAGTTGTTAGACTCCTTTCATTTATCCTTTGTGGACAGAGATGGGGGATCTTACCTCTAGTAGATGGTTGTTACCCTTACACTATTATAGTGAGTCAGGGAGGCACAGCTTGGGGATACCTATTTCAAGACTCTATATGCTGAATTATCCCTAGGAGATGCTCCAAATGGATATTCAAAATAATGAGATAACTTCATACTTTTTTTAGAACACATGGTTTTACTAGTGGGGTTGTACAAATAGGTTTTGAGGGAGTTTCGTACATCCTATTTAGCAGTGAATCGAGGTGTAGATAGGATATACCAAGACCTTTGGTGTCAGTTTGGGTGGCCCGAAATAAATAAGGAAGTTTCTGAGACCATTTATGGGTGACTCACAAGATAGAAAGTGAAGGTTGAGCATTAGGTTTCAGTAGGTTTGACTTCAAACCTTGAGGTTCTAGAGTAGAAGTGGAATGGGATATCGATGGACTTCATGATAGGATTACCACATATATCAATGATACATGGTACAATCCATGTAATCATGAACCAAATCACCAAGTCGGCCCACTTATAACCTATATAGGTGTAGAGTTCAGTGGAATGCTTAGGGAACCTTTACAGGAAGTAGGTAGTTCATCGTCACGAAGTGCCATCGAAAACTGTTAAGATCATGATGCTCATTTAACATCCTGGTTTTGGAATGGATTGTATGAGGTTTTTGGGACTCATCTATGCTTAAGCATGGATTTTCATCCCTTAACAGGTGTCCAGATAGAGAAAACCATTCAGGTTCTGGAGTACATGTTGTGTTCATTCAGGTTAGACTTTGGTCATAGTTGGGAGGATCACCTACCAGTAGTGGATTTTTCTTAAAACAATAGCTTCCACTCCATTGGTATGGAACCATTATATGTTATGTATGAGTGAACAATTGGGTAACCACTTGGTTTGTCTTTCGCAATAGATTCAGCACTCATGGACTTGGAGTTGGTTTCAACGACTGCAAAGAAGGTGCAGATAATTCAAGAGAGGATGAAGACTATGCAGATATAGATAAAGTTATATGTCGACAGGAGATTAGAACATTGTAGTTCAAGGAAGTAGATTATGTGTTCCTTCTGGTCTCACCTTGATGTGCATTGTTGAGATGTGGTTGGGAAAAAAAGTTATCTCTGAGGTTTATCATCTCTTTATAAATACTACATATAGCTGGTCGGATGTATTATAACCTTCCTCTTGCTCCGTAGTTTCATCGGGTACATGATGTCTTCCACATGTCACAGTTGAGGAGTTACGTGCCTAACCCATCCTCACTATCTACTAGGGTGACTTTTATAGAGTACATGGTAGAGATCAAAAATCAAAAGGATGGTATCCTTTTTGGGAGATCGATTCCCTTGTTGAGAGACTAATGGAAGCATGAGAATCTCTATTAGAGCACATGGGTGAATGAGACTTTGAATCATGCACAGTACCCACATTTTTTGCATATCCTTTTATTTTTTATTTTTATAGAAATAAAATACCTCAGATGGGGAAAATGTAATGTCCCTAGTTTTTTAATGTCTTATTTGTCAAATTTTATATGGAATTATTTATAGACCTATAACTAAGACAGTGTGTGATTATGAGGCCTGGTGTGCATGAATAGTTTTGGGTATTTAAATGAATAAAATAAATGGAAATTTTATTTTATTTCAACACAATGAAATTTTCTTTAAAATAATATTTTTTATGAAATTTAGTGTTATCACCATAACCCTAGAAATCCTCTAAAACATTGTGAGGAACACTCCGATATAACAGTGGTGATGGATCAAGTGGATCATGGATCGTACCGCCAACGAAGTTGGAGGATCTCTTCAACTGCAACGGTGCAACTGTTCTTCAATGATGATCGATCCAAACTCCAGGTAGGATGTCTGTTTTATTATTTTCCATCCCTTTCATAATCTAGGTATAAAAAATATCAATTTAACGAACAGGAATTTATATAAACATCGACGATAGGATTAAATTAGATGGAATTTCTTTCTCTTCGTTTAACCTTCTAATGAGAACGAATCGAGGACGACACAAACAAATGCTGAGGTTAATTCCTTGGGTGTTCTTTTTTCTTTTCTCTCACATGTTCGTCGCACTTTTTAAATTGGGCCCTTTTGGCCACAGTTCAACTTGCAGGGTTGTTCTCTACGATATCGGACCCCTAGGATATATGCAACCTGAGAACGAAGGCCAGATCTGTGTAGATCAGGTCCTAATTAAACTGTATCTACAACCGTTCTGGATATCAGACACCATAAGTGGAACAATAGTCCATGTAAGTTACCACTACTGCATTTCTAAACCATATATTTGTTGGGTCATGGATGAAGGGGTTTGTAGCGTATGGAAGAGGTGATCATTGGTGACCAAAAGCTGATGAATATGGTGGTTTTGGTGGCTAGAGGCGATGATGTCCGAGGATGCGATGATCAGCATGAAGATCAGTAGTTCCACATTAGATATGTAGGAGTGGTTATAAGGACACGAACTTATTACATTGCATAATATTGAATTTATTCAATAATTCAATTGATTTTTACATTGAGGTTCTTTTCAAGTTTAGATCTTTAGAGATTTGGGACAATATATTCATAACATTACACGTTATTACAAAGTGGATACCATAAAAAACAGTATCAATTTTTTTTAAATATAAAACATTAAAACTTAAAACAAGACTCATTGAAAATTCTTAAACACTTAACATGTATTCCTTCCTTGTCTTTCACATCCATTAACCTGTGAAAATCATTTAAAAACTTGGTATGAGCACAAAAGCTCAATAAGGGATGGAAAAGAAGGAAAGATCACATTAGTCCATGAATACACATAACGTATGAAAACATTTTCAAAAGACATGCTTGTCACTAATATATAATTACTTAGTGTAACATGAGATTTACACAAGATCCACACAAACATGAGAACATAAATATAATAATAAAATTATCTTGGGGAATTACTTACATAATCTTGTAACCATTCTTGGCTACCTTATAATCTGTAACCCTTACAGCTACCTTACTTTGTGTAGCCATCACATTTACACTTGGAGTAGCCATACGACCAACCTCCAACATACACATACCCAATGAATTGAAGGGAGATATAGGTCTCACCATTCAACATAAATAATTCCCAAGAACCAAAACACAATCTTACAACATGAATAATTCCATATCAACATTGCTTTGGAATTTCGTAAAACTGAATTTAAAAAGAGGATTTTTAAAGAAAATCCCCTTATAAATATAATAAAATTGAAGAGAGACTAAATAGAGTTGATGGAGTGTGTATATATACTATAAATACAAATAATAAAACATAATATAAACCGAAAACATCACACAAAAATTTAAATAGCACATAAATAATGAAGTAGAAGGTTGACCCAAAGAATGGAAATCGGGTTAAGAATTACCTTACCTCGGGTTTGTCTTACTTCCAACTTGTTTAAACCTCCTGTATAATGGTTAAAGGAGTGTTATAAGTATTTTAATGAAATATTTTCTTGTTTATAACATATTATATGATCATTTAATAACATCACTTCACCCCTTTAATTGTTAGTATTTTTCTCCTTGCACCAATTTTTGGTGAGTTCTTTATAAGATTTCTATGATTGGTTCATGATGGACGTTCTTGTTGTTTGGAAGTGAGACTCCAGAATTGGAATGGAGTAGTATTTACATATATATACTAACATAAATTATACCATTTATCATTTTTAATTCTTACATGAGGATGATTCATAAGCTAAAACATTAATGATATTCGTTTGGATCATTTTAGTGGTTCTTTGATAAAAACAACCTCATTTCATTTTATACATCAAAACCATGTGTCAAAAAGAATTACAGAACCATGGATAAGCTATAATAAATATATTATAACTTTTTTCAACCATAATAATGGTTTCATAACCATACTTGAAAGATTTAATGAAAATTGAAATCACATCATCCACGATGTCGGTAGTTCGACACATCACGGATAATGTTTATATTCCTTGAATAGGTGGGAGAGGAGAAAAATAATGATGATAGATTTTCCATGAAAATATGAAAATATATAATATAAATTATTTCTGTAGATTTCATGCCACTTGGGTAAGAAGAAATGAAGAAACAATGAGAAAGGAACTCAAAATAAATGAATAATTGAGAAATCCCTTACAAAAATTCTGCAGCCTAACGGCTACACAACATGGTTTTAGAAAATATTAAAAATAGAGGGGACAAGGTTCACCCATAAAAAAAATGATTCATAATATAGAGTGGGTCATGAATAATAATGAAATGAGATCATGGTATGGAAACATGAAAGTTATACCACATAAAAGAGAACTTGAATGGGAAAAGAAAGAAAATTGATAATTTTTTTACCTTATAGAGTAACCCTTAAAACATGCAGGTTGGTACCTTGGGGGCCTGAGGAAACCTTGGGTGGAATAATAGGAAGGTAAGGAGGTCATAGCTTCATTTATGAGGAATAGGCAATGAAGTTAATGAAGTAATGGGTTGGTAATTATATGAAAAGTAAGGGAATATTTTAATAATTATCAAGGGACACCTTATGAGTGGTATTTGGAAAACCATGGGCTTGCCCGTGGTATTTACCCATGGTATAGGCCACTTGGGACACCTCACATATTATTTTACTATACTCGAGTCGACAAGATTTATGACATCATTGTTACATCATTAATGTTGTCATTAACACACTGAAACTAAAATTGTATTTTTTACTATTCACTGAAAAATCAATTGTTTCAGAAAAAATACCAAAATTCACTCTAACCATTTATCAATGTGTATAATTCAAAAATGAAGTCTATTTTTTGAAAATAATTTTCAAAATATTTTAAATTTAATTTTTAAATAAAATCATACTTAATTCAATAATTAATTATTTAAAAACTATAACTAATTTTATATCACATTGAAAAATTAATCAAGATATCATTATCTTAAATACTTAAGAAAATAAAATAATAATACAATTTACTATTCATTAGGGTCATATTACTATTCATAAGGGTGTGTTACTATTCACCAAAAAAATAACTTGGTTCCAATATACTCCAAATAACATACAGAACATAATTATAGATGACAGTTTCTTGAAATTCAAAACATAAAAGTGGAGAAGATATGTTTTAATGTCTAGTTATAAATATCTACTTAAAACAAAGTTCCATGAATTTCTATTTGTGTTTAGAAAAACATGGGGTGTTACATTATCCCCACCTTCTGGAAATTTTGTCCTCGCAATTTTATTTATTTATTAAACAAATGAGGGTACTTTTCCCTCATATCATTTTCAGACACCCATGTTGCTTCTTCAACCACGTGGTTTCTCCACAAAACCTTTACCTGGTGGATTACCTTATTCCGAAATACCAATTCCCTTCAATCAGGAATATGAACTGGTTTCTCTTGATAAGGAAGGTTCTCTTCCAGTTGAACTGCATCTGGGATCAAAACATGTGATGAATCTGTCACATAATTTCTCAAAACTAAAACATGAAAAACATTGTGTACCTGAAACAAACACGGAGGCAAAGCTACGCATTATGCAACTCTTCCAACATTCTCTAAGATTTCAAAAGGACCGATGAACCATGTACTTAGCTTCCATTTCTTACCGAAACGCATCAAACTTTCCAAGGAGAGATTTTAAGGAAAACACGATCTCCTACCTCAAAAGATAAGTCTTTCCTTATGTTATATGCATAACTTTTCTGCCCACTCTGAGCTATCCTCATGTGCTACAGGATCATACTCACTTTCTTAGCCACTTCTTCTATAAATTCTGGCCCCATCAAATTTCTTTCACTGATTTCATCTCAAAACACTAGTGTCCGACATCGCTTCCCATACAAGGCCTCAAAATGTGCCATCTAAATATTGGAATGAAAAGAGTTATTATAAGAAAACTCAACTAAAGAAATATGTTGATCCCAACTTCCCTGATAGTCCATTAAACAATCTTGAATCATATCCTCCAAAGTTTGAATCGTTCGTTCTGACTACCCATCTGATTTAGGATGAAAAGTTGTACTGAAATTTCACTTTGTTCCCAATGACTTATGAAGTCCCTTCCAAAAGTTAAAAGTGAACCTGTGATCTCGGTCTGATACAGTGGAAATAGGAACTCCATGTAACCTGACAATCTCTTGGAGGTATAATAGAGAAAGCTGACCAAAGACATTGTATCTCGAATAGAAAGAAAATGTGCAGATTTTGTCAGTCGATCAACAATAACCCAAATCTCATTGTTACCATGAGAACTCTTTGGTATTCCCACCACAAATTCCATGGATACATTATCCCATTTCCACTCTGGCATTGGTAATGGTTGAAGCATCCCATTCGGTAACTACTGCTCTGCTTTAACATGTTGACATGTCAAACATTTCATGGTAAAATCGGAAATACCAATTTTCATTGCATCTCACCAATAATACTCCCTAAGTTCTCTCTACATCTTAATACTTACAGGATGAAAAAAATGGATAACTATGAGCATCGCACAAAAAATCATTCTTCAACTGAGAATTACTAGGCACACACAATTTCCAAATCTTGAAACACAATATTTTTCAAGGATAAATTCTGTAAACTTACCCATTATAACCAATTCTACCATTTTCTGTAGCTCATGGTATTCCTTTTGCGCTTTATTAATTCTGTCTGACAACAAAGACTGCACTGAACCCTGAAACAAAACAGAAGTATTTCCTACACGAAAAACCTCTAAATCAAAAATTATCAAATAATTAATCAAGGGATCATGTTCCAAACGTAACATGGTTAATGATGCATGATGTTTCCAACTTAAGGAATGTTCCACTTTGTTTACTTTTCCAGGATGGTAATTGATTTAGAAGTCATAATCCTTTATCAGTTCTAGCCATCTTCTCTGCCTTGTGTTTAATTCCTTCAGAGTGAATATATACTTCAGACCTTTATGGTCATTATATATTTGACATTTGGTTCCGTATAAATGATGCCTCCATATTTTCAAAGCAAGAACCGTAGTTTCCAATTCCAAATCATTTTTGGGATAATTTATCTCATTAGGTTTATGTTTTCTCGAAGCATAGCCAATTACCCAGTCATTCTGCAACAAAACACAACCAATTCCCTTCAATGAAGCATCACTGTAGATGAAAAACTCACCATTCTGGGAATGTAAGGCCAAAACTGGAGAATTAACCAATCTCTTCTTCAGTTCCTGAACACAAACATCACATTCCTCAGTCCAAACAAATTTAACCCCTTTTGTGTTAACTTAGTTATTGGTCTAGATAACCGTGCAAAGTTCTTAACAAACTATTGGTAATAACCTATTAACCAAAGAAAACTACGAATATCTGTAACATTTGTAGGTCTTGCCATTCATCAACAAAATTTATTTTGGAAGGACCAACTGTTATTCCATCCATATTTACAATGTGCCCATGAAAAGAAATCTGTTGCAACAAAAAATCAAACTTTCTGAATTTTCCATATATTTTCTTTTCATTTAATGTTTTCAAAATAACCCTTATATTTTTTTCTTGCTCCTCTTTATTTTTAGAAAATACCAGAATTCCATCAATAAATATAACCACAAACATATCCAATAAATCATGAAATACTATATTCATAAGATTCATGAATACAGTAGGTGCATTAATTAATACAAACGGCATAACTACAAATTCATAATGCCCATATTTCATACAAAAGGTTGTTTTGAGGATATCATCCACCTTCACGTTCAGCTGATGGTATCAAGATCTCAAGTCAATCTTAGAAAAGTACTGAGCTCCCTAGATCTGATCAAACAAGTCATCGATATGAGTAAAAGGATACTTGTTTTTAATGGTGATGTTATTCAAATCTCTATAATCATTGCAATGTCTAATGGAACCATCATTCTTTTTAGAAAACAAAATAGGGGCTCCCCATGGTGAAGTGCTAGGATGAATAAAACCTTTGTCAAGAAAATCATGTAATTGATTTTTCAATTCAACAAGTTCTATTGGAGCCATACGATAAGGGGGTTTTGAAATTATCTTAGCATCAGAAACTAAGTCGATTGTGAATTAGACTTCTTGATAATGTATGACACTGGGTAACTCATCAGGAAAAACATCAAGGTATTCATTTACCACTATCACATCACTAATTTGAATAGTTCCCTCATTTTCAACAATATGATCAAGATAAATTTCATTTCCATCATTAAATATTTTCTCAGCTTCCTGATATGTTATTAATTGTATGTGTTCATTCTTGTATAAAAACTGAAACTCTTATTTAAAAACAACTTCTTTAGCTCTACAGTCAATCTTAGCATGATAATCAGTAAGCCAGTCCATCCCCTGAATAACATCAAACTTGAATAAGGGTAAAACGGCAAGGTTTGAAGGTAAATTATTTCCATGGACCACAATATAAATATTCTTATATGTCCTATTTTCTATAACATTTTCCCCTTGTGTTTTAACAACAAGATCAGGTCTCATTTGTTGAGGTGATATTTTCCAATTTACCAGAAAATTTCTTAGAGATGAAGGTATTTTTTGACCCCATATCAACCAAAATATTAGAAAAATTTGAGTGAACCAAAATTATACCTGATACAACTTCATTGGATGGCCTGACATCTGCTGACATAGTTGCAAAGGATCTCACAACACCTTTCTACTTTTCGTCTAGCTTCTTTGCATCATCCGGATCTCTCTTTGGGAAGTCATTTTCATAATGACCCATCTCACAACATTTAAAACACTTTATAGTCTACTTTTTAGGATTTTTATTAGGATCATTTTCATTTCAATATTGGGCCATATGTCCAAACTTACCACATTTAAAACACTTTGCAATTTTTCTAAGACATTCCCCAGGGTGTTTCTTTCCACACTTTTCAAAAACTGGAAATTTTATTTTCTTACCATCAGATTTCTTTGTTTGATTCTTACCCATTGCTTGACAACTGGACCTCTTCTTCTCTTTGTTTCCAAAATGAACGTGATCATCATCAAAATCCATCTCTACCCTCTCAGCACATCATACAAGTTTCACATAACATTTTAATTCACAGGAGGCCAACGCCCTTCAATACCTTGGATTCAATCCTGAGTAAAAGCAGTTGATTTTTCTACCAAGATCCAGAATAATATTTGGAGAATACATTACCAGTTAGGTAGAGTTTGATTCATAAACAACAACTAAATATTCCTCCTTCTGTTTCAATTCAAGGAATTTCTTCTCCATTCTATGTCGCACCACCTTATGAAAATATTTTTCAAGAAAAAGGCTTTTAAATTCATCCCACTCTGAGGCATCAAAATCCTCTCTACCCCTGATATTCCTTACCATTAACCACCACTCCTCACCTTCAGAATGATAAATGGAAAGACTTACCTTTTGATTTTCTAAACATCCCATAACATCAAATATCATTTCAAGGGATTTGATCCATCCTTAAGCTGCTACTGGGTCAAAAGATCCATTAAATACTGGGGGATGTAGTCTCATAAAATGTTCCACTATTATCATGTTCTGTTGTGGTACCTCTATTGGTTCTCTTGCATGGATGCCACCACCATTTATTTCCTGCGTTAGCTTATCCATTACTGTCACAAACTGGTCGATTCTAATCCCTACCATTTCGGGCTGTAATTTCGGAAGGATGTCATTCTATCGGTGTGTCTCCTCTACAACATCCATGTTCCTTCTGCTTACAACCGTTCTGAACAAAAATATCTCAGATGAAGCAACATGGTAATATTTAAATTATAAAACATTTCAAATAAAAAACAGAGTGAAAATAATTTATGGTATTCTATTAACATCACTCTAACCGCTAAAGTTACTTAAACCGTCCTCTGATACAAACTATAAGGACCCGGCCTTATTACATTACATAATATTAATTTAGTCAATAATTCACTTGATTTTTACATTGAGGATCTTTTCAAGTTTAGATATTTAGATATTTGGTACAATACATTCATAACATTAAACATTATTACAAAGTGGATATCATAAAAATAGTTTCCATTTTTTTAAATATAAAACATTAAAACATAAAACAAGACTCCTTGACAATTCTTCAACACTTAACATGGATTACTTCCTTGTCTTACACATCCATTAACCTATGAAAATCATTTAAAAACATGGGATTATTACAAAACCTCAGTAAGGGGTGGAAAATAAGGAAAGATCACATTAGTCCATGAATACTCATAACGTATGAAAACATTTTCAAAAGACATGCGTGTCACTCATATATACTTAATTAGTGTAACATGAGATTTAAAAAGGATCCACACAAACATGAGAACATAAATATAATCAGAAAGGAATCTTGGGGAATTACTTACATAATCTGGTAGCCATTATTCGCTACCTTAAAATCTGTAACCCTTACGGCTACCTTACTTTGTGTAACCATAGCAGTTATACTTGGAGTAACCATACGAACGACCTCTAACATACACATACCCAATGAATTGGAGGCAGATATAGGTACCACCTGTCATCCTAATAAATTCTCAAGAACCAAAACATAATCATACAACGTGAATAATTCCATAAATACATTGCTTTGAAATTTTTTAAAATCGAATTTAAAAAGAGGATTTTTAAAGAAACCCCCTTAAAAATATCATATAATTGAAAAGAGACTTAATATAGTGGATAGAGTATTTATATATACTATAAATACACATAATAAAACATAATATAAATAGAAACCATCACCCATAAAAAATAAATATCACATTAATAATGAAGTAGAAGTTTAACCCAAAGAATGGAAATCGGGTTAGGAATTCCCTTACCTCCGGTTTGTCTTACTTCCAACTTGTTTAAAACTCATGTATAATGGTTAAAAGAGTGTTATTAGTATTTTAAGGAAATATTTTCATGTTTATAACATTTTATATGATCATTTAATAACATCATTTCAAACCTTTAATTGTTAGTATTTTTCTCCTTGCACCATTTTTGGGTGAGTTCTTTACATGATTTCTATGATTGGTTCATGGTGGACGTTCCTGTCGTTTGGAAGTGAAACTCCAGAATTGAAATGGAGTAGTATTTACATATATCCAGTAACAGAAATTATAACATTTATCATTTTTAATTCTTACATGAGTATGATTCATAAGTTAAAACATTAATGATGTTCATTTAGATCATTTAAGTGGTTCTTTGATAAAAAAACCACATTTTGTTTTATAAATTAAAAACATGTGTTAAAAAGAATTCTAGAACCATGGATGAGATATGATAAATATATTATAACTTGGTTAAACCATAATAATGATTTTATAACCATTCCTGAAAGATTTAATGAAAATTGAAATCACATCATTTACGATGTTGGTAGTTCGACACATGACGAATAATGTTTTTTTCCTTGAATAAGTGGGAGAGGAGAAAAATATTATAGATGAATTTTCCCTGAACATGAGAAAATCCATAATATATATTATTTATGGATATTTCATGCCACTTGGGTAATAAGATATGACTAAATAATTAGAAAGGAACTCAAAATAAAAGAATAATTGAGAAATCCCTTACAAAAATTCGGCAGCCTAACAGCTACACAACATGGTTTTAAAAAATATTAAAAATAAAGGGGACAAGGGTAACTCATCTAGAAATGAATCATAATATACAGTATATCAGGAATAAGAATGATATGAGAACATGGTATAGAAAGTGGAAAGTTATACCACATAAAAGAAAACATGAATGGGAAAAGAAAGAAAATTGAGAATTTTCATACCTTGTAGAGTAACCCTTAGAATATGAAGGTTGGGACCTTGGGGGCATGAAGAAATATTGGGAGGACTACTAGTAAGGTAAGGATTCCAGAGCTTACATGAGTAGGAATTGTGAACGAAGTTAATGAAGGAATGGGTTGGTATTTATAGGAAAAGTAAGGGAATATTTTAATAATTATCAAAGGACACCTCATGAGTGGTATTTGCTAAACCATGGGCTTGCCCGTAGTATTTGACCATGGTATAATCCACTTGAGGCACCTTGCATCTTATTTAACTATAAAAAAGTCATCCAGATTTATGAAATCATTATTACATCATTGATTATTTCATTAACACACCGAAACTAAAAATTGTATTTTTTTACTATTCACTAAAAAATCAACTGTTTCAGAAATAATCCCAAAATTTACCCTAACCATTTATTGACGTGTAGAAATCAAAAATTAAGTCCATTTTTTGAAAATAGTTTTCTAAATAATTTTAATTTAATTTTTAAATAAAAATATACTTAATTAAAGAATTAATTATTTAAAAACTATAACTGCTTTTATATCACATTGAAAAATTAATCTAGATGTCATTATCATAAATCCTTAAGAAAATGAAATAATAATATAATTTACTATTCATTAGGGTCGTATTACTATTCATATTACTATTTATAAGGGTATTTTACTATTCACCCAAAAAAACAAGTTGGTTCCAATAGACTCCAAATAGCGTACTGAAAATCATTATAGATGACAGTTTCTTAAAATAAAAAACATAGAAATGGAAAAGTTATGTTTTAAAGGATAGTTATAAATATCTACATAAAACGATGTTCCATGTATTTCTATTTATTTTTTGAAAGGCATTGGTTGTTACAGTGGTAGAGGATGAAGAAGATGTGGTAGGCATAGTTTCATGGGGAGGTGGCCGCGGGGCATAGTGAGGTCGCATGATGTGGCAGGGTGACCATTTGGAATATAAGATTATAGACCAGGCCAAACACGGAGGGCTGGAGGGAGACAGTGAGGTTCTATGTGCCGGACCAGTGGGAGAGGTAGCTTGGAGCAGGATAGATTGGTCGAGAGTATCAGATATGGTTTAAGCGGGCTAGGCCAGGCATACAGGGCTATGCCAAAGGGTTCGGGCCCGGTTTGCTCCAAGGCCCACTAAACCTCATTCTGAATCTTCAAACCCTCATATCTTTCAAACTGTATATCTGATTAATAATATTTTTCTATAATAGGGAATCAAACATTGAATGGTCCATTTGAGACCTATTGTGGTGTTTAAAACTATGTTATTTTCATTGACATGTGTCATTTACATGCGCTTTACCCAAGGGAAACAAACATTTAGGGTGTGACCACTACTCAATATGAACCCTTCATTTCCAATGCATATTGACTCTCTCATCCACTATATCTTGAATGAGTTTCATTGGGTGAATTCATTTTATCATTTATATGAAGTTTTGTTGGACAAATTTCCTACTCACAGGAGTATGATCCCTTTAGCATGACTTATAGGATAGAGTTGTTGGAATCCCCCAGGATTCCTAGATCAGATCCTATATTCCCCAATCACTCCCTAGGTAGCATATTTGGTATTTACATGACCAACTTCACTAGTCATAGATCCTCTAAACAGCGTTTTAATACATATGTATTTGTTGGAATCACCCTATGGACCCGACTATGATTTTCATGTTATGTATCATAGCTCTCTTCATATCATTCAGTGTATCACTCTATTTCATGAATGTTCTAGACAAAAAATACTTCTCAGATGTACTTTATATGTTCAATTAGACTTATTAGTGTTTTCTCTCAGATGTTTACTTTGTGGAATATTGAAAATGAATCCCTGGTGTTTGTATGAAGTGTTTATGTCATACCCAAGACTATGTGGTATGGTATGAGTATATCTAGATATTCTTATTATATGTTCCATAGACATATACATGTTTACAGATGCCAATATATTTCCATTGAATATTTATTTTTCATTTTGGGGTTTCCTACTTAGTATTGTTATACTCACCCTTGCACGATCGTTTCCCTCACGTGTCATGTCATGTGAAGACGAGCATCCTTTTTACAATGTCCATTGTGGACTAGGACCGGGAAAAGCCCTATGAGATCATACATATCATTATATTCCTATGGCCTCAGACAGTATCCCCAGTACCTTGCCTTCCGGTTGCACCAGGTAGGGTTTTCTATGGATGATTTCCAGGAACTTTTTTACAAATATTCTTTTTGGGGGGCCTTTATTCTAGGCCTATTTATATTTCATCACATTAAATATTATACTATGGTTGTGGTATACCATGGTTTTCTTGAATTTTGTACTCTGTGTTTTTACATTTCAAAATTTGTGGCTTGGAGATGTGTTCGTGATTATTGGTACTTTAGGATAATGTCACCCTTTTCTATGATATGCCTACTCGGTGCCAGTCAGTAGCCCCTGGCCTATTGGTGCGGGCTTAAGGTAGTCATTCCATGGGCCCCTCTAGGATGAGTCATGACAGGTAATATAAATATCAATAAATTAATTAATATTAACATAATTCATTCATAAAATACCATTTCTAAATCCAGATACAATAATGGCATATCCCCGTTCCTATTTGTTTCAAACCATGAATAATAAATCTATTTAATTCGATCAATAAATTAGTAAATATAAAATTCAAAGTCTTATGATTACATATTTAATCAATATTCAACTCTTATATAATTTTTCAAAATATATACAATAATTTAACATTAAATTAATATTCTTTCTCAGTCATGAGAATAATATTTATTCCAACTTTAAAATACAATATTAATTAAATTGATATCAATAAAAAGGATAAGTGTGTGAAATTCTATGCCTATTACTTAATGGAATTATATAGGAATGTCTAAAGTCCAATATTAGGGTCTAGAAAAACTATATGCACCTATAAATGATGTTGTTAAGTGTCACGAAAACAAAAGCCACATAAAAAAGATCAATGTGTAATATAATATCATTATCTCTATATTACATCATGATGTATTCACTATATTATAATAATCCCACATAAATTATATGTATCCTTTTGAGTATGTGAAATAATATTTTATATAAATCATGGCCATGGAATTTAATTCAAAATAATTATTCCAATCAATTTTTGAAGATATCAAGTTCCATAAAGATAGAAGGTAGAATTCATCCTCAACCTTTTCATTAAGAACATATCATTATTTATTCATCTAATGTATCTTGAATTACCAAAAATTTATTATGTCATATTATATGGAAGAAAAAATGAATGGTATTCAATATTTTTAATAATAACAAACATATAGTTTAAGTATCATTACAAAACATCCTAGACTATAATATCCAATGACTCATAAAAAATTATGCTGCCTTATTGTGAGATTGTCCTTATAATCTCATATATTTTGTATTTTTATGTGAGACCATTTTGATATAAATCCTATTCTCTTAATCAGAATCCATAAACTTATAGTTTTCATTATTTATTCCCCATTATATTAAGACATATGACCATTGGAATTCTATTAAATATTATTTTTAAGGAACTTATATTTTTTAATGATAGTGGGGAAATATTTTAATTCTTAAAGTTGAAAAATGAACTATGTATATTATCAAAATAATGTAAAATATATGAATAATAAATTTTTAAATGATATTTATTAATATTAAATTAATTAATTTATATGAAATATAAAGCTAAATGTAGTTTGTCATGGGAAAAAACTCTGAAAAACTAACATGTAGGCTAGAGAAACGTACAAAAAATGTTCATTCTTATAGCTCTAATTTGATAATCATTATTCTAATGAGATGGTGCTTTAGTAAATTGGATTATTATGTTCTATTTCATGGAAACCCTACTCACTATGAACTCTCTAAACTAAAAAATCCTAAATAAATTACACATGTAAATTATGTTCGTCATCTTTAATTAGATACTTCATACTTGGAATGAGAAGAAACATTAAAATTATTATAGTGCAGTGTGATTGGATTTTTATTAATAGGCCTCAAATCATTATCTTTGGAAAAGATTCATATCCATATCACATTGTTTGATGCATTTTAATTCTAAATATTCATATAATATATTGTTAAATAATTCACTATTACATTATTTTTCTTTACTATATTACATCACATAAATTGATAGTGAATATGTATAGTACCTTTGATTTTTTATTATCAGGGTCTATTCTGAAACTAGAATCAATATATCCCAAAATTACTAGCTTCTCATGACATCTAGGAATATTAAATATGACCATATAATGAATGAGATACATTAGAATAGTCCTAAATTTCATCCAATCATAGTATATTGGGAATTTTTGATACAATCATACCATGCATAAGGAATATGGGACATGTATCCTATTATATAGAATATAATAAATAATGGAACTAATCATATAAGCATATTATATCTTTTTTATAACCTCTCTCCTCATGTGTGTGTTTAAAAATTTTATTAGATATGTGTATGTGATATGACATTGGGAAAAATCTCATATTTAAAGGATTTATATTGAATCTCATTAATATCTTGTAAATTTATATATAATCTCATAGTCCAAATAATCCTATTTGATCTATCATGATTTAACCTGACCTAAAGAATGTATGATGATTCACTTATTACATTCATGGAGAAACATGTATTCTACCACACCTTAATATACTGTAATAAATTTATATTTTTTCAAATTTGTAATATATCAATAGTATATAATCTTTGGAAAATGATTTCATATACACTAGACTACTTATAGACATATGACTCACATTTATTTTCTATGAAAAGAAAATTCAATTATGGCTTCATACAAATAAATTTCCCAAAAACTAGATTTTCTCGTTAATCTATAAATGGATATTTTTATTTTCTATACCATATTGGAATCTTTTGGAGTCATAATAACTTATGTATATGTCAAATAAACATATTACTGAAGGATAATATTAAAGAATTCAATTTTAATCAATATTTCAAATCTCATATTCATTGTATATATTATGGGAAAGTAAAATTTTGAGGTACTTCATCTTAGATTCTAGAGAAATGTTTTCATAATAGTCCTTAAATAGATGTTGTTTAATCCCTTTTCAACCAGTCATTCCATATGGGTTCTAACTTGTCTATATATATTCATTTTCATCTTTAATATCCATTTACTACCATTGGTATTTACAACTACTAAATACATAATGAATTTGTAAATTGGTTTTTTATATAGATTTCATTTTTAAAATCATGTATTCATTCCATTTGGTATATTCAATACCACTCAATGATTATTCTTAGTTTATCATATCATTAATATCAAATAATAATTTCTCTCTATCTTTAGTTACTAGAAAAAAATACATTTTAAGTTCAAAAACCTCTCTTTTACTCTTAATTATTTATTCTCTCTCTGGTTCATTATCTTCCATTAGGCCTTATGGAATAAGTTCATGTGTCAAATGTAATTTATCTTGGGATATAACATCATTGAATTCTATTCCACTTCCACAACACTTTTAGATATGTGATCCATCACAAGAAATATGTGTTTTCTTTCCACAATAACCTTCTTATATTTTTGGTAGTGTAGGTAATATCATTTAGATAACTAATTATATCCTATAAAGATACAATTATTGAATTGGGGTGAATTTTTGTTACCTAAATTGGTGTTATCCAATAATTTTTATCCTTAATCACATATATTTCAAAAATTGGGTTACTTACCTCTCTATAATTTTATTGTAACACTATATTATTATTTTTTTGGCACTCAGTATAGTGTTTATATCGCTATCTATAATGTGTATCCCCAAATGGATAATTGATCCTTCCTTTTTCCTGTCACATGTCTCTCCATTTCAAGAAATGTGTAGTTTATAATTTCACTTAACCATTACATTGTGTTGTATAAATAAGTTTATTTTGATATAATATCTGAAAACATCATAGATAATCACTGAACACATGGATTATATATTCATTTTAATGGCCTTAGTAGAGTGTTTTAATTATCTTCCCAAGTTGAACATCATTTTCTTTATTTTATACATTGAATTCAAAAAAGTAATTTGACTTATAACTCATTATATAAACATATAAATAATTCTTAAATTAATTAGTAAATCTTTTCTAGTATGTTTCACCACACCTTGCATTAAATGGAAATGGTCCACACACATTTGCATAAAAAAACTTTAAAAGTTCAATGTCTCTTTAACCAATTCATCTAAATAGATATTTTTCATTTTTCAATGAAAATAAGTGTTTTGTATACCTAGTTATTTTCCTTCAAATGAATCTAATTATCCATCATGGTATAATATATTCATGCTCATTTTATTTACATGACATATATGGTGATTCTATAGTTGGGTCTGATAAGATTCATGTGAAATACATTTGTTATCAATTTTAATTACATATTTTTTGTAAGCTAACACATAAACACTATTAATAGGTGATACCTTATCATAATATATAATTTTTTATTAAAGTATAATCATTTATTCTATAATTTAAAAATAAATACGTCTATGTCAAGACTGTATATAAATGTAATTTTTTGGTACTAATGTAATTTAATAATAGTTCTTTAAATCCAAGCTCATTCTTATCAATATTGTTAGGTGGACGTATTTTTTATCTACATTACTATTTTTAACCCTACAAGGGGATTCTAGTTGTACCTCATAACATTCAATAATCTTGAATATATTTGGTTTCTATAATTGGATAGAAATTTGAGCACTATAAGTATTATTTAATTACTACTTTCATGGAATATGTGGATTTTACCCAATAATAAGGCTTATAAAAGTATCACAATGATTTATTTCAATAGTGTATATATATCATTATATATCCCCTCATTTTGAGATGAAAAATATATGAAGCTATATTCCCTAGCTATCCATATAATATTTCATTTATTGGATTATAATTTTGATGATTTATTAAATTTCGAGTCATTATTAGGAATTTTCACGTTTTTCCTTCATGATTAATACTATAATAGGAAATGTATTTTAATGACTCATATCATTTTTAACATATATAAACTGATTAAGGATACCTATGAGAGTTTTCTCAATGATTTTCATATATTAGTTTTCTAAAAAACTGAGTAATATTGTAGGTAGTGATTCAAGAATGATATATTTGTATAATTCAAAATGTTTTTAAGAATCAGAATATCTAGATACTTAATTTAGTTAATAATCAGGACTATATTTGGCCTAACTGTCTCACCCATGCCATGATTTATCATTTAGAGTGCCTTAGAGATCTCAAACTACTCATTCCAAACTCTCTTTTGATAAATATCATAGAGGTTCATGATCATTCAACAAAAACCTATTATCTCTAGAAACTTCATGATTCCATCACATGTTGATGATATTACAAAATAATACACATTTAGTGCATCGTTCATGTACTTTTCATTGACAATAGATCCTCACCAATAAACTCATTAGTATGTAGATGAAAAAACAGAATTTAGTACCTACTTATTCTATTCTTGGAGTAATATAATGCCCAAAATCATGTGACATTCATGGATGTTATTCCAATTAACGTGATTTTCTTATCTTCTAACACTCACTTGGTTTTTTTGGTTTATGAACTATTCATATTATTATTTCATTAAAAAATAAAGAATATATAAATACACACGATTTAAAAAACATGTGATTTGAAATAAATTTAATTATTTAATATGTCTACTACTATTATGTCAAATCCTAATAGCCCTCACCATGGGACTTGGAATGTAACACTGTAATATTTTATAATAAAACAATTATGTTGGATATCATATATAATACACATCATATAGCATAAATGATAATCAAAATATCACTACTTAAATATGAAAGTTATATCCTAGACATTTAACATGTGGTTATGAATTGTGATAACCACATTACGATATATATATATATATATAGTTAATACTCAATAAAAAATTGTTTATTAACCCTTAAAATATAAGAATTCAATTTTTTTAGTATATTCATATTAAGGTTCGAAAGTATATTTCCTTAAAACATGATATTTATCTATAATATGATGAAAATATTATATATAATTTATTATACTTTTATAAAAACTATTTTATTAAAAGAAACTCATTTTTTAAAATAAATTAAATATCACCCTTCAATTTGTTGATAATATGAGTAGTAAACATTGTAAATTTTTGTCACATTGGAAAGGGTAAAATAGTTAAAATTGGTTTAAAACATTCAGATATGGATTTAAAATTTCCATAAATATATCCTTTTACCCTTAATATGGGTGTATATACGACACGTCCTTCCATGGAAGAAATATAAGGCCACATGGTTCCATATTTCTTTGACTATGACCTTTATATTAATTTATGAAATGATTAATAAAAAATGTCACACTCTTGATCTTAATAAATCAAAAAAAATTATCATATGATTAAAAATAGGTTATATTCAGACATAAATTATTATTTGAAATATAAATTAATTAATTTATCCTTTTAATTTATTTATAATTTTTCTTGAATGAATAATTACCCTAACTTAGAACACATTGTCCACATAGTATTTAATCTATTAATATAAAACTGAAATAAACAATTTTAAATTTTTTAAAAGTAATAATTTATGGAAGTATTATTTAATTATATATTTTTATAGGTAATTATGAAATAATTTAGATTATTTAAAGGATTTTATTTTAAATTAAACTTTTCCCTAGAGTTATTAATATCGAATTAAATGAATTTAATTATGAACGGTATTATAAATATTTTATGTTAAATAATAGTTTATTAAGTAATTTTAAAATAATTAACTTCATGGAAGAATACATTTAGGATTGTATATTTCATAAAATTTCATCCCATAGAAATTGTAATGCTGACTATTACATTATAATTAATATTATGACACATTAATAATGGAAAATGCATTACCACGGTTATGGTTAAAATATGTTAACTATGGGGTTAAACTAGAAGACAATATTTA
This sequence comes from Viscum album, assembly GCA_963277665.1. Classification (NCBI taxonomy): domain Eukaryota; kingdom Viridiplantae; phylum Streptophyta; class Magnoliopsida; order Santalales; family Viscaceae; genus Viscum; species Viscum album. The sequence continues at coordinate 272,149,430 of OY728145.1, read as the reverse complement.
AAACACCATATAAACCTATAATAATATTATTTATTTGTGGATTTTAAATAAAATAAAATAATTTAATTTAATATATATCTATTCATAAAAAATTTTCTATATAATTCCATTACTATATTTTAATATTTAATGAAATTCAAAAACTCTTTCATTCCTCATTTTTAAATGGGGAATCCTCCTATATATTCATTAAACAATTTTGAGAAATATAAATCCCCAAAAATAAGAAATCTTATTATATTCAAAGTCATATCCAAGATTTAAAGGAGATGGTAATCTTAAAATACTATTCCAGGGGTCCTTGAAAAGGGATCTAAAGGAGGCCTATATAGGACGAGGAAATCATCTTACCCGAAATTTTTTAATTAATTTCTTATTCAGAATTATAAAAATATTTTATATTGTTTATAAAATAAAAATATATGAAAACTAAATATACTGAAATTTTATTATTATTATGGAAGACACATTATTCACCATATTTTCCCTTAGGAGAAATGTAAAAAAATAGTTCTCTTGTGGAGGTATGACTTATTATCTCCACATAGCGATACAATTAATTATCTATCATCGCCTTTCAATAATGGTGATTATGGTGGGTTTAATGTTTAAATATTATATTTTTTAAATAATTATACTACCTTAGTTATAATATATTTATTACCTACTTACCATATAATCCATTAGAAAACAATAATATTGCTCATGCGTACATGTGGACTACCACATCCACAAGGCAATGTGAATTGTTTTTAATTTTTGATTTAAATGGTTATTAATAATGATATATTTTATTAATATATATGTAATATATTTTATATTAAATATTATATAGTGGTTAATTATTATTTTCTTTTATTTCATTCTATTTGTTTAAAATAGAAAACAATATTCATATACGGACTTCCTACCGTCTCCATGAACTATGTAAATCATTTTTCTATGCATAATATTTTTGAATGGATTTATATATATGTAAATATATATATTATTTTTATATCATGATTAAAATTAAAAAAATATTTGAACCATTATCAATGTATATGGAAGGGGTCTACTGAACTGAAACATCATTTAAAAAAAGTCATTGTTATATAAAATAGTGATTTTAGTAACAAATTATTAATAAATAGGTTATAAAATGTAATAAGTAATTAATATATGGTTATATATATATATGGTTATGTAATATATTTTAATAAAAATATATTTCCTATACATTATATTCAAACACTTATAAAACAAGATGAGGCTTGGGGTAAGGGGTATATGTTTCAGTCCAATTTTAGTCGGGATTATTTATACATGAATTTCCATTGAGGAATTTTTATTATCATTATCTGATTAATCCCTATAAAATTATTCTCTACTAGTTATTCATGGAAATATAATGTAATTTTAATTATTTCATCACTATTTTATATTAACTTATTGGGAATATGTTTTTATAAAAATTGGAATTTATTTCTTCTTTGGTGTGGAATCTTTTGATCCATCCCTTTGTTTTCATTAAAATATTTTTATTAATTTTTTTTTATTATATAATGAATCATAAATTTTTTTTACCCATGTCATACTTTCCAAAATAATTTTTAATGTAATATTATTTTCTATTTTTGAATGATGTACTTTTTTCCAAAACGAAGAGTATAACCATTATTTTATCATATACAACATGAATGAAATTTCCCACTCACAAGACATATCCATGCTATGATGATTCATTTATAAGATTACAAGGTTATATTAAAATAAAATTGCTTCCATAATATATTAAAAATCGGAAAAATATTTCATTTGAAATGGGAAATCATATTTTACTCATAAATTATTCCAGGGATCTTTTAATTGAAATTTCATCCATGACAAAATCATTTGATTTTTCTTATTCCTTTCTAGGAACATGATCAAATGATACCATCCTTATTCTTTATATTGATTTTTTTTGTTAGTATGATAAAATGTTTAAAAACCTCATTTTCTCATGTGTTTTTCAATGATGAATTTATGAAATGTTTATGAGACCTATTTTATTTGCACGTGTTATGATATGATGATATGATAAATTTTCTATGATCAAGTGAGACTTATATGTATTTTTTTCAATATTTGATGTGTGGTAAAAATATTATATAACCTCTAATTAATCCATTAAAATTTTATATCTCATGAGATAATTATAGGAAACTTGTTGATGTTCTTGATCAACTGTGGAAAAATTGTGTTAACACCTAGTCTATGGTTATTTTATGGTCTCAGTAGTTATCATTGATATATAAAATGATTTATATGACAATAATGAAAAAACAAATATATTGATTATGATCTTAAATTATGGGTCATGATTGATTTCTGGAAATTTTTTACTCTTATGATTCATGTATTTTTTATGTTTTATTCCTTGAATCATATTTATGATCATTGAATTTTTAAGTATGAACATTTCATGTTATTATAATTAACTCATAACCTTATTCCTAACCTATGATCATTAATTGACATATCCCATGTTTACAATTAAGAATAATATGATCCCACAATTTCTTATGTATCTTTTTCCTAGGTTATAAATAATGTTTAATGTATGGTATGTCAAGAAGTATAAAAATTTGTGTCAACATTGTAGGTGATGAGTAATAATGTTCTTAAATAATATATTAATATATGCAGTTTCTATAGATAGTAATCCTTCACAATTTAAAGTTGTATCATAATGTTTTTTTGAACATTAATCTAAAATGATGTAATATTTATATATAAAATGATTGGATAGATATAGTTGGTATCATAGTATAGTTTGGTTAAATTTTTATTTTTATGATCTGAAAACATTAGTAACAATCTTGGGGATAACCCTATAGAAAGGATAAAATAATAAAGTTTTTTAAGGAAGTTATTATGTAGTTTTCCTAGAATATATCTCAATCTAGATATTATGTGTTAAAATTATTTTCAAATACAATCTTATAGAGGTAACAACCTCAAAATAATTTGGTCTAGTATATCAAGACCATCATTTTAGTTGATAGTGATTGTTCCATTAACGTAAACATAGTTTGAAACTCCCACGATTCATTCATGGGTAAATTATATATATTTACTAGGAATAATTATGAAGGATTTAAAAATATTATAACCATGGTTGATCTAGATTAAACATAAGGTTTCATATATTAAAAATACGGGATAATAATCTAGTCATCTTATGAATGATTTATCATGATTAAATTATTTCTCACATTGAATATTATTTCCCACCATGTACTTTTTTGTTCCATCCAATGGATGGAACCATATAGAATTATATTAAAACTAATGTGATAGAAAATGCAATGATTTTCCTTATTTGAAACCTAGTGGAATAATATGTGGAATCTGAAACCTTTTGATTTTTTCTAATTAGCTATCTCATTATTCTCAACATGGGTGAGGTTACGGAAACACACAATTAGATAAAAATTGATTTTCTTGAGAACAATATGATAATATTTTTTTAGATTCTTACATGTAAATAATATTTTAATAGAACTTAGTTAAATGACTCAAAGGATTGTGAATATTTTTTTTTTGCAAAAGATGGACATATAGGAAATATTACTGAGGAAAAATAGCAAATTTTCCTAACTCAGTGGATAAAAATAATGGTATCCCTATGTTATTATCACTATTTTAAAGTTTTAAATGTAGAAAATATTGTCATAATACTAATCTATTACTTATGGGTAAATCCCAAAAATGGATAAAAAGGAGGTATGAGTTAAGGATTCACTGCTAATGATGAAGAGACTATAAATGAAACTTAAAATGGAGAAGGTATTATTGAATAATATTAATAATGCAAATTAATGTATTATGATTTAAGGGGATTATTTATGTATTGAAATTGGGGAATTATGTTGTAAATCCTTTTTATTATTTCAATTTTGATTTAAAGATTCTTAAAACATGTAAATATTTTTTGTAGCAGTTTTTATTTAATGTTTTTGATGGATAACCATAATGGTATTGATGACCTAGAAATTTTATTTAATATTAATATGATATTTTATAGAAGAAAGGATTGATAGAATGATAACCCTTAATATACACATAATTTTGAAATTATAATGTTTAGTTGAGATACAGATAGTATAGATAATGTGTATGAGATTGTATTAATAACCCAGGAACTGATTAATAGTATGATAACAATGTGGTTTGTGGTATAATTTATAGAGTTTATATATATTTTTTGACATATGGGATATTCTCCAAAAACAATTATTTTACATATGGAATGATGAAATATCTATATTTTGGAATCAACCATGTTTTCATTATGTTTTTATAGTTATTAATTATATTATCATGTTTCTAAAGAATATATGATAATGGTATTCACATATTCAGTATGTAAAATTTAAACCTAATTCTTGTTGTTTGAGTGATTAATGTAATATTTATTTTAAAAAAATTTTGACCTTCCTTCTAAATTTAATTATTTTGAATTTACTCAAAAATATTTTGGAATTGTTTTTGGTTAGTTATATATGAAATTTATGAAATTTATCATTGGGTAATATAGTTTGTGGTTAAAATATACTTAATAATATTGGATAACCTTAGAGGTAGTATAAATCGACTATCATTATTTTATAGTTCTATTGATCTGTTAAAAGTTAATTTTAGTGATTCATGAATGAAAACATTATCTTCAATATTCATTTCATGGAGTTAGAGATGATGTGTAAATTAATGGAACCCCAGCTAAAGGATTAAATTTTTATAATATAATGAAAATAAATAATGTATTTTTATTTTTAAATTTTTTATATCTATAAATTAAATGAATCCATCAAATTTTTTAAATGGATCATAAAAAAGTTATACATTTATGGTTATTTATAAAGAATTGATGTTCTTTTTACCAATCACAATATTTTGGTTTTATTGTTGTTATCTTTCTTCTGATTATGTTTTCAATCACTATTTATTAGTCCTTTACTATTTGGTTTCTTCTCCATCAATATATTTTCACTTCACAATAATGATCTCCAATTTAGAAACCAAGTTTTTTGTTATTCCAGAATACCATTATATCTCATTCACCCTCTTTTTCATATGACATCCCATTTACCATATTTATGATGTGGTTTTTTTAGAAATGAATTTTGAAATGTCAAACCATTGATTTCTAAGGTCAAAATTTAATAAATGTGGTGATACTGTTTTACCCTGCGATTTTAAAACAATAACACTATGTTTGATATTTTATATAACCAAAAATACCTAGCTTAAACAACCCAAGTAAAATTATTATTTAAATATGACTGTAATAACCATCAATTAAATAAAAGATTTTAAATAGGAATAAACACATTATGAAATATTATAAAATTTCATATTCTATAAAAAATTGAGTCATTCACTGAAAAAATTTATTAATTATTTTTAGAAAAGTAATATTATTATATAAAAATATAATCCCTTCATAGATGATTTTTATTTCCCATGTAAGAAAATAATTTATATAATTTTATAATATTTTTGATAAAAAAAAAGCATTAATTAGTTTTTGAAATCAAAATTTCAGAAGTAACATAGAGTTAATTTTTCATAATTTTCTGAATATATTGACTTTTCGATGAGTAATTAGAAAATACATATTTTTATAAAAAAATTTATTTTTCAGTAATTTTTTGTGTTCCGATTTATTTTAAAAAACATTCAATAAATTATTAGATTTCATATATTATGAATAATCTAAATAGTATAATTTTAATTTATTCTATGGTTGAATTTGGTATGAACATATTTTTATACATAAAAACTAATTTTCCTACAAAACAATTTCCTATTTCATTCATCATTTTTATCTTAAATTAACTTCTCATACTTATAGAATATTGATATTTAAATATGGATTCCATATTTGGAACTTGGAGGACCAATTGTGGTAAATATAACTATAATACACAAATATTATATGGTTTTTAACATTTATATCTTATGTTGCATGAAACACCGATAATAAATGAACCATGATATAATATTAAACATTTACTTGACCATTGAAATATTAACGTGACTGATAGAAATATTAATCTATCCATTAGAATAATTACCTCACCAATTAATGTGTTAATAAATTAGGTATCTCATTAAATAAAATATGATATTTGTATATAATGTAATAAGTAAATAACATTTTTAAAAATAATAAATTAACTGTACGTATTTTTGTGAAACCACAATGATTATTAACAATTTTATAATTAATATAATGATTTAAAATAAAATTTATTTTCATAAAACAGAATCATAAATTACTATTTTTTTCATTATAATTATCAGATAATTTTTTGATACCAATATTAATTTTTTCAACGTGTCATAAAATTGGTTATAATATCAAAATATTTATGTTTTTGAATAAATGATGATTTAAATTAAAAATAATTGTCAACATATTTATAAAAAATATCATAAATTGTAGTCCATTTTTTTAAATCAATATGTCACAAAATGTATATAGTTAATTTCATTGCATTTCACTAAAATACTATAATTTTTTGAGGAATGGTGAAATTGGGGAATTTATGTTATTTAACATTATAAGTTAAATACATGAAATATGAAATAATTGTTGATATAGGAAAACATTATTTAGAACTCACATAGAATATTTACTTCACTTATTCATATGAATAAACACTATTTATTTTATTTATCTAAAATAATATATAAATGAATAGAATAGTAAAAAAACACCCCTATCATTCCCTATATGTACCACCCATCACCACACCTTCTACTCACACATAATAACCATTTACCCTTATCTAAATTTTTACCAATTTCCTTAAAAATCCTCTTAATCACTTCCAATACATTATTGTCTTACCAAAAGTCAAAAAACCAAGTGTCTTAAGGTGGATCCCGAGGAGACGATATTAAAGATGTAAAATCCTCCTTTCACATTTATTTTCATTTATTTTTTTATTCACTTTTCTCATCTACAATACAAAGTGGAATGGTAACAATAATATCATATATATATTGTAAATTTATTTTTCTAATGGACTGTCCATCATCAAATCCCATTATCCACTTCTTCTATTTTAAAAATGAAAACATCTTCAATAATGGGCCGATTCACCCCCTTCGTGGATGATGAGATTTCAATTTAATTAACTGCCTTCAAGATTAGTCTTAAAACCATTATTATGGTCAAATAATATTTTATTATACATATTATAATATATATATTGTTTATTAACCAGTATATAAACATATTATTAAATAAAATTACCCTTGTTTGAGATGGTTATAAAAACATCCAAAATAATTTAGGAAATTTTCAACAACATTGTCCCAAATAAATCATCCTCAAAAAATATATCCAAACATTAAATGAGGATATTTAAACTTATGTATGTTTATTATTATTCCATATTTTAACTTTTATATATGTGATTCACATTTAAAAAGAACTCCAATTTTTATACTCGAAGGAAATGACCACGAAATCATGAAATGAATGCTCCTGAAACAACAAAATTAAACATTCTAACTCCTAAAAATGGTCATAAATAAACTTAAAAAAATTATAATAAATAAAATATATGTATTATAGTTTCATAATTAAGTAATTAATTATAATAAATTTATTATCCAATACATTATGTACATGTGCAGAATGCTTTCTGACATAAGGTAAGGGTTTCTTGTCTCACTTATACCTATGTGATATATATTCATTATTTAACACATATTTACTGTGTGTTGTGTAAATAATTACATCTAATATATCATATAATTAATCAATTAATCTTCATGGAATTAAAATTTTCATTTTAATATCATCAATTTAAGGGAAACATTGTTCGATTCATTACATTTTGGTAAGTGAATTCTTATCCCAATTTCCTTTATTTTGGTTAAGAATACACTCCATTGAGGGGGTAATAAAAATAGTTGAATTTTTATTATCATATTATTTATTTAAAATATAATTATTTTGATTTATATCCAATACACATAATCTTTTCAATTTTTTAGTTCTCAAAAGTTATTTTTAAAATATGATTTTAAATGATTCTTTTTCAAAATTGGAATGATTTTTTTAAACTTATTCGGTATGAGTAGATTTTAACTCTTTCATGACTCCATAATTTCTTGAGGAATAATTTACAAGAATTAAATGTCATTTTGAAATAATAGTTGTTCTTTTATAATTGAAAATTTTTTTAATCAAAATATTTCAAATTAAATAAGTATTTCACGCAATAATATTTCAACTATTTTATAAGATTATTTTCATCTATATCAACACCCATTGTTTGATATTATTATTAATCAAGGATTATCTCTTATTATAACATTTAAAATATTTATTTGAATTATTTATGAATATATTGACTATGGATAAGCTATTTTTATTATGATTCATCGTATTACACTGGATGGGTTATGATTATTGTTTGGGGAATGTTATTAAAATTTCATAAGATAGTTTAAATAAAAATGTATATGTTGATTAGGTTTCACACCTTTCATATGATTAATTCATTTTACATAGTATGTGATGAGAGGGGCCAGCTATAGCACTTTGATTTATTAGTGGGTCTCACGAGACAACCTTTTTGGGCATTGAATAATATCTTACCCTATATTGTGTCAGTAGAATTATTTCTAGTATGTCTATAATGTCATGCAATATGAATTGCCTCATTATAAGATTATTTGTTCGTAATACATGAGATTATTCAACTGTTATTATATCCATGGTTATGAATCATTCTCTTGTAAAAATTTATATGGATTTATTTGAGCATCTTTTTTCCTACAATATTATTCTCAATATTCTATTTTAATTATTTTCACCTTAGATTATTTTTTATGTTTATTTATGATTTATTTCGTTGTATTCTTACCCGTGAATAGCATATAAGATCAACACATTCTTAAGTCTTATTTTCCCCCAAGATTCTTATATTTTTATTATGACTGGCATATAAGGATAATATATAAGAATATGAGTGTTTCCAATGGATTTACTATGTTGTATATCATTTTAGGTTGTAGTTTAATACATATTTTTGAATTTAGTTTTCCAAAACTCCTGAACTATTCATTCATTTTATATGTGATCACCTATATTTTTTACTAATTAAATAAATTAAGGAAATATCTTTTGGACTCTAGGGTCAGGGTCTTTAGATATGGCATCATATAATTTTTAGTAGAATGTTTTAAAACTTGATTTAGGAAAACACAGAATAAGGTAAGTATTAAACTATAACTGAAATTGAAAAGATTCCAAAAGTAACTGAAATTACTATTTAAAAATTAGTTATACATTAATTTTTAATGTGTTTCAGTAGTTTCTAAATTTCTTAATCTATTATTTTTAATCCCATTATCTATAAATGCTTACTAGTGGAATGAATGGAAACCAGATCAATGCATGTATTCTATATAGGGATTTATCTCATATGAAGGATAATGATATTAGAGATAGATCTAAAACCGGAGTTGAACAATTTATAACTATATTAGGAAAACAAAATTAGGTTATGAGGAATAACCTGACTCACATGGATTTTCCTCATCCACAACATGATGTAACAATGTTAGACCACTTGATTCGAAAAAAACCTCCATTAGTTAGTGGGGCTATAAACCCATTGGATACTGTAAAATTGTTAATTTCCTTTGAATAAATATTTCTTTCTTTGGAAAATATTCAAAAGGATTAGGTTGTCAAGTATTTTTATCATCTCTAGGGAGATTTGGATCAATATTGGTCATAAAACCAAAACAAAAAAGAGTAAGAAATGGAAAATATAGAATTTGAAGTATTTTAGAGAAATATTCATGGAAAAATATTTCCCTCATGGACATGGAGGTAATATGGGAAGACAATTCTTGAGTCTAATAATGAAAGAGAATGAAAAAAAAATATGTTTAAAGAGAAAATTATATGGGTAGGAAGTCATGATACAAACAATATATGTAATCCCAAGAGAATGATTGGTCATTTCATTGATGGTCTTAATCCAATTATATGAAAGATATTATTCCCCAAAAAATTCTCATAATAAAAGGATATCATGTCATTTTTAATCAAGTTAGAGAAATAATTTTGCAAGCTATAAGTATTCTAATTGAATAAAGAAAATAATAGTTCTACTAAGCACTCTAGAAATTGAAATAATGAAAAAATAAAAAAGGTAATAATAAAATTTCCGAAAAGTATTAAATATGGAATGAAACATCTTGAATCATCAATATTTGGAATGTGTGTTTTTTACAAGTGTTGAGAAAAACTCTACTATCCCCCTGATTGTAAGTGAAGAAATTAAGTCCTAAATGTGAAAAGATTCAGCTGCAAGAAAATGGGAAACCATGCACATTATTTTCCAATATATAAAGTAAACATTCAGTAAACATTCAAGGGAACAAATCCAAATATATTTAGTCACAAAATATGTGGTTTATATTCACATTAATGTGTTTGAAGGTACATCAATCATATCCTCAAATATTGAAATATATTTATTTTATTCTAGATCACCACATTTTTTTATATCTTCTTAGTTTTCTATAAAATAATATATATTTCCAATTCATCATATCAAGTATGTTTTTAGTCAATAATCTTAGTTGAAACCTTATAACTACAAATATGTGTCTTTAAGTTCCAATTATGACATGTAAAAAATCTATAATTGTTGATTATATTATCATACCAAGGGCTAAATTTGATATAATCCTTAGTTTGGAATTGATTTCAAATTATAATACAAACCTTTAATGGAATTAAATTTAAATTATGACTAATGTTGAAAATATGGGTGTTCTTATCATTATATGGGAGAATTCAACATCTGAGTAATATCTGGATCTACCTCTAGTATCACTACTAAATGAGATTCATGGAGAATAATAATAGATAAAACTTAATATTGAAAAAGGAGATCTTCAAATTGCGGTTGTACATATTTTACAAGAATACATTTATGTGTTTCTATTTTAATTACTTAAACATCCCCTTAAGAAGGAAGATGAATTTTCTATTAATTTAATATCTCATGGAAGACATATATCAAGGATTTCCAATAGAATGTCCATTTTGGATTTAATAGAGTTAATGAAAAAACTAGAGTAATCTTGTGTAAAGAGATTTACACACCCTAATGATTCACCAAGGGGAGATCTAGTTATTATAACTATGAAAAAGAATTATTTGTGATCATGTTATTTTACTATAGTGAGATCAATACAATTATAATAAAGAACTAATATCATCAACCTCAAATTGATGACTTATTTGACCAACATCACATTCCTCATTATTTTTCATATATTGATATTCATTCTATATATAATAAATTGTTTGAAATGAGTGAAGATATTTGAAATAAAACATTTGGAACAAGATATTGATATTATAAGTTTACAGTAATTCCATTTGGAATGACTAATATACCCTTTGTTTTAATTGATCTAATGAACATATATTCATTGAATATCTTGAAAAAACATTCTGGAATTTATGGATGATATCATGGTGTAATCCAAATGAAATAAGGACCATAAGAATTACATGATTTTTTGCAAACTCTATAAATAAAAGAGTTATATGGGATGTTTGAAAATTGTGAATTCAATCTTCAAATGATTTCTTTTATTGTCCATATTGTCTCCATGGATGGAATCCTAGTTGATCATGTGAAGACAAAGGTAGTTATGGAATATCCTACACCAATGAACATGACTGAGGTATATAGTTTCATTGGTTTTTCAGGTTATAGTGAATAATTTTTTATAATTATTCCATATTAACTAACTCATTAACCAAACATACTCGTAAAGGGTCTATGTTTATTTGGAAAAAGGAATGAGAATAATTAATTAAAAGTTTTAAACTAATTTTAGTGACTCATATGATATTTAATTTACCATCTTCAAATTGTATATTTGTGATTTATAGTGATTTATTGAATAATTTACTTTGTCATGTCCATATGGATAATTATAGAGTTTTCACTTATACATCAAGAAAGTTAAAAACTCAGGAACAAAACTATCTTTCCCAAGTTTTAGTGCAATTAGATTTAATCTTTTCCATAATGACATGGAGACACTATCTCTATTTTGAATGATGTGATATATATACATATCATGAGTGTTTGACATATATCTTCTCATAAAAAGAACACAATATAAAGAGAATTTAATTTCTAGAGCTACACATGGTTTATGATTGTTCAATACACTACCACCCAGGGAAGAAAAATAAGGTTGCATTTTCATTAAGAAAGAAGGATCATGGAGTTCTGAACAAAATGTGAATCAAAAGGAATACTATTTACTTGGATCATTTAATGAAAGATAAATAAATTATCATGGATGGTGAAAAAATATCTATTATTTTAAGTGGTTTAAAAAATAAATTTATTCTAAGAGATAAAAAATTATCTATCTGAATACCATAATTTTTAAAAAAAAAATTAAATCTGTGAATGATGGGAAATTTAAAGATGTCATATATATAGATAAGATTGTTAAATCAAGGAAGTGTATTTATGTTCCCTATCTACCCAAGCTAAAAAAATAATTATTCGGCGATTCTCAAGGATTGAATTTCTCTATGCACCCTAGTAGCACTAAGATGTATATAGATTTGAGGGATCATTTTTTTAGGATAATATGAAGTGGTAAATTAATTATTATGCATCAATCTGTTTAGTTTTTCAATAGGTTATGTCATAATTAAATCAACTTAGAGGATTCATGAAGTGTCTACTTATTTTTATATTGAAATGGGATGAAATTACGATGGACTTATTCACGGGATTACCAAAGACCCCAAAAATTTATGATCCAACATGGGTAATTGTTGATTGAATTACCAAATATCCACATTTTCTGACTATAAGGGAGGATTTTCCACAATAGAGCCTTGCACAAATCTATATTAATGAAGTTATAAGAAATTATAGTGAAAATATATCGTTTGTTCCTGATTAAGATTATCATTCTAAATCAAGATTCTAGAAGACTCTTTAGAAGGCTTTGTATTATAAGATTCATTTGAATACATATTATCACCCTCAAACTAATAGTCAGTCATAATGAAAGATTTAAACAATATAAGACATTATTTTATCAAGATCACAAGTCTTTCTAGGTATGATGGATCCATATTTACCTTTGGAAGAATATTCTTATAACAAAAGATTCCTTTTAACTATTCTAATGACATAGTGTGAAGCATTATATAGAAAAAGATGTTGTACTCAAATATTATGGGAGGAATTTAGTGAGAGGAAGCTTATAGGACCAAAAAAATATTGATTGGATAATTAAAATGGTAATGGTTATTTATGCTCGTATTGGTGAAAATCAATGTAGAAAAACAAGTTAAACTGGTGATGGGAGAATGGAATTGGATGTTCATGTGGGATATGATGTCTTTCTAAAAGTATATCCATGGATGGGTGTTATAAGGTTTAGTAAGAAAGGGAAACTGATCCCCAGGTACGTCATACAATTAGAAATAATGGAAAAAATTTGGTCTTTTTTCTTATCAATTGGTGAGGCAACCTAGAATTTCTCAAGTACACTATGTATTCCACACATATTTGTTAAAGAAGTAAATAAAATACCCAATACATGTATTCAACTATGAATAAATTTTATTTGAACCTAATTTTTCTCATTGCAAAGAGACTATCATGATTCTGGACAATAGACTACATGTATGGAGAAATTATAGGACTTTAATGGTAAAATAACTTTGTAGAAACCATAAATGGTAGAAGAAATGTGGGAAAATTAGGATTCTTTAAGGAAGAACCTCCCTCCTCAATTTAAAGGGTAATACTTGTTATATTTTCGAGGATGTATTTTTTTTGAATGGTTAAATAATATAATAACACCATTTTTTAGGATTTATATCTTTGATAGATTACGTTTCATGCAACAATGAGCTTTAACAAACCATGATATACTATTAAATATTAATATGATAGTTGGAACCGTCATGTGATCATTTGGAATAGTAATATGGACAACAGAATAATAAACTCACCTATGAGAGTATAATTAAAATTTATGTATATGTTAAATTATAATATGATATATTTATTTCACGGAATAACTAAACAGTTGTTTTAAATTGATAAATTATATAGTGGTATTTTTTTTGAAATGTAAATGATTACTTGAAATATTATAATTAATATATGTATTTAAAATAATATTTATTTTCAAAAAATAGATTGATAAATTAATATTTTCTGTCAATATAATTATATGATAAGTTTATGAGAACAAAATTAATTTTTTTAATGTGTCTTGAAATCAGTTATAATATTAAAATTGGTATTTTTCTAACCAATTAGGATTTTATATAGAAATTAAATTTCCTATATTTAGGAAATTATTTTCCTAAAATGGAGTCTATTTTTGAAATCTAAATATTTAAAATAATTTTGCTTGAATATTTTTTATATTTCTAAAATTGGTTATTTTTTATGAATAGTGATACATAGTTATTTATAGTATTTAACCTTATCACTTAAATACATGAATTTATGAGTCATTTCTCATTTAATAACACATTGTTTTAGCCTCACAATGACTATTTTATATAAATAGTCTCAATAATCATTATTATTGATATCATTGAACCAATATGATTAATAAATTAATAAAATAATTGAAAAACACCCCTACCTCCCCAAGTAATACCACCCCTTTCCACCTCTTCTCCTCACACCTTATAAGCCTTTAATCTTGTCTAAATTCAACCCAATTCACTTTCAAATCATCCTACTCAATGTATGAGACCTATTGGTATTACAAAAATACCAAATCCAAAAGTCTAAAGGAGGTTCCCAATGAGAAGATATTCAAGAGTAAAAAGCATCTTTTTTTCATTTAGTTTCTTTGGTTATCCTATCCTTACCTCCCATATCCAAAGTGGTTTGGTAACTACATTTTCATATATATAACAGAATTTTATTTTGATAGGGGATTATCTACCATCAAATCCATTATCCAATCATTTTATTTTAAAATTAAAAACAACATTCGTGATGTATTGATTGTAATTCCCTGAAAATCTAAAGTAAAATCATTGTATTTGATAACGTGCATGACACATAACACCTAGTGAATATGGGAATATAATACCTATAGAATTTATAATTTTCATAGTATATTAAATAAATCTAATGTATTTTATAGATTTCAATTCATGAAAAACTGAGTTAGTGTACGTCCCACACCACAATTAGTTTCTTCAATGGATTGCGTTATATGTGAGACCATGTTTTACTGAACAGTAATAACCTAATATTATTGAATATAATAATTTTTAACCAAGATGATAAAATAGTGGTTAGAAATTTTGTTACATAACCTATGAAAATATATGGTCTAAACAAATATAAAAGTATTTCATTGGTTAAAATTAATATAAGAAAAAACTCAATATAAAAATAATATTCTAATAAAAACTACTTTTATGTTCAGAAAGTTGCTTTAACATAATAAGTTAAAATTAATTACAATTATTGGGTACATTTAATGTAAAATATATATAATATGTTGCATAAAATATTTATTTTATTCATTCAATATATTTTATTGGAATAATATAAGAATAAACCCAATATTTCGCATAAAAATCAATATTTTTATAACGTTGGTTTTACCACATTTTAATAGAAAACCAATAGGAAATATTTTATTTAGGTTTATTGATTATATATGTCAATATATACTTCATATTTTAATGGGAAATATAAAACAATATTTTTGGTGAAATGTTTCAATTTTTATGGGTTTTTCATCTCTAATGAATAGTTAAAGACACAACATTTTTATTCACAACTTCTTTTTAATATAAATTATTTATAATTTTAATTTCTTTTAAAATTTTATTTAATGTTAAATTTTATTAAATTTTTATTAATTAATATAATTTATGTAATTTGAATTAATTTCACCATTAAATTGAATATAATAACATTCTAATCTTTTGAACATTTTTTACTTGGAAAACATGCATTTTCATCCAATATGTGATTTTAAAATAAAATTAATTTATACCACTTATGTAATTGGAATTTAGAAAAATTGAATCTATATTTAGAATCACCATAATTTAAATTCTCTAATAGGATCAATTTTTTTTAACAAATAATATTATTCAAATTTATTAATAGTAATTTCATCATTTAATGTGAAATTAAGCTAAATATGGGACTGAACCTTAAACATAATGGTCAAAATGACCTAAAAACATTTTGAAAATTCACTGGATGGCCATATTTCGACCCTATATTCCATTCTATTGATTGTTTTCTATTATCTTATCCACATTAAATGGGAAAACACAGTGTAGGGGGGGAATTCCCTTTTCCAAACATTACAAGACTGCCACTACACCTCCAATATAAAAAGTCCCTCAAGTCTCCCACATCCTCACACAACTCAAGACACTTTTTATCAAACATTATCTTACCAAATTTCCCTAAAACATACATCCCAATAACCTATAATACTCACCTTTGGATTAAATTCATCCATGGATTCCTGAATAAGAGGTACCACTCTTCCTCAATCTCTTTAGTCTTATTACCATTATCCACTTTTTCAATTCGCCTTAATCGATAATTATATAAAAAACATATATAAAAAATGTATTGATATTATTTTTATTCATATTAGGTCTACCTACACTAACAAACACCCCCCGTATATTGAATAATATATATATAGTTTATGTGTTCAATGAACTACCGCCTCACGAAATGTTGATTATTCATTTTTCATTTACCACCTCTCATGGTAAATTATTATGATTGAAAATAAATTTATATATTCTATATATGATTTTTATAACTAATTTTTCATTTTTTAATTACATTATTAAAAATACCTTTATTCTTCCCATTTTTTGTGAATATGATAACATCGATTATGGAAGTGTAGACTACCACCACCTCAAAGTGAGGTGACTCATTCACACTATATGTAGAATGTATAAAGAATTGTTTCAATAAATCTATGTAACATATATGATATATATACAGTGCTCAAATTATAGTATACAAATATATAATTTTATTTTTCATTCATTTAATTTGACAAAGAAATGAAAGTAGCGTTCAAGCGTACGCACGGCCTACCATCTCCATTAATGGGGAATTTCATTTAATCTTTCTAAATATTACAAACTATTATTAATACATATATGATGAATATAGAAGATAATTACATCATTTTGTACATACTAGATATTATTATATCATTATCTACAAATGAATAACAAAATGTAACATGTTAAAACATACTTGACAAACTAGAAAATTAACAACCAATACAGTGAAAATAATGAATAGTTGTTTAAAAAATGGAAATAAGATATTTTAAAAGTATAATATGTGATATTATAAATATTATTTCGGTTCTTATATTATTTAGTGAAATTTTTAAAATATATATATAGGATTTTATCATGTGTTTAACTAGAAGGGAAATGTAAGGTATGATATTTCATCTCAATTTATATTCTATTTAGACTTATTTGTCGTATTCACCTAGTTTCCTTTATATGGTGTATATACTGAAATTTAAAAAGTTATATCATGAATCTATTTACACTCATTTTATTGTATGTTTAATTAATGATTATTCCTTTATAGATATTATGATTCAAATGTTTCAAAGTGGTATTTTTTACTTTGGAATGATTAAATATTATTATCCTCGAGTTCATTTCAATTGATGATCTTTGTAATATCATTTTAACTTCTAATTGTTAACATTCTCTTGCAACAATCATCGTACTTGTGAGCACCTAATTTCTTATATATGGTGTACATATATACACGTTTTCATATAATATCATGATTCATTCATTCTTCACAATATGGTGAGTTTCCATTTGAATCATTTCATGTAAGGGGATTTATGTTTTAAGTTACCAAGTGGAAAAGAATTTCATAACCCAATTCAATTACATTAGGTTATATTAATTCCTCATAATCATTAATATTTTATTATTATGTGTGTAATTAATTTAAAAATCTATTTATCTATTCCCACGTAATTATGTAGATTTATAATTGATACACTAAATCTTCATATTTATTGATTCTCACATCAATGTAATGGAATTTTCAAAATTTTACTTCACAATCACAATTTTTTGGGATTGTTTATACATGAATTTCCATCAGAGGAAATTATTGGATAATTTTTTAGTAGAACATTTTATTTTTCCTCCTCTAGTTATTCATGACCTTTTTCAAGAAATAGTATTATTTTCCCAATCATTGGTGTTGAGTCAAAAGTATATTTTTATATTTTCCATTAATTCTATTTGGGAAATCACAAACTCATTTGTAAAAATAAAATATAAAATATATTTGTATCCATTTTATTTTTACAATGTTTTTAAAGAAAAAAATTCTTTTACCAAAATTTAAAAAAAAAATTCTTTAATGAATTCAAATTACAATTATTGAAATAAGAACGAATCAGATTATTATTGAATTCACTTAATCAAATAAGTTTAAAAAAATTTTGTATTTGTTTTGTACAGTAATAATTTTTAATCAGATTTGACATTGGAATCGATACATTTAATTCACACTCATCAAGAAAATTATAAAAACATGTAAATCCATTAGATTAACATTCCATCAAATTTACCTCTATTTTACTTCTTAATACATAAAATATTTTGTTTTATATGAATATAATTCAATATTTATAAAAAAATTAGTGTTGTGTTTTCAGTTTCATGATGACCGTTGAAATTCTATGTGTCCACGCCCTTTGATAATTCCAAAGAAAATCTGATCATTGGATATCAAGATAACCATTGTGATGAACTCTTATTAATACTAGGTCATTAAACACGATCAATACATGGGAGTTGATAAAAAATGTGTGAGATCACTTTTAAATTTTCTATGTGTGAATGCTATGAATCATACAAGTTGTGAACTTCTTGTTCTATAAACTTATATATTTCTATAATTTTTTTTCTATGTGTGATAATGATTTTTGTGATTAAAGTTGAGGGATTATCAGGGCATGAAGATAGAGGATCTGATCACTATCCTGATCAAGGGATTCTGGGGATAGGAATACATAATATATGATCACCTTTGTGATCAAGGGGTATAGGGGTTAGGCAGACAAACTAGTTCTGATTATCATATTGAGGGATTATCTTAGTGTGGGTAAGACAAAAATTCATGAATGAATAAATAAAGAGACGTTTATCCAATGATGTTGGACAATCTTAACTTTTGGTTACAAGAATTCAATTCAATTACATTACATGATACATAAAATACATTTTTTATTCCTCTGCAATTTGTAATAAAATGTTAATTCTTTTGTATATTCATTTTTCTATTAGTTTTATTATAATAACTCTAATTATGAAACATTCTATATTACAATATGAGTATAATTTTATTAGTTAGGATTTTCACTCACTCTAATTATTATTCTATATGATATAAGGTATAATCATATATTTAGTGACATGTGACATTGCAATAATATCATAATCAACCGAATTATGATATATATAAAATCAGAATAAAGGGATAGTTCGATTATTGTTTAAAAATATAAAAGGTTTAGTTAATTAAATTAATTTTGAACACTATTAAAATAAATTTGTTTATAACTAAAAATGGAAGTTTTTAATGTTACAATTTACACCCCTATTGTATTTCTTCATATACATATACATTTTGATCCAAAAATTGGTATCAGATCCAAGTCTATATAATACTAATACTCACATTTGGTATTAGAGGATGATTCCACCACTCGTACTTGATATTTTATTTATAAGTTAGCTTTATTTTTTTTATAAAAATTTAATTTATAAATATTTGTTACACTAATGATTGTTTTTAAAAAGACTATATTTGTCTCAAATCTTAAAGATGGTAGGACTAAATGTCCGATCTATAAGCAATATCAATCCTACAAGACCACAAATTTATAATGTTAATGATTTTTAATACTCAAGTTATATAATTTTGAATTTTTTATCAACACAAGAGTTGATAATTTTTTTATGCTAACAGGTAATGAGAAAATTCCAGATAAAGATATCGGAACTTTTAAAAATCAAGAAAATTTAGAATATCAGCTAAATTACAATGTAAGAAATAAATTATTATGTTTTATGAAAAGAAAAATATATAGCTAAATTTCCTCTTTTAAAGCATCTAACATTATTTGGAAGAATATATAAATCATTAATTTTGGAACATCTAATGTTTTTGATACTATAAAATCATTGTTAAGAGCCAATAACCATGATTTTTAATTTATTTTTGGTAAACTTGTTGTTAAGGTTTAAAAATATTATATGATTGATGTTTATAAATTATAATTTATGGGTGAAAAAAAGTTTTTATGATGAAATTATTGTTGAAAATATCAATGATATTAGTCCAGATGATTGGGAAACAAAGGGAATGTCAGTTAATGAATTTAGGAAGATTAATAATCATACACATAGTTATTTATTTATAACTCTATTGCTGTTTTAGGGATGGATAAAAATATATTATGATAAAGTTAAAAATAATAATAGTATAGTTTCTTTTACTTCTACTTCAAATATGAAGAAACATCAGACTTTTGAAAATGTATTTAAATAACCTAATACATTTTGTATTACCTAATTAGACTCTAGTGATTCAGAACATTCTGAGAAAATGTTAGCTAATCTTCCTTGAAGGATGAACAAGATTAATGTTAAAAAAATCAATATCAGTATAAGTAATGTTATAAGGAAAGTAATGATAACAAATATTCTAAAGTTACATATTACCATTGTAAAATAACTGGACATATATGATTTGATTGTCCAAAACTCAAAAGAAAAGATAGAAATAAAAGAAATTCTAATAGAAATTAGAAAAAGAAATACAAGTAAAAATGGAAGAATATATTGAAATATAATGACGCATGTAGTGATATTAGAGGATATTCATGAAATTATTATTTAGAAAATGAAAATTATGGATAGAGTAATATTCTCTTCTATACTATAATTCCTTTTGAAAATAAATGTATCATAATTAAGGTACACACTTATAATTATTTAACAATTAGGTGCATAAATTCAAACTATACTGATGATAAAGATTATATTTGTTCTAATGAAGAAAATTTTTCAATAAGAGATAATACCTCACCATTATATAAAGGAGTATCTAAATTTTCTAAATTTATTGAAAATAAAAATTGCAAAGTCAGTAATAAACATGAGAAAAAAAATTCGAAAATATATATCTCAAAAGAAGAAGTATAAGATATTTTGAAATATATAAATAAAAAAACTATTTAAGTTGTTTCTATTTCTAAATACCTTTAAAGGATAGTTCTGAGAAGGATAATCATTCAAAATATTCTGAAAAAGGGATTTTTTTCAAAAAAATGTTATAGAAACTAAACTCACTTTTGAAACTAAAAACAATGTGGGTAATAATATAGTTACAAAACTAAAGTATGAAATTACATCCTTAAAAAATTATCAAAAATTACATGTGGTATGTAAGGATTTTATAAAATGTATAAAAAAATTTATCCACAATTTAAAAGATCATGAATTGGATATACTCATTCAAAAATGGTTTTTACAAGTTATTTTTTTCCTAAAAATGACACCTTTTGCAAAAAAATGTTATGTTTGTGGTCATTATAATAAAATTTGTTACTTGGAAAAATTTAATCATTACGATTTCACAATGTATATTTTTCAAAAAAAAATGTTGATTCCTAAAATTTAATTTTATAACATTTTAAAACCCAAGAAGGTTTAGGTTCTAAAAGTTGAATTGTTTTGTTTTTAGGAAAACAAATGAAGTAAAGACAAAAAGAATATATGGTAAATGGATAGTTGGTGTTCCTAGAATTTGACTCGTAACAAATACATCATTGAAAATATTATCAAAATTAAATGTGGAAGAGTTACATTAAAATATAATACTCAAGAAAATATTTTCATTATATGTGACATTATTCTTCTTGGAAGAGCTTTGATTTAAAATGTTTTATTTGTAAGAGGTTTTAAGAACAACCTTATAAGAATAATTAAATTATTTAAAGAAGGTTACCCTATAAATTTATGAATGATAAATGTGATGTATATAATTCAAAGTATGAATTAATTGTTTCCTCCCATTTTAATGAGAATTTTTACACACTTAACATATAGAACCATTGGAGCCAAGACATACCCTACCTTAGTCTAATGGAAGATAAATATTTTCTATGGCCTAGAAGGTATGGATATTGTAACCATAGTAACTTATGTAATTTAACTATGAAATGACTTGTTAAGGATCTACCTGAACATATTTTTTATTATTCAAAAGACTGTGACCCCTGTCAATATGGAATGAAATATAAGGGAAGATTTAAATCTAATAGTGTAGTCTCAACTACTGATTCTTTGCAGTTAGTACACATAGAAATTTTTGGTTCTATATGGTCTAGAATTATTGGTGGAAAGTACTATGTCTTTTTTTAGTTGATGATTGTAATATATATACATGACTCTATTTTCTACCAAGAAAATCTAAAGCCTTTTGTTATTTTAAAACTGTTGTCACAAAAGTAATCAAATGGGAAAAACCTTCCACTGAAAACTATTCATAATTATCATGATTGAGAATTTGTAAGATCCAATTTTGAATTTTTTTTTAATATAGGAATTACTCATAACTTTTCATCTTGATGAACTCCTCATCAAAATGTCGTTGTATACAAAATAATCATAAATCATCAAAAAATAACAAGATCCATGTTGACTGAATACTCAATTACTAATCATTTTTAGGATGTAGCTACTAGTACATCTTGATATACTATAAACTGAGTTTTAAATATACCATTTCATAAAAAATGCCTTATGAGTTTGGGAATAACCAAAAAGAGAATGTTTCATACTTTAATTTATTTAGTTGCAAATTCTTAATTTTGAATAAAAAAATAAAATTTATAAAAAAACACTCCCAAATACATTGAAGGAATATTCTTTTCTTATTCCCCTACTTATATGGAATATAGAGTTTCTAGTATAAATTCTTGTACTGTTGAGGAAACAGTACATATAAAATTTTATTAAACTGATACTTTTGTATTTAGAAAATCTAAACATTCATCTTTTGAGGCGGTTTCTAAAAAGAGATGATAGGAAATTGTTCTAATAAGTAAAATACTCATGAAATAGTTTCTGATGTATTCACTACGGAAAACATTATACCTTATATTGATCAATTAGTTTTACAAAAAACAATTCATTTGTTTATTAATGATCATCCTAGTGATATTTTTATTGGTGATGTGAATCAACCAGTAAGGACTAGATGTTCTTTGAGAAATGATGTTGAACATCTTTCTTTCCTATCTCAATTTTAACCTAAATGTCTTGATGAGGCTTTAGGTGATGAAGATTGTATTAAGGCAATGAAATATGAACTATATGAATTGGAAAGGAACAAATTATGGACCTTTGTTAAAATACATAAATAAAACTCTATAATCAAAGTAAAAAGGGTTTTCAAAAAAACATTGATGAAACTAAAATAATCATTATAATAAGAGAATGCTTTTTGATAGTGGTTATAATCAACATTTAGGAATATATTTTGAGGAAATCTATGCTATGGAATCTTGACTTGAATCTATTATCATCCAATTAGCCTGTACATCATTCTTAATTTCAAATTTTTTCACAGGGATGTGAAGTGTTCTTTTCTTAATAGATATTTTTAAGAGGAAGTTTTTGTTGAACAAACTGATGTTTTTTAAGTTATAAAAACCTCTTAAATATGTTTATAAACATACCAAATAATTATATGGACTTAAATAGAAAGTAGATCTTTGTATGATAGATTTAAAATAATTTTTTAAAAAAGTTATGTTAAGGGAACTATTGATCCAACTCCTTTCAAATAGAAATATAAAAAAAATGTTTTTATTATTCAAATCATTGATTCTGATATTGTATTTCGATCAAATCAAAAATCATTAATAGTTTCATGTGTAGATCTTATGAAATTAGAGTTTGAAATAAGTATGATGGGTGAGTAGATAGCCTTTCTTGGTTTTCAAATTCCTACAAAACCATAAGGGACTTATATACATAAACATAATTTTATCAATGATATTATCACAATAATTATATATATATATAAAATAAATGTATTAGTACACCAATCATCACCTAAAATAATCTTGATATGGATGAATATGAACAACCAGAACAACATTTATACGTATGATAATAATTTTAGTATACATAACAAAAAATCAACCCAACATAATGTTTTTAGTATGTTTATGTGGAAGATATAAATAAAATTCAATGTAATCCCATTAAAAATCAATACAATTATTTTTTTTATTTAAATGGATCTATGGACATGGGACTATTCTATCCATTCTGCATTCAACGAAGACAGAATCCGAAAATAATTTCAAAACAAAATGATTTCTAGAAACAACAACCAATAAAACTTTCCACTACTAGGGTTAAATATGTGGCTGTGGGAAGTTTTTTTTATGAAGTATTGTGGATGCAACACAAACTCACTGATTATGGAATGAGTTTTACTAAAACTAAAATATTGAGTGATAACACTAGTTACATAGATATATGTAAAAATAATTCACACCACTCTCATGAAAACATGTAGATATTAGGAATCACTTTTCTAGGGATCAAACACTTAATGTAGATATCACATTACAATTCATTGTAACGCAATAACAACTTGCTCACATCTTTAAAAAACCATTACCTACGGATATATTTGAATATATTAAATAGAAGCTAGGAATGATCATTGTAAAGTATTAATTAATACATAATTATTTTTTAAACCATTTCCTTGAATTGTGATACTCTTTTTCAAAGGGGGATTACAATTGATTAATTATTAAAAAAACATTCAGTCTTTTTAAAATTATGAATTTAATTTTTTTAAGATATGATTTTTCAGATTTAAAAATTTTCAGATTTAAATATTTTAAATCAGATATAGATAAACAATTGGATTCATATTATTAATCAAATTCAGAAAAATAATAATATTAGTAATATAAATTGGATTTGAGTATCTCAATCAGAATTGAAAAGGCTCATATATTTTTTTTAAATTTTTTTTAGGATTTCATAAAATATCGAACAAAGAAGAACAATTTATCATATCAACATTTATTTTCTAAATGATATTAATCATTATTTTAATATTTTACACTATTAAATTAATTTCATTTTTAATTTCTTTCGTACTGAATATTTTAATTTGAAAAGTATTTCAAGAGTTAATATTTTAAGAAATATATTATTCAACTTTAATATCATTCATCAGATTAGGAATATTGATTTCTAATCATCATTATAATCTTGAATGTGCAAACATCGCTCAAATTTTCCAATAATTAAGGGACCACCCATGTCCCACGTTAGTTATCCTTTGGATTTGTTTCATGAAGTACTGCCAACATTAAAACATAAACTCCAATTTCTCCATGTCTTCTTCTTCAGTTTCTATCCCCAATATGATGAATGAAACATAGTATTACTGAATAAGGTTTGTCTTTAGAAAAAGGTTAGTATCAAGATAATTTAATTAAAATTATGAGTAATTATTAAAAATAATGATTTAGTTTCAAGGATGGGAACCACATTGTGTTGAACTATTAGATCCAAACTTCTCTTTGTTTTATTAAGATATTATGAATGATGTTATAAAATAGTTATGTTCTACAAGTAATATTGAAAAGAAATTATTTTATTCTGGATTTACTATAAGCCTTATGAGATAACTCTAAAAGGTACTAGTGGTTTTCTTAGTGTATCAAATGAGGGAGATTCCCTCTTCACTTCTCATAAGTTACCAGATTCAAAGGGTTCCATTGTGAAATAATGATGAGAGATTTCATTGTTCAAAACAAATTAGGTACTTAATAAACTCACACATATTATCACTAATCAAAGAATTATAGAAATATGGATACAATGGTTTATTATCCCAAGGATAGGGGATTGATATAGTCTTAAGGACTCAGATGTTTTTGGTTTATATTATCTTGTTAATTTGGGAAAGATAAATCTTACTGGATTTATTCTATAGTATGTATTGAACAAAAAGAGTATGTAAATAAAATCTAAATTCACCATGTTTTATTTTATGGTTAAACAATTAGTGATAATAGTCTCAATAATTTGAAATTTTCTATAAAATATGATTTGGTTTGTGAAAATATTTGTTTTATGATGGATAATACTATCATAAGGATGAAACTTTTATTTTATTCAAACTCAAATATTTTTGTAAGGAATATTTAGTTATCGACATCAGTGGTAGAAACTTCCTTGACCAAGAGATATAAGTAATATGATAAGAATAAAATAAAAACCAACTCACTTAATTATAATAAAGAAGTGAAATAAATTATTTATTTAAATGAATTCATGGATTAATAGAGGAAAATAAAAGAACAAAGAAAAGGTTTAGATCCTTAGAACAGTCTCGACCCTATAGAATCTCTTACTATAATACTTTATGGTGAAGTATTCTTAGAGGAACAAGAAAAAAAAATAAACTAATAAAGAAGCTCTCAGAAGTATAGGTTTTTTAAACGTTATTGAAAGGTCTTGAATCGGATTGATCCAAATTATTTTTCCTTAATTGGATTCCCATATAATATTAAAAGAAACTGTTATTGTTTATGATGATATTCTCTCTAATAAAGATAAATGGAAATAATATTTGTTTCTCAAGAATATATTCTAATGGGAAAGGAGGAATTGAGGTCGAAACCTCAAATTCATGAAATTTTGGAGAATTATCTTGAAATAATTAAATAAAAGGAAAATATACTTAAACTAATAGAATAATATGAAAAAGTAGCATTAGAAGAAGAAATGGTGTAAAAGAAGGGGGACAAGAATAAGTAGAGGGGAAGAATAAGTAGAAGTAGAAAAAAAATGGGTAATAAAAAAACAATCTATGGAGAAAAATAAGAGGATAATGCTTTAAAATAAAATTATATATGAACTTCTCTGGATTCATCAAATAGGTTATCTACTTTAGAAAATTGTATTTGGAATACCATAATCCCTAAGAAACAAAAGTATTTTCTAGTTGAAGAAATTATTTCATCATTCAATAATGATGATGATAATAGGATGGCCAAATGTAGCAAGAAGAATGATGTTGAAGAAATCCAAATCTATGATGAAAAGAATGGTTATTAGAAAATATAGACATAAGATCAAAATAAAATGAAATGAAAGACATTGAAATAATTAATCCGAACAAGGATATGACTTTTCCAATCAGAATGTGATTCCCAAAATATTATCATTGCACAAGTATATGATTTTATTTTTCATAATTTAACGAGCATAGAGTACATTTTATCTTTCTTTCCTAGAATTGAAATAATAGTTGACTTGGCAGTGGAAAACAGTATAAAGCATTCAATTTAGTAAAATCCCTCATAGATAGGATAATAAGAGCAGTAGAAGATTTCATATCACTCAAAGAAAATTTTTATGCCCATAAAAGGAGCCACAACCAAATTATCAAATGGTCAAGAGGATTTGATGGTGTTTTTATGATCATTGATGAGAATATTAGAAAACTCAATAAATATGTTGAAGAGAAAAAATTCGTTCAATAGTCTCACAAGGGATACTAAAAAAAGGTAATGTTTCTTGATTCCATTAAAGAGGACATTGAGAAGATTTCAAAATATATTTCATATATTCAAAAAACCTTAATTTTTTTATTAGAGATATTTCTAGACTTAATGTCTATAAAAAATATGTTTCTAAATTTTGGATTCATTGACATATTTTCTTTGAAAGAATCACTAATTTGTAAGAAAACAATTAGTAACAAACAAAAGGAATGAAATAATAAAATAAATAATATGGATTCAAGAGAAAAGGTTCCAAGAGATCGAAAACAAAAGAAAGCATTTAGAGGATCTTTTAAAATCAGTGGAATTAGATAGAAATGAGTTCAATTAACTCATAAAAATTTTCAAATCATAGATCCCATAAAATAAATAATTACCTTCCAAAAAATCATTTTTTATTATTAGAATTTTTGAAAATTCAAATGAAACACTTTTTTCATCATTTTTTTTATTTTTTTTGAATGTCTTCTAAAACATCTTGGTTTAATGTTATTTCAATTATATCTGGATGATTATGTATATCAAATTGTTTAATATTTTTTTTTTCACAAACCCTTTTCAGGAACCTCAATGACTATTCCCATTTCATTTTGAAAATTGAAAAGGGGGAGAATATTATAATCAATGGGTGATAATGTTATAAAGAGATAATGCTACAGACAGTGATAGATTTTTTAATCCCGCAGTAATGAAGAGAATTTTATACAAAATAATAGAATATGATACTTATGGAATCTTTTATCATAATGGGTAGTTAGTCATATTAAATATTTTCATTAGAGAATTTTTAATCATTGGGGTAGTTATGTAAATTTTTAATCATGAGAATTATATCTCAAAAATGGAATATTGGAATTTCTTTTCTTTAAATGAAATTTCCATTTAATTTTGGGGTTTGTTCTTTCCAAAAAGGGGAAGATTGTTGAGTCAAAAAATTATTTTTGTCTTTTAGATTCCTTTTATTTTGGAAATCACATAGACATTATTAAAAATAAAATATCCATCTAATTTTGTATCCAAGTTATTTTTAAAATGTTTTTATAGAAAAAAATATTCATTTAACATTCATAAAATTGATTTCAATAATTTATGGTTTCGCATTGAAATAATTGTAATGAAAATGAATCAAGTTATTATTCGACTCACCTTATTAAATCCTTTTAAAAATAGTTTTTTATTTTGTTTGTGTTGAAATAATTTTTATCTGATTTGACATTTTAATTATTACCATCGGATTCACACACATTTAGAAAATTATAATAACATATAAATCCATTGGATTGAAAATCATTTTTATTAACAATATATCGGATTGAACTCTATTTTTCTTCTGAATATTGAATTATAGTTTGTTATAATGGAATAAATTTTAATATGTGTGAAACAAAACGATGTCTTTTTTCAGT
Source organism: Viscum album (assembly GCA_963277665.1). Lineage (NCBI taxonomy): Eukaryota > Viridiplantae > Streptophyta > Magnoliopsida > Santalales > Viscaceae > Viscum > Viscum album. Next base: position 272,120,256 of record OY728145.1, on the reverse strand, counting down.
TACAAGATTACCATTGTTGTCACATGTATCCAGGTCCCTCTAAGAATTATGGAGAAAATTAGACCGTTTGAGATAAATATGATTGTTGGGATGAACTCCTATAAATACCAGGTCATTTGAATGAGCTCAATATATTTGATTCGATCGATGCTGTGTGAGAGAGATACAAAAGTTTCTAGGTGTGAAATATATGAATCTTTCAAGTTGGGAATTTATTTTTCTATACGCTTGTAACATTCTATAGTTTATTTTTCTTTATGTGACACTGATCATTCTGATTCTAATTTAGGGATTATAGGGATATAAAGACAGATGATCTGATCACTCTCCCGATCAAGGAATTCTAGGTATATGAAGATAGATGATACAATCACCTTCTTGATCATGGGATTCTAGGGATAGGATGACAGACCAAAGCTGATCATCTTATTTAGGTCATACACAAGTGTTGGTAAGACATACTTTCTTGAAATTATAAATCAAGATATTGTTATCAAAGGTTTCTAGATACACTTCTCTTTAGGTTAAAATAATTAAATTCAATTATATTACTTGTTAAATACTATTCTTTTTTATTCCACCATAATTTGTAATATAAGGTTATTTATTTTTTATATTCATTTGTCTATTCTATTATTCATAATTACTATGATTATGATACTTTTTGTATTACACGGTGAATAAGATTTTATTAATTATTATTATCACTTACTCTAATTATGATTCTAAATACTACATTGTAGAATCATATATTTGGGTACATGTGACATTACAATAATTTTGGAATCAAGCTGATTACAATATCCATAATATAGTAATCATGGGATAGTTTGATAACAATTTAAAAATAGAAGAAATATTTCTGATTAAATTAGATTAAAATCATTTAAGTTAAATTTATTTGTGGTTAAAAATGATTTTTTTAAAAACATAAAATTCACCCTCTTATATTTTTCCATATACATATACATTTTGATCCATCAACTGGTATAATTTTATTTAGAAAATGTTTTTTAGAAATCCAGACATCATAAATATCTTTAGTTATGGAAACGTTTTTTTTTCTAAAAAACTTGTTTCCGAATTTTTTTTTAAAATGATATTTATATTTAAAAAATTTCTTCTTCAATTAAATTTTTAATGTTTTTTTCTTTTACTAATGTCTTCTAAGGATACATCTTATCACTTTCTGTACAATGTATTTTTCAAACCTTTTCAAAATGAAAAACGTAGGTTCTTTTTACCTCTAAAAACATGTATGTATATAAATACCATAATTTCTTTGAAACATAATTTGAATGTTTCCAAGGTAAAATTGTTTAATAAAATGTTTTCAAATATGATTAAAAAACTGTTTTCCATAAAGTTTTCAAAAAAAGATGATATTTTCCTCAGGAATGTTTTAAAAAATATTTTTATAATATTTTCATTCATCAATGAAAACCACAATTTATTTTTACTCAACTTGGGAAATGTTGTATTGATATCCTCCTTATTATTTCTCTGTATATATTTTTATTGATTTTCCTAAGGATAGTATTGATATTCACTTACTTGATTCCATTTTTATTCACCTTGAAAAAATAAATTTCTTATGATCATTGAACATTTAATATTCCATAATTATCTATATCATCCATCATAGATAATAATATTTCCCAAACAAGATAACATTTTACATATAGTTTCTACAATGATAGATATTTTATTATTTGGGGAAATATTGATAATTGTTTATTCGTTATTCAATACAGATATTTGATAAGGCATATTATTTATTACAATTATTCAATATGAGGAATTATTTGTAATCACAATGATGTGTGGGCCCTATAAATTATATATACCTTTGAGGAACATATATTCACTTATGATACAAACATGCTTTGAAAATTAAATCATTTTTTACCCATAGTTTTAAATCATCTTTCTAGTTGTCTTAATGGTACATGTTTCATGTGCCTGAGACATGACATCCAACAACTCATCATTTTCTTCTTTTTTATTAATTTATTATTCATCCATGAAATTTTTCATCGACATATCTATGGAAATATTTCATTTTTAATTTCATTTATTAATATTTATAGGTTTTTAGTTATTACCCTTCCATATGGAATTTTTCTAATATTGTTTATTTGAATGGAATGTGTTTCCTTTTATTTACCATGTCATATGATTATTCTCTTTGATTTATTATTGATTCCACTATAATTTACCCTTACCGATCATTTAATCTCACCATTATTTTTTCCCTTTCCTTGGGAATCCATTAAATTTACTATGAATGACAATAAGGGATATATTGAATGGAAAAAAGTTATCATAAAAAGAAAAAAAATCATTTTGTAATAAGTATATAAATTTGTAATACAAAACTCATATATGAATCTGGTATACCAAGATTGTTAAACTCATCAGTCGTTTGGAATTTGATTACATGTAATCATTTCAAATTAGAAGTATTATACACTGGTTCTGGGCTTTTCGGGGTCGATTCACTATTATTGGTATTAAAGGTATCATAGTAGAATCCTTGGAAACTAGTTTTTTTAAAATATATTTTAGAGAACATACACTAAGTTATAATTTGAGGGTACATATAGAAGAACACCCCATGAATTTTTGTGAAGTATAAATTACGTGGTTATTCTGATAAATATATACCTATCCAGATACTATAAGTCGATGAGGTTCTGGCAAATATTTAGCTAGGATTAAAAACATTAAAGATGTGTGCCAGTCCTGACTCGACATAACTGTGTTAATGACAATACGTTTTACTATGAACCTAGTTCGACACTACCAGGGGATATGCATAGGATAATTAAAAATTTCATTACAATCCATTGTGAAGGATTATTACAATGAATAACCTAAGTTAATATTTAGGTATCGTAGATAGAAAATAATGTGTCAAGATATAAGCATCCTAAAAAATAATTTTATGATTTTTTCTAATGTGATAATTCAAAATCACACTATAGATTTAGGTTTTAGGAAATTCACTCCTCTATAGGATAAACTCTAGTAAAATTAAGTTCATATGTGGAAATAAAATGGATGATGTTGTTTTGTATTGAAGTTGTATTGAAAACCATATTTAAAAAGAAATTTAGTGATTAACCTAATTTCATGGATGTCCATAATATTTTGTTTGGAAATTATATTAATATAGTTCACAAAAGTATACATATATGATCGGTAAAACCCTATTATGTCCATCAAGGACTTGGGTCTCGAACCCATTACCATTGGACGATAAGTGTTTCACACTAACTACTGAGCTACATAGTGTCCTAGTTAATATTTCATAGGTATTAGATAAAAACATTGATGAATAGAAATTTATAATGGTCGAGTAGTGTTATTTTTTTATATATTTCTGTATTAACCATATTGACATTGGAGAATAGTTAGAGAAAAATAGGTTTAGTTTTCACTCTTTTATGGGACATATGATCCATTAAATGTTTTTTAGTGCTTCAGACATCAATGTTATTTTTAGGGTATTCATTCGTAATGAAATGGATGAATTCGAAATTTATCGAAGAAAGCCCAAAGGATTAAATATTATTTATATAAATATGTCATGTAAAAATATTTCCTTATATTCATATTCTGAAGAATAATTACTCAACATTTGCAAAATTATTAAAAATATATTGTTCTAATACCTTGATTTTCATTGAACCGAAGGTCTTCTAAACCATCACATCTTTATTGATTTGAGGACCTAAAAAATACCATTTACCACTAACTAATTTTTGATTGATGGCCAAAATCACTCCCTATAAATATTTAACCTTTTCCTCCAAGTACATATCTCTGCATTCTGATAAGTTTCTCTTATATAGAGATCTAGTTATATGTTATTCTATGTGTCCAGTGTACTTCACATTATCTCTAGTCTAGTGGATTTATTTTGAATTATTCTCATAATGATATATTTTAAACAAAATAAATATGAAATATTCTATCACAATGGTGGTTATTAAATTTTTAGGACGAAATTTAATTAAGGCGGGGAGTGTTTAAAAAACCAAAAATCTAAAGTAGGGACATTGTATTTGACAGCATGTATGACACGCAACACCAAGCGTGTAAGTGAACATTACATCACATTAATTTATAATATATTTAATATTTTAAATAAATTAAATATATTTTTATATATTAACATTCATGTGACACAAAGTTAGCGTACGCCTTACACAACAAAGAGTTTCTTCAATCTATGGAGTTATACGCAAGACTGAATTTTACCAAATAATAATAAAAAATAGTTATAAAATATATAAAAAATATCATAGAAATTAAATTAGTGTTTATTAATATTATTTAATAACCAATTAAAATCAATTGTTTACACAAATATAAAATTAATTTGTCGGTTACAAATTAGTATAAGAACTAATTGAATTTAAAAGGTTTATTATTATAGAAAACTATTTTTATTCTCACAAAGTTAGTTTACCCTAATAAGTTAAAATTAATTAGAATTATGGAGTGGAATTAATAATATATGTATATATATATATTATTTAATAAAAAAATTATTAATCCAATATATTTTATAGGCATAAGATAGAACGAACCCAATACTTTTCATAAAAGTTAATATATTTATAATAGAAGTTTTACGGACATTTCCAGGGGAACCTATTTTAAATATGATTTTTTGAACATTAATATATTATTTAGGTAAATATTAACATTATAGTTTAATTATAAACTGAAAAATTAGGATCGGTTGAATTATTTTTAATGTGAGGTTTCATTTTTTGAGAAAAAGTGAAAATCAAGAATTTTAATTCAAAATTGCGTTTCCATCCCATTTATATATATGGATGAATTATAATTTTTAATTTTTTAATTTTTAATTTGTATAAAGTTTTATAAATTAATCCAATTGAGTTCATTTGATTCAATTTCACTTTTAAATTGAATAAAAAACATAGAAAACTTTTGAATATGGTTACTTTTAAAACCCATATTTCCGTCCTATCTGCAGGATGAAATAAAAATTAATTTCTTCCTATTATGGGATTGTATTTTGATAAAATTTATTTCATATTTGGAATAAAAATAATATATAATATATAATAATATTCACTTATTTTTTAACTAAAATTATTAGCGAATGTAATTAAAATTAATTTCAAATATTAATGTGAAATTATGCTTAACAAGGGAGTAAACCTTATACTTGAGTGAAACAAATGACCTAGAAACTTGTCCAAAATTTATTGTATTTCAACATTTCAACACTATTATCCATTTTATTGACATGTTTCCATTAGTTTACCAACTTTAAATGGGAGAAACATTGGTGAAATTCCAATTTCAAAAAATTATAAGAGTGTCACTCCTCCAATATAAAAAGGAACTCAATCCTCCCACTTCGTCACACATAGGAATCCAATTTGGATCAGACTATATCTTATCAAAAAGACCATAAATATACATCCCCAAGTCCTTTATTACTTATATTTGGAATAAATCAATTAATATAATACCTTTGGTGCAAACTAAAAGGAGTTACCCGAATAAGAGGTAACAATCTTCCCTAGGCTCTATAGTATTAATTGAAATATCCAATCATTAAATTATCCTTATTTTATTATTATATAACCACAATATTACCCTAAATATATTTATATTTTTTATTCTAAATTTTATACATATAATTACACACACCTCTATATAATGGGTAAGAAGCATATAATTTATGTGTACAGTGAAGTACCACCTCACGAAACGATTATTGTTAATTTTTCATTTACCACCTCTAATGGTTGGAAATAATGATGAAAAATATATTTAAATGCCTTATATATGATATTTATAATTTATTTGTACTTATTTAGTTATTTTATAGAACATTCTTCTATGCTTCCATTTTTTGTTAATATGAAAACTTCGTTTGTGGAAATGTGGACTACCGTACCCTCAAAGTGATGTTACTCATTCACACTATACATGGAATGTATAAAGGAAGTTTTAAATAAACCTATGTATCAAATATGACATAGATTATATATTGTAATTATTATATTCATATATATAATTTTTATTTTCATTCTTTTAATAAGACAAATAAATGAATGGTGTGTTCATGTATACATACAGCCTACTGTCTCCCTGAACGGTGCATTTCATTTCTTATCTCCAAATGTTATTGATTATTATAAATATATATATATAATGATTATATATGATAATTAATTTATTATTTAAATCCTAGATAAAATGAAATCCTTATTTACATAATAAGTACAACAAATAACCAGTTTCAACATAATAGATAAACTAGATAATTAACGCATGAAATAGTGAAAATAATGAAAAATTGTTCAAAAATATATAATAAGATATACAAAATTATAATATATGATTTTATCAATATGTATATAGTTATGAGATTATATATTGACTTATTTAAAACCATTATAATGTAATTTTATAGATGTTCACCTAAAATGGAAACACAGGGTAAGCGATTTCATCTCAATTTGCATTCCCTTGAGACTTTTTTATTATTTTGAATGTAGTTTCTTTTATATGGTATATAAAGATCCCATTGACATGTTATATAATGAATATACTTATTATTATAATATTATAAATTTCAAATAATGTTATTCCTTCATAGATATTATGATTCAAATCATTTACTGTCATTTGGGATACTTTAGAATGCTTAGTGATTATTATCCTCGATAACATTTTTAATAATTATATTTGAAATATCCCTTGATTTTATGACTGTTATCTTTCTATTAAAATAATATAATTATTTTATCACTTAATTTCTTATATATTGTTTAAATACTTACACTTTTTCTGATAATATCATGATTCACTCATTCTTCATGATATTGGGAGTTTTAATTTGAATTATTTCATCTAAGGGGATATGAGTTAAAAGATACCATGTGAAAAGGAATTTCATAACACAAAATCTATTAATTGGATTATAATTCTTCCTCATTTTTATTAATATTATATAATTAATTGTATAATGAATTTACTATCTATTGATGTATTTCCCTTCCTTATGTTGATTTAATGTTGATACAGCTATTTTGGTCATTTATATATTCTCACATCAATGTTATGGTCATTTCATGAGTTTTCATCGAAGTATAATTTTGTTTGGGGTTTTTTATACATGAATTTAAATTATTGTAAATTATTGGATAGTGTTTCTTTAAAAACATCCATTTTCAGCTCCTCTAGTTATTCCTGAATTTTTCATTAATAGTACAATTTTCCCACTCTATGGTACATAAATTTTTTTATAATTTTTTTTATGAAAACATGACTTCATTTCCCACTTTATTTAGAGAACCTATTTTATTCTAAAAACATTTTTCCAAAAAATGTCTTCTTAAAATGTACAAACCCTTCTAAAATGATTTTATTAAAGAAATTTTTACTCTTTTGGTCTTTAACCAATTTTTTCAACAAAATATTATTTGTCACTTTTTGAATAAGGAATTTTTATAGTCATTTCACCATGAAAGATTAATGTTATTTTTACCCAATACGACATGTATAGATTTACCCATGATAATTTATTTGAGGATTCTAGTAGATGATTAATAAGTTACTTTTTAAAGATATTATTTCAAAAGTGTTCTTAGAAATAAGGTTTTTCAAATATTTTTTCAAAAGATAAGGCTGTTTTACTCAAGAATGTTTTTAAAATATATTTTTTATAAAATTTACATTATTTAATTACATAAAACCTTTATTTTTAATCCACATTTGATGAATTTTTTAATATCATTCTTATTCTTCCATTGGATGTATTTTGATTGAATTGGATAAGGATAGTGTCATCATTCACTTCAATGATTCCTTTGTTATTCCCCTTGAAATATTCAATATCCTTTGATCATTGAACATATAATTTTCCCTAAATATTTATATCATATACAGTGAATATTAGTATTTTCCAACATATATAACATTTTATATACGGTGTCTAATTTGTATATTATATGATTATTTAGTAAAATATAGAAAAATATGTATTCTTTATTCAATATGATGATTTGATAAAGAATAGTGCAGAAAAAGGATCAGGTATGTCATATGCTAACTTGCATACCAAAATTGGTACATGCAGCATTGGAAAAAAAATCTAGAACAGGGAATACCGACTGTGCATAGGCATGATGAATTGGGTTTAGATGACCCAAGTCCAAACACAAGTTTCTCTGGATGAAGAACTGGTAAGGATTCTTCTCTATTATAAATTATATTACAACATGATAAAACCTCTAAAAAACATAGGTACACGTACATCTTCTTTTATAAATAATTCTATAACTAATTTTCAAACTATTAATAGCAATGTTACTTCTGTATTCTCTAAAAATTGGATCAATACTCAATATTTAGATTATACTTATACTACTAAGATTAATTATTTCGATTCACCTTCGAATACATCTTTTCATGAGGTTAATACTAAGACATAACTACAAAACAACCCATCTGATAATTCTAAAAGAATGCAGAATCAGAATATCAGACCAAACAATGCTAAAAAACATATAATATCTTCTAGGAAAAAGGGCTCATGGACCAAAAAATGGGATCTCTATCTCCAAATGTAGATTTAAATGAAGATTATTTTTTGTAATTGTCAATGTATTTCCATCTCTAACATGGTAATAGTTTTAAAAATAATGATTAACACTCATCTCCAAATGATGTTTTCAATTGCTGATCCCAAACCTAATTTTTCTACCAAATATTCCTAATTTTTCAACATTCCTTCTCTAGAGAGGTTCTTCTAAAAATTCTTCTAATATTGAGTCTCTCTAGGTTTTTTTCGCACTCTTATCTTCAAAATGGTAATATTTTTAATGTGACTGAGCAAGTCCTTACATGTGAAATTATAATTGATGGAACTCAATATTTTGACTATTTTGTTTATGTTAAGAATAGATACCAAGATAGGAGGCTCAATTTCCTTGACCTTACCTATTTAGGTTCAAATATCTTTACTCCTTGGTTTTTGATTAGAGGATTTAATACTATTCTTAACTCAAGGGAGAAAATTGGTCTATCTCACATTACTATTTCCATAAGATATTTTTAGACTACTAGTAAAGACTAAAATCTTGTTTAAATTAACATTATTGGTGACAAATATTATAGGTATATAATTCATAGATTGATCACCTCCAAGTTGGATAGAGCCTTCACAAATGTCCTTAATTTAGACAAATAGGATAACATCTCAAGTATCAACCTCCTCATGTTTCGCTCTAGCCATCATCCCATTCTGGTCAATGTCTCCATCAAAAATAAGAAACCCTTAATTCCTTTCAGTTTTAACAATGTGTGGTTTTTTAATATTGAATGCACTAATATCATAAAAAATTATCTTCTTCTATGTCTCACTTCAATGATTACTTATCTGGTTTTGTTAAGCTAAAATACTTTAAACAGACTCGTAAAAGTTGGTTATGATCTGCCAAAAATAAAATTAACATTCATAACCTTCTTCTCGAGGATGAGTTGAATCGTCTTCAAAACAAAAAAACTTGCTTTGATTTCAAAAATAATATAACTCAGGAAAACAACCATTCATTAAAACTATACTCTTTACTCACATATAAAGAGATTATTAGGAATCAAACTTTTAATGTTAAGTGGTTATCAAATGGTGATAGAAATACTATATTATATAATTCACTTGATAGAGTCAGGAAAGCTTACAAACAACTATCTTTTTCAATGGAAGGGGTAAACCTCCTTGAAAATGAGGATGACATTGCCTGTAATATTTTCACTTAATTTGAATCCATGTTTAATGGTCCTAACAACAATAAAGTCCAGTTAGCTATGGTCCTTGCATTGGTAGTAAATAATGAGGATAACACGTTCCTTATTAGCATACCCCAAGATCATGAAATCAAGGACACTATATTTAGTTTGAATCGTCATTATGATTTGGGTTTTGATGGTTTTAATAATGGGTTCATTCAATGCTTTTGGGACATTTTATATTTTGATGTTTGTAATGATGTCAAATATTTCTTCTCCAATGGTGTCCTCCCTCATGGTATTAATTCTCAATTTGTTTCATTGATCCCTAAAGTGTACAATGTTTATGAGATCCATTTTATTAGACCCATTTCTCTCATTAAAAACCTGTATAAAATAATCACCGAAATCTTTTCTAATAGACTGTCAACTACCACAGACAAAATAGTTTCCTGGAAAACATTTGTGTTCATTAAGGGTAGATCAATACAAGATTGAATTTTTCTGTCCTATGAGTGTGTCAACACATTAAATGAAGCTATAAAAGGGGTTATTATTTCCAAAATACTTTATATTTAAAAATATTTTGACACCATGGACTAGAGCTTCATATTCAAGGTCATTCATGGTTTTGGTTTCAATGGCTCAGTTATTACTACTATCATAACCCTTTCCGATTTGGATTCTATTACCATCCTAGTAAATGGCTCTCCCAAGGGGTACTCTAAATGTACCAAATTTTTAAGGCAAGGTGATCCCTATCTTCCATTCTATTCACTAATGTGTAAGACTATCTTAGTCGCCTCCTCAATCACCTTGTGTAACAAACCAAAATCAGTCACATCCATATATCTAGAAATTTGAATGCTACCACTCATATTCTATATGAAGATGATATCATCCTTTTTTACAAGGTGAAAAATGTTGTATTCAAAACCTCAAAAATGTTCTCTCACACTATGAATAGGTTTCAGGTCAATCCATTATTTGGAACAAATCTTATATATTCTTTAGTAAAAACATCCCTCTCAGAAAAAAAATTAATTTTATTAGTGATGTTGGAATCAGAGTAGGATCCTTTCCTTTTTCATGCCTTGGTGTCCCCCTTTTCTGGGGTAGACCCATGTCTTGTCACTTTTCTGCAATATTTGATCAATTTCTTAACCGACTATATTCTTTGAAAGTTAATTCCCTGTCTATGGAAGGAATAATATGATTTGTCAAATTTACTATTGTTTCAAAAATGGTATACACCATGATGGTTTAAAAATAGCCTATTGGGCTTGTTAATAAATGTAATAAATCAATCAAAAACATCATTTGGACTAGTATAACTCTGGAAAAAAATCTTGTGATATTCCCCTGGTCAACTTGTTGCAAACCCATTGGTAAGGGTGGGAATGGTATAAAAAATATCATGTACTTTAATGAGGCTCTTCAAGACAGACTCACATTGAACCTCTTATATAATAAATCTTATTCTGTTTCTTTTCTAAAAGATATATTTCTTGGAGAACATAAGTAAAGAAATATTTATTTCATCATATCCGTTATCTAGCCTTCGATAAGGAAGTCTTTTCTCATAATTATGAATAATTCCAAAAATATTATTTCCAGAAACTCCACCATGAATATCTTGTTGGATAACTGGACTGGAACCCCCTTATAATTATGATACATCCTGATCAAATCTTCAAAATTACAAACTATTCAATTAGAGATATGATAAACTCTCATGATGATCACCTAGATAAAACCATTATGCATTTCATTAACAACTATGCTTTCTCAAACATTGATGATTTTTAAATTTGGGAGATTTCTCAAAATGGTATTCTCTACTCTAAAAATTATATAATCATTACTTCTCTAATTCTAAAAGTGATTTTGATTAGATAAAATATTTTGAGAAACCTTGGGTAAAACCTTCAAGATTAACTCTAATGTGGTTCCTTTCTCACAACAGAGCCCCCACAGACAGGTGCCTTTAATCATTTGGAGTCCAACATTTCTCTAAATAAAGACACCGAAAATCATCACAGAAGCAACACTAATCATCTCTTTCATTAATGTGAAACTTACTCTACTCTTTGGAACTGTATTTTTAACATTTTAAACTACATATTGTTAATTCATAACTCCGTCAACACTCAACTAAAGAGATGTGTGGAAATGAAAAGTACTTAGCATATTAATAATCTATTCTCTGTTGTTTTTGCTAAGCTACATCATGTGATTTGGTATGATAGAAATTATTCTATTCATAACATCTGCTCATTAAATTATAGTGAACGTCACATGATAATTCTTATTGCCATTTGTGAATCTTATTGTATCCAAAATGGTCACTGCAACAACAATGTTGATGACTTTCAATTCTGTGAAGTCTTCAGAACGATGTAAATTTATTTTAACCTTGTTCTACTTTTTAAGTGTTTTAGTGTTCTCCCCTTCCAAGTTGGATTAAAGTTAATGTGGATGTTTCCTTCAATATTAATGCAGTACATTTGGGGTGTGTCTCTATCTTCATGAACCACCGTGGTTAGATCTTTGGATGCTCTCTTTGTAACTGTGATATTCACTCTTCTATGGAGGCCGAAATGATGAGTATGATACATTCTATTACCTTCTCAAAACAATATGGTTGGAAAAATGTCTGGATTGAAAGTGGTTCAACTACCATTGTTCGTGATATTTGGAATTTTGTGACACACCTTATAGGGCCTATTACTACATGTTGGATGGATTGCAATTGCTCACCTCTCAACACCAACTGCATTATAACTTGCATTTATCGTCAATCTAATATGGTTTTAGATGGCCTTTCTATGAAGGGAGTAAATCAAGACATGACCTAGCTCAATGATATCTCATCCAATCTTATCCCTCTTTAGGATAAATATTTTAATATTATTCTATCCTTTTGACTCATGTAATCGATATCTTTTATAAAAAATATTATCTGGTCATTTGGCCATGGAACCGCCTGTTTAACAAAAAAAATGAATGATATGGAATAGAAATGTTGATTGGGGCATAGAAATTATATATCACCTTGATGAATCAACAGGTTCCAAGGAGGAAAATAAGATGTGAAAATTAAAATGGGTTTCTAACAATAGTGTTAAATTATCTTTTGAAATGTCTCGCAGTATATGTTTTCTTGTCCTTCAGACAGGTAGTCAAATAATTAAGCATTTTGTTCATTATTATTTATTTATCATTCATCCATTATATTATTCATAGACATATATATGTATAAATATCTTTTTAAATTAATTTATTAAATGGAATGTATTTCCATTTTTTACCTTAAAATATTTATTTTTCCTTGTCTAATTTATTTGAATGGAATGTGATTATATTTATTTACCTTTGCAATTAATTATTCTAATCAATTAATTATTTCTTCCACTATACTTTACCCTTATTGATAATTTTAACACACCCTTATTTTGTTTCATTACCCTAGTAATCCAAGAAACCTAATATGATTGATATGTAGGGATAAAATAGAAGAAATAAAGTTATCCTTCAAAGGGAAAAAATTTTCAATTAGTGTGTTCATTTATAATGCAGGACTCGTGTATGTATCCGATTTACCAATAATATTATACTCTTTGTTCCTTTGGGAGTTTATTCCTTTTAATAATTACAATGTAATATTATGAGACACCCGTTCCAAGAATTCAAGAGTTGAGTTGCAACATTAATTCACCACCTCCATGGATGCTAAGTTATTATTTTCCATTACCACCTTCAAATATGGTCAGAGAAACATTATTGTTGTTAAATAATATTTTAATATACATAATATGACTTATATCATGTTCTGAAAAAACAATATAAACATAATATTAAATAAAATGACACAAGTTCGTGATGGTTCTAAAAACCTCCAAAATTAATTAATTCATTTTCATCAATATTTTATATAATTAACCACCATCATACCATATAACCTAATTATATATGAGGACATTTAATCATTTGTAATTTATTTGATACTAAATTATTTCTATTCTAGGGAATATATTCTTATTTTACAAGAACACCGATATTTATACTCATGGGAACCGACCATAAAACCATGAAACAAACTCTCCCAGAACAAATAAATTAAACCTTATAAATCATCAAAATATTCATAAATTAACTTAATAAAATTATAATAAAAAAATATGTTTTTAATATGTTATGAATTAAATATTTAATCAATCTAATTTTATTATCTAGTACATTAAGGACACGTCCATAATGAATTCAAACATAAGGTTTGTGTTTCTTGTCTAACTATTACTTTTGTGAGATATATTCACTATTTAGCCCTTATTTCTTGTGTATGGTGTAAATATTACACTTAAATATATCATATCAAAAATATTTTTATCTTCATGTAAATCAATTTTTCATTTTATTATAATTAATTCATGTGAAATATATTTTGGGTGATTACAAACTCAAATGGGAATTCTTAACCAAATTTCAATTCTTTACACGAAACTTCTCCCCCATTGATTATTTCATGATAATAAATGACTATTAATTATATTATGTTTTTTTCACATTTTTATTTAGATTTCTAGATGATAAAAATATTCTATTTATGATGTACGACATTATGAATTACCTCATTGTGAGATTAGTTATGGATAATGAAAGTGATTATTAAAATATCAAAATATCAATGGTTAAGTTCCATACTAATGTTATTATTTATATAAAATTATTTGATCAACTTGTATTCCCCCAATATTAGGATCAGGAGTTTTTTAATGAAATTAACATTTCCTTATTATTTCTGTTTATTTACAATAGCTTCTGCTATATACTTACCCATACTAAGCATCTGATATCACACCTTTCTTATGTTTTTATTTTTCTATAGGATTACAATATATATATTATGATTGACATGCAGGGATAAAAAAAGATAATACGGGTGTTTCCAACGTAGTTACTATGTTTTATTTTATTTCAAGTTGTAATGTAGTACTTATGTTTGTATCTAGTTTTTAAAATATACTAAACTATTCAGTCCTTTGGGATATTATCACATGTACATTGTAAAAATGTTGTAATGTATAGAACTATCTTTAAGCTACTGGGTTCAGGGTCTTTACTAGTACCTTTTAACTTTTTTTCCAAATAAGTAATAACAATAGTATTGTTTTGTTACCTCCCTATGGGGAGAATAACTAAAATAGTGATAGAACATTAGGATATTGCATTAAAATTTATGTAAATCATTCATTTGTGGTATTTTATTGGTCTTTTTATGAATGTTATATATAACTACCAAATATGAAGCCACATGAATCTGTTTTTCTTTGATTATGAACCTTATATTAATTTAGGAAAAGAATAAATGCAAAAATTCAACTCTTGGAATTAATATATTTACTATTTTTTCAAATGGGTAAAAGAAGTGAAAGTGGACTACTAATATTTATGTGCATTATAAATTAAATATATTGTTCATGTTGATTTAGTTATAATTTTTAGTGATTTAATCACTACCCAAAATACATAAACAACACTGAAATAATACTTATTCCATTAATTGAAAAATAAAATAAATAATTTAAATAATGTTATAAGTAACAAAATTTGGGTGAATTACTAATTCCCCTGAATTATATATATATTATAAAATTATCTTATCTAAAATCATTATATTATAATTACATATTTTTAATGTTTTCATTAATTTCATATTAATTGAAAAGTGTCAAAAATGACATTATTGATATTTTATATTATATAATATATTATTAAACTATTTGAAAATATAAAATATCTTTATATATAAAATGTAGAATTTAAAATGTTTTATATATTCATTAAATGTACATTTATTGTCTAATTAGTACCTTATATGTCAAATTATAACCCATTATGATTTAAAAGTTCATTACCATGGTTAATGTTAAAATATGTTAATTATTGGTTTACAAAATGTTATTTTTTAAAATATTCCATAACCCTATCCAAATGTTCTGGGAATATATTACATCATCCAAACACTAACATATAATATAATATCTACCGATTTGGAATCATTTTATAATATAATTTATTTATTATATTTTAAAGTATTATGATATTCGAAGAGTTCCACACTCTTCAAATATAGAAGGCAACCCCTTCATTCTCTTATTTATGACATAAAGATCCATATTGACTGAAACAAAACTAACAATGTCTATTCTAAACATTTATATCCCAGAATTATGTGTTCTTTCATTATTAATATACCATTTCTGGATTCCTTAAGAAGGGATTTAATGGAGGCCTACCGAAGAAGAGGTAATCAATTTAACAGACCTTTTGGAGTTTATTTCTTCCACTTCCTATAAATCTATGATATTTTTCAAATAAAATAAATAAATTCACTTTACAAAATATAATTAAATGTTATTTTAATTATGTTGTCAACTTTATTCATCTACTTTTATATCCATTGGGATATGAAAGTATCATTCCTACATACATCTATCTTACCATCCCCTCATAGCAATACAACTCATTTTTTTCAACATTTCTCATGTGTAGATATTATGATAGTTTAAATGTTTATATATAATATTTTTGGTATGATTATTCTTAATTAATTATAATATTATATCTACCATATTACTTTTTAATCCATTGAAAAATGATAATATCGCTCATGGGTGCATGTAGACTACACTTCTACGAAGCGATGTTATTTTTTTCATTAAAAATGTACATGGATGGTAATAAGGATAGATTTAATGGATTTATATTTCATATATTATATAAATATGATTATATAGTGGTGAATTATTAATAAACATATATTTCTTCCTTCCATCAAAAAGTGAAAACATATTTCATGTATACATATAACATATCATCACCTTGAATGGTGTAATTCATTTTTTTATATCTTACTTTAATTGAGGTCACTAAATATATATGATATTTACATAATGAATAAAATTATGGATATTTTGGGACAATGATCATAATATAATAATTAGGACTTCCAAACCAAAAAATTCCTGAAAAAGAAGCAGTTATCACCCAAAATAGTGATTATAATAACAAATTGTTAATGAAAGTTGGATATAATCTTATAAGTAAATAATATATAGTTTGATATATATAATTATTTTTCTGAATAGATAAATAAAATATATATATTATCTATACATTACTTTTGAATGAGTATGATGTGAGATGATAATTGAGGTAAGGGATTTATGTTTTAGTCCTATTGTAACCAGGATTATGAATGCTCAAATTTACATTAAATAAATATTGTGAAATTATTTAATAACTTTACCTCATTTTATTCACTTATATTTTATCATTTAAATTTAAATAAATAGTATAATATTTTTCTATGAAACTTCAGCTGATTGGGAAAATATTTTTAAGAAAAAGAGTTTTTATTTCCTATTTGGTAAGTAATAATTTCATTGATGTACATGTTTACATTAAAATGTTTGTAAGTGTTTTTTATTTATTCAACAATTATTATTAAAATAAATTTTTAACCAAGAATAACATTCAGTAAAAATTTAAATAAATATTTTTATTGTTTTTTGAATGAGGAAATATTTACCAAAATTTATAATATAATATTTCTTTTAACATATTTATCATTGACAAAATTTCAGATCATCATGACCACTCAATTTTTAAAATTTTTTATTAAGATTTGTGACTTTTATTCTCAAAGAATTTTTTTTCTATAATATTTTGGAAATATTTAAAATATGTTATTTGAAAATGAAAGGTATATTTCCCTCAATAAAAATTCCAATGATTATTTAATGGAATTTTTATATATGATAACATCCTTTGATGTTACGTTTTATCTACTTGGGATATAGTATAAAGATACCATCCATATCTTTCTTATGGATGGTTTATGATTTAGATGATGATATTTTTATGAAACCGAATTTATACAAGGTTTATTCTATACTGAATTTCTAAAATTAGTATGAAACTCATTTTCTTTACAAGGGTTGTGACATAATGATTTGATGAATGTTTAATGCTATTATAAAACACATATGAATTATTTTTATTATGATACAGGGGGCCCATAATTATATTTTACACAAATTAATTGGTTAATGATTTATATTTCGTGGGATAATTTGGAAAATAAGTTGTTGTGCTTTATACACTATAGGTTATAAGTCGATCTCATTGATCCATTATAGGAAAAATGATAATAATATTGCTACAATAGGATAAAATTCATTATTCATGATCTATAATGGGGAATTGGTGTTGATTCATGATCCAATATGACATTATGGTCTCTAGAGTTATCCTTGATGTATGAAATAGTATTTATAGATATAATGGTGCCACACTTTTCTAACATGATTTTGATCTAAACTTATGGTTCACAATTTGTTATGATGTTTTATCACTATTATGATTCATTCCATTTTAACATATTACGTCATGACTCAAGTTTTTGATATTTTATATATTTGGTTGGAACATGGTATATTATTTTCAAGATCACTTACCCTTATGTTTGTCTTATTCTCATCAATTGATAACTCCTATTTTTACCCTTTCTTATCATATGATAACACCCTTTATTATGTTTCCTTTCTATAGATTATGAATAATGGTTTTAAGTATGATATCTCAAGAATGATAAAATATATGAAGAACACTATGGTATATGATGAATAATTTTTCTAAAAAATGTTTTTATGTATCTTGATTCCAAATACACTAAACATTTGTGGTTGTGGAAAGGATCATAATGTTTTGTTTTGAATATTCATCATAAAAATATAATACTTTTGTATGAAAATTTAGGTTTTTTATAAAGAATTTCTTGACCCATGTGAATTATAGATGAAAGGATCCATATTTCCAATCTTATACACTATATTTTTTTATGAAAAATAATAAAATATTGTAGGTCTGTGGACTTTCTAACTACTATATTATATATCCTTGATTCATTAATTAGACACCCCATATTAAAATTATAACATGGATTTCCATAACAATTTACTATAAGCTACAACAAATTCTTATTTATTAGTAGACCTTGATTCTAACTCTATTAATAGAAAAAAAAACTTTAGTTAAATTCCCAAATATTTGAAAGATCCCAGAATTTGGGAAAAAATATATTGAGTGATTATCCCATTTATAAATTATTTTAATAATGGATAATTATTAGATAATAATTTATTGAGGGATTTTTCCTACTATGGGTAAATATCAATATTTTTTATTTTTTTCCTTGTTAATATTTTGTAGATTTTATATAATTAATTAACCAAGTTATACTAAAAATATTACCCGTAAGCTATTTAATTAATTTAAATATTTAATTCTTTTTTATATGATCATAATAAATAATCCATAAAATTTTCCATGAAATATAATTAAATTAAATAAATAAAATGACTATAACATCAAATTACTAATGGTTGTTTTATTGATCAAACAACAAATCGACCCTATCATCCTTGAGGAAAAATCCACAATTTGGGCGTGGATTCGTAGTTGTATAATTCCACAATAGACCTAAATATTTTCGTTGTTAGTTTCACCTCTACTCAGGTTGTGAACAACCTCCTCTCCATAGAGTTCCATCTATTAAATATTTTTCCCACATCTATGTTAGGAGAACTAAGGGTATTCGATATATAATCTAAACAATATATAAGAATTACCAACATAAACAGTGGAATTGAGGGATCATATTACATCATATACAATTTAATAAAACATTATAATATATAAATACCAGTGTGAAAATATTATGTAAAATTGAAATCCAATGTCACGCCCCATATTGGATACCCCCATACCCTAATACCTAAAGTGATATAAACATATCCTCAAGGGAATTGTCAATCCCCATAGGTTATACCTTTAACCTGGAATCATATCAGAATAGGAAATAATAAATTTACAACATAACAATAGAAGATAAAAGATACAAGTTAGTATGCACAAGACTCCAAAAAGGATAAAGTACCAGAAATAATAGGTACAACCTAACCCAAAGTTTTACATCATTAATATAATCTGAAGAAGAAATATATCCCAAAGGAACCTATAACATAAACAAAAATATAGTCTTAGAAACCCTATGTATCATGTGGAAATCAACTCCACTAATCACCATCACCTCTCCATGGTCCAAAAAATCAAGAACATTCACCACCTCCAAGTGAAACATTCCCACTGCTTAGAACTATAACAAGAAAGTCTATAAAAACCTAAAATAAAAGTGTTGTGTTATTTATAATCCCTTGTAGAGTGTCACCACATGGACTATAATCAATACCTTATTAATTTACATAATATAATGTATGTTTAAATAAATTTGGACATGGAATTTGGTTTTAATTTAAAAAAACATGTTTTAATTCAAATAGATGTATGATATATCAAAAAACATTCAAATAGTCATAACTATACATTTTATATAAAATTGTATTTATAAATCACTTATTATGATATAAAAAGTTCAAATACCAATAGAATGAATAATCAAGTCACAAATAATTTGAAAGAACTATTTATAAATTCCCCATGGTATCAAAATTTATCATTTAATATGATCCTCACACATATCCTAGTGATGTCATCATTGATTTGGTGTGAATTAAAAAATACACCCTGATAGGGGAACCCATCATCTCCAGTATACACCATAATAGGGGAAACCATAACTGGAAGTCTAGCCATAGTTTTTATCATAATAGATTTCATCATTTATCAATTTCTAGAAAGTCAAGGTCCTAAAATGATTTTCATACTTACTAAAAACTACCTAGAAAACATGTTCTACAAATAATTAATGAATCAAATTGTAAATCAATAATTTCCTATCATTTCAAAATATAATTTCCGAATTTTAATTTCCATAATGCACTCTCTTTTCCAAACCATATCCCATGTTTTTATCATTTCATACCAATTCAAGAATCTTATCAATTTATGAAATTTTATAAGATCAATCATGAAGTCATTTCCTCAAAATTATTTCCTAATCAAGCTATCATTTTTCATAATTTCTTCCAAAAATTTCATTCCCATTAGAATTGTTGTTTTTCTAAAATATAATACCTATTTAATATTGAAGATAAAATCATCACAATTCCATGATTTTTTATCAATTAAATACCTATTCAAAATAATTAAGCTACTAAAATTTTCAATTGTATGTAAAATAATTATGGAACCAGCAACTATCAAATCAATGATCTAGAAACCAACACACGCAATAACATTTCCCAATAATGAATGAATGCATGAAAAAAGATATTGGAAAACAACCTATAATTAATATCTAATTATTTATATTTTAGACCCACAAATTTCATTATGATCTACAAAGATCTTAGGAGGAGAGAAAAACAGACCAGAGAAAACCATGTGAGAGAAGATCCACTTACCCAAAAAAGAATAACTGCAACAACATTGATGTTCATTCACTAAATGAATGACCCAGAAGTATCAGGGATCTCCAATATAACCTAGGAAAGATTCTAGGACGAGATATGAAGACTATACAGTCAAATGATGAGAAAATAGCTCATATGGAAGCCTAAAACTAAAACTCATGATAATTACATTGTGTGTAATCCCATTTCATGTTAAGAAATCCACAATTTCTAAAAAAACAAATAAAAAATGAATTTTTTATTTAATGATGATTTTCAATTACACATAGTGTATTTTAAGTACATGTTTTTTAACCATTCACCCCATGTATATATTTTTGACATGTTATTAGATAAAAATATACTTCATGTAAACCCAAAACACAGCATTTAATCGACTAATAAATAAAAACAATACTAGTTTAAACAGATAAAATGAAATCACCAAGTATTTTTTCTAAACCTAGAGAGAACCTAACAAATCCACTGTCATATTTATACCCAAATGCAATTTATTAAAGATAAACATACATATCCAATATTTTGGTTTATCTCCCTAGAAATAGTATCTCAATCCCTGAGATCCTACAAAATAATGAAAATGTTGATGAAAAAAATGAGAAAAATTGATTAACTGGAAAAGTAATGAGTTGTTGCATCCTATCAACTATAAAAAAAATTGTCCCCTAAAATCAAGGAAATTTTCCTACATATTAATTTTATGATTCCACTGATATCTCATCATATACTCATTTTCCCCCATCTCATTGAAATCAAAATCATTCTACCATGACACATGGACCAATTGTATTATACTCCCACAAAGTCCCTTTTCCTAGAATCAGTAATCATTACTTGATGTTATGTAATGGATAAATCAGGCTCATCATCAAGTTCCTCCCATCTTAATACATGATATGGGTTAGAAATATACTTATAAATCTATGTTACATGGACCAACTTATATATTTATGTCAACTGTGGTGTATGTTCCAAATATTAATCCACTTTCCCCAACTACTCAAAATCCTAAAAAGGTCATAGAAATTGTGGATAATGATTCTATTCCCTTACAAGCCATCGATGAAACAATATTGGTGAATCTTATAAAAACATAGGATCTCCAACTAATAAATCCATTGGCCACACATGGTGTTCATCATAATATTTGTACTTTCACTTTGTAGTAAACATTCTATGACAAACCAATTTAATCGTTTCGATCAACTCTTGATCCAAAATCGGTCCAACCAAAGATGATTCACCAATATATGGACAACACAATAGATATTTACATGGACCCACACAAAGCCTAAAAATAATCCATTCCAATTGTTTCATGGTAGCTATTTTTATATAAAAACTCAAAAAATCCAAGTGGTCATCCAAAGCTCCACCAAAACTGATAATGTAACCACATATAATTTCCACAAGAATATGTATAAAATATCTAACCAGTTCAACTTTATACAAATGGAATGTCATAAAAAACCATCCCTATGTTCCCCTCATATTCTAAATTCGTTTCCACAAGTAACATGTAATGTGTGGGTCACTATCAAACACTATAGCGTATATAAATCTATAAAACAAATCAATCTATTTCACATAGATATTTCCCAAATCATAAACATTGTATATATCCTTAGTGTGTATAATGTGATCCTATTTTTCCATCCTTTCAATCAAAAACCATATCACATTATTATTTTGGGGGTATTAGGAAACCCAACCAGGAAGTCTATAGAAATACCATCCCACTTTTAATTCATAAATAAAATTGGTTAATATAAATTAAAAGGTAAATAGAGATCATCCTTTCCTTATTTGAAATTATAACTATGAGAAACAAATTCTAAAATGAACCACCTCATACCAAGCCACAAAAACTATCACCACATGTTATATAATGTATATGTGGTACCCTAGTGTACCACCGAATGGAAATTATGGAAATTCTCCTTCATATAATTTCTAACTAGTAAAGGCACAACATGCTAGTTTGGAAACATAGGATACCCCCAAAAGAGAATGACCATTCTACAATTGTATCCCTACCAAAAGTTGAGTCCATAATTCCATATCAGTCATCATCAGTATGCTTCTCCGGAAAAAAAATCTTTGTAAGAGTGACACTCAATGAAACACTTTCCAATAAACCCTTAACCTCATCCACACGGACTCCCAAATGAAACTATGTAATAAGAACCTTCACGTTCTACTCTACTAATGATTCATTCATGGAATGGGTTGCATGTTTCCTTATTAATGAATTAGTAATGACATATCCATTCCACTAGGTATAGGAATTGTCAAGATCAATATATTTCATCTACTCCAACCAACACCTCTCATTAAGTATAAAATATTTATGAGAGAATTTATAACTCAACATGTCTTGGTATTAATAAATGGTGAACGATTACATAAAAATTTAATACTTCCAACTGCTAATAAGATGCTTTATAATAGATAGTTCTAGTTCAATGTTTGGTTAAATCTTCTTGTGTGGACTAATCTTCCTAGATCCATATGCTACCACATGATCACAGTGAAAGAGAACACACCCCAAACCCAACCCTAATGAATCAAGAAGACCACAATGACCTTCCCAACCATTTTAAGATTCAACACTAATGATGTAGTAGAATGAAATTTCCTAAAAATATAACTCTTACACTTGAAGTATCTAGAAACCATCATTCTCTTGTATGTGAGAACAATCTTCGGAGATTCCAACATGGATAAATCAATTAATATTATGTGATAATACATTGTTATACCAAAAATTCCTTGAATCATGAAAGAATTACATACCTTCTACCATGTCCAAATAGCTTTCACCTTCTTAGGTAAAACTGATACACATAGTTATGAAAACTAGTGTCACAATAACTTCAATTCATGAATCTAGAAATCAAATTTTGATATCATAACATTGATTGGGTGAATTCTTAGCAATTACTAAATTGCTCTTAGTAGACGCACATGATCCTCCTCATACATAGAGTAAACTAGAATTTCATACCAAAAGACCATCATGAATATATCATGGTAGTTTTAAATGATTCAATCAATCAATGCCATAAATATTGTAGAACCGTTTTTCAGGAAAATATGAATTACAAGATAATCAATGTGATAACACCTTCTTATGAAGTATAACTTGTGAATGTTAGATTCATTTATTCTCAATTGGTCATTACCAGACTAATGATCATAAATTAAGAACCTATTTTCCCCTTTCAAATGGTTAAATAAATTTTCAATATGTGGAAATTTATTCTTTTTCTTAATGATATCATGGTTGTGTTTCTGGGAACCCACACAAAGTTGATGTTTTGAATCAACATTACATAAAAACTAATTAGGAACTGACCTTGGTGACACACTAATGAGAATTAATACTTTACTAAATAGAGCATCCCTCTAATTATTCAACTCTTTAAATTAAATTGGATCCATATGCTATAACAGATTAGAAAATAGTTTAATACTAGGTACTAAATCAATAGTTAAATCTTCCACTCTTACAAGTGTCAAACTAGATAAATCGGAAGGAAACACATCATAAAACACGATGATGACTGATGGTTGGTCATTACTCAAAGAGTATTGATTAATGTAAAAAATAAATCACCAATATTACCCTATCCAACTCTATAAATGATTATTCTAATCTACTCGATAATGGGTCACACTCTCCCTGAAATACACACCACACCCCACTAGTTGTGGTAAAGGAGACCTGTTGAAGATAATAACCAAAATTAGGCATTATGGGAAATGAGAAGCTCCATATCAAAATAGAATTCGATAGGTCTATAGTTGAGAAACATAAAAAATACATGTAACATCAAAATCTAATATACAAAAAACACAAGCAGGACAATGGATACCCTACTCTATCTTCATTTTAAGGGGTATAGTAATATCCCTCACACAAGACAAAATCAACATACAATGATTTACTAGGTTATTTATATGAGTCAATATAAATTATTGAGATTAACTAGAATCACATTAAGCAATCCAAAAATATGAATCTATAGTGATGGTACCTCTCATATTCATAGTAAATATATTAGCTTCCTCTAGATACTCTTCCACAATATAGAGAAGCATCATTTTTGAAGCATGTGGCTGGAAATCCTTTTATCATGAATCATCTGATTACACTAATGTAATTTTAGGAGATGATGATCCCATGAAACTGTATGAAGTAGAAATAAAATGGACTTATTTTTATAGGTGTCCTGAATGACCACAATAACTATAGATCTTGGGTACCTAATTACTAAAACATCTCAAATTCCCCACCATGACCCAATAAAATAAAGTAAAATGGAATATGTCAGGAATATTAGGAGGTCTAAATGATTCCTATTGTCGAGAAAAAATATGATAAACATCATGCATCCTATTTCAATTAAGGTATATCACAAAAATACAACATAGAGAAAAATGAACTGCCAAAAACCCTAAATTACTATCCAGATTGTGATTACCCTTAAACACCATATCTAGTATGTCCTCATAAGAGGATATCTTCATAAATAAAACCTATAAACAAATATCTAATTGAATACACCTATAAAATCACATAGTTTTCGTCATCTAATTCAATACAATTTAATTTTGGAACTGGAAAATCTCAAAAAAAAACACCAATTTTCATACTCCATCACAGTTATTCCAGCCTCCAAGTGGAAAAAAAACTAAATTCCCTTAGATAGTAATATAGATTCATCATATAAATTGTAATTGAAAAGAACTATAATGTCCTTACACTCCAATACCACATTTTTTGTTATCATTACGAAGAATCCTACAATCTCTTATTATATCATTACACCATGAAGGAAGCACACTTTACCTTAATCATGTCATGAATTTCAAAAAAAATTAAAAATAAGTTCAATATTTCTTAAAAAATCCTTATCCTCTTGAGGATAATTAGAGCCATAGAACATTGGTGGAATCTATATCCACGGTAATCAAGTAAACGTGATCATATTTAATACTGGTATAGATTAGTCATGTCCTATACTCAAAGAAACACAAACATATTAATACTTATCTGAACAATATAATTTCATCAAATATAGATATATCCCACACTTATGGATTTTCACCACCAAATATCATTTTTCTAATGAATATAAAAAAATATGAATGATATATATATTTATATATTTTAAATAATAGTAATATTTCAATGTTCCCTATATATAAATTGAATTATATTTCATTATTTCAAGATTTTATTCCTTTGAAATACATCGAAATCATGTTTCCAATCATACAGCATAGAAGATACTCATTCTTATTGTGGTTTTTTAAAGTAAACTCTCTATCATTCATCTATAGTGAGTAAATTTTAATCCCTTATTGACATCATATTTTACATGTATTATTCAAACTACTAGAGGAGTATAAATCACCTTAAAAACATCTCTCATAAATAAATTCAGTGCATCGTTTTTCTTATTTAATCTATGGGTCAAATACACTTCTTTAATTCTATTAAATTAGAAACCTGAGAAAATATTTAAATTCGTCATTCATTGAATTCATGATGTAAGATCTAATTTGATTTACTAATATAATCAATGGAATTTTTCTTTCTACATATATAAATTATTACTTTCACATACACCATTACCATAAACCATTATTCATTAGAAATTTTCACATAGAGTTTTGTTATCAACACCACATCTTTTTATATCCATCATCCTTCAGAAAGCATAGATTCATGTATACCAATCAAGGATTACTATTAGAAATGAGGACTATTATTTATTAAATTCATACATTTGAATCATCTTTTATACCATGAAACCCAACCAGGTGCTCCAAATACACTCATTCATTCAAAATTCCATTAAAAGATGTCATCTTTATATTCATATTTTATTTTTTAAATTTTCTATTAACAAAAAAATTTATATATAGTATGATATAATATATCCATATCACTAGGGAGAATGTTTAATTTATATCAACTACCTCTCTTATGCATTTCACTTACAAATAAGTATTTCAATATTTAAGATTAATATTCCATTTTATTCGACCTTATTATTGAAGAACCACTATGTTAGAATCACATTATGTTTCTTTGGTCTATATAAAAGCTTCCAAATTCTATTTTTATCAATTATCAAGTTATATTCCATGTATTTCAACCATGATTACTCCATTTCCAATTATTTAAATATATTATGTTTTATCTGAGAAAATAGTTTAGTGTTTGACACTCTATTATTCCATTGAGTACATGTTTTTAGTGGTTTTTCTATAATTATATGTCATGAATTAAAATGATTCCATTTTCACCATGGTTGATCTCGTTGATAACACAAAAACTGAATTTCTTATTAAACTATTAAAATTTCATAATCATTATCCAACTAAATATTTTTGGGTTCTCTGGCGCCTATATATGTTTATTCTCTTACTCTAAAGACTACTTTAGATATATAAATTCTAGAAACATGTTTATCTTTATTATCAATAACATTTAGATGAATTCCATTAAAAATATTATTAATCCATTTATTGGAAAACTTTTGGGCCTTTAATTTTTTTATCCTAGAATGTATCATATTTTGTTGAATCATCACATTTACCTTATTTATAATCTTTATTTTATTCAAAACACATTATTTAAAATATACTAAGATATATTAATGTGACATTATTATCATTTCATATTTCATAAGGCATATAACCTACTCATATATTGAGAAATAATATATTTTTGGAATATAATATCACTTAAATCTCTTCATTCTACTATTGATATGAGATTCCCAAAAAAATAAATTATGTCTTTTCCATATTTTTTACTATATTGTTTATTTTATCAAAAACCCCATTATATTTTAAGTTTCAAACTAAACACACTTCATGTTAAATACCACTATTTTATAAAAAAACGTTAACCCATCAGATGTGTACTCGTTCTATTATCTTATGATATAAATTATTTGTTTTCTTTAGGTTTCATTTTTACTCTTTATTGAAACCATTTTACACATTAAAAAATTTATACATTAGATCAAATAAACATGAATCATATCATTTTAAAATAATAATCCACAATTAAGAAGAATAATATCTTAATATAGCTTCAAACCTATTCTATTATACGATACACATCAATGTGAACATAATTATAAAGACCATTGTCTCACATTTCCTTATGAGGATATAAATTTTAGACAATAATTCCTCAAATACCAACCTTAAAAATATTTTCCTGATCTCACTTCGAATGATCAATATATATCAGAGCTCTGAATTTTAAAAAATTACTCATAATGTTTTAACGTAATAGGACAATATATCATTCATATAATTATTCTTCTTTCATAATTAAAAATAATAATATTATTATTATGGGAAATAATTCATTATGGTTATGATGTGTGGGTTTTTTTTAACAATTTATGTATTGGATACTGGTAGATTTTAAGATGTCTTCCTTATGTGAGGAATCATAAATAACATTAAAACTGGTCTCTAGTTTAAAATAAAAAATTAAATTTAAAGAGTTATAAAGCTGAAATAAACAAAAAAATTTATAATAAATTCCATCTACATTAACATCATCAATATTATCCAAATCATCAATAAAGAGTTGATTCAATACCCTTACTTTAATATTCAATGTTGTATTAATTCTAATGAAATCAATTCCACTAACTAAAAAAATTCCCATAAAATTCATATTACCTATCATATGAAATGATCACCCACTGCAATAATCATTATATAGTTTCAATTTTTTCTTTTATGGAAATTCAATCCAAATATGAATTCATTATTTTCTTTATCTCTATTGATGAAATTTAGAAATTTGGGGAGAATGTTTTTTATCTCATCTAATTATTTTGATTACATGAAATATGATCATTATCATATTCTTCAAAGTGATAAAATTATGTATTCAATAGAATTGTGTTATATATCCATTATAATGGCCCAGACCTCTAAGATCCATTCCATTGCTGAAATCTGATGTTAGAGGTGTTTTAAGAGGTCAAGGTGACTTATCCATAACACTTTTCAAAATTTCCAGTTTTGTGAATAGTGTTTACAGATATCAAAAGTTTCTTCGGTGAGACAAATGTGAACGGTTTCATTGGTGAAACATATGTGAATAGTGTCATTAGTAATATATATGTGAAAAGTGACATCAGTGAGGCAGGTGTGAACAGTTTCGTCAGTGAGATAGATGTGAAAAGTGTCAACGGTGAGAAAGATGTGATCAGTGTCATTGGTGAGACAGATGTGGAATGTTTCATCAGTGGGACAATTGTGAATAGTGTCATCAGTGTGTCATTAGTACTTTCAGAATTGGTGATTCATTTGCACTATTGGAATCAGTGATTCATTTGTACTGTCAGGGACAGTGAGTCATTTGTACAGTCAGCATCAGTGAGTCATTTGTATTGTCGATGTTAGTGAGTCAATTGTACTATCAGCATCAGTGATTAATTTATACTATCAGCATCTGTGATTTATATTTACTATCTACATTGGGGTTTCATCTTCATCTGTCATCATTAGTGAGACATTGCAAACTATTTTTCTAGTTTCCTACTATTTCTCCCCTTTAATGTTTTTTTGACAAAAAAATTCATTCAATGCCTTTTCTTAAGGGATTTAATGCTGATTCAAATACCATAACTCCTATATTAATTTTCATAATGATCAATAATCCTATACTCGTTCAAAAAATGTAATCTTTGATGAATTTGATCTTAATGGAAATCCTAGTGTATCTTAAACCGCTGATCCGCTTAGATTTTTAAATGGTCGATATTTATTCTTCCTTGATGTTCCTTCCCCTTTCTCTCTATGTGAGGAACCCCAATACATTCTTCCTATAGGATTTTTGTAATCTAACCTTGATTCTGGGATCATTTACCCTTGATGTTTCATCCTACTTCATGTGCATCCCATGTTTTGGTCCAAGTGTCGATCTTTCATCGGTAGAAGGAATGATCTACCTCTGTTCTTGAGTTTTCTTCAATACTTCTTCTCTTTTTTCTCATTTCCATGTTTTTGAAAGTGATATCATTGTATCTAATGGAGTTTTCAGGGGTTTCGGTTGGTGTTGTCGTACCTTGGCGTCCTAAGGGTGGATTCAGTTTTTGTGGGGAAAGGTGATTGTGATTTGTTGTGTTAGATCATTCTCTTATAAAGAACGTCGTGATCCTTTTGCGTTATGTGATTCATTTTCTCTCTAATTATTTATTTGTAATTTTAGTTTTATAATGTTTTATCCCATTGGATTACATTGGAATTGACATAATAAATATATGAATCGGGTAAATAAATTGGAATCGACTGTATCTTATCTCCTCCTGCTTTTATAGTTACTGTGATATCTATTATTTCTTTTTTTTAGCATGACATTCTTGACCAAATATTGGTAAATAATGCAAACTACTATTAATTGTAAATAATTTTTTGATGATAACGATGCATGTAAATAAATCCAATTATTGTTGTTGTAAATTTATGATAATAAAATTGATGCAGTAGGCATGATTAATTAATATGTGATAGCTATGATAACATTTTTTTTAGGTTTCCAATAGTTATAACCTAATAATAATGATCTATCTAAAACAAGATGAATTAAAGAGTTGGTTGATCAATAAAATTTAATTCTTTGTAGGGTTCTGAGTTTCTGTATTTCTTGTAAGGTCAAGTGCATTTGGCTTTGGAGCCATGAGAGCTTATTGTATGAGAAGGAAGAATGCCTTTTTTGGTCAAATATCCTAGTTGCGTTGTTTTCCTACTTCATGTGATTTTTCATGAGCCTGGATGGATGTTGTGAGATTTTGGGGTAGGTAGGCCAAGTGTTTTGGTAGCAGTTAACACCTAGATTGGAAAGATTCTTCAGTTTAGGCATGTGGGTGTTGGTGAGGACATCGTATATGTTGAAATGGGTTAGATGTGAATGATTGGATTCATGCTGAATCTTGTAGGTTGTTTATCATCTTTACATTCCCCATTTCTTATGACATCTGGTCTTGCTACCCTCCAACCAAAAAGAGGTGAATATGCATTGGGTATTCCATGTGCTCTCCATTTTTAGATTCTAGGTACACGTCGTGTTCTTCTTGGACACGCCGTGTAGACTAGCTGTGTATGCGGGATATAAATGGCATGTGGGTAAGTCGGTGAGGAAGAGAAGAGAAACAAAGTACAAACCGTGTACCCATAGGTACATGTCGTGTACTCATGTCGGTAGGTTCGAAATGTAAGGCGGTAGAATTCAACAATCTTATGAACAGTTAAATGACATATACACAGTGTCTAGTCCTAAAGTACACGTAGTGTACTTTCTTTTTTTTGCGCTAAAATAGGCAGTAGCCTCGTTTTTTAGGAAGAACACAATTCCTTCACCCATTTTCACGAACCAAGCTGGATGAACCTATTTCCTTCTCCCGATCATCCATCCGGGATCCGATTTGAACTCTGATTAATGGGTTGGAACCCCCTCTGTAATGCCTCAATTCATATTTGGCCGTTTTGTTTGATTTTTTCTCTAGAACGAGTTATAAGGGTTTGAGAAGTTTTGAATCTTTTGTAGATTTACCTCATTTTAGACCGAATTGGAGGCTATTACCGAAGGAGTAGCATCATGAGAGTCTCAGGTAGGTGGTGCATACCTCATTTTGTGTTTTCGCGGTTTTTTGGGTAACGCGACCTTCGGTGCATTTTCGGGTATTTTGAGTGGGACCCAGTTTTATCTGTTATTGTTTATTGCATTGTTTATGGACCTATAGGATGCCTTTGGGGATAACCTACTACCAGTTTTTCATGAGCGGGGCCGGGTGAGGGGTCATTGCTCTTCGGGGCATTTTGGCTGGGAAATGCCAAAATGGTTTTAATTGAAATATTATTGTGTTAAACTGCTGAGTTTAATTTATTAAGCCTGATATAAATTGTTAGAGGCATTTAAGACCTTTGTGCAGGTATTGGAGAGCACCTTTCATTGTGCAATTCAACCATTTAGTTGGTTTTTCCTATTTATGTTTTATGTTTTAATATGTTATATATGCAATTGCTAAATTGCATCTGCTGGACCCTTTGGGTTGTGTTGGGTGTGTCATGATTATGCTTGAGTGATGCTGATCACAGGTTGGGGCTTTTCCTGGGTCACTTTGGGTGGTTTCAACCACGGTATTTGGCATCATGGACGTCGGCTTGAGGCAGTACAACTATCAGGTTGGACATGGCCCGGATTACTAGGATGGCGATGCAATCAGACTTGAGAGGCATGGTTGTAGGGACATGAGTTGTCATATGTGTTGGGGGCTTAGGTAATATTTTGGTGATTACCGCTCACCCGGGACATTGAGTAGTCTGCACATAGAGATACTCTGTGATGAGGTAGTTTTGACCACTCGTGTGGGTAGAGGCCCCCGTATTTGTGGTTAGGTATTTTGGTTGTGGGTGCTTTCCATAGAAATCCACTTGGGAGGTGAGGAGCCTTTAGGGGATAGCATTGAGACTATCGGGTTGGGGGATGAGGCTCGCCGTGATTCGACGATAGATATCACTGTTCCTCCGGGTTACTTTTTGGGTGTGCCTTTGGGACGCCGGTACTTGAGGCACGAGGTGTCAGGAGTAACATGGTGCCGGGTTAATATTCTTGGGCGTGCCTTCGGGACGTCGGTACTTGAGGCACGAGGTGTCAGGAGGCACATGGTACTGGGTTACTATTCTTGGTCTTGCCTTCGGGATGTCGGTACTTGAGACACAAGGTGTCGGGTGGAACATGGTACCAGGTTACACGACAGAGTTTCCGGCATTGGCCGAAGTAGGTGACACTCCATGGTTGATGTTGAGCACCAAAGGAGTTTGTGTTTATTAGTGCATTGTACTGTTTACTACTTACCTTAGTAATTCATGACTGATTAAAAACATATATTTGGTATGCACCGTTGGGTGGTATCCTACTAAGATTTGTCTCACACCTTGAATAGGCCCTTTAGGACGCGTGCGGACTTTATGGATTTACGTGGAGGAAAATGGCTAGGTTCAGGAGCTGGGTTGTGTTAGTTATTGCATGAAGATTGAATGGACCATGAGGTCATACATAACTGTGGTTACTTGGTTTTGTTTTCTTTACTTGTATTAGTATACTTACTTGTTTTTAGCTACTGTTGGTTATCCATTGGTGCCTTTTTTTATATTTAGTTGTGTATGACCTTCTTTGGATGCATGTTTTACTATTCAGTAGTAGTTACATGTTATCATCATGCTGTTGTGTTTATTTCCACTGCTTTTGTTATATTTATTACTTCTGTTGTTTATCTATATTGATTAGGCTTCCGCTCTGCGGGTCTGGTTTGAGTCTACTGAGTCCTTCTTTCCGCTGCATCTTTATTTTTATACTCGGACCAGTACCGTTATTATGATTCTATGAGAGGGTATATCCTCCACACTATACCTAACAGACCCTCTCTACTAGTTGGCAGCCTTGGGAATTCAGGGGAGGTGCACCTAAGGTAGTGACACCCAACCCGTTCGGCACTATTTGGGTAGTTGGTCGGGTCTGGGTCGTTACATCACCTACTCGACGTGTTGAGACCCTTTTTCTTGGTATCTTGGAATGTTTTTTCTAGAGTGACTGTGAATGTGTCAAACTAATAATGGTGTTAATAAAAGATGTTAACCCATGGGGTTGGATCTTGTTAGGACGCAATGTCGGGGTTGTAATTTAAAAGAACAGGGGGGATTAGGTGTGATGCTAATGAAATGTAAGGTGGAATTATAATGATTAATGAATGATTAATGAATACATTAACATATAGTGAAATTATTAAAAAGGGATAATATGACTTAATTATTCTCTTTAAATGTTTTTGTTCTTATATGATATCTAGTCTTAGTAGTGGCACCTGGGAGTCTGAGAGACATTAGCTATAGCTGATTCTAAGAATATATTTTTTTCATAGTGTGGTTGTGAGATTTAGTATATTCTATAATTTTAGTGTTTCTATGAAATACTCCACCCTGTTAGTTAGGTAAATTAACCCCCTAGGGATTCTGAGCCTTGGGGTGTTTTCCCTAATATTCTGGTGGGAGTATGGATGGAAGACTACCCCTTTTGGCACACTCTATTCTCTTTGGGGTTACTTTTTCTGGTTGGAACATCAGTTAGTTTTTCCCATATATGTGTGAAGGGGTATTTTATGGCTTGTGGTTATTCACACACATATATTCTAGATATAGTTTCCTATGTAAAACTATAAGTGTAACGTGTATATTTTGTGATGGATTTATGATCCTGACTCGATGTATGGGTTGTAATGGCTTGTGGTATAATTCCCAACATATGATACATGGTATACGAGCTGTAGTGGATCTCAAAAACTACTTGGTTACTTTGGTTACATAGAAAAATTGGTTTATTTTAATGAGGTTAATTTTGTGGTTCTTCTCCCAGGTGTCAGCAGGAAAGCCTTTTTGGATAGATATTATTAGGACATGTGATGTTAAGGCAAAGAGGCATACTTGTGGGGAAGTGGTAGCGGGGTACCCTTAATATTCATTATTATATTATATACTCTTGTATGTGATACTTGGTGGGAGTATCCATGGTGAGGCTAGAAACATAGTATACCTGTTAAAGTGACGAGTTAGTTTCACTTGTTGTTCATTGTGCTTTAGTATGCTTTATTTACTTTTTCACGAGAGGATCCAGGGAGTATACTACTAAGTATATTATTATTCTCACCCAATGCATATATAAAATTTTTTTCAGGTCACTTATAGTAGGTTGGAGATCATGTTGGTTACTACTAGCGTGGTGTTGCAGAAGTTGTTTTTACTTCATGGTCATTGCCATTTTCAATTTCTTTTGGTACTTGCAGTGTTCCTTTTTAGTTATAGTAGTTCTTGCATGAACTTACATATCTGTACATGGGATTTAATTTATAATGTACACTGAGTTATATTTGGTTGGAGTATGTCTTATCATTATCTTCTACATGAGCTCATTTAGAGGGTAATTCCTCCCATTTTGTGTGTTTATGATACCCTCAGTGCTAGTCACAATTCCAGTGCCTATTATAGGTGGGACTCAGGGAGTCACTCTCTACCTTCTCAGATTGCTAGCCTAAGAGGGTTATACCTTGTGGGGAGGGGTCATAAAAAAGTTATATAAGAGGGGGGTTTAGGGATTGGATATAGTTTGTAGTTAGGCATAGGTGAGGTTTCATTGGTTGGTAGGGCGACGGTGTGAGTCATGTTGAGAAAGTGAGGTAAGCATTAGAGACCGGATGAGACATAGCCATTTAGGGACCCCTGTGATCAGATTCCTGGTCCTTTAAGTTTACAATAGCCACAAAATGAGGTGATACATATTTCATGGTAGATACCAAGGAAAGGATCATGCATCAATATTTGTCACACGTTTTTGAATGGGTAGACCTTGGGATATGTTAACATAAAATGAATAAAATAAAAAATTAAATAATGTTGAGTCTTCCATATTATTGTTTTTTAAGATCTAAATGTTTGTTAAATTTTAGGTATGGTGCCATGTTAATGTACTTGTTAGGTTCTCATAGAAGATGTCCAGTATTATACGCCCGTAGATCTCCACAGAGTAGAGGATGATGACGATGACACTTGGTGGGGGACCCATTGGGAGTTTCGGCACCAGGGTTTACAGAAGAATGAGGGCTCCATTTCAAATACATTCACAGAGGACTAGTTGGAAAACGTTTAGATATCCTTCAACCCAATACATGATTATAAGGAGCACTCATTATCTTTTTATGCGATGATGCTATGTGGGGCAGCAAGACAGTGGTGGTCCTAGTTCCTCAGGGATCATGAGGAGTCGATATTCTCTTGGGAAGAGTTCTAATACAAGTTCATAGACTTGTGTCTTTGATCGACCATGAGGGATTCTAGTTGTCATAAGCTTCTTACCCATTGATAGGAGAGCTCCGGTGAGTGAGATTTTGGAATCTGTTTCAAGAATCATTTACGATATGCTTCAGACCTATTGATAGATGAGGATTCCAGGGTGAGCCATTTCAAGGAGGATTTTCTTTCAGAGATATAGCACAATGTCAACCCATTTATGATGAATACATATTTTGAGGTTTTGTAGAGGGATTATTTCATCAAGAGGAAACTATCCAAAATTGGATCTTCATGACAGGAGAGTCTTCAGGATTACTCACAAAGCATAGCTATGCTCTGGGTTTCAAGGTTTTCAAGGTATAAGAGTTTCCTTTTGACAGGGGGTAGGTCCCAGCCCAAATCATCTAGTTTCTCTAGGGGTGGAGGCTCTCATGTCTATTCCAAGGGATCATGTGATTGTTTTTCTTGTAGAGTCCATGTTCATAAGCATCGAGAGTACCCTAAATTTTATAGTGGTCATCTCACACTAGGTGTTCCTCTCTAGGATTTTCCATTGAGGTAGTTCTAGCCAATGGAGTAGCAGCAGGTTGCATAAGCTTTGAATTAGTAGAGATTATATGGGGCAGACAGAGGACATACCTAGGATGGTCCCAATATTTAGATAGTAGAGCATGGCCATGGTGGTGGTCATCATCAGGGTTAGAGAGGTATTGGAGAAGTTGGTGGTCAGCTTCATGCTTTAGTGTTGATGGCTCCTGGAAATCCAGACATCGTTCGAGGTACCCTTGGATTGTTTTCTACTTGGATGTATTCCTTTTCTGACTTATGATCCACACACTCCATCATATAACCTTCCCTTATCCATACTATGTGACTTGATTTAAATATGATTCTAATTCCCTTGGCACTGAATACTCCATTGGGAGGTCAATATGACTTGTTTGATGTATGTAGAGACTATGAACTAGTGTTGGGGTAGCACCGCTCCTAGGGATATTTCTTATGTTAACATATATAACCATATGATGTAATCCTCAACATGGTATGGTTGTATTTGGTACATGCTATTTTTATTTCTTCATGAGGCAGGTGGGGTTCTTATATGCTGATGGAGAGCCAGTAGTGTTTGTTGGTGAGTAAGACCCTTTGAGGTGTTATGTCCTTGTCTTCCTTGATGGCTGAGTTGATGCTAATTTATTCAAAGGTTCAGCAGTTGGCATTCCCCAGTGGCATAGAAGAGTACCCTGATGTATTTCCAGAAGATGTTGTAAAATTTCACCCTCGATGGGAGATCGAGTTTGGGATCGAACTATAACCAGGAGTGTCTCATATCTCTATTTTTCCGTATAGTATGTCCCTTTCTGAGATACAGGAGCTGCGTAAATATCTCGATGGTCTATTATAGTGTGGTTTTGTTTGGCCATGTTTGTCACCGTGGTTTGGGCCAATATGGTTTTTAATGAATGTTGTCGTTAGTTTGTGGTTGTGTATTGATTATCATCGATTGAACAAAGTGACAATAAAGCATCATCATCTCCTTCAATAGATTGATGATTTATTAGATCAAATAAAGGCTAAAAGTTGGTTTTTTATGATCAACTTGTGGTGAGGATATCATCATAAGCATGTTAAGGATGAGGATATCTGGAAGACTTATTTCTGTTGTCTTATGGTGCATTAAAAGTTTGTTGTAATATTGTTCGGTGTAATGAATTTTCCATATGTGTTCATGGTTTTGATAAATGTTTTGTTCTGTGAGTTCCTAGAAAAATTCATGGGGTTTTCATTAACGACATTCTTATGTACTCCACATCTGATGAGGAGAATGTATAGAATATGTGTGATGTTTTTGGAGTTCTTCATCAACATTAGTTGTATGTGAAGTTGTCAGGGTGTGAGTATTAGGGTCTAGAAGTTCATTTTTGGGGGCATGTGGTGTCCTATTAGAGAATATTTGTGGGTTCGTAGATGATATAAGCAGTTTTGTCTTGGGCAGCCACCAAGATAGTGGTAGTGGTGCCAAGATTTATTGGTCTTGAAGTATACTAGTATTGGTTCATTGTCGATTTATATTGGGTTTCAACTCCTCTGACTGCATTTACCAGTAATAATGAGGTGTTTATTTGAAATAATAACTGTTAGATAGATTTCACAAATCTGTAGGAGAATTTTTTTTAGTTCTCTAGTTCATTTTCATCCAGAAGAGGGAGTTCATTTTGATGTTTTCTGTGATGCTTCGAGTTTGGGGTAGGGATGAGTTATGATGCAGTAGAGATCGGTCAATTCTTACGGGTCTCAATAGTTTCATCCCCATGAATTTAAATATTCCACCCATGAACTTGAGTTGGATGTAGTAGTGTTTTCCCTAAAGATTTTAAGAAATCACCTCATTAGAAAGAACATTATGGTTTTCATCAATCATAAGATCCTGAGGTATTTTTCTCCCCCAACAAGACATGAATTTAAGGCATCATCAGTTGATGGAGTTCATAGAGGATTACGACATCAAAATATCATATACACTTGGAAAGGGGAATGTTGTAGTTAATGAGATGAGCAGAAAGTCATGTAGAGATGTAGTGTGTGAATTAGGTGATTCCTGAAGAGTAATATAAGGGCATTCTTCATTACATCTCAATATAGGAGAAGTTGGGGGAAGATGTTTTATTTTATCAAAAGATGGTGCACTCCTATCTGGTGCAAAAGGTAGAAGAGTCCTAGTTAGGGTATCTTGAGGTGTAGGTCTAAAGAGCCCGATTTGTTTAGGGAGCATCCCCTAAGGGATGCTCTTAGTATGAAGGCACTAGATGTTATTTTAGGGAAGGATTTTTGTTCCTTTAGAGATGTGTGAGATGGTTCATGGGGAGTTTTTCAGTTATCCCTTACTAGTACATACTAGCATAACAATGATGTAACAAGATTTGAGGAGTTAGTTTTGGTGTCTTGGGTTGAAGCATTTAGTTGCAGAGTTTTTGTATCAATGTTTGGTCTTCCAGAAGGTGAAGGATTAGCACGGTGTCCCCGGTGGTTTTCTCCAACCATTAGATGCTCCTCAGTGGAAGTGGTTGGTCATTGCAATGTACATTGATGCTCGATTACCTCGAGATCAGGGATTCCATGACATATATGGGTATTAGTGGATCATTTAATGAAATCATCCCACTTCATAGCGATCACGAAGTTAAGCTCGGTGGTGGTTTTGTAGAGGTAGTATCCAAAAGAGGTGGTGAGACTCCATGGATTCCCAAGGATGATCATTTATGATTTATATCCTCGTTTTACCTCTAGGGCGTGGAGAGGTATCCATCATGCTTTCGGTTCCTATCTATGCCTTAGCACTATTTTTCTTCTGTAAACGGATGGTCAGATTGAGGGACCATGCAGACTCTTGAAGACTCATTACGCTCTTATGTCTTAGATTTTGGAGATTCATGGATGAGGCACTTACCCTTTGTGGATTTCTATTAAAAAAATATTTTTCACTGCACCATCACTATAGTGACATTTGAAGCCTTGTATGGTCAACCTTCTCATTCTCTGTTGTTCTGAATTGGGGTTGGAGAGTTATAAATTCTCATACTAGAACTAGTTGAGAATATGTCAAATATGGTTCATGTGATCCCTAAAGGGATGAATGTAGCACAAGATCATCAGAAGTCCTATCAAGATCATATGAGGAGACCTCTATAGTTTGATTTTTGGGATCATGTGTTCCGGAAATTAACTCCCCTTCATGGACAGTGAAGGTCTGGTCATGGGAGTAAGCATTGTCCCCGGTTTGTCTGACCTTTCGAGGTGTTGTCTCATGTGGGAGCCATGTTTTATCAGGTAGCACTACCCTCACATATGATCTGGATACACGATGATTTTAATGGGTCACATATTTTTCATTATCTTCATGATGACTGTCAAAAAGTTTATTTGGGCGTGGTCAACTTTGACGATGATGAAACCTTCGAGGAGTAGCCTATAGAGTACTAAGACCGCAAGGATAAGGTGTTGTGTGGTAATTTTATCCCATTAGTTCATGTCTTGTGGTGCCACGGTGGTGTGGAATAGAGTACATGGGAATGTGAGTCACAGATATGAGCTCGTTACCCTGAGTTGTTTGATGTTAAGCTCTTTTATTATAATTATGTTTGCTTTATAGTTGTATACCTTTCATGTTTATGGGATGGATTTATTTTGTTGATTTTGTGGGATGATATCTTTGAGAGGTATCTCCCATAGGAGAGTGTTTAGGAGCCTGTTTTTGTTTATGTGTAGTTTCTCATTGTTCCTTGGAGGAAGTGGATGAGCACTTCTTAGTAGTTATAGCCTTGAGAGGTATCTCGAACGGTGGTATTTTGGAAAACGTTTTTTGTTTCATATATGGGTTAGTTTAGAATTCATGATGATGATAATTTTTTGATAGGTATCTGATGTAATGGCCTAGAACTATCCATTCAATTACTTTTATAAAATTGGGTGTTTGAGGTGTTTTGGGAGGTAATGGTTAGGTATCCCCAACACTTTTCAAATTTTCACATTCTTTGAATAGAGTTTCCAGATGTGAATAGTGGCATCGATGAGAAAGATGTGAACAGTGTCATCAGAGAGATAGATGTGAATAGTGTCATCAGTGAGACAGATGTGAACATTGTCATTAGTGAGACAGATGTGAATAGTTTCATTAGTGAGACAAAAGTGAACATTTTCATAGGTGAGCCATTTGTTTCATCGGTGATGGTGAATAGTGTCATCCGTGTGGTTATGGTGAATTATACCCAACACATTTCCAAATTTCCAGTTCAGTGAATATTGTTTCTATATGTTAATAGTGACATCGATGACACATATGTGAACAGTTTCATTAGTGAGATAGATGTGAACAGTTTTATTGGTTTGAAAGATGTGAATAGTGTCATCTGTGAGATGGATGTGAAAAGTGTCATTGGTGAGATAGGTGTGAATAGTGTCATCTATGAGATAAACGTGAATAGCATCATTAATCAGAAAAATGTGAACAATGTCATCAGTGAGATAGATTTGAATAGTGTCATTTGTGAGAAAAATGTGAATAGTTTCATCAGTGATTAATTTATACAATCGTGTCAGTGTCACATTTGTAATACCATCATTGGTGAGTAATTTTATTATCGACATCGGTGAGAAATTTGTAGTGTCGGCATTAGTGAGTCATTTTTACTATCAGTTCTAGTGATTCATTTGTAATTTTTTCATTGGTGAGTCATTTGTATTGTCGGTGTCAGTGGTTCATTTGTACTGTCGGCATCGGTTAGTCATCTTTATCAGTCGGCGTCGATGAGGCATTGTGAATAATGTTTTCAAATTCCTATTGTTTCGGCCCTTTAATGTTTTCCAAGACAAAAAATGAATTAAATTCTTTTTTAAGGTATTTAAGGAAACTTTAATTCCCATAACTCCTATCATAGTTTTCTTAATCTCCTAGAAGCCTTTACTCTATCAAAATTCTTGATCTTTGACAGATCATAACATAATAAAAAATCTGGCGTATCTTAAACTGCTTCTCTATTTAGATTTTTAAAAGTCCAAGATTATGTTGCGTTGTTGTTCCTTATCCTTTATCTCCATGTGAGGAACCCCAATACTTTCTTCCATAAGGATTGGTGTTATCTATCCTTG
Source organism: Viscum album (assembly GCA_963277665.1). Taxonomy (NCBI): domain Eukaryota; kingdom Viridiplantae; phylum Streptophyta; class Magnoliopsida; order Santalales; family Viscaceae; genus Viscum; species Viscum album. The sequence continues at coordinate 272,078,491 of OY728145.1, read as the reverse complement.
ATTGTTGGATGCTTTCCCCTTGAAGATTCTTCCTACTCCATGCGCACTGATGTTTTGGTTCAAGAAGCTAGTGTCGATCCCTCATTGTAGAAGGTGTGATCTCCCTCAGTTATTGTGTTTTCTTTAATCCTTATTCTTTTTTTTTATCCTTTACATGTTATGGAATGAGAAAAACTTGTTTCAAGTAGATTTTTCTTGGGTTTCTATTGGTGTGGTCGTACCGCAGCCTCCTCGGGTAGATGCAGCTGTCTCTAAGAATAGTAATCATGATCTGTTGGGTTGGCCCATACTCATATAAATAATTTCAATATCCTTTTGAGGTATGGTTTCAATTATTCTATAATTATTTATGTTCAATCATAGTGTTATCATATTTCATCATCCTTGATAATAATGTAATTAACATAATAAATATTTGAACTAGATAAATAAATTTGTATCGATTTTTTTTTATTGCATCTTGTTTTTCTAGATGTTTTAATATCTATGATGTCCTTGTTTAGTATGTAGTTCATGAATAAATATTGGTAATTAATGTAAATAGGGATTAATTATAGATTATTTTTCAAAGATAAATAGACATGTAAATTAATCTGGTTGTTGTTTTTGTAAATTGATGACAATCAAATTGATGCAGTAGGCATGTTTAATTAATTTTTGATAGATATGATAGATTTATATTTATGTTACCAATAGTTGGAACCTAATAATAATGAATTGGATAGTTCAATATGTATTAAAGATTTGGTTTATTGATAAATGTTAATTCCTTGTAGGGTTTCGAGTTACAGCCATTCATGTAAGCCTGAGTGCCTTCTGCTTTGGATCCATGAGAGCTCGTTGCATGTGAAGGTCGAATGCCTTGTTTAGGGCCTAGATCCTAGTTTCTATGTTTTTTCTAGGGCTTGTGATTTGTTATGTACCTCAATGGATGTTGTGGGATGTGGAGGTAGGGAGACCTAGTGGTTGTGGCATCAATTGATTCCTAGAGTGGCGAGATGCATCAATTTATGCTTGTGGGTGTCGAGGAGGACACTATAGATGATGAAATGGAATAGATATGAATGATTGGATGATTTCTAAATATTTTTGTTTGATTATCTAATTTACTTTACCCACTACTCACGGAATATGGTCTTTCTAGCCTCCTTCCAGAGATAGGTGAAGACATGTAGGGTATTCCATGTGCTTTTGGTGTTTAACATTATGACGATGGATGGGTATTCACTCATTAGAGAGGTATAAAAGACTTTATGGGTAGTTCACCTAATCATTGTGTCGATCCCATTATGCTTGGTAGATTAAATTGTTTTTTAGACTTCTTGGGAATATGGAAAAGTAATAACGCTGTTAATAAATGATGTTAACCCATGGGGTTGGAGCTTGTTGGGATGCAATGATGGGGTTGCAATTTAAAGGAACAACGGACTTTGGGTGTGATGCTAATAAAATGTAATGTGAACTGATAATGGGTGATGAATGGTTAAATAATTAATTAAAAAAATTGAAACTATTAAAAAGGTACAAGATGAATTAATAATTCTCTCTAAATGGTCATGTTCTTATAAGATATCCAGTCTTAGCAGTGTTAGTAGGGGGCTCGAGAGACATTATCTGCAGTTGAGTATAAGACTAGATTTTACCCATATTGTGGTTGTGAGCTATAGTATATTCAATACATTTTGTGTTTCTGTGCACTAATCAACCCTCTCAATTAGGAAACTAAAACCCCATGGATTTTGAGCCCTCAGGTGTGTTTCCCCCAACATTGTGGTGCGATAATGGATGACTAACTATCCCCTTTTTCCCTACTCTCTTCTCTTGGTAGTTACATGTGCTGGTAGGAACATCGGTTAGTTTTCCCCATATATGTGTGTAGAGGGATATAATGGTTTGTGGTTATTCACACGTATATATTCTTGATATTATTTTCAATAGACTAAAATATGTGTAATGTGTATAGGATATGATGGCTTGAGGATCCTTACTCGGTGTATGGGCTGAAATAGCTTGATGTATAATTCCGGACATATTTGCATGTTATACGAGCTATGGTGGATCCCTGGAACTACCTGGTTACTTTGGTTACGTGGACATAGTGGTTTTTTTCTTATGTTTATATTGTGGGGTTTTACCCAAGTGACTACATGAATGTGTTTTTTGAGAGTTATGCTTAGGACGTGCGATGATGGGAAAAAGTGGAAAACCAATGGGGAAGCGTTAATCGGTTACCCATGATAGTCTTTATTATATTATATACTCTTGTATGTGATAATTTGTGAGATTATCCATTATGAGGATGTGAATATATTATACATGTTTAGGTGAAGAGTTAGTTTCACTTTTTGTTCATTGTGATTTAGCAAGATTTCATGACATTTTCATGAGAGGCTCCGGGGAGGGTCCTACTGAGTATACTATTATACTCACCCTATGCATATATAACCAATTGTTTGGGCCACTTGGATCATGTTGGAGATCAGTCCGGTTACTAATAGCTTGGGGTTATAGGGGATGTTCAGGTTTTGTGGTCACTACCGTTTTTATTTTCTTTTGGTATTTCTATTTATCCATTTCAGTTATAGTAGTTCTTGCCTGAAATTACATATGTGTACTTGGAATTTATTTTATATTGTATTATGATTAGGAGTTAGTTGGTTTATGTATCATCTCTCTCTCTCTTCCACATGGGTTCTTTTAGATTGTAATGCCTCCCATTTTTGTGTTTACTATACCCTAAGTACTAGTCACCAACCCAGGGCCTACTAGAGGTGGGACATAGGGGGTCACTATCTTCCTTCGCACATTGTCGCCCCAAGAGGGGTGCACATTGTGGGGAGGGGGTCATAACATCAATTAAATGATTATACTCTATCCTTCTTAAGAACAGTTATTTATTCTCTTTCTATAAGATAATTCTTTATTTCCATAGTTAAATAAATAAAAAATGTAACCGGAGAAAATGTATATTGATTTGATATAATGATTAGGTTCCAAAACACTATTTTTGACTTCTAATACCTTAAATGTAACGCCCCGACCCCAGTTACCCAGAGTCGGTGCATTAATTACATAACATTGGCATGATCATAAGAAAGATCAAATCTCGAAAGACCAATTGGTTTAGTAGCCTTGGAAACACTAGATATATTCATAAGTTTTACATTACATAATCAAAATAAAAAAACTACTACAATAACATATTGTCTCCATAGTCCACACTATTAACCCCTCATAATATCCCTGCAAGTCATTCATAATTTACTTCTTCACATCCTGGGAAAATAAAACATAGAAAAGGGGTGAGCTCAAATGCCCAGTAAGGATAACAATATAGCGGAAACTTTCATAAATAAGAATAAACATTTAAGGCAATGTATAACTAAAACAAAAGCCTTTCAAACATGAACTTTCAACATGGTATGGCATAAATAAAATGAAATAATGCCATTTACTTATTCACATGGATATTCTACTAATCGAATAATCACATGCAAAAATCAATAACCACTTTCATAATGATGGAATGCATAATGCCAGACTATCATAACCACATAGCCAAGGCCCCGTGCCAAGACTACAAATAAGATTTTTCCAAGTCCTTGTTCCAAGACACTAGTTTGTCTCATGAGACCTACCGATGCACCGAGGAGCTATAGCGGGCTCCACCCGTCACATATTAAGTCCAATGCATTCCCATATGAAAAGGTTTAAACATAACATAAACATTCATATTAAAACTAGCATACGAAATGTCAATACTTTCACCATAAACCATGAATGGTATATAAAAAAATAGCACATCCACAGTCAAACATATCACAAAACCTTCAATACAATATAAATGTTTTGTATCATAATATATCATCCTCAAATAAGCGTAAAATCTATTAAAGGATGTTGACATATATGAAATAAAAACTCTTTTTAAAGAAATATCTCTTTCTATTTTGAAATCATTTAAGAGACATATATTTATAAAATAAAATATTTTCTTTGAAAATATTCTTATAATCTTGTAAGGGAAGCTTTGACGATTTTATAACGGCGGAAAATAACCGCACCCGCCGTATAAGTTAAAAAAACATTCTTATCTTAATTCTGTCGAAAAGGTTAAAAAGCACCTTGTTTGGAAAACGACGGAAAGATTCCCTTATAAACCTCTTATAAAAAGTCAAACAAGGGTATAAATGACTTTAACCCATATTCTTTTAAATATTAAAAATGTTTTGAAATACATTTTGAAGAAACATGGATGTGGATGATAACGAGATCCCAGTAGATTATTACGTATAAACAACCTCGGATAATGAAGAGATTGTGAAATAACCCTTACCTTGTACTTTTCCTTGGTTGGGGTAGGTTAACCTCCTGTATAATGGTGAAATAATTGTTATTAAATTATACAAGAATCATATATATTAATATGATATCATATATGATCTTTTAACATTGATTTGTTAATAATATCTTAGAACTATCGTCGTTTCGGGTGTTAACTTACTCATTTTCTTTTATATGTTTTGTTACATAATCCATGTTTATTGTATCTTATTCATATTAAGAATGATATCAAGTCCTTAAACATCATTTTTAAATCATCAAATGATAATTATACTTGAATGGATACGATGGAGAATGAATCTCATCGCGTTCGTGGAGACGGTAGTCCGTACGTACGCACGAGCGACAATATCATTCTTTTGATATTAAAATAATATATAAATGGATGGTATATCATATATACAGAATAACTAACATGTTATATTTATTATTTACATGAGTTACACATCATTATTATACCCATCCAAATAATAATATATTGAATAACAATTACACCACGACGTGGAGACGGTAAGCCGTACGTACGCACGTATGGTGACATTTTATTCAAAGGGTGGATAAAATACTGAATATGGTTGTACCATATTTATAATAACATCACAGTATATGTGAGATACTGGAGTTATTATTTTAGAATGGTAAGAACAAAGGAAGAAGAAGTGGAAGAAGAAATGAACTTGGAGAAGGGTGGTGAAATCATTACCTCTTCTTCGGGTTCTTCCTTTTGATTTGATCAAAAGGGCTCCTTTGGTTGGCTTTCCGATCAAACTAAGGCCTCCAGGTTGTATTGAGGGAAGTTGGGAGAGTATTTGGTCAGAGTTTGGCCGAACCAAAAGGCTTTGAAGGTGTGAAGAAATGAGAAGGAGTGGTCTCCTTTTATAAGGGAGAGGAGGGGCTCTTTAGGAAAGAGTGAAAGTATTACTTTATAATATATATATATTCGGTTTATAATGGTCCAAAAATCATTGAGGTCGAAGATAAGATGACTCATTTTCTAAATAACATCAACCAATAAGAATTGGATAGGTTTTAGATAATATATTAATCATTATAATCTTATTTATTTAAATTATTTATTAATGAGGTAAACATTGCATCATTATTGTGTCATTAATAATTTAAATTATTTGATGTCTAAAAATTATAAATAAAATATCATTATGTAGGAAATCTTTTTAGATTTCTAATGAATATTTAAAATCTAAAATCCAACATGTATAACCCTATGTAAAAATTGTTCTTCTAAAAGATGTAAGCTTATGCCATTTTTATTTTTATTTTAACTTTATTAATATAATGTGTCCCTACCACATACAAGTGACTCTAAGGGGTCCCCAAATCGACCCAAGGATGCCCATGGTCGGGTATGTGTTCACCAATATGGTTAGGACACGTTTTAGGGTAATTTTGTATTATTATAATATTATTTGTTAACCCTTATTTACCGGATTTACCCTTTAACCATGGTAAATAAAATATTTACCGCAGTAATTATTCAAAATCTGTAAAAATAAAAGTTACCTATTTACATAATTTGGACATCCTGATTCCAAATATGTAGTCCATTTTTCCAAATTCAAAACACAGAAGTGGAAGAAATTAATTTAAAATTAATTCCCGTTGTTAAAATAAAAAAGCGTGTTTTTAAGAGATAATAACTATCAAAAGATTGACAGTTGTTTATGTCTGGTTTAATTGTGAAATTATGTCCAATGACAAACATTAAATTAAATGGTAAAAATATATTCTAAATATACTTTAAAACCACTCAGATTCATAATTTATCAATATTAATTATTTTGATTAAAAAAGTTGATTTTAATTAAAATTTAGTAATTTTCACTATTCATCCAAATATAAAAGTTATCCGAAAAGTACCAAAATTTCACCCTAGGCTAATTTCAATATTCTGAATCCAAAAATGAAGTCCATTTTGAAATATAAAATATATATGATTTCAAAAAGTAGGTATTACTATTCACAATGGCTAGTTTAATTAGTTGTGGTGTGTGTTAGAACTCGAGGTTGGGTACAACACACGCTATCGCATTATTCGAAGGGAAACGTACCGTGGAAGCTTGGGGTGTTACATTCTACCCTCCTTCAAATAATTGCTTCCTCGCAATTTCTAGGGTATTACTGCATAAAAAGACACGGGTGGTTCTTCATCATAAGTTCCTCGGGTTCCCACGTTGCCTCTTCCATCTTATGATTTCTCCACAAAACTTTTACCAGACGCGTCGTCCGGTTTCTCAGTACTTGTTCTCTTGTATCAAGAATCCTGACAGGCTCTTCACAATAAGAAAAATCGAGTTCCAGTTCTAATTCCTCATTGGTGAGTACATGCGTTGGGTCAGGCATGTATTTTCTCAACAGAGATACGTGGAACATATCGTGAACTTTGGAGAGACTTGGCGGCATTGCCAATCGGTAAGCTACAACCCCAATTCGTTCTAGAATTTCGAAAGGTCTGATGTACCTGGGACTCAATTTACCTTTCTTACCAAAACGTATGACTCCCTTCCATGGAGATACCTTCAGGAAAACATGATCACCGACTTGAAATTCCAAATCCTTCCTTCGATTATCGGCATAGCTCTTCGGCCTACTTTGGGCTGCTTTGATGTGATTTTGGATTACCTTCACCTTTTCCACTGTTTCCTCCACCAGTTCTGGGCCTACAAGTTTTCTTTCACCAACCTCATCCCAATAGGTTTGTGTACGACATATCTTTCCGTATAACGCTTCATATGGTGCCATCTGAATACTCGAATGGAAGCTATTGTTATAGGAAAATTCTACCAGTGGTAAATATTGATCCCACATACCCTGAAAGTCAAGTGAGCAAGATCTCAACATGTCTTCTAGGGTTTTAATAGTCCGTTCTGATTGTCCATCTGTCTGAGGGTGGTAAGCAGTGCTCAAATGAAGTTCAGTATCCAGGGATTTCTGAAGACTTTTCCAAAATCTTGAAGTAAAATGGGGATCACGATCAGAAACAATCGATAGGGGTACTCCATGAAGTCTCACAACTTCATTAATGTACAGTCTTGCTAGACGTTCCAGGGGTAGATCTTCTCTTATAGCAAGAAAATGTGCTGACTTGGTAAGACGATCAACAATAACCCATATTGCATCGTTCCTTCTAGGAGTCCTTGGTAGCCCCATGACAAAGTCCATCGTAATATTGTCCCATTTCCACTCCGGTATGGGAAGAGGTTGCATGACTCCTCCAGGCTGTTGCCTTCCAGCTTTCACTTGTTGACAAACCATACATCTTGACACAAAATCAGAAATCTCCCTCTTCATGTTGTCCCACCAAAAATGTTCCTTCAAATCTCTATACATTTTGGTGCTCCCAGGGTGTATAGAGAAATTTGAACTATGAGCATCATCCAGTAATTCCCTTTTCAGATCAGGTAAATCGGGAACACAAAGTCTCTTCCCGAATTTCAAAATTCCATCTTCATACACAAAGTCTCTCAATCTCCCATCATTCACAGCTTTAATCTTCTTCTGAAATTCCTCATCATCGGTCTGAGAACTCTTAATACTTTCTAGTAAAGATGGTTTGGCAACCATTTGAAAAAGCATTGATGTTTCATGTTCCCTGGTTATTCCCATGTCCATCTTCAGTAGATCCATGAAAATTGGATCCCTTTCAATTCTCATCATGTTCAAAACTCCATGATCTTTTCTACTCAAAGCATCTGCCACCTTGTTTGCTTTCCCCGGGTGGTAGTGTATCGTGTAATCATAATCCTTGAGTAATTCAAGCCATCTCTTTTGCCTCATGTTGAGTTCTTTTTGTGAAAAATATACTTCAAACTCTTGTGATCAGTATAAATCTCACATTTTTCACCATAGAGGTAGTGTCTCCATATCTTCAAAGAAAAGATCACAGCTGCTAACTCGAGATCATGAGTAGGATAGTTTTGTTCATGAATTTTCAACTGTCATGATGCATAGGAAATAACTCTATCATTCTTCATAAGGACACAACCAAGTCCTTTCATTGATGCATCACTATAAATAATGAACCCATCATTCCCCGATGGTAGAGTCAATATAGGAGCATTGACTAATCTTCTCTTCAGTTCTTCGAAACATTCTTCACACTCTTTTTTCCAAACAAATTTAACCCCTTTACGTGTGAGCTTCGTTAATGGGTTAGCCAATCGGACAAAATTCTGGACGAAACGTCGATAATAACCTGCCAAACCAATAAAACTACGTACCTCAGTTATACTCGTAGGTGCTGGCCATTCTTGGATTGCCTTGGTCTTAGAAGGATCAACAGAGATTCCATCTTTAGATACAATATGGCCAAGAAAAGAAATCTCCTGAAGCCAGAATTCACACTTTCTAAACTTCCCATATAATTCATGCCTCCTCAGAGTCTTCAAGATAACGCGCAAGTGATTTTCATGATCTTCATAGGTTTTGGAGTATACCAAGATATCATCAATAAATACCACCATAAACTCATCGAGATACTCCTTGAAAACTCTATTCATCAGATCCATGAATACAGAGGGTGCATTAGTCAATCCAAACAGAATTACGGTAAACTCATAATGCCCGTACCTGGTTCGAAATGCTGTCTTCGGAATGTCTTCCTTCTTTACACACAACTGATGGTATCCAGATCGAAGGTCAATCTTTGAACAGTATTGAGCTCCATGTAGTTGGTCAAATAAATCATCAATACGAGGTAGGGGATACTTTTTCTTTATCGTTATAGCATTGATCTCCCTGTAGTCGATACATAACCTCATAGATCCATCTTTCTTTTTAACAAAAAGAACAGGGGATCCCCATGGAGAAACAATAGGGAGAATAAATCCCTTATTACTCAATTCCTCTAGTTGTTTCTTTAGTTCGACTAACTCTACAGTAGCCATTCTATAAGGGGTCTTCGATATAGGCCTTGATCCAGGAATCAAATCAATGGAAAACTCAACTTCTCGTTCTGGAGGATGTCTAGGTAAATATTCCATAAATACATCTACAAATTATTTCACAATAGGTACATACTCTATTTGAACATTCCTTTCCTCACAGACTGTTATTTCATTCTTTTCCTCCCCAATAATTGAATTAAGTTGAGCTACTGGGGGTGGATCTAAATAAGAATTAGGTGGTGACGATTCTGCTCTAAAAATAAGGTGTTCCTTATCATTATCATCAATAATCATAACCTCTTTCTTCTTACAATAAATCTTCGCATCATAGTCCGAAAGCCAGTCCATACCGAGGATTATATCAAACTCAATCATAGGTATGATGATGAGATCAGCAGATAAAGAAAATTTATGTGCTCTAATGGGGACTGATTCACAAAACTTGGTTACAATGATACTTCCCTTAGGAGTTTTAACTGACAAATCCATTATTAAATCAAATTGGAAATATCTAATTTTCTTAGCAAACTGGGAAGATATGAAACAATGTGACGATCCAGAGTCAAATAATGCATTTTCTAAACTTGAGGAAACCATTAAATTACCTGCCACCACGCCTTTCGGAGATTCTACCTCAGCAGTAGTGATAGCATAAGCCTGGCCTTGATCCCTTGGCCTTTTCTGAGGTAAGTTCTCCTGATGCTTAGGACATTCATTCGCATAATGTCCCATCTCCCTGCAATTGTAGCACTGAACGTTGGTGGCTTCCTTCTTCCCTTTGCAATCACGAGCTTGGTGGCCTTTTTCACCACACTTGTAACAGACTCCCATTCCCTTCAAGCAAGCACCGGGGTGTTTCTTCCCACATTTACCACAGGATGTATATTCAACCTTTCCCTTCTTCACCTTATTTCCATTCCCAGATTGATCAGCAGGTCTCTTCTTCTCTTGCTTTGCTTTAAAGTCATAAGACTTAGAGAATTCTTTTTCGGTCTTGATAGCACATGATACAATGTCTTCGTACGACGAAAAGGATTGTGAGACTAATGCTCGACGGAGAAATGGTTTTAACCCATCAAAGAAACGATCAATCTTACTTCTTTTGTTATGTATATAATCACCAGCGTACCTTGATAACCTTGTAAAGTTAGCCTCATACTTTGTGACATTCTCATCCTCCTTCTGTCTCAGACTTAGAAATTTCCTTTCCATATCTGCTCGATGGTCGCGAGGAAAGTATTTTTCTAAAAACAGATCTTTGAACTCCCTCCATTCCATATTTGATACTTCATCATATTCCTTTGTATTTTGAATCAATGACCACCATTGATCAGAATCTCCAGTGAGACGGTAAACTTCCATGATAACTTTTTCCCTTTCACTGCTCCACAAAGCCTGAAATATTTTCTCTAGGGAAAATATCCATTGCTCAGCTACTAAGGGATTTGTACTCCCATTGAACATTGGTGGTTGTTGCCTCATGAATTGATCTAACATTGATCCTCCACGCTGCGGATCAGGGTGCTCCATACGTGTAAGGTTATTATTCATAACCTGAGTAAGTTGTCCCAGTATGGTGATTAGCTGATCGGCACCAGTTGCATCACCAGACCCACTATAATTATCTTGAGCAGGAGGGAAATCCCTACATGGAGTGCGTGCATTGATACGGTTTCCATTTCTTCCACTAGGCGCCATTTCTAAACAATGGCATAAACTAGGTCAGTTTATGAATCAAAATACATAATCCCATACTTATAAAACACTTAACATAAATTGAACTATTTATGGATATAATCCATAATCATAAAAATGTTTTCTTTGAGGAAGTATATACTCATAAACCCTTCATAATGATTTGTAAAGAAAATGAGAGTTATCCTAATCATATCCCCTGGGAGTGTCGCAACCAAGAGTGCAGCAAGGCCCGTTGTCGTGCACCAGTTCCCGTTCGAGTCCAGCTCAAAGCGGTTTTTCGGGTTTTACCCCTAGGTACATCTGTGCCAGAGCTGCCTCTACCTGCTCGTATCCAGACAGGGATGTATTTCTCGGAAAACTCACAAAATCTCTACAATACCAAAATTCTAGGAAGTTCTTATATACTAATCCTCAAAGTTCATCTTAGGTCTACGTGCTCTAATCAGAGTTTATCTAAATCTAGCTTCCAAGGTTTGTACTAAACTTCCTCTGATACCAACTGTAATGCCCTAACCCCAGTTACCCAGAGTCGGTGCATTAATTACATAACATTGGCATGATCACAAGAAAGATCAAATCTCGAAAGACCGATTGGTTTAGTAGCCTTGGAAACACTAGATATATTCATAAGTTTTACATTACATCATCAAAATAAAAAAAACTACTACAACAACATATTGTCTCCATAGTCTACACTATTAACCCCTCATAATACCCCTGCAAGTCATTCATAATTTACTTCTTCACATCCTAGGAAAATAAAACATAGAAAAGGGGTGAGCTCAAATGCCCAGTAAGGATAACAATATAGCGGAAACTTTCATAAATAAGAATAAACATTTAAGGCAATGTATAACTAAAACAAAAGCCTTTCAAACATGAACTTTCAACATGGTATGGCATAAATAAAATGAAATAATTCCATTTACTTATTCACATGGATATTCTACTAATCGAATAATCACATGCAAAAATCAATAACCACTTTCATAATGATGGAATGCATAATGCCAGACTATCATAACCACATAGCCAAGGCCTCGTGCCAAAACTATAAATAAGATTTTTCCAAGGCCTTGTGCCAAGACACTAGTTTGTCTCATGAGACCTACTGATGCATCGAGGAGCTATAGCGGGCTCCACCCGTCACATATTAAGTCCAATGCATTCCCATATGAAAAGGTTTAAACATAACATAAACATTCGTATTAAAACTAGCATACGAAATGTCAATACTTTCACCATAAACCATGAATGGTATATAAAAAAAATAGCACATCCAAAGTCAAACATATCACAAAACCTTCAATACAATATAAAAGTTTTGTATCATAATATATCATCCTCAAATAAGCGTAAAATCCATTAAAGGATGTTGACATAGATGAAATCAAAACTCTTTTTAAAGAAATATCTATTTATATTTTGAAATCATTTAAGAGACATATATTTATAAAATAAAACATTTTCTTTGAAAATATTATTATAAGCTTGTAAGGGAAGCATTGACGATTTTATAACGGTGGAAAATAACCGCACCCGCCGTATAAGTTAAAAAAAACATTCTTATCTTAATTCTGTCGAAAAGGTTAAAAAGCACCTTGTTTGGAAAACGACGGAAAGATTCCCTTATAAACCTCTTATAAAAAGTCAAACAAGGGTATAAATGACTTTAACCCATATTCTTTTAAATATTAAAAAAAATTTGAAATACATTTTGAAGAAACATGGATGTGGATGATAATGAGATCCCAGTAGATTATTACGTATAAACAACCTCGGATAATGAAGAGATTGTGATATAACCCTTACCTTGTACTTTTCCTTGGTTGGGGTAGGCTAACCTCCTGTATAATGGTGAAATAATTGTTATTAAATTATACAAGAATCATATATATTAATATGATATCATATATGATCTTTTAACATTGATTTGTTAATAATATCTTAGAATTATCGTCGTTTCGGGTGTTAAATTACTCATTTTCTTTTATATGTTTTGTTACATAAGCCGTGTTTTTTGTATCTTATTCATATTCAGAATGATATCAAGTCCTTAAACATCATTTTTAAATCATCAAATGATAATTATACTTGAATGGATACGATGGAGAATGAATCTCATCGCGTTCGTGGAGACGGTAGTCCGTACGTACGCACGAGCGACAATATCATTCTTTTGATATTAAAATAATATATAAATGGATGGTATATCATATATACAGAATAATTAACATGTTATATTTATTATTTACATGAGTTACACATCATTATTATACCCATCCAAATAATAATATATTGAATAACAATTACACCACGATGTGGAGACGGTAAGCCGTACGTACGCACGTATGGTGACATGTTATTCAAAGGGTGGATAGAATACTGAATATGGTTGTACCATATTTATAATAACATCACAGTATATGTGAGATACTGGAGTTATTATTTTATTATGGTAAGAACAAAGGAAGAAGAAGTGGAAGAAGAAATGAACTTGGATAAGGGTGGTGAAATCATTACCTCTTCTTCGGGTTCTTCCTTTTGATTTGATCAAAAGGGCTCCTTAGGTTGGCTTTCCGATCAAACTAAGGCCTCTAGGTTGTAGTGATGGAAGTTGGGAGAGTATTTGGTCAGAGTTTGGCCGAACCAAAAGGCTTTGAAGGTGTGAAGAAATGAGAAGGAGTGGTCTCCTTTTATAAGGGAGAGGAGGGGCTCTTTAGGAAAGAGTGAAAGTATTACTTTATAATATAATTAAATTCGGTTTATAATGGTCCAAAAATCATTGAGGTCGAAGATAAGATGACTCATTTTCTAAATAACATCAAACAATAAGAATTGGACAGGTTTTAGATAATATTTTAATCATTATAATCTTATTTATTTAAATGATTTATTAATGAGGTAAACATTGCATCATTATTGTGTCATTAATAATTTAAATTATTTGATGTCTAAAAAATATAAATAAAATATCATTATGTAGGAAATTATTTTAGCTTTCTAATGAATATTTATAATCGAAAATCCAACATGTATAACCCTATTTAAAAATTGTTCTTCTAAAAGATGTAAGCTTATGCCATTTTTATTTTTATTTTAACTTTATTAATATAATGTGTCCCTACCACATACAAGTGGCTCTAAGGGGTCCCCAAATAGACCCAAGGATGCCCATGGTCGGGTATGTGTCCACCAATAAGGTTAGGACACGTTTTAGGGTAATTTTGTATTATTATAATATTATTTTTTAACCCTTATTTACCGGATTTACCCTTTAACCATGGTAAATAAAATATTTACCGCAGTTATTATTCAAAATGTGTAAAAATAAAAGTTACCTATTTACATAATTTGGACATCCTGATTCCAAATATGTAATCCATTTTTCCAAATTCAAAACACAGAAGTGGCAGAAATTAATTTAAAATTAATTCCCGTTGTTAAAATAAAAAGCGTGTTTTTAAGAGATAATAACTATCAAAAGATTGACACTTGTTTATGTCTGGTTTAATTGTGAAATTATGTCCAATTACAAACATTAAATTAAATGGTAAAAATATATTCTAAATATAATTTAAAACCACACAAATTCATAATTTATCAATATTAATTATTTTGATTAAAAAAGTTGATTTTAATTAAAATTTAGTTATTTTCACTATTCATCAAAATATAAAAGTTATCCGAAAAGTACCAAAATTTCACCCTAGGATAATTTCAATATTCCGAATCCAAAAATGAAGTCCATTTTAAAATATAAAATATATATGATTTCAAAAAGTAGGTATTACTATTTACAACGGCTAGTTTAATTAGTTGTGGTGTGTGTTAGAACTCGAGGTTGCGTACAACACACGCTATCGCATTATTCGAAGGGAAACGTACCGTGGAAGCTTGGGGTGTTACATTAACCACCTAATTTATTATAATATATTAAGAAATATTAAATAGTTTATCCAAGGAATCAATTGAATTGGAATTTCATGATTAGAATAATCGTATTAGAATTATCCCTTCACAAATATACATATTTTTAATAACACTTTGGTTATTGATCTTTTATTGATGTTTGAGAACATTATTTATACTTTATCTTCTCTATTCCCTTTATATTTTTAAAATTAATTTTTTTTTTGTTTCCTCATCATAACCAATACGAGTTTTACCAATTCAAATTGGTCCTTGGGATCTAAGAATTTATTAAATGTTATAATACCTCATTTATCATTGTTCTTTAAAACATCATATGGAAACTTCTTAAAATGAATATTTATTTTAAACCATAATTTATTATTTCTAGTTCATATTAATTTGGAAAAGAAATTTTTTTGTTCATGTCTTTCAATTATCATGTCATTATACTTGGTAGAGGTGTCAAGATCATCAATTTCCTTGGTTTATTCTTTAGTATTAAATATATAATTCAATTATTCATTATACTTCACATTATTTCAATTATAATGTTCCACACCCTTATCATGACAATAAATATCATATTCACATTCATAAAAATTTACAATATACTCCTCCAGTAATGTTCTATCATTTTTTATTGATTATTTATAATTAATCCCTTTAGGATCCCCTTCCAATTTTATATTGAGGCCTATAAATCCATCCAGTTGATCACTTCATCAATTTAAGTTTTATACATTTCCATTAAATCTACCATTATATCTTCTATATCGGAGGATAAATCGGCTTCAATTTCTTCTAATGGATCTTTCATTATATCATCATCTTCTTTTCTTCCTATAAAAAAAATTTCCATCGAAGTTTTTAATATTAAAATTCCAATATAAAGAGAATTTTCCTTAATTTTTTTGGTGAAAATGAATAATGAACATCTCACTCATAAAACATATATGAACACCTAGAATATATATAATTATATATCATTTCCAAAATAGAATCAATCTATATGTATCATACTTTAATTTCTTCATATTCTTCTATTAAACATTCTAACAATGATTGAAAAGATATGATCACTTCCATTATATAACTTTTCAATCTCATAAAATTATTATTTCCTAATGGAATTGAATGAATTCTATTTAGGTAAATATTATAAATACCTTTTCTGTTTCACCCAAATCTAATAAAAAACATTATTACTATATGATTAATGAATATATTACCCTCCAATATTAATTTCATCATGTTCTGTTTCATTTTCATTTTAGATCTATGGAAATATTTTGATAGACATATTTACAATATTTGGATCCCATATCACATGACCATTTAAATTAATATAACCAACCACTTCAATGTATTTATTAAAGAAACCATCCACATATTATCTTCCATAATTTTTATAGATTCCAATTTATTCTCTAAAACATGCACATTGTCTTCATTCAACTTTATATATGAAATAATGGTCATGCCAAACTATTTTTTAATTGAAAATCCATCACCTTCATATACATTTAATTATATAGAGCTCCAAATAAGTCATTTTGTCCCTTAGTATCAATATTTAGAAAATTATTTCCAACTTATGTTTTTGATCATCTACTGGGATCAATTTCTGGAATAACATATAACACAATATATTAATTATCTTTCTAAATAAATTTGTTATGAAATACCATCCTATTCCTCTAAATATGTTAGTTTCACCTATCAAATAAGGGTACTCCCTATACACTCCAAATTACATCCATGAAAGTACTTATCTCTCAACAAATTTAAGAAACAAAAAAATGGATCTGACACCACATATTGTACCATATGGTATCATTGTGCAATGTTAGAGGAGGGAAGGGTGATGAATTTGGGTGACATTAAAATTCCACATTTTCTTTGGATTAAATAGATCGTAAATAAAATATATTAATTCCACATTGAATCAGTTTTACAAGGATAATGAAATATAAAATAATAGAGATCATGGACACATGATATTAACCATTCACCCGTAAATTTTAAAATCCAAGGATAAAATATTGATTATGTGATTATATGATAATTATCACCTATACCACAAGTATATGATCACAATATCTATAAATATTTCACTGATCGTCTAGAGTCTATTTCCTATTCCTTACTTCCGAAAACATTTTTTAAGAGGGTGAAAATGATAATGTAAAAAATATTACAATCAGTTTTTTAAAATAAATGACTGAACACCAACCAATAATGGTTTTCATCCTGATTATCCTTCAATGAGTTCAATATTTCTTAGCTATATGCACAATGAAATCATCTTCCAATCCCGATCTTCAATTAGATTCAAAATAAACACACATTAATATTCAATACAGGTTATTCTATATTCTGGGATTTTTATCTTATGATATCTAATATTGATCCTTCCACTTGATTTTCCACTCCTCTATTAGATAAATTTCAATTTATGTACAATCCACATAATGTATGATTCCTCATATTTTGAATTTATTTTTAAAAATTCAAAAAACTTTTCAAATTCTAATGATTTTAAAACTATCTCCTGAATGATTTGACACTAAAACATTACAATTGGATTAATTTTTTGTCATTTAATCTCAAACTATAACTTGTGTGAATATATAGAGGTCTAAAATCTTGAAATCTAAATTTAATTTCAAGAAATTATGATACCAAGGAATTTTCCTTCTTCAATATCCATGTATATATGAAAAACCCCTTCAAAATGAAAGAATCCCTAAAAACATTTTTATGTTACACTTCTATAAAATAAATTTTACACGTAACATTATCAGATAAAAGATATTTTACTTTTAAATTTTCTATTTTAGAAAATAATTCTATATTTTATAATAAACCTCAAAACACCTATAGAGTAGTATTCAATTTTATATATGGACTACCATTTGTATGAAGCCCACATCTATGGTGTGGTTTATATTAAGTTTATATTTTAATAACCTTTAGAAATAATGTTACATCCATACAAGATTAACCAAGTATTTTACACCACTCAAAGTAGGAATCCCCAAGTTTCATCCGTAAACATCCATGATAAAACACCATCTTCATTGACATTGGCACCATATCATACATTTTTATTAATATATTTCTTCACCGTAGCCTTTAAAACACAATGTGAAATCAAAATCATGTTATTTATGAATCACTAAGTATACCCAAATTTGTGGAGATTCAATTCATCTAAAAACACAATATATTTCATGGTCTCCATTTCAATTTTCCGTAGTAAAACTTCCATGTTTAAATGAAAAAGAAATACTCCCATACCATATCTACTAACTATCTACAAATTTACTTAATCATGAAAAGGATCTCAATTGTAACCACTATAATGTGGTGTTTGGCATGGTGAATAATCCAATAACCAACATTTAATTAACACAAATAGGAGTTGTTATTCATTATCTAAATTTCTTAAACCTTTATTTGAAAACAAATACAACATGTTACAATATATGGTTACTAAAGAAGTGATATCATTATCCACAACCCTATGATAATTTTTCAAAATAACCAATTAGTGACTAGTAATAAATATAAAAATGAGCAATGACTTGATATCACCATTCACAGATTATGGTGATCAAATTTTACAACATATTATAGTTACGTTAATTTTCTAATATTTAAACCCATTTGATTGCACTACAATAATCCAATAACTAAATATTTAATCTTTAATTTAAATTTATATGATTGAACTTTATTTTGGTTTTTTGAGGCATTTCAATAAATGAAATTTGTATATCCAGGAGTAAATACATAAAATTATAATTAATTTATAACCTAAATCTTCATCTATTCATTGTAAATAATTGAAAAAAATTTAAAAATAGCTTCATAAGATTTTTAAATGGAATCTGTAAACTTTTTTATCTTCATTTCATATTTTTTTTTTCATTACTCAGTCCCTTGATGCAAATAGATTCCATTAATTCATTAAAAATTACCCAAAATACAAGTGTAATGGTATTTTAAAAATTTTAGTATTATATAAGTGAAAATGTAATAAATAATTTTCAAACAAAGTTAAAACATTAAGAAGATGATATCTCAAAAAATGAGTACAATAAAGAAAAAAGTAATAGAGAAATTTTAACAATGGTCATAATAAATATTTTCCAAATCCTTGGGTTAATGAATATATGAATTACAATTTGAAATAGTTTAAAGATAAATGAAAATAACAAAAAATCAATCACTTTTAAAAAAAATTCCATGATACTCATGGGAGTAACTAGAACCTTTACCTTGAACTATTGATTTATGTTCAATTAATGGGTATAAGGTAATTTAAAATGTATCATTATGTTTTAACCACATAGTAAAACAAGGACTCAAATAATAATTGGTGTGAATCAAATGATCATGGTTGATGATCTACCAGGGTGAACTTCATCTGTTGCCAATTTTCATTTCTAAAGGATAGATTCCCAAAAATTAAGGGGATGGGTTGAATCAGTGGTCGATGTCAACAATTACATTTTTATCCTTTCTAAAACATTGTTACCCCACTGATGGTTATTATACGTGTCATGTGATTATCAATATAAAAATGTCTATGATATGTATGGTTGTTAAAAATTAATAAATTCATAGTAATATTGTCTGAAACTCATTATAACCAATGGTTATGTCCATGGTGTATAATTTTTATCATTTGATTGTCCACTCCATATTCCTATTATCAATGATGAATTATGTGATAGATGGAGAATAATGATAATCTTGATTTCCAGTAAGAATTTAAAAAATAGAAATGAATAGGTAAATATATTAACAATAATAAGTGATACGTCTATTTTAGACACATTTTTTTGATATATTAATGAATATTATTTGATATATAAATTATTATTTATTTCTTGTTTATTTAATTGAAATGATCATATTTTTAATGATACTATAATTTATGAAAAATAAATAAAAATTGTAAAAAACATTTGTGCTTTACCATTAAATATGAACTCCCACAATGTTGTATACGCATGGAATTCTCCTAGGGGGAAAAATTGATGAAGCAATATAGAAAGGATCTTCAAGTGTTTTAAACTCGATATTCTGGGCCTGTAACCATTTTAGATAATTTAACCAATTCAAAGCCTCTAACCAATTCATCGCCTACAGACTGTTTATGATGAAAACCATTACCAAATGTGAAACTAGTTAAGGATGTTTAACTAGTAAAAGATATGTAATTAGTTCATGTTGTTAAAGATGTTGGACTTGCAGAGAAAATGCATATTTTGATAGGATTTTTGATATTAAAAAAAAAGAACTAATGGCCTAGACTACCACTCAAAAATATTGACTGACTAAAGACACATAATAGACCATATTTATTAATATTAAATGAAAACATTAACCCCATTCATGTATTAAAATTAGATTTGTGATGTTGCAAAGTAGTGTCATTATAGAGAGAGAAACATGGGGTGAGAATCTACATTGTACAGGGTCATATATAGTTTTCATCTGCTCTTTTTAAATATTGTTTCTTAATTATTTTCTCTTCCTTATTACCTCTAATAACTATTATAAAGAGTCAATCCTGCATTTTTCTAGAGTAATTAAGTCTAATAGGTATGTTTTCATTCAATACAACTCTTTATTTCTAGGCATATGCTAGTTTTCTATACTTAATTAATAAAAGTACAATCTTTTACTTTTTGGTTAATGATGAAAATTGATTGGTGAATTTGAATAGAACATTGTTATTTTGCATTTAGTAGCCCTGTATAATTCATCACTGTTGTCACATATATGTTCATTTTATTTAAATATGGTCTCGATTAAAACTTGATTCCTCAATGCCTTATACTAACTTGTCATTTTAAAAGGGGGTCTTTCTTTTCGAGGAGGGGATTCCATGCCCATTTAGTATTCTTTGTTTTAAAACTTTCGTAGAAAATGGATTATTTTATTTAAATACTTTATCATGTCACATATGAACCCTAAAAGATTCAAAACTTGGAATTACATCAGAATATGATTTAAAACCAACCAAATCTACATCATTCTCTTTCTATCTTTCCAAATCAACCAAAATATATTTCATTTAAGTTTCATAAATTGAAATAAAATAAATCATTTCACTTAAATTTCCTAATAAACTATATCACCAGCTCATGGGTTTGAACTAAAACCTTTTATAAACAAAATTTAATTAACTATGTGTCAACATTAGAATTAAAAAATTATTTTAATTTTCCCAACAGGGAAATAACTATTCCATGTAGGCCTGTTAAAATTGGTTTCATTTTTCGGGATGGTTGAATTTCAATTTTTAGGTTTTTAATTTTGTTATAATTTTATAGAATTATTTTCTTTTCTCTTTTTTATAATGGGTATTTTTTCGTAATTGTATACTTTAAATCGTTATATATAAAACTAGAACACTCGTGAAAAATGGAAAATGAATCATCAAGCTCATTCCATATTTTAAATGAATCAAAAAGAGTGAAAGAGCTGCACCCATATTTATAGTTTATCAAAATAAATAATTATCCACTAAAGAAGCTATATAATGAGTATTAGGGATGTGAACAATTATAGATTATGGATGACCTTCAAACATGGTATTGTAACCAAGCATCATGTTTACCCTGTTATAATAAATAACATTGATACCAATCCTATAATTATATAAGTGATCTTGGAAATCATGAAATTCACTGAACTACCACTAAATGATGCAAAATGTGCATCTAGGAATCTTTCACAATATTTTCATAACTTTTCAATTCTAGAATTTCTCCAATGACATGGTAAGGCTCCAACTGTATTTATTTTTATTGTTTGATCATCCTCAAAAAAGGATCAATTATTTTTTACCACCTTCCATCTCCAAATGGGATTAACTTGTAATGAAATTTTTTATTTGCCTCATCCAAACATATATGTTTATAGAGATATCTATAAAGATTAAAAACATTATTCAATTCATATATAAAACTCTCTAATATTCTTGGGAACATTAAAAACATATGAATCGAAAATTCCCTCATCTTGGTATGGAGTTATGGATTCTAATCTAGATTTTCTGTATGATTATTTCATTGGGAATATAGTAAGTTATAGATTTTATATATAGAAGATCAATTATGAAGAAATAACTTGGGGATAATTATATTATAATGGATGAAATGGAGATAAACAACTTCCCTTAATAATGTGAAGGTACACAACAAATACGTATCCACATGAAAAATAAATATGATAACTGGATGACAGTAAAAATAGAATCCTGGACATAAAAAATGAAATAAATGTTTTCTTTTAAAAATAATCTATTTACTTATATGGAAAACTCAAATTATATATATTATAACAGACACAATAAATTTTAGGGATAATATCCACAACAACCACAAGTGTAGGGATATCAACAATGGCCATATGGATACTAACAATAAGCACCATAGGGCCCCACCCTGATGAGTCAATTATTTACCTTCAAGATAAATTTTCCTCATTCATAACCATAATCAGAGTAGAAATAAAATATATAATGGAAGAATCAGTAATCTATAAAGCAGTATTGTAAAATATGGAGCATCATGTTGGGAAAATTGATGAGCATCTTAGATATAATTCAAGAGGTGTGATTTCATAATTCCCCGAAGTGAATCAACATTAATATTTTATGTTTATCTCTCTATGATGAAGAAAAATAACCAAATAAAAGACAAAATTTGTGAAAATAAAACATGAAAAACAATTTAAAAACATATGGAATTGGCTGAGGAATAATTAGTTCAATTAAACAATTCTAAATAAGAACCACCAATATGGAATAGAAAAATGTAGTTTCATGAATGACTGTAATAAGTGGTGATCAAAACACAGAAAAAGTAATTTTTTGGAACACATTAAAAAATTCATATCAATTTCCCATATACAGAAGATACAATAAACATGATTTGATATGAAAAATTCATGAATTTATTGGTGACCTACATGATTATCCTATAGGTAATAATCACCAATCTACTCAAATGGTAGTGTTCAGAAAAGGTATCAAAGACCAACCTAAGAATAAAAAATTTCAAGGTATATTTTCATTACCTATCTTTATTGAAAATAACAAATTTAGAAAATATTTATGGGAATTAGGAGGTACTATCAATATTATCTCATAAAACTCATACAACATCCAATGAATGGAAATATTGAATCCTGCAAGAGGTGAACATAAATTAGTATATTCAATTGTCAAGTACCCTCATAAGGTTCATCATATTTTTTTGAATAGTGTATAGAAATCCTACTTCCCCATCCACTTATTTATATAGGATAATGAAAATGATTGAACACCTCTCATTAAGGGAAATCCATATTATTCCACCAGGAGCACAAATATAGCCTTATTACGAAGATAAATATGTTAGAGAGTTGATTATGAACAAGAGAGTCAATATCCACTATGCGATGAAGAACTATGTTATTAGAGGTTATAATGAGTTTGATGAATTAAAAATAGTTTATGTATATGGTATTTCTGATGTTGAAAATATTTTTGATGTTGAATAAGTGTATGAGGTTACTACAATTGTGTATGAAGATAATCCAATTAAATGTATAAAAAGATGAATGAGATGTTAATGACTAAAGGTAGTGGTATAATGAAAAATTCCAACACATTTTGAAAATGAAAATATGTATATGTGGAATATGAAATTCTATTTAGTACTTCTTTATTATGGAATAAATGGTTCATAGGCCCAATTGAAATCAAGCATGTGATAAATCCCGGAATAATTAAGTGGTTTATAAAGGAATGAAAAGGGTCAAAAAATGTGGATAGGTCACGAATGACACCATTTATAGACCATAACTTGGTAAAACCTTCCAAATCATCCATCACATGAGATGAATCTAAAAGGGTGTCTTCGAGTGAAAAAAAATTAAAAAAAATATTTCAAGAGAAAACCCAAAAATTTTATTATTTTTATTTATTTATTTTCTATTTTTTGGAATGCTTGAAGACACCAGAAATTCATTCAAATTACATCGACTGTGGACTATGATTTCATCAGTTCATTTTTAATTTGAAAGATCATAAATACCTTGATAGTTATAATGTATCAGGTAGCATGAAAATAAGTTACATGTCAAATATTTGTCATGACCCCATTCACATAATGAATCCATGGAAATAAACATCATGAAAGCAATTCACAACAAGACTCTATAGTAGACTGAACTTGCATATCTAAATTTTAAGAATCATTGATAAGGGAATAATCATTTCAATTTCATAACATTATACTTTACTCCCTACATTGAATTTACTTAATTATTTTAATATCCAATTCCATGGCCTGAATTAAGTAATTTCTTCAATCGGTTTAACTTAGACATGTGAACTATTTGGGATACTTATCATGTGATGGATTTACATTTATTTTTCAATAAATTTGATTAAGATAAATTGGGAAATTAATTAACAAAGATAAGAATGTGGTTTTTGATTTAAAAAATAATGATTTAAGAGAGAATATTTTGTAAATAATTTTTTTGAATTGAAAATGATTTTATTTTTTTTATATTTTCATAGATTAATTTTATTTTTTTACAAATTTTCATGAGTTCTTGTCCCAAAAATTCATATAATTCATGATAAATAATATAAAACTATTTTTTTCATTATTTTATTCTAATATGTATGAGAGGGATATAAATTTTCTTTTCTATAATATTCTCAGCATCTTTTTAATGCTTTGACGAAATAGAATATGTTTTAATATGATTGAGACATATCCTTTTACCTCTTTATCCTTGGCCCCATCTTACATAAATCATTTTCAGTCCCATGGAATTAATGAATATCCTTTCCAGGAAATTTTCTAAGTTACAAGCCCATTTAAACTATTACTACATTCTTATAAATATACTATGTGATATTTTAAATAATAAGTGTGGGGGAATTATTTTCCATGGTTGATCATGATATACTACACTGATAAAACATTCCTTAAATTTTTCATTGTTTTTGGTAAGAGTAAATGATATTGTTTTCATTGTACTTTATCATTATTCACCTCTCCTAAAAAAAATAAAAAAAATACCATAAAATAAAATAGGGACTATGTATTAGGAGGATAAATGTCAAGAGACAAATCTGGTTTCCATCGAAACCAGCACTAATCCCAGCCCGTGACTAGGCCCTAAGGGCTTTCTCGATCCCCATTAGCTGGAACAAGTGTCAGGGTATCATAAAATGATAATTGGGAAAGATTTACCTGAGTATATGAACATAAAACAACAATGTATTCCAATAAAACGAATATGTATTTTTCAAAAAAAATAATCTTTTACAAAAATTATGAACTGAATTACATATTTTAAAACAACTCAACAAGACAATAAAATGGTACAAAACCAAAAGGAAACATCCTAAGAACCCTCATGGCAAGGGGAACCTCCCTCAATCCATCTCCACAAGACTTCACTTCCAAGGACATGCTAGAAACCCGAACCACTATAACTAAAAATTGTACCCAAACTCCGACAACAGAAATAAAAAAGTCTAATTACACCCGAGGGTGTAAGTATGGTGTGATCCAATTCCCAATAGGATAACAGCACTAAGAGATTCCATGCGATAAACATTCAAAGACGAAAATCATGCATGTTTTAAAAAACATGTAACTTCTAGTTACAATTTCTAAAAGATTAAACTTTAAAAAATCAGTTTTCAAGTGGGATAATTTACAGAATCAACAGTTTTTAAAAAAATTCCAAAGCTACTGAATTTTCCAGCCAAATATAACATATTTCCAGGGTAAGTATAAAGGATCTAATGAGCACATGCAATAGGAAATAACCCCTAGGAACTATCATGTTGTGGGTCTTAGGTACCTCGTATCTCAGTGAGAGTAACCATCACAAATATTTGTTCATGTGCACGAGCCACTAGTAGGGAACATACCCATAACCTAGTGGTCAAAAATTATCATCATCATATTTTAGTTAGAGTTTTAAGTTTCAATCTCGATAATTGAAACTGAGGATGATGCATGCCTATCGTGGGGCATGGCAAAACAATATTTTATTTACCTAATTATAATAAAACAGTTGATCCTAGGTAGTCTCCCGAAGAGGAGTGCACACAAAACAAGGTTGTCACTTTTTGTTGGTTTTCATAAAATGGTTCTTTTTAATTAATTTGAATGACTATGAGAGAAACAAACAACTGAAATTGATTGATTTTAACAAATTATAAAGACGGTGATCGGATTGGGTTCGGCTAGACTTAGTGTTCTTCCATCATGGTTTCCAAATTTTATCTCTTCTTCTTCCTTAAACTTGTAAAAGAGATGTGATGGGAATTTTCCTTTCTAAAACCTTAGATTGGCCTATACTCTAGAAAGGCACAGCTTTATTTTGAATATTTTTTCTTTTTTATTCTTTTTTTATGGAGAACCGGATGAAATGAAAGAAGCATAATGAAATGATGACTCATGCCTAATTTTCTCATAATACATTGCCCAAAATGATGACGCACACATTACACCACCCAAAAATGATACATATCCCAAGGAACACACACGAAAGGCCCTTCCCCCACACTCAAACATGAAATAACCATGCAAAAATACTAAAAGTGCAGGTAGGTAAGGAAAAATTGGATTGTAATGTGGCTTAAACCTATAAGGAAATTCATGGAATCTAAGGGATTATGAAGGATAAATGTATTGGTGGGTCTTAGGATAAAATGTGGCTAGCCAAAGAGATTCCTCAATCATTTTAAATGTGGTTTTGTACAGTCATAGCTTTGACAAGTTTCAATACAAGTTCTAGTAGGTGGCATATCTCAAGATCACTCAAGAAATATGCTCAAGATAAAATAGGAAATATTTGGTCTATAAATCCTATCAGGAATGAGAATATGATATTGGAAAATAACTTATGGCATGATTAATAATAAAAAATTAATTCACATGAATTTCAGAAATTCAAAGAATGAAAAATGGAAGGGAAGTTTCATTTACATGAATCAATTAATTCCCTTAAATCATGAGTCCTTATTTCAATATCCTTGCTTCACTTTAATCATCAAATTATCCATTTTAATCATTAAATCTCATTAACATTGAAATCTAAAACATAGAATCAATGTATTTCTATGAAACTCATGTCTCCTAGAGAAGTCAAGTAAAACATGAATTCAAGCATGGGCATGCATTTTTTTTTTTGATTAATTATTTAAAAGACTAAAAATGTAGGGAATAAAGATGGATAATATAGAATTGAAACTCTTACTCCCCTTTCAAATGGATCCTTTTCTTCACGACGTATAATCCCACTACACCCTCTTCATTAATGGTCCTGAAATAAAAAAAAATTGATAGTGCAGGCTCGTTCAATCATGCTAGTAAATTACTAAGAAGACAAGTGGAAAATGGGGGAAAATGCGGGTTGCCTCCTGGTAGTGCCTTTGTTTAATGTCGTTGGCTCGACAAAACAAAACAAAACAAAATTTAAAATTTTTGAAAAATCTCTTGGACTAAAAGATTCCCTCACCCACACTTAATTTATGTAGTGTCCTCAATGCATGTAAATGGAATTTTTTATGTATGTTTCAAAAAGATGGAGTTACTGTATTTAATCAAGTGTAAAGGAATGATGAAACCTAGTAGGTGTTCATTTGTATTCAGGGTGAAGGAGTGTGATCTCCTCCATTGGTTCTTGAGGTACGGTCCCATGGATCTTCTTCAGCGTCTGCCCATTTATAGTGAATGTGTTTCCTCCTCCTTCCGTTTGAATCTGCACAGCACCAAAGGGATATACATGAATAACAGTAAAGGGGCCTTCCCATCTGGAACAAAGTTTACCTGGCATAAGCTTAAGTCTGGATTTGAAGAGTAACATGTGATCTCTAGGGTTGAAAGTTCTTGGTTGAATTATGTTGTCATGGGCCATCCTTGTTCTCTCTTTATAGATCATTGATTTTTCAAAAGATTCCCTTATAATTTCTTCTAACTCCTGAAACTTCAATCTTCTTTCTTTCCCAGCTTTCTCAAGGTATAGATTCGTCTCTTTGACCGCCCAGTAGGCTCTATGCTCCAACTCCACAGGGAGGTGGCAACTCTTTCCATAGATCAATCTATAGGGACTCATCCCTATCGGTGTTTTGTAGGTCGTTCTGTATGCCCATAATGTATCATCTAACTTTTGGCTCCAGTCCTTCCGGTTGGGTTTAACAGTCTTCTCTAGAATGGCTTTGATTTCTCTATTAGAGACTTCTGCTTGGCCATTTGTTTGGGGATGGTATGGGGTAGATGTTCTATGTTGCACCCCATACTTCTTCAGTAATGCATCCATTTTCCTGTTGTAGAAATGAGTTCCCTGATCACTGATGATTTCTCGTGGCACGCCAAACCTACAGAAAATGTTAGCCCTAACAAAATCACAAACAACTTTTTCATCATCAGTTCTGGTTTCTTTTTCTTCCACCCATTTTGAAACATAGTCTACAGCCAAAAGAATATATGAATTTCCAAATGACATTGGGAATGGTCCCATGAAATCTATGCGCCAAACTTCAAAAATTTCACAAAAGGTTATTGGTTTTTGTGGTATTTCTTATCGTTTGGATATGTTACCAGAAAATTGGCATTTTTCACATTATTTACAAAATTCATATGCATACTTGAATAAGGTGGGCCACTAGAGTCTAGATTCTAAAACTTTTCGGGCAGTCCTCTGAGTTCCAAAGTGGCCTCCACAAGATAATTTATGTCAAAATTCAAATATTGATTCAATTTCACTTCTTCGAAAGAATATTCTTATGATTTGATCATTACAAATTTTCCACAGAAAAGGATCTTCCCAAATGTAAAATCTTGATTCAGATTTAAGATTATGTTGTTGATGAGAGCTTAGATGAGAGGGTACCGGAGATGTTACCAAATAGTTGACAATGTTGGCATACCATGGTACTTCACTGTTGATGATGTAGAGTTGTTCTCCAGGAAGATCATCATTAAGTGGGTTCTGCTTTGGTATTTCGGTTTCAGCAGTATGGGGTAGTCGACTTAGATGATTAGCCACTTGATTTTCAGTCCCCTTCTTATCTTTGATTTCCAAATTGAACTCTTGTAAGAGTAGAATCCATCTCACCAACCGTGGTTTAGCATCTGCCTTTTTCATTAAGTACCTAAGAGCTGCATGATCAGAAAAAACAACAACTTTAGTGCCCAGAAGATATGATCGGAATTTATCTAATGCAAAAACGAATGCAAGGAACTCCTTCTCTGTGGTTGTGTAATTTATTGTTGTTTCATCCAAGGTCCTTGATGCGTAGGAGATGACTTGAGGCTTGTTGTCAATTCTCTGTGATAGAGCGGCTCCCACTGCTTGGTTGGATGCATCACAAAGTATCTCGAAAGGGTAATCCCAATTGGGTGGCTGCATTATTGGTGGTGTTATCATCATTTCCTTTAATTCATCAAATGATTCCCTACATGCACAATCAAAATTAAAGTTAGCATCCATTAAAAGTAATCGTGAGATAGGGAGAGAAATCTTACTGAAATCCTTGATGAATCTTCTATAAAATCATGCATGCCCTAAAAAGGATCTAACATGTTTGACACAAGTTGGATATGGCAAGGAATTTATTACATAAACATTTGATTTATCAACCTCAATCCCATTTTGTGAAATTATGTTCCCCAACACTATCCCTTTTTCAACCATGAAATGACATTTTTCGAAATTTAATACAACGTTCTTTTCAATGCATGTTTTCAAAACGTTTTCCAAATTTCCAAAGCAATGATCAAATGAATTTCCAAAAACTGTGAAATCATCAAGAAACACCTCCAAGAAATCCTCATTGTGGTCTGAGAAAATACTCACCATACACCGTTGAAATGTACCTGGGGCATTGGATAGCCCGAAAGGCATCCTTTTGTAGGCAAATGTTCCAAAAGGGCAGGTGAAGGTTGTCTTCTCCTGGTCTTCTGGTGCAATTGGTACCTGAAAATATCCTGAGAATCCATCTAAAAAATAGTAATGAGTATTTCCAGCTAACCTTTCAAGCATGTGATCAATTAATGGAATAGGAAAGTGATCTTTTCTGGTAACTTGATTTAGCTTCCTGTAATCTATACACACTCTCCAGGTATTTTGTATTCTCATGGGGATCAGTTCATTTCTTTCATTTGTAACAGTGGTCAGGCCAGTTTTCTTGGGGACTACATGAATTGGGCTGACCCATTGAGAATCAGAGATTGGGTAAATGATATCAGTTGCTAATAATTTCTCAATCTCTTTCTTAATGACCTCCATGATTGTGGGATTGAGTCTTCTTTGAGGTAGTCTAACTGGATGAGATTCACTTTCTAAAAATATCCTGTGAGATCATACCTTAGGGTTGATTCCAGTAATATCACCTAAAATCCATCCTACAGCTTTTACATTCCTTTTGAGAAGTTCAATCAATGTTTTTTCTTGTGAATGGGATAGGTTATTGGCAATGATTACTGGCAATTTCTCTCCTTACATTAGGTAAGCATACTTCAAGTCACATGGAAAAGGCTTCAGCTCTAAACATGGGGGTTGTTCAAGGGATGATATTGCATTTAGGTTTCCTACTTCTAATGTTGAATTCTCAGGAATAATCTCACTTCCTTTTAAGAAATCATCGAAAAATCAGATTTTACCTCATCCTCCAACATGATATCAGAATTCTCAGGTTCATGGGAGTTATAAAATTCAAATGAAGAGTGTTCTCCCACAGATAAAAAGTCATGAAGCATACCTGAGTCTTTAATTGGTTCTATACCTTCATCATGGGAGATTGCATAAAGTGAGTGATTGTTGGACGGGTGTTTCATCGTATCAAGAATATTGAAGTGTACCGTACTATCTCTGAGCTCCATGGTGAGTGTTCTTTCATGCACGTTGATGATTATCCTTGCTGTTTTCAGGAATGGTCTCCCTAGGATGATGGGATATTGGGATGGTGCTCGGTCTTCCTCCATGGTAAGGACATAAAAGTCTGCTGGAAAGACTAATCCTCTCAATCCTACAAGTACATCTTCAATGACTCCAGCTGAGAAAACGGTGGATCTGTTTGCTAATTGTACCACCACCTGAGTTGATTTTAGTTCTCCGATCTACAAAGATGAAAACACAGAGTGAGGCATCACACTTATCAAATCTCCAAGATCATAAAGTGCATCAGTAAAATTTAACGAACCGATAGTGCAAGGAATAGAGAAAGTACCTGCATCTTGACATTTTTGCAGTATCGGTGGTGTGATCAATGCTGAGACGCTTCTTCATAAGTTGATTCTTTAATTTCCATCCAACCTCTTTCTTTTAGTACATAGATCCTTCACGAATTTTGCATATTTAGGGATTTTCCTGATTGCATCCGGTAGTGGAATGTTAATCTCAACTTTTTGAAATGTTTCCTAAATTTCCCGTTGAAGTCGTTCTTCTTCTCCCTTATTTGACTCATCCAATGCTGATGGTAATGGTGCTGGAATATCCTTTTTCTCCCTTTGTTGTTTCTCCAATGGTGTTTCTAGTATTTCTTTCTTGAACCTTGTTCTTTCTACTTTGTTGTTGACTCCATCTTTTGGTTGGACAGGACGAGCATCAGCAGGTTCCCTAGATTCATCCTCCTCATATTGTTCTGGTGGTTTGAGCTCCTTCCCACTTCGGGTTATGATTTCACTAAC
The DNA here is from genome assembly GCA_963277665.1 of Viscum album. Lineage (NCBI taxonomy): Eukaryota > Viridiplantae > Streptophyta > Magnoliopsida > Santalales > Viscaceae > Viscum > Viscum album. The sequence goes on along the minus strand of OY728145.1, from coordinate 272,046,897 downwards.
ATTCTCCTTTGGATTGGGAATTGTTTGTGCAGGAAGCTTACCTTGGTTCTTGGTGAGAGAATCTATAATGCTTGCAAATTGATCATCTAGCTTTTCCATCTTGTCTTCTATTCCCGCAACTCTTGTCTTCAGTTGTTGGTCTTCATTTGTCAGTGCACTTGTGGAAGGTTTCTCATAATTCTTCCACTGGAAAGGTGGTGGTTCAAAAGTTTGTTGTTGTTGGAAGGGATTCTGATAAGGTTGTTGGAATGCTATCAGGTTCTGATATTGCTGCTGAAAAGGTGCTCTGGCTTGGTTCTGTTGAAACCCATACCCTGGTTGGGTTTGCGGTTGGTATTGCCTTTGTTGATAGGCTGCAACACAACTTTTTGTCCCCTACACTTCTGGACATTGATCAGTGTAATGAGAATTAGAAGAGCATAAACCACATACCTGATTCGGTCCTTGTTGTTCCTTCACATGGTTCACAGCTATTTTTCGCACCAACCAGGTGAGTTCACCCATTTAATTCCTAATTAAGTCTTCTGAATCAGATGTTCTTACCTCATGGATTCCTCTGGTGATCGTACCTCAAGTGCCAAACTGCTGTGAATTTTGTGCAATATTTTCAATCAGAATTCGTATATCTGCAGGTTATTTATCAATGAGGGCTCCTCCTAATGAGGCATCTAGTAGATTCCTATCATTGTCAATCAATCCTTGGTAGAAGAAAACAATGAATTGGTCCTCTTCTATTTCTTGGTGTGGACAACTTGCACAAAGCTTCTTAAAACGTTCCCAGTATTCGTAGAGTGTTTCTCGAGTTGATTGATGGATGACATAAATCTCCTTCTTTATTGTAGTGCTCCTAGATGTTGGGAAGAATCTTTGTAGAAATCATTTTTTTAGATCTTCCCAGTCACTGATCTTCCCCGGTTGTAGATTGTACAACCATTCCTTTGCTAATCCCTCTAGTGATAAGGGGAAATCCCTCCACTTCACATGCTCTTCCGCGACTGCTTGAGGTTTGAAGCTGGAGCAAACATAGGTAAATTCTTGAATATGTCGATTCGGGTCTTCACCTGCAAGACCATGAAATTTAGGAAGCACTTGGATCATGTTAATTCGCAATTCGAAATCATCTTCTAAGCAGGAATTGCAAGTTGATAATTTTGATTGACAAATTGAGGTGCACAGATGTCACGTAAGGTTCGGTTGGGATTTACAACCATTATTAAAGGTTCAAAGTCTTCACTCAAGGTATCACTTGAATCGGTGAGATTCATTTCTTCAAAATATTTGGGAAGATTTTGATTTTTCAATTTGGCTATTGTGCGCTCAATTTCTGGATTGAATTCTAATAAATTGCTATTTGAACTACGAGTCATTCAAAAGAGATTTTTTTTATAAAAAAACTAGCTTTGAGGCACTACCTCCCCAGAAACGGCACCAAGTTTGATGCACGCCTATCATGGGGCGTGGAAAAATAATATTTTATTTACCTAATTATAGTAAAGAAGTTGATCCTAGTTAGTCTCCCGAAGAGAAGTGCACACAAAACAAGGTTGTCACTTTTTGTTGGTTTTCATAAAAAGGTTGGTTTTAATTAATTTGAATGACTATGAGAGAAACAAACAACAGAAATTGATTGATTTTAAAAAATTATAAAAACGGTGATCCGATTGGGTTTGGCTAGACTTAGTGTTGTGCCATCATGGTTTCCAAATTTTATCTCTTCTTCTTCCTTAAACTGGTAAAAGAGATGTGATGAGAATTTTCCTTTCTAAAACCTTAGATTGGTCTATCCTCCTTCAAATGTGTTTAGGGTTGTAGATGGTCTTTTGATTAATAAGAGCAATCCCAGACCTAGAATTATTGTTCCCTAATAAACCATGATTTCGACATACAATCCTACACACGTGCTTGACAACCGTCGAGCAATCACCACCCAACCCTAATCATGTTCCACCGTATACATATTAGAATTGGGTGGAGGGATATGTGATCATCGACCAAAGAAATTTATAATTTCAGAATCAAAACCTTAACACAACCGCATTCGGAATTTAATACTGAATTAAGAATTGGAACCATAAGAAGAAAGAAGAACAAATTTTATTCATTTCAAGCACAAAAACTCAAACACAACACATAGGTCCAGCCTCCCCTCTTTCCGATCACTCAAATGAAACTACCCCTACATGGATGGGGTAATATAGATAATGAGGGAGAGGAGATACATTTTAAAATAAAAGAAATAAAAGAAAAAGCTGAGACGTTCTTCTCCTTGGTGTCCCAGAAGGAATGGGATGGAGAGTCAGATGTTTTTTGAGGAGGAGGAGCTCTCCTCCTTTTATAGCCAGATTTCTGTCCTCCGAATGTTTTCGCGTTATGGACCCAATAAATTACCTCTTCACATGTTTATCCCTTCTTCAATTTTGTTCATAATTTTCTTGTACGTGTCTCCTAAATCTCTCATCAGATTTGGACAGGTATTCCGAGAGTTATGGCCATTTTACTCTGATCATTTATTCTGTCCAGTCAGAATCTCCAAAATGCCAAACTCCAGATTAGGAAGCTTTAATGGACCCTCAAACGGCCGACTCCCGTGGTGCTTCATTCATAAATGATACTCCAAAACCCCTTGCTCATCCACCCACTAAATTGGACAGGAGTTGGGCCCACAATGGATGAGTTATGGATCCCACACCAAAACTATGAAGAACTGGAAACAATTTTCTTGAACTAACTTGTGAGCTTCTTTTGAGCTTCCATATGGCCGATTCAGCTTTTAGTCCAAAAATAGTAAATTAATACCTGGATGTGTAGAATCCGGAAAAGAAATAATTTTTTGATTTGGATCAATATAGATAATGTTATGGACAAACTACATAAATAAGTTAAAACTGTTACAAATCCAAAATGACCAATTTTTACTATTCAACAAAAAATAACACCAAAATCATAAAAATGAAACAATTCATCTTAGAGGAACACTTTTGTGAGTTTAAAAATGTGATATTAAATATAAATTAATTGAAAATATTTTCTCTATCAGAGGACAAACCCCACGGATCCACTAGCATACTGGTACACGTCCTCCCACCTAGATACTTGGGTTTTCCCTCTGTGCTCAAACAAGTTCAAAAAGTCAAGAAATATAATTTTCACATGAAAATATCATTTCATCATCAAAAATTCACCAAAAATCCCACATGTACATCACACAAGTCACAGAAGTCCACTTTTCGTTCAAATTGATTTGAAATCTGACTCCTACCAAAATAGCCCACAACACTTTTCACATTTCTTTAACACTTCCAGAAATCCATTAAAAAAATTTATAAAACCATTCCAATATATTAAAACTCACATAAAATCCCACTCACTTGTTACATAATACCCTTTTTTTATAACCAAAATCCATTTTTCACATCACACTTACACAAAACATCCCACATCACTTTCACATATCTTACACACTTTAGTAAATCCTTCAAATATTTTTGTAAAACATTTACAATATGGAACACATCACAAAATAGCCCCTCTCACATTTAAAATGTACCATTTTAGAATATACACACTCGAAAACATTTTTCCAATATGGTTTCACCACTTACAAAAATCATTAAATCATTCAAATATTTCATAAAACAATTCCGAAGATTATACCCAATCGTTGCTCATAAAACAAATTTCAAAACCATATTTCAAGGACAAAACCACACCAAAAAAACTACCAAAGTAGAATTTAAATCCCTAGATACATTTATAAAACCACTTTCAAGTGTTGTAAAATCACCTTGGATAATACCATGGAAGATACAAATGAAAACACTCGTTTTCATAAATTGCTCTTAAAAAGTATACCAAAGTTTTAGACAAAAAAACTATTCCAAAAACACCCTTCCAGGACCAACATGACACTAATGAATTAACAAAACTTAATTTTCTGCCCCTTTAAACAACTAATAAATCAATTTCATATTTTATAAAACTACCACAAAATATACCACATGTGTTACATTCAAAAAGTTCACAACTTAAAAAAAATGAAATTATAAAACTAAATGCTTAACCAAATCCCTCAAAAATGGTTTTCGCCCCACACACTACACATGGGGAACATGAAAAACTAATAAAACAAGAAAAATAACTCATCAAAAAATGGTTAACCATGGAATCACCTACCGAAAGTGTTGAATCCCTCAAAACTTGGTGCAAAACATCAACTGCACCATCGCCACACAAAAAGAAATATAAATCCAGACCTAGATCACAATATTTTACCAAAAAGACACAAAATAAAACCCTAGGTTCGAACCCAAACTTCTGGAAAATTTAGAACATAATGAAAGAGGGAGGAAACCCTAAGGGAAAAGGAAGAAACCAATAAGGAATCACTTACCTTTAAAGATATTGAAGAAATCTCCCCAAATACTCCAGTATCTAAATTTTCAAACAGACAACCATTCAAGGGATATTTGAAAAAAGTTTAATAGATCATTTAAGTATTGGAATTGGGGGAAAAAGGTGAGAAATGAAGGAGTTATGAAATAATCAATTTACCTCTTCAAATCTGGTAGATTTGAAAAATTCAGAGAAGTTTCATCAAAATTCGCGCTGAAACCGAGCTTCAAAGAGGAGGAGGAGAACATGGGGGTGTTCCTTCGTTATGTGGTATCGGGGGAGAGTTAGAATAAATAAACAAATCTATATATTGAAGGAGTTATTAAATAATTAAGAAATATTTTCAATGTAGGAAATGGGCATTTGGGTAGGCCCAATCCCTTAAATAAAAACTCATGTCCCCCTTTCTTATGGATTCCTAAATAGTCCAATTAATTTGGTGGTGTTAATAGGTCAGGGGATGAAAAGTTGAAATTATAATGGATGAAAAATGTTGAAAAATGAATAACTTATAAAGGAATCAAAATTTATTTTTAAATCTGGAATTGGGCTCATAGTTTGGCCCAATTCATGAAAACTCAACCATTCCCCCATAAAAGCTTGGGAAACCCCAAAAATAAAGAATGAATGGAAATTAAATTAAATTTACATTTAAAATAAGTCATCTATGTAAAAATTATCCCCATCATGAAAACATTTCGTCCCCAGAAATCCAAAGTAATGCCAAATACAAAAAATAAAACCCAGCTGATAAACCAAGATGTACTTCTTAGCCAAGCTTCAACCCCAAAATCCAAAACACCTCTAGTGATCAATTAATGAAGGATTACCCTCACAACTAAAACATTCACCATATTACTGAAATGATCAATCACATTCATACTTTATCCCAAAAGAAAACCCCTCAAACACTATCTGAACAAGACTCAACCAATTCACCCAAAGGAACAACAACTTCGAACAAGGTTACACTTACCTTACTTTAACTAAACCATTGGGCGCTCTCCAATCCCAAAATTTGCACAAGGAAGATGTTGGTAGATAGATAGTTCTGAATGAGACTACCTACTTCCAAGCCAGGACTATGGAAAAATATGAGATATTGGTACGGGGGTACACAAATAGGATCCCCACCATAAGATACAACCTATTTTTTTTCCAGATAGAATCAGGACACTAACAGGGGAGGCCTGAACAGACTCCCTAGTACAAAGGGTAGAATTACATTCAAATTTTACGAAGGAATGTACATGAGAATCATAGTGGGTATCCCCACCATAATAACCAAACTTCATAAACGACCAGCATAGGCCGACACAGAAAGACCCAAAAAAATTAAAGATTTGGGATGGGCGTAGGGTTAGTCCACATGGTTTGGGAAACCGTGCACTAACTGTGTAAATAATTATTTCCGCATGGATTCCTGGCACATGGTCACTACTAATCATGCACAAACTATATCATCAGCACGTCTATCCAAATTTCCAACCATTGTCTAATGACTCAATGGAAACCAAAGGGGGGGATGACATTAGGCGATGACATGGGTACAAGGCCCTCAACCTACTTCCACTGAATGGGTACAATAAATGAAAGATGATGACACCAGAGGTTTAAACTCTTCCTATATTTAATGATGTGAATAACACATTGTAAAAGGGTTTAGAAGAACCTGGGATTTCCCTTGACTATGAGCCAGCTTCTCTCTGAGACCTATGGCTGGAGCTCAAATGATTGAAGCATCATCGGCCTCACAGTTAGGATTTGGAAACCTCCTAAACGATAATTCTTCTTTTAGTGCCACCACCAACTACACTAAAATCCCTGATAATATTTCCAAGACAAATCACATTACAAACTCACATTACCCTAACCTGATATTTTACTAAAACAAGGGATTAGGAGATGCACACACATCACACCTTTTTTTTTCAAGTGAGAGACAATAGAAGTAAAGGACACCTATACTCACCTTCCACTAAAATGAATGATTTCGACGTTTTTCCAAGAGATACATTCTCCCAACATAAATTATACTCTGAGAGGATTTCACGACATTCACCTTTATGGCCAATCGAGCACATGACATCACAAGGCATCACCAAACATGAGCATTGCGACTGATATAAAAAATGAATGGAGAGGGACCTTATACAACATCCCAAAACAACACACAATTATAGAAAGTGGCCACAATATCCACTCATGACCAGATTTCACAAATTGGTAGTTTAACATGAACTCCTTCTTCTAAGAGACAACAAAGGACCGAGAGGACCTCTTAGACACCATCCAGATACACATCCATGCTAACAACCCTAGACCACTTCCACCTTTGGAAAAACATGAAACTTAAGAAGCTAAGGTCTCTTTCAACCTTCCATGATCACTCTCCCGCTACAAGAGGATACACCAAACCAAGAAAGGAAAGGGTGTAGACTCAATCTAAAAATCTCAAGAAAAAGATTCCTTATATTGATCAATTGGAGGGTCTTCAAACGGTGAAACAATCAAGGTTTCACTTCAGTTGTGCACTAACCATTAATGGGGAGTAAATTATCCAACGATTGAACCCAAGGACCCAACCAAGATGGTCCATTAGTCAGGATATACCACAAAACATATCCAAAAACATGAAGGGAACCACAATAAAGTCATTCCAAAACATTTCTTAGAAGAGACCACTAATCGGCCCTTCAACACAACTTACCAACCAAACACAAACCCAAAACGCAGTTCAAGCATGAGGGGTTCCTTGACTCAAAACATCCTACAACATGAAAATTTTCAAAAACACATAATACACACCATCCCAAAATAGTCATCATGACATCATGTTTTTCCTTTAAAATCATATTTTTAAAAATAACTGGTTCAGTGGTTAGCGTATCCACCAATGGTACCCCATGGGCCTCACATATGCATGTTTCTATGCCACACCGAGCACACTCCTCATATCCATCTCGAAACTCACCCAATCAAACCATTAACCATCCATCATTCCATATAACTCCATACATGTGGCCTCTCCAGAAAATACCAAAGTTTAATACAAAAACTAATTCCACTTTTCAAAATAAAAACAATCAACCAATACTTCCTTTTTCTCAAGACCGTTAACCACAAAATCGAAACCCAAATTACCTCATTAAAAAAAACTTTTTAGAAAGGCACAATCATTCCAATGAAAACTCACTTTCAAGTTATTCACATAAATTTCAAAACATCTCATCCCATTAAAAAACCTTTCAATAGTTTATAAAACTCTATTGGAAACACTTTTTCAAAACCAACCTTGACATAGTTCATGCTTTCAAAAGAGGTGCAAACACACCATTTTCCATTCTAATACAATTCTGAAAATTTAGTTATCCATTTTCAAAAATCTAACCATTCCATGCATCTTTATTAGATAATCATTTCACAAAAACTTTACGCTTCTTAAAACCAAGTCACTTTAAAACCATAGTTCCATGATTTCAAAACTAAAGAACACAAGACAATGCGAGAGGAAACTAGTTTTAGTGGGTGACTTGGAAATATTGTTGGCGGATATATTCCAATCACTTCACCATCATAGAGAGTGTTCTAGTAATATATCCATGGTTCTACATGGCTTTCCAGACCCTGTGAGCTCACTAAGACCATTAACCCAACTCTCTTTTCATTTTCACTAATCATCATAAAACAAAGAAAACCAAAGGACTAAGAAAAGTCTCGACTTCCCCTAGCGACTTGAATCCCATCATGAGGTGTGGTGATCTGTCACACTAATCCTAACCGTAATTCCAAGTCCCAACAATCCTAACACCAGACTATCATGACTGTTCTCTAATAATATAACCCAAAGAGAGTGAACCTTCATTGATACCATTTTGTCACAAACCAAATATGGTTGCCACCGAAAATGGAACCAAACCCAGCCCGTGACAAGACCCGAAGTGCGTTCTTGAGCCCCATGGGCTGGAAAAAGTGCTCGGGTATCATAAAATGAGAATTGGTAATGATTTACCCGAGTATATAAACATAAAACAACAAAAGAATCCAATAAAACGAATCTGGATTTTTCAAACCAAACAATATTTTACAAAACATCAGAACTGAATAACATATTTTAAAACAACTCAACAAAAATATAAAAAAGGTAAAAAACCAAAAGGAAACATCCCAATAACCCTCATGTCAAGGGGCACTGCCCTCAATCCATCCCCACAAGACTTCAACACCAAGGACCTGCTAGAAACCCGAACCACTGGAACTAAAAATTGAACCCAACATGAGATAAAAAAAATAACGAAGTCTACTTACACCCAAGGGTGTAAGTAGGGTGTGATCCAATACCCAGTTGGATACCACCACTAAGGTATTCCATGCGATAGACAATCAATGATGAAAAGAATGCATGTTTTCAAAAACATGTAATTTCTAGTTACAATTTCTAAAAGATGCTACTAAAAAAATCTATTTTCAAGTGGGCTAATTTAAAGAATAAAAAAATTTTAAACAATTTCCAAAGCTACATAATTTTCCAGCCAAATATATTGTATTCCTATGGTAAGTATGAAGTATCTAATGAGAACAAGAAATAGGAAATAACCCCAAGGCACTAGCTCATTGTGGGACCCAGGTACCTCGTATCTCGGTGAGAGTAACCGTCACAAATATATGTTCTCATGCACAATTCACTAGTAGGGAACATACCAATAACCTAGTGGTCCCCAATAATTATCATAATAGCTTTTTTAGAGTTTTAAGTGTTAGTATTGCAAAGTGAAACTGAGGCCAAACCCCACGGATTCACTAGCATACTAGTACACGTCCACCAACCTAGATACTCGGGTTTTCCCTTTGTGCTCAAAAAAGTTAAAAAAGTAAAGAAATATAATTTATACATGTAAATATAATTTCCTCATAAAATATTCACCAAAGAGCCCAAATTCATACCACACAAGTCACAAAAGTCCACTTTTCGTTCAAATTGATTTTAAATCTGACTCACACAAAAATAGCCCACAACACTTTTCACATTTCTTTAAAACTTCCACAAATCCATTAACCAATTTTATAAAACCATTACATTATATTAAACTCACATAAAACCCCACTCAAATGTTACATAATACCCTTTTTATAACCAAAACCCATTTTCCACATCACACTCACACAAAACATCCCACATCACTTTCACATCTCTTACACACTTTAGTAAATCCTTGAAACATTTTTGTAAAATATTTCCAAGATGGAACACCTCACAAAACATCCCCTATCAAATTTAAAATGCACCATTTCAGAATTTAAATAGTCCAAAAAAATTTCCAATATGGTTTCACCACTTACATAAATCATTAAATCATTCAAATCATTCGTAAAACAATTCCAACGAGTATAGGCAATATTTGCTCATAAAACCCATTTAAAAACCATATTTCAAGGACAAAACCACACCAAAACACTACCAAAGTAGAATTATAAGACTAATAGACATTTATAAAACCACTTTCATGTGTTACAAAATCACCTTGAATAATACCACGAAAGATACAAATGAAAACACTAATTTTCATAAAATGCTCTCAAGAAGTATAAAAACGTTTTACACAACAAACCTATTCTGAAAACCCCCCTTCAAAGTACCACATGACACTAAGGAATTAACAAAATATAATTTTAATCCCCTTCTAGAAACTAAAAAATCAATTTCATATTTTATAAAACTACCACAAAAGATACCACATGTGTTACATTCGAAAAGATCACAACTTCAACAGAAATGCAATTATAAAACAAAATGCTTAACCAAATCCGTAAAAAATGGTTTTTTTCACCACACACAGCATATGGGGAACATAAAAATCTAGTAAAACAATATAACTAACTCATAAAAGAATGGTTAACTAGGGAATCACCTACTGAAAGTGTCGAATCCCTCAAAACTTGGTGCAAAACATCAACCGGACCACCGCCGCACCACAAGGAATATAAATCCATCCCTAGACCACATTATTTGACCAAAAAGACACCAAATCGAACCGTAGGTTCTAACCCTAAAATCTTGACATTTTATAACATAATGAAAGAGGGAGGAAACCCTAAGGGAAAAGGAAGAAACCAAGAATGAATCAATTACCTTGAAAAATATTGAAGACATCACCCCAAAAAAAACTAGTATATGAATTTAAAAATAGACATCCATTCCATGGAGATTCTAAAAATGTTTAAAAGATAATCTAGGAACTAGAATGGGGGGAAAATAGTGAGAAATGAAGGATTTATGAAATAATCAATTTACCTCTTCAAATCTAGGATATTTGAGAAATTCAGACACGTTTCATCCAACTTCGTGATGAAACCGAGCTCCAAAGAGGGGGTGGAGAGCATGGGGGCGCGCCATATTTATGTGGTCTCGGGGGAGATTTGGAATGACCTACAAAACATAAATATTTTAGGAGATTTTAATGAATTGAAAAATATTTTAAATGCAGGAAATGGGCTTTCGGGCAGGCCCAATCCCTTAAATAAAAACCCATATCCACCATGGTTATGGATTCTTAAATGGTCCAAATTAATTTTTTGGTGTTAATAGGTCAGGGTATGACAAGTTGGAATTTTAATGGATGAAAAATGTTGAAAAATGAAGGAGTTATAAAGGAATATAAATTTATTTTTAAATCTGTAATTGGGCCCACGGTTTGGCCAAATTCATGAAAACTAACCTATTCCTCCATAAAAACATGGGAAACCCCAAAACAAAGCATGAATGGAAATTAAATGAAATTTACTTTTAAAATAAGTCATTTAGGTGACAATTATCCCCATCTTGAAAACTTCACATCCCCAGAAATCCGCAGCATCGCCAAATATAAAAATCAAACCCAACTGATAAACCAAGATGTACTTCTTTTCCAAGCTTCACCCCCATGGGCCAAAACACCTACAGTGATCAATTAAGAAAGGATTACTCTCACAACCAAAACAAACACCACTTTCCTAAAATGATAAATCACATTCATACTTTATCCCAAAAGAAAACTCCTCAAAAACTATTTGAACAAGACTCAAGCAATTCACCCAAATGAATAACAAATACGAACAAGGTTACACTTACATTACTTTAACTAAACCATTAAGTTCTCTCCAATCCCAAAATTTACTCAAGAAAGATGTTGGTAGCTAGATAGTTCTGAATGAGAATACCTACTTCCAAGATAAGACCATGTATAAATCTGAGTTATTGGTACGTGGGGACACAAATAGGCTCCCCACCATAAGATACAACCTATATTTTTCTAAGATAGAATCAGGACACTAACAGGCGAGGCCTGAACGGACTCCCCAGTACAAAGGGTATAATTCCATTCAAATTTTACAAAGGAATGTACATGAGAATCATAGTTTTTCTCCCCACTATAAGAACCAACCATCATAACCAACCAGTATGGGATGACATAGAAAGACCCAAAACAATTTAAATATTTGGTAAGGGTACAAGGTTAGTCCACATGGTTTGGGAAACCATGCACTAACTGTTCAGATCATTCTTTATGCATGGATTCCTGTAAAATGGTCACTACTAATCGTGCAAAATCTATATCCTCAGCATGTCTATCCAAATTTCCAACCATTCTCTAATGACTCAATGGAAACCAAAGGGGGGGGGGAATGAAATTTGGTGATGACATGGGTACAAGGCCCTCCACCTATTTCCACCGAATGGGAAAAATAGAAGAAAGATGATGACAGCAGAGGTTTAAAATCATCCTATATTTTATTTTGAGGATATAAAATTGTACAACGGTTTAAATGACCCTAGGATTTCCCATAACTATGAGTCAGCTTCTCTCTGAGACCTATAGTTGGAGCTCAAATGATTGAAGTATTTTCAGCCTCACAGTTAGGCTTTGGAAACCCCCAGAATGAGAATTCTTCTTTCGGTGCCACCAATAACTACACTGCAATCCCTAATAATATTTCTAATAAATAACACATTCCAAACTCACTTACCCTAACCTGATATTTCACTGAAAAAAGGGCTTAGAAGATGCACACACATCACACCTTGTTTCTTCGGGTGAGAGACAATAGAAGTAAAGAACACCTATACTCACCTTCCTCTAAAATGGAAGATTTTGATGTTTTTCTAGTGCAGACATTCTTCCAACATAACAAAGACTCTGAGTGGATTTCGTGACTTTCACATTTACGGTCAATCGAGCACATGACATCACAAGGCATCACCGAACATGACCATTGCGACTGATTTAAACAATGCATGAAGAGGGACCTTATACAACATCCCATAACAACATAAAATTCTAGAAAGTGGCCACAATATCCTCTCATGACTAGATTTCATGCACTGGTAGTTTAACATGAATGCATTCTTCTAAGAGACTACGAAGGACCGAGAGTACCTCTTAGACACCATCCAGAAACTCATCCATGCTAACAACCCCAGACCGCTTCCACCTTCGGCAAAATAGAAAACTTAAGAAGCTAAGGCCTCTTTCAACCTTCCATGATCACTCTCCCACTACAAAAGGATACACCAATCCAATAAAGGAAAGGGTGTAGACTCAATCTAAAAATCTCATGAAAAAGATTCCTTATATTGATTAATTGGATTCAAACGGCGAAACAATATGGATTGCACTTCAGTTGTGAACTAACCCTTAATGGGGAGTAACTTATTTAATGATTTAACCCAAGGACCCAACCAAGATGGTCCATTAGTCAAGATATACCACAAACCAGATCCAAAATCATAAATGGAACCACCTTAAAGGTGTCCCAAAACATTTCTTATAAGAGACCAATGATCTTCCCTTCAACAGAGCTTACCAAAAAAACACAAACCCAAAACATGGTTCAAACAGGAGGGGTTCATGGACTCAAAAATTCCCACAACATCAACGTATTCAAAAACGCATAATACACACCATCCCAGACTAGTTATCAAGACATCATGTTTTTCATTTAAAATCATCTTTTTAAAAATAATTGGTTCAGTAGTTAGTGTATCCACCAATGGTACCTCATGGACCTCACACATGATGTTTTTGTGCCACACAGGGAACCCTCCTCAAATCCACACTGAAACTCATCCAACCATGACATTAAACATCCATCATCCCATATAACCTCATGCATCTGTCCACTCACGAAAATACCAAAGGTTAACGCAAAAACTCATTCCACTTTTCAAAACCAAAACAATCAACCAATACTTCTTTTTTCTCAAGACTACTAACCATGAAATCGAGCCCAAATTACCTCATTAAAAAAACTTTTCAAAAAGTCACAATCATTCCAATGAAAACTCACTATCAAGTTATTCACATCAATTTGAAAACATCTCATCCCATTAAAACACCATTCAATAGTTTAGAAAACTCTATTGCAAAAACTTTTTGAAAACCAACCTTGACATAGTTCATGCTTTCAAAAGAGTTGTGAACACACCATTTTCTATTCCAATACAATTCTGAAAATTCAATTCTCCTATCAAGAACCGAATCTGGTCGCTGCCAAAATCGATACCCAACCCAGCCCGTGACAAGGCTCGAAGGGCATTCCTGATCCCCATAGGCTGGAACAGGTGCCCGGGTATCATATAATGATAATTGGGAATGATTTACCTAATTTTATAAAAATTAAACAACAAACAAACTCAATAAAACAAATATGGATTTTTCAACTAAAACCATCTTTTACAAAATCTCAAAACTGAATTACATAAGTTAAAAATATGTTTATAGACCATTAAAAGGGTCAACAAAACATATAAGGACAGCCCAAGAACCCTCATGGAAAGGGGCACCGCCCTTAAGCCATCTCCACAAGACTTCACCACCAAGGACATGCCAGAAACCTGAACCACTGGAACTAAAAACTGTACCCAACATGCGACAACAAAAATAACCAAGTCTACTTACACCCAAGGGTGTAAATAGGGTGTGATCAAAATCCCAATAGGATACCACCACTAATATATTCCATGTGATAAACATTCAAAGTCAAAAAGCTTGTAGGTTTTCATAAACAGAAAATGCTAGTTACAATTTTTAAAAGATTAAACAAAAACAATTAAAATAGTTTTCAAGTGGGTTATCATTAAGAATCAACACTTTTAAAAAAAATAATGTCAAAACTACTGAATTTTGTAGACAAACATTCTATATGTTGATGGTAATCACAAAGTAACTAACGATCATAAGAAATAGGAAATAAACCCTAGCCACTTGCTCGTTGTGGGTCCAAGGTACTACGTATCTTGCTGAGAGTAACCATCACAATATATGTTCTCCTGCACGAGCCACTAGTAGGGAACATACCCATAACCTAGTGGTCCCCAATCATTATAATCATAGTTTAGTTAGAGTTTTAAGTGCCATACTTACTAAGTGAAACTGAGGCCAAACCCCACGTATTCACTAGCATACTAGTACACGTCCACCCACCTAGATACCCGGGTTTTCCACTTGTGCTCAGACAAGTTCAACAAGTAAATAAATATACTTTGCACATGAAAATATCATTTTCACATCACAGTTTCACCAAACATCCCACATGTATTTCGCACAAGTCTTAAAAAATCCACTTTTTCATTCAAATGAATTTTGAAATCATACTCACACAAAAAAATAGCCGACAACCTATTTTTCACATCTTTCACAATTCAAAAAATCCAATAAAAATTTTAAAAAATATTTCTAAAGATGATAAAAATCACATAACATCCTACTAACATGTTACATAATACCCTTTTCATAAAAAAAGTCCATGTTTCACAACACATTCATGCAAAACTGCCCAAAAACACGTTTCACACCCACATCCGAATTTCATAAATCACCTCAAAAAATTACAAAACATTACCAAAATGTATTACAACATAACTGAACACTTTATGTTTCAAAAACTCATTTTAGGAACATAATATCACCAAAACAATACATAAGCAATCATTTCACACTTTGTGTAACTCATTAAATCATTTACGATTTTCATAAAACCAACCCAAGAGGTGCAACCGTGGTTTGCATAAAAAACCCATTTCAATACCATAATTCAAGACCAAAAAAATGAAAATAAAATTATAAATTATAATTTCCAACCCTAAAAACATTTATTAAACCACCCTCACGTTTTATACAAATACCTCAAACAATAACACAAAAGGTACGCATGAAAAACAAATGTTTTCACAAATCACGTTCAAGAAGTATAACATGGTTTCAAACATTAAAACCATTAAAAACACCTTTAAAAGGACAATATGAAATTAAGTAATTAACAAAACAGGATTTTCAGTCTGTTTCAACCCTAATAAATCACTTTCATATGTTATAAAATACATCCAAACATTTCTCCAAGAGCCACTCACGAAAAGCACCCAATTCCAAGTAAAAATGAAACTACAAAATTAAACACTTAACCAAATCCATCAAAAAATAGTTTTCACACCACAAAAAATAGATTTTAAACATATAAAATTAATGAACCAATCAAGATAACTCGTAATAAAATGGTTATACATGGAATCACCTACCTTTTATGTCGAAACACTCAAAACATGGTGCGAAACATAATCTGCACCATCGCCGCACCTAAAGAAACTAAAATCCAACATAAAACTAGAATAGCTAACCAAGGATACCCCAAATCAAACCCTAGGTATGAACCTTAACTTCTGGACACTCTATAAATTTATGAATGTGGGAGGAAACCCTAAAGAGAAGGAAGGAATTGAAGAGAGAAACACATACCCAAAATAATCTAGAAGAAAAATACCCACAATTCACTAGAATCTGAATGTAAAAACATCCAACCATTCATGGGATGTTCGAACAAAGATAAAGAGATCTTTTGGGAACTGGAATGGGGGAAAATAGTAAAAATAGATGATGTTAATAAAGAATCAATTTACCTCTCCAAATCTGGATGATTTCTGAAATCCAGAGAAGTTTCAACCAGTTTCGTGATTCTATCAAGCTCCAAATTGTGGGAGGAGTGAATGGGGTCGTGCCTTAGGTAAGTGGTCTTGGGTGAGAGTTAGAATCACCGAAAAAGGGCAAATAGGGTATGCAATATTAAATAATTAAAATTTATTTTTAATGCAGAAAATGGGATTTCGGGATGGCCCAATACCTTACATTAAAACCCATATCCACCATAATTATAGATTTCTAAATGGTCCAAATTAATATGGTGGTGTTAATCGGTCATGGTATGACAATTAGGAATTGGAATGGATGAAAAATTTTGAAAAATGAAGGCGTTATAAAGGAATCAAAATTTATTTTTAAATCTGGAATTGGGATCACGGTTTGGCCCAATTCATAAAAACTCCACCATTCCTCCATAAATACTTGGGAAACCCTCAAAACAACGCATGAATGGAAATTAAATGGAATTTAACTTTAAAATAAGTCATTTCTGTGACAATTCCCCCTACCATGAAAACTTTCCACCCCGGAAAGTCACATTAGGGCCAAAGCAACAACCAAACCCAACTAAGAAACCAAGAGGTACTCCCTTGCCAGGTTTCACCCCCAAAGGCCAAAACACCTCCACTGATCAATTAAGGAATGATTAATCTCACAACCCAAACTTACACCACTTTCCTGAAATGAAAAATCACATTCATACATTATCCCAAAATGAAACTCCTCGAATGCTATCCGAACAAGACTCAAGCAATTCAACCTAACGAACAACAATTTTGAACAAGGTTACACTTACCATACATTAACTAAAACATTGGGAACTCTCCAATCACAACATTTTCCCCAGGAATATGTGGGTATCTAGATAGTTCCGAACTAGAATACCTACCACCAAGCCATCACCATGGATAAATCTAAGCTATTGGTATGGGGGGACACAAATAGGCACCCCACCAAAAGGGGAAACCTGTATTATTTTCTGAGACAGAATCAAGACACTAACAGGGGATTCCTGAATGGACTCCTTAGTACAAAGGGTAGAATTCCATTAAATGTTTGTGAAGTAATTTACATGTGAATCATAGTGGGTCTCCCCACCATAAGAACTAACCATCTTAACTGATCAGTATGGGCCGACACAGACAGGCCCAAAAAAATTTAATGATTTGGGAAGGGCATAGGGTTAGTCTGCACGATTTGGGAAACCGTGCACTAGCTGTGCATATCATTCTTTCTACATGGCTTCCTGGAACATGGTCACTACTAATCGTGCACAAACTGTGTCCTCAGTATTTCTATCCAAATTTCCAACCATTCTCTAATGACTCCATAGAAACCAAAGTTGGAGGGAATGACATTACGTGAAGTCATGGGTACAAGGCCCTCCACCTATTTCCACCGAATGGGAACAACATAGAAAAGATGATGACATTGGAGGTTTAAAATCTTCCTATATTTAATGGTGATGATATGACATTGTACAAGGGTTTAAATGACCCTGGGATTTCCCCTGACTATGAGCCAGCTTCCCTCCAAGACCTATGGCTGGAGCTCAAATGATTGAAGCATCTTCAGCCCCGTAGTTAGCCTTTGGAAACCCCTTGAATGATAATTATTCTTTCAATGCAACCAAAAACTACACCGCAATCCCTGATATGTTTTCCACGATATAACACATTCCAAACTCACATTACCCTAACCAAATGTTTCACTGAAACAAGGTCTTAGAAAATTCACACACATCAATCCTTGTTTGTTTGGGTGAGAAATAATATAAGTAAAGAACACCTAAACTCACCTTCCTCTAAAATGGAATATTTTGATGTTTTTCCAAAGGAGACATTCGCCCAACATAACAGGGACTCTCGGAGGATTTCATGACTTTCACCTATATGGTCAATCGAGCACATGACATCATAAGGCATCACTGAACATGACCATTGCAACTGATATAAACAATGCATGGAGAGGGACCTTATATGACATCCCCAAACAATACACAATTCTAGAAAGTGGCTACAATATCCTATCATGACAATATTTCCCACACCGTTGGTTTAACATGAACTCATGCTTCATAGAAACATTGAATAACCCAAAGGCCCTCTTAGACACCATCGAGACACTCATCCACACTAACAACCCTAGACCACATCCACCTTCAACGAATCAGGAAACATAAGAAACCAAGGCCTCTTTCAACCTTCCACGAGCACTCTCCCATTACAAGAGGATCTAAAAATCAAAGAAAGGAATGGGTGTAGACTCAATCTGCAGATCTCGGGAAAAAAATATTCTTTATATTGATCAACTGGAGGATTTTTGAATTGAAAAACAATCTGGGTTGCACTTCAGTTATGCATTAACCCTTAATAGGGGCTTACCTTATCCAACAAGAGATCCTAAAGGCCCAACCAAGCCGATCCATTGGTAAAAAAGAGCCGCAAAATAGATCCAAAAACATGAAGGGTTCCACCATAAAGGTGTCCTGAAACATATCTCAGAAGAGACTACTAACTGGTCCTTCTACCCAGCTTACCGACCAAACACAAACTGAAAACACAGTTCGAACAGGAGGGGTTCTTGGACTCAAACCATCCCACAACATCAACATTTTCCAAAAAAACATAATATAACCCATCTCTAACAATTCATCAAGGCATCAGGTTTCTCTTTAAAAACCTTTCTTTGAAAACAAATGGTTCAGCGGTTAGCGCATCCACCAATGGTACACCATGGGCCTTACACATGCATGTTTCTGTGCCACAATGAGCACCCTCCTCATATCCATCCCGAAACACATCCAGACATTCCATCAACCATCAATATTCTCATATAACCCCATGCATGTGGTTTCTCATGAAAATACCAATGGTTATAACAAAAAAAAATTCCACTTTTCAAAACCAAAATGGTCAACCAACACATCATTTTTCTCAAAACCGCTAACCACGAGATAAAAATCCCAAATCACATCTTACAAAACATTTCAGAAATACACAACCATTTAGAAAATAACTCACTTTCAAGATATTCACATCAATTTCAAAACATTTCATCCCATTAAAACATCCTTTTATTATTTAGAAAACTCTATTGGAAACACTTTTCAAAACTAACTTTAATATAGTTCCTTCTTTCAAAAGAGGTTTTATCACACCATTTTCCATTTCAAAAAAATTATAAAAATACAGTTCCACCATTTCATAAATTAAAAAATTCCCACTTAATTTGAAAATCATTTCAAAAAAACTTTACACTTCTTAAAACCAAAGTCCCAAGATATCAAAACCTAAGAACAAAACAATGTGAGAGGAAACTAGTTTCAGTGGGTGATTTGGGCATATGGTTGGCATCCATAATTCAATCACTTCACTATCATAGGGAGTGTTATAGGGAATATCCTTGGATCCACATGGCTTTCCAGGCCCTGCGAGCTCACTAGGACCATTAACCCAACTCTCTTTTCATTTCCCCTAATCATCATCGAACCCAGAAAACCAAAGGACTTAGATAAATCCCAACTTCTCCTGGAAACTTGAATCCCATTATGAGGTGTGGTGATCAGGAATACTACCCTTAATATGAATTACATGTCCCAACAAACCTAACTCCCGACTATCCTAACTCTTCCCTAGATAACATGACTCAAAGAGTTAACCTGAACCTCCTCTGATACCATTTTGTCATGAACCAAATCTGGTAGCCACCAAAACCGACACCAAACCCATCCCGTGACAAGGCCTGAAGGGCGTTCCCGATCCCCACGGGCTGGCACAAGTTCTCGGGTATCATATATTGATAATTGGGAACGATTTACCCAATTTTATAAACATTAAAAAACAAACAAACTCAATAAAACAAATATGGATTTTTCAACAAAAACCATCTTTTACAAAATTTTAGAACTGAATTACATAAGATAAAACTATGTTTAAAGACCATTACAAAGTTAAAAAGCAAATAAAGATATCCTAAGAACCCTCATAGCAAGGGGAACCTCCCTTAATCCATCTCCACAAGACTTCACCACCAAGGACCTGCCAGAAACCCGAACCACTAGAACTAAAAACTGTACCCAACCTGCGACATAAAAACTAACCAAGTCTATTTACACCCAAGGGTGTATGTAGGGTGTGATACAAAGACCAATAGGATACCACCACTAATATATTCCATGTGATAAACATTCAAAGACAAAAATCTTGCAGGTTTTCATAAACAAAAAATGCTAGTTACAATTTCTAAAAGATTAAACAAAAAAATTAAAATATTTTTCAAGTGGGTTATCATTAAGAATCAACACTTTTAAAAAATATTTTCAACACTAATGAATTTTCCAGACAACCATTCTATATGGTGATGGTAACCACAAAGTAACTAACGAGCACAAGCAATAGGAAATAACCCCTAGGCAATTGCTTGTTGTGGGTCCAAGGTACCTCATATCTCGGGGACAGTAACCATCACAATATATGTTCTCGTGCACGAGCCACTAGTAGGTAACATACCCATAACCTAGTGGTCCCCAATCGTTATCATCATAGTTTAGTTAGAGTTGTAATTGTCAATCTTACTAAGTGAAACTGAGGCCAAACCCCACGTATTCACTAGTATACTAGTACACATCCACCCACCTAGATACCAGGGTTTTCCCCTTGTGCTCAGACAAGTTCAACAAGTAAATAAATATACTTTTCACATGAAAATATCCTTTTCACATCACAGTCTCACCCAAAATCCCACATGTATTCCACACAAGTCTTAAAAAATCCTCTTTTTCATTCAAATGAATTTTGAAACCATACTCACAAAAAAATAGCCCACAACCGATTTTTCACATCTTTCATAGTTCAACAAATCCAATAAATATTTTATAAAATCTTTCCCAAGATGCTAAACATCACATAACATCCCACTCACATGTTACATAATACCCTTTTCATAAAAAAATTCCATTTTGTACAACACATTCATGCAAAACAGCCCGAAAACACGTTTCTCACCCACATCCCAATTTCATAAATCACCTCGAAAAATTACAAAACATTACCAAAATGTTTTACAACATAACTGAACACTTTATGTTTCAAAAACTCATTTTAGGAACATACTATCACCAAAACAGTACATAAGAAACCATTTCACACTTTGTGTAACTCATTAAATCATTTTCAATTTTCATAAAACCAACCCAAGAGGTGAAACCATGGTTTGCATAAAAACCCATTTCAAAACCATAATTCAAGACCAAAACAATGAAAATAACAATATAAAGTAGAATTTCCAGCCATAAAAACATTTATTAAAACACTCTCATGTTTTATACAAATACCTCAAACAATACCACAAAAGGTACGCATGAAAAACACATGTCTTCACAAATCATGTTCAAGAAGTACAACAAGGTTTCAAACATTAAAACCATTAAAAACCCCTTTAAAAGGACCATATGACATTAAGTAATTAACAAAACAGGAATTTTAGTCCCTTTCAACACTAATAAATCACTTTCATATGTCATAAAATAAATCCAAACATTTCTCCAAGAGCCACTCACGAAAAGCACCCAATTCCAAGAAAAATGCAACTACCAAATTAAACACTTAAGAAAATTCATCAAAAAATAGTTTTCACACCACAAAAAATAGATTTTAAACATACTAAATTAATGAACCAAGAAAGATAACTCGTCATAAAAATGGTTATACTTGTAATCACCTACCTTTTATGTCGAAACACTCAAAACATGGTGCGAAACATAAACCCCACCACTGTCGCACCTCAAGGAACTGAAATCCAACCTAAAACTAGAATATTTCACCAAAAATAACCCAAATCAAAACCTAGGTATGAACCCTAACTTATGGAAACTCTATCAATTTATGAATGTGGGAGGAAACCCTAAAGAGAAGGAAGGAATTGAAGAGAGAAACACATACCCAAAATAATCTAGAAGAAAAAGACCCAAAATCCACCAGCATCTGAATTTGAAAACATCCAACCATTCCTGGGAGGTTCTAACAAAGATAAAGATATATTTTAGGAACTGGAATGGGGGAAAAGAGTAAAAATAGAAGATGTTATTAAAGAATCAATTTACCTCTCCAAATTTGGACGATTTCCAAAATCCAGTGAAGTTTCGACCAGTTTCACGATTCTATCAAGCTCCAAATTGTGGGAGGAGGGAATGGGGCCGCGCCTTAGGTAAGTGGGCTTGGGTGAGAGTTAGAATCACTGAAAAATCGCAAATAGAGAATGAGATATTAAATAATTAAAATTTATTTTTAATACAGAAAATTGACTTTCGGGAAGGCCCAATCCCTTACATAAAAACACATATTCACCATGATTATGGATTTCTAAATGGTCCAAATTAATATTCTGGTGTTAATATGCCAAGGTATGACAATTTAGAATTGTAATGGATGAAAAATTTTGAAAAATTAAGGAGTTATAAAGGAATCAAAATTTATTTTTAAATCTTTAATTGGGCTCACGGTTTGGCCCAATTCATAAAAACTCCCCCATTCCTCCATAAATTCTTGGGAAACCCTCAAAACAAAGCATGAATGGAAATTAAATGGAATTTAATTTTAAAATAAGTCATTTATGTGAAAATTATCCCCACCATGAAAACTTTCCGCCCCAGAAAGTCACATCAAGGCCAAAGCAACAACCAAACCCAACTGAGAAACCAAGAGGTACTCCCTTGCCAGGTTTCACCCCCAAAGGCCAAAACACCTCCACTAATCAATTAAAGAATGATTAATCTCACAAACCAAACTTACACCACTTTCCTGAAATGAACAATCACATTCATACTTTATCCCAAAATTAAACTCCTTGAACGCTATCCGAACAAGACTCAAGCAGTTCACCCAAACGAACAACAATTTTGAACAAGGTTACACTTACCATACATTAACTAAAACATTGGTAACTCTCCAATACCAACATTTTCTCCAGGAAGATGTAGGAATCTAGATAGTTCCAAACTAGAATACCTACCACCAAGCCAACACCATGGATAAATATGAGCTATTGGTATGGGGGACACAAACAGGCACCCCACCAAAAGGGGCAACCTATATTATTTTCTGAGACAGAATCAAGACACTAACAGGGGATTCCTGAACGGACTCCTTAGTACAAAGGGTAGAATTCCATTCAATTTTTGTGAAGGAATGTACATGAGAATCATAGTGGGTCTCCCCACCATAAGAAATAACCATCTTAACTGATCAGAATGGGCCGACACAGACAAGCCCAAAAAAAATTTAAAGATTTGGGAAGGGCATAGGGTTAGTCTGCATGATTTGGGAAACCGTGAACTAGCTATGCAGATCATTCTTTCTGCATGGCTTCCTGGAACACGGTCACTACTAATCGTGCACAAACTGTGTCCTTAGTATTTCTATCCAAATTTCCAACCATTCTCTAATGACTCCATAGAAACCAAAGTGGGAGGGAATGACATTACGTGAAGTCATGGGTACAAGGACCTCCACCTATTTCCACCGAACGGGAACAACAGAGAAAAGATGATGACACCAGAGGTTTAAAATCTTCCTATCTTTAATGGTGAGGATAGGACATTGTACAAGGGTCTAAACGACCCTGGTATTTCCCCTGACTATGAGCCAGCTTCACTCCAAGACCTATGGATGGAGCTCAAAGGATTGAAGCATCTTCAGCCTCGTAGTTATCCTTTGGAAACCCCTTGAACGATAATTATTCTTTCGATGCAACCAACAACTACACCGCAATCCCTGATATGTTTTCCATGATATAAAACATTCCAAACTCACATTACCCTAACCCGATGTTTCACTGAAACAAGGTCTTAGAAAATGCACACACAACAATCCATGTTTGTTCGGGTGAGAAACAATAGAATTAAAGAACACCTAAACTCACCTTCCTTTAAAATGGAATATTTTGTAGTTTTTACAAAGGATACATTCACCCAACATAACAGGGACTCTCGGATGATTTCACGACTTGCACCTATATGGTCAATCGAGCACATGACATCATAAGGCATCACTGAACATGACCATTGTGACTGGTATAAACAATGCATGGAGAGATACCTTATAAGACATCCCCAAACAACACACAATTCTCGAAAGTGGCTACAATATCCTATCATGACAAAATTTCCCACACCGGTGGTTTAACATGAACTCATGCTTCATATAAACTTTGAATTACCCAAATGCCCTCTCGACACCATCGAGACACTCATCCATACTAACAACCCTAGACCACATCCACCTTCAACGAATCAGGAAACTTAAGAAACTAAGGCCTCTTTAAACCTTCCACGAGCACTCTCCCATTACAAGAGGATATAAAAATCAAATAAAGGAATGGGTGTAGACTCAATCTACAGATCTCAATAAAAAAATATTCATTATATTGATCAACTGGAGGATTTTCGAATGAAAAAACAATGTGGGATGCACTTCAGTTATATATTGACCCTTAATGGGGGCATACCTTATCCAACAGGAGAACCTAAAGACCCAACAAAGCAGGTCCATTGGTCAAAAAGTTCCACAAACCAGATCCAAAAACATGAAGGGATCCACTATAAAGTTTTCCCAAAACATATCTCATAGGAGACTACTAACTGGTCCTTCTACCCAGCTTACCGACCAAACACAAACTCAAAACACAGTTCGAACGGGAGGGGTTCTTGGACTCAAAACATCCCACAAAATCAACATTTTACAAAAACACATAATATAAACCATCTCAAACCATTCATCAAGACATCATGTTTCTCTTTAAAAACCTTTCTTTGAAAACAAATGGTTCAGCGGTTAGCGCATCCACCAATGGTACCCCATGGGCCTTACACATGCATGTTTCTGTGCCACACCAGGCACCCTCCTCATATCCATCCTAACACTCATCCAGAAATGTCATCAACCATCCATATTCCCATATAACCCCATGCATGTGGTTTCTCATTAAAATACCAATGGTTAAAACAAAAATTCTTTCCACTTTTCAAAACCAAAATGGCCAACCAACACATCCTTTTTCTCAAAACTGCTAACCACAAGATACAAATTGCAACTCACATCTTACAAAACTTTTCAGAAAGACACAACCATTTAGAAAATAACTCACTTTCAAGATATTCACATCAATTTCAAAACTTCTCATCCCATTAAAACACCCTTTGATTGTTTCGAAAACTCTATTGGAAACACTTTTCAAAACCAACTTTAATATAGTTCCTGCTTTCAAAAGAGGTGTTAGCACAGCATTTTCCATTTCAAAAAAATTATAAAAATTTAGTTCCACCATTTCATAAATCAAACCATTCCCTCTTTATTTGAAAATCATTTCACAAAAACTTTACACTTCTTAAAGCCAAAGTCCAAAGATTTCAAAACCTAAGAACAAAACAATGTGAGAGGAAACTAGTTTCAGCGGGTGATTTGGGCATATGGTTGGCATCCATACTTCAATCAATTCACTATCACAGAGTGTTTTATAGGGAATATACTTGGCTTCACATGGCTTTCCAGCCCCTGCGAGCTCACTAGGACCATTAACCCAAATATCCTTTCATTTCCCCTAATCATCATTGAACCCAGAAAACCAAAGGACTTAGATAAATCCAAACTTCTCCTGGAAACTTGAAACCCATTATAGGGTGTGGTGATCAGGCACACTACCCATAATAGTAATTAAATGTCCCAATAAACCTAAATCCAGACTATCCTAACTCTTCCCCAAATAACATGACTCAAAGAGTTAACTTGAACCTCCTCTGATACCATTTTGTCACGAACCGAATCGGGTTGCTGCCAAAACAGACACCAAACCCAGCCCGTGACAAGGCCCAAAGGGCGTTCCCAATCCCCACGAGATGTAACAAGTGATCGGGTATCATATAATGATAATTGGGAATGATTTACCCAATTTTATAAACATTAAACAACAAACAAACTCAATAAAACAAATCTGGATTTTTCAACAAAAACCATCTTTTTCAAAATTTCATAACTGAATTACATAAGTTAAAACTATGTTTAAAGACCATTAAAAAGGTAAAAAACAAATAAGGACAGCCCAAGAACCCTCATGTAAAGGGGTACCACCCTTAAGCCATCTCCACAAGACTTCACCACCAAGGACCTTCCAGAAACCCGAACCACTGGAACTAAAAACTGTACCCAACCTGCGACATCAAAAATAACCAAGTCTACTTACACCCAAGGGTATATGTAGGGTGTGATCAAAATACCAATAGGATACCACCACTAATAGATTCCATGTGATAAACATTCAAAGAAAAATATCTTGTAGGTTTTCATAAACAGAAAATACTAGTTACAATTTCTAAAAGATTAAACAAAAAAATTAAAATAGTTTTCAAGTGGGTTATCATTAAGAATCAACACTTTTAAAAAAATAATTTCAACACTACTGAATTTTCTAGACAACCATTATATATGGAAATGGTAATCACAAAGTAACTAACGAGCACAAGCAATAGGAAATAACCCATAGGCACTTGCTCGTTGTGGGTCCAAGGTACCTCGTATCTCGGTGAGAGTAACCATCACAATATATGTTCTCCTTCATGATCCACTAGTAGGGAACATACCCATAACCTAGTTGTCCCTAATGATTATCATCATAGTTTAGTTAGAGTTGTAATCTTCAATCTTACTAAGTGAAACTGAGGCCAAACCCCACATATTCACTAGCATACTAGTACACGTCCACCCACCTAGATACCCGGGTTTTCCCCTTGTGCTCAGACAAGTTCAACAAGTAAATAAATATACTTTGCACATGAAAATATCATTTTCACATCACAGTTTCACCATAAATCCCACATGTATTCCACATAAGTCTTAAAAAATCCTCTTTTTCATTCAAAATAATTTTGAAATCATACTCACACAAAAAATAGCCGACAACTGATTTTGCACATTTTTCACAATTCAACAAATACAATAACAATTTTATAAAATCTTTCCCAAGATGATGAACATCACATAACATCCCACTCACATGTTACATAATACCCTTTTCATAAAAAAGTACATTTTGTACAACACATTCACGCAAAACAGCTCGAAAACACATTTCGCACCCACATCCCAATTTCATAAATCACCTCAAAAAATTAAAAAACATTACCAAAATGTTTTACAATATAACTGAACACTTTATGTTTTAAAAACTCATTTTAGGAACATACTATCACCAAAACAGTACATAAGTAACCATTTCACACTTTGTGTAACTCATTAAATCATTTAAAATTTTCATAAAACCAACCCAAGAGGTGCACCATGGTTTGCATAAAAAAACCCATTTCGAAACCATAATTCAAGACCAAAATAATGAAAATAACAATATAAAGTATAATTTTCATCCCTAAAAACCTTTATTAGACCACCCTCATGTTTTATACAAATACCTCAAACAATACCACAAAAGGTACGCATGAAAAACACATGTTTTTCACAAATCACGTTCAAGAAGTACAACATGGTTTCAAACATTAAAACCATTAAAACCCCCTTTAAAAGGACCATATGACATTAAGGAATTAACAAAACAGAATTTTCAGTCCCTTTCAACACTAATAAATCACTTTCATATGTTATAAAACACATCCAAACATTTCTCCAAGAGCCACTCACGAAAATCACCCAATTCCAAGGAAAAATGCAACTACAAAATTAAACACTTAACCAAATCCATCAAAAAATAATTTTCACGCCACACAAAATATATTTTAAACATACTAAATTAATAAACCAATCAATATAACTCATCATAAAATGGTTATACATGGAATCACTTACCCTTTATGTCGAAACACTCAAAATATGGTGTGAATCATAAACTACACCACCGCCGCACCTCAAGGATGTTAAATCCAACCTAAAACCAGAATATTTCACCAAAAATACCCCAAATAAAACCCTAGGTATGAAACCTAACTTCTGGATACTCTATAAGTTTATGAAAGTGGGAGGAAACCCTAAAGAGAAGGAATGAATTGAAGAGAGAAACACATACCCAAAATAATCTAGAAGAAAATCACCCAAAATCCACCAGCATCTGAATTTGAAAACATCCTACCATTCATGGGAGGTTCTAAAAATGATTAAAATATCGTTAAGGAACTAGAATAGGGGAAAAGGATAAAAAATATAAGAATTTATTAAAGGATCAATTTACCTCTCCAAATCTGGAAGATTTCTGAAATCCAGAGATGTTTCGACCATTTTTGTGATTCTATCAAGCTATAAATTGTGGGAGGAGGGAATGGGGTCGCTCTATAGGTAAGTGGGCTCGGGTGAGAGTTAGAATCACCGAACAAACGCAAATAGGGAAGTATATATTAAAGAGTTAAAATTTATTTTTAATGCAGAAAATGGGCTTTCAGAAGGCCCAATACCTTACATAAAAACCCATATCCACCATGATTATAGATTTCTAAATGGTCCAAATTAATATGGTGGTGTTAATAGGTCATGGGATGACAATTAGGAATTGGAATGGATGAAAAAATTTTAAAAATAAAGGAGTTATAAAGGAATGAAAATTTATTTTTAAATTTGGAATTGGGCTCATGGTTTGGCCCAATTCATAAAATGAAGGAGTTATAAAGGCAACCTATATTATTTTCTGAGATAGAATCAAGACACTAACAGGGGATTCCTGAATGTACTCCTTAGTAAAAAGGGTAGAATTCCATCAATGTTTGTGAAGTAATATACATGAGAATCATAGTGGGTCTCCCCACCATAAGAACTAACCATCTTAACTGACCAGCATGGGATGACACAGACAGGCCAAAAAAAAATTAAAGATTTGGGAAGGGCATAGGGTTAGTCTGCACGATTTGGGAAACCGTGCACTATTTGTGCAGATCATTCTTTTTGCATGGCTTCCTGGAATACGGTCACTACTAATCGTGCACAAACTGTGTCCTCATTATTTCTATCCAAATTTCCAACCATTCTCTAATGACTCCATGGAAACCAAAGTGGGAGGGAATGACATTACGTGAAGTCATGGGTACAAGGCCCTCCGCCTATTTCCACCGAACGGGAACAACAGATAAAGGATGATGACACCATAGGTTTAAAATATTCCTATCTTTAATGATGAGGATAGGACATTGTACAAGGGTTCAAACAACAATGGGATTTCCCCTGACTACGAGCCAGCTTCTCTCCGAGACCTATGTTTGGAGCTCAAATGATTGAAGCATCTTTAGCCTCGCAGTTAGGCTTTGGAAACCCCTTGAATGATAATTACTCTTTTGATGCAACCCACTACTGGAAATAGCACCTATATCCACAGTTTTAAACTGTGGGTATATCCCTTGAAACTGTGGGTATAGGATATACCCACGGTTTCGAGAACCGCCGGCTGCTGTGTCGTCGCAATAGGGCTATACCCACAGTTTTCATAGAACTGTGGGTATAGATGTAGAAAAATTCACATTACCCACGGTTTAACAAACCGTAGGTATAGACATCTATACCCATGGTTTGAAAACCATGGGTATACTGATTTAAATCTCCCCATCTATACCCATGGTTTTCAAACCGTGGGTATACTAAATTAAAACTCCCAACATGTACCCACGGTTTGGCAAACCGTGGGTATAGAATTGTTCCCCAGGTGGAGTAACTGCAGCTCCACCTCCCTACCGTTCTACACCTACAGAATCTGCAATCCTGCAATTCACAATCCTGCAATTCACATTCCTGCAATTCAGATATATCAGAAATCAACAATAATATGAAAATACCTACTCTGGTATATCAATCCCAAAATGAAAATACAATGGAAATTAGTGGACCTCGTAAAATCATCTTGACTAAAAAACATAGGAAGACTCACATTCTTACCCTAACTGTAGAATGGGTGTATATTCCCCTTCCCTATAAAAGTGCAACTGTTGAGACCCTGGGTGAATAACAACCAATTGAGAGGGCATGACAGTGAAATTTGTTTGGGAAGGAAAGCATGTGGCATTGTAGTGAGTTAGAACTCCACAGAGTTGACCTGGGGCCTTGCAAGAATACCAGGGAAAGGGGAGGAAACCACAATAAATTCAGTGGACAGCGGCATGGGACGGAGGTGATAATGAAGTGCAACTGAACCTTATCCAACAGAAACAATTACAAAAGGTGTTAGAGCGACACTGTACAGTGTTTGATTCTCCTAGCAGGTTGCCTCCAAGGAGGGAAACTGACCATGTCATTAATCTGAAAGACGGGGTAGAACCTGTAAACATTAGGTCATACATGCATGTTCGCCATATGAAGAATGAGATTAAAAGCAAGTACAGGAGCTAGTGGGGTTAAGATTTATCAATCACAGTAACAGCTCATACTCAAACCAGATAATAAAACGGGGGGTGGCAGATGTTTGTTGACTTTTAGGCCTTGAATAGAATAACATTACCAAATAGGTATCCAATTCTTGTAATAGAGGAATTAATGGCTGAGTTGCATGGAGAGACTTATTTCACTAAGCTGGATTTGAAGTCAGGGTTCCATCATGTTCAAATGAGGGTAGAGGACATTGGAAAGACAGCGTTCAAGACTCGCGAGGGGTGCTATGAATGTGGACAAGCCATTTGGATTGATAATGCGTCAGCAACCTTCCAAGAAACAATGAACAATATTTTCTGATAAATGTTGAGGTAGTATTAGTGTTTTTTGATGATATCCTTCTTTACAAGAGGATGGGAGGAACACCAGGCAATGTTTCCATAGCTGCTACAATTAATGAAAAACAATATATTGTATGCCAACAAAAAGAAATATTCTTTTGGGATGAGGATGGTGGAGTATTCGGTGCATGTGATTCCAGAAGAGGACGTCTCCATGGACCAAAATAAGTTGGAATATGTGGTGAGTTGGTGAGTGTCATGGAATGTTGAAGAGGTAAGGAGATTTCTTGGCCTTTCTCGGTACTATTGACAATTTATATGGGATTATGGTAGAAAATAGGTTCCTAGGAATAGCTAGAGTATATTAAATCTTCCTTTAACAGGAGTTGCAATAGGAAAGTAATAGAAACTAAAAAGGGAAATACCCTTACAATGGAAATTAGAGGACCTTGTCAAATCATCTTGACTAAAAATCATAGGTCTAGTTCAGTTTTGGTCAGCCCTCACCCTCCCACCCTGCCCAGCCCTCCCCCTCCCCCCGGCCCAGCCCTCCACCTGCCCATCCCTCCCCTCCCCCCATGCCCAGCCCCTCCCCCTCCCTCCCCACTGCCCAGCCCTCCCCCCTGCCCAGCCCTCCCCCTACCTAGCCCCCCTCCCCCTCCCCCTCCCCCTCCCCCCTGCCCAGTCCCCCTCCCCCTCCCCCATGCCCAGCCCCTCCCCCTCCCTCCCCACTGCCCAGCCCTCCCCCCCCCTACCCAGCCCCCCTCCCCCTCCCCCCCTGCCCATCCCTTTCCCTACCCAGCCCCCCTCCCCCTCCCCCCTGCCCAGCCCCTCCCCCTCCCTCCCCACTTCCCATCCCTCCCCCTGAAACTCCCTGCATGAAAGGACATATTGTGGGTAATTGATTTGTAGAGAATAAATGTATGGATGAAAGGACAGTTTCATAAACTAAAATGAAACAGAACACAAAATGAAATAGAACACAAAATGTATGGATGAAAGGAAAGTTTCATGAACTAAAATGAAGCAGAACACAAAATGCACCCAACTTGTGAACTAAACAGAAACAGAACTCAACATGGACTCAAAAAATGAACTGAACTGAAACATAGCACAAAACGGACCCAAATCAAAAGAAATCCTTTGTAATCTGTAAAACAGAACATATTATGGGTAATTGATTTGTAATATGTAAAAATTACGTACCTACTCAAGAATGTTAAACATTTATGTCAAAAAACACACTAATCAGAAGAAATGTTTACCATTTTTAGATGATAGTAATGTTAAACATGTTTTTAAAAAAATTTACAGATTATAGATAGCAGAAATCACAGTAATCCGAAGATAACATGAAAAACTTCTTTGCCATCAAATTTTAGAATTGCTGGTTCTTAATATGTTTTACATACTAAAAAATTGTAAAAATACGGAAAATTACACTTGGTGCATACATAAGGCCTGATTCTGAGATAAAGGTCTTGGTCGGCTTGCTTCAACAGGTTGTCGAATGTGACCAAATCATATCCCCCTTGGTGATAGTACTTCAGGAAAATAAAAAAGACAATAGTTAAAACAAATATAAATTTCAAAAAGTACATGAAACACTACTTTCCTAGAAGATGCAGCAGAATATTATATCAAACAAAGCTGCATACTGTCAGTAGGAACCAACTCATAATATAAAATCCACATAATGTGAGTTTATCCTCTCTTAACACCCTGTAAAAATTGGTTCCAAATCAGTAAAACAGAATTGTAACCATGAAGACAAGATATAAAATACATGCTCTAGTATATATATTTTTTGGTTGTAGTGCAGTTGAAGGTAATTTAGGATTCACTGGGATTTTATGCAAGAATTAGTTAAAAATTTAACTATATATGAAGAGAACACAAAAAATATAATACTAAAGAGAAGCATAAGAAGGGAGATGAGGAAAACGAAAAGGAGAATTTTGACATAAGTTAAAATAAAAGACCATTAGAGTAAACCATATACCTAAAAAGCAGTAAAAAAACTTATTAACAACTCACTATAATACAAATTAGAAAATAACCAAAAATAGACAGGTTTTAGCAAATTATCTATCATATCTGGAAACCTTGTAACCACTAAAATGAAAATTTTGAAACAGATTGGGAACACTTGTCAATCACCAAAGTAATACATATATGTTTCAACTTTAACTATCAAATATGGAACCATTGTAACCACTGAAGGGAAACATATATGTCTATGTTATGTTCATTCATCCCAATTAACAGAAATTTTCAAACAGTCTGAATAGAAATAGATAGGTAGCGACTGAAGTATCGACCTTATTCTCAATCACATCGCTCAATCTGCTTTGAAGATACTTCTTTAGCTACTTCAAGTAGCAACAATAAAGCCCGAAAGATTCTCCCCAAAATGAATCAAAGATATCTACTATGATCAATGATGAAGCTTACTTACATGGAATGAATAGGAATTGCTGATCTTTCTAAAGGCATCCACCAGAAGCGTGAAAGAAAAGAATAAAAAGATGTCAGTTTTTGTCTAAAAATAAGACGATATAAGTACATTCTATGTAATTTGTATTAGTCAAAAAACAATATCCATTGGATATGATCATAAATAATGTAGATATGATGTTTATAAAATTGAAAGTGAAGTCACCATGAATATAATTGATAGAGAAAAATTATCTGAACTTGACTATTCCTACACATTTGTTTGAATGAACGAAACATTTCTAATAGTAATTTTATATTAGGAAGGGGAAAAGGCCCATGAAACAACCCCAACCCAAGGTTCATATGGTGTCAATCGAAAATTTACCCAAATTTCACCGTCAATGTCAAAATCTCAGACAACAACTGGTATGAAACTGTATTAAAAATGCACATAAGTTGGAAACCATTGTTAAAAATAATTCATGACATCTAAAAGTTAATACATGAGACCTAAATAAATAGTACAAAAAGAAGTGGTTTTGAATTGTTTCTTACCAGTTGTACCACATGAAGTGGATATTGAGAGGGGTTGACTTACAGACATCATCATTTGAAAAGGATTTATTGTGGTGGCATTAGAGGTAATATGACAGGAGCACACCATCTACAATTCGATTTTCGGAGGGGCGGTGCACCGGATTCACAGTAACCATGCTTTGAAAATGAATTATTTATGCCTATACAAACTAATGAATTTAGTTAAACCACTAATTAATGGTTAACTGAAAATCTTGTATTATAACTCCATTTAGAACTTACATGTGATATTGAGCACATGCATATTTAGGCTACTAATTATCAAATTGAGTTTGAAAAATGGGTTGGCAGTTTACCTCTTGCATGTTCAGTGAGAAAATATGTATAATCAAGACTTCATACCCACTGGTTAAATGGGAAATCCAATCTTTTCAGAATTTTATACCTAAAACTAAGTAAAAAATATAAAAAATAATAAAAATCATTAATTTTAAAGTCTCTCCAACAGATATTACTAAAATCTGTGTAATTTTAAATTATGCTGAAAGTGAACAATCCCACTATCATTCTTAGCATATTGAAAGAATTTGACCTCAAACCTTTGTAAAAATGTCAGCATCATGCTACCTAGTATTGCAATTGAGACATGATTTTTAAACAACATTATGAGATAGGTATTGTCACAATAAATTAAAGCATATACAACTTGATTAAAACCAAGGAATTATTGAACTAATTGCCACAAATTTATATCCTATAATAAAGTGTTTTAAATGACTTTTTCTCTCCAGTTTATAGTATCTATTCAATTATAATTTGAAGGAAAATAAGGGGCTTAGATAAATTGAACTTTACATGACTGAAAGGGTGATAAAACTCTTCCAGTGGTTTTGAATGACTAAAGTTGAACACTGTTTTAACATAAATACATAGCCAAATCGTTTAAGTCATCAAAGTCCCTATCATAATAACTGTGTAAAACCAAACAGGTTTAGAATTTATTCTTTATTTTAAAACAAACCATAAATTATTTTGGATGGAGGAATGCATAATTTAGGGTGACAAGGAATCATGGGTGGGTGAAATGTAGGAAGAAGTCACCCATCTTTAGTATATATAAATATGCATGACATGAGGATAATTGTGCTCAAGAGACACATATGAAAAACATACAGAACAAAAGGCACTATGCATGCACCTAGTGGTGTCCAGTACTCAAACCACTGAAACAGAAATGTAAGTACACAAGAATAGTATATAATGCACCAAGTTGTAAGAAGTGTATGAAAGGTGAATGCATAGGGATGAATTGTTTTTTGTAGTTATTGTGTAATCATGTATAATAAATGAAATTATAGGTTTCAGGGTTGAAGAGTGAGTGACCATGAATCATGAAACATTGTGAGGTTTTTGTGTGATGAGGAGCTCTTATTGAGGAAAACACATGATCATATATGCATGTATGTAGAAAATTAGGATTTGGATTTTAAAATGGTATATTTCTTATTGATTTGTGACATTCATGGTTAAACATATTTTATTGATAAAAGGATAAAATAAATCACTATTTTTAATAGATACTATCATTGATCAAATTATCCATTTCTAACAAAGTTGATAGTAGATTTATGAGATATATATTAAGGCTCTCAACTCACTGGCTCCTAAAATAAAAACTGTACATGTAGCAATTTTTGAGACACGTGTATTGAGTGTTTGAAGTGGAAGTTTATTTTGAAAAATAATGAAAAGTAAAATAGTAAAAGTTGATGGGAGATATAGTTTATGGATCAAGAGGATGAGGGGGGCCTTGCATTCTATGTACATTAATCTGGACAAGAAGACATGTTTCCCGAGTATTCAAAAGAAAATGAATTTTCAAGGAGTTGGACCTGGGTGACTCTTCTATTAATATTTTTCAAGCTTGCACTCCTGTCACAAGTTCCCCATCCTCTAATTTGGATGATAACTCATCAGTTCCTTCTCCTATGAAAAAGAAACCTTCTACTCTATAGACTTTTGTTTCCAATAGACACTCTTCAACTCATCATCATCTCTGTCTTCGGAATTGTGTTCAGAATAGATCTCAGTGTCATTCCAAATCTAAATCCAGGCCTGTAATGAAATTTTATAAGGGTCTGGGAGCAGTGCCAGAAAACTATTCCTTCGATGATTAATCTCCTCCTATAAAACTCCCAGATTGTGGGTTGTCCAGTAAAAGCAGATTTTATCTCCAATGATTTTTGTCTTCAATATGTTTCTATGGTTGTAGTTCTTGAATCCAAACAGTTTTCTTCAAATATCAAAGACTATGATCATCATTTGAGAACAAGAATGAATTATCATTGAATAAAATATTTTAAAATCTTCAAATACTTTGTAAATTTTAAAACATTTATGGATACACATATGAATAATGTTGGTATATGTCAAACCAAGATAAAACCTATGTATATGAAAGGATAAGGCCACAATAATAGATAGACATGGTACTAATTAGGGAGATCTTGTATCCTAAAGATAGAAACTAATGTTTTAATTAGTTTTATGACCAGTAATAATATTTTTTAAATAATAAAAATGATAAATATGAATCTTGCATGAAGAAAATAATGAACCCAAGAAATCCATAGGAAAATCATTCATAGAGATTCTAAGTGAACATTTAAGGAATTTTGAACATTTGGACAAGAAGTTATCAGAAATTTACACATTATATTTAGCTGGGTAGATTTATTTCCTACTCTATCGACCATAATCGGTCAAAAATAATTTTGAATCTTTGGATAAATTTGTATATACCCTAAGTAGAATGACATCTATAAAAAAATATTCAAGAAATTCTAGAAAAATGATGGAAATTGAAGTGAAATGACTAGGGGAAATAAAAATCATCCACTTATTCAATGAAAATCATCTCGCAGAAAGTGTGTAGTCAACTTGCTGAGGAATTTGATATAATAATCGGTGATTAGTTTAAAAAGAATAAAAAATCAAGGAGAAAAAATTACAAACCTAAATGCAATGAATCGGCCGGGACGTTGCCGGAGGAGAGGGATCCTACAGGGGGAAGGGGCACGTCGCTGGAGCTGGAGGAAGGGAGGCGAAGGCCGAGACGTTGAGGTGGAAATTCAGGCCGGGAGGTCGAGGTCAGGAGCGGATGTGGAGTCCGGAGTGGGGATGAGATGGTCGGGTACCGGTGGTCGGATGTCCATGAGGCGGAGGTCGGAGAGGGGAGTAGAGGGCTGGGAGGCAGAGGTCAGATAGCCGAGAGGCAGTGGTCGGGGAGGGGGGGATAGGTCCGGAGGCGGAGGTTTGGAACCTAGGGTTTGAGCGGGGGAGCAGGAGAGTGAGGAGGAGGGGGAGCACAAGACGGAGTGAGAAGATCCCAATGGGGGGTGAAATTGTGGATTGAATACCCGCGGTTCTAAAAAAACCGTGGGTATTGATAAAAAAAGAAGGCATATCCCCACGATTTATAAAACCGTGGGGATAGAGGTGTGGGGATAGACCCCCTTTCCAGTAGTGACCAACAATTAAACTGCAATCCCCGATATGTCTTCCATGACATAACACATTCCAAACTCACATTAACCTAACCCGATGTTTCACTGAAACAAGGGCTTAAAAAATGCACACACAACAATCCTTGTTTGTTCGGGTGAGAAACAATAGAAGTAAAGAACTCTTAAACTCACCTTCCTCTAAAATGGAATATTTTGATGTTTTTACAAGGGATACATTCTCCCAACATAATAGGGACTCTCGGAAGATTTCACGACTTTCACC
This sequence comes from Viscum album, assembly GCA_963277665.1. Classification (NCBI taxonomy): domain Eukaryota; kingdom Viridiplantae; phylum Streptophyta; class Magnoliopsida; order Santalales; family Viscaceae; genus Viscum; species Viscum album. The sequence continues at coordinate 272,009,109 of OY728145.1, read as the reverse complement.
TATACGGTCAATCGAGCACATGACATCATAAGTCATCACCGAACAAGAACATTGCGACTGATATAAAAAATGCATGGAGAGGGACCTTATACGACATCCCCAAACAACACACTATTCTAAAAAGTGGCTACAATATCATATCATGACAATATTTCCCACATCGGTGGTTTAACATGAGCTCATGCTTCATAGAAACTCTGAATAACCCAAAGGCCCTCTTAGACACCATAGAGACACTCATCCACACTAACAACCCTAGACCACATCCACCTTCAATGAATTAGGAAACTTAAGAAACTAACGTCTCTTTCTACCTTCCATGAAAACTCTCCTATTACATGAGGATCTAAAAATCAAAGAAAGGAATGGGTGTAGACTCAACCTACAGATCTAGAGAAAAAAAATATTCCTTATATTGATCAACTGGAGGATTTTCGAATGGAAAAACAATCTGGGTTGAACTTAAATTATGCATTAACCCTTAATGGGGGCATACCTTATCCAACAAGAGAACCTAAAGACCCAACCAAGCTGGTCCATTGGTAAAAAAGAGCCACAAACCAGATCCAAACACATGAAGGGATCCACCGTGAAGGTGTCCTGAAACATATCTCAGAGGAGACTACTAACCGGTCCTTCTACCCAGCTTACCGACCAAACACAAACTCAAAACACAGTTCGAACAGGAGGGGTTATTGGACTCAAAAAATCCCACAACATCAACATTTTCCAAAAAAACACATAATATAAACCATATCAAACAATTCATCAAGACATCTTGTTTCTCTTTAAAAACCTTTATTTCAAAACTAATGGTTCAGCGGTTAGCGCATCAACCAATGGTACCTCATTAGCCTTACACATGCATGTTTCTATGCCACACCAGGCACCCTCCTCATATCCATCCCGACACTCATCCAGTCATGTCATAAACCATCCATATTCCCATATAACCTCATGCATGTGGTTTCTCATGAAAATAAAAAAGGTTAAAAGAAAAATTCTTTACACTTTTCAAAACCAAAATGGTCAACCAACACATCCTTTTTCTCAAAACTGCTAACCACGAGATCAAAAATCCCAACTCACATCTTAAAAAACTTTTCAGAAAGACACAAACATTTTGAAAATAACTCACTTTCAAGATATTCCCATCAATTTCTAAACATCTCATCCCATGAAAACACCCTTTGATTGTTTAGAAAACTCTATTGGGAACACTTTTCAAAAAAAACTTCAATATAGTTCATGCTTTCAAAAGAGGTGTTAGCACACCATTTTCAATTTCAAAACAATTATAAAAATTCAGTTCCACCATTTCATAAATAAAACCATTCCCTCTTTATTTGAAAATCATTTCACAAAAACTTTACAATTCTTAAAACCAAAGTACCAAGATTTGAAAACCTAAGAACAAAACAATGTGAGAGGAAACTAGTTTCAGTGGGTGATTTGGGCATATGGTTGGCATCCATACTCCAATCACTTAACTGTCACAGAGAGTGTTCTATGGAATATCATTGGCTCCACATGGATTTCCAGGACCTGCGAGCTCACTAGCACCATTAACCCAACTCTCTTTTCATTTCCCCTAATCATCATCGAACCAAGAAAACCAAAGGACTTAGATAAATCCCGACTTCTCCTAGAAACATGAATCCCATTATGAGGTGTGGTGATCAGGAAAACTACCCATATATTGATCAACTGGAGGGTCTTTAAATGGCAAAACAATATGGGTTTCACTTCAACTGTGAACTAACCCTTAATGAAGAGTAAATTATCCGACGATTGAACCCAAGGACCGAACCAAGATGGTCCATTAGTCAGGATATACCGCAAAACATATCCAAACATGTGAAGGGAACCATGATAAAGGCATTCCAAAAAATTTCTTAGAAGATACCACTAATCGGCCCTTCAACACAGCTTACCAACCAAACACAAACCCAAAACACAGTTCAAACAGGAGGGGTTATTTGACTCAAAACATCCCACAACATGAACATTTTCAAGAACACATAATACACACCATCCCAAACTAGTCATCAACACATCATGTTTTTCCTTTAAAATCATCTTTTTAAAAATAACGGGTTCAACAGTTAGTGTATCCACCAATGGTATCCCATGGGCCTCACACATGCATGTTTCTGTGCCTCACCGAGCACCCTCCTCATATCCGTCCCGAAACTCACCCAATCATTCCATTAACCATCCATCATCCCATATAACTCCATACATGTAGCCTCTTAATGAAATTCCAATGTTTAGTACAAAAACTCATTCCACTTTTCAAAACCATAAAAATCAACCAATACTTCCTTTTTCTCAAGACTGCTAACCATGAAATCAAACCCAAATTACCTCATTAAAAAAACTTTTTAGAAAGGCACAATCATTCCAATTAAAACTCACTTTTAATTTATTGACATCAATTTCAAAACATATCATCCCATTAAACCACCTTTCAATAGTTTAGAAAACTCTATTGGAAACACTTTTTTAAAACCAACCTTGACATAGTTCATGCTTTCAAAAGAGGTGCGAACACACCATCTTCCATTCCCATAAAATTATGAAAATTCAGTTCTCCATTATCAAAAATCTAACCATTCCATCTTTATTATATAATCATTTCACAAAAACATTATGCTTATTAAAACCAAGTCACTTTAAAACCAAAGTTCCCAGATTTTAAAAGAAAAGAACACAAGACAATGCGAGAGGAAACAAGTTTCAGTGGGTGACTTGGACATGTGGTTGGTGGTCATTTCCCAATCACTTAACCATCATAGAGAGTGCTCTAGGGAAATATCCCTGGCTTGACATGGCTTGCCAGACCCTGCGAGCTCATTGAGACCATTAATGCACTCTTTTTCATTTCCATTAATCATCATCAAACCAAGAAAACCAAAGGACTCAGAAAAGTCTTGACTTCCCCTGGAAACTTGAATCTCATCATGAGGTGTGGTGATCAACCAACCTAATCATAACGAGCATTACATGTCCATAAAATCCTAACTCCTGACTATCCTGACTGTTCCCTAAATAATATGACCCCAGGAGAGCAAACCTCCTTTGATACCATTTTGTCACGAACCAAATCTGGTTTCCACCAAAACCGGCATCAAACCTAGCCTATGAAAAGGCCTGAAAGGAATTCCCGATCCCCATGGGATGTCACAAGTTCCCAGGTATCATAAAATGAGAATTGGGAATGATTTACCTGAGTATATAAACATAAAACAACAAAAGAATCCAATAAAATGAATCTGGATTTTTCAAACCAAACAATCTTTTAAAAAAAATCAGAAATGAATTAAATATTTTAAAACAACTCAACAAGACTATAACAAAGGTAAAAAACCAAAAGTAAACATCCCATGAACTCCCATGGAAAGGTTCATCGCCCACAATCCATCTCCAGAAGACTTCACCACTAAGGACCTACTAGAAACCCAAACCACTGGATCTAAAAATTATACCCAAACCGTGAGAAAAAAAATAACCAAGTATACATACACCCAAGGGTGTAAGTAAGGTGTGATAAAATGCATAGTAGGATAACACCACTAAGAGATTCCATGTGATAAACATTCAAAGACAAAAAGCATACATGTTTTCAAAAACATGTAATTTCTCATTACAATTTATAAAAGTTGCAACTTAAAAAATCAGTTTTCAAGTGGGATAATTAAAAGAATCAACAATTTTTAAATAAATGACAAAACTACTGAATTTTCCAGCCAAATATACCATATATTTATGTTAAGTATAAAGGATATAATGAGCACAATCAATATGAAATAACCCCTAGGCACTAGCTCATTGTGGGTCCCAGTTACCTCGTATCTCGGTGAGAGTAACCATCACAAATATTAGTTCTCATGCATGATCCACTAGTAGGGAACATACCCATAACCTAGTGGTCCCTAATAATCATCATCATAGTTTAGTTAGAGTTTTAATTTTTAATATTGCTAAGTGAAACTGAGGCCAAACCCCACGGATTCACTAGCATACTAATACACGTCCACCCACCTTGATACCCGGGGTTTCCCTTTATGCTCAAACAAGTTCAACAAGTCAAGAAATATAATTTGAAAATGAAAATATCATTTAATCATCAAAAAATCACCAAAACTCCCACATTTATACCACACAAGTCATAAAAGTCAACTTTTCTTTCAAATTGATTTGAAATTCGACTCACACCAAAATACCCCACAATACTTTTCAAATTTCTTTAACACTTCCACAAATCCATTAAAAAGTTTTATAAAACCATTCCAATATATTAAAACTCACATAACAGCCCACTCACATGTTACATAATACCCTTTCTCATAACCAAAATCCATTTTTCACATCACACTCACACAAAACATCCCACATCACTTCCACATCTCTTACACAGTTTAGTAAATCCTTCAAACATTTTTGTAAAACATTTCCAAGATGGAACACATCACAAAACAGTCCCTCTCACATTTAAGATGGACTATTTAAAAATATACACACTCCAAAACATTTATCCAATATGGTTTCACAACTTACATAAATCATTAAATCATTTAAATATTTCATAAAACAATTCCAAAGAGTATACCAAATCTTTGTTCATAAAACCAATTTAAAAACCATATTTCAAGGAAATAAACACACTAAAACACTACCAAAGTAGAATTGGAATCCCTAGAGACATTTATAAAACCACGTTCATGTGTTGTAAAATCACCTTGGATAATACCAAGAAATATACAAATGAAAACACTCATTTTCATAAAAATATCTAAAGAACAATAACAACGTTTTACACAACAATCCTATTCCAAAAACCCACTTCCAAGGCCCACATGACACTAAGGAATTAAAAAAACAGAATTTTCATCCACTTTCAAAAACTAATAAATCAATTTCATATTTTATAAAACTACCACAAAAGATACCACATGTGTTACATTCGAAAATATCACAACATCAACAAAAATGCAATTATAAAACTAAATACTTAACCAAATCCCTCAAAAATGGTTTTCTCACCACACGCAGCATATGGGGAACATGAAAAACCAGTAAAAAAAGAAAACTATCTCATCAAAGAATGGTTAACCATTTAATCAACTACTGAAAGTGTTGAATCCCTCAAAACTTGGTGTAAAACATCAACCGCACCACCGCTGCACCACAAGGAATATAAATTTTTCCCTAAATCCCAATATTTGACCCAAAAGACACCAAATCATACCATAGGTTCTAACCCGTACTTCTGTACATTTTAGAACATAATGAAAGAGGGAGGAAACCCAAAGAGAAAAGGAAGAAACCAAGAATGAATCACATACCTTGAAAAATATTGAAGCAATCACCCCACATACACAAGTATCTGAATTTGAAAACAGACAATCATTCAATGGATATTCGAAAAAAGTTTAAGAGATCATTTATGAACAAGAATGATGGAAAAGAGTAAGAAATGAAGGAGTTACGAAATAATCAATTTACCTCTTCAAATCTGGGAGATTTGAGAAATTCGTAAAAGTTTCATCCTAATTCGCGATGAAACTGAGATCCAAAGAGTGGGAGGAGAGCATGGGGGCACGCCTTGGTTATGTGGTCTTAGGGGGATAGTTGGAATCACATAAAAAATTAAATATTGAAGGAGATATTAAAGAATTAAAAAATATTTTTAATGCAGGAAATGGGCTTCCAGGCAGGCCTAATCCCTTAAATAACAACCCATATCCACCATGATTATGGATTCCTTATCACAATCCAGCCTGGGTACCCTGGTAACCCGATAACCAAGCCAACTCTGACATATCCCGGAGGGCGTTCCCGATCCCCACAGGTCGGCGACTAGTACCTAGAATCATAAAACATACAAGTAGGAATGATTTTGGCAACAAGAATGTGGAAACAAAAGGAAACAAAGAAGTATGCATAACAAAAGAAACTCCATTGGGAGTGATGTACCAGAATACAACATGGCATGAAAATCCAAAGTAATACAACCCAAGTACTAAAATGGGAAAACAACCCCAAGGTCCCAAGGACACAACTCACCAAGACCAAAACTCAATAGTTGGATCCACCTCCAAGCAATCCCTTCCCTTTGCTCGAACCAGGAAGAAGAAAGTCTACAAACACCTGAAGGAAAAAGTAGGGTGTGATCCTAAGCCCATAAGGATATGACCAATGATTACATAAAAGATGCCAAATATAGATTATCCAAATAAAAGCTTCAATTTTAAAGTAAAAAGGTTTGGCAATTCAAAATCATATTTAAACAAAACATGCTATACATTTTCAAAATATTGGGAAATAAATTAAGAAAGGATTTACAATGATAGAATATTTCTAAAAAAATGGATTTAATAAAACATTTATATAAAATAGTTTGTATAAATTCAGCAGGCATGTAAAGCAGTTCAAAAGCATTGGAATAAATTTATATCTCAAATAAAAATAAATAAGCGAGAAACATGGTCATCTTCCAAAAGGTACGATAGTATTTACCAGCTATAGGATTCTGCACTCTCTATATGAACTCAGCAAGATGTGTATACACAAGTCCCTATGACACTGGCTAAAGGAGACTCATCACCAACCCTTCAGGGATGTGACCCGCCACAAGTATGTTTTAGAATGTTGTCGTAGCGTAGAGTGTATCCAAATAACTCACTAACTACCTAAGGATTTCATGTGCTCTTACACGATGGGAGAACTATTTTAAGACTTCTTAAAATACGATCATTCTGATTCTTCCATTTCAAAAATGTCAATCCCTTTCCATTTAAAACCAAAATAGATTTTATTACAAAACATGCATTTCCACAAGATAAAACCATTAGGTTTCTATCAAATCATTTTAATCCATTTTCAAGAGTTTGAAATCCATTCAAAACCAGTTTTATCATTACACAATTTATTTCCACAATTAAATTCAACAATTTAATTAAAATCATTTCCATCAAATCCACAATTTAAATTAAAAATTTTAAATCACCCAATTTTCATAAACACACCCAATTCGATAAAATTGGGGGTTTTCCAAATTTCCATGCCAAAACCATTTCAAATAACTTGATTCACTGGAATTATGTTTTTACCAATTTAATTGAAAGCATATTTGAGCAATTGAATTTAAATCTACAATTGAAATAAATCAAGCAATACATGGATAATCAATTTGGAAAGTCGGGACGGAACCACCCACCTCAAGGTCGTTGATGTCAGCGACAAAGATAAACCATTATGTGTGGTTCAATACACCTTCTCATGACCTAATAATAAAAACGTCGACATTCCAAAGTTCGATGTTCGTCAAGGAGTCCTGGGACAAAAACATCTATTTTATTTCACAAGGAAGTAAAATATTACATGTGATTACATTTTCTTTCCCCTGAATAATTACAAATTATTGATTAAAATATCAAATGCGATAATATTTTATCTCTCTTGGGTAATTTTCAAATTATCATTTTGATTATCACATGCAATAATAGTTCCATCCTCCTTGATAAAATTACAAATTATCATTTTATGTCAACGAATATGTTCAGAATATTTTCCTCAGAATAATTATAAACCACATTTGATATTATAATATCTTTAAAATAAAATGATAACACATGTGGTAGCCTTTATAATTATTCATATATAATTTAAATAATTATCATTCGATAAATTCTTTTAATAATTATCATTTGGGAATCTTACGATTATTCATTATAATTATCATTGGATAATTATTTGTAATTATCCTTTGATAATTTTTATAAATTACCATGATAATTTAATGAAATTATCATTTGATTAATCTTTAAAATTATCCATGAAAATTTCAAGAAAATATTTCTTTATTAAGATTACCATTATCTTTAATAAATCCTCACAATTGTCCTTTACTAAATTTGGTGCAATGGTCCTTTAATAATTTAAAACAATTATCCCATGAAAATTTTACAAATTATCATTAGATAAAACCATGTTATTATCTTTTATAATTATTTCTGATAATTTGCATCATTGTCTATTGATAATTCAAATCAATTTATCATTTAATTAATCTTTTCATTTAACTAGTGATAATTATTTCAATAATTACACTATTATAATTTCACAGAAATTATCATTATATAATTCTATATAATTATCAAAGCCAATTTCCCAAATTATTCTTAGTTAATTTTTTTATTAAATATATTTTGATAATCCAAAACCTATTTGAAATATAAATTAATAATTTTTGGATTATATTTGATAATTTATGACTTTATAATATTATTTAAAATCCACCATTTTTTCATTAGATTTATTATATATGAGAATAAAAGGATGAATATAGAAGATGAAAGAAACTAACCTTTCTTCTCCTTTTTTTTCCAGGCACCATGCGCAACAAGGTTTTTCATGGACTGGTGTGCCTAAATCTGATGACAACAAAAAGGGGGTTCATGAATCATGCCTAGAGGACTTCTGCAACCAATAAGACTTGACAAGAACAACCAACAGGAGGATCAAGGTGTTCTGCGACTTGAGTGTCCTAATGATGGATCATTTAAAACCTCATTTTAAAACATCCGATTTAACCCATTATTTAACATAAAATTAGTTACGGAGTTATTAATTTCACCTAATCAATGTGTAGCTGACTGAAGCGGATGAAAACGGTTGAAAAATGAAAGTTTCAGAAGTTAAAACCATCAAAATAGAGTTTTTATGTTCGGGGAAGAAGAAGCAACATCAAAGGTAATTGACATATATTTTTTTATTAATTAATTTAATCATTAAATTATTAAATAACTTAATTTGACAAGCATACAAACCAAATGATTGTTGCTAATGAATGTTATGACTGGACTTGGGAAAACACTCCATTCCAGACACAATGATAGTCTCTAATTTCTCATAGGATTCATTGTTTGAGAGATATTAATTATTTATTAATTAAAAATTGGAACAATTAATTAATTAAAATAATAATGGTTATTCTTGTGAGTGAGGTACGCAAACACCCGATGTGAAAAAACGTTACACCTTTTTTAGGGTAAACACCACGTTCTGGACCCATCGGTGGTCCTTGATTTCTCATACAACGCACCATTTAAAATATATTAATGATTTATTAATTAAAAATCTGAATAAAAATTTTATTAAAACAAAAAGTGTTATTTTTGTGAGCGAGGCACCCAAACGTCTAACGCTGACAAATGTTATACCTCGCCTAAGGTAAACCCCTCATTCCGGACCCATCAGTGGTCTCAGATTCCCCATATGACACACCAGTTAATAGATATTTAATTATTTTTAATAAATAATATGTTAAATATTATTTAATAACTTTATCTCATGAGTGAGACAACCGAATGTCCAGTGCCATCGAATGTTATACCCCTCCTAGGGTAAACACCAGATTTTCAAATTTAACAGTGGTCTCAGATTTCTCAAATGACGTATCATTTTGGAGTTATTCCAAAATTTTGAAAGAAAAATGTGCACTTAATATATTCTGTTTAACAATTTTATTCCAACTTCGCCGAGATTTTTCGGGCCTCAGAAACTCATACTTACTCAATGCTTAACTCAAAAAATATTTAATTTAATATTTTAGAGTGTTAATTGGGTGTTTTAAAATTCCGAAATGTGTTTAAAAAAATGAAACTTTTCACTGATAAACCAATATTCCCATTTAAGGTAATAATAATTTAACACAAGATGGTTTAGGAATACCTGGAATAGTAACGGGATGTTATAACCTCCCCACTATAGGAACTTTTTGTCCCAAGAAAGACTAGGAAGAAACCTCCAACTCAAAAAGACAAGGCCACTGTTCTCCAATCAGTGACACCCACTCTCACATCTCATGAGAATTAGAATCATTCTTCCATATCATTTAGACTATAGGTAATGTCCTCTCACGAAGTACCTTGGTATTAGAATCATCAACCATGACTGGTCGTTCAGTCACAGATAAAACAAGATTCACTTCAAGATCACACCAACTCAGAACATGAGATGAGTCAGATAAATGTATTCAAAATTGAGATAAAAGAGGCAAATTATGTATCAACGTCATTTGTGGTGGTAGTGATAAATGGTAAAAAACATTCCCCACATAATCAACAACCTCAAAAGATCCCACAAAACTTGGAGTAAGCTTCCCTTGCCTATCAAGTCGTCAATAACCCACCCAGGGTGAAACCTTCAAGAATACATAGTCACTAAATATGAAGCTTCAAGCTTTAGAATGTCTTGGTGATTCCTAGATGAAAAACCCATTGGAAATTATGACAATCCCCCATTATATCATTTCTTGTTGATAAAGGTGCAATATAACAGATTTGATAACATAGAACACCCTCTTGAGAGAACAACCACTGGGCATCAGTCTCTCCACCATTAAGAGAGTCTCTGATGCTTATATAATTTTTCAACAAGATTCTATTCCTGAAGAATCATCTCGATAAGGGAAGATTTCAGATAACCAATAGCTTTCATAGAGGAGATAAATGGTGCTTCCCAACGTGACACACTTGGGTGAATAAAGGATTTCTCAAGAAGATAGTCCAACTGGGAAATTATTTCTTTTAGTTCTGCTGGAGATGTTTGGTAAGAGGGAAAATAAAATGGTTGAGTATCTAGAATCAAGTCAATAGAAAACTCATCCTCTCTTACTAGAGGTAAAACAGAAAAAATCAGAAGGAAACACAATGGGAAACCTGACGACAACTGGAGGGATATCACCACCTAAAGAATCTCACTCGAGATCAAAAGTAAACACTAATATCACTTTCCCCAACTCTAGATAAACATTTATGACTCTTTTTGACCTTAGGTCACATTCTACTTGACTGACAAGAGGCACACCACTGGGTGTAGTAATGTAGACCTGTCAAAGATAAAAATCAAATCGGGCATTATTGGTAATGATCTAATCCATCCTTAATATGACATTACGAGATTTCAAGTCGAGTACCAAAAAACTCCAAACATGTTTGACAACTGATAGAGAGAAGACACAAGAGGGATTACAGAGACCCTACTCTCTCTTTATACCGAGGGGTATAGTAATATCAATTGCCCAAGATAAAATCTACATTGGAAGATTAAGTAGATTAACAGTACGGGTTGAAATAAATGAGTCAAATGCACTAGTATCAAAAAAAATTAGTCACTAACGACAAAGCTATAGTAATGGTACTACTTATGATAGTTGGACCAGTATTTGCTTCCTCTGGAGACTCTACCACTACGTGAAGAAGCTTCGTTCTGGATGCCTGTGGCTAGAACCCTTTTGAACCTGAAGAATTTTATTTCCCTGTAGTTTTTGAAGGTTCTGATGATCTCGTGTTATTATGTGGAGTGGAAAAGTTGTTTCATAACTTCTCCAAGTGCCCTAAACATCTACAGGAGCCATAGTTTTGTTAGCCTACTCAAGCTTGAAAAACAACTCCACATTTTTTTCCAACACCATTGACTCTAGAAATAACTATTCGGTGAAAAGAACCTTGAAGTCCATCCAATCTAATCCCTCATGTTTCATTGTCATAATTATCGTGTCCCACCATCTCCTTCTTGGTCCAACCAACACAAAGGTGACACACTTCACCTTGATCTCATCTGGTGTCTACAACAACTTAAACAGAAGTTCTATCATGCCCAACCATTCCTCTGCACGTTGAGGATCAGTGGAGCCTTTGAAAACTAGTGGTTTCTGGTGAAATAACTCTTGAGACAAATTTTGAAGCGCACCCCCTAGGTTCCATAGCTAGAGCCTGAATTGGGACTAGAGGTAGTGCATATCCCAGAGCATGGACCGGGCACATAATAACCTCAACTAGGCTTAGGTCCACTGGAGGATTCTCTCTTGATGTTCAGCAGTAGCCCCTTCCTAGACCCCATTCTCACATATTCCTAGAGGCATGATGTTACACAACATCAGAAAACAATAAGGAAGACATTAGATAATGCTCGTACATAGAAATGAGGGAAACATGATCCAAACTGATAGAACATGCATGATTTGGATTTCACTCTATCCAAATCAAAATAGGGAAAATACAAGAACTAATCCACAAGGAGTCTTTCCCTAACCACCTCGGGTGACTTAAGGTTCATTGTGGTGAGAGATGGCCAGGAACTCAATCGTAACTACCTCTTAAGTCCCAATAAGAATAATCAAATGCATATTGTCATCAAGGAAAGATGTATAACCTCCCTCTGATACAACTTTGTCACGAACCAGCCCGGGTACCCTGGTAACCCGATAACCAAGCCGGCTCTGACATAGCCTGAAGGGTGTTCCTGATCCCCATGGGTCGGCGACGAGCACCAGGTATCATGCAACATATAGCTGGGAACAATTTTCACCACAAGAATGCGGAAGGAAAAGGAAACAAAGTAGTCTCCATAACAAAAGAAACTCCACAAGGTGTGACGTACCAGAATAAAACATGGCATGAAAACCCAAAGTAATACAACCCAAGTACTAAAATGGTAAAACAACTCCAAGGTCCCAAGGACACAACTCGCCAAGACCAAAACTCAATAGCTGGATCCACATCTAAGCGATCCCTTCCCTTTTCTCGAACCTAGAAGAAGAAAGTCTACAAACACCCAAAGGAAAAAGTAGGGTGTGAGCCTAAGCCCAATGTGATACCACCAAAGATTCCATAACAGATTCCAAATATAGATTATCCAAATTAAATCTTTAATTTTAAATTAAACAAGTTTGGAAATTTAAAAGCATATTTAAACAAAACATGCTATAAATTTTTCAAAATATTGGAAAATACATTAAGAAAGGCTTTATAATGATGGAATATTTCTAAAATAATGGATTAAATAAAACATTTATATAAAAAAATTATATAAATTCAGCAGGCATGTAAATAAGTTCAAAAGCATTGGAATAAATTTATATCTCAAATATAAATAAACAAGCGAGAAACATGGTCATCTTCCAAAAGGTACAATAGTATTTACCAGCTATAGGATTCCTCACTCTCTATGTGAACTTAGCAAGATGTGTATACACACATCCCTATTACATTTCCCAAAGGAGACTCATCGCCAACCCATCGGTAATATGACCCACTACAAGTATGTTTTAGAAAATTGTCGTAGCGTAGAGTGTATCCAAATAACTCACGAACTACCGAAGGCTTGCATGTTCTCTTACAGGATGGGAGAACTATTTTAAGAATTCTTAAAATATGATCAATCCCATTCTTACATTTCATAATTTTCAATTCCATTCCATTTAAAAACAAAATAGGTTTTATTAAAAAACATTCCTTTCCACAAGATAAACCATTAGGTTTCTATCAAATCATTTTAATCCATTTTCATGAGTTTGAAATCCATTCAAAACTAATTCCATCATTACACAACTTATTTCCACAATTAAATTCAACAATTTAATTGAAATCATTTCCATCAAATCCATAATTTAAATTAAACAATTTAAATAATCCAATTTACATAAACACACCCAATTCAATAGAATTGGGGGTTTTCTAAATTTTCATGCCAAAACCATTTCCAATATCTCGATTCACTGGAATTGAGTTTGTATCAATTTAATTGAAATTAGATTTGAGAAATTGAATTTAAATCAACAATTGGAATAAATCACGCAATACAAGGATAATCAATTTGGAAAGTCAGGATGGAACCACCTACCTCATGGTCGTTGATGTCAGTGACAAAGATAAACCATTATGCATGGTACAATACACATTCTCACGACGTAATAATAAAAACGTCGACATGCCAAAGTTTGAAGTTCGTCAAGAGGTCCTCGGGCCAAAATAACTATTTTATTTCACAAGGAAGTAAAATATTACATGAGATTACATTTTATCTCTCCTAAATAATTACAAATTATTGATTAAAATATTAAATGCGATAATATTTAACCTCTCTTGGATAATTTCCAAATTATCATTTTGATTATCACATTGGATAATAGTTCTAACATCCTTAATAAAATTCCAAATTATCATTTTATGTCCATGAATATGTTCACAATATTATCCTCAGAATCATTATAAACCACATTAGATATTATAATATCCTTAAAATAAAAAGATAACACATGTGGTAACCTTTATAATAATTCATATATAATTTAAATTATTATCCATTGATAAATTATTGTAATAATTATCATTTGGTAATCTCACGATTAATCATTGTAATTATCATTTGATAATTATTTATAATTATCCTTTGATAATTTTTATAAATTACCCATGATAATTTAATGACATTATCATTTTATTAATCTTTACAATTATCCATGAAACTTTCTAGAAAATATTGCTTTATTAAGCTTACAATTATCTTTAATAATACCTCGCAATTTTCCTTTACTAAATTTGGTGCAATGGTCCTTTAATAATTCGAAACAGTTATCGCATGACAATTTTACAAATTATCGTTAGATAAAACCATGTCATTATCTTTTATAATTATTTATTATAATTTTCATCATTGTATATTGATAATTCAAATCAATTTATCATTTATTTAATCTTTTCATTTAACTAGTGATAATATTTTCAATAACTGCACTATTGTAATTTCACAGAAATTATCGTTATATAATTGTATATAATTATCAAAGATTATTTCACAAAATTATTTGTAGTTATTTTATTTAGTCACTATATTTTGATAATACAAAACCTATTTAAAATATAAATTGATAATTTTTGGATTATAATTTGATAATTTAGGTCTTTATAATTTTATTTAAAATCCCCCATTATCTTTTTTAGATTTATTATATAAGAGAATAAAAGGAAGAATATAAAAGATAAAAGAAACTAACCTTTCTTATCCTTCTTTTCCAAGCACCACAAGCAGTAATGTTTTTCATGGAATGGTGCTCCTAAATCAGATGACAACAAAAAGGGGGTTCATGAATCATGCCTAGAGGACTTCCACAGCCTATCACACTTCACATGAATAACCAACATGAGGATCAAGTTGTTCTGCGGCTTAAGAGTCCTAAGGATGGATCCTTTAAAACATCATTTTAAAACATCCTAATTAACCTATTATTTAACATAAAATCAATTAAGGAGTTATTAATTCCAACTAATCAATGTGATGCTGACTAAAACAGATGAAAAAGATTGAAAAATGAAGGTTTCGGAAGTTAAAACAGTCAACAATGGAGTTTTTACATTCAGGGAAGATGAAGCAGTGTCAAAGGTAATTGGAATATATATTTTTATTAATTAATTTAATCATTAAATTATTAAATAATTTAATTTAACAAGCAGACAGACCAAACGTCTGTTGCTAATGAATGTTATGACATGAATAGTGTAAACACTATGTTCCAGACACAACGGTATTCTCGGATTTCTCATAGGACACGCCGTTTGAGAGATATTAATGATTTATTAATTAAAAATCAGAACAATTAATTAATTAAAATAAAAATGGTCATTCTTGCGAGCGAGGTACCCAAACACCCAATGCGAACAAATGTTATACATTTTCTAGGGTAAACACCACGTTCTAGACCCATCAGTGGTCTCAGATTTCCCATACGATGCACTGTCTAAAAGATATTAATGATTTATTAATTAAAAATCCGAATAAATGTTTAATTAAAAGAAAAAGTGTTATTTTTTTGAGCGAGGCATCCAAACTTCCAACGCTAACAAACGTTATACCTCACATAGGGTAAAACCCTCATTCGGGACCCATCAGTGGTCTCAGATTCCCTATTTGGCACATCATTTGAGAGATATTTAATTATTTCTAATAAATACTATATTAAATATTATTTAATAAATGTATCTCACAAGAAGGACATCCAAATGTCTAGCACCATCGAATGTTATACCCCTTCTAGGGTAAACACCATATTTTAGGATATAACAGTGGTATCAGATATTTCAAATAACGCATCATTTTGGAGTTATTCATATATTCTGAATGAAAAGTGTTCACTTAATATATTCTATTTAATAATTTTATTTCGTCTTTCCTGAGCTTTTGCGGGCCTCAGAAACTCATACTTACTCAATGTTTAACTCAGAAAATATTTAATTGAATATTTTAGAGTGTTAACTGGGCGTTTTACAATTCCGCGATGTGTTTAACAAAAATGCTACTTTTAACTAATAAACCATTTTTCCCATTTAAGTTAATAATAATTTAACACAAGATGGTTTAGGAATACCTGATATAGTAATAGGATGTTACAACCTCTCCACCATAGGAACTTTCTGTCCCAAGAAACCCAACGAAGAAATCTCCACCTCAAAAAGACAAGGCCACTTTTCTCCAATCGGTGCCTCCCTCTCTCACATCTCATGAGAATTATAATCATGCTTCCATATCATTTTTACCATTGGTAACGTCCTAAAATGAAGTACCTTGGTCTCAGAATCATCAACCATGACTGGTTGTTTAGTCACAGAGAAAATAGGTTTCACATCAATATCACGCCAACTCAGAACATGAGATGAGTCAGATAAATGTTTTCGAAACTAAGATACATGAGACAAATTATGTATCGACATTAGTTGTGGTGGTAGTTCTAAATGGTAAACAACTTTCCCCACAAAATCAACAACCTCAAAAGATCCCACAAAACTGGGAGCAAGCTTCCCTTGCCAACCAAGTGGTCGATAACCCAACCAGGGTGAAACCTTCAAGAATACATAGTCACTAAATCTAATGCGTCAAGATGTAGAATGTCTTGGTGCTTTATAAGAGCACAAACCATTGGAAATTATGACAATCTCCCATTATATCCTTTCTTGTCGCTAAGGGTGCAACATAACAGTTCCGATAACATAGAACACGCTCTTGAGAGAACGACCATTGGGCATCAATCTCTTCACCATAAATAGAGTCTCTAATGCTTACAGAATTTTTCAACAAGATTCTATTCCTGAAGAATCATCACAAGAAGAAAAGATATCAGATAACCATTATCTTTCATGGTGGAAAGAAATGGCACCACCCAAGGTAACACACTTGAGTGAATAAAGGATTTCTCAAGAAGATCTTCCAACTGGGACATTAGTTATTTCAGTTCTGTTGGAGCTATTTGGTAAGAGGGAAAAGAAATTTGTTGAGTATATAGCATCAAGTAAATGGAAAACTCAACCTATCTTAATAGTGGTAAAACAGAAAAAATCAGAAGGAAACACGATGGGAAACTTGAAAACAACTGGAGGGATATCACCACCTAAAGAATCTCGCTAGAGATCAAAAGTAAACACTGATATCACTATCCACAACTCTAGATAAAAATTTCTGGCTCTTCTTGACCTTAGGTCACATTCTTCTTGAAGTACAATAGGCACACCACTGGGTGTAGTAATGTAGACCCATCGAATATAACAATCAAATCAGGCTTTATTGGTAATGATCCAATCCATCCTGAATATGACATTAAGAGACTTCAAGTTGAGTACCCAAAAAAACTCCATGCATGTTTGAAAACTGATAGAGAGAAGACACAAGAGGGATTACAGAGACCCTTCTCTCTCTTTATACCAAGGGGTATAGTAATATGAATTGCACAAGATAAAATCTCCATAGTAAGATTAAGAAGATTAATATTATGGGTTGAAATAAATGAGTGAGATGCACTTGTATCAAAAAAAGTAGTAACTAAGGACAAAGTTATAGTAATGGTACTACTTATGATCGTTGCACCCATATATGCTTCCTATGGAGACTCTTCCACTACAAGAAGAAGCTTCATTCCAGATGCATGTGGCTGGAACCCTTTTGAACTTGAAGCATTTTATTACCCTGTATCTTTTGAAGGTTCTGATGATCTCGTGTTGTTACGTGGAGTGGAAAATTTTTGGCATAACTTCTGCAAGTTCCCTGAACATCTACTGAAGCCATCGTTCTATCGGCCTACTCATGATTGAAAAAACACTCCCCATATTTGGCCAACACCATTGACTCTAGATAGAACTATTTGGTGAAAATAACCTTGAAGTCCTTCCAATCTAATCCCTCATGTTTCTTTTTCATCATTATTGTGTCCCACCATCTCCTTCTTGGTCCCTCTAACACAAAGGTGGAAAACTTTACCTTGATCTCATTCGGTGTCTACAAGAACTAAAACATAAGTTATATCATGACCAACCATTTCTCAAAACGTTGAGGATCAGTGGAGCCTTTGAAAACTGGTGGTTTCTGGTGAAATAACTCTTGAGAAAAAATTTTAAGAGCACCCCCCAGGTTCCATAGCTAGAGCCTGAAGGGGGATAGAGGTAGTGCCTATCCGAGAGCATGGACCAGGCACATAATAACCACAACTAGGCTCAATTCCACTGGAGGATTCGCTCTTGATGTTCAGAAGTAGTCCCTTCTTAGACCCCATTATCACATATTCTCATAGGCATGATGTTACACAACATCAGCAAACAATAAGGAAGACATTACATAATGCTTGTACATATTAAGGAGGGAAACATGACCCTGACTGATAGAACATACATGATTTGGATTTCAAGCCTTGTATTCAGGCCACATGGCCTTGGGCCTTCGGTCCATGTAATGGGTCTTCCTCTACCCAATCTAAAGTGGTCTTTGATTTAAAAAATAAATTGGGTCTTCGGCCCCAACATTTAAAAAAAGATTTTTATTTCACTCTATCTGAATCAAAATAGGGGGAAAAAACAAGAACTAATTCACAAGTCATCTTTCCCTAACAACCCCAGGTGACTTAAGGTTCATTGTAGTGAGAGATGGACAGGCACTCAATCAAAACTACCTCCTAAGTCCCGACAAGAATACTCAAATTCATATTGTCATCAAGGCAAGATGCTTAACCTCCCTCTGATACCACTTTGTAACGAACCAGCCTGGGTACCCTGGTAACCAGATAACCATGCCAGCTCTAACATTGCTCGAAGGGTGTTCCCAGTCCCCATGGTTCGGTGACTAGCACATGGCATCGTACAACATACAAGTGGAAACGATTTTTGCCACAAGAATGTGGAAGCAAAAGGAAACAAAGCAGTATGCATAACAAAAGAAACTCCACTAGGAGTGATGTACCAAAATACAACATGGCATGAAAAACCAAAGTAATACAACCCAAGTACAAAAATGGGAAAACAACCCCAAGGTCCCAAGGACACAACTCACCAATACCAAAACTCAACAGCTGGATCCACCTCCAAGAGATCCCTTCCCTTTGCTTGAACCTGGAAGAAGAAAGTCTACAAACACCCGAAGTAAAAAAGTAGGGTGTGAGCCTAAGCCTAGTTGATACCACCAAAGATTCCATAATAGATGCCAAATATAGATTATCCAAAGAAACAATTCAATTTTAAAGTATACAGGTTTGGTAAATCAAAAGAATATTTAAACAAAACATGCTATAGATTTTCAAAATATTGGAAAATACATTAATCAAGGCTTTACAATGATGGAATATTTTTAAAACAATGGCTTAAATAAAACATTTATATAAAACAGTTTATATAAATTTAGTAGGCATGTAATGAATTTCAAAAGCATTGGAATAAATTTATATCTCAAATGTAAATAAACAAGTGAGTTACATGGCCATCTGCAAAATGGTATGATAGTATTTACCAGCTATACGATTTTGCACTCTCAATGTGAACTCATTAAGATGTGTATACCCATTTCTCTATGAAACTGTCCAAAGAAGGCTCATCACCAACCCATCGGGGATGTGACCCATCGTAAGTATGTTTTAGAACATTGTCGAAGCGTAGAGTGTATCCAAATAACTCAATAACTACCTAAGGCTTGCATGTTCTCTTACACGATGGGAGAACTATTTTACAACTACTTAAAATACGATCAATACCATTCTTCCATTTCAAAAATTTCAATTCCATTCCATTTAAAACCAAAACAAGTTTTATTAAAAAAACATGCCTTTCCACAAGATAAAACCATTAGGTTTCTATCAAATCATTTTAAGTGATTTTCATGAGTTTGAAATCCATTCAAAACAAATTACATCATTACACAATTTATTTCCTTAATTAAATTCAACAATTTAATTGAAATCATTTCCATAAAATCCAAAATTTAAATTAAAAAATTTAAATCACCCAATTTCCATAAACACACCCAATTCAATAGAATTGGGGTTTTTCCAAATTTACATGCCAAAACCATTTCAAATATATCGATTCACTAGAATTGAGTTTTTATCATTTTAATTGAATGTGGATTTGAGAAATTGAATTTAAATCAACAATTGAAATAAATCAAGAAATACAAGGATAATCAATTTGGCAAGTCGGGACGGAACCACCAACCTCAAGGTCATTGATGTTAGTGACAAAGATAAACCATTATGTGTGGTTCAATACACCTTATCACAACCTAATAATAAAAACTCCGACTTACCAATGTTCGATGTTCGTCAAGGGTTCCTGGGACCAAAACATCTATTTTATTTCACAAGGAAGTAAAATAATACATGCGATTTTATTTTCTCTCTTCTGAATAATTAAAAATTATTGATTAAAATATTAAATGAGAAAATATTTTATCTCTCTTGGATAATTTCAAAATTATCATTTTGATTGTCACATGTGATAGTAGTTCCAACCTCCTTGATAAAATTCCAAATTATCATTTTATGTCAATGAATATGTTCATAATATTTTATCAGAATAATTATAAACCACATTAGATTTTATAATATCTTTAAAATAAAACGATAACACATGTGGTAGCTATTATAATTATACATATATAATTTAAATAATTATACTTTGATAAATTCTTTTAATAATTATCATTTGGTAATCTAACGATTATTCATTGTAATTATCATTTAATAATTATTTATAATTATCCTTTGATAATTTTTATAAATTACCCATGATAATTTAATGAAATTATCATTTGATTAATCTTTAAAATTATCCATGAAAATTTCTAGAAAATATTTCTTTATTAATCTTACAATATCTTTAATAATACCTCACAATTGTCCTTTACTAAATTTAGTGCAATTGTCCTCTAATAATTAAAAACAATTATCGCATGACAATTTTACAAATTATCATTAGATTAAACCATGTTATTATCTTTTATAATTATTTCTGATAATTTGCGTCATTGTCTCTTGATAATTCAAATCAATTTATCATTTAATTAAACTTTACATTTAACTAGTGATAATTTTTTCAATAACTGCACTATTATAATTTCACAGAAATTATCGTTATATAAACCTATATAATTATCAAAGATAATTTCACAAAATTATTCTTAGGTAATTTATTTATTAACTATCTTGTAATAATAAAAAAACTATTTAAAATATAAATTGATAATTTTTGGATTTTCATTTGATAATTTAGGTCTTTATAATTTTATTTTAAATCCACCATTATTTTCTTTAGATTTATTATATATGAGAATAAGAGGAAGAATATAAGAGATAAAAAACTAACCATTCTTCTCCTTTTTTTCTAGGAACCATGCACATCAAGGATTTTCATGGAATGGTGCACCTAAATCCGATGATAACAAAAAGGGGGTTCATGATTCAAGCCTAGAGCACTTTCACAACCTATAGGACTTGACATGAATAACCAACCGGAGGATCAAGGTGTTCTGAAACTTAAGAGTCCTAAGGACGGATCATTTAAAACCTTATTTTAAAACATCTGATTTAACCCATTATTTAACATAAAATCAGAACTTGTGTTATTAATTTCACCTAATCAATATGTTGCTGATTGAAACAGATGAAAATGGTTAAAAAATGAAGGTTTCAGAAGTTAAAACCATCAATAATAGAGTTTTTATGTTTGGGGAAGATGAAGGAGTGTCAAAGGTAATTGAAATATATTTTTTATTAAATAATTTAATCATTAAATTATTAAATAACATAATTTTACAATCAGATAGACTAAACGTCCATTGCTAATGAATGTTATGACCTGACTATGGTAAACACTCTTTTCTGGACACAACGGTAGACTCATATTTCTCATAGGACACACCGTTTGAGAGATATAAATGATTTATTAATTAAAAATTGGAAAATTAATTAATTAAATTAAAAATGGTTATTCTTGCGAATGAGGTACCCAAACACCCAATGCGAACAAATGTTATACTTTTTCTAGGGTAAAAACCACGTTATGGACCCATCGGAGGTCTCATATTTCCTATACGATGCACCGTTTAAAATATATTAATGATTTATTAATTAAAAATCTGAATAAATATTTAATTAAAATAAAAAGGTGTTATTTTTTTGAGAGAGGTGTCCAAACATCCGACGCTGACAAAAATTATACCTTGCCTAGGGTAAAACCCTCATTTAGGACCCATCAGTGGTCTCAGATTCCCCATAAGATATACCATTTGAGAGATATTTAAATTTTTTTAATAAATAAAATATTAAATATTATTTAATAACTTAATATCTTGAGAAAGACATCCAAATGTCCAGATCCATTAAATGTTATACCCCTCCTAGGATAAACACCATATTTTCAGATATAACAGTGGTCTCAGATTTCTCAAACGACGCATAAATTTGGAGTTATTCAAATATTTTGAATGAAAAGTGTGCACTTAATATATCTTGTTTAATAATTTTATTCTGTTTTCGCCGAGCTTTTGTTGGCCTTCGAAACTCATACTTACTCAATGTTTAACTCAGAAAATATTTAATTGAATATTTTAGAGTGTTAATTGGTCATTTTACCATTCCATGACGTGTTTTACAAAAATGCAATTTTTCACTAATAAACCATTTTTTCCCATTTAAGGTAATAATAATTTAACAAAAGATGGTTTATGAAAACCTGAAATAGTAAGGGGATGTTACATTCCTAAATAGTCCAAATTAATTTGGTGGTGTTAATAGGTCATGGTATGAGAAGTAGGATTTGTAATAGATGAAAAATGTTGAAAAATGAAGGAGTTATAAAGGAATAAAAAATTATTTTGAAATCTGGAATTTGGCTCACAGTTTGGCCCAATTCATGAAAACTCACACATTCCTCCATAAAAGCTTGGGAGACCCCCAAAACAAAGCTTGAATGGAAATTAAATGAGATTTACCTTTAAAATAATTCATGTATGTGACAATAAAAACTCACAGTTATAGACCGATGATGTTTTGACCGTATTTGGTTAGTTTTTCGATGAAAAATTTTGTCATAAACACATTTTTGGATATATATAAATATAAATAAGTAATAGAGGTTGATTAATTCATTGTTTCTATATGTATCATGAATGATCATAGAGCTTTTGGGGGGATATATAATTGAAATCTATAAAGGGAAGTTTTATTGTGTTTTTTTGATATACTATATTATGAGTTACTATCAAACAACCTATTTGTGGTTTAATTATTTTACATCATTTACCTACCTTTACTAGGACTCTGAGAAATTTGATCCTGAATGGTGAAGCCTTAATTATTTATATTTCTTTCTTTCCTTACTCTGTGTAGATTCTATATGCCTTCCATGCTTAAGGTAAGTTAAATGCTCAAGAGGGACTTACTATACTCGATTTACTATTATACCATGAAGATGAGAGGAAAAATCAATATAAGTTAAATTGAAAATGTACAAAATATTAATGATTAATTGAACATTTAACATGGATGAATGAAAAATCTTAGATTTTTTAAAATAAGAAATATAAAATACTTGGATGAATTTTTTCTTTTATAAAATGCAGGGTTGATGATTTTTACTATATTATTATTCAATCATTAATTTTCTATTTGATCAATTTCTTCTATTGATATTGAATTTAAAGAATGGATGTTTTTTAATCCTTTGTAGTACGTTGAAATTCAATCCTTTTGGAAAATACATAAATCT
This sequence comes from Viscum album, assembly GCA_963277665.1. Lineage (NCBI taxonomy): Eukaryota > Viridiplantae > Streptophyta > Magnoliopsida > Santalales > Viscaceae > Viscum > Viscum album. Next base: position 271,985,248 of record OY728145.1, on the reverse strand, counting down.
AGTGTGGGGGATTTTATATGGGTATTCCATTCAAAAAGTTTTGATATATAAATGTATTACATTTGATATATAAATGGTTAATTCTTTCATGTTTATATAATGGAATTATTCATAGTTGAAATGATACCATAAATTGTGTAAAATAATCCTAATTTGAAATAGTGGCCCTTTTTACACATAAAATCGGCCTCCCATGATGTTGGATGTATATGGAAATATAATGTGGGTAAAAAATGAGGAATTATGGTGAAATTGAGCTTCATGGTATTGAAACTAGAAATTCATGGATTGTAACTGACTGAGGGACTAGAGAAATTTAAACAAGTGAAACTAGTTCAGGATGTGAAAATAGTTTATGAAGTGAATTCAATTTACTATGTGAATCCTTTTCTGTGAATCAATCTAGTTTAGGGAATTTATATTGTACGATTTTCCCAGTAAATGTATATTTTGAAAAAATATTTGGATAGAAAAATAAAATAAAATAACAACTTGGACACACACTCAACACCATGGATTTACACAAGACAAATAACGAACCACATTAATTGTTAATTACTGCTAAAAAGAGTTCCTAAAGAATATATTTAAATAGGGAGTTGTGTTGTTGAAGCCTAAGTATATTCTTGAGATTTAGTCTTGGGGAAAGAAATTATTTTGTCTATGGTCCTCACCAGTTTCCATCTCTTCATTTTAATTTTAATTTCTTTATCATTTTACCATCATCATTACTCCCTCGTCATTAGAATGAGGGCGAAAATATCACCTTATTATAAGGTAATATAGCTGATGTGGGAAGGTTTGATTGAATCTATTTCATTATTTTTATTCATGTGTTTGTTTTTGGTAATTCAGAATTAATATTAAAATCTATTTTTTTAATAATTAAAATGATAAGTGAATTTGAAATAAACCTTATAATTATTTTACTAGTTACCCAAAATTTGTCAGGAACATTATCATACTTAGTTTAATATGTTTTAAACATGGTCTTAAGAGAAACTCATTTTGGTTATGCCCTAAACTACATAACCATGAGGAAAGGTGGATTTCCACATTGATTAGGGAATTCCATGACACTTTAGACTACCTCACCTTCACTCCAACACCACTAATGGATTAATTAATTTAATTGTAAAATCCAATTTCACATTAACCTTAAAATCTAAAGAACCATGAAACTCTTTCAAATCCCGATTTCAATCTAACATAAATATTCTTCATTCTCTTTCTCACATTCCAAAAAACCAAAATATGTTTTCTTTTTATCTCCACAATTAAAATTAAATAAATCATTGGTTTTATAAAAAACCTTATAAACTAATAACCATCTAAGCAGTTCGAACTCAATTATTTAAAATACTATATTTTAATTAATAATATATCAATGTTTGAGTTTCATCATATTTTTATTATGATCAGCCATGTTTGAAAAAAACAATTCCCTTTAATACCCTCAATAAACTCTCTGAAATGTTTGATCATTTTTATTGACTATTCAAATGGATCTTGAATTTTAAAAAATTTATACACATGTTCTTCTCTCATTGTTGACACAATTTTATCACCCTCTCACTCATAATGGTATCATGATGAATTTATCCTCACAATGTCCCCATTGTTTACACATCACATATGTTCACTATAAGAAATTCTTCTTTCACAATAGCATGGATGATCATTTTTTAGATATTGTTCATATATCAATATATTCACTAATTATACTGATCAATCTATCGGTCTTGTACAACATCACCATAATCTGTGTATTATCTTCAATAAATACTAATTCAATGTCATCCATTAATAAATTGAGTTACCACATTGAATATCATGTTTTATATATAATTTATAAGATAAATACTATTTTGAAATTTTGAAATTAACTCAAACCATGATATATTATAGAGGCCATAATAACAATGTGGATATGGTAAAATATGGATTTAAGAACAACCTAAAAAGTACCAAGAACACACTCTATTATTGGTTGGTTACCCTACTCATGGAGATCAAGATTAATATACACAATAACATAATTCACTTGAAAACCCAATAGTTATTCTCAACTAGAGAAATAAAATGGATAGTTGTACGACTATTTTACTCTTAAGAGTAGAGAATATATAAATTTTATTTAACTTTGATATCAATAATTTCCATTGTAAGCTAATATTATTATCTTTCATTTCTATAATGCCCATCGATATGTCTATCATATTGATGATAATCCAGGTATCCACTTATACATTTTCCCAAGACCTAGGGACAATGAAATTTTGACTTTTTTTTCTTGGTCTCATCATTATAAGACTCATCTCATCCTTAGGATTCCAAAAATTTCATATATGTCATATTTTCATGTTATCCAATATCTACCATTGAATCAAGGTGATTATAATTTATCATTTTACCTTTTCTTTTCCATTGTTGATCTTAGCACATAGATCCGGTTACATAGAATAGGGATTACTGATATGTAATTATTTTGGTAATTCATATGGAATAGTGTTTGTAACAAACCAAAATTGATGTACATAGGCATTAAATTTATTTTCTATAATACTTAATACATGAGAAAAAATATTCCCAAATACCTTGTTATTCTAGTGTCTTGGGAAACATAGAACAAAATCTTTTAATAAGGTGAAAAATATTCAATATCTCCCCTAAAGATCTTCCAATTTAGTTTTCCTACCTAAAACTATTCTTTATATCCTAGGGAAAATAAACTTGAAAAGGGTGAGCTCAAATGCTAATTAAGGATAAAAATAAAGAACATCAAATAAAAAATAAACATAAGAATGTGAAAACATGAACATAAATTTTGAATATCAAAATTGTGAGTCATGAAATAAATCTGCGTAGTACGTAAGGCATTTATCATAAAGAAACATTAGCCATAATAAAATTGCATTGGCATAAAACATGGAATTATAGAAAACATTTAATCACATAATATTATTTCAATAGTTTCCATGTCATTGGTTCCAAGACCATAATAGTGGAAAAATTACATTACTGAACCTGGTTTACTTGTCGTTCCATCCATGCATTACTGAACAGGATTTACTTGTCGTTCCAGCCTAGTATTATTAAACTGGATTTACTTGTCCTTCCATTCATGGAAATATCATGAGATATAAATAATTACCAAATGAATTGGATGGAGATATTGGTCCCAACCATATCATAATTAAATCATTCTTATATATTCCAGAATAACATAAATCATTCATCATAATATAACCCATTAAATAAAATGGGTTTCTTAAACATCATTCCATCATAATCCATATAAAAAATGTATTTAATAAAAATAATTCCTTCATAAACACAATAAAATAAAATTAATAATATGGATAGAAATATAACACTATTTAATATTAGTTGGAACATAATTTTGACAAAATAATTGAATTTTAATTCTTGGGGAAATTATCATTCCTTCATAATTTTTTTTTATTTTCATAAAACAGCATGTAATTTCAGAAGAAAATAATTTCATTTAAAATGACCATGAAAACATATAAGGTAAGATTCATTAAAACATGTCGTTATGAAATCGTAAAATTCCATTCACACTGTATAAGTTAAAAAAATTCTTCTCATACTCTTGCTTGAAAAGTAAAAAAGTACCTCATATTGAAAATAAACGAATGATTCCTTCCATATCACTGAATAAAACATCAAAAAAGGGTAAAATTGACTATAAAAATCATATAATAATATAAATATTATAATATATTTAGGAAACATGGATGTGGATGATAAATATACCCCAGTAAATAATTGCGAATAATCAATCTTGGATAATAATGAGAATTAAAAATTATCCCTTACCATAGGTCTGATTTCTTTGGTATGTGTCAAAAACTACTATATAGTGTGTTTTAACATTTTAGTAACTTGTAAAATAACCATAATAATATTTATGATTTCATTTATGATTCACAGATGACTTTATATTACCCGTTTATTTATCAATTCCATGTTAATGCAACGTTTTGGGTAATAATCATTTTATTTATCATACATGTTTTGAATTTTTATTCTTAATATTATTACATAGATAGTGATTTAATTAATTCCAAAATTTAAAAATTGATTTATATAACATAAATATTAGGTATATAAATTTTTATAATTTATTGATAAATGAAATGAAATACACCGTCTATAGAGACGGTTGGTCGTACATATCCATGAATGTTGTTTCTGTTTCCTTATTGAATTGAATGGAAGAAAGTAAATGACGCACAAATATATATAAATAAATACAGTAGTAGTATTATTGAATATTTTTAATTCTTATTTATCATATATACTTTGTAATCATTTTTTGAATGGTTATCGTGGAGAATGAATGTCATCGTGTCATGGAGACGGTAAGCTGTATGTATGCACAAGAAATGATATCTTTCACTTAATGGTTTAATGGTATGGAATATGATGGTATGTTAGTAATAACAAAATTTATCAGGTTATATTCATTATTTAAATCTATTATATACATAATTATACCGATCCAAATTAAGTATTGTTTAATAACAAATTACACCATAGTGTGGAGACAGTAAGTCGTATGAAAACACACATGTTGATATTGTTATTCATATAATGGATAAAAGAGGTATAAGGTTATATCATAATTATAATAAAATCTAAAAATGTATATGATGTTTTATTCACTACCTTAGTATGAGAACAACATAAAAAGTTGAAGTACAAGATAAAAAAAATTGGAAGAGGTGATAAAACAATTACCCCTTTTCAAGTATCTCCTTTTGGTATGCACAAAAGGACTACATAGGGATCATCACCTCCAAAAGTTTGGAATATATGATGAATTTAGAGAATTTTGGAGGAGATTAGGGTAGGGGTTGGCTGAGCCAAAAGGATTTCAAGGTGTAATTAAAAGAGATTGAGAGGTATCCTTTATCAAGAGAGGGTAGGGGCACCTTTGAAAAGTCATGAAATATAAATTTATTCTAAATTCATTTTCGGTTTATAATGATCCTAGCATCATTTATTTCAAATATAAGACGACTATAGGGAGAAATAAACTCAAACAATAAAATTTAGACATGTTTTGAGTTTATTTTAAACATTCTCATTTTGATTTAGTCTTATTTAATCTATTTAATTCTATTTGTGTTAATAATATTATAAATATTAAATGGTTGATAATATTTACTTATGTGTTGTTAATTATCTATAATTGGACAATTAATGAAATTATCGACCATATAATTTTCCCTTTGTAGTTTTTTAATATTTTATTTATTTTTAAATAATTTAATAATATGATATTTTTGTAAAATATCAATAGTGACAATTTGGACACTATTCATTTATTTGACTTTACATAAAATATAAACCAAAGATAAATTCGAAAAAAATATTTAATATAGTAATAACATGTCATATTTACCTATAAAATTCATGAATCACATTAATTAGTTCATATTATATTCAGTTTAATATTTTAAAACAATGTATTTGATAATTATAACAATAAAATAATTTCTACATCATTATTTTTCATCATTAATGGTAATTATATAATATAAAAAAATGATAAATAAATTCACATGATTTATATAATTTTATTTTATTTTTTTAGAATATTTATGTTCTATGTTTTATCATGTTTATCACTATATTAAAGTTATTATACTTATAAGATATATGAGAGTGACATGCTATCGCCATCTTTTGTTTCAATTATAATTACATCACTTTCATGGAAAAAAGTCTATTAAATGAATCAATTATAACCCATAGGTGATATTGGATAACTTTTATTCATCAAATATGATTTCTTCAGGTGTTAGGGTAATTTTATTATCTTTATCATATTGTTAGATACCCTAATTTATCTGATTTACCTTTAACTATGGTAAATAAAAATTATTGTTGTTACTATTTATAATAAAAAAAATTAAAGTAACATATTTAAATAATTTGGACCGATTTACTCCAAATATGGAGTCAATTTTTCCTAATTCAAAATATATAATTGGAAGAAATTAATTTAAAATTAATTCCCATGGTCAAAACCAAAAATCATATTTTTAAGAAGTAAACACTTATCAAAATATTATCATATGTTTATTTACCATATAAATGTGAAATTACATCCAATGAACAACATTGGATTAAATGATAAAAAAATAATCCAATTAGACTTTATAACCAATTAAAAAGATAATCTAACTATATAAATAAATTAGAAAAAAAGGAACTTTTGAATTAAAATGTTGTATTTGTCACAATTAATTAACATAAGAATTTCATCAGGAAAATATAAAAATTTCAAGGAAGTTAAATTTTGATGTTCCACTTTCTAATAAGAAGTTTATTTTGTCACATATAAAATATAAATGTGTTAAAAAATATATTTAATATTGATTCACCATCAAAAGGTGGAAAGCATGCATTTTTAAAAAAAATACTTTTATTATCCAAAAAAATTGAATTTGTACTTATATCATATACTAGAAAATACATAAGATGAATGTTAATGTTATATAAAATTAAAAATTTTGTTAATTATATTCATAACAGCTAGTTTATATCCTTTTAAATTATAATATTTTAATAATATATCATTGTTAAGTGAAACTTTGTATCGCGTACATCTCAAGCTATCGAGGAAGGTCGCACTAGCGTTTAATGAAATCCATGTTAGTGTTGTGTGTAGTGGAAGCATCCATTGGTGTTGTGTATAAAATAATTTATACATATTTCTTTTATACATTTAACTAAATCTATACTCAATGTTGTGTTTATTGTACGCTGACTCAGTGTTGCGTGTAACATACAAAAAGTTGGTTATTTTGAAAGGAATGTTTGACATAATACATTGCATGATATAAATGAAACTTTTTATCTATTCAAAGAAAATGGTCCACAAAAACATGGGGTGTTAAATTATACCCCCTTAAAATGAATTTCTCTTTCAAAATTCTTCGGGTTTATAAAAGGATTACTACCTGAATGATTATTTCATTGAAACCCACATCCTAAAAAGGAATACTATAACTCTATTTTAATCAGGAAATTTAAACATAATGGTTACTCAACACAACTCATCAATGGGTTTCTACATATGAGAACATATGTGTTAAGTGAAAACATGGATATATAATAGAAATATAACTGTCAATTTTTGATGGATAGTGATAGGGAACAAGGCTGGAGAAAGATAACAAACAGAAATCCATAAATATTTAATGATTTAAGGGATCATCTGATTCATCAGATAAGAGCGTACTAAGATAAAAATTTTGTTTTTCAATATCCTTTCAATAATTTTTACTAACATAAGAATAAATAGTTACTTGATTTTAGAAAAATCCCACCGTTGGTCCTTCCTTGAACGATTTCCCCTTTGTCTCTTATTTAAAGAAATGAAGTAGAATTTGTCATTCTTAAAATGTTAACAGATCATCCTATAGAATGATAGGTCATTCCATATATCTCAAAAAAATGCTAGAACATATAGTCAAATGTGCCTAAGTACACCTATAGTGAGATAATATATTGATCTAATAAACTTTTGCTGGAAAATAATTTATACTATGCATAAATGGGTAACATTACAATCCTTCAAAAAATAGAAAATTTAAAACTTTATAAATAGGTTAACTAAATCAAATTAACATTTATCCCCATATCTCATAAGGTAGATCTTGGTTTTCACATTCCAAATATTTGAATACCTTAATCATGTATTCTATTAAAACATTGTAATAATGTGATTTACCATAAAACCTTACTAAAAATAAGCATTCTATCAAAATAAATTCTTTCCACACACCAAAAATACCAAAAAATCCATACACTCAAACCATGATATCCCTTTGTCCTTATATCACTCCTAAGGTCACTAATACTATCAAACAACTCATTATATCTTTACCCCATCATTATTCACATATCATGTGTTTTCCAAAAATATCTAAATAACTTTTTATGTTTACCGGTACCATTCAACATATACTTTCAAATACTTAAGAAATACAATAGTGTAACAATATTATAGATGTTTCTTTATTCCATAGTACCATAAAATTTCTTATACAACATTATTCATTATAATCATGCTATAATTTCATTATATTCTTAATCGGTTGTCCAATATTCATTGTTTTATTCCTTAAGATAGATTTCATCTCATATATCATTTGTAGTCTCTTCATCATCAACAACATAAATAATACCCATACGACCATGCTGATTCTCTTGATGAGATTTTTCCTTTGGTAATTGATTTGAATAATTTCCATACATTCCAAATTTAAAACATTTAACCATCATTGATGTCTTAGAAATACCATTATCCTTCATTGAGTTAATTGGACCTCTTCCTTTCCAATTACTAGCTTTGTGTCCTGTTTTTCCAACCCCAAAGAATCTTCTAATTCATTTGAAACATTATCCTTGGTGTATATTCCCACATAATTTACATGAAGAAAATTAAACATTATTTCCTCTATGATCACTATGAAAATCCATATTTCTCTTGTTATCTGGGTCAAGAAACTTTCTAAAGATGTGATTATTGATCATATTATGATATTACTGATTAGGAATAACAATGATGTATCACCTTCAAACTCCCATTTTATTTGGTTTCTTAGGAAGAATATTATTACATTTTCTATTGTATTCTTTGTTAATATGAATCCTTCTATTTCCAGCCATTTTATAAAACACAAAAAAGTATAGTGTGAGAGGAAAAAATCATACAAGGGAGAAAATACAAACAACGGGGATTAATTTTAATCTCAAAAATCATCAGTTTAATCCTAGTTTATTCATGACCATTAGCATAATTATAGAATTTTAAACTATAGTTAGACATACCCTTAAGTACATCCCTAGACATACCTTAGAATTATCTATAGGGATCTCACTAAAGATATCACATCATAGTTTCCATAGGTTAACTAAACGTTCTCCCTAATAGCAACTGTAATGAACCAAGCTTGACAACACGTAGTCATTACATTTCTTTTTTCAGAATACTTAATACAAGACTCAAAAATGCACCTAAATACCATATTATTTTAATTTCTTTAGAAACATGGAACATAATCTTCTAGCTTGCTGAAACATCCTCAACATCTCCCATAAAAATCATCCCCTTTATTTTTCTTACCTAAAATAATTCATTATTTTATGGGGAAAAGAAATCATAAAAAGATTAAGATCAACTTATCAATAATGTTAAACATGAAGAACATCAAAAAACATAAACATATGAATGTGAAAACATGAACATAAATTTTGAATATCAAAATCGTCTGTCATGAAATAAATTGTGGAAGTATGTAAGGCATAGATCATAAAGGAACATTAACCAAGATAAAATAGTATTGGAATAAAACATTGAATTGTGGAAAATAATAAGAACATAATATGATTTCCAAAAGAGATAAGGCATTGCATCCAATATCATCATAGTGGACAATGTCCATTACTGAACTAGGTTTACTTGCCATTCTAGCCATGCATTACTGAATAAGATTTACTTATCGTTCGTGCCCTATATTAATGAACAGCGTTTACATTCCCTTCCAGTCATGTCTATATCATGGGAAATAGATAGTTACCCAATAAATTGGATGGATATATATATATCCCACCCATCACATAAACAAATCATTCTTACATGTGCACATAAAAATATAAATCATTTATCATAGGATAACCCATGAAATAAAAAGGGTTTCTTAAACATCATTACATCATAATCCATACAAAATAATTAGATTTCATAAAAATAATTATATTAGAAACACAATAAATTAAAATTAATAATAGTTATACAAACATAACCCAATTTCATGTTAGATGTAATTTAATTTTGCTAAAATAGTTGAATTTCAATTCTTGGGGAAAATATCCTTTCATCTTAATTTTTTTTCTTTTCTTAAAACATCATGTAATGTTAAAATAAGAAAATATATTTGAAAATAAAATTGAAAACATGTATGGTTTTGTCATGAATAAAATGTGTTATGAAAGTGTAAAATTCCATTCATGCCATTTAGGTTAAAAAAATTCTTCACATACCCATTCTAGAAACGATATAAAGTACCTCATATGGAAAACAAATGAAATTTTCTTACCATACCATTTAATAAAACATAACTTATGGGTAAAATAGAAACTAAATAATATTACAATAATAGAAATAATATTAAATATTTAGGAAATATGGATGTAGATGATAAATATACCCTAGTAAATAATTATGAATAAAAAATATTAGATAATAATGAGATTGAAAAATTATCCCTTACTTTGGGTATGATTTATTCTGTATGTGTCCAAAAATCCCATATAGTGGGAATAAACATATTATTAACATGTAAAAGAACCATAATAATATTTATTATATCATATATTATTCACTTATGACTTTATATTACCCATTTATTTATCAATTCTATGTTAAAACAACATTTTGGGTAATAATCGTTTTATTTATCATACGTGTTTTGACTTGTTATTCTTAATCTTATTTCATAGATAGTGATTTAATTACTTATATAATTTAAAAATGATTAATATATCATAAATATTCAATATATAAATATTTATAATAGATAAATAAATGAAATGTAATGCAGCGTTCATGGAGACGATAGGTCATACATACCCATGAATGCTATTTTTGTTTCCTTGTTGAATTGAGTGGAATCATATAAAGGAAACACACACTGTAACACCCCAAGGTTTTAAAAATAAATTTAATCCTTGAAACATTGTTTTAAGTATATATTTTTAAATATCCTTCAATCTTAATTTAGCATCTTCTATGTTTTGAATTTTGAAAAACTCTCATCTACAATTGTGTTCGGTAAATTGTTTAGAGTATGATGGAACCAACTTTTTTTTTTGAATAGAAACATACCTTTATTAATATTAATATGAATATTAATGTGTCCCTAATGAATAGTAAATTTTATTATTAATTTATTTTATTAATACTTTAACATAATGACACCTCGGTTCATTTTTCAGTGTGATATAAAAGCAGTTATAATTTTAAATATGTTTATTTTTGAATTAAGTATGATTTTATTTAAAAATAAAATTAATAAAATTTATAAAATTATTTCCCAAAAATGGATTTAATTTTTTAATTATACACGTCAAAAAATGGTTAGGGTGAATTTTTGGGATTTTTATGAAACAGATGATTTTTGGGTGAATAGTAAACAATACAGTTTTGAGTTTCGGTGTGTTAATGACAACATTAATGATGTTATAATGATGTAATAAATCTGTTAGAATTTTGTATAGTTAAATAATATGTTAGGTGTCCCAAGTGGCTAATATCATGGGCAAATACCATGGGAAAGCCCATGGTTTTGCAAATACCACTAATGAGGCGTCCCATGGAAATTAATAAAATAATCCCTCACTTTTTCTATAATTACCAACCCATTAATTCATTAACTTCATTAAAAATTCATCATCAATGAATTTCTGGCCTCCTTATCTCCATATTATTCCTCCAAAGGTTTCCTCAATCCCCCATGGTCCCAACCTTCACGTTCTAGGAGTTACTCTAAAAGGTAAGAAATTCCCCAATTTATTTCTTTTTCCATTAAAGTTCTCTTTTATGAGGATTGTTTCATTCTTATTCTTGATCTATTCTATATTCTGGTTCATTTATTGATGGGTTACCCTTGTCCCCTCTCTATTCAATATTTTCTAAAACCATGTTGCATAGTTGTTAGGATGCCGAATTTTTGTAAGGGATTTCTCAATTATTCTTTTATTTTGAGTTACATTCTTTACTTATTTTTTCCTCATCTCCTCTTTCCCAAGAGGAATAAAATATCAATAAATAATTTATATTCGGTATTTTATCATTTTCATTGAAAATTAATCATCATTCTTCTTCTCCTCTCCCACTTATTCAAGGAATAAAAACGTTGTCTGTGATGTGTCAAATTACAGACATAATGGAAGATTTGATTTCAATTTTCATTAATTAATTCATGTCTATTCATGAAACCATTTTTATGTTTGAACCAGGTAATAATATGTTTATTATGCCTCATTTATTTTTTGTTAATTATTTTTTACATATGGTTTTAATTTATAAAACAAAACGAGGTCGTTATTATCAAAGAACCACTAAAATGATCTAAACTAACATCACTAATGTTTTAACTTATGAATCATCATCATGTAAGAATTAAATTTTATAAATGTTATAAGTTGGGGTTTTGAAAATATTTAAATACTAAACTATTACAATTCTGGAGTTTCACTTCTAATTGACAAGAATAATCTGTCACAAATAGAACATGAAAATCAGGTATATAACTCACCCAAAACATTGCGAGGAACAAAATACTAACAATTAAAGGGTAAAATGATGTAATTAAATGATCATATAAAGTTTGATAAAAATTGATATGATTCTTTAATATATTAATAACACTCTTTTAACTATTATACATGTGTTTTAAATGAGTTTTAAGTAATACAAACCTAATGTAAGGGAATTCTTAACCCAATTTCCATTCTTTGGGTCAACCTTATTCTTCATTATTTATGTGGTATTTAAATTGTTTGTGTGATTACTTCTGATTATAATATGTTTAATTATGTGTATTTATAGAGTATATACATATTACATCCACTCTATTAATTATAATTTCAATTATATGATATTTATAAGGGTCTTGTCTTTTAAAATCCTCTTTTAAAATACTATTTTACAAAATTCAAAAGAAATGTTTTTATGTAATTATTTATGTTGTATGATTATGTTCTGGTTCTTGGGAATTATTTATAATTAAGGGTGGGACCTATATTTCCCTCCAATTCATTGGTTATGTGTATGTTGTAGGTCGGTTGTATAGTTACTCCAACTGTAACTACGGTGGTTACACAAATTGTAAGGTAGCTGTGAGGTTTAAAAATTATAAGGTAGTAGAGAGGGTTAGAATATTATGTAAGTAATTCCCCAAGATACCTTTATGATTATATTTATGTTCACATGTTTTTTGTAGACCTTTTTTAAATCTCATGTTTCACAAAGTATGTATATATGGGTGACAAACATGTATTTTAAAAATGTTTTCATACCTTATAAATATACATGGACTAATGTGATCTTTCCTTCTTTCACTCCACTTTCTGAGGTTTTTATGCTCATATAATGTTTTTTAAATGATTTTCATAGGTCATGAGGATGTGTAAGACAAACAAGGAATCCATGTCAAATTATTGATGAATTGTCAAATAAATAATGTTTTAAGCTTTAATGTTTTATATTTTGAAAAAAAATGGAAACTGTTTTTATAGTATCCACTTTGTAACAATGTGAAAGGTTATGAATGTATTATATCCCAATTCTATAAATATATGAACTTGAAAATATCCTCAATGTAAAAAAGAAGTGATTTCTTGTCTAAAATCAAGATTATGTAATTTAATAAGGTTGGGACCATATAGTTGGTATCCGACGATGGTTTAGATAACTTTAGTGGTTAGGATTATGTTAAAATAATACCATAAATTATTTTTACTCTATGATTAATTTGAAATGTTATAGCATTTAATTATTATCATGTTTCTTTGTATAAGATATGTTTTTTCAAAATTGTTTTCCTCAGATGAAATAGGGAAACTAAAAAGGAGAGGCACCAACAGAATGACATCCTTCCGAATCTGCAGCCCAGAATGGTAGGGATTGAAACCAAGCAGTTTGTGATAGTAATGTCTTAGCTAACACAAGTAATAAATGGTGGTGGAATCCATGAAAGAGAACAACCAAAGGTACCAAAATGGAACATGACAGTATTGGAACATTTTATGAGACAACACCCTCCTGCTTTCAATGGATCTTCTGAACTAGTAGCGGCTGAAGGATGGATTAAAGCCCTTGAAAAGATATTCGATGTTATGGGATGTTTAGATAATCAAAAGGTAAGTCTTTACATTTATCATTTTGAAGTTGAAGTTGATCAGTGGTGGTCAAAGTTAAATAATATTAGGGATATAGATGATATTTATGCCTTGGAGTTGGATGAATTTAAAAGTCTTTTCCTTGAAAAATATTTTCCTAATGTGGTGTGACATAGGATGGAGAATAAATTCCTCGAATTGAATAAAATGGAGGAATATTTAGTGGATGTGTTTGAACTGAACTTCATCCAACTAGCTAGGTATTCTCGAAATCATATTATAGATCTTGATAGAAAAATCAACCTCTTTTACTTGGGATTAAATCCAAAGTATCGAAGGGCGTTATCCTTCCATGAATACAGAAGTTATGAGAAACATATCTGATGTGATAAGAGGGTAGATATGGAGTTTGTTGTTGATCATGTGCATTTTGAAAATAAGAAGATGAAGAAGTATAGATGGAAAGAGATTAGTAAGAATCAACCAAAGAAATTTGATGGTAAGAAAATCCAATTTCTAGTTTGTGAAAAGTATGGAAAGAAACACCCTGGGGAATGTATTAGAAAATTGGGAAATGTTTTAAATGTGGTAAGGTTGGACATATGGAATGATATTGTAATGAAAATGATCCTAAGACTAATCCTGATAAGCAAATTGTAATGTGTTTTAAATGTGGTGAGATAGGTCATTATGCAAATGCCTACCCAAAGAGAGATCCAAAAGTTACAAAGAAGCCAAACTACAAGAAGAAAGGTGTAGTGAGATGCTTTGTGACTACGTCAGCAGATGTTGGTCCATCCAACGAAGTGGTATATAGTACTCTATTCATTTACTCTGATTTTTCTAAATTTTATTTCAATATAAAGTCTACACATTCCTTCATTTTTGAAAAACATTCTATTAAATTGGAACTATCACCACAACTAATGAGACCAGAACTTGTTGATAAAATACCCAGGGGAAATATTATAGTAAAGGGGAATTATAAGAATATTTCTATTGTGGTCTATGGAAAGACTTTTCCTACAAACCTTGTTGTTTTACCCATAGTCGAGTTTGATAATATTATGGGAATGGATTGGTTTTCTTTTTATCAAGAAATGATTGATTTTATAGCTAAAGAAGTTGTTTTTTAGAAAGAGTTTCATTTTATATACAATAAAGAACCCATACAATTGATAACTTTTCAGGAAGCTGAGAAATTTTTGACAGATGGGAAGGAAAGTTATCTAGCTCTTATTGTTGAAAAAAATGGAACTGTTCAGATTAATGACATGTCAGTGGTAAATGAATACCTTTATGCTTTCCTGATGAGTTACCTGGTGTCATACCTGATCAAGAAGTTGAATTCACAATTGAATTAGTTCCTGTTACTAAGACAATTTCAAAACCCCCTTATCATATGGCTCAAAAAGAACTTCTTGAATTGAAAGATCAGTTGAAAATTTTTATTGATAAAGTCTTCATTCATCCTATGACTTTACCATGGGTTTCTCTTGTTTTGTTTATTAAAAATAAAGATGGCACTCCATGAGACATTGCATTGATTATAGAGCTTTGAATAAAATCACTGTTAAAAACAAGTATCCTTTTCCTCATATTGATGACTTGTTTGATCATCTCTAGGGATCTTAGTAATTTTCCAAGATTGAATTGAGATCTTCATATCATCAGTTGAAGGTGAAAGAAGATTACATCCTGAAAACAGCCTTTCGTACTAGATATGGGCCTTATAAAAAATTTTTATGCTGTTTGGGTTAACTAATGAACCTGTTTTTTTCATGAATCTTATAAATATAGTATTTCATGATTTCATGGATAAGTTTGTGGTGGTGTTTATTGATGGAATTCTTGTATATTTAAAAAATAAATAGGAGCATGAAAAACATATAAAGGTTGTTTTAAAAACCTTGATGAAAAAGAAACTATATGGAAAATTCAGAATGTGTGATTTTTGGTTGCAAAAAATTCTTTTCTTGGGCACATTGTAAATAAGGATAGAATACAATTGATACTGCAAAAACAAAAGTGGTTTATGAATGGACAAGACCCACAAATGTTACAGAGATTTATTAGTCTTATTGGGTTAGCAAGTTATTACCAACGGTTTGTTATGAACTTTTCATGGTTATCTATCCTGATAACTATGTTAACACAAAAAGGGGTTAAATTTATATGGACCAAAGAATGTGATGTATGTTTTCAGGAACTGAAGAAGATATTGGTGAATGCTCCAGTTTTGGCCTTGTCTTCCCAAAATGGTTAGTTTTTCATCTATAGTGATGCTTCTTTAAAGGGACTTGGTTGTGTTTTGATGCATAATTATTAGGTAATTGCTTATGCTTCAAGAAAACATAAACCTCAGGAGATAAATTATTCCACACAAGATTTGGAATTAGAAGCTGTGTTTTTTGCTTTGAAAATTTTTAGGAATCATTTATACGGATCCAAATGTCAAGTATATACCAACCATAAAAGTTTAAATTATATATTAACTCAGAAATAATACAACATGTGGTAGAGAAGATGGCTTGAACTGATAAAGGATTATGATTTCATGATTAATTTCCATCCAAGAAAAGAAAACAAAGTGTTGGATGCCTTGAGTCGAAAACATCATGCATCATTAACCATGAAATGTTTGGAAAATGATCCCTTCATTAATGATTTGATTAATTTTGTCTTAGAAGTTGTTATTCTAGGTAATACATCTATTTTGTCTCAGGTTTTGGTGCAATCATCATTATCAGAAAAAATTAAGCAAGTGAAGAAGGGAGACTATGAGCTATAGAAAAATGTATAATTGGTTATAATGGGTATGCTTCCAGAATTTAATATTGATAAATATTATGTTTTATGATATGGAAAAAGTTTCTGTGTGCCTTGTTCTTCCCATTTCAAGAAAGAATTATTGTGTGAATCTCATAGTTCTCTATTTTCAGTTCATCCTCACAGTACTAAGATGTACTGAGACCTTCGGAAGTATTATTGGTGGGATGGAATGAAAAGAGATATTGTTGATTTTACTGTGAAATGCTTGACATGTAAACAGGTTAAGGCAGAGTGGTAGTTACTGAAGGGGATACTTCATCCTTTTCCAGTTCCAGAGTGGAAATGGGAGAATGTATCCATGGACATTAAGGTGGGACTACCAATGACTTCTCGTGGTAACAATGTGATTTGTGTTATTGTTG
Source organism: Viscum album (assembly GCA_963277665.1). Classification (NCBI taxonomy): domain Eukaryota; kingdom Viridiplantae; phylum Streptophyta; class Magnoliopsida; order Santalales; family Viscaceae; genus Viscum; species Viscum album. The sequence continues at coordinate 271,968,107 of OY728145.1, read as the reverse complement.
ATCGGCTGACAAAATCTGAACATTTTCATTCTATTCAAGATACAATTTCATGGGATCATAATTCTAGATTGTACCTCAAAGAGATTTTCAGGCAACATGGAGTTCCTCATTCCATTGTATCTTTTCGGGATCCCATGTTCCCTTCTATCTTTTTTGTAGGGACTTCAGAAGTCATTGGGCACAGAATTAAATATCATTACATCTTTTTATCTTAAATCAGATGGGAAGACAGAATTAACAATTCAGAAAATGGAGGAAATGATTTGATATTCTTAAATGGACTACCAGGGAAGTTAGGATCAACATCTTTCTTTCGTTGAATTTTCTTATAATAACAGTTTACATTCTAGTATGCAGATGGCACCTTTTGAGGAACTGTATGGGAAGTGGTGTCGGACTCCAGTGTTTTGGGATGAAGTCTATGAAAGAAAGTTTATGGGGCTATAATTAGTATAAGAAGTGGCTGAGAAAGTAAAGATGATCTGGTAGCACTTGAGGACAGCTAAAAGTGGGCAGAAAAGTTATGCAGATAATAGAAGGAAAGACTCCTCTTTCGAGGTAGGTGAACATGTTTTCCTTAAAATCTCTCCTTGTAAAAGTTTGATGTATTTTGGTAATAAAGGGAAGCTAAGTCCATGTTTCATATAACCATTTTAAATCTTTGAGAATGTTGGAACAACTGTATACTGAGTAGCTTTGCCTCCGACTTTGTCTCTGGTACACAATTTTTTTCATGTTACAATGTTGAGGAAGTATATTCCAGATTCATAACATTTCTTGAGCCCAGAAGCAGTTCACCTAAAAGAGAACCTTTCTTATGAATAGAAACCAGTTCATATCCTTGATCTAATGGAACATCTATTGAGGAATATGGTAATCCACTAGGTAAAGGTTTGGTGGAGAAACCACATTGTAGAATAAGCAACATGGGAGTCTGAAAATTCTATGAATGAAAGGTACCCTCACTTGATTAATGAGTAAATAAAATTGCGAGGATGCAATTTCTAGAATGTGTGGATAATGTAAAACCCCAAGGATTTAAAAATAAATTTAATCCTTGAAAAAAAAATTAGGTAGATATTTATAACTATCCTTTAAACTTAATTTAGCAGCTTTTATGTTTTGAATTTTGAAAAACTGTCATCTCCAATTGTGATCAGTAAGTTATTTAGAGTCTGATGGAACAAAATTGTTTTTTGGTAAATTGTAACACACCTTTATGAATAGTAATATGAATATTAATGTGACCCTAATTAATAGTAAATTTTCTTATTAATGTATTTTCTTAAGGCTTTAAGATAATAGCATCTTGGTTAATTTTTCAGTGTGATATAAAAGCAGTTATAGTTATTATATTGATAATTTTTTAATTAAGTATGATTTTATTTAAAAATTAAATTAATAATATTTAGAAAATTAATTTCAAAAAATTTATTTCAATTTTTAATTATACACGTCAAAAAATGGTAAGGGTGAATTTTTGGGGTTTTTCTGAAATAGTTGATTTTTGGGTGAATAGTAAAAAATACAGTTTTGAGTTTCATTGTGTTAATGACATCATTAAGGATGTAATAATGATTTAATGAATCTGGTTGACATTTTTATAGTTAAATAATATGTGAGGTGTCCCAAGTGGATAATACCATGGTCAAATAGCATGGGAAAGCCCATGTTTTTTGAAAATACCACTAATGAGGTGTCCTTTGAAATTATTAAAATAATCCCCCATTTTTTCTATAAATACCAACTCATTACTTCATTAACTTAATTTAAAATTACTCATAAACATAAATATTGCCTCCTTACCTCCCTATTAGTCCTCCAAAGGTTTCCTCAATCCCCTATGTTCCCAACCTTCATGTTCTAGGTGTTACTCTTCAAGGTATTAAAATTCTCAATTTCTTTCTTTTTTCCATTCAAATTATCTTTTACGTGGTATATCTTTCAATTTTCAATACCATGTTCTTATTTCCTTATTATTAATGATCTATTAAGTATTATGGTTCATTTCTGGATGGGTGACCCATGTACCCTCTCTTTTTAATATTTTCTAAAACCATGTTGCATAGTCGTTAGGCTACAGAATTTTTGTAAGGGATTTCTCAATTATTATTTTATTTTGAGTTCCTTTATTTACATAATCTTTACTCATATTATCTTATACAATAGGAATTAATGATCTAGAAATAATTTAAATTTTTTATTTTCTCATGTTCATGGAAAATTCATCATCATTCTTCTTCTCCTCTCCCACTTATTCAAGGAATAAAAACATTGTCTGTGATGTGTCGAATTACCGACATCCTGGACGATGTGATTTCAATTTGGATTAATTATTTCAAGTATGGTCATGAAACTATTTTTATGGTTTCAAAAGTTCATAATATTTTTATTATGTCTCATTCGTGGTTTTGTAATTCTTTTTCACAAATGGTTTTAATTTATAAAACAAAATGAGGTCGTTATTATCAAAGAACCACTAAAATGATCTAAACGAACATCACTAATGTTTTAAAATTTGAATCATCATAATGTAAGAATTAAAAATGATAAATTGTATAATTAATGGTTATGTAAATATTTAAATACTACTCCATTACAATTTTAGAGTTTCACTTTCAATTTACTAGAACAATCCATGATGAACCGATCATGAAAATCATGTAAAGAACTCACCCAAAATAGCGCAAGTAACAAAATACTAACAATTAAAGGGTGATATGATGTAATGAAATGGTCATATAAGGTATGATAAAGAAGTATAGTATTATTTAATATATTAATAACACTATTCTAAATATTATACAGGAGGTTTAAATTATTTTTAATTAATACAAACCCGAGGTAAGGGAATTCTTAACCCGATTTCCATTCTTTGGGTATACCTTATTCTTCAATATTTATGTGGTATTTAAATTGTTTGTGTGATGACTTCTGATTATACTATGTTTAATTATGTGTATTTAAACACTATATACATATTCTATCGACTTTATTATGTCTCCCTTCAATTATATGATATTTATAATGGACTTTTCTTATAAAATACTCTTTTAAAATTCTGTTTTACAAAATTCAAAACCAATGCTTTTATGTAATTATTAATGATGTATGATTATGTTATTTTTTTAGGCATTGTTTATAATTAAGTTTGGGACCTATATTTTCTTCCAATTCATTGGGTATGTGTAATTTTGAGGTCGGTTGTATGGTTAATCCAAGTCTAACTACGATTGTTACTCAAATAGTAAGGTAGCCGTGAGGGTTACGAATTATAAGGTAGCTGAGAGGGTTACAAGATTATTTACATAATTCCACAAGATTACTTTAAAATTATATTTATGTTATTATGTTTTTTTGTCTTTTTAAAATCTCATGTTTCACAAATTAAGTATTTATGGGTGGAAAGCATGTCTTTTGAAAATGTTTTCATATGTTACAAGTATTCATGGACTAATGTGTTATTTCCTTCTTTTATATCCCTTAATTAGCTTTTTGTTCTCATAAAAACTTTTTTAAAACTATTTTCATAGGTCATAAGGATGTGTAAGAGAGATAATGAATCTAAGTTAAATGATTTATGAATTGTCAAAGAAATCATGTTTTAAGCTTTAATTTTTTATATTTTGAAATAAATAGAAACTATTTTTATGGTATCCACTTTGTTACAATGTGTATAGTTATAAATGTATTATCACCCAATTATCTAAAGCTCTAAACTTGAAAAGATACTCAATGTAAAAGGAAGTCATTTATTGTCTAAAATCAATATTATGTAATTTAATTATGTTGGGTCCTTATACACACACACACACACATGCATTTATATATATCCAGTAGCATTATTATGCCATATATTTCATTATTATTTATTATATATACTTTTTAATCATTCTTGAATGGTTATCATGATGAATGAATCACATCGCTTCATGGAGACTGTAAGTCGTACGTATGCACGAGCGACGTTATCATTCACTTAATGGTTAAATGGTATGGAATCTGATGGAATATTAATTATAAAGAATAATTATTAGGTTATATTCATTATTTAAATTCATTAAACTCATCACTATACACATTAAAATTATTTATTGTTTAATAACAAATTACACCACAACGAAGGGACGGGAAGTCGTACATAGGCAAGTATGGTGATATTGTTATTCGTAGGATGGCTAAAAAAGGTATAAGGTGGTTGCATAATTAGAATAACAACTCCGCATGTATAATATTATTGATTTATTAATTTAGTATGAGAATAACATAAGAATAAGAAGTAGAATAAGAAAATAATTTTTGAAGAGGTGAAAAACCAATTACCTCTTTTTGGGTATCTCCTTATTTGTATGAAAAAAAAAACTTCTAATATAGTTTTATGAACAAATGGTGGCCTCTAGATTACATAAAGGAAGTTATTATGAGTTATATATAGGTTTTTTCTGAGAAAAATGGCTTTGTAGGTGTGATTAAAAGAGGATAGGTTTCCTTTTATAAGAGAGGGGAGGGGCACCTTTGCAAAGTATTGAAATATTAATTTTTTTTATAAATTCTTTTTTATTTTGTAATTCTCCCCAACTGATTTATTTCGATGATATGATGATTATGGATTTAAATGGCCTCAACCAAAAAAATTATACATGTTTTTATTTTATTTTAAACCTTATCATTTTGATTTATCATTATGTAATCTATTTAATTTTATTTGTATTAAAAATATTCTAAATTTTAAATGGTTATAAATATTTACTTATATGTTGTCAACTGTGAATAATTGGATATTTCATGAAATTTTAGACCATATAATTTTAACTTTGTTATTTTTAAATATTTTCTTATTTTTTGAATTATTTAATAATTTTTTATTTCTATAAAATATCAATAGAGTCGGTTTTGACACTATTCAATTATTATATATTACATAAAATCCACACAGAAGATAAATTTGAAAAAAAATATTTAATAAACTTCTAAAATGTCATATGAACCTATAAAATTAGTTTATAACATTAATTAGTACATATTTTTTTATTTTAATATTTTAAAAACCATTTTTTTATATTTCTATCAATAAAATAATTTCTATATCACTATTCTTTCAACCTTAATTTTAATTATTTAATCTCTAAAAATTCTTAATAAATTAACATGATGTATATAAATTAATTATAAATCATTATACTATTTATTTTAATTTTTTTATCACATTTATCACTATATTAAAATTATTTTACTTATAAGGTATATGAGAGTGGCTTATTGTCACCTTATTTTGTTTTAATTATATTTACATCACATTCACGGAAAAAAAATTTATTAAATGAATTAATTCTCACCCATATGTGATATTGGTCAAATTAAATTTATCTAATAGGATTTTTTCAGGTGTTAGGGTAATTTTATTATCTTTACCATATTGTTAGTTACCATAATTTAACTGACCTTCCATCAACTATGCTAAAACAAATTACTATAGTTACTATTCATAATATCCTAAAAAGTAACCTATTTAAATAATTAGGACCCATTGATTCCAAATATGGAATCTATTTTTCATAATTCAATAAATAGAATTGGGATAAATTAATTTAAATTTAATTCCTATTGTCAAAACCCAAAATAGGGTTTTTAAGAAGTAAAAACTTATCAAAAGATTGTCAGGTATTTATGTCCAATTTAAATGTGAAATTACTTCCAATGAGAAAAATTTGATTAAATGATAAAAACATAATAAAATTAAACTTTAAAACCATTTAAAAAGATAATCTACCTATATCAATAAATTAGGAAAAAATGCAGTTTTGAAATAAAATGTCGTATTTTTTGCTATTCATTAAAATATGAATTCCATCAGGAATCAAAAAAGTTAAATTTTTATGTACTGATTACAAATAGGAAATTTATTTAGTTAAATATAATATATAAATGGGTTAAAAACTAGATTTAAAATTTGATTTCCATTAAAAGGTGACAAAACTACATTTTTAAAAACTACATCTTTTATCTGAAAAATTGAATTTATTATTTTATCATGTTCTAGAAAATACATAAGATGAATGTTAATGTTATATACAATTAAAATTTTTGATAATAATATTAATAAAATCTAGTTTATATCCCATTGAATAATAATATGTAAATAATATATTGTAGTTTTGTGAAATTCAGCATTGCATACAATGCAAGCTATCAAAGAAGGTTGCCCTTGCGTGTAACACAAGCCAAGTCAGTGTTGTGTGTAGTGAAAGCTTCCTTTTGTGTTGCATATAACATAATCCAAATATAGTTATTTTATAAAATGAAAAAAAAATATATACACAGTGTTGCATGTATCGTACAACAAATCAATGTTGTGTGTAATATATGACATGTCAATTTAGTGTGAATGGAATATCTTACTTAGTGCATAGCAATATGTAAATGAAAATTTTAATTTATTCGAAAAATGGTACTTAAAAACTAAAGGTGTTATAGTGTTCACTAATAATTCGTGGCCTTCATAATTCACCATATGATTTCATGTTTATCAATGTTTCATGGAATATTATATTTCAAAATTAAATCATTCATAATTTACTCTAATGTGTGACTCAACTATTCCTTTATTTACATCCAGTATCCATTACATACGTTAATGAGCATCATGATATCCTTTTTTTGTCTTCCATTAACATTATTTTTTATTCCATTACATCATTTATACAAGTGATATGTTATGTTATGAAACACACTATATTCTATTCATAAGGATATAATCCAAACTGATATTGTAATATATATTGTAAAACCCCATATTTATACAAAAAAATGTTATTGTGTTATGAAATCCCAATCATAGGTAAAATACACATCCAACTTATTTCAATGGATTATGCCACCACACCACTGGTTTGGATAGTATTTATTAGAGATCTATACCCCCTAATTAGAAATCATTTTTAGGAAAATGTAACCTTATTAGATCACCAAAATGAGTCATAATACCTAACATGTCATCCATACATCATGGGATTCTATATTTTTTAGTGGTCTAGTCTTGGAATTTTTTCATCATTTACTTGCTTCCAAAATAGGTCCTTATACTCCTTTATGAATATCATCGATGAGAGAAACAATTCTTATTATGAACTCACATAGATTTAGATTTCCATTGATAATTTTATTCTTCTTTTGTAGAAATAACATTAATGACACTAAAATATATAAAGAACAAACTCCCTAAAAGATATCTAAATATCATATTTATGGTGATATTAATTATAGTTCCATAATATTTTATAACTCTAAAACATCATGATAGTAACAAATCCATCCCCCTCATGAGTATCAAATTTTTCATTCTTATAAATTTTGTGAATATAGGAAACAAACCTAACATAATATCGATTCTCCATGTAGCCTATAAATATAAAAAATTCATTCTAAATTCATCATTAAATAATATTGTTAAAAACAATTAGAACAAATCTAACAATAAATCACAAGTCATGCGTCAAATTCATCTTCAATACAGGTTTCAGAAAATCAACATAAATTGTACTACCATAGGGATTTGGTTTTCATTATGCATGTTACTAATATTTTTAGGGAAACTCAAGTTTTGATAAGTATTCATTTAGACTACAGTCTCATATAATTATTTTAAAAACATCTTTCCTTTATTATTGCATGATAATACAAGATGTTTTATTAAATATAATTTTCAATGTATTTTTATTTCAATTTCCTTATAAAATATTTGTGTTTTTTTTATACTCATAATTATATACCACCATGAATAGTGATAATAATGATTCTTTTGAACGTGTTTTTTTCTTATATATGATATCATAATTTATTATGATTAATGTTTATTAGAATTCATGGTATGGGGAAGCATCCAATATAATGGGAAATCAACCACCCCCCCCCCCCATGGTTATTATTAAACTCTAAATACTTAGTATAGGACTCTAGTGATTTAAGAATGAATTTGAGGCCCTATTGTGGCCCACTAATTGATATTTTATTTATCACATATACATTTTAATACAATATAAAATTAATCATACAAAACATATAACTATTATAAACTACATATCAACTTTTATATGTATTTTTGAAAAATAATTTTTAAGCTGAAGTCTTATATATAGTTTGTTAAAATCTTAATTAATTATTTTATGGAATTATTTATTTAATTATCATCATTAGTATTTATATAAAAATAATTTATACATTTTTTCATAATCTATATTTAAATTATTATTTTTTTATTATATTTTTGTACACACCATAGGATATATTTTTTCATGTATAATTTAATATGTTTTAAATATATTATGTGAAAAGAGTACATTATATGATTAATGTAACAAAATATGCTATATTGTTTTCCTATATTATATACATACAAAAAAAATTGGTGTTTTATATTCATATTATTTTATCCTTTTTTTAAATGTTACTTCATTAATATAATACCTAATATAATGTATTTGAAATTTATGCAGTGCGTAATAATATAGTTACTTAATTTGTTTAACTTATTTAAATTAATTATGATATTACTAAACATTTATATAATCTCACATGTATAATAGAATCTCTAACCAAATTTTATATTATGAAATATTATTTTAAATATTTTCTATCTTTATTTTTTACAATTACTTTATTATGATTTATAGTAAATATTTGATTACTATTTTACTTTTTGTTATGGTTTTTTATCAGATATAGTGATATTAAAATATTATTTAATGCAACTATGATATATTATATGATTGTTTATAAATTTTTACTTTTAAAAGAATATATTATATTGTCTTTTTGAGTATATCTATTTATCTAATTTATACACTAAAAGGTTCCAACACATATCCACACATATCATTGAACATTTTATAGATTCACATATATATCAGATGAAATTTAATATTCTATTACGTATATATCACTACACATTTCATATATAAACATATATATCATATTAAGTTAGATAAATTTCTATATTTATCACAAAATATTTGATCTATGTAAAAATTTAAATGTTCTACATTTCATAGTTTATGTTTTTCTCTTTTAATAAAAATTTTCTAGGGATATTTATATAAAAATAAAAACATACATAACATCTATATATATTTATATATGGTATGTGTATAATATAATTTTTTTATTCAAATATCATAGAACATTCAAACACACATGTGTGTAGGTTCACATGTAAACAAAATGTTTTTATCACAGAACACGTAACATTTATACATATATTTTCATAGAAAATATATAAATAAACATTCATGAAACATTACAAATAATTTTAATATATATATATATATGGCTTCATATATAATATATTTATTCACAGAACGAAAAAAATATATACATAAATTTATAAAATATTTTCATACAAATGTTCTCTTAAATTTTAAAATTAATGTTCTATATATAAATTTTATCATTATAAATAATATAGGTAAATGGTTTGTGTGTTTATATATAATAATTTTTATTTTACTTTTATTAGTCACATAAACAAAACTTAATGGGATATTTATATGTAAAGTTTCAGTTAGTATTTATATAAATTTATTCTGATAGCATTTAAATAAAAATTTTCTTAAAAGATAATGTATTTAGAAAATAAAAAGTAAAACAATATATAGAAAAAAAATGATCTTCCAATATAAAACATTATATTGATTATATTTTTTAAAAACGATGAATTATTATAGTTAAAATTGATTTTTTTTCATAGAACATAGAAACTACCTATAATTTATTGAATTCTTATGAAATTATATGTATATATATCACATTTTACATAACCAAAAAATATAATTATATTAGGATAGAATATAATATATTGTTTTATAAAATTACATATGTATGAAATATGTTTACATGAAACAATTTAAAAAATAACATAATTTAATATCATGGATCATAAATTATATAGACATTGAAATGAATTTCTTATTACACTAGTCAAAAAATTTAATATATGTATAAAAAAAATATTCTATTCATGATATTTAAATGATAGTACATGATATATCATTATATAAGAGTTGGATATTTCAACATAAAATAAGAGGTAGATTCTCAATAAAATATTTTTATGATGATTTTATGTATAAAATTTTTTTCTTTAGTGAGGAAACATTTTAGATGTATTATAATATATTTGGATAGAATATTTTATATTTATAAAATATATTCATCCTTTAATAATTAATATTTTAACATAATTTAATCACGTCAAAAATATGACCTCTCTACATCACATTGTATGTAATTTTATAAAATCCATAGATCCTAATGATTAATACCCTAAAATATTATATTTATGACTTGTTTTCTAAATATAATTTATAAACATAAATAATAAACCCATATGAAATTAAATGACATATACTAAAATATACAATATGATATAATATGGGTGATGTATGTCACATGGTGTTATAGAGATGTATGGGATACAATATACTAAATATCACTATTACTTATTTAATCTCATTATTCCTTAAATGAAAATAATTATATCAATAGTTTATCCATTTGATGAGTTTTTTTATGTTTAAATATTAATGAATAACAGATAAGGTAGTTTGACATTTATGGAATTATAATAATCATTATAAGATTAGTATTTTATAATTTAAGTTGAAAATTTATTTAACACATAATACAAAAAATAATTAAAGTATCATTTATCTAATGAAAGTGGTTTATATAAAAAATATAATATTCAATGAAAATACACATGATTTATTCCCATGGATAATGAAAGATCTCTCATTATTTTTATTCATTAATCATTCAGATTTTAACATGTCATTTATTAATATAGAGAAAACTTAGATTCTATCAATGATTAAAATGGCTCATAAATTACCCAAAAAGGTATGAGACATGTGTTTTCTGTTAGATGTCATCTTAATGTGAATTTAATCTTTGACTTGTATCACCAATGAGTAATGTTATAAATGATATTTTTCAGTTCCTATGCTCTTTGTTTTTTTAATCTCCCCCATATATATCCTTTTGTTTTAATATTTAATTTTATGTATTTATTTAGATATATTCAAATTCACCGAAAAATCAGTCAATGATATCATATACTAATTTAGTGATTTTTAGATAAAACATATTTATTTCAAAAAAATATAGAATTTTTTAAAAAATTATTATAATAGAGGAAGTGAGATAGGGATATCAATTATTGCAATATAACATGAATCATTATTTATTATTGGATCTAAATATCACTAACAATTTTATCAAATATCATTGTTCATGGTATGGTAAGTTATGTTTTTTGAAAAATAAAACTTTAGGTTTCTAGGAGTGATATGGTGAAAATATTAAATGTGATACTTCATAAATAATTGTTTTTTATATCCTTAGGAATGATATAATAATATATTTTCTTCAAATATAAAATGTGTGTAGTGAAATTTTATTTCTATACGGTTATGATGGTATCCCACTATATCACAATAAATGATATGTAATAATATTTTTTTTTAATATTTTGGATATGATATATTATAAAAAACATATTTAGTACATGATATATGTTTTTCCGATTAAAAATGTACCAACTTTTTGTTTATTGATTTATGTAATGTAGATATTTAATAAAATTAAATTTGAATAGTTATAATTGTGCTGGATTAGAGAGACTTCACAAAATATGTTGAAACAACAGACTATAGTAAAAATATTTAAGTACATATAATAATAGGCTAAATGATTATATTTTATTTAAAATATTTTTTAAATGTATATAGTATTTATATTATGAAACCTATTTCAATTACGATATATAAAGTATTCTTATGGATTTAAATATGAAATATTAATAGTTCATTTTCTCTTGAAATATATATTTTAAAAAATATGAAAAAACTCCATATATACCATGTAATTATATTTTTTACTGAATTTGAAATGTTTATATATGTAGATGATGAATGGAAAATCTATATAAATTATTTTTAAAAAATTATAAATTTTTTATATTAATGTAATATCTAATTTTCTTATACTGTATGATAAAATAGTGATTTTTTTTATATATAATGTTTAAATTTATGAAATTTCCATTTACCTATCTGTTATTTTAAATACTAATAAATATTAGGTAATTTTGTAATAAATATTTATATACATAAATTTTTATTGTTTAAATTTATTCATTATATTCCATAATATTATTTTAATGTGATTCATGTTTAGTAAAACACTATGTTTATTTTTTATACCAAAATTAACGGTTTGTTTATTATAATTCCAAATAAAGGGTGTTATATAATAATTATTCCCCATATGAAATTAAATTAATTTTAAAAATATAATTAATATTTAGTAATGGCCATCGAATAGTGAGACTTTAGAATATATATATCTCAATTTCATGAGGGTAAATGATCTATCCATAATAGTCAGTGTTAGTTACCTTCCCCACCATACATATAGTTGTACTGAATTTTTTTCTTTCCATTTTCATCATAGAATGGAATTTTGATTCAAGTATCATTTTAATGCGATTCATATATGTTTGTATTGGATATTATAATAAATTTTTTCATTTATTGAAAAATAAAAATAATTTTCTCTATATTAGATATTCGTTAACCTGATTGAAGCATATTAAATTAGATAGCATTCTTGAATTAATCAATAATTAAATTATAATAAAATATTCATATAGGTGTGTTTGTGATGGAATGTTCTTGGTATATATATATAATATACATGGTGAGATAAGTACCAAGTGTTGAGATATGTTAAAATAAAACATGCCTGTATACATTGATCAATAACTCTGGGACCCTAACTGTTTGGGGACCACATATTATCTTGTGTAGAGTAAGAATAAAATATTTTTTGAAAATTATTATGTTTTCATTTCAGATGTATATATTTGGTTAAAATCTTATGGATAACACTAATGGTTAGTTTACTAGAGAAATGAATTTGGGATTATTCAGTATATGAATTTGGGAATGGTTTTATCTACTATAATATCCAAGAGTTAAATATTATATAATTAATAACTTTTTCAACATAAATAATATATAATGGGAGAAAATCAAAAGTTGATCTACAAAATAGTAAAGTATGGGCCTTGGTTTCCCTAATAGATCATATGTATGCAGACATTATTTTAGTGGGCTATATTGCATAATAACATTATTAAGTACATTAAAAGCATGATACTGACTAAAATAATCATATTGTTTTTTTATTATATATAATAAAGGTTTATCATGTTACTGAGGCCAATATTTAATAATGGTAAATGTATATATTTTATTATATTTGTAATGTATCTTTTGATCTATATCAAATTATACATGATGAATAATAAACTAATTATATTCTTCTAAAATAAATATTTTCATTTATATCATTGGTGTTAGATAGTAGTTTTATATCACCAATTTTTTTTGGTGAATAAATTATCTAATATAGAAAATATATGAAAATTGAAATTATTAATATCCAAGTATAGGATAAAGAAAAAGGTTTCATCATTAATATTGGGTAATTTGATCAATATTTATGTGATGGATTAGTTATAGAGTTTTAATTTTTAATTATGTCATATATTTAATGTTTACTCCTATTTCATATTTATGTCTAATTTTTATAATACATTTTTAAACAAAAAATTGTTTTATATGAATGAATGATGGATATTTAAAACTAATAATATATATGTATGATGTGGATAGTTTTTTTATGATGGTACTGTCAAGGATATTGATTATAAATCACTAACTTTTGGATATATTCATATAATCATGAAATGAATAAGATTCCATATAGTGGATTATTGGGTATTTTTTATTTTCAATAATTAAATATATGTACAATTTTAATTTTCTAAAAAAATTATTTTTATGAATATATGGAAGAGGATATAAATAATCTATATATATCAATGACACTGAATAAAAATTATGGTAACATATTTGAAACATTAAAATGATCAAGCTATTCAAAAAATATATTGAATGAAATTTGGTATGATTTTTAAGATACTTAAATAATATTAATGTGAAATATACTTATGTAATGATTAATCTAATCCTTTGGTAGCATGAAATTATTTATCTAATGTTATTCTATATATTAGTATTTATTTATTTTGGTGACATTTTACACTTTTAATTATATCTAAAGTACTATAAAATTCTCCAAATAAGATATAGAGTTGTATTGCCCTATTTTTTCCCTAATAAATTTCTATTTTTTATATGTAAACATTGGATGTTTTTTAACTAATATAAAAATTTAATATTTTATTAGCTATTTGAGGTCATTAATTTATTATTATTTGAATGATATATTTTAAAAATGAAATGCATTAAATTGAAATTTTATATTAAATGATATAGAATTTATATATTGAGAATTGGGTGGGAAAAAACATGAACTTTGTACAATTCATGACCAAAAAATAAAGAATCCAATGGAAATAAAATGTGAAAATGGGACAATTCATGACCAAAAATAAATAAAATTTTAACTTTTATTTGTGTAATTAGGCTTTCAGGTAATTGTTTTACAAGGCCTTTGTGTCATTCGGTTCTCTTCTCTATGTTGAGTTCTCCCTTTTCCCACAAAAGTGATTGTGTGTTTTTTCTCTTCTAATAAAGGGGATTTCCCCAAATTTCCTAGTAGTATTCTTTAATTGAAATGTTTTTAATTGACTTAGTAAATTTAATGAGATATCCCTTATCTCTAGGATTTCCTCTTGTCTCTGGTGGGATTTTTTCATAATCAGACTCTTTAGCGGGCTTCTTCTTCAGTGGTTACAGTCCTGGTGGATGGTGTGGGATTGTAGTCCTCGGCAGATAGTAAGGATTTTTTTTCTTGGGTAGTGGAGGGCATCAGAAGTCTTTGTTCTTGTTTTTTCTCATGCGGCGGTGGTTGGTCTCGAGGGTGTCATTCATCCCGATCAGTGGTTAGTGGTTCAGATCTCGTCTAGATATGTTTTCATAGACTTGATCTGGGTGGCCTCTATCTCCATTGATAATCCTTTGGGGAACTGGCACCACAATGGCATGGAGATCAATTAGCAACTATAGAAATGTACTTAGTGAGGCGGCAGAAGAAGACATATGAGTGTGTGCCTCTATGACAAGTGCTTTTTGGGAGTTTCCACTCAGTGTGGTGTTTCTCGGGGTGTGTGGGGATCTGCTGTAGAGGATCTATGAGGTAGTGACTATTTGGTGTGGGCATATATATGCGTTTGAGGTCGTCTAGTCGTATTTCTAGATCTGGTGACCAGATGACAGTGTGGTTAATAGATATTCTTGTGGAAGTGTCCTCCAGTTGTGTTTGTAGGTAGAAGATGGGTTATCTAGGCATTGGCCCACTAGTTTTCCATATTTTGGGGTCTAGTATACTTTGTGAATTGTGATTTTATTACTGTTTTTTCATTAGGATTTCGACCCATTGTATTATAAGGATTTTATGCCTTTGGGTTCCCTGATTTCAGTTGGGTTCTCCATTTTCCCACAAAAGGGTTGTGTATTTTTTATCTTTTAATAAAGGGTTTTTCCCCCACATTTACTAGTAGTAATAAAAACAAGAACTTTTTTAATTGAATTAGTATATTCAATGAGATTGAATTAGAATATTGAAAATTAGGAGGAAATAAAATTTTAACTTAGTACAATTTATTGAAAAAAATTAATGAAAATTTATAAGATAGAGGATGTATCTATTTCAAAAACTGTTATGGAGATTAAAATTGGTTCATGTTTTATTATTTAAATAAGTGAGTTAATAGCAGAAAAATAATTTTTATATTAATGTATGTTGTACATATCATCAAAAAATAAAATAATTTGAATACTTAGTGATAAAATAACTGAAAATATATCAATATAGAAAAATAAAAATGTTAAATGGTAAGAGGGTCATGACCCTTCCCCTAGAACCCCTCCATAGCATGCAACGATTTAATGTGGGAGTCCTATATCCATGTTGAATTAAAAAACAATTAGAGAGTATCATAATGGGTATAAAAATATCCATATAGAGGGAATTATCTTCAAAATAAAAATAATAAAAAGAAACTACTGAAAAACACCAAAAAATAAAATAAATCAAATTATGTAATACATGAAAAATCATACATAATGTAATGTCATTATATCAATACCCAAAATAACGAACTCTTTTAGAAGTGCCTCTTTGGGAATGATAAACTTTGTTTATTCATATATTAATTTCCATCATAAAACCCAAATTCATCTAATAAAACTATATAAATATAATATAGAAGATTATGATGTGAATATAGCTATATTTAGTATCATCCTTCTAAAACACTCTCTTTAACAGCTTTAAAAATCATATTAAAGCCTCAATGAATGAACAAAAAAATTTAATCATCACCAATGATGTGTTAACTATCTATCTAACATCACTAAAGGCTCACTCACAAAAATATACATGAATTTATAGTAATATAATATCAATTGTATATATATATATATAATGATAAAATGGAAAAAAATCTCCACAATACTAGTCAAATTCTCATCATAATGACATACATCTAAGGACTCCCCATCCCATCCAATTTCAAATAATTAAATACCAATAACACATAACTTCATAACCACATCACTAACACATATCTTCCACACTACTTCATCATTATCACATCATCACATGACATGAACTCGGAGAATCAAAACCTATACAATGTCTAAAAGAGACAATGGGGAAAGGGAAGTGTTTTTCTATCAATATCACCTCCATATTATATTTTTGGGGGAAAACATTAGAACCATAACCTCTAAAATTCATCAGTAACATTACTTAACCTGGGTGATGGAATGTAAGAGATAAAAATAAATATAATAATTATAATATAACCACATAAGGACAACCTTGTGTGAACTCAGAAAACACACTTATATAATCACACCTTGTACCATACCATCACATCTACCGAACAACAATCACTATCGTTATTTTTCAACAACACATTCTAACCACTCATAACTCTAAAAAATTCACACAACATCACAATATTACAAGTTTCATTATAAATTTAACATTAATTATTTACCCACAAAATTATTTTAATTTTTTCATATTTATTTTGAGTAACTATATTTTCATTTAGCCACTTTCACATTTATAATTTCATTTACCTCATATGAATAATCCAAAAAAACATTCCTTCTTTTAATCCCACCATTCATTCTATCATGGACCATTCCTGTTTTTCCTTTATTTACATCAATAACATTCTAAATTCTCTAGTACAATACTCCATATATCTTGGAAATCATCTCTATATATCTACAATAATAGCCACACAACAATCAATTCCTCTTATACCATGACAATATGACATTCAAAATAACACCACCACCACCATAATAAAACACATTAATGAAAAACATCTCTAAAACCTGAATATTATTTCTAATTTATGCTTTTTTGATGTAACACATAACTCAATGAAATTTAAGAAATAATGATTTGAGAGATACTAGATTCTCATTCTTCTGTTTCAGTTTTATATTTATGTTGATTATCACATTTTGATAAATATTGTAATTTTTTTAGTAATATGGATTTTTGTAAAGGGATACTCATAAAACAACAATAATATAAACCAATAATAACTTGAAATATACTTTTAAAAAACAATTACATCATGCTTAATACACAATTACCACAATACAACTATAGATTAGATTATTATCATCATTAGGTTAAAATTAAATATAAAAACAAAGACAAAAATGAATGATAATACCATAATAAATAAATAAATAAATAGATAATATAAAGTTTAACATACAAATATTAATCAATTATCTAATAACTTCAACACAGTAATGAGAAAAAATGGTAATAAAAAACCACCAATGTCAAAATAATTCTGTAAGAAACCCATTACTGGTAATCTCCCATAAAGACACCAACAAAACTAAAAAACCAAACCAAAAATTATCCATAACATCCTCAAGAATAATGAATAATGTAAGAATATATAAATGGGAATTCAAGTTCACCTTATATTATGAAATATTGATCCTTCAAGGACAATGATTAATATCCACAAAGATTTGACCAAAGGGTTCCAATGGAAATTCATAAGATTATTGGTGTTTGAAAATACCCAAAGAAGTTGAATATATTTAAATATGTTTATTGGATTTGTATTTATAATTAGAGGGAAAAAATGTCGGGCATAAGGAATCATAATACAACAATATTTGGGAATAAAAAATAATTTTATCTCCTTAAATCATAGGGCACAATTACCATATAAAATTTATACTACTATGAATGATCAAGGTGTAATGAAGATTTTTATAACACATGATTGGACTATGGTAAATTATTGTTAGAACCGCATTCCCCACACTCAATCCTAATACTAAAAAACCAAAATTATAGTGTAAATAAGGGAATTATAATGAAACTAATTAACCAACGAATCTCCAAAATAATATGTCCATGACCTGCATATTGAAACAAAACCTTCACATGGTATTTGATTAGAAAAAAATAAAAATGAATAAAAAAAATTATCCAAAAGAAAACCAATTTCTCATGGTTATAGATTCACGGTGCAATATAACTCTCTAAACCACATTCAAAATAATCGTGATACACCAAATTCTCCCCTATAACCAATTAATCACAATGAAATACCCCTATAAATGGATTTATTTTTTATTTATGGATAAAATTTATGTGACATTAAAATTTTACACTATCATTTATCTCCAAAAACATCCATAAAATATCCACCAACATATAACCCCAAAGTATTGGAGTAAGAAAAAAATTACTCTATATTAGACAACCCTCAAATGATTCTGATATATGAGGATCCAAAAAAATCATAAGACAAAAAAACAAGTGAACAATATACAACAGATTACATACATCTTAAATAGGAATCTTGTCATATCACAAGCATAAAATAATTCCAAATAATGAAACCACTACAAAAATATCAGTATAAATAAAATCTCTTCAAAAAAAATATTTTTCAAAAAAAGATTGGATAATTATCATGTATTTTCCACTTACGATACTGCATACACTCCTATTAAACTACATTCCTTTATAATACATGAACTAGTGGAATGATGCACCCATGGTACACCTTCTCAAAATTGTTCTTAATCTCATCAAGACACTTCATAAACATATCATCCTCTTCAATATCCACCTCACCCTAATCAAGGATAGAAATTTCACATTGAATATTCTATAAAATATATGTTATATGGAAAAAAACATGAATCTAACCTATTTAGGAATAATGATCTAGATGATATGAAATCATTCCAACATACTCCAACTTCATAAGAAGTCCAAAGATTCAAGGAGAAATATCACTACCTCAATAAAATATTCATTATCCACAATAAAGAAAAATATTCATGAAAAAATTATTGTATACCTTAATTGCTACAGGACTTCACCTCTGATCATCAAAAGGATTTTTTTGGTCTTTTTCTTCCTTTATATACTTATAAATAACCATCCAATTTATTATGGTGTTCAACATCAAATTAGGTCTATGAATTTCTGAATCTCTTACCTTGTCGTAGTTTAATATTGATCTATAAGGTTATCCATATAATATCTCAAATGATGTCATAATAATTAAATTTTGATAACTATTATTTAAATAAAACATATTCAAGGTTGTATATTTCTCCCATGATCCTCAAAAATCAAAAACACATGCATGAAAAGTTCCAAAATATTTTAGATCATCTACTCTTTCTGGTATTCCATCAATGGATAAAGAGTAATGTTAAGGAATAATTGGGAACCAAAAACAAGATAACATATATTACACACTATTAATATTAAAATATATCATACTAAAATAATTAATATTTTAAACATTATCAATAATCATAACCACTTTCATATATAAACTCATTAAAGTAACCACCAAAGTCAATTAATTAATTCCCAAGAAGTTGGATGATTTCTACAATCAATCCATAGTCACCCAGATTGATTAAAATTATACATAATATGGAGGAATATTGATAAACAATATATATTTAAATGTAACTATATTTTAACTTTCGAACAAAAAACTATTTAGTTAACTAGAAGAAACACATTGATCAAGCCTGCCTCATTAGAATACTAGACATCAATATAAAAACTTTTATATTGATCTCTTCATCTATATACCCCAAAAATTAACACCTCAAATAATGGTACATATGGAATAAACTATTATTCAAAACTAGAGGTTTTCTATGAAAATCAATGAAAAGAACCTCTCACACCGCCAACTAAATCAAAAACCCCCTGAATGATTCCTATGTTAATCAACCTCTATCAACTCAAATAAAACATCACCACGAACAACATTATCTTACTAAGACTCTAAATGAGGATATAGAAAATATGATTCCACAACATGGAAGTGTTCCCTATCATATGGTACAAGATAAATCCTAAATTAGTTTCCTTCATATCTAGGTACAATTAAAGATTATCCTCCATTATCCTCCACATGTATCATGATATATAGAAATGAATTCCATGAGACACCTTACTCTGTGCATATGTGACTACATTAAAATACCTAGGAGTGTAAGGGATCATGCAATAATATTCTTACAAGAGCACCAACCACCAACATTTTTAAAAATTCAAATATCATTAAAAAAGATATCACTCGGGCTTTTATGATCAATGAAATCCAAAAATTTCTCACAAAAGGAGGTAATTTTAGTATAAGATCATTTTAAAATCCACCACCACAAACTCCATATCATGGATGTAATATTTAAAGTCAGGGGAATATAACTAATAAAACACATAGAAGATTAAAATAATATAATACTTCTAATTATAATATATATCAAAATAAGAAGAATAAAAAATTTCTGAATATATTACCCCTCCTCTAGGAATATAAATAATAGTAGAGCTGATGTGATTCATCTTTAGGTATTATAATATATCAAAAACCTAACCCATATACATTAATTCCTAGTCATTACTTAAAAATACTTATAAAATGTAAATAATCTATGAAAAATAAGACAAAATAATATTATAATAGAAATAAAAAAATAGAAAAATGTAAACCACAAAAATATTAATAAGATTATTTAAGAAATAAATACATAAATCCATAAAGGATTTGTTGAAAATATTTTATGATACATTATATTTCCATGTATATGATCCTCACACATCTAATACATTAAAATGGAAAAAATTCCATAGAGTACATTTTTCATATATACTTGAAGGAATTTCCTTAAGGATTAGAAATTAACTTTTCTAATATTGAATACTTACAAACATACTTCATGAACATAACCAAAATGTAATTTTATAATTCACAAAATATTAAATTATTTATTCTAATTAAAATATCTAGTATTTTCATGATACTAGATGACTTAACAATAAACTCATATTGTCTATAGAGACTGATCAAAGTAATAAAATATATCATCATCTTTCACCCTCATTTTAAAATACATGGATTGACGATTGATTGATGATATTTTTTCTCCCTCAAACTGATTTAATAAATCATCAATCCATGTTAGTGGATAATAGTTATTCACTATAACATGTTTCAATAGAACATAATTATGAATAATTGTAGGTTATTATCTCCCTTCTTTGTCAAAAATAATATTGTACCCCCTAGGAAAAGAATGACCCAAATATAATCCTTCGTTAATATAAATACAAATATTTCCAAATTAAAAGGGAAATATCTATGAATGTAGCATCAAAGTCTTAGAAATTTAATATTTTTACTATATCCCATCATTGAAATCATATTTAGTGGTTCTATAAAAACCTCTATAGAAAATAAATATGGACATTAATTAATATCCTATGTAATGACTAATTACAAAACTTCCACAAAACACAATATCAAATAATCTTTCTATGAAGAAAGAGGGTCCATATGTCAATGAATCATCCAGTGATCACACTTACCAATAATCACCCCATGTTTTCCTTTTACATTAAGGAAAAAGTATCAATTATAAAAATTCAAAAATCATGCAAAAACTAAAACCAATCCATTATAAGGGTGACATAATATTGTTGTATTTTTAGAAATAAATAATTTTTGAATGAATTATGTTTCCAAATCATATTATCAAAACCCATTAACATATCATGTAAGAATGATTTACCTATAACTATATTAGTTAAAAATAATAGAAATAGAATTCTATAAATGTTATTTATCAATGTTTATTGATTGAATTATATTGATCATTAATTATTATGTTATATAAAATGAATTATATTCATAATATATAATAATTATTTTTATCATTTTTACTCATAAAATATGTATTATGGCCATCCATGAAGGTGTTAGTGGAATGTGGAATAAATCAGTGCATGGTGGGGGGTAGTCCACAGTTAAACATGGATCGTGACTTAATTTTTCTAAGTGATAATGAAATAATTAACATGATTTATCATTAAAAAACCTAAATATGATATATATGTAATATTTCTTTATTTAATTCCCATTTTGTTCCTTCCAATTTTTTCGGTGAGGGAAAATAAAAAATGTTTCTTTATAAATTTGGAAGTCTAAACATATTCATAATTAACATTTTTTCCCTAAAGGGAAACAACAAAGTGGTTAATAAATGTACCATATTTAAAAAAATACCCGAATGATAAAGGTACTAATGTTAAAGTTTTAATATATTGTATTATAATTTGAGTAATAATACATGCACATAAGGAAATAGAAATGAGAAATAAGCTGTTAGAAATTTAGACCTTGCTTTTGGGATTATCTCCTACAAAAAGGTGGAAAATTCTTTTAGGGATCATCTTTCAAGAATAATAAAATTGTTACATGTGTATAAGAATATTTTGGAAATTTATGGGAATATTTTTGTTGTAAGAAATTGGTTATTGGATTTAGTATGATTAAAGAGATAAGTGTTGCTTTTACAATTGAAATGGGATTGAATTTTTGTAAATAGGAAAACATTTTAATAATGGGAAGAAACATTAGTGGAATATAGATCCAAAATTGAAAAATAATATTGAATAGGGGATAATGTGGATAGAGGCTCCAGCCAACCATTCCCACACATTTTTAATCATATTTTTTGTTATTCAGTCTTGGTTAAACCTTTTTTCTATTTTTTTCTTTTTACCAAGGTAAATAATGTTTAACAATGTAATTTATCAGTTATTCTATAAAATATATTAATTATTATTAAATAATTTATAAATAATGATTCCAATTTATAAATCTACTTTTATAGTGTTTATATAAATGTCATAAAAATTAAACCTCATACAATAAATTTATAAATAATTAAAAACAATTTATTAAAAAATATAATATGAGATATATGATACGGAATATAGGTTTATAAATTAAAACCAATATTTTTGAAATTATATATTAAATAAAAATATACATATATTAATTATGAATTTTTTTTATTAATTTACAATTCATAATTATATAATAAAAATTTCTTAAATGTCGTGTTAATTTTAAAAATAGTAGTTTTAACTATTCACCTAAAATTCAATCTTTTTGAAAAATACCAAAACATAATTTGATGATAAAATTACAATTATAAATACAAAAAATTATTTTCATTTTTGAAATTCACATTCTAAAATTTATAAAAAAAATAATTCATAAAAACAATATATAATGGAAAATTATTTTTTATACTCCTCTAAATAATATGAAAATTTAATAAAAGAAGGTCCACTCCTTTGAAATAAAGGTGGAATAAAATTATAAATCCCAAGGGTGTCTTATCTAAAGGGTAATGTGAATTATGAAAATAAATTACCTTTCTAAAATTATTAAAATTCATGATATATCTATGAATATAAATATTTTATTACATGTTTATATAATCCAAATTTATAACTAAATCTCTCTAATGATCTCCATGTATGAAAAGGGAATATGTATGACATGGTTAATGTTTTACGTGGTGGTTCATATAGAATGGATCTATTTGGAATCTCCATGATCTTGAACCTATCCCATATATCATTTTCCTCAAACCATAATTGATAATGGTTAGTTTTTAATTGGTTTAGGAAAACCCCATATGAAGAACACTTCCTTATATGCTCTGAAAAATGGATTTATAAGGAATAATTATAATTCCAGATATAATTTTATCCTATATTCATTCTTTATTTTATAAAATTATTACATAAATTTATATTGGCTACATTTATGACAATATATTAAAAATCATTTTTAATATTCGAAATAAATCTAAATTTTTTAGTATTGTATAGTTTGTGAGACATTTTATTTAACATATTATTTATTTAATGAGAGTATATAGTGAAATCCTAGGGAATTACTATGTAATTATTACAAATATCATGTACCTTCTGAAGATGCCTTCTATAACAAGAGACACTACTCAACATGTATCTAGATCAGATGATATCCAGCCTGTGAAGACTTACATGTTGTTTATTGTAGTTTCATGTAATGTACCCAGACACAGAAAAAATGATTATGTTGTAGAAGAACATTACTAGCCCTTTTTGTGTGCTACAAACATAGTGTATCTAACTACACACTTTTTTTACATGGTCGTCACATGTGTTGATCTACAATAGTATATGAACATGAATTTCTGATGGACTCGCACATAGTGAACCCTACTCGGAACACTGTGTATTCTGTAATTTTCAACATTCTTAATGATTTATATTAAATTTTCTATTTTATGATGTATGAGAAATTCATTCTATGTGTTTCAACATGTATATAAAGATGATATGATCCCTCTAGACATCATACACCACATATGGGATGTTTTGAGAAGTTAAAGGATCTTATCTCAATAGAAATTAGTCCAGGGATTGAGAAATGTGTTTGGATCATACACAGAGTTCAAGTACTCAATTATCTTTTGTGATGTGGGACTTAATGTATTCGGTATGGGAAATAATATATATATATATACTCATTATACGGAGTGGTTCCTATATGAAAAATAATGTTAGTACTCATCTATATATTGGTGTAGGATCCTCTATTAATAGTGTTAGTTCTCACCAATGTATCATGGTTGGTTCCTCAGTCCATTGATTTTAGGTACTCTCCCAGGTTTCTGGGTATATCCCTCTTTATATGATCATTGTGTACTTACACATATTTTTTGGGGTGTTTATCCTTCGTTACAGTTTTGGTAAACTCATTCATGTTAATATGATTCTTTCTACATATGAAGTGTGAGTAATCCCCCGTTTTTTTGGATTTGGTCCACTATAAGAGCTAGGTACTCCCTATATTGACACACATATACCTAAAATAATAGTGGGTCCAATATTAAAATTTTAGAGATTTCATATAAAAATAATGTTTTATTAGTAGTTTGTGATGTTTAAATTTTATGAGGAATTAATACATATGGATTGCATTAGGATACTAGTTACATATTAGGCATTTTTTGATTCATTAATATATATCATATATCATTGTTTTCAACATCAACTGTTAGGGGACCTTTGTTACACTATTTATCACATCTAACATATTTGATATGAACCTTTTTGATAGAGATATAATGATTTATTTTATTAAATTTTCCATTGATTTATTATCTTTAATGAATATCTATTTCCATCAAGACACTTCATCTAATTCCATATTCTTTTGTTTTGAGTTTTCCAATTTATTATTTTTATAATATGAAATTTGGGTGCCCTAATTTTTATATTCATGCCCACACTGATATATTATTTGTGTCTATGATTTTTGGGTATAGGCTTTTATCCTATAGTTTTGGGATGAAAATGGATTTAGTGGAGTTTAATGAGCTATTTCACAGTAGCTAATAGTGGCTTGTGGTGGATAAGGTTGCAGATATTTGTTATTCTCGGTGTCTCTATATAGAGGATGTTCCATCTATTCATTGAGTTAGATTAACTCAAAGGTTGTGTTTATGACAATTTTTATCTTATTTTTGGGTTATTCTATTTTGGAATTATATATTTCATTTGATATATGATTATATATTTGTATACAATTTAGTTGGTCTATATATTTTCCTATGGTTTGGATATAATTTTATAATACCTACCATGTATGTTATTCCTTATAATTTCTAGTCACCATACTCCAGTCTATTACAGGAGGTCTTGGGGTGGAACACTCATATTTAGTGTATCCATGGTTAGATATTGGTGAGGAATATTCTGTCGTAAATATACTATCATCTAACAAAATCCAATTCTCTATCTTTGAATGGATCAAAATTCATGTAGTCTTTAAATCCTTTAAGCACCTCTGTAACTTTTATCATACCTACTCCCATTAATCACTAGTAATCATTCATAATAAAAATCAAAAAAAATTCTTATAAGTATCATCCTCTTTGGAACCAAGAATTTTATGATTAATAGGTTCATATTATAGCCCCATTAAAACAAAGGTTATGTTGGGGTACATTTTACAATAAAAATTTAAAAAAATAATCACATCTAATCATGACATAGAGAATCTATTTATGATCATCTGTTAAGATTCATTGTAATTTTGAATACTTTCTCCATTAAATCATCAGTTTAAACATGAAATATGCATCTACAATACTTAGGTTTCTACCCTACAATCAGTATCATTTCAATTTATTATTTTCAATAAGTTTATTTTCCTTACAAAGGATCACATGGGACCTAAATATCTATTTCACAGTTTGTCGCAAAAGATTATATCATGTGAAAAATCATATTTATATTATTTGCATACAAATCTATAAGATTTTTTAATATTTATTACTCTTAAATCCATCCTTATATTTTATTACATCTCTTATAAAACGTTTTTTACTCTTATCTCAATTAGAAAACATGTTGGGTTAGTATGAAAATCATGTATGACCACTAAAATACACATCAAATTGGTTAGGGTTTGGTTACTATAGTGGGGGTTTAAATATAAAAATATAATTGGAATTTCCCTTAAAACCTTTGAACAATCAATAGAATAAAAATAAAATCCAAAATATAATATAAAAAATATCCAATATTTTATGTTATGTGATAAATAAACATAATTTTACCACAATAAAGGAATTTCCAATTCCATGTGGAATAAATGATAGAATTTTTTATTTATCTCATTCTAGTTAATAACTACTATAGTGTAGTATGTGGAAAACTTTGTGACAAACCCCCCAATTACATGGGATCTATAGTGTGAAACTTTAGATCAAAAGTTAAGACTTTTAATTAGATGGATTTAAAATAAATCTAATACTTATTTAAGAACTATGAATTAATTAAACTGTATCATTTTTTTATAAATATGAGGTCATGAGATAATTTTTGTTATGATGTTCATAGTTAATTATAATGATTTTTTTAAAATTAAATCAAAACAAAAAAATTGGTAATTGTTATTTATCTCTTTTAAATAGACTCATTATTTCTTATGATCAAGTACGTTTATTTATCTGGTAACTTGGTGATCTATGAAAATTTTCTTACATAGTATATATTACTCAATCTATGATTAATAAAGGGTTCATGACACCAAATCATGTATTAAATTTCAATTCATTATGTAGTAAATAGTGAACATGTATACAAAAAGATGAAAAATTATAGGAGAATAAAAAAACATTTAACTAACAATGAGTATAATAAAAAATCAAAACATAGTCACTATTATTGAGAAACATGCCCCCATGATTTCAATAGAATTAATTTGTTGATCCATGTTAGAAATTATTAGGATTACAAAAGCTTAATAAAAACGAGATAGTATGCCCATCCAATCACATTCCAATGACTCTAGTGAGTGATACTCCAAAATTAAAAAGAACATCTTCAAGATAAGCACCAAATAATGGGAGAATTTACACTGTTTCACAAAAATATTTCATATATGGTTCTTCAGTACAACGTAATATTTTGTTTCATTTCAATTTTTCATTATTCTATCTTCATTATAATGTAAATAAAATGACCACACCATAATATTCTAAATAATTAAAAAAAAATTACCTAGTTAAAAAATATTATTCCAATGATTTTACTGTCAAAATATCAACAAAACAATTCATATTTGTTCCCATGGTTCAATCATTAACATTTAATAATACAAAATTATCATAGTGTAATATGAAATGGTAATTCTATAATGTATTATAAATAACATATTCCATGGAGTAATATAGTCATGTTGAATCATGTATTCAATATTCACCCTTAAAATCTTGTAATCTTCATAATACTTTAATAAAATATTAATCTTCCCCAAATATATTAATAAAAAAATAGGAAAATGTAAACAATTTATTAAAAAAATTATAAAAATAAAGAATACACATTTTTGAGTTAACAGTGTTCCACACACCTAAAATATAACATATCATAATGAATGAAGATATATATTATCATATAGAAAATATATCATATTAAGCTTTAAACATTATGGTTATTAAAATAAAATAATAATCATGGAGAAAGGGACATTCCAGATCATATAAAGACATATTTTAAAATATTAACTTTTTAGAAAAACAATTAACCATCTATTTTAAATTTCTTGATACTAGCTCACATTCCTCTTACCTTCCATTCACATATTCTATACTCTCATTGATATTCATGAATTATTATAGCCTAATTTTCCAATTAATTTTTCACTCTTCACTTAAGAATCAATTAATTTGAGTCATGTTCCATTATCATGTACATGAATCCTAAAAAATGATTAATATCATAATAAATATTCAAAT
Organism: Viscum album; assembly: GCA_963277665.1. NCBI lineage: Eukaryota > Viridiplantae > Streptophyta > Magnoliopsida > Santalales > Viscaceae > Viscum > Viscum album. The sequence continues at coordinate 271,939,326 of OY728145.1, read as the reverse complement.
TGAAATAAAAACAACACTAGACCTATGAAAATTCAATACGTATTTTTCATTATTAAGGATATGAGTTGGTAGTTAATTGATATAATAATTTAAAAATATATAAAATTAGGCTAATATATTAAGTATAATGCATGATCTAAAAATAAAAAAGAATGAAAAACATCCCCATCTTCGGTTAACACTCACCATCAGTCCCTTATCCACCATATCAAAAAGGATAAAAAAATTCTAATGATACCATTAAAACATCCACCCTCTATTATTTATTATATATTTTCCATTATTTATATTCTAACTAAGAATGTATAATATATACTCACCCTGTAAATATTTTCTCCTACAACCTTTAATGACCTTTCAAATTCTATTCCTTTCAATACTATTAATCCCAATCAATATTGTGAAATAATTGTTATCTCATTATACATTATAAATCCTGAAAAAAATAGAAGATTAGTGTAGGAAGGAAAAATATGATTCGAATGTAGAATCATATGAATCTATTCATTGTCCATAATAGATTTTTGAATGCCCAAATAAAAGAATGTCTTCAAAGGGTAATAGGGATAAAAATCATAAACGATGGAATAAATCATACTATTGTTATTAAATATAAGGTAAGAATATGCATCCATGTATCTATAAGGAAATAAAATATTTTAATTAATACATAAAAATTGATTAGTGTATTCTATGGAATGAGAAAAAAAATTATAATCCATTTTGGTATAAATATTAATTATCCCCAAACTAATAGAAACTTTAGAAAATCATAGAATTAATGTTGTTGAGTAATTTTATTTAAAGAATTCAACCAATATTATTGAATCACAATTCATCACAAAAATATTATCATACATCCCATTACTCATCCACCATTCATATTACTCATTATGTATTATCAAAAAATGACATCAAAAATAAGTTATATTTTTATTCTTATGATATTATTATTATAATAAATTAAAATTATACCATGAAATATTGGTGTGGACTGAAATTTCATAAAATTAATTATTATTTAAAAATATATTTATTTTAAGATTATAATGAACCCAAAACAACATTAAACTATAAATATATGCTCTTCTTTATTCTCTCTTTGATCTTCTAGCTTCCAGGATCCTCAAAATTGATTTATAAATCAAAATACTAGATTATGTATGTTGTCTTATCCATTAATAATGAAATAAAAAAGTGTAAATAGATTTTATAACTCTAAAATAAAGTCCTAAAAATAACATAAAAAAGTTTTAGGTTATCTTCTGGAAGAACATGATTGAATAATTGTAGATAAATATGACCTTACCGTGTGGTGAAACATAAGAAATAAAAGATTTTACTAAAACTGAATCAATGAATGGTCAATGGTGAGAATCTTCTACATATATGGGAATCCTTCCTTCGTTTAAAATTAACTTCACTATTTCCTGAGATAGTATCATTTACACTCTTATAGGCCCAATATAAAAACATGTATTCAATGAAGACAAATAAAATATTAATGCACTAACATAACTTTTTTGTTATATCGTATATAATAATTTTAGATTATTTTTTATATTATATTCTATCCTATAAATCTACCATATTCTATAATTATTTTCTTCAATATCACCCATTAATTTCATTCTCATTTAAGCTCTTTAATTTGTCTTAATAATGAGAATAATATCATTATATTTTTGTATGTATCCATTATACAAATATTTATCCACTTAATCAAAAACGTTTAGCACTTGATGAATGGTGATCATAAATTTATCAAAACTACTTCTAAAATACAACTCCCTAACTTGTAAATTAATTAAATCTATAGCATTACTCAAATTTTCTTTTCATGTATAAGTATTGTTTTCCCTTTACCCATCCCAAGAACAATGAAATCCATAGGAAACTAAAATTTAACCACTTTATCCAAAACATTCTCAATAAAACTCAAGGATATCTAATTATTATGTATCTTAATTGAATAAAACCACATAAGGTATTCATATCTTCCAAAATAATTTTTTTTTAATTTTTCGTATGGAATAATTTCTACACTCAATCCTAAATCAAAAAGTCATCATTACTAATCATAAGATCTAATATTATTTTGAATTGATAAATTATTCAAATCATGTTGTTACATTGGTAGGTTCCAAAACTAAATAATTGAATTGTATATGTTCTATTTTTTCCATCACTTCAAGCATCCCGTTAATTAAAAAAATCTATTAAAAAATCCCATGAATGCATGTTCACTAAATATTCAAATAAATATAATGTTAATATAACGCTTCATCAAAATTTATATAAACACTACCAATGTTCTTAAATTCCACTTAAATAATTTTTAGAAAGGTAATGGTGGTTGATAAGGTTGTATAGGCTCTTTCATTACATTATTCTAAACAACATAGAATTTCTCCATCCTCTTTTAATTTTTTCAAATCCTGTTATATTAGATACACTGACTATATCCTCTATGCTTAATAAAATTTATTAATGATACTTACACTCCTAAGGGATATAACATTCCACTTTCCACATTTTTTGATCATCAAGTCACCTCCTAATACTCTCATTCACCTCTCCTTGGGTGGATTAACAAATTACTTATGAATACCAATATTTATTATATAATCCCTTTTATAATAATTTTATTAACAAAATCTTGGTCTGCCTAGTGCTTTTCATGAGTGATTCCATGGTATCCTATAATGCATATATTATAATTTTATGTGATATGGCTTGTTAATATTTTTAAAACCCTAATGCTTATCCTCTTGTCTAGAATCCTTGATTTTTCTATGACAAGCATCCATAAAAGTTATATTGATGAATACAATAAATAAAATATAAATGTTAAACTTTTATACTAATATTTGTTTCAATTATGACATAACCATATCATTAATTATGAAAAAGAAAATTTTATGATTCACTATTTTTTACATAGTGTGATATATGCTTTTGATGTGTTTTCATATCATTATGTTGAAATGTACTTCTAGAAATTTAATCTAAGAAATCATAACATTCAACATAAAACATCATTATAAATTATCATCCCTCAATAGCACCAAAAATATACCTATCATTTTGATAATAATAATAATGAAATCATTGCATCATTAACCACATTGTTTGGTCATTATGGGGATAGATTCTACACTACTATTTAAATATTTCCCATATACTAAAACATTACACCAATTCCATTTATTTGGAAATTAAATATATTTAATCTATGATCCATAGTTTTATATGTTGGAAATCATATTAAAATATTCTTCTCCATAACATCCCTTGTTGTAATAGAATGTGGTAGAAAACCATTAATCCATATTTTTTTCTTTATCTCCCACTAAAATATTAAATAGGTGTATCCTTTCCATACCCTAAGAATAAAATGTGTGAAAACTTATAATGAAACATCCCAAACATGTGTTTAACTCTTTGTCTTGTGTAATGGTGAATTAAACAAAGTTTGGGATTATATAGATAATCTACATATTTATCTCGATGTCAATTTCTTTAATTGATGGAAGTAAAATATTTAATTATTTACACAATATTAAAGGTAGACCATAATCCATTAATGTATATAAACTCTATTAAACTCATTACAGAACATTATCCATCTCTTTAAACTGATCCAATATATCCATATATTCTTTATTTTTATTCTTCCTTGAGATAATTTATAATTCTGGATTTCTATCAAAATTATTTTCTTCATATTAAATTTGTTTTCTTAGGTTCAGTACTCATACATCCTCAAGATCTAAGCTGAATAAAATTACATAATCATGCAAAGTGTATCAAATAAAATAAAATGTAAAATAAAAAAGGATGATAGGAAATATGTTTTAATATATCCAATCTAGGTTAATACATAGTTATAATGTTCAAAAAAATAACACAAAAATAACTGACTTATAGGGAGGTATCTATAATTACAATAGGGGTTCATATTTAGAATATATTTTTTATTTGTTTCTAATCTCTATCTACTTTGGGATATTACAAGGCTACTCTGTAGTGGAACCCATGAAGGCTGGACATCCCAATCCTGAATTTTTTTTAAATTATGAATTAATTAATCAAAGTATTTAAATTTAATATTAATTTACTTTTATAAATAAGAATAGTTGACAGTGTATTACATTTGTTATAAACTATATGTCAAGAGATAATAGATAATGAAATGTTATTGATTAATTATTGGTCTCTTGTTGGAATTAGATTAACAGAACCATTGTCTAGAAATGTATTCACTACTTAATAGATTCCTCTTTTCTTATAAGAGAGTACATTGATTGTTATAATAACTATGTGACCCAATACCATATTTAATAATAAAAATAAAAAATAATATCTTATTTTGAAATAATTCAAGCCACTAGTTCATTCAATAAATAAATAGTAAAATGATAATAATAAACAACTGTATATAAATAAATATAAAATGATATAAATGAATAGATTAAATATAAAAGAAGAAGAAAAACCACGGTTAAAAAAATAATTCAAAACTCAACCATCCATCATTATAAAAATTAACATAAGATGTGTAACCCTTAATAATTTCACAAAAACCAAAACATTGATATATGTTTCACACAAAATGGGATCCTAAAATCTGAAAGAAAACCAGAAACTCTTACCTTAAAATATATAGATTAGTAGTAAAACATGTGACTCTAAAAAATTTAATTTCCACCTTCCTATAAAACAACCCTTCAATAGATAATGCAATCCATTGCATAATTTTCTATCTCTCATATATATTTCATCTATTTTTGGTGTCCCAATATACCTCAAATAAATTACTAATAAACTATGTGGGATGGTCGAAACATATAATATAAAAGTTATATTCAAGTATCTTAAATGCTATGGATATGAAATCATTATTTATAATAATTTTTTCCCATAAAAACATAATATCATTTGTTACACCACATCAATTTTATATCTTGAAAAGTATTTCGTTGTCCAAAAATCCTTAATAGTGAATTCAAAAAAAATATCATATTTGAAGTGAATATTTCTTTAAAGGAGCTATTCTGTGGGGTGAAATATTGATGATGTACTTTTTTCCACTACACTATATCTATTAATATGTTCATTAAAAGTAAATTACTCAATACTCTAAATCATAGTGCAACACATTTTCCTATGGAAAAACATTATTCCTATTATTTCCATATCAGATTTTTTATACCTCAAATACACTTTTTTGATAAATGAATTGAGAAATTATAATCTTAAATAGATATTAATTTTTAATATTAAACATTTATTCTATAATTACAACATTCCCTAAGAATTCACATCATAGTTGATTCTTGGTACAACATTATTTCCTTATTCACCCTCCAAAATATTTTAAGTCTCTATAAACATCTCTCCTAAATGAGACATTAAATAAATCATTAAAAACAATATAAATTACGAATGATTATATCATAAATTGATAATAAAAATTAAGAGAATAACATTTCCATTTTTTGTTGATCACAAAATAAGAAAATAAATATAAAAAATATGCAATTCGTATATCAATGACACCATAAACACAAAGTAACTCTAATACATGGAATAATACGACCCATATTGCTCATCAAATTTGTCCCATAAATTTTAAAAGATTGATAAAGTATGTAAGGGTGATAATAAATTTATACTAAATAGTATCCACCCTAGACACTCTCATGAAAATGTGGAACAATCCATACAAATTCTCTACTTCCATACATCCTACTGCACTAATTCATTATATCCAAATAATAATATACGACATTATATCCACATACCAGATAATTTCATGACCACATATCCACCAAAAATCCTCACTGTCATCACATTACCATATAATATAACCTCAATCCATTATAGCTTATTTCATGTCTAGAAGAGACAATGAGGAAGAGATAATAGTCACTTAAAGGTATCAACTCTGTCCAATATGTTTGGGGAAAGACCTCGATACCAAAAATGCATATGGGTGCCACCCACATTACTTTTAGTGGTGAGGCATACAAAATATAAAGGACATTAATGAATTTTATATAATAAAAAAGAAGAAATCCTAGGGTTTACTCCTACAGAATTCCTATATAACAACACATCCTTATCATTCGACCACTACTATATAAAAACTACCACCACCACCTTAGAGAAAAAAATCATACAGACAATCCCCACACAAAAACCACAAAACATATTCTTCTTCCATATTTCAATACCAATTCCATATTAATAATATTACCTTAATAATATTTTTATTATTCCATATTAATTTCCTATCACGACCAAATTTCTCAACCACTTCCATTTCCACATTTATGAATTTATTTAATATATATCAAATATTTAAAAAATTAGTTATTATTTATAACCAATAATTTATTCCTTAAAAACCCATTCATATAATTAATTTTATTTATCTTATTATCACTCTATATTATCAAGGAAACCAATGCACATAGATATACCAACATCTATATATTACTAAAATAGTGGCCACACAACCATCACTTTGTGCCCTACCTCATCAAGACAATATCGCTAAGGATACTACCACTATAATAACAAGAAATCTGTAATCATATACACACAATACCATCCAAAATTATTCATGAAAAAACATAATTGAAATCAATTTATCTCTAATATAATAATCATATTTTCTATATACTCTTTACAAAGATAATACATAACTCAAGACACAACAACATAGAATGTATATAATAATTCAAGATTATCATTATTCTTTTCCAATATATATTTCATGTTGTTTACCCAATTTCATTCATGATTAAATATATCAAAAAAACAATAAATCATTTTAGAATTATACTCAAAACACAACTAGAAATTCCACTCAAAATTATCATGAAAACAATAGGGAAAAATAAGAAATTCATGTTTGATACATTATTTCTACCATTTAAATAAATTTAATATTACTCTTTTCATTTTGAAAATTTCAAATCATCATCTAAAAATTTTATAAATACCTACTATCAAAAAATATTACTATAAAAAGTTAAGGGAAAATATAAATCCCTTTAACATGTTGAAACTTCAACCACCAGTGTGAGTGAACGTGATGAAAATGATAATTAGCCATAATATAACTCAAAATAATTCCATAAAACAAATGTACATGATTGTCCCAATTTAATAATTTTACCAAAATATATCAATCCAAAAACATCATATTACACCCCATATTATAATGGATTTAATAAGAGAATAATGAATAATATATAAAAATAATTGAACCTTGGTCACGTGAGATTGATCATCTAAGGTTTAAGATTCAGTTCCATCGATATATGACCCAAGATCACTAAAACAGCCACCAAATTGTTAGGGTTTGAAGATATTTTATTGGATTAGTGGGGATTGAATATTCAACTAAATGTTTATTTTAAAAATCATTAACATAAAATCATGTCACAATGTGAGGTGCTACGGAGAAATAGTGGATGTTCATGAGCATTATGACCTGATCCCTCGAAAAATCTAGTTTTAATATGAATTTATTTCCTATTAAACTACTAATGGTCCTGGAATAATGGATATAAAAAAAATTTAATGAACAAACACTAAAAAGTTATGATTTATACATCATTACCCTAACTTGATCCTAAAACCCCAAACTGAAAAACCACAATGCGATAAAGTATGAAATAGCTCAAACACCACATATAGAGACACTAAGACATAATTAACATGTCATTAATCATGAAACATAAAATTTACACTATAACCTAACTGTAACATCCCTAGTTTTTTAATGGATGCAATATTTTTGATAGCATACGTTATATGTCACATCAAATTTAAGTGAACAACTAAATATTATTATATTACCTAACAACCTACCTGTTAAATTAGAGGTAATGAAAAATATTAATTGATTTATAAAAATATTTTTTACATGTGTATTTAATTAATACTTTTGTGATCAATTATTTAAAAATTAAAATAAAAGCCTTTTTAATTAAAAGGAAATATTTTTCTAAAAAACTATTTAAATGAAAATAAGTGAGTTTATAAAAAATAAAATCATTGTTGATGTATTTTATTAATTAAATATAAATTCATTATATTCAATTTAATTTTTAAAATTAATCCTATATGTTTTCTAAATATGATATAAGAACAAATTCAATTTTACAGATAAGATGAGTGTTTTTCTAAAAATGCAGTTTTACTAATTTTTGATGGAGAACCATTTTTAAATATAGTTTTTATAACCTTTAAATGTTATATTTGAAAACATAAACATATTATTTTGAAATAGGACATCAAAAATTAATTTGGTTGAAATTTTGGTATTGTTTTGATAAAATTCATATTTTAATGAATAGTGAAAATTATTGCATTTTAATTCAAAACATTTTTTTTACTAATTTATTTATATAGATAGATTTTCCTTTTAATTTGTTTAAAGTATAATTGGATTATGTTTCCAAAATTTAATACAATTTTTTCATTGGAATTAATTTCACATTTAAATTTGATATAAACACATGTCAATCTTTTGATAGCTTTTACTTTTAAAAACCTCGTTTTCTGGTTTTGACAATAAGAATTAATTTTAAATTAATAAATTAATATTTTTTATTTTTTATTTTTAAAAATGGATTCAATATTTGGAATAATAATTTTATAATTGTGTAAATAGGTCTCTTTTATTTTTGGAGATTTTGAATATTAACTTTGGTAATTATTATTTACCACGATTAAAGGTAAATCAGGTAAATTAGTGTAACAAATAATATGATAAGGAAAATAAAATTACCCTACCACATAAAAAATTTATATTTTATAAATAAAAATAAACCCTTAATATATAAGGATCAAAATGGATTCGTTTAATAGACATTTTTCTATAAAATTAATATAATGATTATTAAAACAAAAGAAAGTGACAACATGTCACCATCTTATCTCTTATAAGTATAAAACTATTAATGTAGTTATAAACTTATTGAAACATGAAACTAATTAGTCTTTAGAAATATAATGAAAATATATACATTATGTGATTTTATTTAAAATTTTTAAAGATCTAATAATTACCATAAATATCCACACACGGGGATACAATAATTATTTTATTAATAAAAATATAAAATAAATGATATTATAAATATTAAAATAAATAATTTATGAAATAATTTATGTCATAAAAGGTTTTAATAAGTGAATATTATATTTTATAAGACTATTAAATTCTTTCTTTTTATATTATCTCTATTTTGGATATTATTTAAATTTAATGAAATTAATAGTGTAAAAATTGACATAATTGATGTTTTTTAAAAATAGAAATTTATTAAATTATTTAAAAATCCAAAGACTATTTTAAAATAAAAAAGTTACTATGATAAGGTCTAAAGGTTCATTAACTATCCAATTAAAGGTAATTTACCCCATATAAGTAAAAATAATATCCTCTTAATAATTAAAATGTTATTAGCACAATTACAATTAAAACAAAGTGATTAAGGGTAAACTGAAAAGAGAAGGTTTAAAATAAAATAAATACATATATAAAAGTTATTTGAAGATATAATTTTGACCTATTATCATCTTATCTTCTAAAAATCTCACGTTGGTTCATTTTGAAAAAAAACAATTAATTCATATTAAGTTATTCATTTACGTGTTTCCAAGGGTACCTCTTCCCTCTCCTATAAAAAGGTATTATATCTTCTCTAATAATCACACTTCAAGAACACTTTGGGTCATCCAATATATGCCCAAAAATCTTCTTATAATACATACCCTCATCCTAGAAGCCTCTATTTGGGATTAAATCCACCCAAATACTTCGTTTTGTATAAACTAAATGAAGTTACCTGATTAAGAGGTAACACCTTCCCTCATTATTTTTAGATTCATTTACATTCTATACTCCCTATACTCTTATTATTTTATGATTACATAAAAAACCCGTATATTCAATATTATAGGATTTTGTAATTAAATCCTCCCCCTTTCAATAATCCATCCAGTTGTGTTAACTATAATTCATATGAAGGGGGGGTTACCTCTAAACATTTCAGAATAATTTTTAGAGATGTAAAATCATTACTCTACCAACAAATTAGTTCATCACATATTCAAAGGGAATATTTATCATATATATAAGAATAACATGTTACCCTATCACTTATAACTCATTTTAATGGTGATATATAGATCCAAATTTTTGATACCTACCCTTTCTAACAAATATTCTATGACTGAGTATAAAAATTGTAATTTGGATATAAATGGTAAATCAGAGAATTTCATTTATATGTTTCTTTTTTTAAGGGTTTAAACAATGTTATTGAATCTCAAAAACAATAAAGTGATATGGAAAAAATTAAGAAGAATCTATGAAGAAAATTTTAGATTTATGGAATGAAATACATTGAATTTATAGGAGATAGTTTGAACACATAAATATAAACAATGATAATACCATTGCAGAATATTTTACATGTTTGGATGATAATGTAAGCAACATTTTTGGTTTTGGTGAGATTATAGATGATTCTATTATTGTTAAAAAACATGATGAAGAATTTTTTATACTATATTGATTTAAAAATATCATCCCTGGAAGAAATATAGGATTTTTTCACAAAATGAGTAACACGAAATACACATAGCCTATGATATGAGAAGAAAATAAAACATTCCTAAAAAAGGAAAATGATAAATTTTCTTTAGATGAAATTAGAAAAGAAAAAATTAATGAATAAGAACATGTAAAAATTTTGATTCAAAAGATGATGAAGGTTAATATGAATAAAATAAAATTATTTATCATTATTTGAAAGGTTTCATAAATGGAAAATGTAAGGGGAAAATAAAAAATTCCACAAATTTCTAATAGTGTGATATAATTGTACATGTTGTATATGAAAATCAAAAATATGGTTAGAAATTTATAAATTTGATGATAATGACAAGGATCTTTGAAAACATAAAAATGATAAGTATGAGATGATATGTCCTTGTTGCAAGAAAATGTGATTTTGAGTAATAATGAGAAATATAATTTATCATTATAGATATTTATTTAATGGAGATAACTTCTTTGATAAGGTTAAAAAAGCTTTTTATTCATAATTCAGTGATGTTGATTGTAAAGAAAGAACTGAATGAGAATAAATAATAAATGATGAGTTTGAAACCCTTGTTGAGGAGATTTAAAAGATCTTAAAAGAAGATAAAAATTTAATAAATGAAAATAATTATTATATTAATGAAATTAAATAGTTATTTATTAAGGAAGAAGCATAAATACATAATACTAGGAAGTTTAAATTTAATTCTACTAAGTAATAAATTATTGTGAGTGATTTTGAATAAAAATGGATAAAATAAGTGGTGTTTCCTGAAATAAAAGTCATATGTGAAACACTTAAACATGTCTTGAACATGTATAGATAAGGCTTAAATTAATTTGTGGAGGTCAATATATAATATTTTTATGATTTTAAGATAAAATATCTAATGATATAATAAAATATGAACTCTTAATTATCTATATAGGTTTTCTATTACTAAGTGTTTAGTTCTCAAAATCAATCATGTACAAGGTTAGACCAAGAATGTTGTTGATATACACTATTCCCCATCAATGGATGTGGTGAAAATAAGAAAATAATTAACTCTTAGGTAAATGAGAAGAACATTTTTGACACAACAAGATCAAAATAACATTGTACATAGCTAGAATCATTCTAGCATATCTTAGTTTATATGTTTGTACTACTATTTTCAATGGTATTCAATGAAATATTTTTTTTTGGTTTCATATGTTTATTAAAGGAATGTGGTAAGAACAAACTTATAGTTTTAGTGAGAAAATTTCATAAAAATCAATATAAGGATGCTTTTAGATCTACACTAAAACTATAAACACAAAAATTTGAGTCTTCAAGAGAGTTGAACAAAAGATTCCTATTAAAGGGTAACTAAGATGAGGTATGTATTATAAGTCATCCAAGATGTATTTACCATTTTATTATTGGGAAAAATAGTCATAAATGAAGGATCCTCAACCAATTCATGTTATGGTTTAAAATAAGTGAAATGAGAATCCAAAAAACTGAGAAAGACATTAATGATTACATGATTGTTCTTCAAAGTAAATTGGCTAGGTATAAATATATAAAGGAAGAACATAAAATTTTTTATTATAAAAGAAAATTGGGTGGTGGATTCATAATATTATGTGAAATTAAATTTGGTGTAATCTACAATAGGTGACATAAATAAAAAAAATAAGGCTGACAGGTTTGAAATTTTTACCCATGATGTGACTAGTTTCATGATTATTCTTCCTACTCAATTTAAATTAATGATATTATAATTAAAAGAAAATTATGATAATGTTTCCTTTTATTTGAAGGGAATGAATATTTTCTCTAAAATAAACATGTATCAGGGAGAGATATTTTTTCATAATTACTGAATATTTTTAATACAAAAGGAACTAATATTGGAATCATAGAATGTCATAAGTTTTTTAGAAACTCTCATCGTGTTGTTCACTTCTGAGAAAAAAATATGTCCCTTAATATTCCATTTTATTTTTTATATTTCTTAATAAAATATATGGATTTTAAGGATAATATTTATGTTTCCACTCCTTGATAATAAGAATATATTTCCCTTAATTGATTTTACTGATTACAATGAAATTTAAAAGAGTATTGGAACACTTTAGGAGAGCTTTATTGATGATAATATTTCATTATATAAAATTATAGTGAATATTGAAATAATGGATATATTTAAAATCTCTATGATTGAGGTACTTGATCTCACATAAAACTATATTCTTTAGAGTATAAAATATTCTTATTAATAGGGAGTGTTGATTGATGAAAATTATTTGAAAAGAGGGAAGTAATTCATCACGAACCTAAAATTTTAATGTGTTTTTCGGTGTCTATGCATGATTTTTTCTTTTAATAAAAAAATTCTAATAACCCCATGAAATAGTTTTTAAGTATGCTTTAATTTGTATTTTACTGTACAAATAAAAAATATTTAATTTGTTAAACACTATTTTTTTATTCACCATTTTATCATACATAGACTTAGTGTTGTTTAATTAAAGGTAATTTGTTAAGAAACTCATATATTATAAATTTTATACAAATAAATTTCAAAAGAATATTACTCTAGGTGGAAATAATTATACATTGATAATAATAAAATATTATAAGAACACTTTCATGTTCGTTTAAATTTACCTATAAATACAGGGTAAAAATGAATGAACACGCATATTGAAATTAAATATTTGGGTTGATATCTACAACAAAATAAAAATGATTGTTCATTGATCTCAAGTATGTATTGTATTTATTATCAATGATTCAATAAGTTTTTTGTGAATGTTATTGAGTTCATGATGATTGGAAGATTGATATTGATTCATAAAATGGAATTAGATGTCTAGATGGCCCAATTATCCTAGTATATCAATGCAATTAATGAGTCTACATTATGTTGGAAGTATGATTTAGTTTCTTTAGAAAGCTTCAAATTCAATTTGATTGAATTTTAGTGGATTCGTAAGTGTTATTTGAGAAATATTATTTCTTCCTAAAGGTAGGATAATATCAACATAGATGTTATTTTTTATATATACTAGATAAAAAATGATATATAACTGAAGAGATCACATGATTTTTTGGTTTGACTTCACATTATAGGATTAACCACATAACAATATTAGATTTATCATGAGTTTATTTATATACAATAAATATAACATAGGTTATATGATGAGTTATTATAGTGTCCCAAAATTAGATTATTTACGGCGTTATAATCTTGGATCAACCAAGTGATTATTTTTCTGCATGATAAGTAAAAAAACTCAACCACATGTGTTTTTTGAGTGATTATACGTTTAAATGATAATTATAAGTGGTTCTTGTAAAAAATAGTTATTCTCGAGAAAATATAGTATATGAGGTTTTCATGGAGGTAAAAATATAAATTTCATGTTAATTCCACATACTTTCATGAATTCATTTTTTATATATGTCTTCCCATGATCATTAGGAGCCTTTAGAAAATTGGGAGAGTTTGAGATGTTAAGAAAATAATTTACTTCCACATTAATTATTTTATGTCATGATCCATATATTATTCATATGAAAAATAGTTGATATAATCTACTGGAGGGTGAGATATTAGTTGATGAAATATCCAATAATGAATCGTAAAAGATCTCAACCAGTCGTAGCATGAGGAATTCATGATATGTATCTATGATGAGAGAAAATATGAGTCAACATGAATTTGAACCATAGTACATGTTATAGAATAATACATAGATTCATAGAATTAATCATAATGATTATATACCACATAAATAGTTAAAAAAATAAATGTGAAAAAATAAGCATATAGACTATGTGAAAAAATAATAATTTTGATTATTTAGTGGACATAAAGGATGTTTCAATTATTTAAATATTTGTAAAGAAAAATATTGGATAATACCTGAAACTATCCAGTAATCAAGATCATATTAAATTAAAAAATTAAATCATGAGATATATCTTCTTTTTATTATATCCTTTTATGATTAATAAATCATGGGATACCTGATTTTATTCTCATAGGATTTAACTCAAATATTTATAACAGTTTTATTATAGTTTCTAAAAATTTAATTATTTATAGTTACATGATAAATATATATTAAACTAGGTTATAAATAATAGGATGTCTCAGACTAGATAATAATCTAATAATTTTGAAATACTGATAATTTACAATATCTATGTGGGTGAATATTTTTAAGATAAGAGTTATTCAAAGGAATGAGACCATTTTTACTTTAGTATTAGAAGGAGAAGAATATAAAAAATATCACATCTAAAATTTTTGGGTGTATTATGATAATAAATCATATTAATGTTGTTGACGATTAAGAATAAAGGTACACAAGTTAAGGGGATACAATTTTCTTATAGATTAAGAATATCTGAAGAGGGAAATTTTTATATTGTTGGACCAACTCTGAAAAAGGTTCTTGGGACTGGGGTATCGAACCAATCAATTGAATCTTGTGATTATGGTGTCTAATGATTCATAGTTATAGTGTAATTTATTTTTCTAACCAATTATAAAATAATTTTAAATGTATCTAACCATTTTCATCCACTCGTGTCTATATTGGGTAATCTATGTTTGGATGTTTAACCAATATGGTAAGGAGTAATACTTTATGTGAAACCTTATAAATACTTTGTAAAGATCTCTATTTTTTTACTTCTAAATGTGGGGTGAGTATTTGATATAATAGTGAGTGGATAGAATAAGTTAGCGGGTTCAAGAGTATGTGTTCGAATAAATGTTCACATAAAGATACAAGGGTGTCATTAATTCACCCACTACCCCTCTCAGTGATCCATCTGGGTCTAGTAACTATATACAAAAAGTTATAAAATAAAATATTATTATGTGGGTGAAAGATACTATTTCATCTTGTCTCTTCTTGGTGATTATGCCAGTATTTTCCTAAGTCATTGGGCATTTGATTAGTTACAAATATACATGTTTCGTGGTATTAATCTAGTAACACCCCATGATTTTTATGATACTTTTTTTCAAATAAATAAAATTTACATGAGTCCATACATTGCATGCTAAAAAAATTAATCTTTTAGTATATTCTACACCATTTTAATATTGTGCTACATGTAACATTGCCTTATATTATGTTATAAAAAACACTATGTTTCTATGAAACATCATTTTATTAAAATAAATATATAAATGAGAAAATTAAAACATAGGAATTAAAATATAGTAATATGAACTGTAATAACTCATTTTTAAATGTTATTTATAATGGTTTTGTATAAATAAACTTATATATAATGAAATATATATTTTCTGTTAAAATAGATATGTTTTGAAAAATATTGTTATCTCAAAAGAACTAAATTTTATGTCCTTCTATGAATAATAATAAAATTAATTTAATATCATTTCATAATTTTAATTTTATAAAAAAATATTCATTTTTTAACTCATAATGTAAAATTTATCAATTTGTGATTTTTTTGGGATTTTTCTTAGATGGTTTCATTTTTATATGAATAGTGAAAAATAATGAACTGAACACTATCATTTTATTGATTTTTTTGAAACACTGGGTGAAGAAGATAAATCATGGAGGTCTAATGTAGTGAAGGCCCAAAGAATCATTAACAAAAAAAATATTACCTCGGGAGGAAAAGAACATATGTTAAGGAAGTAGGAAATACTTTGGTTTAGGGATGCCTGGGATGCTAAGAATTAAGCTACCATATTACCCTCCCTCTATGTGCGTGTGATATCCATGTGGGTGCCCATGAGCAGTTTACACTTCTGGATAATGTACGCAATGATCCAGGTATAATTTCCACCACCTAAAAGTGATTTGTATATGATCAAGGAATCTGTCTCCACCACCTTTAGAATGATGTTTCTTTTCTCACATAATTCAAACCCTATGGCCATAGCCTGGGCCTCAGCCTGTAAAGTATCACCCCTGTCATAAAAGGCTGAGATGGATGCTAAGATGGACCCCTTGGTCCCTAATAACTCTTCCACCTCGCATCTCCCCTGATAAGGGACCCATCTGTGTTGAGATTGAGACCACTTCTAAGAGGATTCTAATGTACCCAATACCCTTATCCTAGCCTATAAAACTGGTTAGACAATGCTTGATTCGGGATGATAGGTATTACATATGGAGTGGCTTGGAATTTTGTGCACAAACTGACCATGTCTGGTATGTTGTTCTTCATTTTGATGTTGATGTGGGTCTGAGAGCCAATTTTTTTCTTTTAGTGAACATTATTCCTAGCTTTCTATATGGCCCAGCATCCCTCCATGATGATGACATCCCAACCATTCCTCTCAGGACCATGATCTCCAGCACCATTAAACCACAAGATGAAAAAATTCTCATGCACCCCTCCGTGATCATTCCAACCTGAGAAAGCTTCCAACACCTGTCATACCCATCTACCCCAATCACTATCAAAGAAGATGTTTCCCACCGTTTCCTTTTTGGGATCTCTGCAACACCATCATCTGGATGTCATGTTCACGCCCATGTGTTGGATGTTATCTTCAGTGGGAAGATAATTATTCATCACTCACCATAATAGAACGTTAGACTGGGATGTAATCCCCTTTCACCAAAATGTTTCCCCCATGGATCGTCAGTATTTGGATACCTTCTTTAATGAGAAAAGGCCTTGATTGAGAACTTAGCTGATGGGGATCCCGTGAAAATGAGTCTAATAGGATCATCACTGAGAATAATCTTGTTGAAGGAGGTGTGTTGATTCTCATCATTTATGGCCTGGAGAATGGAAGGGTGTCTGAAATCCTCTCAAAAAGAAATATTGGGGATGGGGAAAACTAGAAACCACAGCCACCCCCCCCCCCCCCAATCATGATGCCAGAAGATCATGTATCCTCTTCCCACCAGCCATCGATAATTTTGGCACAGGGTCTCTGTGTACGGGTGGATCAGATTCCATATCATAGAAGGTCAAGACCTCTGCACAGTCACGTCCAGGACATACTTCTCTTGCATGGTCATGACCCATAATTTTTGGCATTCCATATCTTCTTACGCATGTTTTAGAATGCAGCCCCTTCATGGTTGAGGAGACTCTTCTGAAGTTTATTCCCCCTTGAAATATTGGTCTTGTAAGATGATTCCCTGGAGCCCAGTGATGTCTTCCTTCCATCTGCCCATCCCATATGAATGACACCATAATCCTCTCAATGTTTATGATCACACTGTTGGGGACCTTCAGGGTGGACAGGATATGCATGGGGATGGAAACAAGTACACTATTCACCAGATTAAAGAAACCTCTAAAAGATAAGGACATGTTTTTTGAATTTTAGATTCTCCCCATGATCTTGCTAACAATCCTATAAAAATGGTGCACACAAAAAGTGTTAGGACTAACCAGCACTCTGAGAAACTCCATAGGGAATGATCCTATTCTCACATTATAGATGTCTCATAGGTCCCTTTTTCTTCTTTTTGAGATATTCATGGATGTAATGACACGACCCGTCCTCAGGGACCATGTCCTGACTACCCCAAGCCCGCCTTCCATAGGCCAGGGGCTGGCGACTAGCACCAAAGGCGTAAATCCCAAAGCTAGGAAGGCATTTCCTTTATAAAAAGTAAACACACACAATCAGAGTACACAAATAAAAGAAAAACACTAAGCAATACTGTATACAGAAGAAGTGCTGGAAAGTAAAAGGGGCCAGAAATACAAACCCAACGGTAAAGCACAGGTACAACTGAAGTAAATACAACTGAAAGCAAGTACAACTAAATAAGGGTCAAACAGCTGAAATGTAAAGAACATCTCTTGGATCGTCCTTTGAGATTCCTACCTGATGGGTAGGTACAGATGGCCACCTCAGCACTCCACGTCTGTCATAATCCTCTGTGTACCGACTCGTCATATGGTCCACCTCTGGGTACCATCCTATCCTGGCACTCTCGGCCTCCGTCAGCGCTATCCGTTGTCTGCATACAACTCAACGAGGTGCGGGCATAGCCCGTGCAGGGGTGAGTATAATAATACTCAGTATAGACCTCGAGACCCTCAAGGTCTCATAAAAACCAACAAGGATAACCAAAAAAGTATGAATTTAACGGATAAACATTACTTAGGTATATGCCCATACATATACCTAAGTTATTTAGTAACTCATCTCAATCATGAGGAAAACACGAAAGTCATTGACTCAGCTCAAACCATGATTTTTAGTGTAGCATAGAAGTGCAGATGATTAGTCATGAAGCTAGATCATCTTATTCTGACAAGAGGCACTGCTTCTGACCATATTGAGTCTGACCCACACATGATTGATAGGTACTAACCCCCAAAATTACCCACAGAGGATCTGACCCACACATGATCGATAGGTACTAACCCCTGCAATAACCCACATAGGATCTGACCCACACGGGATCGGTATACACTGACACACACAGGATCGCTGAGCGCTGACCCACACAGGATCTGACCCACACAAGATCAGTATGCACTGACCCATACATGATCATTGTGTGTCGACCTCCGTATGATCTGTCTCCAACCTCCGCCTCACTGCCAGCTACTAGGTCTTCGTTCTCTATACGCTCGTCTTCGGGAGGATCTACTCCATGAGCTATAGGTCGATACTCCAACTGTCATGTAGTTTCATGTAGAATTATCTCAAAGGACCTCCTTGTCATAGGGGTCTCAATGCAACAAATGGCGTGTTAATCGGATGGCCATTCTATGAGTTATTATCCTTTTAGTCTCGGGGGCCCGATTGGATTTGTGTACGAACCAACCTGACTGTATCTCAACTATACCCAGAACTCCAGTGGGGTATTATCAAAGATACTGTCTCTCATTGAGATTTCTAGGGCCGCTGACGGTTCGTCAAACGGACATCCGGTGCCAAAGATATGGCCAATGTAAGCAAAGGGTCGGTAGTGGGTCCAGGTCCGGTCCGACCCAGTCTGGGTCAACCCGGAAAGACTTGATGGGTCTGACTCAGCCCATTGGGCGGGTCCGACCACTATGTTAGGCCCAGTCCACTGGGCCCGTCCCAGCGGACTGCGAGGGAGTTTCGACCAAGATGCAGCCACGCAGGCAGCTCAGCCTGAAGGTCGGGACTGGTTCGGCCAGTGCCGTGAGGGGCGCGGCTCGGGATTTCGGCAGCCAGGAGGCCAGCGGGAAGGCCGCGCGGGGCTCGGGTAGGCCGGATGGACACCGGGCAGGCCGCGGGGGCACCGGGCAGGGCGCCCGGAAGGCCTCGTCAGGGGCCGAGCAGGCGGGCCGCGCGCAGGGAAGGGCGCGGGGGCGCCGGGTAGGCTGCCGTCAGGGGCCGGGCAGGCGGTCCATGTGTCGGGAAGGGAATGGTCAGTGCGCTGGGGTGTGGGAAGCACGCTGGGGGGCGTCGGGAAGGGCGGATGGGCACCGCGGGGGCGCTAGGTAGGGCGACAAGGCGCCGCGGGGGCGCCGGGCAGGCCATGGTGGGGTCGGGCAGCGTGCTGGAGGGGCCGTGGGGCGCGCTGGTAGCACGCGGGGCAAGCCGCAGGTAGTGCGGCGGTGTTTGTCCTAGGGCATCGGTGCGTCGCAGGTGCGGCGCGATTCGCGGAGGTTGTGGGTAGCACGGCCTTTGTTCGCCGTCTTCGTTGTCGTCGCTTCATTGCCATGCCATCATGGAGTCATCACAAAAAGAACAATGAAGGGGTCAGGCCATGTTGGTTTGGCCCGCACCCTCCGCATTTAAGGTGGTAGTAATAGGTTCGTAAGTATGAATCACAAAAATTCTTCATTCTTAGTTTTTGAGAGAAAGGAAGACCATAGGTAAAGATCATACTTAGTCAAAAGTAAACCCCTACCTTTAATTCTCCGATCATTGTTCGTTGCGTCCGCCGCACGTCTCAAAACTCGGGCTGTGTCGGCTCGTTAACGATGCTCCACGTCAGTAGGATTTGAGGAAGGAAGTAAAAGAAGAAAAAGTCGCCAACGTTCTTCGTGTTCTTTGTGGAGGAAGCGTAATCCTCCAAGTGTTGGACTTCGTGTCACTTTACCAGCGCTTCGTCACTTGGTGAAGCCATCCCAAATCCTCCTCTCAAGCTTGCTATATATAGGAGAGGAGGATAGGTATGTAACCATCATGGAATTTATGATGGTTCATTTATTAGAAACCTTCCTAAATTCCAATGATGCAGTTACTTAATTTAAAAAGGGAGGTCAAGCGAATTAAAAAAGCGTTGGAGCATAAAATTAATTAACAACAATTAATTTTATGATGACACATAAGATTAATTGATAGATTTAATTTTATGTCGACACAAAGAATTAATTAAAAGTATTTAATTTTACATTGACACATAAAATTAATTTTACAGCAATTAATTTTATGTTGACACATAAAATTAATTGAGGGGGGTTGTGAGGTATCATCTCCCTCCCCATTAATTGGGGGTTTAAGTCTCGCATGGTCCCCACGTCATAACCTCTCACAGGAGGTTATTCTTTGGTGGGACCCACTACCAAAACCTCTCATGGGAGGTTAGGGTGTGGTGTTCCCACCTCCAACTCCCAAGCGGAGGTTTTAACCAACAACCACTCACATGGCACCTTAAAACAAAATAAAGTGTTGTACACTTTATTTTATTATTTTATTTTATAAAAAGCCAAAAACTAACTTTTATTTTTGACCAACTTTCATCGAGGTGAAATTCTCCTTAAGAGAACATCAGCACTGCGAGTTCAATGGTGCCCTCGGATTTCAATTCTGAGCATCTGTTCAAAAGTTACAAAACACCGCTCTCGCGTTTACTGAACATACCCGAAAAAAAGTTTGGAAAATTATTATCAGTCACCCTCGACTCGCACTGGTCGAGGATAGGCTCTTCCTAGGTGAAACACGCCCCAAAGAACCTAATGGTACTCTCGTATTTTCAATCCGAGTTACCGTTTAGAGATTATGAATTTTACAATAAAATAATTATCACTTAATTATTTTATTTGCAGCCAAAAACTAACTTTCTCTAGTGGCCCGTGCTGGCCAAAGTAAGTATCTTCTAAAAGAATGCAGACATTCACGAGTTCAGTGGTGGTCTCAGATTTTTAATCCGATTTACCATTTATGAGTTATAAGCATTTTAAAAATAAAATAATTTATTTAATTATTTTATTTACAATTATGTCATTTTTAGGTTTTCTCACAGGAGACCCGCGCCGACTAAACCTAAGTCATGCCTAGGGTAATCCTGTCATCCTGAGCGCAATGGTGCCCTCATATTTATGATCTGAGTTACCATTTAAGAGTTATTCTACTTTTTCAGGAAAACTACTTACGCGCGTTAACTTAAGCTTAACAAAAACTTCGACGGATCATTGCGGGCACTCCTGGCCTCGAAATCATGCGTCGTCAGATTTCACAGACTCATAAAATTACCATATATTTAAATAAAATTACATCAAAATTATGGGTCTTTACATTCTCCCCACATCATTGCTCTATGTCCTCATAATCCACAACTCAAAACTAGGGGAACAAGTGGGGGTACTGAGCACGCATCTGAGCCTCCCGCTCCCATGTACTCTCCTGGAGGTTTCTACGCTGCCAGCGAAAGCACACTAGAGGTATCAATCATCCATGAAGGACTCACTCCTGTTGATCCTAAATCTCTACTGTAACCTCCGTAAAAGTTTCCCCATTGTCAAATTCTAGCTCACCATGATCGATGATGTGGGAAGGGTCGTGCACCTATCTCCTCAGCTGGGATACATGGAAGACGTTGTGCACCCGGTGAAACCGAGGTGGAAGAGCTAAGCGGTATGCCACCTCGCCAACTCTGTTGAGGACCTGAAAAGGTCTGAATAATCTCATAGATAACTTACCTCCTAATCCAAAACTCCATAGACCTCATCGAGGTGAGACCCATAGAATGACGTGGTCGCTATCCTCGAACTCCAGAGGTCTTCGTCTCCTATCAGCATATGACTTCTGCCTACTCTGTGCAGTCTTCATCCACTCCTGGATGATTTATACATTCTCTATGGTAGCTCGTACCATCTCTGGTCAGTAGGAAGTTGGTCTACTTGGTTAGTCGGTTGATGATCACACAAATAGAGTCATGTTCCCTAGACGTACGTGGAAGACCCATCACAAAGTCCATGAATATCTCATCCCTCTTCCACTTTGTGACCTCTAAAGGCTGAACCAAGTCTGCTGGTACCTGATGCTATGCCTTCACTTGGTGACAAGTGAGGCATCGAGAGACAAACTCCGCTACTGCCTTCATCATACCTGGCCACCAGTGCTATCGTCGAAGGTCCTGGTACATCTTCGCCACTCCTGGATGTACCGCTAGAGGGTATGTGCGAAACTCCCTCAAAACATCCTCTTGAAGTGACATTGGCACCATAGTACGTCCTCTGAAGAGGATAGCGTACTCCCCACCTTCAGAAAATCCATCAGGTGCCTATCCTATGGATATCTGAGCACGTCGTGTCTCGTAGTCAGCATCCCCACGCGGGGCCTCCCTGACTCACTGAAAAAGTGGGGGAGTGACTGTAAGAGACTGAAGGAATGTTGCTTCATCTCTATCAACAAATCATATCTATAAATAGGCCAACTGCACTGCCGCCTCACCTAGAAGTTGTATACCAGATCTCCAGCTGAGTGCATCTGCTACATCATTCCCCTTTCTATGAGTATAGACTATCTCGAAATCATAGTCCTAGAGGAACTCAAGCCAATGTCGCTGTCTCAGGTTCAGGTCCTTCTAAGATAAGATATACCTAAGACTCTTGGGATCAGAATACACGGTAAAATGCTCTCCCATCATATAGTGTCACCACATCTTCAAGGCGAAGACCACTACTGCTAACTCCAGGTCATGGGTAGCTTAGTTCTGATCATGATGTCTCAGCTACTGAGAACCATACACGATCAATGCTTGCTCCTGCATCAGGACACACCCGAGTCTGGTCTCTGATGCGTCGCATTAAACTACGTATCCTACGCCTTCCTCTGGAAGCCTCAAGATGGGGGGCACCAGTCAGCCTCTGCCTCAGCTTCTGAAAGTTATACTGGCTTCTCTCTGACCACACGAAGGGTTTCCCCTTCTTTATCAAGGCTGATAGTGGTGCTGCAACTCTGGAGAAGTCTGGAACAAACCTCTGGCAGTATCCAGGCAAAGCAGACGTCCCTCCCCCTTTAGGGGGTAATCCTGGAAACATATTTTGAAAAGATGTCCCCATGTTCTATCACTCCTATTTGGAACTGAAAACTCAAAACTCCTGCTGCCATGAGGGTAAGGTTGTCCGACTCAAGAGTGATCGGTTGCACCCTCATATGCATGAGTTTAACCTATGCTGCCTGGGATTCCGTTTCTCCAACCAAGAAAAACCCCTACCTAATGTTGTAGATAAACAAAAATCTCTTTGCCTAATACAGTCAATTTGAGTGTGAACTGTGGATGTCAAGTCCAAACCCAAACTAACGTCGTAAGGCCTCGACGATGCCACCAAGAGGTTCCAACTGAAACTCTCACCTCAAGGATCAGATCACATTGTCGGCGTAAGTGTGATTATCAATTCTCCTTCCAAAGGTATCTCCAGACGTGAGGGTCAAGTCAACAGTTTAACCGGAAACTCTAGGTCTGGGACTAGATTCATGAAAGGAAGGAATGATTGGTACCTATTTCTATTGATACGACAGCTAGTAGTAGACACAGACCGTACCTCGAATCATTCCTATAGCCCTTGGGTCACACTCCTTGACCGCATGTAGTTACACTCTTCCCCTTCCCTCCAGATCCCTGAGCCTGGCGGGGACTACAAAGTCAAGTGGTTGTAACATGTCAAAATGTACACCACCTCATGCTGCTCTCCTAGCTCTACTTCCACATCTGCTTCCATGCAGATTGATCTATCCTTTTCTCATCCTCTTCCCGAAACTTCTTGCATGCCCAAGCCTCTGAAACTAACTCCTATTTCTTGCTTTCCCACTACTAACATTCACTGGCTGTATCCTCTCATCCAAAGAACATTAAACCGCAAAAGTTCTCTCTAGCACCCTAACATAAGTGAGAATGCATAGAGGAAAAAGTGTTGGATCAGATGTCCTTAAACACACGTCTCTTAGAGTTTCGATCTCTAAAGCACTGATCTTATCGTATTCATTGAGTACTGGAAACAATCAGTACGCCTTGATGAATACTTAGTTATTGACATGTCTTCCTGACGAAGATATAAAAGCTCTAGAGAACTCTCAGTCACCTTCTCAGTTCAGTCCTCATCCTCCTGTGATTCAGGATCACCTCGGAACCTGAGGGGTATTTTATACTGAAACACGTGTAAGGCACTAAGCCTATAAGTTTCGTCTACCGATATTTCCGATTGTAATTGCTGACCAACAGGCAGTGTTATAACTGACACTCAACCTGAAGGTACAATCTCAGGCAACGGTCCACATACTGAAGCCTCGTCACTATGCGGACCAACATCATGGTCACTCATTGAAAAAGACTTAGTAGCTAAGATCACCATATGATCTACTGGTGTCTCAACTCGGCAGAAAACTCTAGCAATCGCCTCAAGCCAGTCCTCTACTGCCTGGGAATCTGTCTCGCCTCGTAACCTTGGAGGCCTCTTCCACTGGAACTCATGCAACACGCTCAGTGGGCGTGCACCGGAGCCTCATCACTTGGTGGCCATCATCGTGTACTCTCTTGGAACTCTAACTGGCTGTCTGTGTGGAGGAATCCTGAAGAGATGTGACATGGTCAAAAATTATACCTGGTGAGATGACCTGGTAGAGATGACTTAAAGAAAACATTTGAAAACACACACGCAATCAGTGTTTTCGTGCACTGAGTCGGATATCAGTAGTCAGGGTCCTGGTGTATGGATACATCGGTCGCCGCACCAACATTGTAATCCCTGAACTGAGAACCACACTCAGTACCCTTAACACTATTTCTTCACAGAAAAGAAAGATTACAGTCATATGTTCTGCGGTAGAACCGACTCCTCTGATACCAATTTGTCACGACCCATCACCGGGGCCCGTGTCGTGACTACCCCAAGCCCGTCTTCCATAGGCCAGGGCCTGGAGACTAGCACCAAAGGCATAAATCCGAATGCTGTGAAGGCATTGCCTTTATAAAAAGTAAACACACACAATCAAAGTACATAACTGGAAGCAAAACAATAAGCAATACTGTATACAGAAGAAGTGCTGGAAAGTAAAAGGGGCTGGAAATACAAGCCCAATGGTAAATCACAGGTAAAACTGAAGTAAATACAACTGAAAGCAAGAGCAACTGAATAAGGTTCAAATAGGTGAAAGTTAAAGAACATCTGCTGGATTGTCCTCTGGGGTTCCTACCTGATTGATAGGTACAGATGGCCACCTCAGCACTCCACGTCCGTCATACTCCTCTGTGTATCGACTCGTCGTATGGTCCACCTCCAGGTAGCGTCCAGTCCTAGAGCTCTCGGCCTCCATCAGGGTTGTCCGTCGTCTTCATCCAACACAACGAGGTGCGGGAATATCCCGTGAAGGGGTGAGTATAACGATACTTAGTATGCACCCCGAGACCCTCAAGGTCTCACAAAAACCAATAAGGAAAACCAAAAAGTATGAATTTAATGGATAACCCTTACTTAGTAATATGCCCATTCATATACCTGAGTTATTTAGTAACTCATCTCAATCATGAAGAAAACAAGAAAGTCATTGACTCAGCTCAAACCATGATTTTTAGTGTTGCACAGAAGTGCAGATGATTAGTCGCGAAGCTAGATCATCTTATTCTGACAAGAGGCACTGCTTCTGACCATACAGAGTCAGACCCACATAGGATCGATAGGTACTAACCCCCACAATGTCCCACACAGGATCTGACCCACACAGGATTGATGGGTACTAACCCCCGCAATGACCCACACAGGATCTTACCCACACAGGATCGGTATGCGTGGACCCACATAGGATTGATGAGCGCTAGCCCACACAGGATCTAACCCACACAAGATTAGTATGCATTAACCCATACAGGATCGTTTTGTGCCGACCTCTGTATGATATGTCTCCAACCTCCACCTCACTGCCAGCTACAAGGTCTTCGTTCTCGGTACGCTCGTCTCTGGGAGGATCCGCTCCATGAGCTATAGGTCGATACTCCAACTATCATGTAGTTTTGTGTATAAGTATCTTGAAGGTCCGCCACGTCATGGGGGTCTCAACGCAATAGACGGCGCGTCAATCGAATACTTGGTTTGTGAGTTATTGGCCTTTTATTCCCAGGGGCCTGGTTGGATTTGTGTACGAACCAACCTAACCGTATCTCAAATATACTCCGAACTCCAGTGGGGTATTCTCAAAGGGACCGTCTCTCATCGATATTTCTAGCTCCACTGACGGTTCGTCAAACGGATATCTGATGCCAACGATATGGCCAAAGTAAGCAAAGGGTCGGTAGTTGGCCCGGGTCCGGTCTGACCCAGTCTGGGTCAACCCGGACAGACCCGATGGGTCTGACCCAGCCCGTTGGGCAGGTCAGCCTACTAAGTTAGGCTTGGTCCGCTGGGCCCGGACCAGCAAACTGTGAGGGAGGTTCGACCAAGATACCGCCACGCAGGCGGCTCGGCCCGAAGGTCAGGACTGGTTCGGCCAGTGCCGCAAGGGGCGCGAATCGGGAGGTCGGTAGCCGGGAGGCCATCGGGCAGGCCGCACAGGGTGTGGGCAGGCCGGCTGGACACCCGGCAGGCCGCGGGGGCGCCGGGCAGGGCGCCAGGTAGACCACGGCAGGGACCGGGCAGGCGGGTCGCGCGCCGGGCAGGGCACGGGGGCGCCGGGCAGGCCGCCGGCAGGGGCCGAGTATAGCATCCCGCATTTTTGTCACATAAACCTTCATTACATTATACAAAACTGAGGATCTTTAAGGTTTACTATCTTGGAAACCAAGAACTTATTATATGAGGAAAAAAACATTCTTATTAAACACTTGAAAGGCTTCTTCATTTGTTCATCCTATGTTCATTACGGCAGCTCATAACCTGGGAGCACACATCAAAGGAAAGGGTGAGCAAAAGGCCCATTAAGGGAAACAAGGGAAACATTTTACATGAGAACTTGAGATACATCAATAAAGTCATGAAAAGAACTTTAAGGCCTGAGAATGAAATCATGAGGCATATCATAATAAAAATAACGTATTTCATAACTTGAATATGTGGCTAAAACATTTAACAAGGATAATCATTTCTGTTTCACCAAGGTCCATCCCCAAGGTGTCATTAAAAATTACCAAGGTTATTCACCAATGTATTAGTCAAAATGGTCATCTCTAAAGATTAAGTTTTTACCCAATTTATTGGAGCGCTATCAGGGCGCACCCTTAAATTTTCATTTATTATCATGTGAGCCACATATATCATCATCAATCATTTCATAAACAACCCATATAGCATAAAATAAATGGGTTTCATTTCATAATCATAACGTTTTAAAAACTGCTTTAAAGACATGATCTTTATGTCACTTTAAAACCCACAAAAAAGGAAAGTGGGTCTCATGTATGTAAATCCCAGAATTTAAAATAGAAAATTTCGGTATATATGTGAATACCCCTTTAGATGAATGATCATTGAGTATTCACTTAATAAAATAAAATAATTTGAGAAAAAGAGAGAGACATTTTGAGACGGAAATTCTGCAGCATAACGTCTATGTTGTAGGGTTTTAGAAAACATTGAAAAGAGAGGGGACATGGGTCACCCACTCATAAATGATCCATAAAATAGTATGGGGACATAATATAAAGGATTTAAGAACATGTTAATGAAATTTTAAAGATATAACATATGAAATGAAGAACATGAAAGGAAGACAAAAATAAGATTTCTCTTATGAAAATTCGGCAACCTAACAGTGTCACTTAAACTTCAAAAAAAATGAATTGACGATATCAAATAGGGTCTCTCATCATATGAATATAAAATATCAGTATGATAGATATAGATATCATACCCCAAAATAATAAAAAGGAACTTGAAAAACTGGACAAGAATATATAACATGAAAATGAGAAGGGTGAAAGAATCCCTTAAAAATTCAGCAGCCTAACGGCGTCACTTAAACATCAAAAAAATGAATTGACGAGATCAAATAGGTTCTCTAATAATATGAACATAAAATATCAGTATGATAGATATAGAGATCATACCCCAACATAATAAAAAGGAACTTGAAATACATGACAAAAAAATAGAACCTGAAAATGAGAAGGGTGAAAGAATCTGTTACAAAAATTTCGGCAGCCTAACGGCACCACTTAAACATTCATAAAATGAAATGATGAGAGTAAGAGAGAATATCTCATCATATGAACATGAAAAGGAAAGTATGATGAATATAAAAGAACATCCTCCAACATAATAACATGGGGCATAAAATAAATGACATAAAAGAGAGTACTTGGAAAAAAAGAGAGAGGTAGGATCCCTTACCTTAAAACGTAACTCTTAAAACTCAATGTTTGGGACCCTGAGGGCTTGGTGGCACCATGAGAGGATTTCTTGGGAGGTAATGATACCATAGCTTCGTTGGAGTAGAGTTGGGAGTAAAAACTAAAGGAGGAAAGGGTGGGTATTTATAGGGAAAGTGAGGGGACAAGGCATTAATGGCCAAGGGACACCTCATTGGTGGTATTGGAAAACCATGCGCTTGCCCATGGTATTTGCCCATGGTATTGGCCACTTGGGACACCTCATACCTTATCTTACTATTCATAATTCGACCATATTGATTACATACTTAATACATCATTTAATGATGTCATTAAACACCCATAACTTAAAATTCGTATTTTCACTATTCATCAAAA
This sequence comes from Viscum album, assembly GCA_963277665.1. Lineage (NCBI taxonomy): Eukaryota > Viridiplantae > Streptophyta > Magnoliopsida > Santalales > Viscaceae > Viscum > Viscum album. The sequence continues at coordinate 271,909,838 of OY728145.1, read as the reverse complement.
ATTCAACTTTCTCAGAAAAATCCCAAAATTTCACCTTAACCAAATATCAATGCTCTGATTTCAAAAATGAACTCCATTTTACGAAAATAATTTTCTAAATATTTTTAATTTAATTTTTAAATAAATACACTATTCTTGGAAAATTCATTTTTTTCAGAAAAATCCCCTAAAATTACCTTAACATAATATCGATGCTCTGAGTTCAAAAATGAAATCCATTTTATAAAATTAATTTTTTAAATATTTTTAATTTATTTGTTTATTAAAAAACACTATTCACTTGCAAAAGCTAATACTTGACTAATAATTTATGAAACAGTTATTTACCTATTTTATTGAATCATATTAATTAATCAAGGTGCCTGGATTATATTAATACTTTCTTTAAGTGATATTACTAATCCATTTGGTCACATTAATAATCCTAAGCATAAAATCACTATTCATAATTTACTATTCATCAAAAATTATGTTGATCTTATTAGACTCTAAATTTCGTACTGAACATAATTGTAGAAGACCATTTTTTGAAAATCATTACACATAATTAGTTATCTAAGGTTTACATAATTATTTTCAAATATTATTTTTCTAGAATTCATCAAAAATATGCATACTATATTTATCCAGACATTTGAAAATTCACAAACTTCATCACAAGAAGAAATCACAATTTTAATTTAAAACAAAGGATTACACAAGACAGTTATGGTCTCGCTACATAGACCCTTATAACACCATCATAGGACCTAAGAGTAAGGTGTTCTAGGGTGATAGAATCTTGGGGTGGCTTGGCCAACATTACACGAGTAGTAATTACTATCAGTTCGAACTTCTCACCAAGGTGATTCTGTTCTATCTTCACTCGATGAAGTTCCGCTTGGGTTTGGTCCAGAGCAAAGTCCAGTGGTGCTACCTCCTTCCCAAGTTCCGTTATATGGGCTTCAATTGGCCCAAGACTACTGGATGAGGCCATCGAATCTCCTTTCTATATTAATTAACCAAGATCACTTGTATTTAGACAAATCTCAACATTTAGTTTCCAACGGTCATATTGACCAATGGTCATATAATAGTCGAAACCCAATAGTGTCATTTTAATTATACTCATGTTATCAAATGAAACAGTTTTGTTGAGTATAAAAAAAATAAAATAACACACAAAATTACGAAACAAGATTTATTCAAAATTTCAGGTCGTTACAATCTTCCCCTCTTAAGAAATTGCGTCCTCGCAATTTTTAAAAATTGGGATTGGAAATTTCATTGAATGTCCCACATCAGAAAAAGAGTCAGTAACACTATTACTTTAAATGAAAGAAATGGAAGTACAATGGTCAACTGAGTTAACCCATACTAGGATTCCATGTAGGAAAAAATGGATATGGAAGAAAAAACAAAGGGTCAAATTATGAGGGATAGTGATAGAAAACTTGATTAGGAGAAAGTTAACCACAAGAAAATCACAAACTTATGATGAGTGTAAACGGTCTTTGATTACCCAGTAGGAAACTTAAACCAACAACGTTTTTGTTTTACATTCCTTTTAATAATTTTGAGGAATTCATTTATTACATAGAATAAAAACATAAGGAAATATACCTACCTTCAAGTAGAGTTTCATCCTTTAATATGTTTCTACAAAAACTAATCTTTTCTCCAAACGATGAGCATTCAAAAATACTTGGTCTCATCAAAGCACAACAATATTCTTCTAGAGAATCCCTTAATCCACCAAATATTAACTACCTATTTCTTATATCTTTAAAAATTATCCCAAAAATAGAAAGGGTAAGATAAAACAACTCTTCCAAAATAAAGAACCCTAGAGGAAGGGAAACTACTTTAAATCTTCAAAGTTCCACGGTACTACCCAAAGTTCATCATAGACCATTCCATAAATAATTGTCCTTAAAATTCCTCAAAATAAACCAAACTAAGATTGAAAACCAAATACAAGAAGGATTTGATAACATAGTCTTCCAAAATAAACATCATCATTCATCTCCAAACAACATCAACCACTCTTAACATCTTATAACAAAAGTATCTAACCTAAACATATTTTCCCCAAGATAGGTTAATCATTTCCATAAGTAACCTAAATTACTATAAGTACACCTTAAATTCATCGATTCTTCAAAATATATGTCAACCTTTACTCCTCAAAGAAAATACCGTAGTAATCTATTTACCTCGATCATATAGGGTCCCCAAAATAGTGAATGTCTTCCAAAATAATAATCATCTTTTAATCTCCTAATCATCTCTGTCATATTAATATGGTAATCATCGCATTTCCTATCACATTGGTTGTTGGGACATGTTCTTCCATTTCCCACTATTAACTAAGAAAAGAAAGTATAATTAGGGGCTTAAAAACTTAGCCAATAATCATGAAAAGGAACTTAAATCATAGAAGGATAACTTGTAGAAGAAAAGTATACCCTAACTTGTGATCCCCTAGGTTCCAAACTAGGTTATCCATGATCATATATTCTTATTTGAATCTTTATTTTATTTTATATTTGTTCCTTTAATAATGGTTCATACTAAGCTTATGAATTTACCCAAGCATATCCCCCGGGTGTGTCATAACCAAAGGTGCAGCAAGGCTCGTTGTCGTGTACCAGTTCCCATTCAAGACTAGCTCAAAGCGGTGTTTTTGGGTTTTACCCCGATGTACATTTGTGCCAGAGCCACCTCTACCTGCTCGTGTCCAAATAGGGATGTATTTGCTTGGCAACCCCTTACTCAATACTCACCAAAATACCAGGAAGATTTCCTTTATTTAAACTTTTCTATAAGCTTCTTCCTAAAGTTTTCATATCCTAATTTTCCACAAATAACTACACCAACCTTTGATACCAACTATAGCGCCCCACATTTTTGTCACATAAACATTCATTACATTATAAAAAACTGAGGATCTTTAAGGTTTAGTGTCATGGAAACCAGGAACTTATTACATGAGAAAAAAACATTCTTCTTAAACACTTGAAAGGATTATTCATTTGTTCATCCTAAGCTCATTGCGGCATCTCATAACCTTGGAGCATACATCAAAGGAAAGGGTGAGAAAATGGCCCAGTAAGGGAAACAAGGGAAACATTTTACATGAGGACTTGAGATACATCAATAAAGTCATGAAAAGAACTTTAAGGCATGAGAATGAAATCATGAGGCATATCATGATAAAAATAACGTATTTCATAACTTGAAGATGTGGATACAACATTTAACAAATACAATCATTGTTTTTTCACCAAGGTCCATCCCCAAGGTGTTATTAAAAATTACCAAGGTTATTGACCAAGGTATCAGTCAAAATGGTCATCTCTAGAGATTAAGTCTTTACCCAATGCATTGGAGTGCTATCAGGGAGCACCCTTAAATTTTCCTTTATTATCATGTGAGCCACATATATCATCATCAATTATTTCATAAAAACCCATATATCATAAAAGAAATGGTTTTCATTTCGTAATCATAACGTTTTAAAAACTACTTTAAAGACATGATCTTTATGTCACTTTAAAACCCACAGAAAAGGAAAGTGGGTCTCATGTATGTAAATCCCAGAATTTAAAATAGAACATTTTGGTATATATGTGAATACCCCTTTAGATGAATGATCTTTGAGTATTAACTTAATAAAATAAAATAAGTTGAGAAAAAGAGAGAGACATTTTGAGACGGAAATTCAGCAGCATAACGGCTATGTTGTAGGGTTTTAGAAAACATTGAAAAGAGAGGAGACATGGGTCACCACTCATAAATGATCCATAAAATAGTATGGGTACATAATATAAATAATTTAAGAACATTGTAATGAAATTTGAAAGATATACCATATGAAATGAAGAACATGAAAGGGAGACAAAAATAAGATTTCTCTTATGAAAATTCGGCAGCCTAGCAGCGTCACTTAAACTTCAAAAAAATGAATTGAAGAGATAAAATAGGGTCTCTCATCATATGACCATAAAAGATCAGTATGATAGATATAGAGATCATACCCCAAAATAATAAAAAGGAACTTGAAAAACTTGACAAGAAAATATAACTTGAAAATGAGAAGGGTGAAAGAATCCCTTAACAATTCGGCAGCCTAACGGCGTCACTTAAACTTCAAAAAAAAGAATTGACGAGATCAAATAGGGTCTATCATCATATGAACATAAATGATCAGTATGATAGATATAGAGATCATACCCCAACATAATAAAAAATAACTTGAAAGACTTGACAAGAAAATAGAACTTGAAAATGAGAAGGATGAAAGAATCTGTTACAAAACTTTCAGTAGCCTAACAGCACCACTTAAATATTCATAAAACGAAATGATGAGATTAAGAGGGGATCTATCATCATATGAACATGAAAATTATAGTAGGATGAATATAAAAGAACATCCTCGAACATAAGAACATGGATCATAAAATAAATGACATAAAAGAGAGTACTTGGAAAGAAAGAGAGAGGTAGAATCCCTTACCTTAAAACGTAACTCTTAAAACACTATGGTTCGGACCTTGAGAGCTTGGGGGAACCTTGGGAGGACTTCTTGGGAGGTAATGAGACCAGATCTTCATTGGGGGAGAGTTGGGAGTGAAAACTAAAGGAGGAAAGGGTGGGTATTTATAGGGAAAGTGAGGGGACAAGTCATTAATGGCCAAGGGACACCTCATTGTTGGTATTAGAAAAACCATGGGCTTGCCCATGGTATTTTCCCATGGTATTGGCCCCTTGGGACACCTCATACCTTATATTACTATTCATAAGTCGACTATATTGATTACATACTTAATACATCATTTAATGATGTCATTAAACACCCATAACTTAAAAACTGTATTTTCATTATTCATCGAAAATTCAACATTCTCAGAAAAATCCCAAAATTTCACCTTAACCAAATATCAATTCTCTGATTTCAAAAATGAACTCCATTTTAAAAAAATGATTTTCTAAATATTTTTAATTTAATTTTTAAATAAATACACTATTCACAGAAAATTCATTTTTTTCAGAAAAATCCCCAAAAATTACCTTAACTTAATATCGATGCTCTGAGTTCAAAAATGAAATCCATTTTATAAAAATAATTTTCTAAATATTTTTAATTTAATTTTTACTTAAAAAACACTATTCACCCGCAAAAACTAATACTTGACTAATAATTTCTGAAACGGTTATTTACCTATTTTATTGAATCACATTAATTAATAAAGGTGCCTAGATTATGTTAATACTTTCTTTAAGTGATATTACTAATCCATTTGGTCACATTACTAATCCTAAGCATAAAATCACTATTCATAATTTACTATTCATCAAAAATTAAGTTGATCTTATTAGACTCTAAATTTCGTACTGAACATAATTGTAGAAGACCATTTTTTGAAAATCATTACACATAATTAGTTATCTAAGGTTTACATAATTATTTTCAAATATCCTTTTTCTAGACTGAAAATTATTTTTTTATTAAGAAAAACACTTTTACGGGAAAAGTGAGAAACCGTAGGGTCCAGAAATACACCCAAACAACCCCAAGAAAAAACAGGAAAAACATGATCTACCTCATTCAAGCAATAGAAACAACCACCATCCCCATGCAGGACACTCGGCGATCCCGTGCAAGCATGGTCCCTCCCAATGTTGCCATCCCTCCAAAACAGCCATGTCCCAAATGGCCTGCAAAGATGATGACAGAGAGCTCTAGCCCAATGAAGATGTCCCAATCAGTCCGGAGGTGAAGCCTCATAAGAAAATGAAAAGTTACCAAAGTACGGTCTTAGTCTATTAGTGTTTTCCTCCCTATATAGATTCCAATTCATTAACCATACCTCAGCATCAAGGTCTTCCCCAATGATGTCTTCAAATCAATCCGCCATTTTGTCACATGTTCGAATATATTCTTCTTTGCTGATTTTTCGATTGTTGAAGCCTCTCATTAGGATCAAATCCTATTTTTCAATCCACCTAGCCTACTCACTGTTGACCTCCACTTTGATAGGTCTTCCCATCATATCGGCCTCTTCCAGAGGGATGTTGACATAGATAAATTCCTATACCATGTCCTCTTCAGAGAAAATGATAGGTTCTTTTATATTCTTTCCCATTTTAGATGGTCTTCCCATTTCATTATTGTTCACTTTGGCCAAAACCTGGGGATCCTCTTGCATGACAACCATGGAAGATGATGTTTCCTTCTCACCTAGCTTAGATTTTTTACCTGACCGTGTTTCCATCGGCTTCTGTAAAAATGAGTAGTACTTGCGTTCTCTCCCTTTATTCTTCTTAGGTAGATTTCCCTCCTCATAGACCTTGTCAACTCCCGAACCCCCCTCAATCTTTCCATCCCCTTCAACCTGGGCAGACTCAATGGCGTCCAAATAGTCAAAGGAGTTGTAAGTCTTAACACCATCCTGGGTCAAACTCTTCCCTGTTGGTGTCTTGGTGCCTCCCGAAGAAGCATCACATTTATCATTTCTAGGTGACCGAACTGCCTCCGCATAAGAACCAGTACCAGGAGCCATGGTAACACCCCCCTGAGTTTCCACAATAACCCTTTCCATCTCAGAATGGGTACCATTTAAACCAGAATCAGTGTCAACACCCGCTACATTGCACTGAGAATTCAGTGCCATTGGTTTTTCCATACCATTAAGATCTCCGATCAACCTGTTGAAAACATCCTTGACCCTGGCTTCAGGAGAAATATGAACTGGCTTCAAAGACACTTCATTTTGGGTAATACGATTAGGCATTGAGACATCCTGCTTCGCGGGAGGAGTTCCAGCAAGCATGCTCATACCACTGTCAACAGGGGATGCAGCCACAACATCCTTCTGTAAGGAGATTCTAGGACCATTGGGTTCCGTGGTACCCGCTGTTTTCTTCTCTGGGGTGATGATTCTGCTATCAGCCAACTGTGAAGATTTCTGAAACAGTTTACGACAGTCCCGTTGAAGGTGACCCAGTCGACAACAGGAAGTGCAGTAGTCGTACCAGTTCTCAAAAGTCACGGGTTGATGGAACCGAAGCTCGTTTTCAACCTCGATCCATACTTCTTCAATAGGAGGTTTGGATACGTCGACTTCCACGCAGATTCGGGGTGCTATAGGATGGCACAAAGTCCTCGACCGCTCATCAAAGGCCAAAAACCATCCAACCAAATTACCTAAAAATTGCAGAATAGCGGGATTTTGGAAGGGAAGGGGGGGACCCAGAAAGCTCACCCAGATAGCCGCAGAGGGGGAATCCCTATTCCAATGGAAATCGTAGCTCCAACGAAGGAGAAAGAAATTGTGACCTCCACAGGAACGAAGGCCTATAGACCAAAATGCAGCAAAATCGTCATTATTGGAGAACTACAGAGTGAAGTGGCAAGGGTCCAGGAGCCCGACGACGACGCGATCTTGTAGGGGGAGAGATTCGTTGGTGAAACGAGTGATACTGTCCAGGGATGGGCACCGACGGCCAAAGCGAGCTATAAGGGATAATGCATGGAGATTAGATGCCTCGGAGAACTCCTGTAGGGAGAGTGGAAGCGATGGAGGCCCTCGGTGAAGGGTCGGGACTTTAGGGAAAAGTTTAATCTGGGGGAAATCAGGTAGGATGGATGGATCAGAGAATGGCGAGGAGGATGCCGGAGCTACCTGGCGTTGCCGGAGAAGGGCGGGCGTGGCGGCCATCGCCGCCACCCGAACGGGCGAGCCGCCTACTCCTCAGAGCTCCCTCTTCTCCTCAAGGGTTTCGGGCAGGTTCGCTTCAATTACTTTTTCTATAATTCATCAAAAATATGCATACTATATTTATCCGGATATTTTAAAATTCACAAACTTCGTCACAAGAAGAAATCACAATTTTTGTTTAAAACAAAGGATTACACAAGGCAGTTATGGTCTCGTTACATAGCCCCTTATAACACCAGCATAGGACCTAAGAGTAAGGTGTGCTAGGGTGATAGAATCTTGGGGTGGCTTGGCCAACATTACATGAGTAGTAATTTCAATCAGTTTGAACTTTTCACAAAGGTGATTCTGTTCTAGCTTCACACGATGAAGTTCGGCTTGGGTTTGGTCCAGAGCAAAGCCATGTGGTGCTACCTCCTTCCCAAGTTCCATTAGATGGGCTTCGATTGGCCTGAAACTACTGGATGAGGCCATCGAATCTCCTTTCTATATTAATTAACTAGGATCACTTGTATTTAGACAAATCTCAACATTTAGTTTCCAACGGTCATATTGACCAATGGTCATATAATATTCGAAACCCAACTGTGTAATTTTAATTATACTAATGTTATCAAATGAAACAGTTTTGTTGAGTATAAAAAAATTAACACACAAAATTAGGAAATAAGATTTATTCAAAATTTCGGGTCGTTACACCGAGCAGGCGGGCCGTGCGCCGGGCAGGGCACGGGCAGCACGCCGGGGGGTGTCGGACAAGGCGGCGGGGCACCACGGGGGAACCAGGTAGGGCGACAGGGCGCCGCAGGGGCGCCGGGTAGGCCATGGCCGGGCCGGGTAGCGTGCCGGAGGAGCCGCGGGGCGCGCAGCCAGCGCGCGGGGCAAGTCGCGGGTAGCGGGGCGATGTTCGACCCTGGGCATCGGGGTGTCGCGGGTGGGGCGCGATTCGCGGAGGTCACGGGTAGCGCGAACTTTGTTCGCCGTCTTCGTCGTCGTCGCTTCATTGCCATGCCATCGTGGAGTCATTAGAAAATGAACAACGGAGGGGTCGGGCCATGTTGGTTTGGCCCGCACCCTCCGCGTTTAGGGTGGTAGCAATTGGTTCGTAAGAATGAAGCACAACAATTCCTCATTCTTCGTTTTTGAGAGAAAGGAATAACATAGGTAAAGATAATACTTATTAAAAAGTAAACCCCTACTTTGATTCGTCGGTCTTTGTTCATCGCGTCCGCTGCACGTCTCAAAACTCGAGCTGTGTCGGCTCATTGACGATGCTCCACGTTGGTAGGATTTGAGGAAGTCGAAGAAGAAAACGTCGCCAACGTTCTTCACATTCTTCATGGAGGAAGCGTAGTCCTCCATGTGTTGGACATCGCGTCACTTTACCTGTGCTTCGTCTCTTGGTGAAGTCGTCCCAAATCCTCCTCCCAAACTCCCTATATATAGGACAGGGTGAGAGGTATGTAACCATCGTGGAATTTATGACGGTTCATTTATTAGGAACCTTCCAAAATTCCAACGATGCGGTTATTTAATTTAAAAAGGGATTTCAAGCGAATTAAAAAGCGTTGGTGCATAAAATTAATTGACAACAATTAATTTTATGTTGACACATAAAATTAATTGATAGCTTTAATTTTAAGTTGGAACATAGAATTAATTGGAAGCATTTAATTTCACATTGACACATAAAATTAATTTGACAGTATTTAATTTTATGTTGACACATAAAATTAATTGAGGGGGGTTGTGAGGTATCCTCCCCCTCTCCATTAATTGGGGGGTTAAGCCTCACGTGGTCCCCACGTCATAACCTCTCATGGGAGGTTATGCTCGGGTGGGCCCCACTACCATAACCTCTCATGGGAAGTTAGGGTGTGGTGGTCCCACATCCAACTCCCAAGCGGAGTTTTTAACCAACGACCACTCACATGACAGCTTAAAACAAAATAAAGTGTTGTAAATTTTATTTTATTATTTTATTTTATAAAAAGCCAAAAACTAACTTTTATTCTCGACCAACTGTCATCGAGATGAAAGTCTCCTTAAGTGAATATTTGCACTGCGAGTTCAACGGTGCCCTCAGATTTCAATTCCGAGCACTGGTTTAAAAGTTACAAAACACTGCTCGCGCGTTTACTGAACGTACCCGAAAAAAAGTTCGGAAAATTATTATCAGTCACCCTCGGCTCGCGTCGGTCGAGGTTAGACTCTGCCTAGGTAAAACACGCCCCAACGAACCCAACAGTACTCTCATATTTTCAATCCCAGTTACCTCTTAGAGGTTATGAATTTTACAATAAAATAATTGTCACTTAATTATTTTATTTGCGGCCAAAAACTAACTTTCTCTGGTGGCCCGTGCCTAGGGGTGTCCATGGGTCCGGATGGGTCCGGTTGCTGGGGTTTTTGGACCCGACCCGATCGAAAGAGGTCGGGTCGGGTTGGGTTGGGTCAGGCATGTTGTTTAGCTCGGACCCGACCCAACTCATCCTGTACTAAATCAGGTTGGGTCGGGTCGGGTTTATGGGTTTATGGGAAAAACATCGACAGTTTCTGGATATCCCGCAGGACATATCCGCTTCGACCCGGTGCAATAGCTATCCCCACCACCCAAGAAGGATCTTCCTCCCTACGCCTCCAAGTCCTACAATCAATATTCTTAAAAACGGAGGCAGTGGAGCATCCATCATCGGTGGCAGGTGGGTGCTAATGAAGGCGACAATGATCATGGTGGTTCTATGAGAATCCTCCCCAATCTTCTTCGCCTCCAAGTAGCAATCGCACTTCCATAACCCCATTGTCGAAAACACACCATGAAAAACCAGTAAAACGATGCAAAAAAATAATAATTCTAACAGTTCTAAGTTCGCTTACATGGTCGAACAAAATCAATCGCTACGCTCGAAAAATTCCAGCGCTTCTAAGTTCAGTTCCATACTCAAAAATTTCCAGCGCTTCTCCTAAAAAAATTGAAAGAATTTTTTTTCAGAATGATGTGAAAATAAAATATTGATCCCCACTATCGAAAAATTCCAATGCTTCTAGGTTTGGTTCCACGCTCGATCGAAATCAATCGCTTCCTGATCCTCTATGGTTGGATTCCTTGGATGAAACCCCAACACTCATCTTGGATTTGGAGAAAAAAGAGCTCCCCTCCCTGGTGGATCTGGTGTCGTAGTCGTAGCCAAGACGGAGGAGGAAGGCGGCCGTGAGGTGAGGTGATGGACTTAGGGTTAGTGCAGTGGAGTGGTGGCCCTCAGACGAGGTGAAAGAGATGATGAAAAGTAGGGAAGGCTATGCAGAAACAATTGTAGAGGCGGGGGTGATGTGCAGTAGTGACAACATCGGCCGAGCAGGATGGATGGTTGGCATGGGTGTAGTAGGTACGCAAGGAGGAAGACGGTCGACAGGGCCTTGGGTTGGGAGGGAGGGAGTAAATAGAGTGAAGTCTGACGAGAAAGGGTCGTGTGAGAGGAATATCGACTCGGCGAGTCGACGCAATGCGAGTGGCTATCGGGTTGGTTGGGTCGGGTTGGGTTATTTTTTCCCAATCCGTGACCCGACCCAACCCGACCAAATTATGACTCAACCCGACCCAACCCGTGGAATAGTTTTTTTAACCCGACCCAACCCGGCCGAGTCGGGTCGGGTTGGTCGGGTTGGGTCGGGTCTGGACACCCCTACCCGTGCCGGTCAAAGTTAGTATCTTCTAAAAGAAAGCACACACTCACGAGTTCAGTGGTGGTCTCGAATTTTTAATCCGAGTTATCGTTTGTGAGTTATAAGCATTTGAAAAATAAAATAATTTATTTAATTATTTTATTTAAAATTATTCCATTTTTAGGTTTTCTCACAGGAGGTCCATGCCAACTAAACTTAATTCATGTCTAGGGTAAACCCGTCATCCTGAGCGTAACGGTGCCCTTAGATTTCTAATCCGAGTTTCCGTTTAAGAGTTATTCCAGTTTTTCAGAAAAACTGCTTATGCGCGTTAACTTAAGCATAACAAAAACTTCGACGGATCATTGCGGGCACTCCGGGCCTCGGAATCGCGCAACATCAGATTTCACAGACTCATAAAATTACCATATATTTAAAAAAAATACATAGAAATTCCGGGTCTTTACTTGTAAAATAGAAGTCTTTCTCTCTATTCACCACCTGCCGCTCAATTTACAATACTCCCCTAGAATCCCATTCATTCCATGCACTGACCTCCTGCTACCATTAATAAACAAAATTGTGCCATCCCCAAACATCAAGTGCGAGACACCCATTGAATCATTCTGATTCCTATATGGGAGTACTTTGCCTGTGCGAAGACCCCTATTAATATAGTAAATTAGAGAGTTTTGGGAGAGAATGAAGAGAGTTGGGGAGAGGGGGTCCCCTTGCCCAAGTCCTCAAAAATCCATGAAAAAACCATACTGCTTACCCATAAATGACGTTGAGATGCTTACCCATAAATGACGTTGAGATCCACTCCGAGCTGAAACAACCGAAAAGGATGTCTCTGGACTGGTTGGAGAACCCCAAGGAGGCCAAGACCCTTAAGATAAAACCCTATTCCATCATATCATATTCCTTGATCATGTCTAATTTAATCACCAAATTACTCCCGAAGGTTGTGTTGTTGATACCAATAACCATTACTTGCACCACTCCTATCGCACCCTGTATTGACCACCCTTTGATAAAACCATGTTCTTCTCCATCCATTGAGGTGATTAAGTGAGTAGCCATTGTTTTATTGAGAGTCATCCAGAACATTGTATGGTATATTTCACATGCTTATAGGCCATTATTCATTAATGGACTGGGAATTTCACACTTTTTATATCACCACCATCGTGGTTTCATAGGTGATGTGTGGTAGATTTCCACCCTGGAAGTAGCCCTGCACCGCTCTCACAAGGTCCCCTTGGACAATATCCCATGCAGCCCTGTAAAAAGATATAAGAATGTGGTCGGGCCCTAGTGCACTATCCGAGTTCAATGTCTAGATCGCTTCACGCACTTCATTCATCATTTACTGATCGTGACGACTACAGGTTGAGTTTCCGGCCCCCGTGTTTTGCAGCGAACCTGTAGAGAGCGGCCTGAGATGTGGAAGAACGAGCAGAACCGAGGAAAGAAGGTCTTGACGATGATCCTTTATCCCTTCGATCTAAGAAAGAAGATGCAACCAAGGGATCTGTCGACGGCATATCCTGAACCAGACCTCACACAAGAGGAGGATGCCAAAGAACAACCTTGAAAGAAAGAAGAGATGGTAGATCTGAACCACTGCCGGAGATGCCACCTAAGAGGGCAAATTTTGCCGGATGGGTTTTTTTTTTTTTTTTTTTAATGGGTCAAACGTTTAATTAATTAGGTAAGTGGGTCTCTTGAGCGCCAGACCATGTGGCGCTCAACAGTTTTGGAATTGGAGCGCCACTTCAAGTGGCGCTCCACCAATTTGGCGGAAGAAGAGTGCAGCGCCACTTGAAGTGGCGCTGAACAAATAAATGCAAACCGTGCAGCGCCACTTGAAGTGGCGCTGCACCCTTCTTCCCAATCAATTCGGCGCCACTTGAAGTGACGCCGAAACACCCCCCCATCCTATAAATAGGACCCTCGCCCCCCACCCCATTCCTCACTTCCTACCTCACCCACCCCCATTCCTCCCTCCCTATCCCTTCCTCTCTCTCTCTCAAACTTTTTTCTTGCGTTCTTCGGTTGCGGTGAAGCCTTGCCTCTTCGGTTGCTCTGCCTGTGTACCTACGTCGTCACAAATTTGATGTAAATCTTTCTTTAAATTTATTTAATAGTTTTATTTAATAATTTAGTTGTTTAATTTATAGAATTAGTATATAATGTTTGTATTTTATAAATAGTATGGTTTTTTTAAATGTAATTAGATAATGAAATGATTAGTTAGTTAAATAATTAATCATAATTAGTTGATTAATCAATGATAATTAAGTTATTAATTAATCATAATTAGGTAAATAGTTAAATGTAATTAGATTATTAATTAATGATTATTAGCTAATTAATTAATCATAATTAGCAAATTAATTAATCATAATTATTTAATTAATGAATCATAATTAGTTAATTAAATCATTATAATTAGGTTATTAATTAATGGTAAGTAGGTAATAAATAATCATAATTACTTAATTAAATAATCATAATTAGTTAATATCATAACTAATTAATTAATTAATCATAACTAGTTAATTAATTAATCATAATTAGTTAATTAATTAATCATAATTAGTTAAGTAATTAATCGTAATTAGTTAATTAATTAATCATCGTAATTAGTTAATTAATTAATCATAATTAGTTAAGTAATTAATCATTATTAGTAAATTAATTAATCATAATTAGTTAAGTAATTAATCATAATTAGTTAAGTAATTAATCATAATTAGTAAATTAATTAATCATAATTAGGTTATTAATTAATCATAATTAGGTTATTAATTAATCATAATTAGTTAATTAATTAATCATTAGTAGTTAATTAATTAATCATAATTAGGTTATTAATTAACCTTAATTAGGTTATTAATTAATCCTAATTAGTTAATTAATTAATCATAATTAGGTAATTAATTAATCATAATTAGGTAATTAATTAATCCTAATTAGGCTATTAATTAATCCTAATTAGGTTATTAATTAATCATAATTAGGTTATTAATTAGTCATAATTAGGTAATTAATTAATCCTAATTAGGTTATTAATTAATCATAATTAGGTTATTAATTAATCATAATTAGGTAATTAATTAATCCTAATTAGGAAATTAATGAAACAAAATAGGTTATTAATTAATCATAATTAGCTAATTAATTAATCATCATTAGGTAATTAATGAAACATATTTAGTTAATTAATTAATCATAATTAGGTAATTAATTAATCATAATTATGTAATTAAATAATCGTAATTAGTTAATTAATTAAGCATAATTAGTTAATTAAGTAATCATAATTAGGTAATTAATTAATCATAATTAGTTAATTAATTAATCATAATTAGTTAATTAATTAATCATTAGTAGTTAATTAATTAATCATAATTAGGTTATAAATTAATCCTATTTAGGTTATTAATTAATCATAATTAGTTAATTAATTAATCATAATTAGGTTATTAATTAATCATAATTAGGTTATTAATTAATCATAATTAGGTTATTAATTAATCATAATTAGGTTATTAATTAATCATAATTAGGTTATTAATATCTCCTAATTAGGTTATTAATTAATCCTAATTAGGTTATTAATTAATCATAATTAGGTTATTAATTAATCCTAATTAGGTAATTAATAAATCATAATTAGGTTATTAATGAAACATAATAGGTTATTAATTAATCATAATTAGCTAATTAATTAATCATAATTAGGTAATTAATGAAACATAATTAGTTAATTAATTAATCATAATTAGGTAATTAATTAATCATAATTAGGTAATTAAATAATTGTAATTAGGTTATTAATCAATCATTACTTGCTAATTAATCAATCATCACTTGCTAATTAATTAATCCTAATTAGTTAATTAATCAATCATAATTAGTTAATTAAGTAATCATAATTAGCTAATTAAGTAATCATAATTAGCTAATTAATTAATCATAATTAGTTAATTAATTAAGCATAATTAGTTAATTAATTAATCATAATTAGTTAATTAATTAAGCATAATTAGTTTATTAAGTAATCATAATTAGGTAATTACTTAACCATAATTAGGTAATTAGTTAACCATAATTAGGTAATTAGTTAACCATAATTAGGTAATTAGTTAACCATAATTAGGTAATTAGTTAACCATAATTAGATAATTAGTTAACCATAATTAGGTAATTAGTTAATCATAATTAGGTAATTAGTTAACCATAATTAGGTAATTAGTTAAGCATAATTAGGTAATAAGTTAACCATAATTAGGTAATTAGTTAACCATAATTAGGTTATTAGTTAACCATAATTAGGTAATTAGTTAACCATAATTAGGTAATTAATTTATCATAATTATGTTATTAGCGAAGTAGTTATATTATTCCGCGAAGTAGTTATAGTAATCAGCGAAGTAGTTATATTAATTAGCGAAGTAGTTATATTAATTAGCCAAGTAGTAGTAAATTGCCTATGGAATATACCTTTGAATTACATTCTAGGAATGATAATGAATTTAGTTTTCAATCTACCTTGACCTCGGTTTGTAATTGAAGTTATGAACTTGAATTTAGTAGTTCAATATATTTTTTGCATATTAAGTGTTAGAGTTATCATGAAATGATTGCTCTCTTGAGTAAAGTATCCCCGGGTAGAGGGGCTTTGGGTCGGACCACCTACTTTCCTGGAGGCTTGCCTTGTCTAGGAAAGTGAATGGGGTTGGCTATCTGTCACTCCGGGCTTACTCATGTGGAGACTTTCAATTTCATATAACTCTATGCTTTTACATGACATGTTCGTGTACCTCATGCATATAATGCATGTGGATATGTATAAATATATTTGACTTCTATTTTTGGGTAAGTAACACAAACTTGTGGGTTGTGTAAATAGTTACACATCAATATGGTTTGAACATATTGATTTGGTGGAGGGATTAGGATTCCAACCTAAATTACTAGAAGCATGCATACATAAATTGATTCTTTAATCAGATTTAATTAATAACAGTGGTTTCTTTTAGATAAAAAAGATGGTCGCCGCTTATATTTATTGCAACGGTCAAATAATTGAGACAGAACAAGGATGCAGTTATAGTATACATCCAGAAGCTGTTGTGATGCTTGGAGGATGTACTACTTTGGAAGCTGTGCAAAGGAAAATTCATCGGAGGTTAAAACTCGCGAGGAATCAAGTAATAGAGTCCATTACATTAAGACATCTTCAATTTATAGATAGGTTTTGGCATGTGCCCTATCCGGTAAATGATGATGATGATTGGGAATATATACTTTCATTGGTTAAGTATATACCTGAGAATCAAATGATGGAGTTGTATGTCACTACAGCTACAATGGAGGTTCCATCGACATTGGAAGTTTACCCATCTCAAATTCATGAAACTATGTCATATGCTCCTTCACATCAGGACGTTCCATCAGCATCAGTAGTTATTCCATCATTTCCATCAGCCACGGTTTCAATGGATAGTCCTCCACATACTTTAGATCCATTGGTTGATGAATTTGAGGATGATGACAATTTTGAACAAGATGAAGAGGAAGTTGAAGAAGAAGAAGAGCATGCGGAATATCAGTCTGTACCAACTCATGCGAGGTTCAACCGATCATTGAACCATCCTCCACTATTGGCTTCCTGGTCGACTGAAGGCATGAATCGCTTGCCAGAATTTGATTATTCAGTTATCACTCCCAGTTCAGAATTTCCAGGAATCATTGGTGGCATAAATCGAGTGTCAGATAACGATGTTCTGTATATTGGCAGAGAGTTTGAGAGCAAAGAAGCAATGAAAAATGTGATAAAATAATATCACATTGAAAGACATTACTCATATGTTGTAGAAGAGTCAAAGAGATCTTATTATTTGATCCGTTGTGACAAATCTGAATCGAACTGTCAAATGCGTCTGCGAGCTATTATTGATAACACTTTTCACAGCTGGCGCATCACTAGATTTACTCCACACACATGTGTGAACCCAAGCTTGGAACAGGAACACTCTTCATTAGATGTTGAGTTTGTTTCAACTATTATTTTTGAAATGATTAGAGCATGTCAAGATGTCCCCGTGGTTCTGGTCATTGAGCGAATCAAACAGCTTTTTGGGTATCGAATCTCTTACTGGAAGGCATGGGCAGCACGACAAAAGGCTATTGTGAAAGTGTATGGTGATTGGGATGACTCTTATCGAGTTCTACCACAACTGTTGGAGCTTCTACGCCACAATAATCAAATAGTCTATCGGTTACATACAGTTGAATATGTTAACCAACAGAACCAACACGACCGCTCAATGGTTGTGTTTGATAGATTATTTTGGACATTTTTACCATGTGTGGCGGCTTTTAGACATTGCAAGCAGTTCATACAAATTGATGGCACATTTCTGTATGGAAAGTATACCGGAACATTATTGATTGCCGCCACACAAGATGGAAATCGAGCCCCTCTGCCTATAGCATTTGCAATTGTGGAGAAAGAGAACTTCTCATCATGGAGCTGGTTTCTGGCATGTCTCCGAGAGTTTGTTACGGATGCAGAAGGGATTTGTCTTATTTCTGATCGCCACCGTGCAATCAAGGAGGCGATACAGTCTGAGGGTCTTTCGTGGAGACCACCATATGCCCATCATCGATACTGTATTCGACACATTGCCAGCAATTTGCGAAATAAGTTCAAGAATGAGTCGATGAAAAAGGCAATCTTAAAAATTGGTATGAACATCCTTTTCTGTTTAAAATGTTTTTGTCGTAGTTATTTTCATAACTGTTCAGATGATTGTTTGTATGATAGCATATGAGCCTCAACAACAAAGGATGGAGGAGCGTCTTCAAGATATCCACAGAGTGAATCCAGAAGTGTATGATTACATGATGCAAATTCCAAAGCAGAAATGGTCGTTGGCATATGATGATGGGAGGAGATATGTTCATATGACGACCAACATCGTAGAATGTATAAATGGAGTTTTCAAGGGTGTTCGAAAACTACCTATCACAGGTAAATACGAATATTTCAATATATGTTACTCAGAAGAGTTACTATTATAATATAATATTTCTATAATGTCGTAAATCTAAATTTCAGGGTTGGTACAAGAGACCTTCTATCGTAGTGTAAAGTACTTTCTGGAACGAGGAAAGCAAGCTGAAGAGGGCTTGAATAGAGGGATGCGCTATGGACACCATTTCCAACGCGAGCTAGATACAGTTCTTCAGGAGGCCGCAACTTACCGTGTAACTGCATTTAATCGTCCAGAGCAACGATTTGAGGTCGCTGAGCCCGGTGATGCTATGGCATGTAGCAATGGTCGTGTGCGAGTTGTTTTATTGGAGAAGCGTTACTGTGATTGTGGCAACTTTCAGGCACTGAGATATCCCTGCGGCCATGTGATTGCTGCATGTGCTTAGGTACACGTATCTTGGGAGCAGTTCGTTGATCCTGCTTATCGACTTGAGAGCATCAACTCCTGCTACAATACTCCGTGGATGCCAATCGGGGAATATCAGAATTTTTAGCTGCCTGATGGTGCACCCACGCTTCTACCGAACAGCAACAGACTTCGACCTAAAGGGAGGCCAAAGTCGACTCGTATTCGGAATGAGATGGATTGGCCTAGTGAACATCCAGCTGGACGGCGGTGCAGCATATGCCGCCAGGAAGGTCATACGAAGACACGTTGCCCTAGACACATAGGGCAATCATCTAATGGTTAAAATGAATCATGTACTCTATCAGTTACTGTAAAACTTTGTACATGTAATTATTTTTATCATTTCACCATTTTTAATCATATTTGTCTTACTTGTAAATAGGGTAATTTTTTGAAAATGTACCACGATTTCACGTGACATTTTTTTTCGAACGATCAACATTACATGAGTAGCTTTAAACAAACAACACCAACTCAAAAAAAAGGAATGTACCTGTATAAGAAAACAAAACCATTTGAAGGGAGGTATTATACCATCAGGAAGAGAGATTCTAGAAATGTGCAATGCTATGACAAACCTTTAGATGAAATGTGTCAGTTCCCCACTAGATGTTCATGTTTCTTCAAAATTTTCAGGCTGGAGATAATCCACCATAAGTTTCACATAGCCTTATGTCTTCCATGGATTAATGTCAAACACTTCAACCAATTTGTTTACTTTATGGGGAAGTAAAACCTCATTCCTTTGAATATGCACATTACCATGAACATATAAAATCATCATTTTGCAAGAAAAACTACTAATCTCATGTTCACTGAAATACCCCTTAACGTAAGAATGATACAAATAGTGTAAGTACCCAATAGCAAGATTCCAATCCATTTTGAAGGATAATGGGGATGACAATGAAACATCAACTCCCAGGCCCACCCCTTCCACCCATTCAACCAACTTCGGTAACTCCTATAGAAGTAGTTTTTCAAAAAAATGAAATGTCACACCACCACAGCTTCCTACATCCATATTAACCCCCCAATTCAGTTTCATTAAATGTGGACAGTCCCCATTTTTACCAAAGTCAATGATTCACTATTAAACCATCACTTTTCAACCCCCGCCTCAAAAATACAAAATGCTTTGTGGGATGAGAAATGATTCGGTGCATTTTAGAACATTGAAATGTGTCGAATCATTTCTCATCCCTCAAAGCATTTTGTATATTTGAGGCGGTGGTTAAAAGTGGTGGTTTAATAGTGCATCATTAACTTTGGTAAAAATGAGGGCTGTCCACATTTAATGAAACTGAATTGGGGGGTTAATATGGATGTAGAAAGCTGTGATGGGGTGACATTTCATTTTTTTGAAAAACTACTTCTATAGGAGTTACCGAAGTTGGTTGAATGGGTGGAAGGGGTGGGCCTGGGGGTTGATGTTTCCTTGTCATCCCCATTATCCTTCAAAATTTATTGGAATCTTGCTATTGGGTACTTACACTATTTGTATCATTCTTACGTTAAGGGGTATTTCAGTGAACATGAGATTAGTAGTTTTTCTTGCAAAATGATGATTTTATATGTTCATGGTAATGTTCATATTCAAAGGAATGAGGTTTTACTTCCCCATAAAGTAAAAAAATTGGTTGAAGTGTTTGACATTAATCCATGGAAGACATAAGGCTATGTGAAACTTATGGTGGATTATCTCCAGCCTGAAAATTTTGAAGAAACATGCACATCTAGTGGGGAACTGACACATTTCATCTAAAGGTTTGTCATAACATTGCACATTTCTAGAATCTCTCTTCCTGATGGTATAATACCTCCCTTCTCATCTCACCTTACCAAGAAAAATTATCTAGAACTTTTGAGGTTGATTTATACTCAGGGGCATGACAAAATTGCAAAGATGTTTCTATTGTTACTAGACACATAGGGCAATCATCTAATGGTTAAAATGAATCACGTACTCTATCAGTTACTGTAAAACTTTGTACATGTAATTATTTTTATCATTTCACCATTTTTAATCATATTTGTTGTACTTGTAAATAGGGTAATTTTTGGAAAATGTACCACGATTTCACGTGACATTTTTTGTCGAACGATCAACATTACATGAGTAGCTTTAAACAAACAACACCAACTCAAAAAAAGGAATGTACCTGTATAAGAAACCAAAACCATTTGAACTATTAAATGAAAATGTCATCAGTTTTTTATAATGAAAGATGAACTTACAGTGACTACAAAACAAAAACGAGGAAACTCTGAACGTCTTCACCCCAACACCCCAACACGGGAGACAAAAACTAACCCAATGTGTTTATGCTTCTTTCAAAATTATATGCTAAATTACATATCTTACATGATAAAAGTCATAACTTACATGAAATTAATGTTTTATTGTTTGCACATTCAGATGGAGCAGCCACTTTTATCTTGCCAGGAGACGCACGTGTCGTGCGATGTGTTGGCGCGACGACCTGTTAGACATCTTCATGTTCGGAGAGCGCACCGTTTCTATCATGAGGCACCGCCGGTAGCTATTTGTCCATACCTTAGACGTGCAGGCTTTTATGGAGTCGCTATGTGTGACTTCAAGACCATCGACCATCATTTGATAGCTGCATTGGTTGAGAGATGGCGGCCAGAGACACACACATTTCATCTCCCAGAGGGGGAGATGACTATTACATTAGAGGACGTTGCCTACATGCTGGGGTTACCTATCCATGGAGATGAAGTTACGGGGGCCAGTACCGGCGATTGGGTTGCAGTCATACGGAGGCTGCTAGGCATTGACGTCATCGGCGCACGGGGTGTCCTTCAGGGTTCGCGCTTGCGAATGAGGTGGCTCGATCAGCATTTCGATGTCATTCCATATGATGCAGACGAGGAGACGCTTCTTCAGCACACACGTGCATACATTTTGCAGCTGCTCGGAGGCATGTTGTGTGTCGACTACTCCACCGCTTTGGTACACATGATGTACCTCCCATTACTTGAGGATCTGGATCAGACTGGGACATACAGTTGGGGATCCGCTGTCTTAGCACATCTGTACAGATCTCTCTGCACCAGTTGTCAGGCCGATTCACTTCAGATTGCAGGTTGCATGGTGTTAGTACAGATGTGGTCCTGGGAGCGTTTTCCACGCATTGCTCCTCGAGTTGTCGCACCGCTTGCACCGGAGCTACTTCAGGACTGTCCTCGGGGATGATGGTATGTCTACATCATTACTTTCGGTTATTTAGTACTTTTGTTATTGTTTTTTATAAACATACCGTAGGTTACTCTTTTTTCACCAGGTGGAGTCAGTCTCAGAAGTTTGCACATACTCCGAGACATAGTGTGCACAGCTTCAGATAGATATTCGATGCTATAGTGCCGGCTGATGTAAGTTAAACAGTACTTTTTTGTAGGAAAATTTGTTTTGTTATCACTATTTTAAGTTATTTCAATATAATCTCAGTAAAATTATCATGCTACTATATGACTTATTTTTTGAGTTTACATTTCAGGTTTCATGGACTCCTTATACAGGTTATGTCTACGCATCACTTCCACTATACTGCACATCTTTGGCTGGAGATCGTGCTGCAGTAGTACCACTCATTCACTTCCACATCGTTGAGTGGCACCAGCCAGATCGGGTCATGCGCCAGTTCGGTTTTATACATCATATCCCCTTGGCACCACGACAGTCTACCGAGTTACATTCGATTGTGCTTATAGGTAGACAGACGACAGACTGGCGGCGACATCATGCATCTTATATCCAGCTTTGGGACAGGCGTGCCCGATTCAGTATCTTTCCACAGGGATATATCACATCACACTCTCATTTATCTGATCAGGGGGATTATGCACACTGGTATCGATGACATACCATCATGTACCTTACACGTCAGGGGATTGGCATTTAGCGATTGGTATGTTTACTAAGATTTATTAATTTTGTTTAACTCATTTTTGATATTAATTTGATTGTCATTTCATTTGCAGGCAGACGCCATTGGTCAGCTTGCACATTCCACGTAGCCTCAGGAGCATGCATATATTCTGCGGGAGGTAGTTCATCGGGATGTGGTGGCTCTATTGGATCATCTCCGGTTGATACGTGACAGTTTTTTTGATGAGGAGCCACAGATATATCCTGATCCATATCTTCAGGCAGAAGCACCTGAGGATAATGATGTCCCTGCTATGCCTGCTGAGGAGGATGCACCGCCACCGCCGCCGCCAGCTGGACGACAGAGACGAGCACATCCGGGGGGGTAGAGGCGACCACATCGACATCCGAGAGCGGCTCCTGCAGATGTCATCGCACCACAGACAGACGATCTCGCCCAGCCGACTGATGATTTTGCACAGTAGGGAGACATTTATATACCGCATATGGCGTCTCCGCAGACTACTATGGACTTCGATCTGGGTGCAGTCACACAGCTTATGGCGGCCCCCTCTCCTCCCGACGAGGCCTTCTTCAGTACCCCATTTCTACCATTTATAGGAGCTTCAGATCCATATGTCACCCCATATGGTTTTGGGGCATCCTCACATGATTTTGGGGCGTCCTCACATGATTTTGGTCAGTCCTCTACACAACATCATGAGGAGGCACCAGAAGCACCGGAAGAGGAGGAACCTGCAGAGAGGACATCGGAGCGACATGGACGTCGGACGCGGAGAGGACGTGACATTCAGACACCGCGTTGTGGTACCGGGGGGCATCGTTGTTGATGTTTTTGGATGTAATGTTGTATATATTAAAAAACTTATTCACTATGATAAGTAACTGTTGTTTAATTCAAATAACAAGAAAATCAAAAATCTATTAAATACAAACTTATTTCAATTAACTATTAAATTATAAAGTACAGGTACAATATAAATAAAATTTGTCACAGCGAGTTAACCATTAATAATTAATAATTATAATGACAAATAATAATTAATAATTATATTACTAACTAATTAATTATTGTATATAAAATAATAATATTTTATAGACGTTTAAAGTCACATAGTTGAAACATTTTTAAGTTACAACTAGGTGGTTTTGAAAGCCTATAAAATATTTTCTATCGACATTTTTTACGTAATTTTTTTATTTTCATCTATTCAGTATATGTTTAATCCAAGTTTCAAGTTTCATTCATATTGGTCATATGGATTATGTTTTATAGACGTTTAAAGTCACATAGTTGAAACATTTTTAAGTTACAACTAGGTGGTTTTGAAAGCCTATAAAATATTTTCTATCGATATTTTTTACGTATTTTTTTTATTTTCATCTATTTAGTATATGTTTAATCCATATTTCAAGTTTCATTCATATTGGTCATATGGATTATGTTTTATAGACGTTCAAAGTCACATAGTTGAAACATTTTTAAGTTACAACTAAGTGGTTTTGAAAGCCTATAAAATATTTTCTATCGACATTTTTTACGTAATTTTTTTATTTTCATCTATTCAGTATATGTTTAATCCAAGTTTTAAGTTTCATTCATATTGGTCATATGAATTATGTTTTATAGACATTCAAAGTCACATAGTTGAAACATTTTTAAGTTACAACTAGGTGGTTTTAAAAGCCTATAAAATATTTTCTATCGACATTTTTTACGTAATTTTTTTATTTTTATCTATTTAGTATATTTTTAATACAGGTTTTAAGTTTCATTCATATTGGTCATTTAGATTATATTTTATAGGCTTTCAAAGTCACATACTTGAAACATTTTTAAGTTTCAAGTAGGTGGTATTGAAAGACTATATGTTTAACAATATTTCAATTTTTTTTATAAATAGTTACTTATAACTATGTAAATATATACATGTATAAATATATAATTATACATATACAAGTATAACTATAATTACAATATAATTCTAAATATAATTATAAATATAATTCTACACACACACATACACACACACACATATATATATTTATATATGAATATTAAATATATTTATAAATAAATTTTAAATATATATGTAACAATATTTTCATAATTATATATTTTAAATATATTCATATTCATATAATTATAAATATTTATATTTAAATATTAGTTTATAATTATATAATTACAAATATATTTTTTATTTAAAAAATATATATAAATAGATTTATATTTATAAATATTTATTTTTAATTATATATATACATAATTATATTTATACACACACATATAATTATATATATACATAAATATAATGTCATAATTATATAATTATAAATATAATAATAATTAATTTAGCATTTTTAAATACTTATTTATAAGATTATTTTTAAAATTTTATTTATTTATTTTGAAATTATTTATTAAAAAGAGATGAGGTGGAAAAAACTAAAACAAAAAAAAAGAAAACAAATTTTTTTTTATTTATTTTGAAATTATTTATTAAAAAGAGATGAGGTGAAAAACAATTAAAAAAAAGAAATAAAACAAAACCAGAAAAAAAAAATAAAAGGGTGGCAAAGCGCCACTTGAAGTGGCGCTAGCCACCCGAGTTGTTGAGCGCCACTTGAAGTGGCGCTCAACAAACTCTTTTACCTAATTAATCTAAACCTAGACCCATTTTAATAAAAAAAAAACCCATCCGGCCAAATTCTCCCACCTAAGAGCAATATAACAACTGTCAAGAGCCGAGCGTTTGAATCCAACGACTACAACAGACTTAAATTATATATTAATTTTTTTTAACGAATAGTTAGATAAATTGCACATCAATTCATAAAATGTAAGTCATTTTAACTAAGTTAATTTTGTAATTCGATATAAAAAACATTTCATACTTTTGACCTTTTTCACTTTAAAAATATGTCGTTTCATACTGTATGTGAGATTAATTTTAAATAAATTTCTTCAACTCATATTATTAGAAATCTTCAAAAAGGATTCCTTATTTGGATTTAGAATAAAATATATTATCAAATATGTTCAACTTATCTTTTTAATAAAAATAGTAATAAATTAAATTTAAACTAATTACAAAGATTAATGTAAAAAAACAAGATTACTTAACAGTTAAACATTAATATAAAGGTGTAGAAATGAACCTAAACATATAAAAAACCTATTTGATTGAAACATTTCGACTTTAAACCTTTATGTATCTAAGGCGGTTTGTCATGGATGCCTCTTGATATGTAAAAACATTTAGATCACACAATGCTTTTCAAAAAACTCCATATGTGTCCTCTTCCTATCATATACATGGGAACTCCACCCCCCCCCCCCAAATTATTCACATCTATCAAACATTGTAAGAACCCGGTTTTTGCTACGAAGAAATTTGGAATATTCTTGATGATATTTCAGAGCAGCGCCTTCAGACGGCGTGCGATTCCGAGCCCCGGAGTGGCCGGAATTAAATTTTCAGTGCGTTCACACTGGAAATGCCAAATAAATGGGATAACTACTAAATAGAGTTTCAGATCAGAGATTCGAGTGTACGGATGGGTCCGGAATGGGGTTTTTACCCTAGGGACGACATAAAACATGTCGGCGCGAGATGTTTGGACCTCTCGCTCGCTTTCGGAAGGTTAAACGGATAAATTAATAAATTAATTTATTCGTTTAATGGTGAAATGCTAGTATCTCTTAAACGGTAGCTCGGATTGGAAAATTGAGGGCACCGTGGAGTTCAAAGCGTGCCGTTTACCCTAGGAGGGGTATAAGTTTTGCGGGCACGGCCCGTCTATGAAAAATGGCCCCAGGGGCGTTTTCGTAATTTAGCGGCTTCAGACGTTAAAATTGATAACTTTTGAACGGGGTCTCGGATTAAAATTCCGAGACCGCCGTTGTTCTCGGGAGTTGGTGTTTACCCTAGGGGAGGCTTAACCTCGACCCCGTTGGGAGTTTCGGATGCGGGTCTTTTCGGGGGTTTTAAATTAATTAAATCATTAATTAATTTATTTAAACCCTCCCCCTCCCCCTTCTCCTTTGAACCCCCTGGAGAAACCCCTCCCCTCTCCTCCTCCATCTCCAGCGAGACGGTCTGGAGAGGCGACTTCGGCGAGGTGCGATGATGTCGGCGGATCGACGCGAAGCTCCGGGCAAAGCCCAGCGAGGTAGGAGGTTTCCTTTTGTTGCGTTTTTATTCCCGAACCTTCTTTGAATCCAAATTTTAGCGCTGAATTTTTGTTTGATTTTCGAACGAACCACATGAATGCGTATTAGAGTTTTTTCTCTTTCCATCACTTGTTTCGGTTCGTAAATCCGTGTTCCGGGGACCCCGCAATCATTTGCCAAAGAGTGCAGGAATTTTGGGAGTTTTGGAGGTCTTCCGGCGGCTTCCGGCAGCCCTAGGCGACGGCAGCTCGGGCTTCAGGCGGCGCGGCGGACCCGGGTGGACGACGGCTGGCTTCAGGGTGGCGGTCGGTTCCTCAGCAGGCGGCGGCAGGCCAGCCGCGCTTTGACGGCGTACGCGCGCGACGAGGGGAGTCGGGCTGGCCGGCTTCGCCGGTCAGCAGCGTGCGCGAAGACACGGGGTCGTCGCGACCCCGGCCAGCCGGCACAGACCCGCGTCCCGCGGGTCTCGTGGATCAAACGCGGACCGGCCGAGCCGGTCCGGGTTGATGCGGTGCGGCCCGCGCGGTGAACCACGTGCCACGGTGGACCGGGCAACCCAGCCGCCGACCGCCGACTTGGAGGGGGTGGGCCGACCCAGCCCCCCCCCCCCCCCCCCCGTCTGCATCCGATGATGTTAAAAACATCATAATTCGCAATCCGAGTGTCGGATTTGCGTGCCGTCAATGGCGGCGCGGACCTGACACAGAGGTGGACTTTTTGAGATGGTTTCGGGAAATTTTTGTTCCCGAAACGAGGGGTCTCGGAGGTGCGACATGTCTTTAAGTGGACGACCGTTTTTCCCGAGATTCTAGTTTTAGACGGCGCAGACGCGTCCGACGTCCGTTTTGAGCGCCGTCAGTGGCTTTGCGACCCTGGCACTGAGGCGAAGGTTTCCAAGGTGGTTTCGGGCCTTGAGGCCGAAGGTGAGGTGCGGGCCCCACGACCTGTCTTTTGAGCTGCATGCAGCTTTTAGCGACCTTTTTCACCCGACATCCGTTTGGGGTGTTTGAGCAGTCGATGTTGGGTGTTTTTCCGAGGGCATCACGTTGGCGTAGTCCGCCCGCTGTAATTCCGCACGATGGTGCGGGGCCCACGTGGGTCGTTTGGGCGTCGATGGTGATTTTCTATCTTAGTCACCAGGTGACCGTTTTGGACAAGTGGATAGTCCATTTCGTGTACTTTTTCGAGAGGATCGCAACGGTGCAATCCGTTCGTTGAGTTGCAGGACCGGGATTCGGTTCCCACATAGCACTGCTCGTGTGCGGTGCGCCGGAATGCACCTTTTTCTCCGGATATCCGTTGCACTCAAGTGAGCAGTCTTTTTGACGTGTTTTCCCGAGGGGATCGCAATGGTGCGATGCACCCAACTGTTTTCGGGGCTAAGGTTCGGGATCATGGGACGTCGTTCGGGCGTGAGGCGGTGTTGGTGACTTTTCCGTCGGATATCCGTTGGAGGCGAGTACGTAGTCAATATCGCGTTTTTTTCCGCGAGGATTACAACAGTGTGATCCTTTTGGAGGTGCGAATCCTCTTGCGCGATCTTGTTAAATGTGGAGCATGAGAGGTGCTCCGGTGGTGGTTCGTCCTACCTTGTTTGTAGCGGACCCTTGGCGTGTGATCGTGCACTCTTGGGAGAGTAATATAAATGATTCACGAGATGTGGTGGCCGTGCCTGGGCCTTCGAGGTGGAGTTGTTACGTCACGCCTTCGCGTTGACGTTGGGTTCCGTGTGCACGATAGCCTTTGGGATAGAATGAGGTATACTCAGGGAGTATACGAGAGCGCTTGGAGGTATGTACGGCTTGTAGCTGAGACTGTTTGTGCACTTGGTTGGGGTTTGACTTGGGGCCACACGTCGTGTGGGCCCCAAGTGCGTGATGTGTTCTGCTTTGCGTACTTGGACCTCTCGCAGCGTAGAGGGTCCCTCTGTGCTCGTTTGTTTGACTAGTAGGGTGGAGTTTATTTCCCCTGGCTTTGTGCTCGTTTGTTTGACTAGTAGGGTTGAGTGGTCTCCCCCTGGTTTCGTTCTCGATGGATTGGCCGGTAGCGGTGCTAGTGACACCCAGTGATGGAGCAGACGCTGCACCTCTTTTGGGTGAGTTGTTCTGGAGTTGGGAGGTTGCGCGATACCCACTCCGTGTTCGGTTGGACAATGTTGTACCCCTCCAGTGGAGATGGCCAGAGCAGTTCTGAGTTTGACCCTCCAGCGGGGCTGGGCAGTGGGTTACTCATCGGCTTTTAGGGTCTACCCTCCAGCAGGGACTGGGCAGTGGGTCACCCGACGACCTCTTAGGGTCTACCCTCCAGCAGGGATGGGCAGTGGGTCGCCCGTCGTCTAGTTCCAGGTCTATCCTCCAGCACGGCTGGGCAGTGGGTCGACTATCGACTTATTTCAGGTCTACCCTCTAGCGGGGCTGGGTAGTGGGTCGCCTGATTATGTATTAGGGTTTACCCTCCAGCGGGGCTGGGCAGTGGGTCACCTGATATCTGGTTATGGTTTACCCTCCAGCGGGGCTGGGCAGTAGGTCGCCTGATGATGTATTAGGGTTTACCCTCCAGTGGGGCTGGGCAGTGGGTCACCCGATATCTGGTTATGAATTACCCTCCAGCGGGGCTAGGCAGTGGGTCAGATGATGATATATTAGGGTTTACCCTCCAGCGGGGCTAGGCAGTGGGTCGCCTGATTATATATTAGGGTTTACCCACAAGTGGGGCTAGGCAGTGGGTCACCCGATATCTGGTTATGAATTACCCTCCAGCAGGGCTGGGCAGTGGGACACCCGTTGATATTCCAGACTCAGTCCTTTCTACTAGGCTAGTTTGTGGCTTTCCTCCATGATTACCGGAGCGGGACCCATGGTTGTACGGGTTAGTGTTGGAACGACTTTGACTTTTAGCAGACCTCTCGACTGCGGGGCAGTGACTAGTTGTGGTTGACGTTCCCCCAGAACTCTTAAGTACGAGAAGCATTTTCCCCCACCGAGACGCGTCCTTATGACGCGACCTAAAACCGTGCGGGTGAGTCAGTGCCACCCAAAGCGGATAGTGTTGAGGTGTGGTGATTGAGCCCCTTGACTTGCGGTTCGGGGCAGACGTGCGGGATGCTGGGCATCGATGGTGTTTACTTCTGGGAATGTTGGCGACTCTTTTCTTGGGATGAGCTACGGGATGGAGATCCCCTTACGACGTTGTTCAGGATTCTTGTTTGAGCATATGGACATGTATATACCTTGTTTCCGGTACCCACTTCTTGGGTTTGGTTACTCTCCTTCCAGGAGACGCGAAGACGCGCGGGGTATGCCACGTGCTTTCCGTGTCTAGTTTATCGTGGTTGGACGAGTCTACTCTCCTACTATAGGCAGCAAATACACGACGGGAAGTTCGTCTTCTCACCGTTTCCAGCTCCTTATGTCTAGACAAGCCTACCTTCTTTCCTCTTGTTGGGTTGAGCTGGACTCTTTACTGCACTCTCTATTGTACTTCTGTTCTACTCCCTGTTCGATCTACTGCTCACCCTTCGGTACCTCCTTTGTTGCTCCCTCGAGCCTTCGGGGTATTCTACTGAGTATTTTTATACTCACCCCTGCTTGGGCTTTTCCCACACTTGGTGTGCCCTTGCAGACGACAGACATGTGGAGCGTTACATTAGTGGAGCATAGGAGCTTGGGAACTTGGACCGCGTGTGGTGGTCGTAGCCGGGTTCCAGGTGGGAGACCCATCAGCTGTTTCTTTTGTTTACCTGTTGCCGGGTTGTGGCACTTTTTGTTTGGGCACGTGTTTTTCCCCTTTTTCCTTTTCAACACTTTTCTTGTACTTTTTAGAGGTTGATGCACTCTTGTGGTTGTTTATAGCAGTTGCCCTTTCTTTTCTTTTTACTCTTCACTTTTGCTTTGTGTGTGCTGTGTGTGTGTGTACAGGTTCTCAGGAAAAGGCCTCCCCGAGTTGTCCTGCCTTCGACACTGGTCGCCAGCCCCTAGCCTATGGAGGAGGGCCTAGGATAGTTGCGTCTCGAGCCTGGGTAGGGTCGGGTCGTGAAAAAGTGGTATCAGAGGTGGTTCGTTCCTTGGGACGTTGTGCGGATGTCCCTAAAAGAGGAATTGGTTGGGATTTAAGGAAACAGTGTTAACGTGTCTCGAGAGCGGCTCTCAAGCCAGGGAGTCCAGTGATGGTGCGGCGGTAGACGTATCCAATCACCAGGACCTTGATAACCCGCTTTTCGACTCAGAATGCTGAGACACTTGTTGCAGGGAAATTTGGTTTGTGCATAACATAGGATTGAGTCTTTGACTGTCCTTCTTGAGTCAGCTCCCCATCGTTGTTATTGGTATATACAAATATGCTCATCTGACAGTGGCACTCCTTGATGATATTCAGGATGTCTCCGCGAAGACAGCCATCCAAGATACTAGCTTGGGTGTGTGATGACGACCCTATCAGCTACGAGGCCTCAGTCCAGGACCCATCATGTGAGCCCTTTCTCTGGGTGGGCCGGTAGCAGCACCCCCACCTGTTGAGCAGCAGATAGTTTCAGCGGAGAAGGTTGAGTTTGAGTGCAGGTTGAGCGCGCTCCGTGAGTTCTAGCAGCAGAGACCGCTGAGGTTCAGTGGTGAGACAGACCCTCAGGCAGAAGAGTCCTGGCTCGAGGCAATGGTTAGCCTTATCAGTCTTGTGCAGACGCCGACAGATCAGAGGGTGGCTTTGGAAGCCGACCTTTTTCGTGGGGCAGCTTGGCGTTGGTGGAGTCTGGTGACTCAGCTTCTTGACGAGTCGTCGCTTTCGTGGGGCGACTTCAAGTTTTTGTTTCGTGAGGAGTTTTTCCCCTCCTGCTTGCACTCCATTTGGATTCAGGAGCTCCTGCAGTTTCAGCAGGGAGGGATGATGGTGGCCGAGTACACGGCTAGTTTTTCAGACCTTGCACGCTTTTACCTGGACTTGGTCCATGACGACAACCTCAGAGCGCGGAAGTTTGAGCAGGGTCTCCGCCGAGAGATTAATGTTGTCATAGTACCCTTGGGATTTTTCACATATGCCGGGGTGCTAGAGTAGGCGCTGGTGAAAGAGGGATACCTGTCGCGTTCTAGTGTTGGTGGTGGCAGCAGGCACGTTGGAGCTGAGATGTCTGCCGCAGATAGTGGGCGTCGGCAAGCAGAACCTCGACACAGGTGTCTTACTGAAAACCAGACTCAGGGGCGTGGTCGTACACCACAGTGGCACTGGAGGGCACCAGTGAAGCCTAGAGAGATTCAGTGCTATGCTTGTGATGGGCGAGGTCACTTGGCACGAGACTACCCGACCCGAGTTACTGAGAGCTTTGGGCAGGCAGCAGGCGCACCACCACGGCAGAGGCAGCACCGTGATCGGGGTAGCACCCAAAGAGGTGGTGCTAGTAGAGGAGCGGGAGGAACTGGTAGTGCAGGACTACCTTACGAGGTCTTCCCATCACCACTAGGAGGTCCACGTCAGGATCCGGGAGCTGACAGTTGGGACCGCGGACAGTCGCGAGCCTTGGATGTCTACGATCCTGCAGAGCATGAGGTGATAAGAGGTACGCTTTATAGCTCTTCTACCTTTTTGCAGTAGAAATTGTTAGACTCTGCGTGTGAAATGATTTTCTCTTGGCTCCTTGTTTGAGTTATTACTAGGGTGGTGCGGGGCGTCAGTGTAACCCTATGTTGGTAAGGAAAAAGGCGTGAGACCTTTTTCTCTAGTCGTTGGTGTCGACTCCTTCGCCTTTTGAGCGTGTAAGAGAGCATCGACTGTGGAATCTTGTGTGATCATATATCCTTGGGTGTTTCACCATATGGATATTCTGAAGGAGGGAATCACCGGGCCTTGTTCCAGGTGCGGTCAGTGATTCCAGTCGTGACATGTGACGCAGAGGTTCGGTCGGGGAGGTGAGCTACCCCCGAGAGCCTTCGGGCCGTGCGAAGGGATGGCGAGGTACCCTACCGCCTTACCCTAACCCCAAATTCTGTATTGGGTGCACGACATAAGCAAGGGCCGACCTCGCGTGAACATATCAATCCTTTGGTCTGTGTGCGGTGACATAGAGCTGTGCGTGGGTTCTTCTGGGTATGCGAATGCCAGATGTGAGCTTAGTACCCTGTGTTGCTCCCTAGTTTTGCTTTTCGAAGACGAAAAGATTGAAGTATGGAATGATGTAAGAATCCGGTTTTTGCTACAAAAGAATTTGGAATATTCTTGATGATATTCCAGAGCAGTGCCTTCAGACGGCGTGCGATTCTGAGCCCTAGAGTGGCCGAAATTAAATTTTCAGTGCGTTCACACTGGAAATGCAAAATAAACGGGATAACTCCTAAACGGAGCTTCATATAAGAGATCCGAGTGTACGGATGGTTCTGGAATGGGGTTTTTACCCTAGGGACGACATAAAGCATGTCGGCGTGGGATGTTTGGACCCCTTGCTCGCTTTCGGAAGGTTAAACGGATAAATTAATAAATTAATTTATTCGTTTAATGGGGAAACAATAGTATATATTAAATGGTGGATCGTATTGGAAAACTGAGGGCACCGTTGAGTTCAGAGCGTGCCTTTTACCCAAGGAGGGGTATAATTTTTGCGGGCACGACCCGTCTGTGAAAAATGGCCCCATGGGCGTTTTCGTAATTTAGCGGCTTCGGACGTTAAATTTTATAACTTTTGAACGGGGTCTCGGATTAAAATTCTAAGACCGCCGTTGTGCTTGGGAGGTGGTGTTTACCCTAGGGGAGGCTTAACCTCGACCCCGTCGGGAGCTTCGGATGCGGGTCTTTTCGGGGGTTTTAAATTAATTAAATCATTAATTAATTTATTTAAACCCTCCCCGTCCCCCTTCTCCCTTGAACCCCCAGGCGAAACCCCTCCCCTCTCCTCCTCCATCTCCGGCGAGACGGTCTGGTGAGGCGACTCCGGCGAGGTGTGGTGATGCCGGCGGATCGACGCAAAGCTCCGGGCGAAGCCCAGCGGGGTAGGAGGTTTCCTTTTGTTGCATTTTTATTTCCGAACCTCCTTTGAATCCAAATTTTAGCACTGAGTTGTTCTTTGATTTTCGAATGAACCACATGAATGTGCAGTAGAGTTTTTTCTCTTTCCATCTCTTGTTTCAGTTCGTAAATCCGTGTTCCGGGGACCCCGCAATCATTCGCCGAAGATTACGGGAATTTCAGGAGTTTTGGAGGTCTTCTGGCGGCTTCCGGCAGCCCCAGGCGGCGGCGGCTCGCGCTTCAGGCGGCGCGGCGGACCCGGGTGGACGACGGCTGGCTTCAGGGTGGCGGCCGGTTCCTCAGAAGGTGGTGGCGGGCTGGCCGTGCTTCGGCGGCGTACGCGGGCGACGAGGGGAGCTGGGTTGGCCTGCTTCGCCGGTCAGCAGCGTGCGCGAAGACCTGGGGTCGTCGCGACCCTGGCCAGCCGGCAGAGACCCGCGTCCCGCGGGTCACGTGGATCAAACGCGGACCGGCCGAGCCTGTCCGGGTTCATGCGGTGCGGCCCGCACGGTGAACCGTGGGCCGCGGTGGACCGGGCGGTCCGGGTAACCCAGTCGCGGACCGCCGGCTTGGAGGGGGTGGGCCGGCCCAGGCACCCCCGTCTTCGTCTGATGATGTTAAAAACATCATAACTCACAATCCGAGAGTCAGATTCGTGTGCCGTCTGTGGAGGCACGGACCTGACACAGATGCGGACTTTTGGAAATGGTTTTGGGAAATTTTAGTTCCCGAAACGAGGGGTCTCGGTGGTGCGACATGTCTTTAAGTGGACGATCGTTTTCCCAAGATTCTAGTTTTGGACGGCGCGGACGCGTCCGACATCCGTTTTGAGCGCCGTCAGCGGTGTTGCGATCCTGTCACTGAGGCGGAGGTTTCTAGGGAAATTTCAGGCGTTGAGGCCGAAGGTGAGGCACGGTCCCCACGACCCGTCTTTTGATCTGCATGCAGCTTTTAGCGACC
This sequence comes from Viscum album, assembly GCA_963277665.1. Classification (NCBI taxonomy): domain Eukaryota; kingdom Viridiplantae; phylum Streptophyta; class Magnoliopsida; order Santalales; family Viscaceae; genus Viscum; species Viscum album. The sequence goes on along the minus strand of OY728145.1, from coordinate 271,874,957 downwards.
TTTTCACCCGACATCCGTTTGGGGTGTTTGAGCAGTCGATGTTGGGTGTTTTTTCGAGGGAATCACATTGGCGCAGTCCGCCCGCTGTAATTCTGTATGATGGTGCGGGGCCCATAAGGGTGGTTTGGGCGTCGACGGTGATTTTCCATCTTAGTCACCGAGCGACCGTTTTGGAAAAGTGGATAGTCCATTTCATGTACTTTTTTGAGAGGATCGCAATGGTGCGATCCGTTCGTTGAGTTGTGGGACCGGGATGCGGGTCCCACGTAGCACTGCTCGTGTGCGGTGCGCCGAAATGCATCTTTTTATCCGGATATCCGTTGCGCTCAAGTGAGCAGTCTTTTTGACGTGTTTTCCCAAGGGGATCGCAATGGTGCGATGCGCCCGACTGTTTTCGGGGCCGAGGTTCGGGATCACGGGACGCCATTCGGGCGTGAGGCGGTGTTGGTGACTTTTCCGTCACATATCCATTGGAGGCGAGTAAGTAGTCGATCTCACGTGTTTTTCCACGAGGATTACAATGGTGTGATCCGTTTGGTGGTGCAGAGCCTCTTGAGAGATCTTGTTAAATGTGGAGCATGAGAGGTGCTCCGGTGGTGGTTCATCCTACCTTGTTTGTAGCGGACCCTTGGCGTGTGATCGTGCACTCTTGGGAGAGAGATATAAATGATTCATGAGATGTGGTTGCCCATGCCTGGGCCTTTGTGGTGGAGTTGTTATGTCACGCCTTCGCATTGACGCTGGGTGCTGTGTGCACGATAGCCTTTGTGCTAGAACGAGGTATACTCAGGGAGTATACGAGAGCGCTTGGAGGAACGAGCGGCTTGTACCTGAGAATGTTTGTGCGCTTGGTTGGGGTTGACTTGGGGCCACACGTCGTTTGGGCCCCAAGTGCGTGCTGTGTTCTGCTTCACGTACTTGGACCTCTCGTGGTGTATAGGGTCCCTCTGTGCTCATTTGTTTGACTAGCTGGGTGGAGTTTATTTCCCCTGGCTTTGTGGTCGTTTGTTTAACCAGTAGGGTTGAGTGGTCTCCCCCTGGTTTCGTTCTCGATGGATTGGCCGGTAGCGGTGCTAGTGACATCCAGTGATGGAGTAGACGCGACACCTCTTTTGGGTGAGTTGTTCTGGAGTTGGGAGGTTGCGTGATACCCACTCCATGTTCGGTTGGCCAGTGTTGTACCCCTCCAGTGGAGATAGCTAGAGCAGTTCTGAGTTTGACCCTCCAGCGGGGCTGGGCAGTGGGTTACTCATCGTCTTTTAGGGTCTACCCTCCAGCAAGGACTGGGCAGTGGGTCACCCGACGACCTCTTAGGGTCTACCCTCTAGTAGGGCTAGGCAGTGGGTCGCCCGTCGTCTCGTTCTAGGTCTACCCTTCAGCACGGCTGGGCAGTGGGTCGCCTGTCGACTTATTCGAGGTCTACCCTCCAGCGGGGCTGGGCAGTGGGTCGCCTGATGATGTATTAGGGTTTACCCTCCAGTGGGTCTGGGCAGTGGGTCACCCAATATCTGGTTATGGTTTACCCTCCAGTGGGGCTGGGCAGTGGGTCTCCTGATGATGTATTAGGGTTTACCCTCCAGCGGGGCTGGGCAGTGGGTCACCTGATATCTGGTTATGAATTACCCTCCAGTAGGGATGGGCAGTGGGACACCCGTTGATAATCTTGACTCAGTCCTTTCTACTAGGCTAGTCTGTGGATTTCCTCCATGATTACCAGAGCGGGACCCATGGTTGTACGGGTCAGTGTTGGAACGACTTTGACTTTGGGCAGACCTCTCGACTGCGGGGCAGTGACGAGTTGTGGTTGACGTTCCCCCAGAACTCTCAAGTACGAGGAGAGTTTTCCCCCACCGAGACGCGTCTTTGTGACGCAACCTAAAACCGTGCGGGCAAGTTAGTGCCGTCCAAAGCGGATAGTGTTGATGTGTGGTGATTGAGCCCCTTGGCTTGCGGTTCGGGGCAGATGTGCGGGATGCTGGGAATCGATGGTGTTTACTTCTGGGACTGTTGGCTACTCTTTTCTTGGGCTGAGATATGGGACGTAGATCCCCTTACGACGTTGTTCGGGATTCTTGTTTGAGCATATGGACATGTATATACCTTTTTTCCGGTACCCACTTCTTGGGTTTGGTTACTCTCCTTCCAGGAGAGGCGAAGACGCGCGGGGTATGCCACATGCTTTACTTGTCTAGCTTCTCATGGTTGGACAAGTCTACTCTCCTACTATAGGTAGAGAAGACACGACGAGAAGTTCGTCTTCTCACCATTTCCAGCTCCTTGTGTCTGGATGAGTCTACCTTCTTTCCTCTTGTTGGGTTGAGCTGGACTCTTTAATGCACTCTCTATTGTACTTCTGTTCTACTCCCTGTTCGATATACTTCTCACCCTTCGGTACCTTCTTTGTTGCTCACTCGAGCCTTCGGGGTATCCTACTGAGTATTTTTATACTCACCCCTGCTTGGGATTTGCCCGAACTTGTTGTGCCCTTGCAGACTACGGACAGGTGGAGCGTGAATTCAGTGGAGCATAGGAGCTTGGGAGCTTGGACCGCGTGCGGTGGTCATAGCCGGGTTCCAGGTGGGAGACCCGTTAGCTATTCCTTTTGTTTACCTGTTGTCAGGTTGTGTCACTTTTTGGTTGGGCATGTGTTTTGCCCCTTTTTCCTTTTCGGCACTTTTCTTGTACTGTTTAGAGGTCGATGCACTCTTGTGGTTGTTTATAGCAGTTTCCCTTTTCTTTTCTTTTTTACTCTGAACTTTTGCTTTGTGTGTGCTACGTGTGTGTGTACAGGTTCTCAGGCAAAGGCCTCCCCGAGTTGTCGTGCCTTCGGAGCTGGTCTCCAGCCCCTGGCCTATGGAGGCGGGCCTAGTGTAGTTGCGGCTCGATCCCTGGTAGGGTCGGGACGTGAAAAACATTTTGAATCATTAAACACCATAAGAATAATATCTGAACATGAATCATATAATCCTATAATCCTAACTTTGAATATAAATCCATCCAATGAAGTCCTTTGGTTCAAACCAAAAGGAGATACCCAAAGAAGAGATAACATCCTTCAACAAGAACTTTTGTTTCATTACTGTTTCCACAACACTAAATTATTATATTTCCTTGATTATATAACTACATAAGTATATTTAATATAAATATATGTTGTTTTTAATGGTATGATTTACTCTCATAGACACATCAATCAAATGGGATTCCTAATCATTGTGTTTGTGTACGACGAACTACCGCCTCACGAACCAATGTCTTTCATTCCTCCATTACCACCTCTCAAGGGTTGGAATAATGATGGATATAATTTTTTTATACTATATATATATGTATATATGAAATTTATGTATTATTTATTCTTCTATTATTAATATATAACACAAACAAACATGACTTCCATTTTGTGGTAATACGATAACATTGTTTATGGATGTGTGGACTACTGGTCAATCAAAGAGACATGATTCATTCACACTATACATGGAATGTATTAAGGATGAGTTTAATAAATATACTTGTTATAAATGAAATAATAATTTTAATTTAATTATAATATATATATATATATATATATACCATTTACTTTTCTTTCATTCAATATGATAAGAAAATGGAAACAACGTTCATGTGTACGTGCAATCTACCATCTCCAAAAACTGTGTATTTCATTTTCTATTTCAATTTTTTATAGATTATAAGAAATAAATATATACATAATATTTTACTTTAAATATATGATGAAATAATTATATAATTAAGATAAAAACAAATAAAAAATATCAAAACACTTGCGAAAAACAAAGCGATTATTACCTGAAACATAACATTAACATGGAATTGTTAATAAATTTGTAATAGAAGGTCATAAGTAAATCATGTACTATATGATATAAATTAATTTTTTTGAATAATATTTGTATTTTGAAATAATTTTTATTATAAATGATTTTTTAACGAGTACAATGAGATTCAAGAAAAAAGGAAAGGGGATTTCTAATCGCACATTTATATATGTGAGAATGAAGCCATATTCACCAGGTGTTTATTTTATATGGGGTTTGTGTTATAGATGAATGTATTATATTATTATTATAAATAAATCTATTTGTATTTACTTATCCATTTTATGAACTCTCTTTCTTTGGTTTTGCGGTTCAAATGTTACTGTTGACGCTCCTTTCATCACAGAATCTAAAGATCGGAAAAGGGGAATATCTGAGCATAAAGTGATTCGTCCTTTGAAGAAACATCAAAAATCTACAAAGGGATGAACAAGGAGAACATTTCCTATAGGCCGCGCAAGTTACCTCATGGTCGCGCATGTATACTTGCGCGCCGCCTAGTGGTCGTGCAAGTACTTGCGTGCTGCCTAGTGGTCGTGCAAGTCTACTTGCACGACGCCTTATGGTCGTGAAAGTCTACTTGCGCGGCGCCTTATGGTCGTGCAAGTGACTTGCGCGACCTAAGTGATAACCGCCCGGTAACCGCCCGGGGTCTTCTCCTGCCTATAAATAGACCCTGTGGGCCCCCCATTCGAGAGGATCTTTTTCCCGAAACTCGGATTGAAGCTCCCGACACCCAAGTCTCTTCTCAAAGCTTCTAGAACACTTCTAAGGTAATCTCTTACCTAGAACGGATGATTTAAAGAGAAGAAGGAAGGCCTAAGTGTTGAAACTCATCAACACTTGCGCGCCGAATTATTCCTTCAATAGAACTTGCGCGTCCCTTTTTTGGAAGAACCTCAAGAGGATTCTAAAGGGATTTATAAAGAGTCGCTCAAATATTCTAATGATGTTTTAGAATCGCGCAAGTACCCCTCATGTCACGCAAGTATACTTGCGCGACCAATACTTGCGCGCCGCCGCAATACTTGCGCGCCTTTCAAGACTTGCGCGCCCCTACCTTTTTGGGTGCCTATCTTGCCCATTTTACCCCTCTTAAGCCATTTCACCTTTCCTATTCAAGATTCAGTCATCAAGATACTCTTCAAAGCCATTTATGGCATGATTTCTTGATTTGACTTCCTTATCTGAAAGGAATTCTGTGGAATATCTCTCAAAACCTAGTGATTTATACATCTTTATATCACCAAAGATTGAGAGTTCATTCATTCAACCTCATCCTTTAAGATGAGAGAATCCTTAACTTGGGTCTCCTTTTCAGAAATAATCCCCAGTTATAAGTCCTTTAATCTGGGCATCTTCCTCAGGAGTAAGCCCCAAATTCTTAAAGTTCCCAAACTTGGGCATCCTTCTCAGGAGTAAGCCCCAAACCTTAATCCCTAACCTGGGTCTCTTTTTCAGGAATAAGACTCAGTCATAATCTTGGGCTTCCTTTTCAGGAGTAAGCCCCAAGTCCCCTAACCTGGGCCTCCTTTTCAGGAATAAGTCCCAGTCATAATTTTGGGCATCCTTCTTAGGAGTAAAACCCAATCATATGTCCCCTCTTAATTTGGGCATCCTCCTTAGGAGTAAGCCCCAAGATTAGAGTTTTCAAATCTCCATAAAGCACATATACCTTTATGGACCCTGTTCCTGGATTTTCTCCCTAAAAGTAAATCCTAAACCTTCATCTATTTGGGCAGTCATACATACATAAGCCCCAAACAATTTCTTATGATTGCATCTTTCATGGCACAATTGTCTAATTTTTACCAATGCCTCTTGTTTCTCACACCGAGCATGACTCACGTGAGCTTAGAGTGTAAAAGTAATTATGACATTCTTCTTTGAGCCATCAATCATAAACATCATACTCCATTACTCAAACTACGTGGGTTCTGATTCCTTTTCCAAAACAAAGGATACGTAGGTAGCCCATTTATGGGTTCGATCCCAACTTTGAAATAATACTTTTCCTTCTGAATGATGATAAACTTCAAGTGCCCCACTGAGTGGCTTTAAAACCAGCCTGGTCGTCATAATGACCAAGAGACTTTTATATAAATGTTTTGAAGGATACCATTGACCAAGAATCTCTAAACAGATATAGATGATTCTCTATTGATGAAGAACTTCGAATACATATAAAAGATTCTCTAAATTTCTTGCATATTTAATCATTGATTGTTAAAACTTAAGGAAATCTCATTTTATAATTGGTAATATAATAAGGATTCACGAACATAACTTAAATCTATAAAGAGAGTCCCGGAGTAGACAATAATTCCCCTAAAAAAGGTGTGATGAGTCCGACCTCCCATCCTCTCGACCAATGCAAATTCCTAAACCTCATTATCCCACAAGCTAATGATCGCCTAGCTTTGGAAAGTAGGTCCAAATGGATGTGGAATCATTGGATGTTTTCGGTTCTACGAACAAACCCGTTAGAAACCGATCGGAACGTTTGAATCTCCCATCCAGGAGGTCATCCCCGGATTCCGTGCGAAACAAAAATGGTGAACCCGACGTGAATCCTTAACCAAGTTAAAGTGATGTTTTTATTATTTGTTAGGCCCCTTGGGCCAAAAAATAAATCATTGACATGTGCTCATCTAAAAGATGCAGTGGCCGGATTCATCTTGATTATGTCTGTTATATGGAACATGTACTCTTTTCTCAAGATCTTTTGCAAAATGGATTTCCTTAAATTCACCCCTGTGAATACTGCTGCTGTGAACACCTCTACTGTGAGGTCTGCTGCTGTGAAAACCAATGCTGCTACTCCTGCTGGAACGTCGTCCGCTTTGAGGATGACATCACCAACTCAACGTCTTCAACGCTGGGTTTCTAATGCACTGGTTAAGGAGTACCGTCGCAACGGTACTATCCCAACTCTGGAGGCCGCTCGTCAAGCCCTCCAAGTTAACAACTTTACCTGGTCGTCCTGACAACGGCGGCCAACAATCAAGAAGCAGGCGGTGCTGACTACCGTCTCCAACCGTTTCGGGTCGTTATCCCCGGAACGCAATTTCCATTCACTCCCTTACTCTGAGGAAGTGAATGAGAAGGTCCCTCAGGGCCTTAGTTCAAAAAGACAGGAGTCCTTCCCGAGGGCTCCCATCAACAATCGCCGCCAGACTCGTGCGGTAGTGCGCCCTCAACATGATGAGGGTACCAACTCCAGGCATTCAGCTCAGGTTCCTCGAACCTGAGCAGGCAAGATGAACCGCCAGAGACGGAATCCGGTTAACAATAGGAAGGTTGTCATCCCTGCCATCTCCGGAGAAGTCCACCAACCTAACTTGGTGGCAAATAATGAGCAGGCACAATCACCTGTCCGTTTTAATTCCGCTGTCCAGTGGACTCGTCTGGAAGCATCAAGCCAATCCCGCCAGGCAATTCCGGCGGAGTACTATAGGCAGGAACATGCACCTGCTTATACATCACCAGTTAGTCAGCAGGCTCGTCTGACTACATATGATGGATCTCGTCAACCGCGTTTGGCGAAGTGTAATCAGCAGGCACATACACCTGCTAATACTAATCAAGCCTACCAACAGTCTCGCTTGGTAGCGCACAGAGAAGTCAGTCAGAAAATCCCTACGATAAACAGGAGGCAGACTCAACTCTCTACCTCCACACTTGAGTACTGTCAGGATTCACTGACAGGAAAAGGAGGACAGGAGCAGGCACATACACCTACTCCAAGCCTGGAATGGACGTATATCCCCGTTCCGGTGGCTGAAGTCACCAAACATATTTTGTCAATGGTGAAAGAGCAGAAGCAAATTCCTGCTCATATTCTGGATGCTTTCCAGGATATCATAACAGCTTCAGCATCATCACAGGGACAGACACATAAATCTATCCCTAGTAGTGGAGTGACACATCAACGATTCACTCTGGAACAGACACACACATCTTTTCCAGTCCAAGAGGGTTATGGGGCATACTCCCCCATATCATACGGACAACCAAGTCAGGCACATACACCTGATTTGAGTGGAGATCCTCAGCCTAACCTGACCATCTTTCCTGATCAGGCACATACACCTGCTCAGAGCAATCACTTTCATCATCAAGTGGTTTCTAAAGCGAGTAAGAAGGCATCTAAGAAAAAGATCCGCCCAGCACAGTCATGAGATCAAAGGCCAATCTGTAACCAAGCCTTGCTCGATGCTGGAGTTCTTGAAGCCCACAGATATTTATCTGTCGGAATTCAAGATTCTACTCCCTCAGTTCCCAATAACGGGAACATTAATTCTGAAGGTCTTGAACAGACACTTCCTCATGAAGACTTGCTTCATGAAAGTTTGGTCAATCTTGAAGTTTATTCTTCAGATGAGAGCCACAGGAAACCTCTGTGTGGTCAGAAGACCAAGGAGCAAGATATTTCATCTTTTGTTGTAACCCATCATGACGGTCCTCCTCATGATGATGAACTTCGCTGCGAAAGTCCTCTCCGCAGTAGTGATTCACGTTGTCTCGAAAATTCTTCAGAAGGCAATGTAGTGCCGAGAAAGACCTCTTATCTTGAGGCACTTTCAAATGTGAAACCAGTCATGTCTGATGCTTTATCGCTAACAAGTGAAATACTTTCTCAATCAGAATATTTCCTGGGGTTCGGGTTATTCTCCGAACCATCCCCAGGTCATTCATCTTCCCGCATGAATAGCGGACTCTCTACCAGTCTTGTTGAATCCGATGAAGCAACAAGGAAACACCAACTCTGGTCAAAACAGGTAGAAGAATCTTCATTTAATGATAAAGAGGAAATGCTGAACATGAGGAAAAAACTGGAAAAAGGTGAAGTACCAGTCATGTTTTGGCCTTTGGCTGACTCCCAGTACGACATTCCAAAGATGTTGACGGATGATGGAATCCATGATATTCGTCTCAACATATGGAAAACTCTTTTTCAATTAAAGAAGAAGGTATTATCTTATGATGAATATGAAAATCATCTTAAGATAATAGAAGGGCTACAACGTCAGATTGATTTGGCATCTCTATCAGTCTCTCGGTATCCGAAGGCTGAAAAGCAACAGAGAACCCTTCAACGTTCATGCCTTGGCGCACTAAGAAAATTGCGTCAGTTAATTGCCAATGATTCATATAATGTTCATATCAGAGGATGGGGTGTTCACGGAGCACTATATTTCACAGTGCTTTCCTGTCAGCAAAGCCCGCCGAAAATGGTCTCATGCAATGTTATTGCCCATGGCCGGCCAAAGTCAATGGGCTTTGTTCATAATCAAAAACTTGCTCAAGAACAGGCTTCAAATAGTTCCTCTCAAAATCAAGTATATAGGGAACAAGTTGTTGAATTGATCCTACATCAAGCAGGCGAGAATATTGCACAAGCCTCTCGTCTGGAGCAAACACGTCATCAAATGACAGAAGTTTCGGAAATCATCCAATGGTCTGTTGAACCAGGTGATAAAAGTGGATACAGGTTAATGCATTCAGCTAATTTCCGAACTAAGATTCGCAAGATCAAGAGAGATTTTAAGAAGATCTCAGACATAGAATGTCAAGAGACACCCCAGTTTGTCAGACTGGGGACTTCTCTAACCCAACCCTTAGAGTCAACAAATGGGATTCGAGGAGTTGAGCGGAAGCAGCAGGAACATCCCCAATCCACCGGACTGGGGACTTTTTCAAATATTCAATCCCTCCCTCAGAGAAAGTCAGTATTCTCTCGATTAGGGAATAAGCCTCAAGAGGAACGAAGAGCCAAGCTATCAGGAGATTCACTCCAACTGACGGTTCTCCAAGAAGTTCCTGAGGGATCAAGTCAACGGAATGCCATGTCTCATTATAGACATGGAAGAAGACAATATCACAGAAATGCTAATAGAAAGGATTCCATGCAATATGCATCCATTAATGTCATCAATGCCGTTGCTGCTGATTCACCAGATGAGGCTCAATCAGAGGGATCAGACGAAGAGGTTCCTGCTCAAGAAGTTGCGCACACAGACCTAAATGAAGAAGGTGTGCGCACACATAATCAAAGGCTTACCCAAAATCTGGGTATTCCTTCAAGTAACCCACTTCCCCCTCTACGAAAAGGATCCAATAAGGGGAAAGGAAAAAATCAGGTTACTTCTCACCCTTCCTCTAAAGGAGGTCAATCTCTCTCATTAGAGAAAAGGTTTGCACAACAGGAGGAAGAAATGAAAGAATTAAGAAGGTTGAATGCCGAACTACTTCAGAGTAGTCTTCTTCTTAAGAATGATGAAGTCCGACAGCCGAAGGAATTTGTTTTAACTACTGAGATGGATCAGGAATATCCTCCTTTATCAGTACACTCTCAAAGGTCTAATCCTATGGGTCAAACGCAACAACGGTTGGCAGCACTACCATCAGTTGCAGCACCAACCATCACGTCTGTCCAAGCTCCATTAATTGCACCTACCCAAAACCAAGTTCAACCTGATGTTTCTCAAAAGTTAATAACTACTATTGAGTCATTAACAGCTCGGTTAGAAACTATGGAAGGGAAACGGGCGCAAGTTCAACCTGAAAAGAAAGTTTACCCTGAATGGGTAGATTCAATTTCTCCTCCATCCAGTTTTGGAAACCCTGTTTTCCCTACTTTCAATGGATCAGGCGACCCTGAACAACATTTGACGCATTACGTGTCTTGTTGTGATCCTATTATGGGAACTCCAGAGCAGCAAGAAGCAGTGAAACTCAGATGCTTCGTGCGAACCTTGCAAGGACCATCTTTTGTCTGGTATACAAGCTTGCAATCCCGGTCAATCATCGGATGGGAGGATCTTCGTCAAAAATTCCTTCTTCAGTTTAGCTCAACTTTTCCAAAAATGACAGTTTTCGATCTTACAAACTGCAAGCAAAGGGATAATGAAAGAGTCTCTGATTTCATTGCTCGTTGGAAGGGATTAATGTATTCCCTGAGTTTAGCACTCCCTCAGGAAGAATTGTTGCCAATCTGTGTGGCAAATCTGCGTGACGAATTACGCACGCCATTGATCCCTGTGAAATACACAGGAGGGTTTCGAGACCTTACTTCAATCGCTCAGCAGATTGAATATTCCCTTATACAGGCTAAGGTTAAATCTCGTGTAATTCCATCAGCTCTAGGAAGAAGAATGGGTAAAGCAGAAACTGCTACAGTTATGCTTAAACAAGCACCTGTACCTATATCTACTTCAAAACCTTCATCTTCTCGAAGGACTCCACCTCCTGAACGCCAACAACAAAGGCCGTTTCGTCCAAATGATCAAATAGATCAACGAAGAAAACAATTTGAGGATATGAAGAGTAAAACATACTCTTTCCGAAATGAGCAAGTTCCTGGTTACTTCATTTCAACTCTGGAAAATAATTTGGTTCAATTACCAGTGCCCAAGAGGCCAAACAAGGAAGGAGATGAAGACCGTCCCAATTATTGTCCCTTTCATCAAATGTTGGGGCATCCCATCCAGGAGTGTTTTGTCTTTAAAGACCTCCTGTAAAAGATGGTCGACTTGGGACAAGTCAAATTGAAGGGTTCTTCAGCTCATGTAGCGTGTATTACCGCTACAGATCCAGAGGAAGGAGGCGAGTGGCAGGAAGTCAAAAGCAAAACTGCGAAAAAATATGATGATTGGATGGTCAGAAAGACAATCAATCGGACCCATTCCATTTTGCGAACACAATTGAAGAAGCCAATTGTGTCTCCTACAAAAGCTGCTGTAAAGCCTCCGTCAAAAGACAAATCCTCAAAAGGGCAGCGCAATTCAAAGAAGAAAGAGGAATCAGGAGAAGATGAGTATGTATCAAAACCTAAATTGTCTTTGACTCTGGCAGATTTCATGCCATCTACTTCAAAGCCATGGGCACCACCCCATCAAACGACACAACCTAAACAGGCTAACCAGGCAGAGTCTTTATCAGACGAAGAGTTAATCTTTGGTTCTGTTAATATGATTCAATTAACAGATCCATATTCCAGTCTTGATGAGCCTGAATTCCCTATATCAAAAAAGGGAATCCGAGGAAGTTCTAGAGGTTCAGGATATAAGGGAAGACGTGGATCTTTCCGAAGTCACTACTCGAATTTTACCCCTGCTAGCACTGTATATGCAGCAGAAACTCGTGGTAGAGCCCTTCAGCGAGCTCAAAAAGAACAAGCAAGTTCTTCTGCCAATGGACAAATCAGTTTTGGCACAGTTATTTTGGAAGACCGATTAAAGGTTCCATATTATTTATCTCAGAAAGTAAATGGATCTAATCAGTCTAATCTTCCAAAACCAAGGATGTTTCCAACTTCAATACAAGATGCATCAGCTTCCAAAGCATCTACTTCCAAGGTACCTGCTAAACCGCATATTCCTATTGGGAAACGCAGACCTCTAGATCAAAAGTATGATATATTGAAACACTTGGCCCAAGTACCCGCCAAGTTATCAATTTTGGATGCTTTGAATCTGTCAAGAGATCTTCGGGAAGCACTCATCGAAGCTTTGTCAAGTCCTCAGGAGTTTGAAGCTGAAATTGCTGCAGCTGAAATCTATCACATAGAGAATAATCCTGCAGAATGCCATGCAGTGATATATTTTACTGATAAAGATGAAGATGATGTTGTTCATGGGCACATAAAACCTTTGTACTTATCTGGAAAATTCAATGGTGTAGATATTCGAAGAGCTTTCATTGACAATGGTTCAGGAGTCAACCTCATGCCCATTCGTACACTTCGTCGATTGGGCCTCACGGAATCTGATTTATCTCCTTCTACCATGATGTTACAAGGATATGATAAAAATGAATAAGAACCACTGGGAGAAGTTACACTCAGAACTCAGTTTGGAGATCTTGTTTCCAATTCGGATTTCATGATTGTTGATCAAGACTCATCTTTCAATATCTTGCTTGGAAGACCCTGGCTACATCAGCATGCAACTATTCCGTCATCATACCATCAATGTCTCAAATACTGTTTCCATGGTCAAGTTGGAACATTGTATGGTGATAAGGCCCCGTTCAAGACATGTGAGTCTCAATACATTGAGGCGGAATTTTATCACATGAAGGGAAGAGAAAAATATACAATGAAGGAAATTACCAAAGTTAATGCTCTATATGGTTTGGAGAAAATTCTAATAAATCCATTTTCACATGTGAGTACAGATTATGTGTTACCTATCAGTCAAATTGACAAAATAGGCCCAAATCAAAATACTCTTATGGAAAGATCCATAATGTCAATTACGGCAATCGAGCCAGACAACATGGGAGAAATTGGTAACTTACCAAGAAGTGATGAAAGCATAAGTGGTGACGTTTTCATTTCGTCTGCTAAAGTCCAACAAGTCTATACTTTGCTAATCAGGCAAGAAGAAGTTATAGCAACACCAGAGGTGAATAATGATGTCGATTCTCAATCCATCATCTCCTCTTTATTTCCCAAATAAGACCCTTTATCATCAATAGGGTCGGAAATGGAAGCTTCTTCATCAAAATGTGAAAATTTTGACATCTCTTATGATCATGAGAATTTCGTTTTTTCATCTACTTTGCAAGTAGAAACGGAAGAAATAACACATGATGAAGAGGAAGATCTTAGAGATGCTCCTCCAGAATTTGAAGAGGGTATCTCTACCACTGTGGATGAACTCAGAGAAGTAAATCTGGGTACATAGAAAGATCCACGCCCCACTTTAATTAGTGCGGCCATGACCCTTAAAGAGCAAGAGATGTATATTTCTTTTCTAAAGAAAAATAAAGATATTGTTGCTTGGAATTATACAGAGATGCCTGGCCTTGATCCTGATGTTGCCACCCATCATTTGGGTTTGCCAAAAGAACATCGAGGATTCAAGCAAGCCGTGAGAAGAACACACCCAAACTATGCTTCCAAAATTGAGGCTGAAGTGGATAAGATTATCAAAGCTAACTTCGTCAGAGAAGTTCGATATCCCAAGTGGTTGGCTAATATTGTCCCTGTAAAGAAGAAGAACAGACAAATTAGGGTTTGCATCGATTTCAGAGATCTTAATCGGTATTGTCCTAATGATGATTTCCCAGTTCCGATTACAGAACTCTTAATTGATGCAACAGCTGGCTATGAAGTACTTTCTTTCATGGATGGATATTCTGGATATAATCAGATCCGAATGGCCCCAGAAGATGAGGAATATACAGCCTTCAGAGATCCTCAAGGTGTATTTTGTTACCGGGTGATGCCCTTTGGTTTAAAGAATGCAGGTGCAACATATCAACGCGCCATGCATCGTATCTTCAAACCTATTTTAGGGAAGTTTGTTGAATGCTATGTAGATGATTTGGTGGTTAAATCCAAACAAAGTTTTGATCACTTGGCTGATTTGGAAGTCATATTCCACAAGCTTCGACAACATAATTTGAAGATGAACCCCTTAAAATGTTCTTTTGGGGTAACCTCAGGAAAATTCCTTGGCTTTGTTGTACGCCATCGTGGTATTGAAGTCGATCCTGAGAAGACCAGATCAATCCTTGGTATGTCACCTCCTCAGAATTTGAAAGAATTAAGAGGACTTCAAGGACACTTAGCCTATATTCTGCGTTTCATCTCCAATTTGGCAGGAAAAAGTTTACCCTTTACCAAATTATTGAAGAAAGGAGTCACTTACCAATGGACTGAAGAATGTCAAGAAGCATTTGATGTTCTCAAGAAATACCTCTTGAGTCCACCAGTACTCATGCCACCTGCTGAGGGTAGACCTCTTATCCTCTATGTGATAGCTTTAGAGCGATCATTGAGTGCCTTTCTCTCTCAAAAGAATGATGCTGGGAATGAAAATAGTCTCTACTATCTCAGTAGAACTATGCTTGAAGCAGAAACCCGGTATTCAAGTATTGAAAAGTGCTGCCTAGCATTAATCTTTGCAGTTCAGAAACTGAGACACTACTTGCAACATCATGAGGTCTAATTGGTATCTCGTAATAATCCGCTCAAATTCATCCTTAGTCGTCCAATGCTTACAGGACGTCTGGCAAGGTGGGCGGTTATTCTACAGCAGTTCGACATTCAGTATGTGTCTCAAAAGGCAATTAAGGGCCAAGCTCAGGCTGATTTCCTGGCTGAACATCCTTCAGTGGAAGACACATATTCAGATATCGAACTCCCTGATGAGGAAGTTTTCTCTATTCAAGAGAGTCCTCAAACATGGGAAATGTATTTTGATGGTGCTTCTAGAAGTCCAACAGGGAAGAAATGGAAAATCCTAAATTCAACAAAGTTGGTTTAGGAATTGTGCTCATTTCTCCAGATAAGGCAGTGTTACCTTATTCCTTTTTGTTGTGGGAAGGTGGTACCAATAATGAAGCTGAATACCAAGCTCTCATTACAGGCTTGGAGTTAGCGCTTCAAGCACAAGTGAATCACTTAAAGGTGAAAGGTGATTCAGACCTGGTAATCAAACAATTCAATGGGGATTATGCCATCAGAAAAGAAGAATTAATCCCTTTATATGATTACATCAGAGAGTTAATGTCGGAATTCCCTTGAGAACCGACGTTTTCTTATGTCCAAAGATCACAAAATGCTCAAGCTGATGCACTGGTTAATATAGCCACAGCTTTAGCAGATCCAAATCGGGACGAGACAACCATCTGTATTGCTCACCGTCGTGCAATTTCACCTTATGTTCAAGTCAGAATAGAGGAAATTAATGAAATTAGTCCCATTCCTGAACCATATGGTCATACTACAGGATTGATGTCACCTATCAGGGAATACCTTCAAAATGGAACACTTCCACCTGATAGAGTCGAGAAAGAACAAATTCGGCGATGTTTGGTCAATTTTACTCTTTATGATAGCCCAAACCACCTCGAGAAAATTCTCTACAAACGTGGTTTTGATGGAGTTCTCTTCAGATGTATTGATGGTGAAGAGACAATGACTGTCGTAAAAGAAGTGCATGCAGGAGTCTGTGGTGCCCACCAGTCTGGACATAGACTGTCTGATCAAATTCGAAGGCTTGGATACTTTTGGCCTTCAATGATACAAGATTGTGTTAATTTCACAAAGAAGTGCCATTCATGCCAAGTATATGCCAACTTCATTCATCAACCTCCAGAGTTGCTTCATACAACTAAATACTCATGGCCATTTTCCACATGGGGAATGGATGTGGTGGGACCTTACCCTTCAGCTACGACCAAGCAGTTTAAGTACATTCTTACTGCTACTGATTTCTTTTCCAAATGGGTAGAGGCAGTACCTCTCAAAGAAGTCAGTTCTAAATGCATTGTTAGCTTCATCAAGTCTAACATCATTACTAGATTTGGTGTCCCTCATACCATATTGACGGATAATGGCACCAACTTCTGTTCTTCTGAGGTAAAGAAATTGTATCAAGAATACAACATTAAGTCCAACCATTCATCTCAATATCATGCGGCGGCTAATGGCCAGATATAAGCCTTCAACAAGACTCTTTAAAATATACTGCAAAAGATGGTGGATAAAGATAAGAGGTCATGGCCTGATAAACTCTTTCATGCTTTATGGGCTTATAGGACTACCACTCGCAATGAAACACGGTCAACTCCATATTCATTGGTATATGGAACAGAAGCAGTCTTGCCAATTGAAGTTCAATTGCCCTCACTCAGAGTAGCCATTTGTGATCAGTTATCTACATATGAGCAATCCCAAAAGCGGTTGAATGAATTGGAACAATTAGATGAGAAAATATTGTTCACTTTGCACCACTTGGAAATCTATTAGAATCGAATAGCACGAGCTTTTAACAAAAAAGTTTATCTTCGTTCATTCATTCAGGGAGAATTGGTATTGGTTCTCTGAGCACCAATGATACCAGGAAAGAAGCCTCCCATGCTTGAACCAAAATGGGAAGGACCTTATTCAATACATAAGGTCTACTCCAATGGAGCGTATTCTCTAATCTCAATGGATGGAGAACACATCACGACTCCAAATAATGCTAGATTTCTGAAGAAGTATTTTTTATAAACACAAAATATTGTTCCCAGAGCCAAAACAGTCACATTGGTTCATGATATGTCCTACATGACACTAAACTGTATTATGTCCTATCTACACGACATTAAACTGTACAGAAGTTCCTTATTTGTCCGAGATGACATTAAACTATATTTTGTCCGAGATGACATTAAACTATATTTGTTCTGAGATGACATTAAACTATATTGTGTCCTAGCAACATGACATTAAACTGTGTGGCACTTTCATCGTCCAGCATGACGATAAACTGTAAAAAGTCCCCAGAACTGATATCCTCATATTGGTTCACCTTAGTCCTAGCTACATGACTTTAAACTGTACAACAATGTTCTATCGTCCAACATGATGATAAACTGTAGAACCTTTTTTTCGTCCAACATGACATTAAACTGTAGAAAAGAAGATGTCCCTGCAACATGACAGTAAACTGTGCAGCACCAGTTCGTCCTTGCTATATGACGTTAAACTATACAGCCATGGTCCAGTATGACTTTAAACTGCAACTTCGTCCCACACGAAATTAAACTGTGAAAAAGTTCCCTAAACCGTCCAGCATGACCTTAAACTGCATCATCCCTGGTCCGTGTATATGACCATAAACTATTTGCAAATCCCTTACGTCCAGCAAGACGTTAAACTGTGACGTCCTAACTACATGATGCTAAACTGTATAAAAGTCCCTTACGTCCAGAAAGACGTTAAACTATATAATCTCAAAGGTCCAGTATGACATTAAACTGCACCATTCACGGTCCATGCATATGACCTTAAACTATTCGCACTTTCGCCCGACATGACGTTAAAATGGTACACTCTTTTTTCCTTACAGCATGACAATAAACTGCACAATCCCCCTTTTCGTCCAATATGACGTTAAACTGTATTGTCCCCATCATCCTAACTACATGATGCTAAACTGTATAGAAAGTCCTTGATATGTCCTACATGACATTAAACTGTGCATCGTTAAGGTTGTTATTACCTCTTGTTTCTCACACCGAGTATGACTCACGTGAGCTTAGAGCAAACCTCAACCATAACAATCTCTTTGGGCCCCTAACCATGTGTAAGTCCCAACAACATTTTAATTAGATCGTTGTCCCCAAGAACAACTTGATCATTAATTCATTCTTTAATTGAACTACACGGACTTTGATCTTTTCCCTCCAGGCTGGGTATGTAGGCAACCTCCTAGGGTTCAAGCCCAAAAACAATCTCTTCACATCGGTTCACCACCATCTCATATGATGTTGATTCGTGAAACCGCCCCTGGAATCGATATCTTTACATTGATTCATTTTTGTCCTTGTTATACGACGTTAAACTATACAACACTTTTGTCCGGTACGACAATAAACTACAATATTCTTTGATTTCCTCATTTGATAGAGAACTATTATAGACATTGATTTTTCAATCATGGTTTTCATTTTCAAAAGACTACGTGCAAACATGGTAATGCCTAAACTTTTTATCTTAGGTTAAACCATCATTGCACTAAATTCCCCTTTCACCCTTCACATGTACGAACCAAATTTGTACAAAGGGTAGTTCTAGAACTACGTGGACTTGATTCCCATCCTTATGGGATATGTAGGAAAATTCGAGTGTCCCTCGAATCCAGTCCCAAGTCTTTTGGGACTAACCCCAAATTTCACTTTCAGTCCCTTGGTTGAAAAGTCCTCATGAAAACACACATTGTGTATTCATTATTATGGTCCGAATTCTATGACCCTAAACTAAGATCACTCATACTTTCGTCTTGCACGACGTTAAAATGCATTTCAAGAACTACGTATGGCTTGATTCTCATTCTTACGAGATGCGTAGTGAAGTCCAAGTTTCAATTCAGGACCCAGTCACAACATGATTATGGTTATCATTGACCTATGTATCTCTATATACATTGGACAATACCCATATTTATGTGTTATAATCCTAACCTTAAATATTTTCAGATCTTCATAACCCTTTTCATGACTTCTAATCACAAAAATGTCAAACTTCTGAGAATTCTTTTGCCTGACTATGAAGCACGTGCCCATAGGTGGCCTTGCATAAACAGTCCACATAACAGACTTGTCAGCCAAAAGATGCTATTTATTTGACCATGCAGCCAATGCCCTTAGGTGGCCCTGCATATTTCAACCCCCTAACGGGTTTTTGTTAAATAATAGTAACTTCATTCTTGGGAAGAATGCCTCTTTTGTCCTTATTTGTCTTAAACGACAGTATGTAGGGATCTGAAAAAAATAGCCATCCTTAACATATTTGTCCCATATCCTTTTTCATGATCTGAAAGTATTCAAGTCTATGGTTTATTCTTCTTCCCTACGTTTGGGTCAGACCTTCGTAGGAGTGATGTTCATCCAGTTCTTCGATATTCTTGTTCGGAAATATCTTCTCCATATTCAAGTACCTCTTTCCATTCAACAAACTCTATACTTTAGAAAATTTGAATCTCCATAAACTTTCACTGGCTTTTAGCACTAGGAAAGTAAATTTCTGGGAGTTCTTTTGCCTGACTATGTAGCATGTTCCCATAGGTGGCCTTGCATAAACAGTCCACATAACAGACTTGTCAGCCGAAAGATGCTATTTATTTAACCATGCAGCCAATGCCCTTAGGTGGCCCTGCATATTTCAACCCCCTAATGGGTTTTGTTAAATAATAGTAACTTCATTCTTGGAAACTACTTATTCTAATTCCTTTTAGCTCTTTTTCATATCATTCCTCAGATTCAAATATTCTTAAGCCATAGTTTACATTTTTTCTCTCATACTTGAGTATGGTAATATGTTTTCAGATAAATTGTCAAAGAATTGAATCAATTTTAATCCATTTTGGTCAAAGCTATTTCGACCTTAAACATTAGCCCCTTTATGTCTGGCATGCATGACTTTAAACTGCCCACAAAAGACAAAGGAACTCTGAATAAAAGTCAAATTCCAGCACACTTGTGCGCTGCCCTCTGTGCACTGAAGACTTGCGCGCCCCCCTTTTCCTTTGGATGGATTCGATTTCCTTAGAGTCAAATCCTCATTTCTCTCCGGATCCAACTCTGAGGGGGGACTTTTGTTGACGCTCCTTTCGTCACAGAATCTAAAGATCGGAAAAGGGGAATATCTGAGCATAAAGTGATTCGTCCTTTGAAGAAACATCAAAAATCGACAAAGGGATGAACAAGGAGAACATTTCCCAGAGGCCGCGCAAGTTCCCTCATGGTCACGCATGTATACTTGCGCGCCGCCTAGTGGTCGTGCAAGTACTTGCGCGCTGCCTAGTGGTCGTGAAAGTCTACTTGCGCGACGCCTTATGGTCGTGCAAGTCTAATTACGCGACGCCTTATGGTCGTGCAAGTGACTTGCGCGACCTAAGTGATAACCGCCCGGTAACTGCCCGGGGTCTTCTCCTGCCTATAAATAGACCCTGTGGGCCCCCCATTCGAGAGGATCTTTTTCCAGAAACTCGGATTGAAGCTCCCGACGCCCAAGTCTCTTCTCAAAGCTTCCGAAACACTTCTAAGGTAATCTCTTACCTAGAACAGAATATTTAAAGAGAAGAAGGAAGGCCTAAGTGTTGAAACTCATCAACACTTGCGCGCCGACTTATTCCTTCAATAGAACTTGCGCGTCCCTTTTTTGGAAGAACCTCAAGAGGATTCTAAAGGGATTTATAAAGAGTCGCTCAAATATTCTAATGATGTTTTAGAATCGCGCAAGTACCCCTCATGTCGCGCAAGTATACTTGCGCGACCAATACTTGCGCGCCGCCGCAATACTTGCGCGCCTTTCAAGACTTGCGCGCCCGTACCTTTTTGGGTGCCTATCTTGCCCATTTTACCCTTCTTAAGCCATTTCACCTTTCCTATTCAAGATTCAGTCTTCAAGATACTCTTCAAAGCCATTTATGGCATGATTTCTTTATTTGAATTCCTTATCTGAAAGGAATTCGGTGGAATATCTCTTAAAACCTAGTGATTTATACATCTTTATATCACCAAAGATTGAGTGTTCATTCATTCAACCTCATCCTTTAAGATGAGAGAATCCTTATCTTGGGTCTCCTTTTCAGAAATAATCCCCAGTTATGAGTCCTTTAATCTGGGCATCTTCCTCAGGAGTAAGCCCCAAATTCATAAAGTTCCCAAACTTGGGCATCCTTCTCAGGAGTAAGCCCCAAACCTTAATCCATAACCTGGGTCTCTTTTTTAGGAATAAGACTCAGTCATAATCTTGGGCTTCCTTTTCAGGAGTAAGCCCCAAGTCCCCTAACCTGGGCCTCCTTTTCAGGAATAAGTCCCAGTCATAATTTTGGGCATCCTTCTTAGAAGTAAAACCCAATCATAAGTCCCCTCCTAATTTGGGCATCCTCCTTAGGAGTAAGCCCCAAGAGTAGAGTTTTAAAATCTCCATAAAGCACATATACCTTTATGGACCCTGTTCCTGTATTTTCTCCCTAAAAGTAAATCCTAAACCTTCATCTATTTGGGAAGTCATACATACATAAGCCCCAAACAATTTCTTATGATTGCATCTTTCATGGCACAATTGTCTAATTTTTACCAATGCCTATTGTTTCTCACACCGAGCATGACTCACGTGAGCTTAGAGTGTAAAAGTAATTATGACATTCTTCTTTGAGCCATCAATCATAAACATCATACTCCATTACTCGAACTACGTGGGTTCTGATTCCTTTTCCAAAACAAAGGATACGTAGGTAGGCCATTTATGGGTTTGATCCCAACTTTGAAATAATCCTTGTCCTTCTGAATGACGATAAAATTCAAGTGCCCCACTGAGTGGCTTTAAAAACAGCCTGGTCGTCATAATGACCAAGAGACTTTTATATAAATGTTTTGAAGGATACCATTGACCAAGAATATCTAAACAGATATAGATGATTCTCTATTGATGAATAACCTCGAATACATATAAAAGATTCTCTAAATTTCTTGCATATTTAATCATTGATTGTTAAAACTTAAGGATAGCTCATTTTATACTTGGTAATATAATAATGATTCACGAACATAACTTAAATCTATAAAGAGAGTCCCGGAGTAGACAATAATTCCCCTCAAAAAGGTGTGATGAGTCCGACCTCCCATCCTCTCGACCAATGCAAATTCCTAAACCTCATTAGCCCACAAGCTAATGAGCGCCTACCTTTGGAAAGTAGGTCCAAACGGATTTGGAATCATTGGATGTTTCCGGTTCTATGAACAAACCCGTTAGAAACTGATCGGAACGTTTGAATATCCCATCCAGGAGGTCATCCCCGGATTCCTTGCGAAACAGTTACCAAATTGGTAAGGTAATTTTGGATCAATTTGTCTTCTTTGGGACACATTTTATGTTATGCACCAACATTCTTTTATGAGGTGTGTATACTTCTTATTGATATGTTATATCATGAACCTATTTATTTTAATGATAGTTTATGCTTCATATGATGTTATTATTTCATGGGGACAATGATTCAATGCTCCTAATGGTGTACCAATCTATTGCAACAATCTCATCATCAATCAGTATTGTTTACGATTAGGCTTCTAGTGATGAAATCATATGATACATCTCTCAAGAACTACCATGAATATCATTATCATATTTTTATTCATGATATCCTCATTTATTGGTTCCATTTTTCCACTATATTTCACTAAAATTAATTTTGAAAATGTTTTTAATAAAATATGACTTCATTTATCTCTTCAATCAAAAATCAATTTTTCGTAAAAAACCATGTTCCCTAAAAATGTTTTAAAAAATGTCCTCAAATGATTTATAAGATTATTTTAAAGGAAAATTATTTCAAGGATTTTAATATATTTCATTAAATGTTTTCAGAACTATTTTGAAAGAACAATGTTTTAAAAATGTTTCAGGTTTGAAAAATGCATTTTCAAAGATGAAAGGATATTTTCCTGAAGAAAAAGTTTTAAAAGATATTTCAAAATAATTTTCCTTATAAGATGAAATATTTTGGTGTTAATACTTAATTTATTAGGATATTATCGAAGGGTTCCATTCGTATTCTTTCTCTGAATGGTTTGTGTTTTAATGGCATGACGTATGTGACACTCGTTTCTCTTCCACTGGTTATATGCATATGAATCCTGCTTCATTTCATGAGTAATACATTAATGAAATGATTAAAAAAAATGTATCCTTATTAAATGTTATGATATTATTACATATTTATGATACCAATTTAATTTTGTGGGATATGATATGATAAATTATTATCATCTAGTGGCACATGTATGTATTAATCCATTATGAAATGGGTGGGACCTATATCTCTCTCCAATGCATTGAATAATGATTTATATGTCATGAGATATATATTGATGGAATGGGGAGTGGAGTTGATACATTAAATTAAATTTTAAACTAACATAGTATTGGTAGTGAACCTTGACTACTAAGATGGTTTTCAGAGTGAACCCATTCCATTAATATGGCCTTGGTAGGGATTCCTTGGGTACTATGGGAATAATTTTTTATATTTATGTGTCCTCCACAATTTCAGGCCTTATTAATATCTTATTATTTTATAAATTATTAACACTATTACATAATGATTCCTATCATATCAACTGGTAATTTTTATTCCATGACTCTTTTATATGATCTTTCATATTCAAGGATTGATCTTCTAATGTTATAATTATGTTCAGATACTCCTATGTTCTGGTTATGCTTTTGAATCTCCCTTATTTACCCTTATCGAGCATCTGATCTCCACCTTCATTAAGTTTCCTTTTCAAAGGTTTGAATATATGTATTATCTATTATGTTTCTAATAAGGGTTCTTGTAATGAAGAATCTAGTGGGATATTACGTAGCTCACATGTGTACAAGTGTTTTTGTTTCAACCTCTCTAGGGAAACTGACCTAATACTATATTTGGGCACATATTTTTGTAATGTATTAATTATTCTAAAACAACAATGTATTCTTTATGGGTGATAAGTGAGGTTCACTATAGATCCTATCTATTTTTGTAGTAACATTGGAAAATCGATCTCTTTTGCTAGATGTTGGTGCTTTTAGTTGGCCATTAGTGAATCCCAACACACTCAAACAAATATTTCTCAACACTGAACTAATCCCATTAATCATAAATTTTAATTTAACTCCTATATATCATATGCTACTATAAATAATTCCAAAATATTTATCATATATGGGACCATAAAATCATGTAGATGGGTTTCTTGAAGTTTTCCCTCATTATTCTTTAAAATAAACCCCAATTAATCATTCATGCATGTAATAAACAAGGATTGAGGGATCATTCGGTATTTTAGAGGCCATATAATCCTAAAATTCAATAGGTTTTATGGTCCATGAAATTCAATAATTTTATACTCCATGAAATTAAATAGTGGGATATCTCCCTATAATGAGTATGAAATCCCTCTTATTGAAGTTGAAAATTATTATTTGTTACACATCACTTATTGAGATTGTGTGGGATATTATTCATTGTAGTGTCATGTATACTCTAAGATAATGGAAATTAATCATTGGTCGAGGGTCTTATATTAATCATATTCATAATGATTGAAAAAAATATGTAAACCAACAGGCTTAGAAGGAAGACCTTATTGTGATTTTTATTTTGTACGGAAATCATTCTTTCCATTCTATACATTTTAATAACCTAGTGATCGATGATTCTATTAGCCTATTGTTGCCACCAAAATTTGGGAAGATGAATAGCAAACATAAAGCCCTTGGGGCTGCCTTGCGAAGCTCCTCTGTGGAGCACCACAACACTACGGCCGGTCTGAAGCTACCCCCTCTACGAAGCCACTACAGAGTAAGGAGACAAGTGGCTCTGTGAAACAGATTGAAATTTGAGAATACTCCATGGATCAAGGATGCGGGAGGCTCTGTGATGCGATTTGACATTTGAAAAGCTGTCGTGGATCAAGGGGGCAGGAGGCTCCATGGTTACAACAAAGTTCCATGTGGGTCGGTGCTGAGAGAGATTTTCTTCGTGGCGCCTTGTGCCTATAAATAACAGGTACCCCTGGAGTTCAAAGGATGAATCCATCGACCTTTCACCTTCTTATCACTCAAATCATGATGCAATTTCTACTCTATGAACCATGAGCTGGTAAAGGTACTTTAGCATCGTGAAGGGCCTTTCCCTTTTCTTAAATTCAAACCCTCTTCAAAGGGGAATGGCCTTCACAGAGCCCACTGGCCTTCACAAAGGAAGGGGATTCCCAAGGGGACTCGGGTTATCACCGAGAACTTATTCTTCATGAAGTACCCTCTATGCGCATGTAACCCACATGCTAAGGTAGGGTCACTATGCTTCGTGAAGCACATTTCTTTGCAATGCTATGCTTCACAGGGCACCCTTACTTCACGAAACACTACTCCGAGAAAGCGTTTCCACTTTGCGAAGCACATTCCATATGAACCTATGCCTTATGCCTAGGCTAGGGCACTTCTCTTCGAGAATCATACCCCTTCAGTAAGCCCCTCCACAACATGGATCACCAGGGATTCACAAGGCTTCTTCCTATTAACCTCTTTTCTCCACAACTCCTTTTCCCGTGTGACCCTCCAGGTTTGCGTGAATTGATTTCAAATTCCCTTGCATAGTGCTTCATGTTGCGTTGCTTCACCTCATGCTTCTTTGCATAGGAATGCTAATGGTTATTCCTTCTTCACATAGACATGATAACATGGTCCCCTTAATAGATTGCTCCATGACTCCCCCTTTTCATGGAATTGTTGATGCCTTCCCCTCCCCAACGGCAGGCAGGTATCAGTTATGTAAGTCATAGGGGTGCGGAGTGAACCTACCCCATTTGAGCTGTAGGACGTTAAAGTGCCAAGCGCCATCATCCTTAGCACATAACGTTAAACTGTGGCCTCACCCCATGCCATCTACATGGGGAGCCCCATCCTGGAAATTCTCTATGCCTTCTCATCTCCACGGGAGTGAGATCTTCCTCACATGGAACGAGATCCTCTTTTCCAGAGCGACGCTTTTTCACGGGGAAGGGAAACCACCTTGGTGTAAGTCCTAGCCTTTCTTGTAGTAGGTAGCACCTTTGATCCTACTTTCTTCTTCAATTCCGAAGACTATAGGGGGGATGGGCACCAGGAACCTCCACTCTTCCATGGCATATACCTCTCCTGTAGGGCTTTGTCGCCACCCAGGTCTCCATCCTGAAGTAAGTCCCAATCATCATCTCCTTGGGCTTCTAACTACGCACAAGCCCATGTTTCTTTTTTTGGACACTAAACAGGTGTAAGCCCCACTGCACTTCCCACAGACGCAATTTTTGCGACGTGATCATCAGGTCTTTACAGCCTCTTGTTTCTCACACCAAGCATGATTCACGTGGGCTTAGAGTAATCTTTGACCATGCCATCCACTTCTGGCCGCCCAAGAGTGTACGCCCCAACACCCATCCTGAAATACATGGTATTTGATCCTTTCCAAGGAAAGGCACATAGGAAGCCTCCCTAAGGTTTAACCCCAAAATACCATACCAAACTAAATTTACTTTGATCCTTTCCAAGGAATGGTATGTAAGAAGCCACCATGAGGTTCAAGCCCAACAACCATTGGTCCCGACTCCCTTCATATCAGTTCACAATTTTTTTTAAACTACGTGGACTTTGATCCTTGCCAAGACATGATATGTGGGAATCCTCCTTGAGGTTCAATACCAACAACCATTTGTCCTGGCCCCCTTCACGTCGTCTCACCAACACCATTCTGAACTTTTTGGACTTTGATCCTTGCCATGTCAAGGTACGTAGAAAGCCTCCCAAAGGCTCATGTCCAACAACCATTGGTCTCGATTCCCAACAAATCGATTCACCAAACATTTCTAAACTACATGGACATTGATCCTTCCCATGGAATGGTACATAAGAAGCCTCCATTTGGCTCAATCCCAATAACCATTGGTCCCGACTCCCATCACGTCGGTTCACCAAACATTTCTGAACTACATGGACTTTGATCCAGGCCAAGGCAAGGTACGTAGGAAGCCTCCCTAAGGTTCAAGCCCAAAAACAATTGCTCCCAATCCCATTTATGTCAGTTCACGAACACCATTCTGAACTACGTGGGCTTTGATCCTTACCAAAGCAAGGAATGTAGGAAGCCTCTCTAAGGATCAGGCCAAACAACCATTGGTCCTGAATCCCTTCATGTCAGTTCACCAAACATTTATGAACTACATGAAGTTTGATCCTTTCAAAGGCAAGGTATGTAAGAATCCACCCAGAGGTTCAATCCCAACATCCATTGGTCCCAACACCCTTCACGTCGTCTCACCAACACTATCCTGAACTACATGGACATTGATCTTTGCCAAGGCAAGGTACGTAGGATGCATCCCCGAGGTTCACGTCCAACTCCCATCAGTCCTGACTATATCACGTAAGTCCACCACCATCCTTCATGATGTTAAATTGTATTCCCCCTTTTGTCCCGCATGACACTAAAATATCCCCCAATCAGCGGTAAGTCATTGGAACCCCATTCTTGGTAAGCCGTTGGAACCCCAACTAGCGGTAAGCCATTGTGATATCCCAAATTGACAGTAAGCCATTGCATTCCCCAATTGATGGTAAGCCATTGTGATATCCATCCAGTAGAAAGCCGTTGAAATCCCCATCTTGTAGTATACCATTTAGTCCCCTTTGTTGGGACCTACATCTATGGTCTTCCATTGAGCATCGAACCATACTTGGGCTTCTAACCATTCATAATCCCTAATATATCATTGGGTCACTGTCCTATGTGAACTCTCAGATCCTATACCCCATTCTGAACTATTTGGACTTTGATTCCCTACCACGGGGATACGTAGGAAGTATCTTTGAGGCCCAAGCCCAACACTACTATCACCTTTATGATGGTTCTTTCTCATTCCCCCACCACTTCATTTAACTCTCCATATCCATCCTGATTCTTACCCGAACTACCATATCCCAGTGATATCATGTCGTTCACATCTTCACCATTCCTAGTAGTAACTGGGTAACTAACCGTGAGTTAGCCCCAACATTAGTGTTCCCTCTAGCTGTTGCACCCATCTGATCCACTCTAGACAACATTCCAATCAGTCTGATCTATCTCTGTTAGATGATAAACTCGCGACATACCATGTGTCAAACATGGGAAACTGAGGAAAACATCATAAACATTCTTATGGAATATAATTCCCCGCAATTGACATGGGATTCCTCGGGCTTCCTCTCCATTGAGAAGACCTATAATAAGGGGAAGAATCCCAGACATGCCAGTGTTTTAGTGTCCAGACATGCCAGCGATGTCCAACATGACTACTCCTTTGACCAATTGTTGCTGCCCTGACTGGACCCCTTGGAATGTCCTGATAGAAGTAATGTAATTGACCGACGTCCATTAAGAAATGGAACTGGGAAGCGTTTCATGGACAAAGTCTTAATCTATGAGGGATACCCAGACTAGGTAACGAGTTATGAGGAGGAATCCATGTAATGATGAATTGACATCCAATCATCCTTTTTCGATCAATGAGAAAACATCCTTGAACAAGTGATAGTTTCCACCCACCTTTTGAAAGTTGTAATGCGGGGCAACAGTCAGTGCATCCTCTTCCTCCAAAACAAATAGATGTGCGCGCCCTAACGAAATCATTAGAAACAGAAATGGTAAAACCGATGTGTAGTTCTTCTCATCAATATAGATATTAGTAGAATTAGATAAATTAGTGGACAAGTGTGTTACTCAATACATGTATCCGGACCCAGGTCCCTCCAAGAAAATAGTGGGCCTAGCATGAAACTCACCAGATGTCGGGGTAGATAAAAGGTTGGACATCTCAATATGTGATGTTATCAACATGAATCCTTCTAACCAACCATGGAAGATAGAATGGCTCTAGGGAAGTGGGAATAGATTTCTTAGTTTCAACACTAATGGTTCAATCTCTCTGCCTTCCAGGACTGAAATTGATAGAATTGGAAACTGATCACTACCCATCCACTGACATAGGGGTAGGGGAAATGACAATGCGGAAACCCGCATGGCTCCGCCGCTTCAATGACAGTATCCACATCCAAAACTGCATGGAACCCCCTCCCCATCTCCCCACCTGAATTTTTTCAGCGAAGGGTGATAAACAGACTTGTCTACCGATATGAGGAGGAGGAGATTATCCCAACTCGGGATATGGCCCACCAGGATTTAGAGGCGTCAGCGCCTCATTACCACTGCTGCCCCCAAGGGCCATGAAGGGAGCCACTACTCTGCACTTTGATGCACAATCATTTCAGGAGCCTTTCCTTTGAATTCTTATACGGCTCCCTCCCCTAAGACAATGGGGTGGGGGCTGTCCGGGCCATACTGGCCAAGATATCATTCCAGGGGTTCCCAAGAAGGGCCCCCCATTGGGCCACTCCAGCACCGCCACCCAGCTCCACGAGCTGAGGAGCATGTAAGCTATGCGCCTACACTGCCGGCCCCAGTCCGGCTGACCCGATTCCAGCGTTGGGGACATGCCGAGGAGGTCACCTGTTGAGGGGTGTCACTGTCAGAAACTACCATGGATCATGCCACCACCGAAATATACCATCAGTTCCCTGGCTATTTTGAGCAAGTTCATGTAGTCACCCAACCCAGATCGAGGCCCCAACAACCCAACAGAGAGGCTGGGTTGACTCTCCTAGTTGCCAGCACATGTAGTGACCATCGTGGACCGACCCATGGCAACGACACCCAGTAAGGAGGTCCTCCCAATACCAACATCATTAAGGACGCGCGTCATACCTACATTGAAGCTCAACATGGAGGTCTGACCCATGCCTCCTTCAATCTGAATGAGGGTCCTCCCCCCAACAGTGACACTCAGTATGGAAGCCTATTCGGTTACTATGACATCAGGTATAGAGTCATTCCTCCTGCGACATGCCACGGACATGGAGATTTTACACATCTGGTAAAACTCTATTGTGGGGGCCTCCCCCATGTCCTTACAGTGGCTGGAAAAGAACCCCTATCCCCAGTAATTAGAAGAGTGAAGGTCATCCTCATTTTATCGGAACCCAGCACAGAGGTCCTACCCATGTTCAGATTGACCAGTATGAGGACCTTCCTCGCATTGATACTGCTAGGGGAAATAAGCATGGAGACCCTACCCATGCTACCACCCACTCCAACACTTCCCATGGAGATCCACATTGCGCGTCAGCCAGTGGACAAGGAGGTCCTCCCTGTGTTCTTTTTGATATCTGTCTAGGTGTTCCTCATGCCCCAACTCGCTCAGGTGGAAGTCCTCTCCTCCCCAGCACCAGTTTGGCCGAAGGACCT
The DNA here is from genome assembly GCA_963277665.1 of Viscum album. NCBI lineage: Eukaryota > Viridiplantae > Streptophyta > Magnoliopsida > Santalales > Viscaceae > Viscum > Viscum album. The sequence goes on along the minus strand of OY728145.1, from coordinate 271,844,740 downwards.
CCCCGAGATAGAAATATACGCATTCTCGAAGAGCCATCCCAGGGCGGGAAGGAAGGTCTTCACCACTATAAAAACAATTGCAGGAATAATCATACAGAGTTTAAACCTGTCTACTTCTCAGATTCTGAGGTGGAACATGACTCAGCAATTGAACCCTCACCTCGATCCTCTATCTCAAGGGTCTCGGTAGGAACGAGGTGCATCAGCCTCATACTTCCTAAATACGAGTTCCACTAGATCCCTGCCTCCCACAACATACACATCCAGGAGATCCAAAATATGGAAAATCCCTAGGTTTTGGCTGTAAAATCACCACCTTCATCACCAAGAGAATTCTCTACCTTGACCAGAGATCACAGAGTGTTATTCTGGGGACTGATGGAGAACAAGAAACAACATGGTCTACTACCAATAGATGTAGTACCTACACTAAAAACTGTGGTCACTAACCAGTCTTATCAATACGTGGTGTCCAAGTCACTACAATATTTTAAGGATAACCCGAGATGTGGCATTTTGTCAGCCTTCTCACTATATTCTCCACCGACCAGCCTACCCTCTCAGCGGTTTTCTTTAGTACCGCTACTTGTTCCCCATCCACCTCCAGTTGAAGACAGGGGAAATGGAGGGATATACCCCGAGTCTAGGCCAAGGATTTTGTGGTACATTCTTACAGCAGACCATTTCCCGGAGTTGTTTAGACTGGTTGTGGCACCGAATATCTGTTCCTTGGAATCACTCACCCGGGAAGATGTAGGATTATTTCACCAGACCCTTTGGGTGACACATTTACATATTTTTTATTGGAGAGTGAATTACCCCAAAACCCAAGCACATTTATAATACATCGACCAACGAATCTGTCTGGTTGATTTGGCTGCACTCCCTGTGGCACAGCGCCCTGAATCACCAGACCTCCATAGGACCCTCCAACAAAGATGCATCCAGCGATTTAGAGTGCTCCGAAGGATTTTCAAGGATGATTCCCCCCACATGTAGATCTATGGATTAGGGCAGTATGTGGCCCTACACTTCAGTTCCATCCGACGCCAGCCCGACATGCCAGGCAATATTGAGGACATGCCTCTAGGAAGAGTCGTAGTTAACATGGATGATCTACCTGAGGAATACAATGAAGCAGAACTACTAGGGGAAAAATAACCCCCTCGGGGAGTGTAATAAATTTTAGACCAATCAGGAAGGGTTACTCGCTAGTAGATAAATCTACTGGGTCTTACCATACCCACTGAGGCATTGGTCCTCAACCAAAATCTCAACAAGGGTAAGGATCACCTAGGATATATCAAACACTCCGAACCATCTGGTTCAGTACAAAAGATGGAGGATGATCCTGAAAAATCCATTTTTCTTCAACAGCTCGCGGAGCACAAGATGATGGTTGATGACATTCTTGCTGAATGCACTGCAGAGCGGAAACCAGACTATGGTGATCCTCGACCAGTGAAGAAGGGGCAGGCATAACTTCCCACCAGCGAATTGCCTTCAGGTGATCCTAACCATCCTACCCACACAGATAGGGTTGAGGTAGGAACATACAACAATATGGCATGATATGTGTCACAAAATCTACCTGAGTGATATGAACACCCCTGGGACCCAGCTCAGGTTCCCCAAGATGCTCCGCATGTCATCCTACCACTCTCTCCACGAGCCGCTGGGCCTTTTTATCACATTGAAGAACCAGCCATCACACTGGTGGTTAGGGATCCACATCAAGACAGGAACCCCCACCCAGATGATCCCATGGCGATACTCATTTCCTGCCCCGAGACATTGGAAATGCGATAGGTGGAAATCTCACCTAAAGACAAGGTGTATCCGGCGTGGGTGGATGATATTCCAGCACCCCCAGGTTTCAGAAATCCCACATTCTCCCCCTTTAATGGGATGGGAGACCCATTTCAACATCTATACCACTTCATTTCAAGGTGAAGACCCCTAAGGGGAACCCCGGTCCAGTAGGAGGCTTCCAAACTCTGATGCTTCATACAAACATTTGAAGGACCTGCGTTTGTTTGGAACATCCAGCTACCCATCAGATCAGTAGTCTTCTGGGAAGATATTTGGAGGAAATTTCATTACTAGTTCAGTTACACCACTAGGAAGATGGGTATTAAAAACCTCTTTATGTGAAAGTAGAGACATGATGAGTGCATCTTGGACTTTGTTTCCCAATGGAAAGAGCTCACATACTCCATTTTCATGCCACTGACTTAGGAGAAACTACTGACGATGTGTGGGGGAATATCAAGATAGAACCGGTCCCCTATCTAATAACCCAGAACAACCTTAGGAGATTCCAAGACTTATCTAATAAGGACCAACACCTAGAGGATTCCTTACAGCTGGCCAAGCAGGCACTCCTGTTCCCTCCGGCAATTCATACAAGATATGGCTGCTAAGGCTGAGCCCGCCACAGTGGCACAAATAGAGGGCCCTAGGAAATTGGAGTTGTTACCGGTGGAGCCACCTCCATATCCTCATAGATTCCCTCTACATTAGGCATATCCTCTGTCCCAATAGCGCCCACCTCAGAACCAGTAGGTGCCCCCACATAATGTGTTTCCACTTCCCAAGCGAGATAACATGGCTCCACCTCCTCAACATGCTCCTCCAGCCTCTCAACAGGGTCAAGCTCCTAGATCCCCCTACCCAGATATGAGAAACCAGACCTACTCATTTAATGAGTCTCAATTCCCCAAATATTTCCAAATATCTTTGGAATAGAGGATTGTATGTTTTCATGAATGCGGGAGACCAGAAGAGGTGTGTCTCACTGATCACCCCAACTACTTCTCTTATCACCGGATCCTGGGTAACACCCTTAAATAGTGAAATGTGTTTAAATATTGGATTCAAGACCAGGTCGAAAACATCATATTCAGGTTGGGCCCAACTCCGGCACATGTGGCATGTGTATATGTGAAGCCCGATAGTAGTAATGATAGTGAAAGTGAATGGAATCAGGTTTCAAATCATGGGTCCCAGAAGTTTGATGAAGGGATGGTTCATAAAACAGTCCCTCATACCCATTGTTTTATTCTTGCTCATCTAAATCAATTTGAACCTTCATAAGACACCACATCACCCACAACCAGTACCTCTACTTCAACAGATCAACTGTTCTCTTCCCGGAAGAGTAAGCATCAGTGGGGAAAAGGAAAACAAAGTCCCACACTGATGCCTTCTTCATCCCGTACTCTCAGAGGCTTCATGCCCCCAAAGATGGAGATTCCTCCCAGGATCATTCTATTAGTGGATGATTCTTTAAGTGACAGTCAAGGGTTCGCCTTAGTTTACACAGTATATATAGTAATCCCCTACATGATTTCTGATGGTGAGGAGTGCTAGGTGGATCCTACCAATGTTCCCAGGCATCATCAGCATCGACAGATCCATGAAAATATGGGTCGCTGGAGTGCCTTGGTCAGTATTTCCAGATAGGCAGTGCATGCTACCAAAACTAGACAGCAGTCCTAGCACAGAGCTCATCACGAATAGCCTTCTTATCTAGCTTCATTAGATTCGACTTCTCCCCCATTTGTGTTGGTTGATTAGGCAGAGCCACCACGACCGTGTCGTGATCATACACGCTCTGCTATGAACTGGAATCAGTCATCTAGTACTCATCCGGTATTCAATCCACAAGCTTTGACTAGTGAGCAGCAGGATATTCCCAGCACCAGTCATCCGCAGGTCCAGCCGACAGGGCCCGCCATACCTCCTTTTATGAAGTGACCTCATGAAAGGAGAAGATCATGCATTGAATGAAAAAAGGATGTCCTCAAACGTCTTTCCAACATTCCAGAAAGGCTCTCCATCCATGAAGCTCTTCGCCTGTCAGCAGATATGCACAGAGCCCTTGCTGGAGCTTTAAGAAGCCCCCTCTAGTTTGAGACAGAGGTAGCAGGAACAGAAACCTTCCATGCTAAGGAAATCGAGCAATATGAATGTCAGGCCATTATCTCATTCTCAATAAAAGATGAAGGCTCTCCCATACATGGTCACATTGAACCATTGTACATCACTGGCCAGTTTAATGGCATGGATCTTTTTCGATGACTTTTCAACATAGGCTCTGGGGTCAACCTAATCCTGACTCGAACAATAAAAAAATTGGGGTTTTCCAAGGATGATATGAGTCCCTCCGACCTGAAAATTAAAGGCCCTAATAGGATAGAACATACACAGGTCATCAAGATCTACCTGAAGAACCAGTTTGGTGGCCTTGTTTCTAGTACTGAGTTCATGGTTTCTTCACAAGACACTAGATTCAATGCGTTGATGGGTAGGCCATGGCTCCACCTACATGTAGTAGTTCCTTCATCATATCACCAGTGCCTCAAGTACTCCCTTAATGGCGGATTGGGCGTACATAAAAGTGACATTTCTCCCTTTTCTTCTTGTGATTCCCACTATCTGGATGCTGACTATTACATGAGTAAGGAAAAGTAGATTCTGACTAACGAGGTTGATCATGATTCGGCTGCAATAGACCCGTGGATAGATCTGGATGATTCCTACATCTTTCCAATCTACTAATTGGATGCTACAACCCCAGAAATTAGACAATGATTGTTGTTTCTGGAATGAGGGGGATCACATTCCCAAGTCTAAGAGACTCTGGAAGATCACCTCATACTCTTAAACAAATCAGGCTTAGGTGATCTTGGAGCCCCTACTCCCATAAGGTATCAGAATGTCTGCCCCATGGTGATGGAAATACATCATACTTTCTTATTTCTCCAGGCTGGGATATACCGACTCAATCCGACACACCACTATTGCTTTGATATCATCAATAATGTCCCCATGGGCTGAAGACCAAATGGGATTGGATCAAAAACCTTCATTGCTATAGTTTCGGCAGCAAAGGAGTCCCTCGATGCAGTGTCTACTACCACTCAATCCGGTACCATCCTCCCATCGGGATCTGTCAAATTCAAAGAAACTCATCCTATTGAGAATCCCTCCTCCATAATTAAAGAAGAGGATTTAGAGGATTCTCACCCACCTTTGAAGAGGGCGTCCCCACCATAGTCGATGAATTGGTAAAGGTAAACCTTGGTAGCGAGGCGGACCCAAAACCCACATTGATCAGTGACTCCATTCCCCTCTAGGAGCGACAATAGTACATGGAATTCCATAAACAACACCGTTATGTATTCACCTAGAGTTATTATGAGATTCCACAACTAGATCATCATGTAGCCTTCCACCACCTCGGTCTCCCGTCAATCCACCATGGGTTTAAGCAGCCTCCCAGAAAGATGCACCCTTTTTATGGCGCCATGTTCGAGGATGAAGTCGATAAGATAATCAGATCCAATTTTGTTAAGGAGGTCAAGTACCCCATATCACTAGATGAAATTTTGTCATTCAGGAAGAAAAACTAATAGATCAGAGTCTACATCAACATTCGGGATCTCAACTGTCATTTCCTGAAGGATTATTTTCTCCTTCCTATGACAAAATTGTTGATTAAAGCTACAACTGGGTTCCAATCCCTCTCATTCATGGATAAGTACTCTAGTTATAACCAGATACGAATGGCTCCTGAGGATGAGGAGTCAACAACCTTTAGGGAACCACAAGGGACTTTCTGTTACAAAGTCATGCCCTTCGGTAGAAAGAATTCAGGTGCCACCTATCTGTGGGCTATGCATCGCATATTTAAGCTGATCCTCGGGACACTGGTAGAATTATATGTGGATGATCTGGTGGTGAAATCTCACCAGCATCAGGAAAATCTCAAATACTATGAAAATTTGTTTGGCTTCCTCTGTTCTCACCACCTAAAGATGAATCCACTGAAGTGTGACTTTGGGGTCACCTTGGGAAGGTTTCTTGGATTCCTTATAAGATACCAGGGCATTGATATCGACCCGTAGAAGATCAATACCATTAACTAGATGTCTCCCCCAAGAATAATCTGGGAGCATTGAGGCTTACAAGGCCACATATCCTACATATGTTGATTCATCAAAAATATAGTCAATAAATGTAAGCTGTTTTCCCGGCTCAGGAAGACAGGCATTGTCTACACATGGGACTAAGAATGTTAGACTGCTTTCGATGAAATAATGCAGCGTCTACTCAATCCTCTAGTCTTAATGCCATCTATCTCTGGAATGTCTCTAGTAATTTATGTGACCGCCCTGGAATGATCTCTCGGCACCCTTCTCTCCCATAAGAACAATGATGAAACAAAGAATATTCTCTACTATCTCAGTTTCATGCTCCTCAATACAGAGACAAGATAAACCCATATTGAGAAGAGATGCCTCACACTGGTATTCAGAGTACATAAATTGTGACATTAATTGAAGCACTATGAGGTAGAGTTGGTGACCCAAGTGGATCCAACAAAGGACATCATGAACTGCCCCATGCTGACAGGCCATCATACTTGGTGGGTAGTGATTATCTAGAAGTTTGACATTAGGTTCGTTCCTCAGAAGGCTATCAAGGGGAAAGCATTGGAAGATTTTCTCAACGGTCATCCAGCTCCTGCGGACTAGTCTCTGGACCTTTCATTTATTGATGAGGCAATTCTCTAAGTAAACCAATCCATTCCATGCTAAAAAATTCACTTTGATAGTGCCTCCCAGAGCCCCACTGGTAGAAGTTTCAATGACTTAAGGCTCAACAGAGTAGGCATGGGTGTCATCTTCATCACTCCAGCACAAGCCGTTCTACCGTATTCATTTTTGCTATTAGAAGGTTGCACCAAAAATGAGGCGGAATACCAAGATCACATTAGTGGCCTTGAGCTGGACCTTGAGACTGAAATTACCCAAATTCATGTGAAAGGGGACTCCAAAGTTGTAATAAATAAGATCAATGGTGACTATGTCTTCAGAAATCCAGAGCTCGTACCACTGTTGGAATGCACCCTCCAGCTAATGGCTTAGTTCCCATCTTGTCCAGAAGATACTCATGTCCCTCGATCCCAAAATGGTCGAGCTGAGGACTTGGTCAGCCTAACCGCTTCACTTATAGAGCCTGAACATGATGATTTGATTATCCATGTGGAACACTGGAGATTCATAACTCCTGTCACTTCATATGACAATGATATCCCGTAGGTAAGCCACCTTACCGATGATGCCTCCACCTCACGACCTCCAGGTCCACCATATGAATTGATTAAAGTGATTCCTACCTGGATAACCTCCTTTTTTGAGTACCTCCATCACGACAATATCCTGAATGATCGGGCCAAGTGCGAGCGAATCTGACATCGTGCGTTGCAGTTTACCCTCTAGATTGGTCCCGGTCTAGAGAAGATCATCTAAAAGCATGGGTTTGAGGGAATTATCCTCTATTTCATTAAATGAGATGATATTTCTCAAGTCAAGTAGGAGGTTCATGCCGGTTCCATCGGGGCTCATCAGACTAGGCCAAAACTATCTCACCAGATCCGGAGGCTGGGATATTTTTGGCCTCCCATGATCTGTGACTGCATCTAGTTTTCCAAGAGGTTTAATTCATTCCAAATTCATGGAAACTTTTTTCATTAGCCACCAGATCCCCTCCACACTACCAAGTACTCTTTAACCTTTGTGGTCTGGGGACTCGATGTCTTGGGACCATATCCACCGGCGATAGCTCACCAATAAAGATTTATCCTGAACACAACAGATTTCTTTTCCATTTGGGAAGAAGTAGTTCTACTCAATGAGGTAAAGGCCTATTCTATCGTTGAATTTGTGAGCTCCAATATAATATACCATTTTAGAGTCCCTCATGCTATCCTCACTGATAACGACACCAACTTCTGGATGGATGAGTTGACGAAATTGTACGCCAAGTACAATATCCGTTCTAACCATACCTCCCAATACAACGTGCATGAAAATGGGAGGATCGAGATGTTAAATAAAACCCTCCCTAACATTCTGCAGAAAATGGTTGTTCAGAACAAGAAGTTTTGGATGGAAAAGCTCCCCAATGCTCTCAGGGCATATTGGAGAACGACTCGTAATTCCAAACAGGTGACCCCATACTCCCTTGTGTATGAAACAAAGGCCGTCCTACCCATCAAGATTCAGTTGCCTTCATTACTCACATTTTTCTATGATCAGTATACACCATATAAGGTATATGAAGCCCATCTGGCTGAATTAGATGCCCTCGATGAGAACAGGATTTGCGCCCTACACAATCTGGAGAGGCATCAGAACAAGATAGAAATAACTTTTAATAGTAATATTCACCTCCACTCTTTCTTTAAATATGACTTGTTATTTTCCATGAGAAACCCAATGATACCTGGAAGAAAATCAACCAAGTTGGATCCCAAGTAGGAAGGAACTTACATTATTCACAAGGTTTATCCCAATGGCGCATTCACTCTACTTACCATTGTTGGTGAGCATATAACTCCATCCACCAATGCCAAGTTCCTCAAGCAATACTTTGACTGAGCAAATGCGGTCCTACATGACCTTAAATTGTCCAATCCTACATGACCTTAAATTTTCGGGTCCTACATGACCTTAAACCATTATGCACTGCATGACATTAAACTGTATGTCATCCTATAAGACGTAAAACCATATCCTATCCAGCACAACCATAAACTGTTATGCCCCGCATGACATTAAATTTTATGTCATCCTAAAAGTCATAAAACTGCAAGAACTACCTATGGATTGATTCCATTCCTTATGGGATACGTAGGAATGCTTGGACACTTCGACTTGATTCTATCCCCTAGTTTCATCTTTGATTCTCCCCCCAGGGTATAGTTCTCTTGTAGGATTCCGCATGTTGTCGTGTACACTTCTTTGGCCCCACTCATGTCAGGATTATGATGATTTCACCATGTGATCCCTTCCTCATTCATATATTCTCCCACATCCTCACCACATGATTCTAAACTACATGGCCTTCATGAACTGTGTATGTCTTGATTCCATTCCTCATGGGATACATAGGAACTCTCAGACATTTTGTCCATTGGCCCAACCCCAACTTCAAAATTCCACCTCGGGTTGGAAAACATAGTGTGGTGATAGCTTTTTCCCTCCTTTACATCAGATTCATCCTGACCACACCATATATCCCCTTCCCTAGAGATATCATCTTCTTTCATCATCCTACTTGACATTAAATTTCACAGTCACATTTATGCTCCACACACTCCCTTTACATTGAACTCAGTCATCATTCTCATCGAAAAAGGGCCCCCGAATGGTATAGATACTTAGCCTAAGGGATCTCCTATCATTTCAATCCAATGCCTAGAAGTACCTCAATCAAAAAGTTGATATATGTTCCGCGTTGCGAATATGGTCAGTGGTCGGTGCTCATTTCATGTTCCCATTTCAGGTCACATGATATGGATTTTGTGTTTCGAACCTGGTCAATAGTTATCCTTTGTTATTGTCACCACCCCCATATGTCCTAAATATTGAGTGTAGTGGTTCATTTTTCCCCAATGTCTCTTCAAGATTTATACTACCTCAGGAAGAAGAGTGAGTCCAGCTGTCGTACCCCTATATGGTGGGGAGATCTCGGTCCTACTCCGTGTTTCCCACACTGAGTATTTCTCTTGTGAGCTTAGAAGTTTTTGTAAGGCAATACCTATATGAGGGGTCATATGGATACATTTGTCCAGGACTCAAATCCTCCGGTCCCTCAACCCTTTTGACTCCCTGGTACAAGTTCTCATCTAGGATTGTGTGGTCTTGTATGGACTCACATCCACATTCACATTGGGATATTTTTGATATGACTCACATATCCCCTTGAGACATCCATCCACCTATCATCCTTTCCAAAATCATAGGACCTTCCATGCTTCACGTACCACATAATATGGGTTTCCACCATCTTTTAAATCCAAAATGACCCCCGAATGGAATTGATGCTTGGTCCATGGGATCTCCTACCATTTCGGGCCAACATCCTCAAGGATTTCGAATGAAAAATTAACACAAGTCATGTGTTGCGAATGCGGTCAACGGTCGACGGTCAATTGTTTTCCCCTGAACCCTGGTCACAAAATTACAAACACTATGTTGCAAACATGATCAACTGTTATCCTCTATCATTGAAGACATTTTGTGATTTTCCCTAGGTGTGATGATTCTCCCTCTCCACTCAGTTGTCCCATTCATATGAAATTAAACTTGGAATCTACAGTCCAATCCCTATGACCTGAAACTAAGAGCACAATTGTCCTCACGAAAAGACCTTAAACTGTGAACTGGTTGGGGCTTCTCGTTTACGGTCCCTCAACCTTTTCAGCCCCTTGGACCAAGTTTTCATTTGGGATTGTATGATATAGTATGATATTATTCCCTAATTCACCATAGGATACTCGTCGTGTCGTACACATCCCTCATTGGGGTACCTTGACACTATTTGCATCCTTGCAGCATGATGTTAAACTGCACAACATCCTTACTCAGAACTATATTTGGCTTGATTCCCATCCTTATAGGATATGCATGACTGCCTGAATATATTGTCTTCGGGTCTATCCCTATCTCTTAGAAACCTCCTTATCATTCTGGCCTCTTGGAATGAGTCCTTCTAAGGGATGGGTAAGCTGTGTGGTATGTTCTTATGTCCCTGTTCACATATGGTTTGTAACAACCATGCCACATACCTCTTTCTCCGGATATAACTTCACTCCCTTTCCCTACACATCTTTTCAAATTGGCTACTCTTAAGTTGGCCCCCACTTGACCCTCTTTGGCGAGTCACCAATGTGCACAGGCATACTCTAGTTCAGAACCTAGAGTGTCTGATTCTACCAGGACATGCTCTTATTCATTTCTCAGGCTTCGTGTTCCCCTTCATTTGGGATTTCATTAAATATCACATCTGATGGGACCCCGAAATGGCATGGATGCCTGGCCCAAGGGCTCTCCTAACATCATGAGGAAACATCCTCATGGGTTTGGAATGACAAGTTGATACAAGTTTCGCATTACGAATATGGTCAGTGGTCTCTATTCATTTGTTGATTCCCATTCTAGGTCACATGATATGGATACTTTATTTCAAATATGGTTGACAGTTATCCTCCATCATCACGCCAACCCCTTTAATCCTTAAATGTTGGTTTCATGATTCATATCATTTTCCATACCATCATGTCCAATGGGAATTTTGACACTCTTGGTACTATCCCTCAGTGCGAATTTTCACTTTAGGAGGACAAAGCCGTGGTAAGGCATCTTTTGGGGCTCCGCACCAATTTCCCCTTTACATGTATCCCATGTGTAGCAAAAACCTCTTCCACCCTTGTTCCCCATACCGAGTTTGAATCACATGGGATTAAAAATCAGATCAAGGTCTGTGCTCACTTGGAATAGTTTTTCTGCTTCATGGTCTGAGCTCTAAGACCTTAAACTAAGATCTCCTTATAAATCTTCTCTTGAGAACTACGTTTGGATGGATTCCAATGATCATGGGATACACAGGAATGCCTAGACATCTTGTCTTCGGGTCCAGCCCAGGTTCCACTAATTATCTCTTCAGTTAATCCTTTTAGGCCCCAACTCTTATAGTATTTCATGGTGTGGCATGTGTGGGCTTATGCCCTCATTCATGTCAGGTTTTCAATAGTCGCACTATGTACTCCCCTTCTAGGAGGTTGTCTCTACTTCCTTTTATCTTGCATGACGTTAAAATGCATTCCCTAAACTACATGTGGCTTGATTCCCATCCTCCTGGGATACATAGTAACACATGTACATTTCATCTATAGGTCCAACCCTATATATTTTGGCCTTTTATGGCCCCTTGGACTGGGGTTTCTTCCCCAGAATCGCGTGTGGTGTGATGTGGACCACGACCTCATTCACATCGGGTATGATTTATCACATCATGTCCATTCCCCCCAATGGTATCACATGACATTAAATTGTTGCGTCTTTATTACATGATGTTAAAATTCATGGTTGGTCCTATCAAACAACACTAAACTATGACATTAACATCCTGGCCGTACAATGAAAAATGGCACTGCATTGTGATGTCCTCACTCGAGGGGATATCATGTTGGGTATTGGTCATCCACCATACCATTTGTCAATGCAAACATATGTATTGATTTCTATAGAGATACCAAGATTCTTTGTCCTAGGTTTATCTCTTCACAAAAAAACACACATCTATCATTAAGGACAAACAAGATCTATCAAATGTCACTTCTTTTGGTTCATGGAGCAGACCAACACAACATTATCATTCCTAGCACTAGTACCTTACCACGCTACTCCAAGAACAACATATGGATTGATTCCCATTCTCATGGGGTTTGTAAGAACACCAACACGCTTTTCCTCAGGTCGATCCTAACTTTCATTTTCAGTCCCTTGACCTAATATTTCCTCAAGAAACACATGGTGATATGGACTCCAGGTCCTCATTCACGTCAGATTTTTTAATTACCTCGCCATGTGTCTCCCTCATTCCTTACCATATCTGGTCCGAGATCTAAGACCTTATATTGATATCTCTCAATGTCTTATCTAAAAGGAGTAATGGAAAAATTTTTATAACTACATGTGGCTTGATTTCCATCCTTATAGGATAATTAGGAATTCCCGAACATTCCATCTTCAGGTCCATCCCCAGGAATCTTAAATCCTACCCCCTGTTTTTAGCCCATTAGCATGAACTCTTTTGGGGAAATGTGGTGTGGTGAGTACCTCTTGGGTTCTCATTCACGTCGGGTTTTTTAATAGCCACACCATGTACCTCCCTTGTCTTTCCCCATTCTGGTCCAAGTTCTAAGACCCTAAAATAAGATATCCATATGAGAACCACGCGTCAATTTTTTCTACTTCGCCACCCTGCACTCAGTTCATTAAATTAAGTACCCCCCCATTAATGGTCCACCATATGACGTTAAGAAGGAAGCATGCAACCCCAGGACCCTGGTCCTTTGAAAGGTACTTGACTCCCTCCATCTGATACATCTTATTTTTGTACTCAGATGCATTGTGAAAAAGATCCCAAAGTGTTGAATTTTAACATGGATATTCCATTATTCCATGTACAAACTTCATGAGCCCTTTATTTGGATCCTCATCCTCTTCCATGTCTGAAGGGATCCCCATTACAGCCCGGTCCCACACCACAATGGATCTCCTACTGTCTTGGGACAACACCCCTGATCACCTCAGACTACATTTGTGATAGGTCCCATGTTTCAAACGTGGTCAGTGGTTGACCAGAATTTCTCTATCCCCATTCCTGTCTAATGCGAAACATATACTGTGTTTCGAACATGGTTAGTAGGTATCCTCTATATCCACATCACTTTCATTGTGATCTAGATCTCTTCCATCTTGATTTACATCCTTCCACTCCCTTATGTTCAAATGTGATTCCAAAAACCTCAGTTTTACACCCCCATGCATCTATGATCATTAAGATGGAGGGTCAATACTATAGTTATTTCATTCACTTAGTGTCCCATTACCCCAAATGTGTGCCTTCCAGTACTAAGAAATTCCCATCACTAATCTGTGCTACCCACATCGAGCACGACTCACATGGGATTCGTTGTTTTGGTAGGACGTGTACTGGAGAAGTAGTGCCACACATGCCTTTTGTCCTTCATGAAATTAAACCGCACTCTTATAACTCCATGTGTCTTTATTGCCATTCTCATGGGGTATTTATGAATTCCCAAACAACCTTTCATGAACCCATCCTAGTTTTCACCTATGTTCCCTTGACCTAAGGATTCTCCTGAGAGCGTATGGTGTGGTGTTGACACTTATGGTCCTCATTCATGTTGTGGTATGTATCGTACCACAAATTTCCTTTCTAGGAATCCATTTCCTCGATGCATGACCTTAAACTACGGCCCCTACCCTAAAAAACTTTAGGATTCCCCCTGATAATCATGGGATGTGTCTGATTCCTCGCTAAAGAGGATTCTCCCTATGAGCATTGGTCTCTGACCAAGATGTTCCTAGAACAATGTTTGTATTGATTCCCATATTCATGGGATATGTAGCGACACCCATGCAATTCACCTTGGTCCTAGCCTTAGGGTCATTAACCCTTCTGGCCACTCGGTCAGATGACGGTCCATACAGTATGACTTATAAAACAATGTGCACCATCCTTACCACAAAACGTTAAACTACATTTCTATCAACCTCATTGGTATGATGTAAAGCTATAGAGCATTCCAGGTCCTTACTAGAGAGGTCCTATTCAGAAGTAAGTTTGATCCCTGATCATACTGATGTACCCACATAATTTGTTTTCACCACTGTGGAATAATTTCAAGAGTGTTTGACTCCATTCAATCAAACCACCACTCCACCATCCATGCTATACATTCCATTTGTTTGGATCCATGCCCAATTTCATATCTAAAGGAACCACCTAAAATTATAGATTCTAGACCTATGGCTCACCAACTATCTTGGGCTAACATTATGGAAGACTTAGGGATGAAATTTTGAGTCAGGCCCTGTGTTTTGAACAAGGTCAGTGGTCAGTCCTCATTTGTTATCCCCACATCAGGCTAACACAATAAGGATACAATGTTTCGAGTGTGGTCAGCAATTATCCTTCCTTGTCACGCTATACTAACAGTGTTTCGAATACTAGTTATCATGATTCAAACATTCCACTCCCCTATGTTTGGATTAATCGCAACACCCCTAGAGTTACCCCGCTCGTGCACTAGAGCACATTGGGAAATTGGACATTCGACAGATCCAAGAACTTATTTCTCCAGTTAGGCCTACCTCCTTCCTTCAGGAAATCAAGAATGGTTGTTCAAACCATATATGCCTGAAGCCTGATCGACGCTCTCATATTTGGGTGGAATAATAATTTGGTCGTCCCTAGTTTCTCACATCGGGCCTAACCCATATAATATTAGGTATTGGTCAACGAATGTTTCAAAAATGCGACGGACATGAAGTAGACTGAAGAAAAAATAGAACTCATGCATGCATACATCATAAATTATCAATGAAGGAAAGTACTTTCAAAAGTTACATGCATCACAACACCCAAGGATTGACCCCTCTCATGGATGGGTTGACCTTGTCAAAAGAGCATTATAGATCTTCCACCCTCTGGTTTGTGATGTCTTTGATTTTCTGACGCCTGTTTAGTTCCTACTCCTCCTTAGTAGTAATGGGGTGCAGTTGGTCAACAATGATCTGGCCTCGCTCCATGTTGGTTCGGATGACGATCATCTCCTTAGAGGCTTGCTTCATGCAATCTTCGACCTCTTCCAGCTAGGCCTTCAGACGTGATATGATCTATGATTGTGTGGTAAGGAAAGAGGAATGATTATCTTCCCATACCTGCAGCCATGGAATCTCATTTTCAGCCTCTTGGAGACTCTTGTTGGTCACCGCTTTTCTATAATGACAACCGACACCAAGGTCACAATCATATTCCCGAATCTTCTCTGGCATGAGATCTTAGACGATCATGTGAGGACCCTGGGCATCAACTCCCCCGGCGCACAAGTCACGCAGCTGGGACCGAAGCATCCCCATATGGTCTATCTGTTGTACATAAGGGCTGTCGTCTATGAAGCACTTAATCAACTTCTAAGACCGGAAATATACGATCTTGTTATCCTCCTCATCAGAGGTCATATTGTCCTGATCCATAGGGTTGGTAGGTTCATATATGGAAAACACCCCCAAAAAATCATTAGTAGGTTCTGCATCAGGTGTCTGATCGGACAATAAAGGACCCGTGCTGTCCAATTGATTTCCATCATCAGATCCCACCTCAGTGATCTCAGGTTCTGTCCTGCTAGCTATCCCACCAGTAATTGGGAGTTCCTCAACATGGTCAGTTTTTGCATCATCTTCCACGACCACTGGCATTCCCCTAGGAAAGGCATCGCCGGGAGTACCAACCAACCATACCAAGGTAGCCCACACCATTTGAAAACTATGCATATCAAAAAGTGCACGAACGTCAGTTAACCTTATCAATGGGTGGCAGTAATGAATTTTTTAAAGGATAGATACAACGATAAAATTTTCGATCTTGATCCTGGGTTATTTCCATGGGGACCCCATGGTGTGGCCCTCTTTATATAGTTGGGAAGTCTAAACTATTTGGAAGAACTACCCTGGGTGTCCCATCCCTACTAGATGCAGTAATTTCCATAGTCGTGGGTGTAGATCCTGAAGGCCCCGCAGCTGCATCTACTATAGGGAGGGGATGGGTACAACATATGAGGCCCTTATGCACATTTAAAATATTACTGTGGAGTCCAATGTAACCTGGAAGAGGACCCCAGGAAAGGGGCTTAAGGTTTTTACCTCAAGAGCCTCTACAAACTCTTCATGTTCTGGGTCTGAATCACCAAATTCACTGTCCTCTAGATTATTCATCTACCGGCCTTCTTTCCCCCATGAGGACTCATATGATTCTTCTGGAAGAGGGAATCATTCCCTCAATTCAGTAGCCGAAAACTGCGAAGGGGCCGTTCGATCCAACAATACTTTCACTTGATTCTTCATTAGATGCGGGGCACCCCGGGAGTGCACAAAGTCCTACAACTCGACCATGTATTTCTTAGCCTCCACCTAGTATACTGGAAAGCCTGCCCTGATAGGGGAGATCTTCTGAAAATAAATCCCGAGATAGTTTAGGTGTTTCCACATCTCGAACAGGTTGAGGAACTTCCTGTTGACATCCAATAAGTCCTAGGCCTCTGGGATGACAACGTTATCTGGCATGTCTATATGGCGCAACCACTTCCCCAGAGCCTAGGTGGATATCCCACGGAACACCCTAGGTAGCCTCCCATATGGATGATTATGCTCTTATTGGACTACTAGGTCCGCTGCTAACGCCTCCCTTTTGACCAGTGCATGCCTCACTGACACTAAAGCCCCGCCACCACGAGATGTCCTTGTTGCCTTTCAGCCCCGACCTCGAGGTTGGGGAGGCACCTCATCGCTGTAATGAATGATTGGATGCTTCAGAATCTCCCCAGGGTAGGCCGAATCCCAACTCTTGGCATACTCTTTCAATATCCCAAAGACAGTTGTGGGTGGAGGCAGCTCATTCTGCATCTTCCCATCCTCCCATTTGAACATGATCCACATATGTCTCATCACACACGACAGATCCTCATGGAACACCCCCAAATAGACTCGGGGGGTCAACCACTGCATACACTGAAACTACCTTAAAAATATGTGCAGGATGTACGTCTTATAGAGGGACTCACGGTCCACCCATGCCACCATGACTCCACCTCGAAAGGCCAGGAGGTAGGACTGATGCTCCTCTGTTCCCCAATCGTCATCAGTGAACACACCTGTTGGAAACGAGAACGAGTGGAAATTGAACTGTTCTACCTTCCAAACCCTGTTCGGCACCACCTGCATGGTCAACCCAGCTAGAAAGCTCCCCATAACATTCAGAATGGATAAGTGGAAATTTGATCCTAAAGGGAAAATGGGGTTCAGATATTCATAGATGCCTCTAACATGTGCCGTTATCCACCCATATAGAAGGTGGAATGGACCGCATATATTCTACGGCTTCTTCCCCTGGATGATATGCCACATCATCTGGTACAACATGGAAAGAATCAGGATCCAAAGGTCGACCAGTCCCTCTATCTCCAACATGGATGCCATGATAAACGTGCTCTGTCACATGCCCATGTTAATGTCTCTCACTGGCAGGATCCAACCGCAGATGAGCACCGTAATGAATGCAGCCAACCTAACTACATGTTGCTGCTCGGTACTAATGCTGAATCCCCACATCATCCACTGGCTATCCTCAATGTTTCTCTAGTACAAGAGCTCCTTTCCTTAGTTATCCCTCCTTCAGGAAGGTCCGAGGCCTCAAAGGGAACTGCCTATTTTCCAGGAAGTTCAAGAACTTCTTGAACCACCATTTAAAATTGAAGTCCCTCACCGACTGTTTGTCCTCTCCCGACACCAAATCCATCCAGGCCATTTCTAGAGGTGACATCTACTCTGGATCCTCCCATGCACCCCTAATGGGGTGGATTCCATCATACATCGCACCCAGTATTGGGACCCCTGAGATCTGATGTAGGTCCCATAGACGGATGCTGACCTCTCCATGGTGAAAATGGAAGGTATTGGTCCTCAACGACCATATTCTCAACAACTCCAGCATCAACTTATTTGGATAATAGAAATGGAATTGGGAGCCCCAAGCCGCCTCATACCGGCACACTCTCCTCAACTCTGCCTCGAATTCTTCACACGAGAAACCTACCCAGTAGGCCCATTCCCAGTCATCTGTGAAGATTCCTCCCTTGCATAGATCCCACTCATCAGACCGACCCTTCTCTGGGTTTCCCAAGGCTTCCACCAAGATAGTATGGTACATTCGAGGAGAGGTATCTGACTACAATTCCTTCCTTTTGACGTTATTCACATGATTTTATAGACAGTCAGAGTTGACAGTTGTGATTTCCTCTTAGGTATGGACGTCAGCCACCCTGAACCACATGCATTGGAACAACGTTCTCCTGAACTAGTATGATGGCTCGTCCCTACTCTCTTCAAGGATGATGAAGTCATCCCTTAGGCCAAATCTGTATATAGGAAGCCTCCTGCACAGTGGATAGTCCTTCTGACTCTCTGACAGAATCTCTACCAGCGAATTATAGTCAGAATGGATTTATAAAAACTCCCATATACCCAAGATATCCTCCATTTGATCCCTCCAAGAAGAATTCACAAGGACCCACTGGTATACTCCTGGTGATCCATTTATTTTTTTGGGAATTCAGACCTTTTTGGTTCTGGTTCATGAAGCACCTTGGGGAAGGCTGTCTGCGAAGCTCGTTCATGGAGCTGTTCCCCAGCAACGATATCACAGAGCCCTACCCCTACATTCAGGCACAATTCATAGAGAATATCGCCACAAAGTCTAAGACTTAATGTGATCCACATTTTATAAAGCCCGATTCATAGAGAGAAACCGTAGATTACATGGATCTTCATGAATCCAGAGCGATAAATTCCAAAAATAAGAGGTAAGAAAGGACAAAAGAGAGGTCATCCACCCCTGTTTATAGGAGATGACCCCTTATGCTTCACGACGTGTCCGACCACGGCGAGAATCATGGAACACTCAGCCCATGTGTCACGTCTCCGCCTTGAAAGACTCCATTTCAAGCCATCTTTGTGATTAACCAAGGAGTTTTGGAAATTGATCCTCAGACATTGACCCTAATTTCCTCCTCATCTTTACGTAGGAGGGGTCATTTTTTGGTAACAAAATTTTGGAAGAGGAAGAGAAAACGTGAAGCCCTTGGGGCTGCCTCACGATGCTCATCTGTGGAGCCCTAAAGCACTGCGGCCAGTGCGATGTTACCCCCACTGCGAAGCTTCCATAGAACAAGGAGATGGGAGGCTCTACAAACCAGATTGAAGTTTGCTAATCCACCACAGAGCAAGGATGAGGGAGGATCTGCAATGCGATTTGACGTTTGTGATGCCACCACAGAACTAAGAGGTGAGAGGGTCAGCGGTTATGACAAAGTTTCATGTGGCTCGATGTCGTGTGAGCTTTACTTAATGGTGCCTCATGCCTATAAATATTGGGATCCCCTCAATCTAAAAGGATGGATCCTCTTACCTTTTTCCTTCTTAGCTCTCAAATCACGAAGAAATATTTTCTCTTCGAAACATGATCTCTTTAAGGTACTTTATCATTGCAAAGTGCCTTTCCCTTTTAATAAATTCAACCCCTATTCTAAGGAAGATACCCTTCGTGGAGCCCACGGGCCATCGTGAAGGAAGGGGATCCCCAAGGTGACTCTAGTTTTCACAGAGAACTTATGCTTCACGAAGTACCATCTGTTCACATGTAACCCACATGCTAAGGCAGGGTCACTATGCTTCATGAAGCACATTGCTTCACAATGTTATGCTTCACATGGCACCCTTGCTTCGTGAAACATTACTTCGCGAAAGACTTTCAGCTTCGCGAAGCACCTTCCATATGCACCTATTACCTATGCCTAGGCTAGGCCACTTCACTTCACAAAGAATACCCCTTCGTGATTCCCCTCCACTACATGGAGTAATAGAGATTCACTAGGCTTCTTCTTGTGAACCCCTTTACTCCACATATTTTTTTCCCGTGAAACTCTCTAGGTTTCCATGAAGTGATTTTAAATTCCCTTAGGCGGTGCTTCATAAAGTGTTTCACTGCCCCTTTCAACTTTGCATAGGCACACTAACGACTATTACTTCTTTACATATCCACACTAACATGGCCCCCTCAATGGATCACTCCACAACACCCCCTTCTCACAGAATTTCTGATGACTTCCCTTACCCATGGGTGGGCATGTATCAGTTATGTATGTCCAAGGGGTGTGGAGTGAAGCTGCCTCATCCGAGATATAGGACGTTAAAATTCCATGCTCCTTCATCCTCAGCACATGATGTTAAACTGTGGCCTCACCCCATGCCTTCTACATGGGGAACCCCATCACAGACATTCTCTACGCCCGCTCGTCCCCACAGGAGTGAGATCTTCCTCAAATGGAATGATATCCTCTTTTCCAGAGCAGCGCCTATCCATGGGGAAGGGAGACCACCATGGTGTAAGACCCTAGCCTTTCTTGTAGGAGGTAACACCTCTTCTCCTCCTTTCATCATCAGTGGAAAATACCAGAGGGGGGATGGGCACCAGAATCCTCCTCTCTTCCATGCCAAATCACTCTCCTATTGGGCTTTGTCACCACCTGGGCCTCCATCCAGGAGTAAGTACCAATATTCATCTCCCATTGGCTTCCTAACCATCCATAAGCCCATGTTTCCTTTTTGGGATGGTAAAAACATGTAATCCCTAATCCACTTCCCACAGACCCACATTTCCCAATGTGATCATTAGGTCTTTGATGCCTCTTGTTTCTCACACAGAGCATGACTCATAAGGGCCTAGAATAAGCAGTGACCATGGAATCCTCTTCGGGCCACCCTAGAGTGTATGTCACAACACCCATCCCGAAATATGTGTATTATGATCCTTTCCAATGAAAGGTACGTAGGATGCCTCTCTGAGGTTCAAGACCAAAACACCATACCAAACTATGCATACTTTCATCCTTGCCAAGGCAAGGTATGTAGGAAGCCTCCCTGAGGTTCAAGCCCAACAATCTTTGGTCCCAACTCCCATCACATCAGTTCACCAAACATTTCAAAACTACGTGGACATTGATCCTTTCCAAGGCAAGGCACATAGGAAGCCTCCATAAGGTTCAAGACCAACCACCATTGGTCATGACCCCTTCATGTCGACTCACCGACAACATTCTGAACTATGTGGTCTTTGATCATTGCCAGGGCATGGTACGTTGGAAGTCTCCCCGAGGTTCAATCCCAACAACTATTGGTTCTGAATCCCTTGACATTGGTTCACCAAACATTTTTGAACTAGGTGGACTTTTATCCTTGCCCAGTCTAGGTACGTAGGAAGCCTCCCTAAGGATAAAGAACAAAGACCATTGGTTCGGACTCCCTTCACGTCAGTTCACCAAACAATTCTGAACAACATGGACTTTGATCCTTTCCAAATCAAGGTACATAGGAATCCTTCCTATGGTTCAAGTCGAACTACCATTAGTCCTGACCCCCTTTCATATCAGCTCACTAACTCCATTCTGAACTACGTGGACTTTAATCCTTTCCATGGCATGGTACGTAGGAAGCCTCTATGAGGCTCAAGACCAACAACCATTAGTCCTGACTCCCTTCACATCAGTTCACCAAACCTTTCGGAACCACATGGACTTTGATCCGTGCCAAAGCAAGGTATGTAGGACACCTCCATGAGGTTCAATCCCATGAACCATTAGTCCCAACCCCCTTCGCGTCAGCTCACAAACACCATCCCGAACTACGTGTAATTTTATCCCTACCAAGGCATGGTACATAGGACTCCTCCCCACGGTTCAATCCCAACTCCCATCGATCCTGACTGCTTACCATCGATCTACCCCCATCCTGCATGACATTAAAATGTATGACCCTTTTGGTCCCGCATGACACTAAACTGTCCCCCAATCAGCGGTAAGCCATTGGAACCCAATTCAGCTATAATCCGTTGGAACCCCAACCAGCGGTAAGCTGTTGTGAAATCCCAAAACAATAGTAAGCCGTTGCATTCCCCAATTGACAGTAAGACATTGTGTGTAACACCCGATATTTTATGAGAAATATTTTGTTTTTATGTATAATGTTATATAAAGGAATATTTCACTACACACAACACTGTCTTGTCTTGCGTTACACGCAAGAGCAACCTTCCTCGATAGCTTGCGTTGTACGCAATACCGAGTTTCACTAAACAACGATATGTTATTAAAATATTATATAAACTAGCCGTTATGAATTGTAATACCCAATTTTTGAAATTTTACCTTTCAAAATGGACTTCATTTTTGGATTCGTAATATCAAAATTAGCTTAGGCTGAATTTTTGGTATTTTTCTGAAAACATTCAATTTTTGATAAATAGTGAAAACACTGGGTTACTATTTAAAAACCGACTTTTATTTAAATAATTATTTATTTTATTTAAATTTAGTTTAGTTAAAAATTGATACATAATACCTATATAATTTCAATGTAATTCATTGAAGTCATTTTATAATAATTTTAGATATATAAAAATTTTATTGAACTTTTCACCGTCTTTTACCCACCTCTTAAGAGAATTTGAAAATTTACATAAAACTTAATTTTACTGCTTCTATGAGTGGAATTTCGAAAATCCAAGAGAAAAGGTTAATATAAAGGAGTAAAATGTGTTTCAATAAGATAAAAATAATTTTTGGTGAATAGTAACTTTTTACTTTTATTTACCACTATTAAAAGTAAATAGGGTAATTAAGGGTAAAAATGATATTATTATTACCCTAAAACATGTCCAAATTCTATTGGATAAGTTTAATTTGACAAAGAAAAACATTAGGAATAAAATATGACCATTTAGGTCCACTTGGATTAGATTAGGACACTTATTATTATTTTATTTAAAGAAGAGTTAAAAGAGTTAAAAACAATGTTTAAAAACTAAAATTTTTTTAATATAGGGTTATACATAAGATAAATTCGACTATGAATATTCATTAGAAAGATAAAACTATTTCCTACATAATGGTATTTTATTTATAATTTTTAGACATTAAATAATTTAATTTATTTATGACACAATAATGATGCAGTAATTACCTTATTAGTGAAATATTAACATAATTGATATTATAAATACACAAATAAATTTAATTTGAGACTTTTTATGAATTAAAATAATTTTATAGGTTAATATGACATGTTGTTATTTATTTAATTAAGTTTTTTCAAACTAATCACGCTGTTATGATTTTCACAAAAATCAATTACCAAATAGTGTCAAAATTGACATAAAATAGTATTTAAAACAAATATTATATTATTAATTGTTATTTTATTCCTAAAAATATAATTTTCGACCAAATTACTTATATAATGTTATATATATTAATAATGAACAACTTGGGGTTTTTTTGGATTGTTATAGTAAGTTTATTAACCATATAGTGTAACAAAACAAGAAGACACGATAAAAGTAAAATTATTTAACTTAGAGTTAAATCTAAATTATAAGGTTAAAATAGTAACCTAAACTTGTCTAAAATATATTGTTTTAGATAATTTCGACCCATACCCACCTTATTTTCGGAATAAATTAATTTGGAGCTATTAAAAACTGAATACGACTTTATAATAAAATAATATTTTAAGTTTTTTCTAAGGTGCCCCTCTCGTCCCTTATAAAAGGGAACCTCCTCCCTCTCCTCCTCACACTAATTTGAGCCTTCAAGATCAGAAAAACCCTGCCAATTTCTCTTCTCCACTTCCCTATAAACATCCTAGAGGTCCTGGTCTTCTTAAAAGACCATCTTTAGTGCCCTAAGAGGAGATTAAGATGAGGCGCTGCAAAGAAGAGGTAATGTCTGTTACCAATTCTTTAAAATTTATTTCTTCTTCTACTTACTATTCTTTAGTTGTTTCATTATGAAGTAATAAAATCAGTATCAATCATATACTGATATGTTATTTCACCTTCTATCCATCCAACAGAAAATAAAATCACCGCGCGTGTGTACGTACAGAATATCATCTCCACGCCGTGGTGTAATCTGTTTTCCACCACCACCTTACTCGGATGGGTATAATGGTGTAAATAATAACTATATATGATTATTTTAAAGTGATATTGATTCTGAAATAGTATACATACACTTCAATACAATTCCATGATCATGAGAACGATATCATCGCTTGTGCGTACGTACGGCCTACCGTCTCCACGATATGATGCGACTTGTTCTACATGATCTTAGTTGAATAATGATTATATAAATGGATTTAATGAATAAATATGATATATGTTACACTAATAAAATTATGGAAATGAGGTATATATAACCTAAAAATAAGAATAAGAATTTATTCGACAAGACATGCATAATAACATAAAGCAATGAACACCCGAATAACAAGTAACAATCAAATATTACTAATAAGAAGATAAGAATATGACCATATATGATATCATAATAATGAATATGATTCTATAATAATTCAATGAAATTATTTAAATCATTATACAGGAGGTTCGTACATGTACAAATCATATCGGACCTAAGGTAAGGGAAAACCTCAAAATCTCATTTTTATCCGAGATTGCTTATACTTTGGTATTTACTGGTGTGTATTTATCATCCACATCCATGTTTCCTCAATATGAAATATTATTTATATCCAAATACAATTTTTTAAATCCAATATTACTCATTGGTGAGTTTTTAGTAAAATATATTAAAGGAATCGTTTGTCATTTTTAGTACGAGGTATTTTTTGACTTTTCCAGACAAAGTACGAGAAGAATGTTTTTTAACTTATACGGCCTGAATGGATTTTTAGAAAATTATTTCCATAAAGGTTCCTTTACAAGTTTTCAAGTTTATTTTTAATCAACATCTTTTATTTTAAAATTTTATGGCATTTTAAGAAAGGAAAAACGTTTTTGAAGTTGAAAGGATATTTTCCTTAAGAATGGAGTTCAAGTGTTTTATCAAAATTATTTTCCATCTAAGATAATATGGGGTTCTATTTCTATCCATTTTTTTACATTGATTTGTTTATGTTATGATTGAATTATTTTTATTATGTCCTTTTATCTTATATGGATTATGTTGTGATGGAATGATGATTAAGAATCCCATTTTTATTACATGGGTTATGCTATGATGTGTGATTTATTATCTTGGGGCACACATAAGAATGGTATCATTATGAGATGGGTGGGACATATATCTCCCTCCAATGCATTGGGTAAAGATTTATATCTCATGAGATAGACATAGCTGGAATGGTAGGTTAATCTGGTTCAGTGAAACAGGACTGAAATGAGGAGTGAACTCGGTTCAGAAATGGACTTTGTCCGCTAAGATAGTCTTGGAAATGAGTATTGACTACTAAGAAATGATTCTCTATGATTATGTGTGTATGACACAAAGTTTCATGTTATGATTATTGGGATTACATTTCACTACCATGATTTATTCCACGTTATGATTTTATAATCTCTTTTGCAGGTTAAGATTTATGAAATTTTATGTTCTTATGAATATGATATGATTAATATTTCGTTTGTTTACCCTTACTGAGCATTTGATCTCACCCTGTTGTATGTTTTGTTTTCCCCAGGTTAGGTAGAAGGGTATTAAGTAAGATATGATAAAAGGGACTCTAAATATGATGAAATAAATGGGAGACAATGTAGCTGCTTTATGAACTAGTTGTTTATGTTTCCCAGTTTCTAAAGACAATATACCTATACAGACCTTTCATGGTTTTGTTATATGTTGTAATAAGTGTGCATAAATCTTGAAGTAATAAAAATTTATGTAAAGTATGGGTTGTTATAGTTGGTATCAGAGCCAGGTTATAGTCAACATTTGGAAACTAGGATGTGAAAGCCTTAGTAAGAACCCTAAGGATAAGTCTAAGCCTAGAACAAAATCTTAGTGTTTTAGAAATGGCCATGAATAACCTATGATAAGACCTTAAGTGTGAAATTTTATTCTTGATTATGTGGTTTTCCTATTATGATTAGTGTTTCTCATACTATTCTTATTGGTTTTAGTCAACGGCTGGAACCCGAAGGAACCGTGTTAATTCTGAATGCGATGGGAAATTCAATGATTGTCCCCCTGAGCAACCAAACGTTATGGGAGCTGGAATGAAAAATCTTGTAGACATTATCACACAACTTTCTCAAGCTATGAATCATTCAGGACTTCCAAATGACCAATGGAAGAAGAAACATTTTGTTGAATCCTTCATGAGGTAGTGTCCACCCTCATTCAGCGGGTCTACTGATCCATTACTTGCTGAACAATGGATCAGTACTACATAAATATATTTTTAGTTCTTCAATGTTCTGAACATGATAAATTCATCTTTTCAGTATATCGTTTGGAAGGTGAAGCTGATCAATGGCGTAATATTATCAAGAATATGAGGCCAAGAGATGAAATTGAGTCCATGGAATGGGAAGAGTTCAAGAACTTATTTTTCAATAAGTACTTCCCTCGTATTCTTTGAACAATGATGGAGAAAGAGTTTTTTGAACTAAAGAAAAAGGATGATGAATCTGTTGGTACCTACGAAGAAAATTTTACAAGACTTGCAAGGTACGCTTCTGGATTATTATCCAACCTAAGAGTAAAATTGTTCGATTCTTTAGTGGTTTAAAACCAAGTCTTCGAAGGGAGTTATCAATAAAGGACTTCAATAGCTATGAGGAAATCATTTGATGTGCTATCAAGGTTGAGATGAATATTGGAGTAACCCATTAGTCATATGCATTTGATTAGAAGAGGAAAATGGAATTCAAAGGAAAATATAAAGAGAAAACTAAAAAGAAGATGAGTTTTCCCTTGTTCTCAAAGTGTGGAAAGAAACATGGAGGGAGTTGTCTTAAAGGGACAAGTAAATGTTTCAAATGTAGAAAATAAGTTCATCGGGCATTTGAATGCCGTAATGATGGGAAGATGATGTATAGTGATGCGAACAAAGAAAAGGCTACACAGAGTGCACCTCCTACACTTCAATGTTACAAGTGTAAGGAAATGGGGAATTATGCTAATCAATGCCCTAATCCAAGGGTTGTTGATGATGATCGACGTCAACAAACTCTTAATGCTAAATAAAAAGGAAAGTCACATGCAATTTCTATCAGCAACGTGGAGTACGATAACGAAGTGGTGAAAGGTACAATTACTATACAATCTAAAGTAGCAAAAGTTTTATTTGATTCTGGATCCACCCACTCTTTTATTTCTGAAGAATTTTCTAAGGGTATCATCGTATTACCTCAATAATTAGATGTTGAGTTAGTTGTGATAACCCCTAATGGCACAACAGTTGTATCAAAAGTTTATAATTCTTCTCCGATTGAAGTTTGTGGGAAATTGCTTCCTGCAAATCTTGTGATCCTTCCTATAGTGAAATTTGATGTGATTCTTGGCATGGATTGACTTTATTTATATGGAAATCATATAAATTTACAAAGAAGGGAAGTCACATTTCATATTCCAGATCAATATACGATTGTATATCGATACTAGGATGAACATAACCTTCCAGTGGAAATTTCTTCCATATTATGGGTCTTGAATCCACTAAATGAAGGTTATTTATCTCAAATGGTTGGAGAGAAACTCACGATTAAGAATATGACTATTGTACGAGAGTTTGATGATGTCTTTCCAAAGGAATTTCTGATTCTTCCACCAAATCGTGAAGTTGAGTTTTCAATAGAACTCATACCCGGTTCTTTGCCTATTTCAAAGACACCTTATAGAATGGCCCCAATTGAGTTGCAGGAATTGAAGAAGAAACTCGAAGAGAATATTGATAAGGGACTCATACGCCCTATTGCGCCACCTTGGGGAGCACCTGTTCTGTTTTTTAAGAAAAAAAAATGGATCAATGAGTCTCTGCATTGATTATTGAGAACTTAACAAGATCACTATCAAGAAAAAATATCCTCTCCCACGCATTGATGACTTATTTGACCAACTACGCGGAGCTCAATACTTTTCCAAGACTGATCTTCATTCAGGGTATAATAAATTAAGGGTCAAAAGGGAGGATACACCAAAGAAAACTTTCCAACAAGGTATGGAAACTATAAATTTATAGTGATGCCATTTGGTCTTACTAATGACCCTGATATCTTCATGGATATGATGAATAGAGCCTTTAGAGACTATCTTGATCAGTTTGTGGTAGTATTTATAGATGATATTCTTCTCTATTCAAAGAGCATGGAATAACATGAAGATAACTTGAGAATTGTATTAAAGACCCTAAGAAAGGAGAAGATTTATGACAAATTTACCAAGTGTGAATTTTGGATTCAAAAAGTTTTATTTTTGGGTCATATAATCTCAAAATAGGGGATATCTATGGATCCATCACAAACAAAGGTTATCGAAATATGGTCGAGACCAACAACAGTAACTGAGATCCAAAGTTTTCTTGGTTTGGATGGATATTATTGATGTTTTGTGAAAGATTTTTCATGATTATCTAATCTACTCACCAGGTTGACTCAAAAAGGAGTTAAGTTCGTTTGGACAAAGGAGTGTGAAAAAAATTTCAATGAGTTAAAATGAAGGTTATCCAGTGGACCTGTGATCACACTTCCTTGTAGTGGAGAAAGGTTTGTGATCTACAATGATACACCCTAGAAGGGATTGGGGTGTGTTCTCATGAAAAATGATATGGTGATATCTTATGCCTCCCAAAAGTTGAAAATTCATGAGAAAAATTACCCAACTCATGAGTTGGAGTTATCTGTGGTAATCTTTGCATTAAAGATTTGGAGGCATTATCTTCATGGTGAAAGGTTTGATATTTATACTGATCATAACAGTTTAAAGTATATTTTCACACAAAAGGAGATGAATATACACCAAATAAGATAGTTGGAGCTGATTAAGGATTACAACTGGTCAATTCATTACCACCCTAGTAAAGCAAACAAGGTGGCAGACACATTAAGTCGACAAGACCATGCTAGATTATCCATGATGAGGATCACAAAAGATCCAATATTTATGGATTTACAAAGGATGGATATTGGGATTATAATGGAAGGGAAAAAATATTATCTTTATCAAATGAATGTTCAACCATCTATACATGTGAAGATTAAAGAGGCACAAAAAGAAGATGTAGAGTAACAAAAGAAGGTGAGAAATGTTCCTGAATTCAACCTTGATTGTGATGGGAAAATAAGTTTCAGGAATCAGGTTTGTGTTCCTCCCATCCCAGAATTAAAGAAGGAGCTACTAGACGAGGCTCATAGTTCTTCATTCTCTATTCATCCTAGAACCATGAAGATGTATAGGGACCTGCAAGAGTACTTCTGGTGGGATGGCATGAAAAGAGATGTTTCTGAATATGTCTCTCGATGCTTGGTTTGTCAGCAAGTTAAAGCTGAGAGACAAAAGTCTAAGGGGATGTTACAACCATTAACCATACCAGAATTGAAATGGTAAAACATAACTATGGACTTTGTCACTAGACTTCCTAAAACATCCAAAGGCAATAATTCTATCTGGGTTATAGTTGATCGTCTTACGAAGTCGTCACACTTCATTGATATTAGAGAATATTTCTCTATTGATCAGCTTGCTAGGATATATGTAAAGGAAGTGGTAAGATTACATGGAGTACCACTTTACATTATATCTAATCAGGATCCGAGGTTTACCTCAATGTTTTGGCGAAGTCTTCAACATAATCTGAATACAAAGTTGAGTTTCAGCACTGCTTATCATCCTCAGACAGACGGTCAGTCTGAGAGAATAATTCAAACTCTAGAAGATATGTTAAGAGCTTTCCCTATGGATTTCAAAGGTGGTTGGGATCAACACCTACCTTTGGTGGAATTTTCTTATAATAATATCTTTCACTCCAGTATTCAGATGGCTTCTTATGAAGCTCTCTATGGAAAGAAATGCAGGACTCCAACTTGCTGGGATGAAGTTGGGGAAAGAAAGCTATTAGGACCTGATCTTGTTGATGAGATGACAGAAAAGGTTAGATCTATTCAACAACACATAGGATCATCTTAGAGTCGACAAATAAGTTATGCCGATAACCAAAGAAAAGACCTAGAGTTTCAAGTGGGTGATAAAGTGTTCATACGAATATCTCCTTGGAAGAGAGTAATGAGATTTGGAAATAAGGGCAAGCTGAGCCCTAGGTATATTGGTCCTTTTGAAATACTAGATTGTGTTGGGAAGGTAGATTGCCGATTGAAACTTCCATCGAATGTCTATCAAGTTCATGATTTGTTCCATGTATCTCTCCTAAGAAAGTACTTACCCGATCCATCACATGTACTCAGCTCAGAAGTTGTACCACTAGAGCAAGATCTTTCTTATGAAGAACAACCGATAGAGATTCTGGATCGTAAAGAAAAAGTCCTACGGAACAAGACCACTCGCTTGGTGAAAGTTTTATGGAGGAACCACCAATTAGAAGAAGATACATAGGAACTTGAGGATATGATGAGGGAGATGTATCCTCATCTGTTTGTTACAAATTGACGAATTTCGAGGGCGAAATTCATTTTAAGGGGGGTAGAATGTAACACCCGAGATTTTATTAGAAATATTTTGTTTTTATGTATAATGTTATATAAAGGAATATTTTACAACACACAACACTGTCTTGTCTTGCGTTACACGCAAGAGCAACCTTCCTCGATAGCCTACGCTGTACGCAATACCGAGTTTCACTAAACAACGATATGTTATTAAAATATTATATAAACTAGCTGTTATGAATAGTAATACGCAATTTTTGAAAATTTATCTTTAAAAATGGAATTCATTTTTGGATTCGGAATATCGAAATTAACCTAGGTTGAATTTTTGGTATTTTTCTGAAAACTTTCAATTTTTGATGAATAGTGAAAACACTGGGTTACTATTTAAAAACCAACTTTTATTTAAATAATTATTTATTTTATTTAAATTTATTTTAGGTCAAAATTGATACATAATACCTATATAATTTCAATGTAATTCATTGGAGTCATTTTATAATAATTTTAGATATATAAAAATTTTATTGAACTTTTCACCGTCTTTTACCCACTTCCTAGGAGAATTTGAAAATTTACATAAAACATAATTTTACTGCTTCTGTGAGTGGAATTTCGAAAATCTAAGAGACACGGTTAATATCAAGGAGTAAAATGTGGTTCAATAAGATAAAAATAATTTTTGGTGAATAGTAACTTTTTACTTTTATTTACCACGGTTAAAAGTGAATAGGGTAATTAAGGGTAAAAATGATATTATTATTACCATAACACATGTCATAATTATATTGGATATGTATAAATAAACCAAGAACAACCTTAGGAATAAAATATGACCATTTCGGTCCACTTTTATTAGATTAGGACACTTATTATTATTTTATTTAAAGAAGAGTTAAAAGAGTTAAAAATAAAGTTTAATAACTAAAACATTTTTAATTTTAGGTTATACATAAGATAAATTAGACTATAAATATTAATTAGAAAGCTAAAAAGATTTTATACATAATGGTATTTTATTTATAATTTTTAGACATTAAATAATTTAATTTATTTATGACACAATGATGATGCAATATGTAACACCCCAAGATTTCATAGTGTGTTATTTTTTTCAAAATAATTCAATAACTTGCACTACACGCAACACCGAGTTCAATCGCACCATGACTTACCAAACAAGCCGTTCAAAAGAGGTTATGAATAGTATTAACTAAATTTTAAACTTTATATAATCCTTATAATTTAAGAATCTATATTATGAGTTTCTTAGACATAATGTAAGAACAAATTCATTTTCAGTATTACACTTTTATCAACTTTTAATAGTGAACCCTTTTTAAATACAATATTTTAAACTTTTTGACTAAATGGGGACATCAAAAATTTAAAATGAAACACCCCAATCTTCCATGGTACGCTTTCCTTTGAATAATACAGTAGCGTGTGTTGCACGCAACTTCAAGTTCTAACACACACCACAACCAATCAAACTAGCCGTTATGAATAGTAATACCTAATTTTTGAAATTATATATATTTTATTTTTTAAAATGGACTTAATTTTTGGATTCGGAATATCGAATTTAGCCTAAGGTGAAATTTTGGTACTTTTCGGATAACTTTAATATTTTGATGAATAGTGAAAATTACTAAATTTTAATTAAAAACAACTTTTTTAATCAAAATAATTAATAGTGATAAATTATGAATTTGAGTGGTTTTAAAGTATATTTAGAATATATTTTTACCATTTAATATAATGTTGGTCATTGGACATAATTTTACAATTAAACCGGACATAAACAAGTGGCAATCTTTTGATAGTTATTATCTCTTAAAAACGCGCTTTTTGTTTTAACAATGGGAATTAATTTTAAATTAATTTCTGCCACTTCTGTGTTTTGAATTTTGAAAAATGGATTCCATATGTGGAATCAGGATGTTTAAATTATGTAAATAGGTAACTTTTATTTTTATACATTTTGAATAATTACTGCTGTAAATATTTTATTTACCATGGTTAAGGGTAAATCCGGTAAATAAGGGTTAAAAAAATAATATTATAATAATACTAAATTACCCTAAAACGTGTCCTACCATTATTGGTTGATACATGTTCGACCATAGGCATCTTTGGGTCGATTTTGGGACCCCATGGAGCCACTTGTAGGTGATAGGGACACTTTATTTTAATTAAGTTAAAATGAATACAAAAATGACACAAGCATATATCTTTTAGAAAAAAAATTTTTACATAGGGTTATATATGTTGTATTTTCGACTATAAATATTAATTATAAATATAAAAAGATTTCTTACATAATGATATTTTATTTATAATTTTTAGACATTAAATAATTTAATTTATTTAGGACACAATGATGATGCAGTAATTCCCATAATAGTGAAAATTTAAAATAATTGATATTATAAATACCCATATAAATATAATTTTTGACTTTTTATGAATTAAAATAATTTTCTAAGTTAATAGGACATGTTAATAGTGATGTAATTAAATTATTTATAAGTAATCATTCTGTTATGAGTTTCACAAAAATAAACTATTGAATAGTGTCAAAATTGACATAAAAGAGTTTTGAAAACAAATATTATATTATTAATTGATATTAAATTTTTAAAATTCTAAGGTTTGGCCAAGAGACTTATATCATGATAGGTGTATCTTTACTGGACCACTTGGGGGTCTCTTTGATGTATATTGTGAGTTTATTAACCATATAATATAAAAATACAAAGGGACATTGTAAAAGTGAAACTAATTAACTTAGAGATAATACTTAAAGATAAGGTTAATATAAGTACCCAAACCTGTCTAAATTATATTGGTTGAGTTTTTTTCGACCCATACCCACCTTAAAATTTGAATAATCAACTTTGGAGCCATTATAAATATAATATGAATTTATTATAAACTAATATTTCTAGCTTTTCCAAAGGTTCCCCTCACCCCTCTTATAAAAGGGCACTCCTCCTTCTCATTTCTTCACACCTTCAAAGCCTTTTGGTTCGGCCAAAATCTGCCCAAATACTCTCCCAACTTCCCTCACTACAACCTAGAGGCCTTAGTTTGATCAGAAAGCCAACATAAGGAGCCCTTTTGATCAAATCAAAAGGAAGAACCCAAAGAAGAGGTAATGATTTCACCACCCTTTTCCAAGTTCCTTTCTTCTTCCACTTCTTCTTTATTTGTTATTACCATTATAAAATAATAAATCCAGTATATTATATATAATGTGATGTTATTATAAATATGGTACAACCATATTCGGTATTCTATCTACCCTTTTAATAACATGTCACCATACGTGCGTATGTACGGCTTACCGTCTCCACGTCGTGGTGTAATTGTTATTAAATATATTATTATTTGGATGGGTATAATAATGATGTGTAACTCATGTAAATAATAAATATAACATGATAATGATTCTGTATATATGATATAATATCAAATTATATATTATTTTAATATCAAAAGAATGATATTGTCGCTCGTTCGTACGTACGGACTACCGTCTCCACAAACGCGATGAGATTCATTCTCCATCGTATCCATTCAAGTATAATTATCATTTTCTGATTTAAAAATGATGTTTAAGGACTTGATATCATTCTGGATATGAGTAATATACAACCTATCCATTAAAAAAATGTCTTACGTAACAAAACATATAAAAGAAAACGAGTAAGTTAACACCCAAAACGACGATAATTCTAAGATATTATTAACAAAGCAATGTTAAAAGATCATTTATGATATCATATTAATGTATATGATTATTGAATAATTTAATAACAATTATTTCACCATTATACAGGAGGTTAACCTACCCCAACCAAGGAAAAGTACAAGGTAAGGGTTTATTTCGCAATCTCTTCATTATCTGAGGTTGTTTATACGTAATAATCTACTGGGATTTCTTTATCATCCACATCCATGTTTCTTCGAAATGTATTTCAAAACATTTTTACTATTTACAAAGAATATGGGTTAAAGTCATTTATACCCATATGTGTTTTTAAAGGAATCTTTCCATCGTTTTCTAAACAAGGCACTTTTTACCTTTCGACAAATTTAAGGTAAGAATGTTTTTTTAACTTATACGATGGGTGCGGCTATTTACCGCTGTTATAAAATTGTCAAGCTTACCATACAAGCTTACAATGTTATTTTCAAAGTAACTATTTTATTTTGTAATTATGTGACTTTTAAATGATTTCAAAATGAATATTCTAAGAATTTCGGAAAGGTACTCTTTATCAAAATAAGAATTTTAAATGTTTTAAAGATTTATCTTTCTAAATCTTTTTAATTAATGTCCATGTCTTCAAAATGATTTTTAAGGATTTATTTATATGGACATGAATGTTTTTAAAATGTTAATTCCTTTCAAAAGTTTAAAGTGGTATGGGACACTTTGATTCAAAAATATCTTTTTAATCACTTCCTTTATAAATGTGTGACTTTTAAATGATTTAAAAAAAAGAGATATTTCTCTAAAAAGAGTTTTGATTTCATCTATGTCAACATCCTTTGATGGATTTTACGCTTATTTGAAGTTGATTTATTATGATACAAAGCTTCTTTATTGTATTGAAGGTTTTGTGATATGTTTGACTGTGGATGTGCTATTTTTATACCATTCATGGTTTATGGTGAAAGTATTGACATTTCGTATGCTAGTTTTAATACGAATGTTTATGTTATGTTTAAACCTTTTCATATGGGAATGCATTGGACTTAATATGTGATGGGTGGAGCCCTCTATAGCTCCTCGATGCATCGGTAGGTCTCATGAGACAAACTAGTGTCTTGGAACAAGGCCTTGGCAAAATCTTATTTGTAGTCTTGGCACGAGTCCTTGGCTATGTGGTTATGATAGTCTGGCATTATGCATTCCATCATTATGAAAGTGGTTATTGATATTGCATGTGATTATTCGATTAGTAGAATATCCATGTGAATAAGTAAATGGCATTATTTCATTTTACTTTTTCCATACTATGTTGAAGTTCAAGTTTAAAAGGATTTTGTTTTAGTTATACATTGCCTTAAATGTTTATGCTTATTTTTGAAAGTTTCCGCTATATTGTTATCCTTACTGGGCATTTGAGCTCACCCCTTTTCTATGTTTTATTTTTCCCAGGATGTGAAGAAGTAAGTTATGAATGACCTGCAAGGATATTATATGGGGATATGAGTATGGAATATGGAGACTATGTTGTT
Source organism: Viscum album (assembly GCA_963277665.1). Classification (NCBI taxonomy): domain Eukaryota; kingdom Viridiplantae; phylum Streptophyta; class Magnoliopsida; order Santalales; family Viscaceae; genus Viscum; species Viscum album. Next base: position 271,808,806 of record OY728145.1, on the reverse strand, counting down.
GTAATATTTTTCCACTTTATGATGTAATACTTTATGAATATATCTAGTGTTTCCAAGGCCACTAAACCAATCGGTCGTTTGAGATTTTATCTTTCTTGTGATCATGCCAATGTAATGTAATAATGCACCGACTCTGGGTAACTGGGGTCGGGGCGTTACAGTTGGTATCAGAGGAAGTTTAGTACAAACCTTGGAAGCTAGATTTAGATAAACTCTGATTAGAGCACGTAGACCTAAGATGAACTTTGAGGATTAGTATAGAAGAACTTCCTATAATTTTGGTATTGTAGAGATTTTGTGAGTTTTCCGAGCAATACATCCCTGTCTGGATACGAGCAGGTAGAGGCGGCTCTGGCACAAATGTACCTAGGGGTTAAACCCGAAAATACCGCTTTGAGCTAGACTCGAACGAGAACTGGTGCACGACAATGGGCCTTGATGCACTCTTGGTTACGACACTCCCGGGGGATATGCTTAGGATAACTCTCATTTTCTTTACAAACCATTATGAAGGGTTTATGAGTATATACTTCCTCAAAGGAGACATTTTTATGATTATGGATTATATCCATAAACTATTTAATTTATGTTATGTGTTTTACAAGTTTGGGATTAGGAATTGTTATTCATAAACTAATCTAATGTATGCCATTATTTAGAAATGACGCCCAGTAGAAGGAATGAGAACTCTAGCAATGCACATGATACAAAGAGAAAAAAGGATCATATATTTCATGGTCTTAAGCCAGAATTTATAAGAGAAATAGTCTTGCATGTATTATCATCATATGAAGAAATAATATCATGTGTTGATAAGATAAGTAAAGAGTTTACTGAGTCCTATGGCTTTGAAGGGAAGCAAGAGACGAAAAGGATGGAAGAGAGAAAGATGTATAAAGGGAAGAGGGAAAAAAAGAATTTTCTCATATGTGATAACTGTGGAAAGAAACACCCTGGAAATTGCCTGAAAGGAATGAGAGTTTGTTATAAGTGTGGAGGAAAAGGGCACAAAGTACGTGACTGCAAGGGGAAGAAAATGGTTTCAAATGTACAATGATTCATTTTCAAGGAGTTTGGACACTACGCAAACCTATGTCCCAGTCATCAGACTATGCCGCAAATGATGCTATTGGATAATAATCAAGTTATGATACTACCACAGATGAATAGGAATGATTAGAGTTCTCACGTTGATTATTTCATTTGAGTGTTGTATCAACAATGTACTTGTTATAATAATTATGGAGTATATAAGGATTGTACTACAGTACTATTTCATTAAGGACTTAAGATTGTGTGGAACAAAGAAAAGTGACTCAATAGCAGGATATATTTTTGGAAAATATATGGTTGAGAGAATGATAAACCATAATATAGTTCTGATACCTAGGTAGTGATTTTGGAATAATACATGATTGATTTGGATAAATTGTATAGGATATTCTTAACTACCTTGAAACTGATTAATGATTTGTATATTCCATCATTGTTGGGGTTTACAACATTTTTGGATTGAAAGAGTATATCTATTATTCTATAAGGAATAAGGGATCATGAATGTAATAATTAAGGTTTTATGATAATTCAGGATGTTACAGTGTTTTAAAATAATACATGATGAAGGTGATGACATGTTATTACGCGAAAAAAAAATGATCTTCATTGTGTTTACCTTCCTTATAGATTTTGGACTGAAGTATTTTGGATAGCTCTAGTTTGGATTATTTTGGATTTCCATAAAAGGACAACCCGGAGGTCGGGCAGCAACCCGTCGCGTTTGGCAAGGCCGCGAGACTTGAAACCACAACTGAAGGGCGACAAGGGTGTATCACCTACCACTGACCCACGTGATGTCCGGGATTAAATAATGTAGTTTTTTTAAAAGATCTGGTAGATGAATTATAAATTCTTTTTTTTTGGAACCCTAAACGAATAGGATAAATAGAATATATTTTTTTTCATTCTATTATATTTTAGAGTGAAAGATGAGTTTGTGGTAGAAATTAGTTAAAGGATGGAACTCTACTTGTCAAGAATATATTTTTCTTCTTCCCTTATTCTATGAAGAAATTAATTCTTATACTTTATTTAAGGAATCCTAAAACCAAAAATCTGCTATCCTAATACCCTATGTTTTGTTGAACCGATGGTATTTCAAATCATCATAGATTGATGAATTTAAGGACCTCAATTTTAAACTTGTTTGTGATTGATGACCTCAATCACTACCTATAAATATTTACGTTTTTCCTAAAATTATATGTCTCTAATTTCCACCAATGTTCTCCTAATAGAGATAATAATTTGGTGGTGACCCTTTCATTTATCTTTTCCTCATATTAAGAATAAATTTTATTAACCTAATTTCCGATATGGGTTTTCCCACAAAGATATTTTCTATTTTCAACCTTTTATTTTCGAATAAAAATTTCAAATTGTGAGGACGCAATTTATTGAAGGAGGGGAGAATGTAACACCCCAAGATTTCATAGTGTGTTATTTCTTCAAAATAATTCAATAACTTGCACTACACGCAACACCAAGTTCAATCGCACCATGACTTACCAAACAAGCCATTCAAAGGAGGTTATGAATAGTATTAACTAAATTTTAAACTTTATATAATCCTTATAATTTAAGAATCCATATTATGAGTTTCTTAGACATAATGTAAAAACAAATTCATTTTTAGTATTGCACTTTTATCAACTTTTAATAGTGAACCCTTTTTAAATAAAATATTTTAAACTTTTTGACTAAATGGGGACGTCAAAAATTTAAAATGAAACATCCCAAGCTTCCATGGTACGCTTTCCTTTGAATAATACATTAGCGTGTGTTGTACGCAACTTCGAGTTCTAACACACACCACAACCAATCAAACTAGCCGTTATGAATAGTAATACATACTTTTTGAAAATATATATATTTTAGTTTTTAAAATGGACTTCATTTTTGGATTCGGAATATCAAATTTAGCCTAAGGTGAAATTTTGGCACTTTTCGGATAACTTTAATATTTTGATGAATAGTTAAAATTACTAAATTTTAATTAAAAACAACTTTTTTAATCAAAATAATTAATAGTGATAAATTATGAATTTGAGTGGTTTTAAAGTATATTTATAATATATTTTTACCATTTAATATAATGTTGGTCATTGGACATAATTTTTCAATTAATCCGGACATAAACAAGTGCCAATCTTTTGATAGTTATTATCTCTTAAAAACACGCTTTTTGTTTTAACAACGGGAATTAATTTTAAATTAATTTCTGCCACTTATGTGTTTTGAATTTTGAAAAATGGATTACATATTTGGAATCAGGATGTTTAAATTGTGTAAATAGGTAACTTTTATTTTTAGACATTTTGAATAATTACTGCGGTAAATATTTTATTTACCATGGTTAAGGGTAAATCCGGTAAATAAGGGTTAAAAAAATAATATTATAATAATACGAAATTTATCCTAAAACGTGTCCTAGACTTATTGGTTGATACATGTTCGACCATAGGCATCTTTGGGTCGATTTTGGGACCCCATGGAGCCACTTGTAGGTGATAGGGACACTTTATTTTAATTAAGTTAAAATGAATACAAAAATGACACAAGCATATATCTTTTAGCAAAACAATTTTTAAATAGGGTTATATATGTTTGATTTTAGACTATAAATATTAATTAGAAATATAAAAAGAATTACTACATAATTATATTTTATTTATAATTTTTAGACATTAAATAATTTAATTTATTTATGACACAATTATGATGCAGTAATTCCCATAATAGTGACAATTTAAAATAATTGATATTATAAATACCCACATAAATATAATTTGAGACTTTTTATGAATTAAAATAATTTTATAAGTTAATATGAAATGTTATGATTGATTTAATTAAATTTTTTCGAAGTAATCATTCTGTTATGAGTTTCACAAAAATAAACTATTGAATAGTGTCAAAATTGACATAAAAGAGTTTTTAAAAAATATATTATATTATTAATTGATATTAAATTCCTCAAAATCTAAGGTTCAGCCGAGAGACTTATATAATGATAGGTGTATCATTAATGGACCACTTGGGGGTCTCTTGGACGTATATGGTATGTTTATTAACCATATAATATAAAACTACAAAGAGACATAGTAAAAGTGAAACTAATTAACTTAGAGTTAATACTTAAAGATAAGGTTAATATAAGTACCCAAACCTGTCTAAATTCTATTGGTTGAGTTTTTTTCGACCCATAAACACCTTAAAATTTGAATAATAAACTTTGGAGCCATTATAAATCGAATATGAATTTATTATAAACTAATATTTCTAGCTTTTCCAAAGGTGCCCCTCACCCCTCTTATTAAAGGGCACTCCTCCTTCTCATTTCTTCACACCTTAAAAGCCTTTTGTTTCGGCCAAACTATGCCCAACTACTCTCCCAACTTCCCTAACTACAACCTAGAGGCCTTAGTTTGATACGAAAGCCATCCTAAGGAGCCCTTTTGATCAAATCAAAAGGAAGAACCCGTAGAAGAAGTAATGATTTCACCACCCTTTTCCAAGTTCCTTTCTTATTCCACTTCTTCTTTCTTTTTTATTACTATTATAAAATAATAACTCCAGTATCTTATATATAATGTGATGTTATTATAAATATGGTAAAACCATATTCATTATTCTATCCACCCTTTTAATAACATGTCACCATACGTGCGTACGTACGACTTACCGTCTCCACGTCGTGGTGTAATTGTTATTCAATATATTATTATTTGGATGGGTATAATAATGATGTGTAACTCATGTAAATAGTAAATATAACATGATATGTATTCTATATATATGATATACTATCAAATTATATATTATTTTAATATCAAAAGAATGATATTATCGCTCGTGCGTACGTACGGACTACCGTCTCCACGAACGCGATGTGATTCATTCTCCATCGTATCCATTCAAGTATAATTATCATTTTCTGATTTAAAAATGATGTTTAAGGGCTTTATATCATTCTGGATATGAATAATATACAACCTATCCATTACAAACATGGCTTACATAACAAAAAATATAAAAGAAAACGAGTAAGTTAACACCCGAAACGACGATAATTCTAAGATATTATTAACAAAGCAATGTTAAAAGATAATATATGATATCATATTAATGTATATGATTATTGAATAATTTAATAACAATTTTTTAACCATTATACAGGAGGTTAACCTACCCCAACCAATGAAAAGTACAAGGTAATGGTTTATTTCGTAATCTCTTCATTATCCGAGGTTGTTTATACGTAATAATCTACTGGGATTTCTTCATCATCCACATCCATGTTTCTTCGAAATGTATTTAAAAACATTTTTACAATTTACAAAGAATATGGGTTAAAGTCATTTATACACATATGTGTTTGTAAAGTAATCTTTCCATCGTTTTCCAAACAAGGCACTTTTTACCTTTCGACAAATTTAAGGTATGAATGTTTTTTTAACTTATACGGAGGGTGCGGCTATTTACCGCTGTTATAAAATTTTCAAGCTTACTATACAAGCTTACAAGGTTATTTTCAAAGTAAATGTTTTATTTTATAATTATGTGACTCTTAAATGATTTCAAAATGAATATTCTAAGAATTTAGGAAAGGTACTCTTTATCAAAATCAGAATTTTAAATGTTTTAAAGATTTATCTTTCTAAATCTCTTTAATTAATGTCCATGTCTTCAAAATGGTTTTTAAGGATTTATTTATATGGACATGAATGTTTTTAAAATGTTAATTCCTTTTAAAAGTTTAAAGTGGTATGGGACACTTTTATTCAAAAATCTCTTTTTAATTACTTCCTTTATAAATGTGTGACTTTTAAATGATTTCAAAAAAAAGAGATATTTCTCTAAAAAGAGTTTTGATTCCATCTATGTCAATATCCTTTGATGGATTTTACGCTTATTTGAAGTTGATTTATTATGATACAAAACTTCTATATTGTATTGAAGGTTTGGTGATATGTTTGACTGTGGATGTACTATTTTTATACCATTCATGGTTTATGGTGAAAGTATTGACATTTCGTATTCTAGTTTTAATACGAATGTTTATGTTATGTTTAAACCTTTTCATATGGGAATGCATTGGACTTAATATGTGACGGGTGGATCCCGCTATAGCTCCTCGATGCATCGATAGGTCTCATGAGACAAACTAGTGTCTTGGCACAAGGCCTTGGCAAAATCTTATTTGTAGTCTTGGCATGAGGCCTTGGCTGTGTGGTTATGATAGTCTGGCATTATGCATTCCATCATTATGAAAGTGTTTATTGATATTGCATGTGATTATTCGATTAGTAGAATATCCATGTGAATAAGTAAATGACATTATTTCATTTTACTTTTGCCATACTATGTTGGAGTTCAAGTTTAAAAGGCTTTTGTTTTAGTTATACATTGCCTTAAATGTTTATGCTTATTTTTGAAAGTTTCCGCTATATTGTTATCCTTACTGGGCATTTGATCTCACCTCTTTTCTATGTTTTATTTTTCCCAGGATGTGAAGAAGTATGTTATGATGACCTGCAGGGATCGTATATGGGGATATGAGTGTGGAATATGGAGACTATGTTGTTGTAGTATTTTTCCACTTTATGATGTAATACTTTATGAATATATCTAGCATTTCCAAGGCTACTAAACCAATAGGTCTTTAGATATTTGATCTTTCTTGTGATCATGCCAATGTAATGTAATTATGCACCGACTCTAGGTAACTGGGGTCGGGGCATTAAACAATAATTACCTTATTAGTGAAATATTAACATAATTTATATTATAAATACCCAAATAAATGTAATTTGAGACTTTTTATAAATTACAATAATTTTATAGGTTAATATGACATGTTAGTATTGATTTAATTAACTCTTTTAGAACTAATAATGCTGTTATAATTTTAACAAATATCAATTACCAAATAGTGTCAAAATTGACATAAAATAGTTTTTAAAACAAATATTATATTATTAATTGTTATTTTATTTCTAAAAATCTAAGGTTCAGAAAAATGACTTAGATAAGGTTATATATATTAATAATGAACAAATTGGGGTTTGTTTGGCTTGTTATAGTAAGTTTATTAACCATATAGTGTAAGAAAACAGGAAGACACGGTAAAAGTAAAATTATTTAACTTAGAGTTAAATATAAATGATAAGGTTAAAATAGTAACCTTAAATTCTATAAAATATATTGGTTTAGAGTATATCGACCCATCCCCAACTTAGATTCTAAATAAATAAATTTGGAGCTATTAAAAACCGAATATGACTTTATAATAAAATAATATTTTAAGTTTTTCCTAAGGTGCCCCTCTCCTCCCTTATAAAAGGGCACCTCCTCCCTCTCCTCCTCACACCACTTTGAGCCTTCAAGATCAGCCAACCCCTGCCAATTTCTCTTCTCCACTTACCTAGATACATCCTATATGTCCTAGTCTTCTTAAAAGACCTTATTTAGTGCCCTAAGAGGAGATTAAGAAGAGGCTCTTCAAAGAAGAGGTAATGTCCGTTATCGATTGTTTCAAATTTATTTCTTATTCGACTTACTATTATTTAGTTGTTTCATTATGAATTAATAACATCAGTATCACTCATATACTGATATGTTATTTCACCTTCTATCCATCCTATAGAAAAAAAAATCACCGCGCATGCGTACGTACGGAATACCATCTCCACACCGTGGTGTAATCTGTTTTCCACAACCACCTTACTTGGATGGGTATAATGGTGTAAATAATAACTATATATGATTATTTTAAAGTGATATTGATTCTGAAATAGTATACATACACTTCAATACAATTATATGATCATGGGAACGATATCATCACTCGTGCGTACCTACGGTCTACCGTCTCCACGTTGTGATGCGACCCGTTCTACATGATCTTCATTGAATAATGATTATATAAATGGATTTAATGAATTAATATGATATATGTAACACTAATACCATTATGTAAATGAGGTATCTATAACCTAAAAATAAGAATAAGAATTTATTCGAGAAGACATGCATAAGAACATAAAGCAATGAACACCCGAATAACAAGTAGCAATCAAATATTACTAATAAGAAGATAACAATTTGACCATATATGATATCATAGCAATGAATATGATTCTTTAATAATTAAATAAAATTATTTAAATCATTATACAGGAGGTTTAGACACGTACAAATCATATCGGACCTAAGGTAAGGGAAAATCTCACAATCTTATTTTTATCCGAGATTGTTTATACTTTGGTATTTACTGGGATGTATTTATCATCTACATCCATGTTTCCTCAATATGTAATATAATTTCTATCCTCATACAATTGTTTAAATCCAATATTACTCATTGGTGAGTTTTTAGTAAAATATATGAAAGGAATCTTTTGCCGTTTTTAGTACGAGGTACTTTTTTACTTTTCCAGCCAAAGTACAAGAAGAATGTTTTTTTAAATTATACGGCCTGAATGGATTTTTAGAACATTATTTCCATGAATCTTCATTAAAAGTTTTCAAGTTTATATTTAATCAACTTATTTTAGTTTAAAATTGTATGAAATTTTAATAAAGGAAAATGTTTTTGAAGTAGAAAGGATATTTTCCTTAAGAATGGAGATCAAGTGTTTTATCAAAATGATTTTCCATCTAAGATAATATGGGGTTATGTTTCTATCCCTATTTTTACATTTATTTGTTTATGTTATGATGGGATTATTTTTATGAGGTCCTTTTATCTTAAATGGATTATGTTATGATGGCATGATGTTTAAGAATCCCATTTTTATTACCTGGGTTATGCTATGATGTATGATTTATGATCTTTTGGCACACATAAGAATGTTATCATTATGAGATGGGTGGGACCTATACCTCCCTCATATGCATTGGGTAAAGATTTATATCTCATGAGATAGACATGGCTAGAATGGAAGGTTAATGCGGTTCAGTGAAACAGGACTGAAACCAGGAGTGAACTCGGTTTAGAAATGGACTTTGTCTGCTATGATAGTCTTGACAATGAGTCTTGACTACTAAGAAATGATTCTCTATGATTATGTGTGTATGCCACAAAGTTTCATGTTATGATTATTGGGATTACATTTCACTACCATGGTTTATTCCATGTTATGATATTATAATCTCTTTTTAAGGTTAAGATTTATAAAATGTTATGTTATTATGAATATGATATGATTAATATTTCTTTTGTTTACCCTTACTGAGCATTTGAACTCACTCTGTTGTATGTTTTCTTTTCCACAGGTCATGAAGAAGGGTATTAAGTAAGATATGCTAAAAGGTACTCTAAATATGATGAAATAAATGGGAGACAATGTAGCTGCTTTATAAACTAGTTGTTTATGTTTCCCAGTTTCTAAAGACACTATACCTATACGATTCTTTCATAGATTTGTTATATATTGTAATAAGTGTTCTTCAATTTTGAAGTAATAACAATGTATGTAAATAATGGTTAGTTATATTGTGATCTTCCATCCAGCGGTAATCCATTGTAATCCCCATATAACATTATGTCATTGTAGTCCCCTTTGTTGGGACCCCCATCTCTGGTCAGCTCTCTAGAGTTAGACCAACCATGGGGTGCTAACCACACGTAATCCCTAGTATATCAACGTGTCATTTTCCTATGTGCACAACCTGATCCTATACCCCATCCTGAACTACATGGAATTTGATTCCCTGCCACGGGGATACGTAGGAAGTCTCTTCGAGGCTCAATTCCAACACTACTATCACCTTCACGATGGTTCCATCTGATTCCAGCACCACTAAATTTAACTCTTCATATCCATCCTGATTCTTAGCTGAGCTATAATAGAAATAAAATTCCTTCTAGGTATCCCTACACAAAGATAATAATATAATGATATTGCATATTTTTTGAAGTTATATATTTGGACTATAAAATTTCATATTAACATATTTTATATAGAAAATGTTATATCTTTTTTATTACAATTTTCTATATGAAAAACCATATGTCCCATTCAGTAATTCTTGAAAATTATTCTAGGGAACGTATAAATTTTATATCAATTTTCTATTTAATTCCCAAAAAAACTGAATAATACTCAAGCACTATATCACCAATTATTTTATTTAATAGAAAAGAGAACTTATTTCACATGAAACACTGAGAAAAATAAAAAAAATACAATTATATTATGATAAAATATAAAAATAAATTTTAAACATTACATAATTATTAGAAAAAAATATTAAACATATTAATCAATATTGCGAGAGTAATAAAACCATAAGTAAATTAAATGACCACAAAAATGAAATCTTCATCCTCATGATTTTTCTGGAATATTACCCCAAAAATTATAACAATGGAAATAATAAAAACATATAAATATAATTTTATTTTAAATGGATAAGTAATTGATACAATGAATAAATTTCATTATTTCATGTAATTTCAGATAATGTCATAGAATATGACTATTATATATATGGTAATTTGATATATGGACATTCTTATATAGTCCTAAGATATATGTTCCCTAGTTATTCATATATAAAATAGAAATATTAGTGATTTTATAATATGAATGAATATGTCTAAATTTGGTGTAAATATTATATGTTTTGTTAAATTAAAATAAAATGATACTAATACATTTGGAAAAATATCTATTATTTATTTTATAAATAAGGATTTTTTATTAAATTTGTTACTTTTGAAGAATGATTTTATTAAAAATGGTTAAAAATATTGATATACTAACAAGTAAAATTTATAAATTACCATTAAATCATAATTATTGAGTTATGAGGAATAATAATATAATTATTCATATTAAAAAAAATTGATTCATCAAAAAAAATATTTTTATCATAAATAAATTCTTTTTTATTTAAAAGATAAATTTATCATATATTAAGTATAAAATTTAGTAAAATGTATTTTATATATGTGTACAAAAATTAGTGAAAAATATATTAAATGATTATTAATTTCATATTATAAATAATAATTTTTTTTTGTTTAAATAATTATATTTTCTAAAAACTGTTTTAATGTGGTAACATTTTTATTTTAAAAAATTAAATATATCTTCATTTATAGATTATTTAAATAAGATAAAATATTTATAGTAATAACTATATTTATTAACATTTATGATAATGAGTAATTTTTATGAAATAAAAAATGTTTTTTAAGACAGTGTTATACAAGATCATATTGACTACAAAAAAGATACATTTCAATTAAACCTAGAATTTCTCATATTTAGGATTTTTATTTTATTAAATTTTGTAATTAATTTTAATCATCCCTTTGATATTAGGTAATTATAAAAATATATTGTTTTTTGGTAAAAAAGTAAACACAGTGGGGCATGATATATAAAGTAAAAAAGATATAAAAGGGGTTAAATTTCATGGAACTAATTTTTAATTATAAATTGGATACATAGACATTATATAAGTCCTTTATTGGGCCCTGAATTTATTTCTACACTAACCATGAATCTTTACACAGTTCACTCACATGGGATTCAATCATTACCTTTCACGTAACTCGAATTTCTAATGAAATTTCCCTCATTGTTTATATTAAAATACCCTCCCTCATCGCAATTCAAATAATTTTTTATTTTCCTCCTAAATAATTGATAAATTAAATCTCCAAAATCATTCTATCATGTTTTTTATCATATGGTTCCAAGATAAAGCCCTAAACCCTTCATCTTGAAGTAACATATTTTAAGGAGTGAATTAATCAAAGAAAGTATCATGTAATTTTATATCACATTAAATTAAATTCACATATCTAGTGTTCCTAATAATTTTTTCCCTATTATGATGTTTTATTAAAATCAATATTAATATATAATCATGATATTACTATAAAGTAATTATCTACTATTACACATTAATTAGTGTTAAATGTTTTTAATTGGGTCATTTCATCTATATACCTGAATAATAATATATTATCTTAATAATTTACATATAAGATGGTGTTAGTTCTCTACATGATGTTTCCAATAATTGATAACTTTTTAAGCATTGGTACCTAAGTACAAACTAGGATTTCAAGGTATATGATTATCTTTAGGCAACATAAATGTTTTCTATTATTGTGTTCTTCACATCCCATCTCTTGTTTTTTTGGGTACACATCACACTGCGACTAACTCTTATTACATAGTGGGCGTTGTGATGTGTCAAATATTCATGCAATTTGCAATTTTTTTGCAGTCTTTGGGATCTTGTAAGATCATCTATTGGATTTCATTAGAATTGAAAAAAATTATTCAATTATATTAGTCTATAAATGAAACCACAATAATAATGTTTACAGGTGTAGGATGATATCGTAGTGAGATGATTGTGTCTTTTACTGCCCCAGATGATGAACCAGATGGTCATTATTTTTTTGTTTCAATTTTGTATCCTTTTCACTCCCATCTGGTTCAAATACTTTTCATTGCATGTAATTTCATTATTTCTTATTTTCATAAATAAATTTTTGGGGTATGACTTGTGTAAGCAACCCATTCTCTAATCATTTTCCTATAAGAAAATTTTAATATTGTATTGAATTTTTATAAAATTCTTGAAAGTGGTTCTTTTATCTCTCCTATATTATATTCTTTTCCGAGTCTCTTTTTCTCACTGCTTATTAGAATTCATTATAATTATTAATTTATATGTTTACATGGTACTTAAAAGTAATATTTTTTTTACACCCCCATTATTTTGTAAAAATTGATTTATATATTATTTCCTTAAAAAATATAAAAAAAACAGAATATATTTTTTCTTTTTTTTTCTAATAATTATATTTTTCTATTCTAATATTTTTTTCATCCATGTAAATACATTTTCATATTTTTATAACTATATAGGGATATTATTTAATGGAACCATTGAATTTATGTCTATAGCTCAATTATTTTAATATATTATGATTTTTTTATGAATTAAAATTCACCCACTCATGTTTAATTTTCATTAATTTATTTATGAATTGTTTTATGCTCATGGGGAATATATGTATCTTTTTTAATTATTGGGTGAGTGGTTCAGAATTATATATCCCACCAAGGAATTCAATGAATCTTTATATCCCATGGGATGATATGTTTTTGTACATGCGAGATTATCTTTTATCCTTATATGATGTGATATTCTTTTCCATTATGTGACGTTGTTTATGTTAGTGATCCTCGATATAACATATGATTTTTTTATTATACATTCAACACATTTCTATATAATAATTGATATTTTTGACTCATTTAATATTTCATACCAAAATCCTTTTATCATCATTCATAATTTTTGATCTATGTTTTATTTGGTATTATCTACTAATATAAAATTCATGTTCATTGATTATCTTATCATGGAAAAATGATAATCTTATTCTCACTTACGATCTATATTATCATTTCTAATATTGTCTAATTGAGATATCTTATGTTTTTCCCATTATTGAGAATCGAATCTAATTCCTTTATTATTCTTCCATTAAAGTGGTAATGATGTCGAGTATTATGAATGGAATTTTAAGAAGTATATTAGGTAGGGGAGTTCTTGTGGATGATATTGAATAATTATTTTAGAATATTATAGTTATGTATCTCATCTCCAAACACACTAGGCCTAAAGGGTTTAGGGGTGTTTTGTATTTTTATAATCTAATGGATGTTAATATTTAATGTATAATTATGTATGTATGTTAAATTTTTGTAATATCGGGTGGTATAAAGTAGGTTTTATATTATTTTGGGGGTTATGTTATGGAGAATCAGAGTATATGATACTATTAATTAAGGTTGTATCAAAGGGATATATTTCGAAACAAATGTTCCATATTTTGAAATCAGGATATCATAGTTTGGGGTTTCTTATAATGTAATTTCAAATTCATATTACTGTTCACATTTGATATTATTTTTTATTAATATTAACAAATTTAGTTTTTTAATTTATTAGAACTAAAACCAAATGGGTAAATTTATAGTTAATATTTATTTATTAAAATTAGTTGTCATATTTTATTATATTTATTTGATGTTCCCAATATATAGTATGATTTTAAATAATGATAACCCCACCCTTATGAATAGATATGGATTAATCAATAAAATAACCTTGGGGTGTGATGATTTCATCCCAAGTTAATATCTCTTCTCATATTTAGGTGTTTGTGAACATATTTCATTTATGTTTTTTTTCACCATTTGTATTAATTTTTTGTGATTTTAGGAATAAATTTAGTCACTCAAAAAAGACGTCATATAAATTTATGGGATCATGAAATCAAATTTTGTGCCACAAATTTTTATATGATCATCTATCTTACAAATTTGATTGTGAACTTCCTATGAAAATTATTCTCATTATATATGTATTCTTACAAATTAATTAACACTATTTGTCTGAAATTGTTAGGTAGAAATTCAAAGTTAATAATATTAAATTTGAGTGGGCATATAATCATATATTTATATATGATTTACCTTTTATTCCACCAGATTATGAGGCTGATTTTTCAATTAAATATGTGATTGGTTTTTATCTAATATTAATATTAGTTATTTCATTTTCCCTATGAAATTGGTGGAATTAAATAATAAATTGTAACAGAATCAAGAAAATGGTTTTATATGTGCATGTCCTTCAACATCAGATGTGATTAATTTTTTTTAAAATAATGGATCAATGTGTATTTTCATTGATTATCATGTTCCTAATAAAAAATGATTATGAATAAGAATCATATAACCCTATTGATGAATTCTTGTATCAATGATTAGGGGATCAATTATTAATATGGAAAGACATTCTATATGGATATCTATAATTAGGGGATCAAAGAGATGATATATCCAAGGAAACATGTTATAGAAGATATAGAAAGTATGAATTCATAGTAATCCCTTCTAGAAATACGGATTCCCATCTATATTTATATATTTGATTAAATGATCTATATGTATTACCTAAATCAATTTATTGTAGATTTTATATATAATATTATATTATAATCCAAAAATGATAGAAAAAATTGAGGTAATTTAAGGGTTACATCTAAGACTTTATGAAAGGATAAAATGTAGTTGTAATATATAAAATGTGAATCCAATCTATGGAAAGTATCATTAAAGGTAATGTGATCATATAAGTGGGTATATATATAGATCCTTTAATGAAATAGGAATATGTAGAATGACCCATAAAAAAATTATAACAAATATATAATGTTTTCATAGATTAGTTGGAAAATATACACTATTTAGAAGCAATTTCATATAATTTTCAAATCTACTAAACATGTTAACTCAAAGGGGAATCACATTACAATAGAGATTTGAGTAAGAAGAAAATTATAAGGATCTTATGAAAATGTTGTTCACTACACATGTACACACCCTAACTTATAATAGACAATGGTCTATAATATACAGTGATGTATGAATCAAATTCATGGGGTGTTTTATTCTTAAAAATGAAAAGGATTTATCATATGCCTAAAGATAATTAATGGTCCCAAATAATCCCCTGAAAATTTATTTGGAGAAAACTGAATTAATATTTTCATTAATGATATGGATAAATTATCTTTTTATATTTTTTTGATATATATGTATATATATCTCTCAAAATGTATTTAATTATATATTCACATGGATGATTTGAACTTAAATCAAAGCAAGTGATTTGATTTAATGATGAAATATAAATTCTCAATGCAATATAAACAATAGAAGAAAAAGAAGGTGGGTGATTCTTTATGAAGGAGGGGTCATGCTATATTAAGGTGGGGTAGGAAAAAATTCTGAATCCCGCCTTTATTATATTTTCACACCCTAATTTCTTCCCTCCTCTCCATGACATCTCCCTAATCAATAAAGTTACTAATATCTATGATGAATTTCCATAGCTCAAAATATCAACCTCAGAATTCACTAATGCCCCATATCTCCTAAATCCGACCTTGGTGGCACGGTTCACATCATGGCGACTTTCAGTGGACACCTTCAACCATTTGTGTTCACTTACTAGGGTATATAGAAACGTGAAACAGTCTGCCTAATTGATAGGCCGAATATCATGGTTCTCTTCTCATCCTTGGATGATTTCATCACTGCATGGTCAACAGATAGAAGATCGTATAACAACTACAGATTATTACTTCTATGATGGACCTATGATCTTCACATGAACCAGGATTCTCCATCATTGTCTTTGTAGGTTTTTTCTCAAGACTCTCATTGATTTTTAGAACCCTTCAATAATATGTATGCTAGGAAACCTAGTGGATCATTATATTTTTTCTGATTCTTGAACCAATGATTCCTTTAATTTGATTTCCCTATGGGGTTTTTATAGAAATCAATATTTAAAAACCTCCAGTTGAGTGGATATAAATATCAATTATAGAATAATTCAAATATAATTTGATGGTAGTATCTTAGTCTTGGACTAACATCTACAATTCATATAAACATATGGGGAACTTATAATCTACATGTTGGCAAGGGAATAAAGATAATAAGGTAGGGGATAAGTTAAATTTCTCTATCTCTGTATTCCCTCCCCTCGTTAGCAAAGATATCTCGAATGTCGATCCTCCTCAAAAGTGTTTGGGTTTGGTGTCAGCTGCGCCGAAGTGGGCAGAAATTTTTGCAAGATTGAAGCGAGACGTAAGAACTCACAGTTCATCATGTCAGGTCTAGGAAACCCTTATCCATCCCTCTCCAAGGAATTATACCTCCTTTTCGGACGTGTTTAAAGATGGTGGTGCATGAATTGGGATTGTCTCCAACCAACAATACTTATTGCATGTTATTTATGACCAGCTTCTGGGCCCTCCTATGCAAAGGTCTCCTGGTCAGCATAGTCCTTTACCACTATTACAAATTACCAATTGTTTTGATTCTTTAGTTAGTGATGAGAATGAGAATTTTGATCCTTGAGGTTGGAAAATAGTGATTCCAAAGTCGGAAATGAAGTCGAATGGTACAAGGACTCTTGAGGATTATGAATCGAATGGAAAAGAATCATATTCGTAGTCATGGTCATATTACGAGCAGGACACCCATGGGTTTATAAGCAGTGGGTTTGGGTCAACGAAAGGGAAGATATGATTTATTATCTCAGAAAATTTCCCATTTAATAAGGGAAAGAAATCCAAGACTAGTTTGAAAAACTATAATTTTAACAAAACAGTTACAAAAAGGTCTACAGTCAAAGAAAAAAAACATTGAGAAGGAAACAAGACCTTTTAATGCCCTGTGGGTTGTAGTAATGGAGGAACTGGGGGATCTTCTGTTGTCTAACAATGCTATCTTGGTTCCTGTTATGATGTGTAAACAAGTATTTGAGGTACTAGAGATGGAATCAATGGAGTTATCCTAAGTATAGGAGGATGGGAATCTGAGATAGTGGAGTAGGAGATAATTGGCCATGTTTTCACCTGTCAAGGTGAGAGTGGACGGGTGGCCTGGAGAGCCAAAAGGAGAGGAAAACCTAATGGAATCTTCATGGAAGATGTTAATATATATTAAGGAAGATATATTTTGGAATGTTCTAACCATATATGCTTCTATGGAGGATTCATAAAGAATGAGTGGAAGGTCAATTCAAGAATACAAGAATAATAAGAAAAGTGAGGTGATTGACAAACAATAACTAATCCTAGTCAGAGTCATCAAGAACAAGAAAATAGATATGGAAGAGATATTGAATGAATGGGACAATACGAACTCTCAAATTAAATATATTATCAGTGATGATCCCAGATAAAGGTAATAGATCTATCTAGGACATTATTTAATGTAATTGTGTCCAATAAGTTTTATATTGTATTTAATAATATTTTCACTTTCTATAGTGTGCGATGGATTGGTCGGACTTGATGGTTTCACACTTTTTCCCAAAAAATGGTCTTTAAAAAAATATTGTGGTGTATTTGAGATATAAAATATTATAAGGAATACTGTAGACATTAAAAATGAAAATAACTGTATTTCATGATTCTTGAAACAAATATGTGTTCCGCCAATACACTAATTAATGGATCTTTTAGATGATACACATAGCTCTTTATTCTCAATCCATCCCAGATGAACAAAGCTGTATATAAATATCAATGATCATTTTTAGTGAGATAACATGAAGTGGTAGATTGTGGAGTACATATATGATTTCATAGTCCCCTAGAATGTTGAGGCTTAATGATAGAGTTCTATGAGTATGATGTAATCATTACCTCTAAATATATGAAAAAGGATAAATCACAATGTATTTCATTTTTGGTATTAATAATAAATCTAAAATCAATACATACATTTATTTTGTGTTTGATCACCTTATAAAATCATCACATTTCATTTCTATTAAATAATATTTATCAATTGATCAAATATCAAGGATATAAATAAAGGAAGTGGATGGTCTTCCTTTAGTATAAAATTTAATAATATATGATTGAGATATAAGGTTTACCTCGATGTTCTAATATATAGATGAAATGTAACACTACTTATTAGCCTCAAACTAATGGTCAATATGAAAGGACCATTCACACTATGTATTTTTTTGTAGACATCCGGTTTAATCGATTAAAATGAATATTTGAATAATCACCTTTCTCTAGTGGAGTCATTATATAACAAAAAAATCATTCATCTATTCAAATAGAGCCATATGAGGCTCTGTATGGGAATTCATTTCAAAATAAAACATGTTGGGTTTAAGATGGAGAGTATAAAATTTTGAGACCAGGTCATTCCCAAGAAATATCAGAGAAGATTCAAAAAATTCAGTATCATATTAAATTAGTATATTTCTTATAAAATATCTATAATAATAATAATTTGTGTGATTTATGGTTTGAACATGTAGGAAATATACCCATTTGAATATCACCATGGAAGAGAGTTATTATAATTGGTAAGAGGGGAAATATGAGACCTAAATACATTATCCCGATGTAAATCCATGATCATATGTGGATGGTAGATTATTGGATTTTACTTCCACTAAAACCCAATTAAGTTCATGCATTTTTTCATTTATCTTTTTGGAGAAAGTAAGTACATAATCCATTTAATTTATTTAACTAAGAGATTATACAGGTGGAAAATTATCTCCCTTATAAGGAATAAATGGAGGATATCTTGCATTATAGGGAGAATGTAATATAAAATAAGGCAACATACACTATTAAAATTTACTTGATAATTATTAACATTGAGGATTCAATGTGAGAAAAAAAGATATAATAATAAAAATTCACACACCTTTCTATTTATTATTGTATAAATTTTGAGGTATTTTTTAAGGGGAAAGAATGAGACTCCCAACATTATTATTCCATTAATATGTTGAATAAAATTCTTCACAGGATAAAATAGACATAAAAAATGATACATATTATTAAAATATATTAAAATGAAACATAAATATTAGTACATTATGAGAATATAATGTAACACATCCTTATATATTAAAACTCATCTTATGATTACTAATTTTTAATAAATAAGAAAAAACATGATATTTTTGAATGCAAGTTTCTATATAATATAGTTATTCCATATATTAAATGAAATTTATTTTAAAGGTGAATTTATTATAAATATATTAGAAATTTTATAAGGTGAAAAAAAATTATATCATAATTCAAAAATTACGAGTGAATTTCCATATTTAATTTTTGTTAGAGAGAATAATAGTCATCATGGTAAATAATTAAACAAAGAAAAGGGGGTAATTTTTTTAAAATTAATATGAAATTAATTTTTAATAACTAATTGTATATAAGTAAATTAAAAAATTCCACATTTAGAATTGGGATAATGTTATATAATTTAAACCATCATTTCTTCTCCAAACATTCCTAAATCCTCTAGGAATCCATCTATACCCTGTATTGTAACACCCCAATTTTTTTTGACCATTTACATCAAATAAATTATTTTTTCTTTCATGTATTTCATTCCATGCTACACCAAGATATTTTTTCATTATACGCTACAACAATATAATTTTTTACTCAAGGAAACACCAGCATGGATTGTGTTATATGGAACAATGAGTTTCTATGAAACACCATCTTATTATAATAAGTATTTAAGTTGGATAGTTATAACATATCCCAAAAACATAGTAATACAAATTGTAACAATTAAATTAAAATTAAAATTTATTTTTTTATCTAAACAAATCATATTGATAATAAAACATGTAATTTTTGGTGAAGTCTTTATATGTTTGAAAATAAAATTTTGTCAAATGAACTTCTTTTTATGTCCTTCTCTAAAAAATAATAAAATTAATTTTAGAAACTTTTATAAATTTATTATGAAAAAATAAAAAACATTATTGAATTAATAATGTCCAAATTATCATAGGGTAATTGGTTTGGAATTTTTTTGGGAAAACATCATTGTTTGGATGAAAAATGAAAAATGCTGAATTTTAATTGAAAAAGCTTTTTCATATAATTTATATATATAGTTCAATTATATTTTAATTTTTTTTAAAATATTAATTAGATAAATTTTACATTATTGAATCCAATATAGGTCATTTATTCAATTTTACATTTAAATTTGATATAAAAATACTTCAATCTTTTAAACATTTTCACTTAAAACCCTGTTGTCGTGACAAGTTTGCGAGATTAAAGTTACATTAATTTCTACCACTTATGTTGTCATAATTTAGAATAATGAATTCCATATTTAGAATCATATTAATTTATAATTACTAATAAGATCAGTTTATACTTTTACCAAAAACATTAGTGAAATTGAAAAGTCATAATTACAGCAAAAAAGATAAACTTTAGTTTAATAAAGGACTAAACCTTAATATTAAGTACAAAAATGACCTAAAAACGTGTCAAAAATACATTGTATTTTAATATAATGACCCAAAATTAAATTTGATAATATTTTTACAATATTTGTATCCACTTTAAATGGGAAAAACATGGGTGGAATTCGATGTTAAAAAATGTATAATAATGTCACTCCCCCTCCACTATAAAAAGTAACTCAACCCTTCTATGTATTCAAACCTATAAATCCAAATGGATGAAAAAACCTATGCCAAAATCTCCTCCAAAAATAAATAATTTGTTTTGACATGCTTACCTATTTTCATAAATCTCATCAAGGAATCCTTTGGTGCAAACTAAGAAGAGTTTCCCAAAGAAGACGTAAAATCCTTCCACAAGCTCTTTTGTTTAATTTTCTTTGTCTACAACTGAAAAGATTATTATTATATGATTATATAATAAAATAATTATCCTAAATATATTTATATTTTTTTATTCTATGATTTTTACCCATAAATACACACACATCCATCTAATGGGTGATGAATTTATCGTTCATGCGTATAGCGGACTGCCACCTCATGGTAAAATGTTGTCTATTTTTCCATTATCATCTATCATGGGTGATAATTATGTTTAAATAAACATTTAATACAATATATATGATTTATTTATTCTTTTTTAATTATTATATTAAACATAACTTCATGCTTTCGTTTTTTGTGTAAATACGGTAACTTTATTTGTGGATGTATGGATTTCCGCCTCCTCAAAGCGATGTGATTCATTAGCACTTTACATGGGATGTATTAAAGATCGGTTTAGTAATAGTATACTATATATATTAAATAATAAATATATTTAAATGATAATATACATATATATACATATAGTTCATTTACTTACTTTCTTTTAATACAAAAAGGAAACGAAAACAACGTTCATGCATATGTACGATCTACAATCTCAATGAATGATGTATATAATTATATATTTCAAACAATAATGGATTATTATAAATATAAATATACTTTATATATGATGTTTATATCATGTTTTACACTCTTTAAATTATGATATAAGTATTAGGAAAAAAAATATAACAAATTAATACACGTGTAAAAAACAAAGATGATAATACCTGAAAAGTAGCATTAACATGGAAGTGATAATAAAGAGGTAATATAAATTCATATGTATAATTATATATGGTATTTGTTATAATAATATGGTTCTTTGGTATATGTAAAATACATATTTATTTATTATATAAGAGGTTTGAATGAGTACGATGAGAGTTAAGATATGAGGATAAGGGATTTCTAAATATCTTTTCATTCTCTAAAATCCATGCCTTATTCACCAATTATATCTTTTTTATGGTGTATATAATTACCATGTATTTATTATATTATTTTTATACTTATATTTATAGGTATTTTCATATCCAATTTATATTTTCTTTTTCATGGGGTTTATTTTTTAGAAGATACAAAATTAGAAATTCAATTTTTGTCTCAATTATATCTTTAAGAAAAATGTCATGTTATGAACCCATATTCTTCTACCAGGTGTATACACCAATATTTAAAATTTTATATCATTAATAATATTATTTTCATTATTTTTAAGGTTAATTTAATTTAATTTTTCTCACATGGGGAGTCTAATTCAAAGTAACGATGTGATAAGAGTTTATCACAACAATCTCAACATTTATCAGGGTTTTTTATAAATATTCTTCAATTAATCAAATATTATGATCCTTATTTCAATTAAACTCCTAAATTTTAATTTCATATTTTTATTCATGAGGTATTAATTTATTATTACCATTTTCCCACCCTTTTTTACTTATGATAATTAGTAAAATGTATTTAATAATATATAACCCTATTTATCTGTGCAGTTAGATATGTGTTTTCTCAAAAACCATGTTTTGAAAAATGATTTTAAAATGATGATTTGATTCCATTTTCATGGAATATGGATTTTTATTTTGTAATTTTTTTAAACTATCCAATTATATTTTTTCAAACTTTTTCAATGATAAATGATTTAAAAAAATGTTTCATGTCTTAAATATCATTTTTCAAAGAAGAAATTATATTTCCCTAATGAAATGTTTTCAAAAGGCCATACCATATTATTGTCTATCTAAGATAAAACATTTGGTGTTACTCATGCCATTTTATGGAAATTATCCAAATTTTCCATTCACATAATATTTATATGAATGGTTTTTTATGGAATGATGGCTATGAAACATGTTTCTTTTTCACGAGTTATATGCCTACGAGACATTCTTATTTTTATAAGTTATGAATTGAAGAAATTATTACAAAACCTATCACTATTTCCTTAGGTTAATAAATAATTACATGATTATGAAACCAATTTCATTTCATGGGTTATTATATGAATTTTTTTGAACCTTTAAAACATGTAATTTATGATTGTATTATGAGATGTGTGAGACCTATATCTCACCCCAATGAATTGGGTAAGGATTTATATCTCAGGAGATAATGAAGCGAAACAAGTTGAATTTCTTGATTGAATATGGATGATGGGGAAACCTAGTCCACTATATATATATGGGGAAACATGATCCCTTATAAGGAAAGGACTACAACCGGGGATGTTGGTATGTCCTACCCATTATCGGTAGTCCAAATGAAGGACCATAATATGATTTGGAAATTCACTTTGTGTTACTGGGACTAATATTATAGTATTATGTGTCTACGACATTTCCATGTCTTGATCTTATGTTAAGCTTTCATGGATTAAATTCATAATTCTCTAATGATTAATTTCTTATGACCTACCATTATTTATTCCATGACTTTTTTTTATGATATTTGTTATGTAGGATATGGAATTATATTTTTATTATCATGTTATCATACTCTTATGCTCGTGATTATTCTTACATATATGCCTTATTTACCCATAATGAGAATATGAGATCACCCCGTTCTATGTTTTCTACCAGTTAATGAAAAATTGTATTATGTATTATGTGTGTAACAATGGTACTAGTAATGAAGAACCTTATAGAGGATAATGTATCTCACCTATGTACGAGTGTTTATGTTTCCATGTTTCTAAACGCAGTATACTAATACGGTATTTGGGCGTCTGTTTGTGTAATTTAATATTTATTTTAAAAAATTGATGTTATTTTAATGTATGTTAAGAAATAGTTTCTTTATTTTCTATCATTACAAAAGTTTAGTTAAAATTTGGAAACTAGGATGGGAAAAATATAATTGGAACCCTACTATAAATTATAATGATAAATATATTTATTAGGAAAAGTATAAGAGATTTTTTCAACTTTTGGTAATGGATAGAGAGAGTGGATTCCTATTAATAAATCCCCATCTAGAAACTAAATCCATATATAGATACTAAAAATGGATGTGGATCTATCATTGGTTTACATATGGGTAACAATGATAAAAACATCATATTAACCTAGAATCGATTAGAAATTAGTGCATAATAATGTGCCTTCCTACACACCTAGTCTAGAACACTAGGGGTATATGCTTGGGGAATTCAAAAACTATTCAAAAACCATTTTGAAGGATTAAATGTTATTTGGATATTAATAAACTAATATAAACCTAATGGGTCATATATTAAAGAAGGTTTCATAATTTAGACATCTTATAATTGGGTTTTCATGATTATGTGGTTCCTCAATATGAGAACTATGTCTTAATATTTGAATTTTACATTTAGTCATTGGATAGAACCTAAAGGAACTAAGTTAATGGTGATTGAAATATATAATGTAATGATTTTCATCCTATTAAACCCAATTTTATTGGATTAAAAATGAAAAATCATGTTGTTAAGATCCCCCAAATTTCTCTAGCAATAAATCATACTAGAATTCGAAATGATAAAAAAGGGAATAACATTCTATTGAGTCCATCCTGGGGAAACCTCTCATATATTCAGTAGATATTTTTATCAACTTTTTTGAACTTTTTTTAAAAGGTTGGGGACGAAGCCTCATTTATTATTAAAGCAAAGAAAAGACCTCTTTAACTGGGTAGAGGGAGACCCATTACATAGTCTGAAGGCCCAGTTGGATTTAGCCCATTAAATGGCCCGTAGGCCCATTTTTTGGCCAAAGGCCCATTATGTGAATAGTACTGCTACAATACCCACACTGCTATAGTATTTCACAGTACCCGCTGCTGCTATAGTACTCTTCCACTACTACAGTGACCTACCACTGCTACAGTTCCCGACGTTGCTACATTGTCTCCACTGCTACAGTACACTACAGTGATCGGTAAATGGGAAATTCATTCTTTCTATTTATCACTTAGAAGGGGAATTCAACCAGTAGTTGACTCTAATCAAGAATGTTAGGATTCATTCTGAAATTTATTCCATGTATTTGGATGATTTCAAGAACTTATTATTCAATAAGTACATTCCACATGTTTATCATAAAAATATGGAAAAACAGTTCCATGAGCTAAAGAAAATAGATGGTGAATATGTACATACCTACAACACTATCTCACAATACTTGTGAGGTCCACATATGGTATTATTATCCAACAAGAAATTAAGGTTTATAAATAATTTAGTCCATTAAATTCATGTCTCATTAGGGTTTTGGATGTAATAGAATTTAGTAGTCATAAAAAGATTGTGCAATAAAAGATGAAATGGAGGTTGGAGTTTCTTATCAATCTCATGGACTTAAAAACAAATATAATATGGAGTTCAATAGAAAATCTAAAAACAAAAGAGGGAATAAGATGAGACATTATTTTTTCTTTAAGTGTGTAAATAATCAGTATGGTCATTTTCTTAGGGGTTCTAATAAATGATTTATATGGGGAAAGAATGGAAATCGTAAAATTGATTATTGAACTTATGGGAAGGTGTTACCCAATGATGTAAAGAAAGGGGATGTTGAACAAAATTCACCTGTGACACTTCTATTATTAACATGTAAGGGGTGGGTATTATTCTAATCAATTCCCAAACCCATGGGTTGGTTATGATTATCAGTATCATAAACCTCTTAAACCAATGGATAATAAGAAATATCATGTGATCATAGTTTCTGATGAGGGGTGATATAATGGCATGGTATGAACACTTAAAAACCACTATAGAACTGCTAATGTCTTATTTGATTATATATCATCCCACTATTTCATATCTCAATATTTTTTAAGGGTATTAAGATTCCACCCAAATGATTATATGTGGAATTTTCAATGAAAATCCCAAATGGTATGATGACTGCATCTCAAGTCTATGACTCATCTCTGATTGACATTTGTTGGAATACACTTCCTTCAAATCATTTCATTCTTCCTCTAAATTAATATGATGTCATTTAAGGAATATATTGGATTTCTATTCAAAAATAACAAATCTATTTTCAAGTAAAGGAAGTTATGTTTTATATTTAGAACCAACCTATGATTCTCTCGCAATGTGGCAATAATTATGAACATCCTACAGAGATTACATCTACTGTACGGGTCTTAACTCCCATTTAGAATACCTTTTTTAGTCAAATGGTTTTAGGGAAACTAAACAATGTGGATATTCCTATTGTATGGGAATTATTGGATACATTCTTGAAAAATTTCATATACTTCCACCAAAACCTAAAGATGAGTTCTCGATAGAACTCATAATTGTTTCCACACCAATTTCAAAGGCAACCTATAGAATGTTTCCAATTGAGTTACAGGAATTGAAGAATAAAATACAAGAAATCCATGATAATGGATTCATTCATCCATGTTTCTAACCTAGGGGTGAAAATGTTCTCTTTATGAAAAGCAAGGATAGATCAATGAAACATTGAATTGATTATCAAGAGTTGAACAATATCGCAATCAAGAATAAGTATTATCTTCCTTTTATTGATGAATTGTTAGATGAACTGTATGGAGATCAAAATGTTACCGAGATTTACCTTTATTCTCGATATAATCAATTAAGGGCCATGAAAGGGGACATACCCAAACTATAATCTGTACAATGCATGGAAACTATGAATATATAGTTATTCGATTTTGTCTTTTTAATTCCCGTGTTATCTTCATTGATTTTATTAATAGAGTCTTTAGAGTCTACCTCTATATGTTTTCAGGGGAATTTATAGATGGAATACTTATCTATTCAAAGTAAAATGATAATTATGATGATAAGACCAAAACTATAATAAATACCCTAAGGAAGTAGAAGCTATATCAAAAATTCAAAAGGTCGAAATTTTTTCTATAAAAGTTTTCCTATTTTGGTCGCATAATCTTTAAAGATGGAATATCAGAAGATCCCCAATAGATGGAAGCTATTGAATTCTACACCAGATAAACCACTGTGACTAAGATCCATAGTTTTCCTAGTTTAGCTAGATATTTTCAAAAATATATGGAGAACTTATTATGACTATCTAATCCTCTAACCATGTTAACCAGGAAGGGTTCCATGTTCATATGGACTGATTAATGAACAAACAATTCCACAGAAATTAAGATAATGATAGTCAACACAGATGTGATTACATTACCCTATATTGGAGAAGGGATTGAAGTCTATATTGATGCATCCAAGAAGGTCATGGGGTTTTTTCTTATGTATAATGACATGGTTATAGCCTATTTCTCGTGGAAATTGATGATTCATGGTCAAAATTACCCAACTAAAGATATGGAGTTAATAGTGGTAATTTTTTCGTTATTGATATGGGGGAATTAGTTTTATGGATTAAAGACTTATATATATATATTGATCATAAATTTATGGAATATATATTCAAATAGAAGGAGTTGAACATATAACAATGAATATATATAGAGATGATAAAGGATTATGATTTCTCAATACATTTCCACCATGGGAAAGAGAATAAGGTTGGTGATGATCTCAATTGAATGGATCATGCTACCTTATCCATGATGAGGATAAAAAAGATCCAAAATTTCTAGTTATATAAAGGATGGATCTATAAATCATTAATAAAGGGGGTAATTCTTCTCCTGAACAATTGAATGTTCCAAAATTTATATAATAAAAAATTAATGGTGCATAAAAGGATGATTTAGAGATAAAAAATAAGGTTATAAATGTTACTGATTTTAACCTTGATCAGGATGGAATAAAAGGGTTTGGAAACCATGTTTCTATTCTTTCCATACTGGATTTGAAGAAGGATATATTATAATAATATCATAGTTTTTAATTATTTATTCATCATTGATGTATGAACGTTTTTAGAGATTTGAAAAAAATTCTTCTCGTGGTATAGAAAGAAGTGGAACATCATAGAGATTGTATCTCGGTGCTTGGAATTCCAGAATGATATGGTTAAAAGAAAAAATTCTAAGGGGATTTTTTATTAATTACCCATTCCAGAAAGGAAAAGGGATAACATCACTATCAATTTTTTTGTTGGACTCCCCAAAACCTATATAGTTTTTAAGGCTATATGGGTGGTATTTGATCACCTTACTATGTAAGTGCACTTAATTGGTATTTGATAATAATTCTCTCTAGATCATCATACTTTGATATACATTAAGGATGTTGTAAGGTTTATTGGATTACCACATTCTATTATATTTGATCAGGATATGAGGTTTTTCTCAAAGTTCTATTGAAATCTTCAACAACAACATGATATAAAATTGAGTTTAAACCCTTCTTGTCACCCTCGGGTAGATGGTATGCATGAAAGATCATGTAAAAACCTAGATGATATGTTGAGATCTTATTAGTTTGATTCAAATGTGGTTTGGATAAAAAATTCCTCTAGATGAGTTTTCATACAACAATATCATTCACATAAGTATTCAAATGAAACATTATGAAGCCCTCAATGGGATGAAATATAGAGCTCCAACGTGTCGTGGTGATGTTGGAGAAAGAATGCTATCGGTTCCTCAGATAGCTGAAGAAAAGGTAGATAAGGATAAAACTATTCTACAACATATCGAGGTAGATCAAATTAGAAATAAATATTATACTGATAATCTTTGACACAGTATAGAATTTGATGTTAGCGAGAGGGTGTTTAAATGAATACCTCCTTGGTAGAAGGTTATGATATGCAGAAAGAAAGGAAGACTAATCCCAATTATATGGGTCCCTTATAAATTCTTTATTATATCTGGATGGCAGTCTATGACATGGAACATACAACAAATATATCTCACATCCATGATGTGTTCCATGTATGTCTCCTTTGGAAGTACATACCTGACCTTTCACATGTAATGAACTCAGAGGTCATAGCATTAGAGCATGATAGTTATTATGAGGAACAATCCCTTGAAATTATGAATCATACATAGAAAGTTATACAATACAAGACCACTCACCTGGGTAATGTTTTTTTGAGAAACAACTTGTTATAGGAAGCTATGTGGGAACTTGATGATATTATGAGATATAATTGTCCTTATTTGTATATTAGAATAATGAATTATGATGGTGAAATTTATTTTAAGGGGGTAAAATGTAACACCCTATATTTTTATGAACAATTTTCAAATAAATTAGACTTATATGGTGTATTCCATTGAATAATACATGTTTTCAATATTTCTTTATAAGCTACAACATTTTAATCATGTGCTACATGCATGACCGTGATGGATTTCAATACATGGAACACAATGTTTCTACAAAACAATATATTATTATTATAATTATTTAAACAAAATAGTGATAAAATAGACATTAAAAATAATAATATGGATAGTAATAACTAGTTTTATTTAATATTATTTGTATTTTTTTATGTACGTAAAAAATATTTATGATAAAATATGTAATCTTTTTAAATGTCATTATATGTTTTAAAATATTATTTTCTCAAATAGAAGTCTCTTTATATCCTAATTTAAAGAATAATAAAATGTATTTTAGAAACTTTAATAAATTTAGTTTTACAATTTAAACATCATTTTTTAATTTATAATGTTAAAATTAGCTTAGGGTGAATTTTAGGGATTTTTTTAAAAAACATCATTTTTTGCAAAATAGTGAAAGATACTAATTTTTAATTAAAAAATTCTTTTTTAATAAAATTTATTTATAAAGTTAAATTGTAATTTAATTTTATTTTAAAGTGTTATTATATTAATTGTTCATATGTTAACCCAATTTAGTTTATATTAACCAATTTTATATTGAAATTGAATAAAAAACATTTCATACCTTTAAACATTGTTTCTTATAAAACATGATATCATGATGCATCAATGTGATTAATGATAAATTAATATTAGCCACTAATTTCATAATAATTCTGAAAAATTGATTCTATATTCATAATTATCATAATTAATAATTTGTAATAAGTTTAACATAGTTTTAGGCTTAAACTATTAGTGAAAGTGGTTAAAATTAATTAAAGTGATTAATTGAAGATTTATATTAACAATTGAATAATCCATAATAATAAGGCCCAAAATGACTTATAAAATTGTGAAAAATCCATTTTATATTAAAATTTAGAAATTATCAAAACTTTTATAATTATTTAAAATTATTGGAGACACTTCAAATGGTAAAAGTGTTTCCTTTTAAGAAATTTAAAAGAATTTCACTCCTCCACAATAAGAAGGCACTCATCCATCCCTTTTATTCACACCAATAAAGATATTTGGACCATAAACAATCTACCAAAATCACATCCAAATATCCCTACCTTGATACTTTTTTTATCCCTTTGTGAGTTAATCCAATCAAGTAAACTATTGGGGAAAACAAAGAGGAGTTACTCAAAGAAGAGATATCATCCTTCCACATTCTCTGTTGTTTTATTTTCATTATCTAACAAATCAAATTTTTTTATTCCATTATTATATAATAAACATAGTATAATACATATATGGATATTTTTTATTCTAATGTTTCAACCTACATATACACACACATACATCTAATGGGTAATGAAC
The DNA here is from genome assembly GCA_963277665.1 of Viscum album. Classification (NCBI taxonomy): domain Eukaryota; kingdom Viridiplantae; phylum Streptophyta; class Magnoliopsida; order Santalales; family Viscaceae; genus Viscum; species Viscum album. The sequence continues at coordinate 271,777,930 of OY728145.1, read as the reverse complement.
TTACTGTTCCTTTGTACAATGAACTACCGCCTCACATGATGATGATGTTTGTTTTTTCTTTTACCACATCTTATGGATTGGAATTATGATGAACATAATAATTTTATATGATATATATGACATTTATTGTATGTTGATTCTTATATAATTTTTATATACAATATACCATCTTGGTTTACATTTTGTGTAGATACGATGACTTCATTGTTGACGTGTGGACTACTGCCTCCTCAAAGCGATGCGATAAATTCAAACGTTACATTTTATATATGAAGGATGGTTTTAGTAAATGAATATAATATATATGAAATAATAATTATACTCAAATTATAATATATATATATATATATTTCATTTACATTCTTTTTGTCATGACCCGTCCTCGGGGCCCGTGCCGTGACTACCCTAAGCCCGCCTTCCATAGGCCAGGGGCTGGCGACTAGCACCAAAGGCGTAAGTCCCGATAAATGGGAAGGAATTGCCTTTATAAAAGTAAACAAAACACTACAGAGTATAAGAGGAAGTAAAACACTAAGTACAAAGAGAAGTGCTGAAAGCTAAATGGGCCAGAATACAAACCCAAATGAAAGTACAACTATAACTGAACAAAGTACAACAGAAAAAGACAATAGCTGGAAAAAAGGAAGCAGGTCCTGGGTCATCCCCCTCGGATCCTACCTGAAGGGTAGGTACAGATGGCAAAACTCCTGGATCGTCCACCACGGATCCTACCTGAAGGGAGGTAGAGATGGCCTCCTCAACGCTCTCGCCCGTCAACCTCCTCCGTGTGTCGTCTCGCCGTGAAGTCCTCCTCCAGATACTGACTCGTCGTGTAGTCCACCTCCGGGTACTGACTCGTCATGTAGTCCACCTCCGGGTACCATCCAGTCCTCGAACACTCGGCCTCCGTCAGCATTGCCCGTCGTCTGCAACCAACACAACGAGGTGCGGGCATAGACCGTGCAGGGGTGAGTATAACGACACTCAGTAGGGACCCCGAGACCCTCAAGGTCTCACTAAAACCAACAAGGATAACCACAAAGAAGATCTCAACAGATAACCTCTACTTAGGTATATGCCCATACATATACCTAAGTTATCAAGTAACCCATCTCAATCATGAGGAAACACAAGGATCATGAAATCAACAGATAACCACTACCCAGGTATATGCCCATACATATACTTAAGTTATCAAGTGACCCATCTCAATCATGAGGTAAACACAAAGGTCAAAAGTCTCAGCTCAAACCAGGATTTTCATTATCGAAAACGTAACTGTTGAAGAGCCCCGTCTCTGGAGTGTACAGTGGTCCTGTCACGACTCTGAGGTACTTCTCACTAACCTAAGACTACTGAGGTACTCCTCCTGTCGAGTACCGCGGGTCTGCAGCCAACTGCCGGGCGTTCCGTCTGCTGTGGGTCTGTCGCCAAATACCAGGCGCTCCCCCTAATAACCTACAGAGGTACTCCTCCTGTCGAGTACCATGGGTCTGCGGCCAACTACCGGGCGCTCCGTCCGTCGTGGGTCTGTCGCTAAATATCGGGCGCTCCGTCCACTGGGCTAGTCGACTCACTCCAAGTCGAGTCGGTCAACCAGTCGTTAGGTCTCATCCGACTACACGGTCTTCGTACTCCATACGCTCGTCTCTGGGAGGGTCCGCTCCATGAGCTACAGGTCGATACTCCAAGTATCACAAAGTCCCACAAAGAAGTATCTCAAAGGACCGCCTTGTCATAGGGGTCTCAACGCAACACATGACGCGTCAATCGGTCGTCCGGTCTGTGAGTTATTAGCCTTTCCATCCTAGGGGCCCGGTTGGTTTAATGAGCGAACAAACCCGACCATATTTCAACTGTACCCCGAACTATCACATGGTATACTCATAGGGACCGTTTTTCAACGTGATCACCAACGCCGCTGACGGTTCGTCAAATGGACGTCTGGTCTGAAAGATAACAGGTTTTCCATTCCGAGGGCCCGGTTGGATTTTGGGTACAATCCAGCACGACCACTATCCAACAGCAACCAAAACTCGGGAAACGTATGCCAAAAGTTCCGTCTCATCAAGAGGGATCCAACGAGATAGACGACGCGTCAATCAGACACCAGGTCTATGAGTTATTGGCTTTTTCGTTCCAAGGGCCCGGTTGGTTTCATGAGCGAACCAACCCGACCACACTCCGACGACATCCAAACCTCGAGCAGAGTAATCCAAAAGATTCATCTCACTTAGAGGAATCCAAAAAAGTCAACGGCACGTCAATCGGACGTCCAAAGCTCAAGATATAAGTGTTTCCTCTCCGAGGGCCCGGTTGGTTTCGTATCCGAACCAACCCGGCCGAATCCAAAGTATTCCTAAACCTTGAGTGCGATATAAAGAAACGACCGTCTCATTCAAAGGATCGCTACGCAACTGACGGTGCGTCGATCGAAGGTCTGTAGCCCAAGATATGGGAAAAAGACCAAAGAGGGTTCGAAACGGGGGGTCTGGGCCCGGACCGACCCGGCCCGACCCCCCCTGGGTCGGCCCGAACCGGGTCGACCCGGCTAAGCCCGGCCCGGCCCGGCCGGCGCGGCCCGGCCCGGCCAGCTCGGTTCGGCTCGACCGGCCAGTCGTGGCTCGGCCCGCGCGGCCGAGCGGAAGCCGCGGGCGGGGGTGCGCGGATCCCCCCCGCCGCTGATTGAAGTCGGTGGCAAACTGCCACCGCCGGCCTTCTGGCAGTGCACCGCCAACACCTTCTGCGGACCACCGGACGCGCTCCGGTGGTCCTTTTCTCCTGCCGTCTTCACCAACGGTCCTCCCGGGACATGACCTTCACTGCGAAGGGATTCAAACGCCATAACGACCTTCTTCGTCGTCGTCCGCTGATCCGCACATCGATAAACAACCTGCGGAGGGTTGTCGGGCCGTGTTTGTTCGGCCCGCGTCCTCTGTATTAAGTGTTATCAATTGGAAAATAATAAACACATGATTTTAACCATTGACGAGGGTATAATTTATCCAAAATAAATTATACGAACACCTTGCAATCAAAAACCCACGCATGAGAGTTTAAAAAATTGAATGCGCGACGTGACGATGTCGCGCATACTTTCCGCTCGATCCCGCGCGGCATGACGATGTCGCGCATCCTTGCCACTCTATCCCACGCGGCGTGATGATGTCACGTCAATTTCTTTCGATCCGCAACAACAAGAAAAAAAACGGAGGGGGAAGGCCATGTTTGTGCAGTCTGGCCTCCTCCCGTTAACTAATATCATGCGGTCCAGAAAGACGCAAATAAAAGATGGAAGAGAATCACGTATAGAAAACACGTAAACCCCCTACCTCGGTTCCAAGAGCAGAGTCGCGGAAAGAGGATTTGAAGACGACGTTGGGGTGCGTCTGAGGAAGAAGCGGCGTCTCCTCACGTGTTGCAGTGAAAGGGAAGAAAGGCATGCCGTTGTTCTTCGTGGAAGGATGGTGTTCTTCGTCGGAGACCGATTCGTTCTTCACGTTCTTCGTCGTTGAAGAAGATGTTCTTCAAGCCTTCCCAAATCCTCCCAAGAAACAAAGGAACTAACCCGAAATAAATTAAGCCACACTTAATTTATTAACTCAACTTGGCTTTTGAAATTCAAGTGTTTGAATTTCAAAGACTCACATTAAACTCACTCCATTAATGTCATAAGTTATTAACTTAAGTAAACAATATTAATGGTGAGTTGAGGGGGTTAGAGGATATGAAGGGGTGGGGTTCGTGTGGGCCCCACCACCCTCATAACCTCCCAAGGGAGGTTGGGTAGTTACCCAACTTCCTTCCAAAGGATTAAATACTTAGAGTAAAATAAAAATTGTAGAATAAGTATAAAATAATCTTCCACAATTTTTATCATCAACTCTCGTGAAAACGAAACTACAGAACAGGTGTTCCTAAGAAATTACCGGCGCTGCAGTTCCATCAGTGCCCTTGGAATTCGATTCTGAGCACCGGTTTAAAAGATAGGAATTCCCGCTCATTCGTTCACTGAACGTACCCGAGCTAAACTTCAGAAAATGATTCCGGGCACACCGGGCCTCGGAATCAGGCACCATCAGAAACTGCGTTCTTGTAAAATCCCAAAGAAAATTTAGAAAAAACTTCCCTTGAATTTTACGGGTCTTTACATTACTCACACCACAGGGCTTTACATCCTCGTAAATCTTTAACACAAACTAGGGTTACAAATGCGGTACCGAGCATACATCTGAGCCTTCCGCTCCCATGTGCTCACCCGGAGGTTCCCGTACTGCCAGAGAAAGTGCACCCGAGGAATCGATCGTCCTCGTAGGATCCGCTCCTATCGATCCTCGATCCCCACTAGAACCTCCGTGGAAGTAACCCCATCACCATTGTCCGACTCATCATGGTCGACGATATGCGAAGGGTCAAGCATGTATCTCCTCAGTTGAGATACCTGGAAAACGTCATGCACCTGGTGAAACTGAGGTGGATGGGTCAAGCGGTAAACCACCTCGCCTACCCAGCTGAGGACCTAGAAAGGTCCATTGAACCTCAGAGATAACTTGCCTCCCTGGCCACATCTCCGTAAACCTCGTCGAGATGAGACCCGTATAAGGACATGATCATCATCCTCGAACTCTAGAGGTCTCCAAGTCCTGTCAGCATAAGTCTTCTGTTGGCCCTGTGATGTCCTCATCTGCTCTTGGAGGACCTGGACCTTCTCTAGTCTCACAAGAGATGCTATGATTTCTTCTTTACCGATAAGAGAAATTCGGTCTCATCCCCTAGATGAACCACATTCATTTCCTAATACAGTCAATCCTGACATGAATGATGCATTCATGCCATGGATGACATCGTAAGGCCTCGACGTAACTACCAAGAGATCCAACTGTCACTCTCTCCTCCAAGGATCGAGTCACACTGTCGGCATCAGTGTGAGGTCACTAGGTCTCCTCCAGTAGAAATCTTGAAATTGAGGGTCAAGTCAATAGTTTTAACTGGTCCCACTTAGTATCAACCAAACAAAAGGACAAGAAAGAAAACATCACAAAGATAAGTGTCTTTTTATTATTTCATCTCATAGTACAAAGACACGAATGTAATAACAACAACATGTAACTTGAAGCGACATGATCAATAGCCTCCAGGTTTGGAGCTAGTCCCACTCCTGTCCATCTGCTTCCAGAGCACCATGACCATAAGCCTCAGCTGCCTGAAGCTGAGTTCTCCCATGCCCTCCTGTCCCCTACGGTCAGGGTGGACCTCCTGGTGGTGGTGGTGGAAACACCCCAAAGAGTCTTCCACCTCCAGCTGCATGGCTAGCTCCTCTTCTATGGCCGCCTACTCCTTGTGGTCTGCCCTGATCGAATCTCTGCCTCTGCCTGGGAGGTTATTCATTTAACCGCTGGTCATCTGCATGGCGGGTCGGACAGTCACGTGCCATGTGACGAATCCCACCGCAGGAGTAACATTGTCCACTCTCGGCACGATTGGCTCTGACTCCACCCCGGTTCCCCTGCACAACTGAACCTGAGTCGTGCAGTCGGCCACCGTTAGGTCTGGTCTTCTTGGACCTCTGCGCCATCTGTCTACTGCCTGCTGCAGAAGAATCTTCCGCAAGCCGGCTAGTGGTGGGTCCTGCTGCTGGAGACTGCTCAGCAAGGAAACTCTCCACTAAGAGCGCTCTCTCTAACACCCCTATCTGCGTTGTAATGCTGTGAGAAACAACAGAAGATCTAATCTCTTGCTTGAGCCCCTGCTTGAAGGTTTGGGCCCTGAATAACGGGTCCCATACCATATCTGTGGAGTAGTGCGAGAGGTATGTGAACCTCGCTGAATACTGTGCCACTGTCATGCTGCCCTGCCACAGCTGAAGTAGCTCCTGTATACGCACCGCTCGAAGGGTGGCTGGTATAAACTCTGCCCGGAACATGCTCTCGAAGTCTTCCCAAAGAAGTGTCGCCTTGTCATGCATCTGGAGCATCAGGCTCCACCATCTTCCTGCTGCTTCCTGAAGAAGGCTGGCAGCAAGGATCACCATGAAGTCTGTCGGCGTCCCCACTAGCTTGAAGACTCTCACCCCAACCTCCAACCAATCCTCAGACGCCTGCGGGTCCACCTCTCCTCGGAACCTGGGTGGCCTCTAGAGCTGGAACTCGTTCAGTGCGCTCAAGCGACGTTCACCCTCTACTACTGGGGCTGGTGGCATCGGTGGCCCAACGGGTAGTAGTACCGCTGGTGCCTCCGCTGGTTCCTCAACTGGAATAGAGCCCTGTACTGAGACCATGTTGCTCAGCGGGCTGTCAGTACGAACAAATCTCGGGGCTCTAGATGGTTGTCCGCGGGGAGGCATCCTGAAAGAAACAAACATGACACGGTCAAAAGACTTAAACATGGTGAGCTGACCTAGTTTGAGATGATATTTAAATAAAACTTCTAGAAACACACATGAAATTAGTGTTTTCGTGCACAAAGTCGGAATTCAGTTGTCAGGGTCCTGGTGTATGGATACGTCGGTTGCCCACACCAACACTGGATTCCCTGAACTGAAGACCACACTCGGTACCCTTAACACTATTGCTTCACAAAAAGAAAACATCAGAGTTATAAGTTCTGCGGTAGAACCGACTCCTCTGATACCAATTTGTCACAACCCGTCCTCGGGGCCCGTTCCGTGACTACCCCAAGCCCGCCTTTCATAGGCCAGGGGCTGGCGACTAGAACCAAAGGCGTAAGTCCTGATAACTGGGAAGGAATTTCCTTTATAAAAGTAAACAAAACACTACAGAGTATAAGAGGAAGTAAAACACTAAGTACAAAGAGAAGTGCTGAAAGCTAAATGGGCCAGAATACAAACCCAAATGAAAGTACAACTACAACTGAACAAAGTACAACAGAAAAAGGCAACAACTAGAAGAAAGGAAGCAGCTCCTGGGTCGTCCTCCTCGGATCCTACCTGAAGGGTAGGTATAGATGGCGCAACTCCTGGATCATCCACCACGGATCCTACCTGAAGGGAGGTAGAGATGGCCTCCTCAACGCTCTCGCCCGTCAACCTCCTCCGTGTGTCATCTCGCCGTGAAGTCCTCCTCTAGATACTGACTCTTCGTGTAGTCCACCTCCGGTTACTGACTCGTCGTGTAGTCCACCTCTGGGTACCGTCCCGTCCTCGAACACTCGGCCTCCGTCAGCACTGCCCATCATCTACAATCAACACAATGAGGTGCGGGTATAGCCTGTGTAGGGGTGAGTATAACGATACTCAGTAGGGACCCCGAGATCCTCAAGGTCTCACTAAAACCAACAAGGATAACCACAAAGAAGATCTCAACAGATAACCTCTACTTAGCTATATGCCCATACATATACCTGAGTTATCAAGTAACCCATATCAATCATGAGGAAACACAAGGATCATGAAATCAACAGATAACCACTACCCAGGTATATGCCCATACATATACCTAAGTTATCAAGTGACCCATCTCAATCATGAGGTAAACACAAAGGTCCAAAGTCTCAGCTCAAACCAGGATTTTCATTATGGAAAACGTAACTGCTGAAGAGCCCCGTCTCTGGAGTGTACAGTAGTCCTATCACGACTCCGAGGTACTGCTCAATAACCTAAGACTGCTGAGGTACTCCTCCTGTCGAGTACCGTGGGTCTGCGGCCAACTACCGGGCGCTCCGTCCGCTGTGGGTCTATCGCCAAATACCGGGCACTCCCCATAATAGCCTACTGAGGTACTCCTCCTGTCGAGTACCGTGGGTCTGCGGCCAACTACCGGGCGCTCCGTCCACCGTGGGTCTGTCGCCAAATACCAGGCGCTCCATCCACTGGGCTAGTCGACTCACTCCAAGTCGATTCGGTCAAGTAGTTGTCAGGTCTCAGCCGGCTACATGGTCTTCGTACTTCGTACGCTCGTCTATGGGAGGGTCCTCTCCATGAGTTACAGGTCGATACTCAAAGTATCACAAATTCCCATGAAGAAGTATCTCAAAGGACTGCCTCGTCATAGGGGTCTCAACGCAACAGACGGCGGGTCAATCGGACGTCCGTTCTGTGAGTTATTAGCCTTTCCATCCCAGGGGCCCGGTTGGTTTCATGAGCGAACCAAGCCGGCCGTATTTCAACTGTACCCCGAACTATCATAGGGTATACTCATAGGGACCATTTCTCAATGTGATCACCAACTCCATTGACGGTTCTTCAAATGGACGTCTAGTCTGAAAGATAACAGCTTTTCCTTTCCAAGGGCCCGGTTGGATTTCAGGTACAATCCAGCATGACCACTATCCAACAACAACCAAAACTCGGGCGAAGTATGCCAAAATTTCCGTCTCATCAAGAGGGATCCAACGAGATAGACAACACGTCAATCGGACGCCCAGTCTGTGAGTTATTGGCTTTTTCGTTCCAAGGGCCCGGTTGGTTTCGTGAGCGAACCAACCCGACCACACTCCAACGACATCCAAACTCGAGCGGAGTAATCCAAAAGATTCATCTCACTTAGAGGAATCCAACAAAGTTGATGACACGTCAATCGGACGTCCGGAGCTCAAGATATAAGCGTTTCTGCTCCGAGGGCCCGGTTGGTTTCGTATCCGAACCGAACCGGCCAAACCCAAAGTATTCCGAAACATTGAGTGCGATATACCGAAATGACCGTCTCGTTCCAAGGATCTCTGCGCAACTAACGGTACGTCGATCGGAGGTCTGTAGCCCAAGATATGGGCAAAAGATCAAAGAGGGTCCGAAACGGGGGGTCTGGGCCCGGACCGACCCGGCCCGACCCCCCTGGGTCGGCCCGAACCGGGTCGACCCATCTCGGCCCGGGTCCGACACGGCTGAGCCCGGCCAGCGCGGCGCGGCCCGGCCGGCTCAGTCCGGCTCGACCGGCCAGCCGCGGCTCGGCCAGCGCGGCCGAGCTGAAGCCGCGGGCGGGGGTGCGCGGATCCCCCCCCCGCCGCTGATTGAAGCCGGCAGAAAACCGCCGCCGCCGGCCTTCCGGCAGTGCACCGCTGCCACCGGTCGCCGGCGCCGCGGCGCCGGCGGGGCTCGCCGCCACCGCCTTCCGCGGACCACCGAACGCGCTCCGGTGGTCCGTTTCTCCTGCTGTCTTCTCCAACGGTCCTCCCGGGACCCGACCTTCACTGCGAAGGGATTCAAACGCCATATCGGCCTGCTTCGTCGTCATCTGTTGATCCGCACATCGATAAACAAGCTGCGGAGGGTTGTCGGGCCGTGTTTGTTCAGCCCTCTTCCTCCGCGTTAGGTGTTATCAATTGGGAAATAATAAACACATGATTTTAACCATTGACGAGTGTATAATTTATCCAAAATAAATTATACGAACACCTTGCAATCAAAAAACCACGCACGAGAGTTTAAAAAATTAAATGCACGGCGTGACGATGTCGCGCATACTTGCCGCTCGATCCCGCATGGCGTGACGATGTCGCGCATCCTTGCCGCTCGATCCCGTGTGGCGTGACTATGCCGCGTCAATTTATTTCGATCCGCAACAACAAGAAAAACAAAAAGGGAGGGGGTCGGCCGTGTTTGTGCTGTCCGACCTCCTCCCGTTAACTGATATCATGCGGTCCAAAAATACGCGGATAAAAGACGAAAGAGAATCACGTATAGAAAACACGTAAAACCCCTACCTCGGTTCAAAGAGCGGAGTCGCGGAAAGCGGATTTGAAGACGATATTGGGGTGCGTCTGAGGAAGAAGCGGCGTCTCCTCACGTGTTGCGGTGAAGAGGAAGGAAGGTACGTCGTCGTTCTTCGTGGAAGGATGGTGTTCTTCGTCGGAGACCGATTCATTCTTCACGTTCTTCATCGTTGAAGAAGATGTTCTTCAAGCCTCCCCAAATCCTCCCAAGCAACAAAGGAACTAACCCAAAATAAATTAAGCCACACTTAATTTATTAACTCAACTTGTCTTTTGAAATTCAAGTGTTTGAATTTCAAAGACTCACATTAAACTCACACCATTAATGTCATAAGTTATTAACATAAGTTAACAATATTAATGGTGAGTTGAGGGGGTTAGAGGATATGAAGGGGTGGGGTTCGTGTGGGCCCCACCACCCTCATAACCTCCAAAGGGAGGTTGGGTAGTTACCCAACTTCCTTCCAAAGGATTAAACACTTAGAGTAAAATAAAAATTCTAGAATAATTATAAAATAAACTTCCACAATTTTTATCATCAACTCTTATGAAAACGCAACTCCGGAACAGGTGTTCCTAAGAAATTACCGGCACTGCGGTTCCATCGGTGCCCTCGGAATTCGATTCCGAGCACTGTTTCAAAAGATAGGAATTCCCGCTCGTTCGTTCACTGAACGTACCTGAGCTAAACTTCAGAAAATTATTCCAGGCACACCAGGCCTTGGAATCAGGCTCCGTCAAAAACCGCGTTCTTGTAAAATGTCAAAGAAAATTTAGAAAAAATTTTCCCTTGAATTTTACGGGTCTTTACGCTTTCTATCAATATGATAAGGAAACAAAAACAACGTTCATGTGTTAGTAAAACCTACTGACTCCATGAATGATGTATTTTATTTTCTATTTATGTATTTTATTTTCTATTTATATCATTAATATATTATTTTAAATATAAATATTAGGAATATGTATTATATTTATATATATTTTTACATTATTTAATTCATCATATAAGTATGAGTGCCCAAAATATAACTAATTAAGGCACATGCGAAAAAACTTATATTACCCGAAACAAAACCTTAAAATTGAATTGTTAATAAACAGGAAATACAATGTATTATATAAAATAATATATGGAATAACATATAAAAACATTTATCTTGGGTAAATGTATCAAAAACTGTTATTTATTATATAATAGTTTTGAATGAGTATGAATATAGTCAATAAATATGGTAAGGGGATTTCTAGTCTCACTTTTATTTTTTTAGATTTATACCTTATTCACCACTTGTCTATTTTGTGTCGTGTGCATATTGAACATGAACATATTATATTATAATTATCATTATATTTTTTTACATATCCATTTTGTTATCACACTTTTAGGGGGTTTATGATTCAAAAGCTTCCAAATTGGTAATGTAATTTTGTCTCATATTTATTTCTTTGAGACACATGCCATGTTATACACCTATATTAATCTATGAGGTGTATACACATCCCTTTGAAATGTTATATCATTAATATACTTCCGTTCATGATATTATATGATTCATGTAATTTAATTTTCTAACATTGTGATTATGATTGAATGTTACCAATTGGGAAGCTTTTATCATAATAATCTCATTGTTTGTCCAGGTTGTTTATGACTGTGCATTAATTGATGAAATATTGTGATCCATAACTCATGAAAACTCATGAATCTTATTAAACTATAGTGGAATATTATGAATTGATGTATTAGTTCCATTTTCAAATATTTTTTACTTAGGATAATAAATAAATATTTTGTAAAAATATGAGCTTATTTCTCTCTTCAGCCAAATGCATGTTTGATTCAAAAACCATGTTTTCTATAATGATTATAAATTGATCACATGATTCCATTTTAAATTAAAATTTATTTTAAAAATATCATAGTTTCCAAATAATCCTTTATAATTTTTAATCTATTTTCAAATAAAAATATTTTCAAAAAATATTTCATGTTTTAAAAATTAATTTTCATGGAAGGTAGGAATCTCAACACAAAAAACAAGAATGTCTTAAATTATTTTCCATCCAAGATAAAATCCCTCAGTGTTACTCATGACATTCCAATGAAATTATGAAAAGGTTACATTAAAATTATTTTTGTGAAAGGTTTATGTTTTGATGAATGATGGTTATGAAACTTGTTTATCTTCCATAGGTTATATACTTATAAAACCTGTAACTTTTCACTTGTTATTTTTTGATGAAATGATTCTGAAACCTATCCCTTTTTCCAAAGGTTAATACATGATTACATTCATAAGAAACTTATTTAATTTCCACGGTTATGATTTGATTTTTTATTATATAGTTTCACATGTATGTATGATTTCATTATGATAAGGGTGAGACCTTTATCTCCCACCAATTCATTAGTTAAATATTTATATATCATGAGATAATTATGGGAATCAAGTCAATGATCTTGATACACTATGGTGTATGGGGAAACTTGATCCACTATGGGAATATGGGAAACCCAATCCACTATGGGAAGATGGGGAGATCCAAAACCCTACAAGTAATGGAGCGAGACTGGGAATGGTGGTGTGTCCCTCCTAGTATATTAATTCCCCATGATGTTCCCTGATATGATGTGGTAATGCACTGTGACTTATAGGGAATGATATTGCATGCTTATTTTTCTTCCATAATTCTATGTCTTCTTCCTATGTTATGATTTAATGGATTATGTTCTTCATTCCCTTATAATTCATGTCTTCTAAAATGAACATATTTATTCAATGACTCTACTTTATGATCATTGATATGCAATGTATGATCTTATATTTTCATGATCATGTTTTCATATATTTATTATACTGATTATGACTATGTATCTCTTTTTATTTCCATTACTGATCTTCTAATCTCACCCATTTTTATGTTTCCTTTCACCATTTTATGATGATATATGTTATGTATGATAGAGAAAATGTCACTCACTTATGAACCAGTGTTTATGTCCATGATTCCAAAGGCACCATACTAATATGGTCTTTGGGAATTTGTTTGTGTAATGTACTATGTATTTTGAAAAGAGGATGTAACATTAGTGTATGTTATGTGAGAGTCTCTATATTCACATAATTCAAACATTTGGGGTAATTTACTAAATTATAAAAAATAAAATGAACATTCCTTTAATAATATAAAAAATAAATTTAGATTATTTTAATCTTTAATTAAATTAATATTATGTCTCATATTGTTCTATTTTATGCTGGCTATCCTATGGTTCCATAAAGAAGGTCTAAATACTTCTTTTCAAATGAACATATTTTGATAAGACGCAGTTTATCAAATGAAAAATCACATACTTATTTATATATTTAAATTACTTTTCAAATAAAATATATCTCAGTTTAATTTTCAAATATATGGATATTATATTTGCATCGTTATGGTTCTATAGATGTTATATTACTATAATATAAATATATAAGCTTAGTTTATCTTTTTTTAGCATGTTATCATTTGGATATGTTCTACCGCCTATGTGTGAAATAATATACCACCATTTTAATTTAAAACCTGTATGAATATAAAAACATTAATTACATTAATATTACATATTAAGGAGTAATTTTTATTTTTATTATGGTAATACATTTTTTGAAAGATTACATTATCATTTAAAATTAATTCATTGTTATAGATATGAATTGATGAAACATGTGTCTAACATATTACATTCTTATGAAGCATTCTAGTATCATTCATAAATTTTTCATACAATATTATAAATAATTAATAAAATATTATTCCACTATCTTAAAATTTATGGGAATGATCAAGTTTTTATTAGTTAATGACGATCACTATCTTTTTAATAGAACACTTAGTGGACAATCAAAACAACTTGCATCTTATGATTCAAAAAAACAGTAACTAACTAATATTAATGTACTATATAAATATAATTGAATAGTATAGAAGGTAATATATATGAATAATGTTATAAAATAATTTATTAAAATTATTATTCTAATTATATATTTGGTAACATGCTTTCATGGAGTCATGAGTAAAGTTAAGGGATTCCCCCTCAATCTTTACATACTTGAGATTATCGATTCCTAATAATATATTCAAAGAACATGTATTAATTATAGATATAGTACTCTCATTTTTTATAATATTTTAATTTTATAGATAAAAAAAATCTATTTCCGTACTCATTTATCAATATTTCACCGAAAATTATGTTTATAAGAAGGTTTTACATTTTCTCTCAATTTTTTGTCAAAAAACATTAAACTCCCATACCATATTGTTTATATTATATTATGGATTCCCTTATATATAGTTACATATTTTATTAACTTATATTTGTAATTAATGAAACATATTATATATGGTGTGAAATGGATCTTTTTATTCTCCGCCATTATATTTCCACTTGATTTATTTCTCTAACTATTTTCATTTATTTTTATTATAAATTATCCATTAAATATTTTCATATTTATTCGATGTTAATTTTATTTAATTTATTAGTTTTTTTATATATATATTTATTTATAAATTTTTTCCTTTATATTTTTATTATAAACAGATTCAAATATATATTCTTATTTGACCAAAAAATTCTAATAATCTTATATAGTATTTTTCATTAATTTCAATATCCATTAAATATTAAATTATCTAACATGGTATGTGATTTAATGGATGTATCCAATTTCTTTATTCTGATGGAGTATTTTTATGCCTTGTGTAGTTTTTTCTGAAAATAGTTTTATCATCATGGTATTATTATGTTATGATATATTAATGAATGTTTTTATGATATTATATCCCTAACATTTATAGTTTATCAATATGTGATGAGTGGTTCTAGATTTATATATCCCTCAAAAGATTTTTTTTATGATTAATATCTCATTTTATGTTTTTTTATGTTAAAAGGTAAAGTATCCTAATATATGTTATCATTGTAATGTTTTCCCACTATGTAGAGATGGTCTTGGATGTGAACCTCAATACACAATTGGTTTTTCTATAGTTATTATTCTGTTATGTTTTTATTCATTACCAGATTCCTATGACAGAATTCTAGTGCTATTATAAAATCTATATTTCATGCTTAATGATTTATGATCAATTTCATATTGTGTTTGATCCTTTTATGGTATGGTTATGTACAATTATAATGTTTTCATATCAACATGTATTTTTATGCCCACATATGATTGTCATTAGGGAAAATCATGTTTTACCTGATTGATATATCTTATAACTAACCCATTTATAATCATCAAAGGCAATTATTTTAATATAATATCATTCACTCAGAAATTTATAATAGTATTTGGTATTTCGAATCTATATGGGTATGATCTTTGAAAAAAATTCTTTTGTGGGGTTAATGAATTACTGTCAAATAAGATAGACATTTATCTATAAACCAAACACACTAATCAAAAACATTTCATGGTTTCTATTTTTATGATTATTTAATATATTTTTCTCTATCACATTGTATTATATATTTATGTTATGATTGGATTATCTATGACACCATGGGTACAAATGATGGAAACGTAAATAAATTAATTTTTGAAATTGTTTCAAAAATTATTTCCACTTTAAATTATTTTCCTTATTTTAAATATTTATAAATATATTTTAAAAAATTATATAACATATATATATATATATATATATGAAATTTAATATCAATTAAAACCAATCTCATGTTGTAATATTTAAACTACTTAATAAAAAAACAAAATATTATTAAAAATTAACTTCCCAAGAATAAATTTATTTGAATATATTAAAATCATATAAAATTTAATTGTAAAAAATTAATGCATGATTCATTTCAAACAATAATAATTTCATTAAAACCCAAAATTGTGGCATGCATTTCACCAATAAGAACATACTTAGATGAATATCATGATGTTTAAAAAGTCACTCATTCTGGGAAGAATAGTGAAATGAGACCTCCTTATGTCACATGATTTATCACTCTAATAGGAATAAATTTAATTTCAAAAATTTCAAACACAAATTATGTGGTTGTAAGAACCACCAGTGTTGAAATTACCATGGATTCCATATATTATTGAATAAAAAATTGTTGAAAATATAAAATTCATTTTCAGAGCCTCTATAGATTTTTTGTGAAAATGAAAACAATATAAATTGTTATTATCAATATCCATTGGTGTATCATGTTTAATGAGATTTTATTTCATAGCTTTTTGTGCAAAGATATACTACCTGATCAAAATTTAGGACCACTATGTATTTTAAATTATTTTACCAATGGTTGTTTTGGAAATTATCTATGGTTTATGTGATAATAGATCCTGATTTAGTTGGTTTTCATTCAATCCAACACCCATAAAAAGTTGTGTCATCTGGAAATACACATCAATACATTGTATGATCTTAGAACTCCCCTCATCAGATTTATAGATCATAAAATTCAATTGAGAGAGTTTCAAAACCATGAACCTAATTTCATGGATATCAGTGGTCAATGATATATAAATCCCTAGACTTATCTCTCATTTTTAGGATATAAATTGTTGATAAATATCATTGAAGATTATAGTTTACAAGACTAATATACCCCAAATTGGTTTTCCCAATCCTTCATTTGGTATATTAATATTATAATCCCTGATGATGGTTCCATGATTCATGGTTAACCCTCAATTCTATACACAACATTTATGTGTTATGGTTCCCAAATGAGTTGATTTTACATAAATTCCACCTAATAACATTAGATGATTTAACTATATACATGGTATGGGAACTGAATACCCCCTATTGAGGGATGAATAAAAATTTAACTATGATATGAACTTCACGATGGGAATATGGATTTTCATAGATCATTAAATTTCTAAATTCATTGATACACTTCACTATATAAAAAAAATAATTCATTGGAACCTTATTATAATCGTAGTTGTGACCATGTAACCCATAGTGATTCCATCTATATCCATATACCCAATAATGGAGACATATGTGGCCATATATCCCACACATGGTATATCCATGGTCAAGTATCTCAAATCAATATATATGTGTTTTCATTCCACATTGGCCACATAACACTGTTATATTACCATAATAATTAACTTATCTATAATAAAATCCTTATTTATATATGTTCTTCTCAAATACAATGAAATCCAATGATAATTTTTCAACCATATATTAATTGACATAATATGGTTTGTGGAAGGTCACCCCCATGTCATTATTGTTACTCTATTTGGATCAGAATGTGTGGTTAATTTTTTACCACATTTATAATAAGGATTTTTCATATTTAATATTGGTGGTGTAACTAATGATTCTAATTCATATATGATATTTAGGGTGGTATTTTTCATTCATTTTTTTTCATCCTGTATAAGCCCCACAACATTACTTGTGGCCAAATTGTCACCCTTCTGGGAAACATGTTCTTTGTGACATTCTTTGTTAAAACATCCAACACTGAATTTTATTTTTTCATGTCACATTATGGATATTGTAATGTTTTTACCCAAAAAGGTTTCCATGCTCCCAAAAAATATATAATACTTTGTTTCATGAAAAAATGTTCTCTAACTATTTCCCACATCCTATACATTTAGTAATTCATTCTTCAACCAACATATCAACATGATAGGTTTGACCTACAAGTGGGATAAAATTTTAAAGAAAAACACCATACCCTTCCACAATTTTTCAAGTGAACCTAGGAAATCAAGGCCTTAGATAAAAAATATAACCCATACATTCACACAGCCCATATGTTATGAAAAATTATAAAAATGGACACTCATTTTTATATCTATAACCAAACCTTATTTTTTTTATCCTTCTTTAAAGGGTCCTAGTCATTTATCATTAAATGGAAATTTAATGTAACGACCCAATGTTTTATATATAGAAATTCACTTCTTATAATGATTTAATATGGTATAAACACATATATAAAATAATATAAACTTTATAATTGATGAATTAATTACATAAGAAGTCTTTATAGAAGTTAAAGAACCTATACCGATGAAATAATAACATGAATCTAGGAATAGTAATATGGCCCTTATGAATAGTAAACTATCCAATTGAATAGAAACCTCACAAATGCATGTATAAATAAAATTTATCCATTTTATAAGTAAACGTATGATATAATTATATCATCGAATATGTAAATAGATATTTTAAACAATTCTTAATTAAGTGTTGGTATATTTGTAAGTAATAAATGTTGAATTACTTTGTTATGACTAATTTATTAATTTAAAATATTTTTTTTATAAAATTTATTTATAAATTAATATTTTTATGGATTATGATTATAAGATATTTTTATGAGACCTTAGTTATTTTCCAATGTGATATAAAATCCATAAAAATTTAAAATCTGTATTTATCGAGTAAATTCTGATTTTAATTACAAATTAAATTTAAAATATTTGGGAAATTATTTTCAAAAAAAGGAATTATTTTTCTAATTATAAAAATATAAAAATAATTAGGATGAATTTTTGGGATTTTCCAAATATACATGATGTTTTATCGAATTTTGAAATACAGTAATTTATAGTATAACTAAATAAATGAATATTTGAGTCTTTCTTGAGTCATGGATGATGTATGTAACCAATGTTTCAAAAAAAATTCACTAATTACTGTATTTAGTCTTAATATTAACAAATATTTCTTGTCTTGATCAAAATAAAAAAATCAATTATTAAAATATTCAAAAAACGCCCTCCTCATCAAGTATAAATACCACCCTCACTACCTATTCTACTCACACCTCTCAAGAAATTATACTTTCCAAAATTATGATTCAATATACTCCCAATCCCCTTAACCAAGACCATGATATTTTGGTCTTAAAAAATTTCTGAAATCAATCCTCTATGGAGGTTCTCAAGAAGAAGGAATCAAGAGGTAAAACCCTATTCTTTTTTCTTTCCATTTCTTTTCAAGTTACATTATTTACATTTTCTCTCATAAACAACGATAATCTTAATTTCATGAAAAATCGTGTATATTAATTATAATGAAATGTTATATTTTTTAATGGATAATCCTCTATCAACTCCCTTATACTCTATTTTTAATATTATGAATTAGAATGTTGTCTATAAGGTGATGATTTACAACATTCAACGAGGACATGATTTCATATTTCAATTATGTCTTAAAATATATACATGAAATAATTTTTTTGGTTGAACCATATTATAATATATGTATTATATTTTATTTAATGTTATTGAATAATTTAATACATATGATAATAATTTATAAAATAAGATGAGTTCATTATGATAAAAAACGCTACATTAATATACATGATTATCATTAAGGATTAATCTAATGAATAATCCACACTTCTAGAAAAAATGATGTTACAATATTATATAAGTTCATTAATAACATATATGTTCAGTTATTGAAATCTATCTTCATTCTATATAATTTTCCATACACATATACATGTAAACCAGATATGAAAACCATGGAAACTAACGCTTTTGAGAGATGACATTGAATTTCATATCCCATAAAAATGAAAATAAATGAAAATAATAAAATTATATATATAAAATTTTCTCTATTAATTAATTAATTGATTTAATTTTATTATTCAGGACATTAAGATCGAGTGAAGAATCGTTTTGGACATAAGTGAAGGGATTCTTCCCAAACCTCCATTATTTTTTCAGGTTACTCTTTCTCTATTCTTAACCAAATGAAATTATGTTTTCCTTTTATTTAAATATTATAAATTATGTTTATATGATTCAAAAACATGTATCAAGATCCATTTATAATTCTTTTCTGGAATATACATGTTTTTAAAAGGCCATATACTCAATTATTCCAGATAAGCAAGCCCGATTTAAGGGAACTTCACAAATTCTTACACATATTCAAGTGTGCTCCATAGACTGATAAAATCAACCATTATTTTCCTAAGATCACTAATTTTATCATGAAAAAGAAACCATTTTTCAATTACATTTTTATACAAAACAATTATCCCTTTTCTATTTTGAAGAATATTGAATGTTTTTCCTTAATCCTAACAAAAATGATTTATTTATAATGATTCTTAAACACTATATTCATTATATATTACATCACATATCAGGATATATTCCTATATTTTCTTATAAATGTAAATTTATGATTTAAATCCATCCTTTCGTGGAAACCACAATGATATTCCCTTTTTATGGCTTTGGACTTGATTTTGATATCCAATTCCTTCCATGAGTGACCCTTATATTTAGGTTTGATTTCATAAGTATGATTCATTATGAGGAAAACATACTCATTAACATGTTATGATGGTTTCCCCTAGATATCTCTCTAATTAATAGGGAAATGTTTAGTCTCGTTAGGTTTTTTGTGCAAGGGTCTTATTTGTTCGCCTTAACTCATTGTCTTCTATGTGCAATGAGCCTTGACTAGTGATTCACTATATACAACGATCCAGGAATCATGATCCTATATGAGAAATGATCCTTGACTCTTAATAATATCATGTTTTCAGTTTCTTCCAAATTACTATGAATCCATGATTATATGTTCCCATTTTATGATTCCTTATGTTTAATCGTGTTCAATGCCTTTATATATCCTTATGTTATGATTTCTAATCTAGGGGATAAGATTTATTTTCACATCTATTATTTTACTGGGCTTTTTATCTCATTCCTTTCTACATATTATCACTTATTTATCTTATCCTTATATAAGGACTCAATGGATGTTAGGAGTTCATAATAGATGATAATTAATGAAATGTTTTTTTCTATCCCATTGTTTTAGTTTTATGTACTTAGTCCTCCTAGACAATAGACATTATGATCCATGGATTGTAATTTTATGTTTAATTATGCTTAAAATCATGATATAATATGTAAAAAATACAATAGTTTCTATATTTATTATCAAAAGAAATGGTTTTTTATTTTCAAGAATACGAATAATGAACTTTAGAAAAAACCATAGGGTTAAGCCTAAGTATAAGGAAATATAACTTAATTTTGGTAGGTATATAGTAATTGGCTTTGTCATGAAAATACATCCATGTCTAGATAATACAAGTGTACAGGGTTCTGGAACATATATACATATTACTAACAACTATGTCAAGGTGTTCTGGGCTTGACTCGGGGTAACCTGGTACATGACAATGGGCCTTACTGTGCACCTAATTTGACACTCTAGGGGGATATGATTTTGTAAATTCATACTTCCATTATGTAAAATTATTAATGTGATAAAAAAATCCCAAAATAATATATTTTAGGAAACAAATCCTTGATAACCTAGATTAAAACCTAGAGAATTACAAGTTAAGATATTCCTTTCCTTTAAGATTTTATCCTTTTATGTTTAAGGACTCCTTTATATGGTTATTTTTTATGTATTCAAGATCCCTAATTAAAAATTATTTTTCTTAGATAATGTAGGGAAATAGAAGATAACATTTCAATAATTAATGTGATAGGCGATGTGAATATTTCCATAATGATATTCCAAATCTGATGGAAATAAGTGATCAAAACATCATGACATTACTTGTTCAACTAGATCATGTTATGAATAATACCATCAATAATGTGAAAAACCCTTCTTCTCCAAGTAAAGATAAATATTCCATCAAATAATTTATGTGGGAAAGTCCTGTGATGTTTAATATATCTTTTGGTCCCCTCCTCATGGAACAGTGGATTACCTCTATTGAAAATAAATTATATGTCCTACATTGCTTAGAATAAAAGAAAGTTGTGCTGGCAGCCTGACATTTTGATGGAAAAGTTTCTCATTTTTTAACACTGATCAAAAATATTAAGTACAACGAGGTAATTAATCCCATGGATTTGGAGGAATTCAATAAAATGTATTCTAATAAATATTTTCCCAGAACCCTATGTCTCAACATTGAAAGAGAGTACCTGATAAGGAGAATGAAGATTAGTTTATCAGAGCATATGAAGAAAAAATTACAAATCTATTAAGATATGACTCTATATTTGAAATGAAAATTGAATTAATGGTGGATCAATTTTTCAGACGACTAAAGATGAATCGAAAAAAATCTTTTTCGATTTAAGGCTTCGAAAGTTATGGGGAGATTGTCAGTTATGTCCTCAAGGTTAAAATGGAGATTAGAGACAGCAATGGTCTCATGGGCATGGTGAAAATAAGAAGAAAATAGAGTTTAATATGGATGGATCATAATATAAATAACATGATGGAAATAAAAATGAATATATCACATGTCAAAATAATTGGAAGAATCTTCCTCGAAACTATCTAAAGGGAAGCATGAAATGATTTAAACATGGAAGAATGGGTAATCACTCTATAAACAGCCAGAGGGATATGAAGAATACACATAACATGGATGAAGAAATTAATTTTCATATCAACACTCAACCAATAGATTAGTGTTTCAGCATTAATGAATATGGTCATTTTTTGAACCAATTCTCTAAGTCGAGGGTTGTTGGACAAAATAACAAAAACCTATAAGGAAACAATAAAGAGGTTATGTTCTCATTACTGCTGATGTGAAACCAGACAACAATGTGGTGATAGGTATGCTGGTAATTCATTCAAGATTAGTGAACATACTATTTCATTCTTGTTATACATATTCTTTCATACAATGAATGTTTAGTATAACTATTCAATCACATCCTCAAAATTTGGAGGTTGATTTATCTATTAGAATAGATAATGGGGAAATTATTCCATAAAAAGTAGATAAATCCCCATTGGTTAAAGTTTTTTGGATTGAACCTCCTATAATATCTTATCGTACATTATTTGTTAGTCATTTATGTTATATTGTTCATGGATTTACTATCTTTATATAAATACAACATCAAATGTCGAGAAAGGGAGATAACTCTTCACATAACCTAGAATCCTCCAATTCAATACAATTATAATGAGGAAGATGTGTCACATTCTCAATCACCATCTCATCTATGGATATTACATATTTAAAATCAATAATATCAAACTCAAATGATTTCTAAAAAGGGGATGATCATGCTAGAAGATATTCCCATCACAAGGGATTACACTATTGTGTTCCCTAAATAATTTCATGGTATTTACCCTAAATGAGAAGTTGAGTTCTTAATTGATCTTATTCTTGGATATCTGTGTATATCATAGAAAACATAAAGAATGACCACCATTGATCTAGATGAACTGAAGAAGTAGTTACATGAGAATATGGAAAGGGGCTTCATATTCTTGAGTGATTCACCATTGGCTGCGCTAGTCCTCTTTATCAAGAAGAAGGATGGATCAATGAATCTCTGCATCTATTATTATGATCTAAATAAAATCATGATAAAGAAAATGTATCCCATACAATGGATAGATTAATTTTTCGATAAGTTATGTTGGGCAATTTATTTCTCTAAGCTGGACCTTTGTTCAGGATATCACTAATTAAAGGTGAGAAAGGAATATATACCCATGAATACTTATCGAATGTGGTATGGAGACTATGAGATGATTGTGATTCCCATTTTAATCATGAATTATATAGGAATTTTCATGGATTTAATGAATATAATATTTAGATATTACCTCACAAAATTTTTTGTAGTCATTATCAATGACATTCTGATATACTTCCAAACCACAGTGGAACCTGAAGAGCAATTGAATGTTTTTCTAAAGACCTTGTGATGGGAGAACCTATATGTAAAGTACTGTAAATGATAGTTTTATATGGAGGAAGTATTTTTCATGGGGAATTTATCACTAGATAAGGGATATCTATAGACACATTGATGATGAAGGTAATCGAAGAGTGGACAAGGCAAACTCCTGTAATGGAGATTTGTATCATTAACGGTATAACATGGGATTAAATATTTTTTTTATAAATATCCCATGATTTTAATACCAAATAAAAATATTGAAAATGGAATAGAGTGATGTTTTTATGGACTCAACAGTGTGAGGAAAGTAATAAGGATCTCAAAAAGAGTCTTATCACTGGGCTAGTACTCACACTACCAAAAAGTAGAGAAACCATTTTGGCATTAAGTGATTATTCAAAGAAATGATTATGTTGTGTGATGATGATAAATAATTAGGTTATATAATATGCCTCGAGGAAATGAAAATATATGAGAAAAACTATCTGACATATGATATGGAATTTTTTGTTTTGATCTTTATGTTGAATATCTAACTGCATTATCTATATAGAGAGAAGTGAGAGATATATAATGACAATAAAAGTATAGAATATATATTCACAAATTAGTATCATAATAAGAACTAATGAATTTGATTAGGGATCATCAATGATTACTATAACTCAATGCACTACCATCTTAGTAAGGAAAATAAGATGGTGGATGCTCTATGTAGAAAGGAACTGACATCTTTGTTAATGATGAGAATTGAAAATGATCTAATATTATCAGTATTATAATAGATATACATGGGAATAATTAAGGTATGAACACCATAAATTCTTTCTCAAATTATTTCTCAACCATCCCTTGGGGAGAAAATAAAGCATGCTCAAACAAATTATGTAGAAATTGAGAAATGGTTGGAAGATATCCAAAATTGTAAATCCCTATTATTAAATATCGGTGAGGATAAAGTCATAAGATTTGGGTTACAAATATGTATACCATTTAATACATAGGAAAAGAATGTTATTCTAAATGACGCACATAGCTCAAACTTTTTTATTCACCTAGGGAGAACAAATATGTATCTAGATATTCGAGATAACTTTTGGTGTGATAATATGAAAAATTAGATCGTTAAATATACATCAATGTTTCTGGTTTTTCAGTAAGTGAAATATGAAAGTAAAAATTATAATGGAATGATGAAACCATTACCCATACCATCATGGAAATGGGAAAAAATCACCATGAAAATTTTCACTATACATTCAAAGACATCCTAGGAAACAATTATATATGGGTTATTATAGATCTTCTTAAAATAAAAGGAAACAATATCCAACTTGAGTGGACTTATCACTCGATCAACTTGCACGGATATACATCAAATAAGTTGTAAGGCTGTTTGGAGTACCACTATCTATTTTATTTTACCAAGATCTAATATTCACCTACATGTTCTAGAAAAGTCTCCATCATTCTCTATGAATTGAGATGAACATTAGTACGGCCTATCAAACCCAAACTAATGTCCAATCTAAGTGAACTATTCAGACATTGGAATACATGTTGAGATCATCTTTAATAGACTTCAAAAAAGGATGGGCCCATCATCTACCACTAGTTGAATTATCCCACAACAACAGTTTCTACTCAATCATCCTAATGACTCCATAAGAAGCCCTTTTTGGGAAATGGTGTGAAACAATGACATGCTATGAATAATTTAGTGAATGTAAGCTGATAGGTCTTAAAATGTTCAAAGAACTTGTGGGTTCCCACCACAACCCAAAAATAGTCTTTTATTTTAATTATATAATTCATCCTTTATCTTATTTTATTTTTTATTTGAGTGTGTGGAAACCCACTTTTAATTTTTTGATTGTTATTTAGAAATGGGATTTTTGGGCTTGGTATTATCTGATGTATAGGAATAGTACGGTTTGTGAATATTGTGACTTCGCCAATGTAACCAAGTTGTCTGAATACGTTTTAAAATAAAAAACATAAATTTAATACAACTAAAATGATGTTTAATAATAATAATAATAATAATATTATTATTATTCTAATTAAGTAATTATTATTATTATTATTATTTTTATATTATTATTATTATTATTATTATTATTATTATTATGAAATTTAATTTTAGGATTTAATAAAACCTAAATGGAATTCATTCTCTTCCCCCTCCATGTTGCGCGATGTCCTCCCCCCGTTGTCTTTGGCCGCTCATGATGCACCCTATAGCTTGACCTTCGTACACCAATCCACTAGTCTTATCTTCAGAGTTTTTCATGTTTCTTCTTGAATTCGGTGTGTTAAGACTTATCCTTCCCTATTCTCTCTATTTGTTGGTAATTTAGGTCTCTACACCAACCCATTATATTTGATAGAACCCCCTATGTTATCATTTGATCTGTTTTTAATATTTCATTCTGTTCTAAGGCATGCAGTGCCTCTCCCGGGACCCGTTCTTATGAGGTTAAATGTTCCCCATAAAAGGTGAAGGGGATTCACTTCATTTCAGTCTATCGTTGTCAATTATTGGTAGGGGTTTATACCGCTATTTTATTATTGACCCTCTAAAATTGGGTCATTGATTTTCTTAAGGATCATAGCATGTTTCATTTAGTTTGTGGGACTATTTGGTGTAGTTTTGAGTTTCTAGTCCAAGAGAGACCTGCCTATGTGTGAATAGGTAAGTCAATATATACATGTAGTATCCCCCATTATGTGTATATTAATCCATGTAATTTAATGTACATGTATGGGGTTAGGTGTGCCCATGTGTATATATAAAAATACATACGCAGGTGAGTCGAGACTGTTATATGCATATATGCATACCTGTAAGGTTCCCCATGCATATGTTCATGGGACATGTGAATGTGTGCATCGTGGATATGTGTCCTTGAATGTATTTGAAGAAATGTATGCTTAGTGGGGGAGCATAGGAATTTTGTTAGAAAACTCCAAGATCTGAAGTGGAGGGTTTGATTCCACCCTGAGGTGGGTTCTGTATGCCCTGACCTTTAATTTGAATTTACATTACAACTTGTTATATTATTAAATGTGTGTCTTCTATTATTATATGTAATGAATGGGAAATTTATATATATATATATATATCTGTGTGTGTGTGTTCATGAATAAATGTTTTTGGTTCTTGAAATGTGGTTTCTTAGAGGTTTTGAATATGAAATGGGTATTTCAAAAGATGTGTGGTCTTTCATTCTATTTTTTTTATAAAATTGTAGTGGCATTTTTTTTCAATGAAGCTCCAAAGTCATATCCAATTTTTTTTTGGGTGTGAATTCTTGGTAAAAGGATAGTTTGATTTTCATAAAAGGTATGCTTCATTGTAAGTGTAGTTTTAAGATTTCTTTAAAAATGTTATACCGTGGTTGTTTAGTTATGCTTTCAAACTATTTTTGAAACTTATAAATGTTAACTGATTATGTTTCTAAAATGAAAAGTGTTCCTTGTAAGTGACTTATACCATTTGGAACTTTAAGAATTATTTATGAAAAAGGAAAAACCCTCTTAATTATTTCCCTATTGATTTATAAAAATGATGTGTATGTAAAATGTATGAAATGTTATATGTTCCTAGTGAAGAGGCTTTACCAATGATGTGTGATTTTGAAAAAACGGGGACACTCTTAAGGGGGGAGTTCAGTGGTAAAAAATAGAATGTTTTTAGATAAATAAGGTGATGTGTGTGTGTTTTTACTTGTTGATGAAACTCACCAACATTTGAAATATAAAACATGGGAAACCTAGGAATATAGATGGGAAGACTAGGACTAGTATGCTAGATGATACAGAAGTGGATCATCCTGATTTTTTCTAGAAGGATTGATGCTACAACAAAAACTACACATTTGTGATGATTGGAAACCACTAGGTTATGAGTGTCTTCTATAATAGTCCACCGTGTATGAGAATTTAGTTGATTGTGGTTTCTATACCATGTTTCAATGTGGAAATTGGTCTCGGGTGTCCCATATTTTCATGTTACCTATACGGATTTCCCATGGTGCTCATTTTCAACATTATGCTTATGATGTAATTTCTATTTCAATTTTTTCATGCTTGTTCCTCTTTCATGAAAACCATATTTTAGTTTCAATTTCTCCCCTTTAATTTTGAAATGTTAATTCATGCTTAGATTATATTTTTAAAATGTATTGGGGGGGAAATTGTTTCCTTAAAAATGTAAACATGTTACTTGATTTTAAAAAGAATGGAAAATAATAATTTAATAGGTCATATTTTCTAACTAGCATGTATTGGGGTTCTTTTTAGCAGTAAGTATAAGTCCCAAACCTTAAACATTACTTAATCTTGAGATATTTCAAGAATACATGTTGAGGATCTTTTCTGGTTTAGAGTTTTATATAATTAGATCATAAATCATGCATTACATTCCACATTTAAACAAAGTGGTTACATAAAATACAGTATTCATTTTTCCCATCAACGGAAACAATTTAAAAAAAACATGGTTTCTTTCATGACACTTCCTTGATACTATCATCACATCATATACCTTTCCCTTGACCTATGAAAAACATTTCAAAAACTTGTGATGAGCATAAAAAGCTCAGTAAGGGATATAAAAATACGGAAAGGAAACATTAGTACATGTATACATAAGAATCAATGAAATCATATTTTACTCATAAAACATAATCACATTAACATACCTCATGAAATCATAAGATTTATGAATAACTCATAGAAATCATAAGATATAAAGGTAACTTGAGGCATTCATAACATTCTTACATAGGGAGTAACCCTCATGGTTACGTTTGGAATACTCATCACAGTATATTCCCTAAATCTCTTTAGAGAAACCTTAACATTTAACCCCTTCGCATTAACCAATGCATTGGAGAGCTATATCAGGCTCACCCGCCCTTAGTTTATCACGGAACCACCCGTCTTCATAACAATTCCCAAGAACCGTAACATAATCGTATCACATAAAACATTTATAAAGGAAACATAAAATTTCCACATTTCAATCACAAGATATCAATACAACACATTGATATAATAAAAATATTATGAAAACCATTTTCAATACCAAAATAAAAGAAAAGTAAAACATGGAATTTATTTTTTTCATTTTAAAAAAAAGTTATGGCTTGTAGAGGAAGCCGAAACTCAAATAATGGTCACGGCGGCAGAGAAGTCATTGTTGCCGCATACGTACGACAAAAAAAACATTCCCTTTTGTCGTTTAGTAAAATGATTCGTATAAAAAAGATTCCTTTTGAATATATGTAAAATTAAAAGGGGTTTATACACTATATAAAAGAAAGTTGTGTATAAAACAAAATATGCCTCAATGAAAGGAGATTGAGACGAAGTCCCATACCCCGGGTCCGACTTAACTCGATCGTTCTTTAACCTCCTGAATAATAAACTTGAGTTAATTTATACTTGCTTAAGAACCATTTTCAAGTTAATTATTCATTTTATATCACTTATTACCATGTTATGAACATTATGTAATTATTTATGTTAATAATGGTCATTTTTTCGATCATTGGTACTTGAGTCATAAATAAACTCTTTATAATTACAAGTTGTTCATGGGGTAAAATATTCATTATATCCAGAATTATATCCATGATGTAGATATCATATATATCATATATATCCATTATATACAAGAAGTTATAATATTACATAACATTTAGAGGTAAGAAATGAAATGCACCGTTCCTGGAGATGGTAAGCCGTACGCACGCATGAACGCTACTTCCATTTCTATTTCATATTTAATGGAATTAAAACATAATGATAAATAATTTTATTATAACTTAAGTATGTTATAATATATAATATCATTAAATCTATCCTTTATACTTACCACATATGGTATTAACGAATCAAATCACTTTGAGGGGGCGGTAGTTCGTACTTCCTAAAATAAAGATATCGCATTTACCCATAATGGGAACCATAAAGGTATTCCATAAATTAAAAAAATAAGCTTAAGTAAAAAATAAACATATTATATATCATATATAAATATAGTGACATCTTAATGTACACCTTTTAAGGTGTTATATGAGTGTTGAACAATCATCGTTTCACGAGGCAGAAATTCACCATCCACAGAAACAGTATGTTCTTTAACCATTAGATGTAGATGTGTGTAAGTGTAGCTAGAATAATTATTATAACAACATACTAGTATATTTAATATACTGTTTTTGTTACAAAATAAATGAATAAAAATAGTTTAGGAGGTTGGAGAAGCAAAATAAAACAAAAGAACACAAGTGAAGACATTACCTTTAAATCGGGTAACTCCCTTTAGTTTGAACCAAAAGGGTTTATTGAAGAGATTCCTGCCTAAGATAAGGCTTCTAGGTTTAGTATAGGGATATGGAGAGACAAAATGAGTAGATATTGGCCGAGCCAAAGGCTTGAGAGGTGTGCGTAAGGAGGTAGAGGTGGGGGCCTTTTATAAGAGGAGAGGAGGGGCACTCTTGGAAAGGTATAAAATGTTACATTATTTTCAGATGAGTTTCGGATTTTAAAGGTCCCAAATTGATTTATTTCGAGGATAAGGTGATAAGGGTTATAAATACACCCATCCAATAGGTTTTTGACATGTGAAGGTCTTAGATTTTACATTATCTTTTCATTTTATTTAAATCGTTAAATAATGAGGTAATCGCTGCATCATCATGGTGTCATTTATAATTTAATTTATTTAATGTGTCAAAATTATAAAACAAATACTATGATGTAGGAAATATTTTTATCTTTCCAATGAATATTTATAGTCCATGAGATCATTTGTGTAGACAAAATTAAATTTTTTTTACTCAGGTGATACATTCTTTGTTATATTTACTTTTTTAAAAAAATAAAAATTTAAAAAGTCATTATCACACAAAAGTGATTCCATAGGGTCCCCAAGTTTGACACAAGGAATCCCATGGTCGGCCATGACACAACCAATATTATTAGGACAAATTTTGGTATCATTTTTTATTATTATGATATTATTTTATTATCCTTAACTACCCGATTACTAATTAATCAAGATAATTAACGATAATTACTATCGTTACTATTCACAAAGTCCAAAAACAAAAGAGTCTTAATTACATAATTTGGACCTTCTGATTTCAAATATGGAATCCATTTTACTAAATTATAAACACAAAAATTTCAATAATTAATTTAAAAATAATTCCCGTTGTCAAAACAAATAGCGGGTTTTTTGAAACAATATCTATGAAAAGTTTGACATTAGTTTATGACCAATTCCAAAGTGAAATTAATTATAATGACCAATATTGGATTAAATGGTAAAAATATATTATATTTACACTATAAAACCAAATAAAAATATAATCTAACCATATAATTAAATTTGATGAAAAAACAGTTTTGATGTAAAATGCAGTATTTTTCACTATTCATTAAAAAAACGAACATTGTCAGAAAAATATCAAAAATTAACCCAAGGTAAATTTAAATGTCCCAATAATAAATAATAAGTTTATTTTGAAAAATAGAGCTTATAAAAGTTTCAAAAGTTATATTTAAAAATGGTTTTCCATCAAAAGGCGGTAAAACAATATTTTAAAAATATTAGAAAATTCTATTCTTATGATTGGATTTATTCTCATTTTAAGTCCTTAAAATACTATCTAATTCATAAATAGACATAAATAAGAATATATATTATTCATTACTTACTTGGGATGTTACATACTTCCCCCCTTTAGAAAATTGCATCCCCGCAATTTATTTACTTATCGAATAAGTGGGGGTTTTATCCCTTATTGCATTTTCAGATTCCCATGTTGCCTCTTCACTCATGTGGTTCTTCCACAAAACATTTAATTGATGAATCACATTATTCTGCAACACTTGATCATGTGGTTAAGAATATGGACTGGTAGATCTTCATAAGATAGATTCTCTTCCAACTGAACTACCTCTGGACTCAAAACATGAGATGGATCTGGCATGTACTTCCTTAACATTGAAACATGAAAAACATTGTATACCCGAGATAAACTCGGAGGTAAATCCAGTCGGTATGCAACTGATCCAACTCTCTCCAGAATTTCATATGGTCTAATGAACCTTGGACTCAACTTTCCTTTCTTACCAAATCACATCACACTTTTCCATGGTGATACTTTGAGAAAAACATGATCACCTACCTCAAAAGAGAGATCCTTCCTCCCGTTGTTCGCATAACTCTTCATCCTTCTCTAAGCTTTTCTCATGTGTCTCTATATTAGCTGAACTTTTTATACCAACTCTTCTACCAATTCCGGTCCCATAAACTTCCTTTCACCCACTTCATCACAGAAAAATGGAGTTCGACACCACTTTCCATATAATGCCTCAAATGGTGCCATCTGTATACTAGAATGAAAACTATTATTATAATAAAACTCAACCAATGAAAGATGTTGGTCCCAACTTCCCTGATAATCCATCGAACAAGAATGTAGCATATCCTCCAAATTCTGAATCGTTCTTTCTAACTGAACATATGATTGAGGAAAAAAAGCTGTACTAAAATTTAATCCAGTACCCAACGACTTCTGAAGGCCTTTCCAAAAGATAGAAGTAAACCTGGTATCACAATCAGATACAATGGAGAGAGGAAATCAATGCAACCTGAATATATCTTTAAGATACAAACGAGAAAGTTGATCTAGGGAAAAAGTATCTCGTATAGAAAGGAAATGAGAATATTTAGTCAAGTGATCAACAATAACCCAGATTACATTATTACCTTGAGGTGTCTTCGGCAATCCGACAACAAAGTCCATGGATATATTTTACCATTTCTACTCTGGTACTGGTAAAGTTTGAAGCATCTCTTTCGGTAAATGCCGCTCTACTTTAACCTATTGACAAGTCAAGCACTTCACAGTAAAATCAGCAATATATCTTTTCATTCCATCCCACCAGTAATACTCCCGAAGATCTCTATACATCTTAGTACTGCCTGGATGAACTGAAAACAGAGAACTATGAGCTTCAAATAATAACTCTCTCTTCAACTATGAATCACACAACACACACAATATCTTCCCAAATCTCAAAAAAAAATCATTATCAATGTTGAATTCAGGAAACTTACCCTTCTGAACCAGCTCTACCTTTTTCTGTAACTCACTGTCTTGCTTCTGTGCTTGCTTAATCCTATTTGATAAAGAAGATTTCACTGATACCTGAAACAAAACAGAAGTAAATCCTACACCAAAAACATCTATTTCAAATTTCATCAAATCCTTAACCAAAGGATCACGTTCCAAATGCAACATTGTTAACGAATCATTAATTTTTCGACTCAAAGCATCATCCACTTTTTTTTTCTTTTCCCTGATGGTAATGAATTGTACAATCATAATCCTTGATTAATTCTAGGAATCTCCACTGTCTCATGTTCAATTCTTTCTACGTGAATATATACTTTAAACTTTTATGATTAGTATATATTTCACACTTTACACCATACAAATGATGCCTCCAAATTTTCAAAGAAAAAACAACAGCAGCTAATTCCAAATCATGTGTAGGGTAATTTACATCATGAGTTTTCAACTGACGTGAAGCATAAGCAATTACCTGATCATTCTGCATTAGGATGCAACCAAGTCATTTTAATGAAGAATCACTGTAGATAACAATCTCACCATTCCTGGAAGGTAGTTCCAAAACTATAGAATTCACCAATCTTATTTTCAGTTTTTGAAAACAATCATCACATTCTTTTGTCCAGATAAACTTAACACCCTTCCGAGTTAGCTTTTTCATTGGACTAGATAACCAGGAAAAATTTCTAACAAACCTTCAGTAATAGCCTACCAAACCAAGGAAGATACGATTCTTAGTTACATTTGTGGGTCTTGGAAACTCTTAAACAACCTTTGTTTTTGTAGGATCAATAGTTATCCCATCTTTAAAAACAATGTAACCAAGGAAATAAATTTATTGCAACCAAAACTCACACTTGATGAATTTCCCATACAATTTATTTTCTTGTAAGGTTTTAAAAATAACCCTTAAATGTCTATCATGCTCCTCTTTACTTTTAGAAAACACCAAAATATCATCAATGAAAACAACCACAAACTTATCTATGAACTCATGGAAAATTCTATTCATAAGGTCCATGAATACAACAGGTGCATTGGTTATCCCAAAAGGAATAACTAAAAATTCATAATGGCCATATCTTGTATGAAACCCGGTCTTTAGAATATCTTCTTCCTTTACCTTCAGTTGATGGTACCCCGATCTCAGGTCAATCTTCGAAAAAAACTGATCTCCCTGGAGTTGATAAAACAAATCATCGATATGAGTAAAAGGATATTTGTTCTTAACAGTGATGTTATTCAAGGCTCTATAATCAATAAAAAGTCTCATTGAACCATATTTATTTTTAACAAATAAAATAGGGGCACCCCATGGTGATGTTCTAGGTGGAATGAAACTTTTCCCTAATAAATCTTGAAATTGCTCCTTCAACTCTAAAAGTTCAATTTGAGCCATTCGATAAGGGGGTTTTGAAATTGGCTTAGCACCGGGAACTAAGTAAACAGTAAACTCAACTTCCCGATCTGGTATTATTCCAGGAAACTCATCAGGAAAAACATCAGGATACTCATTTACCAATGGCACATCATTAATCTGAATAGTTCCTTTGTTTTCAACAATATGTGCAAGGTAACATTCATTTCCATCTTTTACAAGTTTCTCAGCCTCTTGATATGTTATCAACAGTAAGGTTTTATTCTTGTACAGAAACTGAAAGTCTTTCTGAAAAGAAACTTCTTTAGCTCTACAGTCAATCTTAGCATGGTAAATAGAGAGCCAATCCATACCCAGGATAACATCAAACTCTACTAGAGGTAAAACAATAAGGTTTTCAAGTAGGTTATTTCCACGCTGAAGGATTGGAAAATTCTTATAAATTATTTTTGCCTCAAAATTTCCCCCAGGTGTTTTTACCACAAGTTCAGGAGTCATTTATTGAGATGGTATTCCCATTTTACTAGAAAAGTTTTCATATATTAATGAATGTGTAGACCCTGAATCAAACAACACACTGACATAATCTCAAAAAACAAACAAAGTACCTGATACCACTTCATTTGATGGCCCAACATTTTTTGAAGTATTTGCAAAGGATTTCACCACCCTTTTCTACTTGTACTATAACTTCTTCCCATCACTCGATCTCTTTATCGTACACTCGTTTGCATAATGACCCATCTCATTGCACTTGAAACATTTCACTAACTGTAAATCAAATTTGGTCTTACCATCACCCTAATATTTTTCAGTGCAATCACGAGCCTTATGTCCCATCTTACCCCATCAGTAGAACTTTCCAGAATATAGAAGAAATTCCCCAACATGCCTTTTAACACATTTATCACAAACTGGAAACTTAGTTTTCTTACCATCAGACCTTTTTGAAGAATTATTCCCTTTCTCCTACCACCTCGGTCTCTTATTCTGTTGGTTGTTATAGAACACTTGATCATCGACAAACTCCATTTCCACCTTCTCAGCACATCAAGTAAGCTTTTCATAACTCTGAAACTCATGAGAAGCTAAAGCCCTTCGATATTTTGGCTTTAATCCTGAGTAAAAATGATTGATTTTACTATCAAGGTCTCGAATAAAATTTGGGGCATACCTTGCCAATCGAGTGAACCTTTCTTCATAAGAAACCACTGATTCTTCCTCTTAGATCAATTAAAAGAATTGTTTTTCCATCCTAAGTCGAACAACCTTAGGAAAATTTTTCTCAAGAAACATACCTTTGAATTCATCCCAGTCGAGAGCATCAATCTCATCAGTGTCCCTGATATTTTTAACCATCGACCACCACTAATCTTCTTCACCCACGAAACAGTAAATAGCAAGACTAACCTTTTGATTTTTTGAACACCCCATGACATCGAAAATCTATCCAGTTCTTTAATCCACCCTTCAGCTAGCACAAGGTCCAATGATCCTCTGAATGATGGGGGGTGTTGCCTCATGACATGTTCCACCACTAACGTGTTCCTCTACGGTTGATCTGGCTGATATCATGAATGGATAACACAACCATTTATTGCTTGAGTCAACTGCGCCATTACTACAAAAAACTGTTCAGTTCTAATTCCGACCATATCAGGATGCTGATTCAGAAGGTCATTTCCTTCTGTATGCCTTCCTAGCACTACTTCCTTGTTTCCTCTGCGGAAAACCATTCTGAAAAAACATGTCTTAGATGAAGCAACATGGTAATATTCAAATGCTATATCATTTCATTTTGACCACTACTTGAGGGTTTTCAAGGATGATATCCCATACTTGTCTTCCTAATGTCTCAAAGGACACAATGAGTTCCTTGTGAAGCCCTTTGGTGTAAACAAGTCCCCCAAATTTTTCATAGAATTGGTGGACATGGTTTTTCATCCATACATGGACCAATTTATTATTGAATTCATTTATAACATATTCATATACTCATGGGAGGAGGATGAAAAGAGCTTGAGGATGGTTATTTACTTTATTTGATATCATTAGAAATACATAAATCTCTCGAAGTTCTAGTTTTGGATTTATGAGGTTTACAATTCAGGTAATGTCATTTCTGCTCATGGTTTATCTATTGATCTCGAAAAGATTGATGTAAGTATTTCTTGGGATCCACCTAAGAACGTGTTAGAGTATTGGATCATTCATGGTTTGGTAGTGTATTACAAAAGGATTGAGGATGAATTCTCTTGAATCACAACAAATTTGACCCCATGATGGGGAAAGGGTGGTCATTTACCTAGTATTATTAGTTCTAGATGGCCTTTCAAGAGTTAAGGTGGAGTCTAATGAGTTTTCCAGTGTTTTTACTATAATAAAAAGGTTTTTATTTTGATGTGTATAGTGATTCCTCCGGAGCAGGGATCACATGCGTGTTAATGCAATGTCTGGAATTCATTGCATACTGGTTGAGTTGGTTTAATACCCTAAGATCATAGCTGTTATACTCACAACATGGAGCAGGCTGCGGATGTCTTATGCATGAAGATATGGAATCAATATCCTCTTGGAGATCACATTTTCCTTGACTCACCCCAACAAAGACACAGGTACATCTTCTCCAATAGAGACTTGAAGGTGATACAGCGATGCAGGTTTGAGTTCCTGGAGAAGTGTGACATTGAGATAGTCTATATTCTTGGGAAGGGAATAATTTTAACATATTCTAATAATATGAAGTCCCAGGTTATCAATGTTCAAGAGGGTTTATATAATTTAGATTCTCTAATAGTGGCCCTAGTAGAGCTGGAGGGAAGAACTTTTATTCAGTAAATGGTGTTGACTATTTCACTTGTCGAGTGTGTGCGAGATTCCCATTTGGGAGATATAAAATTTGTGGTCCTACATAATTTGTTATCCATAGAAGATGAAACATATAGATACTCTAAATGAGGGAATCACATAATTTTGTTCCAGGTGAGAACAGTTATTCCAGTCATGATGTGGGTGGAGGTGATGTGGGAGTTCCAAACTCCTCCCATATCTGTATATATCAATGTGGGAAATATTTAAAGATATATTCACGATATTTATTTTGGTCTATAATTAGATGAAGAATAACTAATTTTTTTCTTTCGTGCATCACTTTTCAAAAGGTCAAATATCATCACCATGTTCCAGTAATTTTGTTGTAGCCCCTTGAGATCCAATAGTAGAATTTCGATAAAAAAATCCATGAATATTTTCACAGGTCTACCATGCAAAACTAAAATCCATGATACCATTTGGGTGAGAGTTGATCGATTACCTAATTTTTCACCTTTAATTTCTATTTGATAGCATATTTCAGTGGGTAGTTTAGTTCAGTTTTGTGTACTAGATATCATTATCCTTCATAGGGTACCCTCAACAATTGTCTACAATATTGATGTGAGGTTTGCATCATGATTTTGGAGAGGTATTTTGGAGGAATTAGAGACCTATATTTGGAATATTATATATTTTCAACCTATACCGATGGGTATACCGAGAACACTATCTAGGTGATAGAGGATATGTTGATGGTTTCATGTTGGACTATAACCACAATTGGGAGGATCACCTTCCCTTGGAAGAGTTTGCAATCAACAACATCTATCACTCTACCATCATCATAAAACCTTTTCGACCATGTATGGTAGGACCTTATTATCACCCTTGTTCTTGATAGATATTGGTGAGACATCTCTTGTGGTCCTAGAGTTAGTGTAGGTGATGATGAAGAAAGTGAAGGTCATTTAGGAATGGATGAGGAAAACCCAAAACAGATAGAAATATTAAGTAGATCACCATTGTAGGAACTTGCATTTCGATCAATGAGATCACAACATATTGAGAGCCTCCCCATGATTAGGATTTTATATATTCTTATAGGGATTCAATCTATCAATGAGGTTCATTTGTCCATTCAAGATCATGGAGAGGGTTGGAAAGGATTCCTATAGCCTTAACCTAACCCCACAACAGGAGCAGGTACATGAAGTCTTCCACATGTCATAGATGAAGAGATACATTCATAACCCTAGATATGTCATTGACTAGGGGGAGATGGACATCGACGATAGAGAAAAAATTGAGGAGAACCCACTAAAAATTAATAATTGATAGAAGAGGAACCTACATGGATGGACCAACCCTTTGGTTCACATGTTGTGGTATCATGGAAATGGGTAGTGGGTTGTTGGGAGCAGGATAACCATGTGCGGGATTAGTTTACTATGTTTTTTTTTTTCAATTTTTTCTTTTTAGGTATAAATATATTGAAGGAGGGAACATCACAATGACTTTTGTTTTTATTTCATGATATAAATATATATATATATATATATATATATATATATATATATATCTAGAGTTAGGTGCTGAATCGACTTGTGATTATGACGCCCGGTGTTCCTTGAATTTATATTATAAAAATATTAATGATATTTTATATTGTGTGTGCATATATTTTAAAAAAAATGGGATAACTCTTAAATGGTTGACTGGATAAAAAATATGAGGTTACAATTGAGTCCATAATGTGGTGCTTTCCCTAGCTGTGACATAAAATGAGTTAACATTGGATGATTGGACCCATCATTCGTTAGTGGTGAATTTAATAAATGAATTAAATAATTATTTAATTAAATATCTTATCTAGTGTGGTGGATATGTTTATTAAAAAATCTCCCTAAAAAACATTGATAGGGTCAGCTCAGAATTTCTGGAATCAATGGTGATATCTCTTTCCTAATCCCATTGAAAAATGATGATGAAACCCCAGTATCGAGTAGGGAGACAAAAAACATAACATCTCCT
Source organism: Viscum album (assembly GCA_963277665.1). Classification (NCBI taxonomy): domain Eukaryota; kingdom Viridiplantae; phylum Streptophyta; class Magnoliopsida; order Santalales; family Viscaceae; genus Viscum; species Viscum album. Next base: position 271,739,153 of record OY728145.1, on the reverse strand, counting down.
CCAAAATAACATTTGAACATGTTCTTACTTAAAGAAATAAATGGAAATTGATGTATGAATCTTCATTTGGTGTTTTTATTTCCTTTTATTGAATATTTGAGTAGATACACTCTTTTTCTTCGATCTGTGCCACCTTTGGCATTTTCATGAGACTATGTATTGGATTTAAGTTATTTATAATACGTTTTCTAACCCTTGTATTCATGTTCTTTATTGTTGGCCAAGAGATATTGTCCAACTATGTATAAACACAGATTTTTAGTGCCTCCCTTCCTTGATTCATCATGTTCTTCACTTGTTGCATCCCCGCAGTCCCGACACGACTATTCCGGGTGGTATCGAGATCGATCGGACCCCCAATTTCACATAGAATTAGGGAAATGACAATGGTTTGTTGAGTCGATCATAGTTCAGGGTCATTTTCAAGGTGAACATGGCCAATTTGGTGTTCAATCTTCAAGATCATCATGAACGAAGGTGTGGTGGCTTGAATAAGGGATGAAGAAACCCGCCCATGGAAGCAGAGTTTATTTCGATAGAATATCATCCATGATACATGAATCACACAAAACTATGTGTGTTTTAATATGATTAAAGATGATATTATAGTGGTTGGATAATAATCATCAATGATGATCATATCTAGTTTTTCTATAAAAACCCTCACAACACACCATGTTCTGTGATGAACACACAACATGAAGAACCCATCGGTTGTGGTGTTGGGGTTTTGAAAATACTAAGGATAATACATCATGTGGTCAACCTTACACATCATGTACCCCTTCCCCATAAGAAATACCAATGTGACATGTCACATGGATGGGAACCCATGTGGAGGTACATGGGGTCAAGTACACAACTGTGTACTTCAGTACATGGAAATAGCGAGAAGAACAAGGAATTGGTCCTAGATAGCTAGGACACATTGTGTGGTCCACCTATACGTTGGGTATGACTACACGGATAGGAACTCATGTGCTACCTAGGGACATGGGAAGGTTGGAAATTAGGTCCACATGCTATGTGGGTCCCATCACAGGTTGTGTACCCCTTGAGATATTTCAAGAAATTTTCTTATGTTAGTACATCCTTTGTTTGGACTTGGATTTTGGATCATGAGTAGCCTATCTGAAAAATACTTCTTCTTGAAGATGTTGGTTCCATAATTAATGGATTTCAAGATATGATGTGGAAGGTTCCTAGAACATAACCTTATGAGGTGATTGAAGATGATAGAAGTAGTGAGATTGTATCATCAGAGATAGATTTTCAAGTGAAACCCTCTAGTTGGGTTGGGCATTGGTCCTTGATGACTTCTAGTGTGGAACCCTTTAGTTTGGATGGGAATGGGTCCTCTACCAACTCCTGAGTGGAACCCTCATTTCTTACAAGTGCAGGGATCATCAATGAATTTGAGTGGAACCCTCCATAAAAACTAGGCAATGGTCCATGAAATACTGAGTGGAGCCCTCATGCGTACCAGGACATGGGTCCTCCATGACTCCAAGTGGAACCTTCCAACTGAGCTGGGAATTGATCCTCAACCTTTGGACAAGAACCCTTCTGCAAGGCTATGAATGGGTCCTTTATTGACTAACAGTGTGGCGCCCTCTTGGCATATCACATCATGGGTCATCTTCCTAGAGATTTCATACCCCTAACTGTGTGATATATTTATGAGGCATAGTTTTACATAGCCTTAGACACATAAGAAATGGGAGTGTTTTCCCCACTATGTCACATTTTTTATACTGGACCCAAAACCATGTGGGAAATTCAGTGTTGACCAAAGAGGAAATTATCATGGTATGGAGAATGCTTTCCATAAACATGTGTTTTTAGGGAAGACACATGGGATGTTGAGAATAATTTATGGACTTTTTTAACTATAGGATACCACTTTTTTGGAGGAGCTATGAGATAGATATCCCCTTACACTCTTGGTTTGGGTTTCTTTGACTGAGAAAATATATCTATATCTATATATATATATTAATTGTTCTAGATTCACACATCATATTTGGATAATCCATTTTTTTGGCAGAGATGAAGACTCATGGGGTATGCTACATGATTTATATTTATAGCATCTCGTGTTTGGATGAGTCTAAACACCTAATATAGGTGGATAAGTCTCTATGGGTAGTTCACCTACACACCATGTTTATCCCCTTGTTTTTGGTTGAGAATACTTTCACTCTTGGTTTGTTTTGAGATTTAACCCTTCATTGTACCTTTTTTCACCTGCAATTTAACTCTTATATAATTTCTCTTAATGTTCTCCCTTCAATTTTTTGGCTGACCAACTAGGAATGATTTTATTCACCCATACATGGGCTTTGACCGACAATGTTGTGTTATATGTAAAAGACATGTAGCTCGACCATGTGAAAATAGGATCTTAGGTATACTAAGTTCCTGGACTACTTATGGTGGTTATATATTGGAATTCTAGTGCTGGGATCTCTTTTATCAGTTTAATTTTCCATTTTATGGTTGAGATGTATTTATGATTGGGAATTAATTTTTTCACATTACACTTTAGTTTACACTTCCATAATCTTGTACATCCTAGAGTTCCATGCATTCTTGGTTTAATTTATAATAGTGTTGCATCCTTTATTCTTTTCCTCCGTACTTTTTAATTTAGCGGGATGTGGGTGCGTGTACAGGTTCTTAGTAAAAGGCCTCCCAGAATTAGTTCTTCCTTCAGTGGTTGTCACCAACACCTATACTATGAATGTGGTCTAGGTGTATTTGTATCTCGTGCTCTGGAATGGGTCAGGTCATAACACATGTATACACTAAGACTGAATGAGATCATGTATTTCAATTGCGGCATGTTTTGGGAATTCTGAGGGATCACCAATATTATGATAAACTACCAAAGTGCTAATTCTAGATCCATAAAGTTTTTTTATTTGGACTTGTGATATCTAAATGTGGTACAAAATTTAACCTAAAATATATAATGATGTTATATCCTCATAAGAGCCATGGAACATCTTTTATATATATTGATTGTTTAGTTTTTTGGGATATTATTAGATATTTCTAATGGAATTATTGAACCTTGCATCTCCTTCATATACACTTAAAAAATTGGGTTGGGTTCCTGAGGGAATAAACTTTTTAGGAACCCTTTTATGAGCTGATATATAATTTAATATCAACACAAATTCTGACTTTATAGTAGTCTAGATATAGATATGTTGTTATTCTGACTCTTCATGTTCTGGTTAGGTTATGTTATTATGTAAGTAGATCATGTAGTGGATTATAACTTATATTATATGTGGCCTTATGAGAGGAATTACCCAACATAGAACATATAACATACATTGATTCTAAATTCCCTAAAAATTTAATATATATTTTATTTTTGGGATTTTTTTTCTTTACTTTTACCAAAAACATTTGTGTTATATATTTTCTCAAAAATATTTGAACCACCAGTAGAGGAGATGGGTGGAGTACATACATTCAATCAACATTGAGATTTCCTATAAAACAATAAATGTTAACTTCATGGATAATTCAATTAGTAGGAATATTCCTTCTCTTTATATGAATGAATCTAACGATGGGTATAATATTATCGGGTTTCATCGATATTATCATGGGATTCATGGAAGTATATTCTAATAATGTTTAGTCATGTGTTTATATAACATATAATCATCACAAGATGATTCATCCATAGAATTAGAAGGATAATGTGTTTTGGATTATCAAATATTATTTATATACTAGGGAATCCATCTATGAGTGGTATATTTCCTCAAAGCATATAATTTTCTTCATGAGCTGATATTTTTCCTTTCGTCTCTAATAAATACTATTTTGATATAATGAAAATATTCATTGTAGTATTTAGACACAATCCCCAAAATTATTTTCTATAATATGACAAACTATTTTTTGTGTTATAGTAAGAAATGATACACATATAAAATTTATCTCATTGTTATATTATCCAAAAGAATAAGTGTGTGCATCAAAAGCCTTGTGGATTACTTCAAAATATGCCATCCATCCATCCAACGGCCCGAAGGCCATCATTTATTATTGATTTTGATAATCCACCTTTCAAGGGGTGAAGTGGAACACTTACAATGACCATAGACACAATTATTACATGTCCTGTAGGCCTTAGAGGAATTCATTGCCCATAGGCTTCAAAAATTACATACAACCTGGACTAACTACTTGGAAATGTTCCTCCCCAACATCAGAATCTATATATTCCAAAATTTAATTTGAATAAAATTATAATAGATTTTTAGTGGTTTATCTCAAACTCATTGAGTTAATAATTTCATCTGGGTGGTGATCAATCAGTTTACAAAATATTATCATTCCATAATGATCCATGAAACCACTAAAGTAAAGTAACTGTTAATGTTTTTCATTTATGATATTATAAGGTTTAATGGAGTCCCTATAGATATTTTCCCATATAGGGACCCTCGTTTCACCTATGAGTTTTGGAAGGGCCTTCAGTAAGAAATGGGAAAACATTTTAGGTTGATAAAAAACTATCATCATCAAATAGGAAGACAAACAAAGTATGCTAATCATATTTTGAATGATATTTTATATGCATGTGTCTTAGATTTTGAAGCGTCATGGGATATTTATATGGTTCTGGTTGAAGACTGATATCAATAGTTACCATCTGACAATAAAAATAAAAACTTTTAAGACTATCTATGACCATATTTATTGTTCTCCCCTTTGTTGATATAAGGTTATGGAATCCCACTTGGTCAGACTGATCTTGGTTAAAGAGATAAAGACAAATATTATTTTGGTTAATCAGTGTTTGGTAATGAATTATATCAGATATAAGTTTTATTTAGATCAATTTAGTTTTACCTAGGAGTTTTTTAATTGGTGATCATTCATTCTTTAATTTCACTTCCTAGTTGAATAACTAATGTCTTTTAATGCAGATAAATGTCACTACTAAGTATATGAGACTATTTGAGAACATGGAACGAATTGGTGTCTTATCACATGGTTTTACCAAAAACAATATCTTTGATCCATGATTGTTTTCATTTTTTATCACTCACAATGATTTGACTACGCATACCACATCATCCAAATTGAGAAGACATTAATTTATATCTTAAACTTTCAAAGACTGAACAACCAATTTAAGTTGTTGATTCTCAAGTAAATATTCTACATTTTAATTTTATGTCTCTTATTTCCATCATCTTGAATCATGGTTATGATTATGAAAATTCATTGGAAAATGAGTATTTAATGAGTGAGACATGTCCTTAAAATTGTTTTGGAAAAAATTTATTGACATATCATTATGGGGAAAATGTAATATTGCGGAGAGACTTATAACATCTTCATGTCACTTACAGGTAGTGCGCTATTCATTTTATTCTTTTTTTGCTCCCTTATTTCATTTTTTCATGCTTTTCCCCTTGATTTGGTTGGTTTTGATTGGAATGAATGTTCATGGGTGAGGTTTTGTTTCTTATTTGACTGTTCTAGATATGCCTTGTGTTGTTTGAATAAGAGTGGAAAATGAACTGTATCTAGAAGGGCTATAGGTAATCCATGGACTAGTTGGCAAATGATATTGGCCATCTATTAGAATTCTAGAAGTGGGGGTTTCCTATACGAACTCCCACTAAATAGATTGTAAGAGACCACTGGTTAGTTGTAGGATGCCAATCGGCTCCTAGATTGGTTTACCAGTAGCTTATGCACATCTATTTAATCCACTGGCTGACCAGTGACCTCAACTAGATCACTTCTGGTGGTATTCTAGACTACTGAAGTGAATGGTGTTTTCATATTTATATTACCTAATATTCCTATTTATATTATATATTAATACCCTTACACATAAATTCTATAAATTTAATATAGAGACTCTCTTGGGGGTGTTCTAGGCTCTCTCAACTAAATTCCATTTCTAGATCAAAGTGCCAAGTGAGAAAGTGTTCATATATTGTTAAATTGGTATTTTTTTTCCTATATATCCTAATTATTCAAATTCCCAATGTTTCTAAAGAGGTTTTTATTATTCAATGGTGTGAATTATTGATCAAGGATTCTAATATAAATTCAATTTACATTTTTTTTGACTTGAGGGGTGTTGATAACATCTAGAATCGTCCTGGTGTGTTGATCAAGAATTAGTGTGTTAAGTGTTATATTTAGCCTTAATTGTTCTATATGATGTCATTTTCAATAATTATGAATGCGAATTCATGATCTAGTAGCCCTTATCAATTTATATGTGCCTCTAATTTACTCAGATTATTGATAACCATAGGTATTAAAAATTCCAAGTGATTGAAGGTAGCTGGTTTCATAACATGCACTTATCTTTTGAAACATGATTACCCACTCTTTGAAATGGATTTATTTAATTATGTTAAATCATAAAACATTTTTTAATAAAAGATAATGGATTTGAATATGATATTGAAAATGATTTTATCAATAAATGTAGTTTATGAAAATGATAAAAAATTCATGAATTGTATGGTTTCAAAGATGAAATTACCCCATATGATATTAATGTGTTATTTATCAAGGATGAACTCTTTACCTATATACCAGTTCATCTAGAATAATGTATAGAGTAATTTTACTATGTTGTGGAAAGGAGTCACTCTCGAGAGTGTAATATTCCCCATCGATCTATTCTGGTAGTTTAATATGCACACTTGGTTTCCTAATACTCAATAAAATATAAATATGGTCCTCATTGAACTAGAATTGTTTATAATCATGGTTTGGTTTTATCTATTGGGTATCATTGATATGAAATATTGGTCTTTGTGTTCAAATTATTTGGAAAATAAATCATGATCTACTATATTATGAAGGGGTTGTTTTATCCATACATTTTGTTTTATTGTTACACATTATTTTTTTTAAATAGCTTATCATAATTGGATTATTTTATAAAGTATTATTATGTGTCATTTTTTGGATCCCACTGGGATCATTTTATCACACCTTGAATACACTATTGGGTGTATGCAGATCATGTTATATCTGATGCAGGTAAGGGTGGGGTGTCATAGGGAGATTTGGAATTTTGTTGTGTGGGTGTGAGCATTTGGAGATGAAATATTTTCACAAAGTGTTGGAATTTAATGATTTTTTATTACATTAATTTTTTATGTATCATGGAACTTTTTTGTACTATTGATTGTACATGTTTTTTTATCTTGTTTTTCAAATACTAAGATACTCTATTTCATTGTCACTTTATTTTTATGTATTTGAGAAAAAATAATTCCTAATGTTATTTCCTTATTCCTAGTAACCTTTCAACATATTTTGGGGATTGAGAATTATCTTCTGGCCATTTTAGGATGAGTTCAGGATACTGTGGTTTTGGATATTCTAGGTTGGTTCATGACAAAATTTTTAAAGAGGGTTTTTATGTGCACTGGATCCAAGAGTTTCAATCTAGGGATTCATATTCGTCATGTTAACACCACCTTTGAAAGGATCATATGAATGATATTAATATTGTTTTATATATTTTTTGGGTCAAATGATTATTCCATGGGAGTTATAAAAATAGTTTTTTAAGAGAAATTATAAATTCCCCCTTTTTGATTATTAAATCAATTAAAAAAAATTTACAAGTAAATTTAATTATATATAATTCTATTATTGAAATGAAACAATAACATAATTCCCCCCATAATACCATATATTTAGATAATTTGGTCCTTCATAATCATCCTATATGAAAATATTTTAGCATAGATCATATAGGTTGTTAAATCAATTCATACCAGAATAATTTATAATACAATGGATGAGTATGAAATTATTTCATTATAATATTATTATAACTATAATGATATAATAGAAATATGGTATTAGGTAGATAAATACTATATAATTAGGTATAGGATGTTATGATAAATATAAAATAAACAAATGATGGTGTTGCATAATTTGTAAACAAATTACATACTTTTGAAACCTTCATTGGTTTTGAATTTCTTGGAGATCCTTCTTGTGACCATTGGACTCCAAACAAGGGGGTATTTTTAGGGGGATCAGATTTTAGTTGTTTGAGATTATTCTGAAAAAATTGGTTTGGATTGGATCTTGTGGAAGAGGGATCCCTTTATAGGTGAGTTTGAGTAAAATATTTACAAATATACTTTTCATAGTGTTTAAGAAATGAAATATTATAATAAATTGGATCTAAAAATTTATATTCTATAATTTATAGTTTCTTATTCCGTCATTCATATATAATAGGTATATTTTTTAAGGATATTCTATGAAATTAATCCATATTTTAACTCTTTTACCTCATTTTCCCCATTACCAAGGTAACTTAATTTTCACCACTATAAATTACTATTTACCTGATTGTAAAATTGATCATGTTACTTAATTTTGAAATTATGATTCCAAATATTAAGTCAATTTTATTATTTTTCTGTCAAAAAGTGATAAAAACTATTTTTGAAATAAAATCCTATAACACCTAAACATATTTTTTTTTGGAAAATTTCTTGCTAACCATTATATGAATTTGTTATTATAACTTTAAAATTACTAATAATTATAATAATTTTAATTTATTAAATTAAATATATGATAATTAATTTTTTAATTTCATTATTTAGTAGTTATGAATTTAATTTTATGTATGAAAACACATAATTTATATATATATTATATATATTATATTATGAGCTATGAATTAATATAATTTTATTTTATTCATGAACGATTTATTATGTGTTATTTATTTTATAATTATATAATTTCCAAAATATTATTAAAATATATCTAAAGGTTGGATCACAATATTCCAATTGGATACATGTAAACAAAATGAACATATATCTATCAGTTATATATCAAATAGACACATTAATAGTAATATTACCTTTTCAATTCCTATAGAAAAAATTATATACTTTGTTAAAATAACTAATTATTTTCTACCTCATAATTATTAACATGTTATTAAAATTTTTAATTCCGTCCATAGTCATACCTGATGGTATGATCTTAATGTGAGACTAGAAGTTTTAACACATAAATCATGTTTTAGTTTTATTTACATGTGATTTTATTCGTATTATAATTTTTTTAATTATGTTTAATTTATATTTCTTATATAATATTATTTTATATTGTAATATTCTATATTAATAAATTATTATATTTTTTTAGTTTGGTGTTCCGTATAGAACAAGTTATTAAGGTTGTTGAAGGAAACGATATACTAAAAATGAGTTATTACACATTGGTAGATTTCCTTATCAGCTATATCATATGATATAATTTACAATCCTAGTTTATGATGTTATGGGATATGAGAGGTTATCCTAGTCCACTGTGTTATATGGAATTTTGTTTTAGCAATGTATATTATATTCCGATGGTCTTTGTTGAGAGACTTTACTTATTCATATGATATCTTATGTATGTTTCACATTTTTATGATCAATTTTTATCTTTAGATGGTTCAAAATAAACTTCATATGATTTCATTACACTTATTAAATGTGCATTGATTTTTCTTTCGTACTTATATGTTCATTTTTTGCTCACTAATTTTTCATATTCTTTATGATAAATTTTGTTTCCCAGATTGATAGATCATCAGTTTCATACCTTTTTGGGATAATACCTCATCCTTTTTTTAAGTATCTCATATGAATTTAATATGTATATATACAAAAAAGAGGGAAGCACGTGTGATGAATTTTATATAGGAAATTTATGTTTTACTGTATAATAAGATGAATAAAAAGATCCTCTAAAAATACACTTAACATTTGGGTTCTATATTTCTATTTTAATTCAGGATTTTTAATTTATAATTATATATAATTCTGTTAAATTCATGTATGTAATATATGGTTTATCACAATGTAAGAGTTAACTAATGTGTCTTATGTTAGTGTTTTTAACATAATTTTCTTCTTTTGTTCTATTTGTCATAAAAAATGAAGAAAAAATGATTCATGTATATATTTATATGGAGAAGTGATTCTTAGTGATGTTGGAAGTTCCATGTCTGGATGGGGAAGAATATGGAGTTCCCAAGAAAGTTATTTATAGAGAGCCTTTTTTCTTATAAAACACTACTATATATCTATAAATAATTTAGGAACTAGGTGTTCAGACAAAGAAAAATTACATGCCCCGTCGTACCGGAAATTAATTTATTCAATATGATATATATTTCATATTATGCACACATGATTATTTATAAATTATGTGATTACATTTCAATGGAGTCTCAGATTAAAATTAAGAGACTAAAATTGAGTTTGTTACATGTGTATTACTCTAGGAATGACCTTTAGTTTGTCGGTATGGGGCATTTAGATATAGAGACCATTGGAGAGTATGTTTATTATAAACTAATTAACTTATTTAATTATTTGATTTAAATGAACTAATATTAAAACGTCTTGAAATAAATAATTATGGTGGGTCTACATGGTTGGCCACATAAACCTAGGATTTTCTGGAAGATTTAATACAACCTATCTTTGGATACTTTATATCGAATGATGACGAGACTTTGTATTAAGGTGAATCGAGAGAGAAAAAGTGTAACAAATCATACTCCTTTGTTATTGAGCATGTTATTCATCGAAAAACAATCCAATATTGATGTAGGACTCGTCATATGTTTATTTCCACCCATAAGATTAAATTATTGAGAATTATCAATTTCTTTCATTTGATTTTTATTCTTTCAGAGCCTTTTCATGAACTCATGTATCACATTTAATTTATTTATTCAATTTATAATATTTTTCCATGTTTCTTTCCAAGTGTTGATGCGCCTTTTTGTCGCATATTCTAAACGAATAAAAAGGGAAATACCTTAACACAAAGTGATTCAACTTTTTGAAGAAACATCAAAAATCGAAAAAGGAAAGAACAAGGATTGCTTTGAACATTGCTCGTTCATGTTTTATCATGGTCTAAAGGTATACTTACGCGCCACATTTTGGGTGCACAGGTGACTTGTGTGCCCTATTTGATTTTCACCCAGGGTCTTCAGCAGCCTATAAATACCCCTTGTCGGCCCCCCATTTCAAGGAAAAGAAAATTCTAAAACTCATATTTGAGCTCCCGGCGCCCTATTCTCTTCTGGAAGTCTTCTGAACACTTCTAAGGTAATTTCTTAACTATAATGGAAGATCTAAATAGGGGAAATAAGGCCTAAGTGTTGAAATTCATAATCACCTGTGCGCCTAGGTGTTTAAACCCTTAAGGGAAGTAGACACACCTGCACGCCTCTCTTTTGGAAACCCCTAGGGATAATACTAAGGGCTAGAGCCAAGCCTCGCCCAAGTATTATCCTATATGTTGACCGTTGTGCAGGTACCTATGTGTCGCACTAGTACACCTACTTGACTAGGACCTGCGCGCCTACTTCTTTTTGGGTGTCCCTCCTACCTATCCACCTCTCTTATTCAAGATTCAGACTTCAAAACCCTTTTCAAAGCCATTTTTGGCATAGTTCCCTTGTTGGTCTCCTTATCTGAAAGGAATTCTATGGAATATCTCTTAAAACCAAGTGATTTACAGATCTTTATGTCACTATGGTTAGAGATTTCATTCATTCAGCCTCATCCTTTAATATGAGAGGATTCTAAACCTGGGCCTCCTTTTCAGGATTAAGGCCCAAGTCCCCTATTCATGGGCCTCCTTCTAAGGAATAAGACCTAGTTACCAAGTTCCCTTAATTTTGGGCATCCTATTTAGGAGTAAGCCCCAAGTTCCTAAATCTGGGCCTCCTCCTTATGAGTAAGCCCCAGTCATAATTCCCTTTAAACTGGGCCTCCTTCTTAGGAGTAAGCCCTAGTTCTCAAATCCCTTAACCTGGGCCTCCTTCTCAGGAATAAGCCCCAGTCATAATTCCCTTTAACCGGGGCCTCCTCCTTAAGAGTAAGCGCCAGTTCATAAATCCCTTAACCTGGGATTCCTTCTTAGGGATAATCCCCAGTCATAATTTCTCTTAACCAGTCTTAATTTCTTTTTATTTGGAATTCCTTCCCAGTAATAGAACCCAAATCATAAGACCCCTCTAATTAGGGTATCCTTCTCAGGATTACGTCCTAAGTTAAGTATTCAAATCTCTATAAAGCACATATACCTTTATGGACCTTTTTCCTGGGTTTCTTCCCTGAAGTAAATCCTAATCTTCATCTATTTGGGAATTCATACATACATAAGCCCCAAATCATTTCTTACGATGGCACAATTGTAAGGTTTTACCAATACCTCTTGTTTCTCACACCGAGAATGACTCATGTGATCTTAGAGCGTAAAAGGAATTATGACATCCTTTTTTGAACCATCAATCATACATAAACCTCATAATTATTTACTCGAACTACGTGGGTTCTGATTCCTTTTCTAAAATAAAGGATATGTAGGTATCCCATCTACGGGTATGATCCCAACTCTAAAATAATCTTTGCCCTCCTGAATGACAATAAACTTTAAGTTCCCTCTTGAGTGTCTTTAAAACCAGTACGGTTATCATAATGAACAAGAGATTTCTATATAATGCGTCGAAGGATACCATTGAATAAGAATATCTAAACAAATACAGATGATTCTCTATCTATTAATAACCTCAAATACATATAAAAGATTCTTTAAATCACCTACATACTAATCATTGACTGTCATATCTAAAGGAAAGTTCATTTTTATACTTGGTAATTTAATAAGGATTCATGAACATAATTTAAATCTATAAAGAGAGTCCCAGATTAGACAATAATTCCCTTCAAAAAAGGTATGAGGATTCCGACCTCCCATCCTATCGACCAATGCAAATTATTAAGCCTCATCAGTTCAAAACTAATGAGCACCTACCTTTGGAAAGTAGGTCCAAATGGATATGGAATCATTGGATATTTTCAGTTCTACAAACAAACCCATTAGAAAACGCTTGGAATGTTCGAACCTTAAATCAATGTGGTCATCCCCATTTCCATAAGAAAAACAAATGGTGAACCCGATGCGAATCCTTAACCAAGTTAAAATGATGTTTTAATTATTTGTTAGGCCCCTATTAAAAACTCAGTGAGAGGGCCAACAAAACAATCAATAACATATGTGCTCATCCAAAAGATGTAGTGGATGGAAGTATCTTGATTACATGTGTTATATCAAACAGGAACTCTTTTCCAAGATATTCTGTGTTACAAAAAATGGCTTCTCTTATGTCCACACCTGTGAATACCTCTATTGTGAATGCCTCTACTGCTACTCCTGTTGGATCATCGTCCGCTCTGAGGACGAAATCACCAACTCAGCGTCTTCAACGCTGGGTATAAAATGTTTTGGTTAAGTAATACCGTCAAAACAGTACTATTCCAACTCTGGAGGCCACTCGAAAAACCCTCCAAGTCAATAATTCACCCTGGTTGTCCGGACAGCGACGACCAGTGATCAAAAAGTAGGTGGTTCCAACCACCGTCTCCAACCGTTTCGGGTTGTTATCCCCAGAACTCAATCACCAGTCCCTCCCATATTCTGGAAAGGTGAATGAGAAGGTCACTGAAGGCCTTAATTCAAGGAGACATGAGTCTATCCTGAGGGCTCCCACCAACAATAGCCGCCAGACTTGTGTGACAGTGCACCCTCAACATGATGAGGGTATCATCTCCAGGTGTTCGACTCAGGTTCCTCGAACCCGAGAAAACAAGATGAACCGCCAGAGGTGAAATCCAGTCAACAGTGAGAAGGTTCTTATCTCTTCCATTTCCGGAGAAATCCACCAACCTAACTTGGTGGAAAACAAAGAGCGGGCACACACACCCGTCCATTTTAATTCTGTTGTCCAGTAGATTCATCTGGAGGCAACACGCCAATCCCGCCAGGCAATTCCAACGGAGTACTATAGACATGAACATTCACCTATTTATAAATCATTAGCGAGTCAGCAGGCTCGTATGACTACATACGATGATGCCTGCCAACCCAATGTGTTAACAACTGGTAAACAGGCACATAAACCTGCTTACACTCATCAATCCTACCAGCAGCCTCGTCTATCAGTATTGAAGGAAGTTCGTCAACCATGTTTGGTGGAGTATAATAAGTAGGCACATACACCTACTAGTATTGATCAATCCTACCAATAGTCTCATTTGGTAGCACCTGGAGAAGTCAATTAGAAAGCCCCAATGACAAACCGGAGACATACTCAACTCTCTGCCCCCACACATGAGTACTTTCAAAATTCACTAACATGAAAAGAAGGATAGGAGCAGGAATACACACCTACTCCAAGCACAAAATGGACGTATATCCACTTTACGGTTGCTAAAGTCACCAAGAATATTCTGTCAATGGTGAAAGGATGAAGCAAATCCCTGCTCATATTTTGGATGCCTGTCCAAATATTATAACAGCTTTAGCAGCATCACAGGGAAAGAAATGAAAATCTATCCCTACGAGTGGAGTGACACATCAAAAGTTCAATCCAGAACAGACACACACCTCTATTCCAGTCCAAGAGGGTTGTGGGGCATACTCCCTTATATCATACGGACAACCAAGTCCAGCACATACACCTGATTTGAATAGAGATAGTCAGCCTAAAATGATCATTTTCTCCTGAGCAGGCACATACACCTACCCATAATAACCACTTTAGTCAACAATTAGTTCCCAAAGTGAGTAAGAAGACATCTAAGAAGAATTCCCACCCAACATAGTCAAGAAATCAAGAGCCAATCTTTAATAAGGCCTTTCTCGATGCTGGAGTTCTTTAAGCCCTCAGACAATTATGTGTTGGAATTCAAGATTATACTCCCTCATTTATCAATAGTGGGAATATTAATTCTGAAGGTCTTCATCAGACACTTCCTCATGAAGGATTTCTACATGACAATTCGGTCGATCTCGAAGTTTCATCTTTAGATGAGAGCCACAACAACACTCTATGTGTCCAGAAGATCAAGGAGCAAAATGTTTCATCTTATGCTGTAACCCACCATGGTGGTCCTTTCCATGATGGTGAATTTAGCTATGAAAGTGTTCTCCGTAGAAGTAATTCACATTGCTTAGAAAATTCTCCAATGGACAATGTAGTGACGAGAAAGCCCTCTTATCTTAAGGCACTTGAAAATGTGAAGCCAGTCATGTCTGATGATTTACCATTAACAGGTGAAATACTTTCTCAATCAAAAGATAGACCAAGGTGTAGGTCATTCTCCAAACCACCTCTGGGTAATTAATCTTCTAGTTTGATAAGTGAATTCTCTACCAATCTTTTTGAATCCGATGACGCAACAAGGAAGCACCAGCTTTTTTCTAATCAGGTAGAAGAATCTTCATTGAATGATAAAGAGGAAGTACTGAATATTAGAAAACAACTGGCGAAAGGTGAAGTACCAATTATATTTTGGCCTCTGGATGACTCTCAGTATGACATTCCAGAGATATTGATGGAATATGGAATTCATGATATTCGTCTCAACATATGGAAAAATCATTGTCAGTTGAAAAAGAAAATATTATCTTATGATGAATATGAAAATCATTTCAATATAATAGAAGGGTTAAAATGCCAAATTTACTTGGCATCTCTCTCAGTTTCTCGATATCCGAAGGCTGAAAAATAGCAGAGAGCCCTTCAACATTCATGCCTTGGTTCACTAAGAAGATTGCTCCAGTTAATTTCCAACTCCCCATATGGTATTCATATCAATGGATGGGGTGTTCATGGAGCACTACATCTCCCAGTACTCTCCAACAAACAAATACTTCTGAAAATGGTCTCATGTAATGTTATTGCCCATGGCCAGCCACATCTAATTGGATTTGTTTGTAATCAAAGGCTCGCTCAAGAACATGCCTCAACTAATTTTTCTCAAAGTCATGTATACAGAGAATAAGTTGTTGAATTAATCCTGCATCCAGCAAATGAGAATATCGAACATGCTTCTCATTTAGGGCATGCACATAATCAAGTGACATAAGTGTCAAAAATCATCAAATGGTCTTTTGATCTGGGTGATAAAAGTGGATGCATTTTGATGCATCTAGCCAATTTCCGGACTAAAGTATGCAAGATTAGGAGATCTTTCAAGAAATTCTCAGATGTAGCAAATCAAGAACCACCCCATCTCACCAAACTAGGGACTCTTTTAGCCCAACCCTCAAAATCAACAAATAAGATTCCAGGAGTTGAGCAGGAACAACCGGAATAGCCCCATTCCACTGGACTGGGGACCTTTTCAAATCCTCAATCTCTCCCTCAGAGAAAGTCAGTCTTCTCTAGATTAGGGGAGAATCTAGAAGAGGAAATAAGAGCCTAATTATTAGTAATTCCATCCAAATAACAGTTCACCAAGAAGTTCCTGAGGGATCAAATCAGCAAAAGGCAATGTCTCATCAAGGACATGGAAAAAGACAGTATCACAAAAATCCCGATAGAAAGGATGAAATGTGTTATTCATCAATTAATGTCATCAATGTCATTGTTGTTGATCCTCCATAACATGAGGATCACTCAGAGGGATCAAATGGAGAGGTTCCTTCTCAAGAAGTTGTATGCACATACAAAAATGAAGAAGGTGTGCATACACAAAATCAAAGGCTTACCCAGAATCTAGGTAATCCTTCAAGTAACCCACTTCCCCCTCTCTAAACGGTTTCCAATAAGGGGAAAGGAAAGAATCAGGTTACATACCCTTCCTCTGGAGAAGTTCAATCACTCTCATTAGAGAAAATATTTTCACAACAGGAGGAAGAAATGAAGAAGTTGAGGAAGTTGAATGCAGGACTACTTCAAGGTAGTCTTCCTCCTAATCGTTCTGGAGTCAGTCAGCCACGGGAATTTGTTGAAGATACTAAGATGGATCAAGAATATCCTCCTTTATCGGTACACCCTCATTGGTCTAATCATGTGGGTCAAGTGCAACAACAGTCGGTGGTGTTATCATCAGTTGTAGTACCAGCCACTACATATGTCCAAGCTCAAGTTATGGCACCTGCTCAAGTCCAAGATCAACCGGATGTTTCTCAAAATTAAATAACTAATATTGAGTCATTAACAACTCGGTTGGAATCTATGGAGGGAAAACGTGCTCAAATTCAAACAGAAAAGAGAGCTTACCTTGAATGGGTTTATGCAATTTCTCCCCCAACAAATTTTGCAAGTACCACATTCCCAATATTTAATGGTTCAGGAGACCTAGAGAAACAATTAACACATTTGGTTTCTTGTTGTGATCCTATGATGGGAACCCCTCATCAATAGGAATCAGTTATGCTTAGGTGTTTTGTATAATCATTACAAGGGCTTGCTTTTGTCTGGTATACAAGCTTGTAATCCCAGTCAATTACTGGGTGGGAGGATCTCCGTCGGCGATTCCTTCTTTAATTTAGCTCAATGTTGCCAAAGGAAACAATTTTTTATCTTATAAATTGTATGAAAAAGGGAGAATGAAAGGGTTTCAGATTTCATTGCTCCCTGGAAGGGATTAACATATTACCTAAGCTAAGCACTCCCTCAAGAAGAATTGTTGTCAATCTGTGTGGCAAATTTGCATGATTAATTACACACACCATTGTTCCCTGTGAAATACATAGGAGGGTTTTGAGACCTTACTTTGATCACTCAACAGATTGAAGAATATCTTATGAAGACTAAGGATAAAACTAATGTAATTCCATCATATCCAGAAAGGTGAATGGGTAAAGCGGAGACTACTACAGTTATGCTTAAAGTAGCACCTGTACCTTCTTTCACTTCAAAACCTTCATGTTCCCGAAGGGCTCCACCTCCTAAGCGTCAACAACAGAGGATGTTTCGTCAATATGATCAAAGAGATCAAAGGAGGAAACAATTTGAGGATTTTAAGAGCAAAGTTTATTCTTTTCTAAATGAACAAGTTCCTGGTTTCTTCATTTTGGATCTGGAAAATAATTTGGTTCAATTTCCAAGGCCCAAAAGGCCAAACAAAGAATGAGATGAAGACCATCCCAATTATTTCCCCTTTCATGAGATGTTGGGGCATCCCATTCAGAAGTGTTTTGTTTTCATGGATCTCATTCAAAAAATGGTGGACTTGGGAAAAGTCAAATCGAAAGGTTCTTCAGCTTAGGTAGCATGTGTTACTACTAAGAATCCAGAGGAAGAAGGCGAGTGGAAAGAATTCATAAAAAAAAATGCACAACAATATGATGATTAGATGGTCAAAAAACGATCAAACAAACTCATTCCATTTTGTAAACACAATTGGAGAAACCAATTGTATCTTCTCCTATGAATGCCACAAAAAAACCCTCTTCATCAGAGGGAAAATCCTCAAAGAAACGACATAATTCAAAGAAAGAGGAACAATCAGAAGAAGATGAAATTGTGTTAAATCCAATGATGTCATTGACTCTGGAAGATTTTATGCCATCTACTTAGAAGCAACGGGCACCGCCCCACCTAATGACACAACCTAAATTGGCTAATCATGCAGAGTATTCATCAGATAAAGAGTTGATCTTTGGTTCTGTTATTATGATTCATTTAACAGATCCTTATGATAGTCATAGTTTCGATCATGATGATCCTGAGTTCCCTATATCAAACAGAGGTATTAGAGGGAGTTCTAGAGGTATGGGATACAGAGGAAGACGTGGATATCCTAGAAGACACTATTCCAATTCAACCCCTACCATAACTGTATATGCAGAAGAAACTCATGGTAGAGCCCTTCAGTGGGATCAACAAGAACAAGAAAATTCATCCACCAATAGCAGATTCATTCCTGGAATAATTACTCTGGAATATTGGTTAGAGGTTCCACCTTCTTCCTCTCAGTAAGTAAATAGACATAATCGGTCTAATTTTCCGAAGCCAGGAGTATTTCCAACTCCTACCCCGATAGAGGAGGCATCTACATCCAAAGTATCAACTTCTAAGACACCTGTGAAACCACATGTCCCTTTTGGGAAATGCAGACCTTTGGACCAAATGTATGATGTCTTGAAAACATTTGGCCCAAGTACCAGCCAGTTTATCAATTTTGGATGCCTTGAATCTATCAATGGATCTTTAGGAGGCACACATTGGGGCTTTGTCAAGTCCTCAGGAATTCAAAATTGAAATTGATGCAGCTAAAGTCTACCATGTTGAGGATGGTCCTGCACAGTGATATCTTTCATAGATGAAGATGAAGATGATGTTGTGCATGGATATATCAGACCTTTCTATTTATCTGGAACGGTCAATGGTGTAGACATCCGAAGATCTTTAATTGATAATGGTTCAGGAGTCAACCCCATCCCAATTTATAAACTTCGTCGATTAGGCCTCGCATAATCTAATTTATATCATTCTACTTTGATGTTACAAGGATATGATAAAGATGAACATGAACCACTAGGTGAGATTACACTCAAAACTCAGTTTGGAGACCTTGTATCCAATTAAGATTTCATGGTTTTTGATCATGATACAGCCTTCAATGTTTTTCTTAGAAGAACTTGGCTACATCAATATGCGGCTATCCCTTCATCATATCATCAATTCCTCAAATATTGTTTCTATGGTCAAATTGGGACATTGTATAGTGATAATTCCCCCTTCAAAACACGTGAATCTCAATACATTGAGGTAGAATTCAATCACATGAAGTGTAAGGAGGAATCCGCAACAAAAGAGGTTACCAAGGTTAATGCTCCATTTGGTTTGGATAAGATTCCAGTAAACCCATTAACACATGTGAGTACAGATTATGTGTTGCCTATCAGTCAAATTGAAAGGATAGACCCAAATCCAAATACTCTTATGGAAACTTCCATAATGTCAATTACGACAATCAAGCCAGACAACATGAGATAAAGTGGTGATTCACCAAGAAATGATGAAAGCTCAAATGGATATGTCTTCATTTCATCCGCTGAAATCCAGCAAATCTATACTTCGCCAACGAGGACAGAAGAAGTTATAGCAATGTCAGAGGTGAACGATGATGTCGATTCTCAATCCATCATCTCCTCTTAATTACCCAAGGAAGACCCCTCATCATCAATAGGGTCAGAAATGGAATCCTCTTCTTCAAGATGTTCAAATTTTAATATCTCTCCTGATCAGGGAAATTATGCTTCATCATCTACTATGCAAGTAAAAGCAGAAGAAATAACACATGTTGAAGAAGAAGAGGATGATCTCAGATATTCTCTTACAGATTTTGATGAAGGTATCTCTACTACTATGGATGAACTTAGAGAAATAAATCTGGGTACAAAAGAAGATCCACACCCCACTTTAATTGGTGCGGCCATGACACTTGAAGAGCAGGAAATGTATATTTCATTTTTGAAGAAAAATCAAGATATATTATCTTGGAACTATATAGAGATGCAAGGAATTGATACTGATGTTGAAACTCATCATTTGGGTTTTCCATAAGAACATCTAGGATTCAAGCAAGCCGCGAGAAGAACACACCCATATTATGCTTCTAAAAATTAAAGCTGAAGTGGATAAGCTTATCAAATATAACTTCATTAGAGAAGTTAAATATCTCAAGTGGTTGGATAATATTGTCCCAGTGAAAAAGAAGAATGGACAAATTAGAGTTTTTATTGATTTCAGATATCTTAATTGGCATTTTCCTAAGGATGCTTTTCGAGTTCCAATCACAGAACTCTTAATTGATGCAACAGCTGGCTATGAAGAACTTTCCTTCATGAATGGATATTTCGGGTATAATCAAATCATAATTTCTCTAGAAGATGAATAATATACAGCCTTCATTCCCCTCAGGGTGTGTTTTCCTATAGGGTAATTCCCTTTGTCCTTAAGAATGCAGGCGCAACATATCAGTGTTCAGTGCATCGTATCTTTGAACCCTTTTTAGGGAAGATTGTTGAATGTTATGTGGATGATTTGGTGGTTAAATACAGACAAAATTCTAATCACTTGGATGATTTGGAATTCAATTACCAGTCGACTGAAGAATGTCAAGAATCAATTGATATTCTCAAGAAATATCTATTCATTCCATCGGTATTAATGCCACCTGTTGAAGGATGACCATTGATTCTTTATGTGACTGCTTTAGAGAGATCATTGGGTGCCTTCTTTGCCCAGAAGAATGATGATGGGAATGAAAACAGCTTCTACTATCTCAGTCGGTCTATGCTTGAAGCAGAAACCCGATATTCAAATATTGAGAAGTGCTGCCTAGCATTAATCATTGTAGTTCAGATGTTGAGACACTAATTTCAACATCATGAGGTCCAATTGGTATCTCGTAATAACCCTCTCAAATTCATCCTTATTCGTCCAATTCTTACAGGACTTTTGGAAATGTGGGAAGTTATTTTGCAGCAATTTGATATTCAGTATGTGTCTCAAAAGGCAATAAAGGGCCAAGATCTGGCTGATTTCCTTGCTGAACATTTTTTAGTAGAAGGTACATCTTCATAAATTAAACTTCCTGATGAAGAATTATTCTCTATTAAAGATAGTATTTAAACATAGGAAATGTACTTTCATGGAGCTTCCAGAAGTCCAAGAGGGAAGAAAATGGAAGATCCTAAATTCAACAAAGTTGGGTTAGAAATTGTGCTCATTTCTCCAAAAAAGGTAGTGCTACCCTATTACTTCTCATTGTTGGGAGGTGGGGCAAACAATAAAGCAGAATACCAAGATCTTATCACAGGATTGGAGTTGGTGCATCAAGAAAAAGTGAATCACTTAAAGGTGAAAGGTGATTCATAACTAGTAATCAAACAAGTCAGTGGGGATTATGCAATCAGAAAATAATAACTAATCCCTTTGTATGATTATTTTAGAGAGTTAATGGCGGAATTTCCTTTGGAACTGATATTTTCATATGTCACGCGATCACCAAATGCACAAGCTGATGCACTGGCTAATATAGCCACAGCCCTAGAAGATCCAAATCGGGATGAGATAATCATCAGTATTTCCCACCGTCATACAATTTCCCCTTATGTTAAAATCATAACTGAGGAAATAAATGAAATTAGTCCCATTCCTGAACCATATGGTCATACTACAGGATGGATGACACCTATCAGGGAATACCTTCAAAATGGAACACTTACACCTGATAGAGCCAGGAAAGAACAATTCCGGAGACGTGTGGTAAATTTTACTCTTTATGATAGCCCAAATCACCCAGAGGAAATTATCTACAAAAGTGGTTTCGATGGAATTCTCTTCAGATGCATCGATGGTGAAGAGAAAATGGATATCATGAATGATGTACATGCAAGGTTCTGTGGTGCCCATCAGTCTGGACATAGACTGTCTGATCAAATTCGAAGGCTTGGATACTTTTGGCCTTCAATGATTCTAGATTGTGTTGATTTCACAAAGAAGTTTCATTCATGCCAAGTACATGCCAACTTAATTCATCAACCCCCTGAATTTCTTCATACAGCTAAATACTCGTGGCCATTTTCAACATGGGGAATGGATGTGGTGGGACCTTACCCTTTAGCTACAGCCAAGCAGTTTAAATAAATTCTTACTGCTACTGACTTCTTTTCCAAATGGGAAGTGGAAAGATCTATCAAGGAAGATAGTTCTAAATACATGGTTAGATTCATCAAGTCTAACATCATTACCAGATTTGGTGTCCCTCATACCATATTGACGGACAATGACACCAACTTTTGTTCATCCGAGGTAATGAAGTTGTATCAAGAATACAACATCAAATCCAACCATTCCTCTCGGTATCATGTAGCTGCCAATGGATAGATAGAAGTCTAAAACAAGACTCTATCAAATATACTGCAAAAGATGGTGGATAAAGATAAGAAATCATGGCCTGATAAATTATTTCATGCTTTATGGGCTTATTTGACCACCACCTGCACTGCAACGTGGTCAACTCCATACTCATTGGTATATGGAACTGAAGCAGTCTTACCCATTGAGGTTCAATTACCCTCACCCAGGGTAGCCATTTATTATCAGTCATCTACATATGAACAATCTCAAAATCTATTGGATGAATTGGAACGATTAGACGAGAAAATATTGTGCACCTTGCACCACTTGGAAGTCAATAAAAATCGAATAGCACAAGCTTTCAACCAAAAATTTCGTCTACATTCATTCATTCAGGGAGAATTGGTATTGGTTATCAAAACTCCTATGATACTAGGAAAGAAACCTCCCATTCTTGAGCCAAAATGGGAAGGACCTTACTCAATACATAAGGTTTTCTCCAATGGAGCTTATTCTTTAATCTCAATGGATGGAGAACTCATCACGACTCCAACCAATGCCAGATTTCTGAAGAAGTGTTTTGTGTAACAAAAATGCATAAAATGTCCAACATGACATTAAACTGTGATGTCCTAGTTACATGACGCTAAAATGTGTAGCACCAGTCCATGCATATGACCTTAAACTATTCTCACTTTCATCCAACATGATGTTAAACTGTGTCATCGTCCAACATGACGTTAGACTGTGAAAAAGTCCGTTTTATCCTACATGACATTAAACTGTATTTCAAGAACTACGTACGGCTTGATTACAATCCTTATGGGATATGTAGGAATGTTCGAGCATCCCTCGAATCCAGCCCCAAGTCTTTGGGCCTAACCACAAATTCCACTTTCAGTCCCCTGATTGAAAAGTCCCCTTATGAAAACACACACTATATACTCCTTTTAATGGTCTGAGCTCTATGAACCTAAACTAAGATATCCCATACTTTCATCCCACATGACGTTAAACCGTATTTCAATAACTATGTATGGATTTATTCCCATCCATATGGGATACGTAGTGAAGTCCAGCACCTCAATTTAGGACCCAACCACAACATGATTATGGTTATCATTGTTCTGTTTATCTTTACATTCATTGAACAATGACCAATTTTATGTGTCATACTTCTACCCTTAAATACTTATAGATATCCATAACTCTTTTCTTGAATACTGGTCACAAAATGTCCAATTTATGAGAGTTATTTTGCCTGACTATGTAGCACATTCCCTTAGGCGGCCTTGCATAAATAGTCTACATAACGGACCTGTCAGCCAAAAGATGCTATTATTTGACTATGCAGCCAATTCCCTTAGGTGGACCTGCATAATTCAACCCCCTAACGGGTTTATCAAATAAGGGTATCTTCATTCTTAGAAGGAAAACCTCTTTTTTCCTTATTTTTCTTAACAAAAATATGTAGGGATCCGAAAAAATGGCCATCTTTAACATATTTTTCCCATACTATCTTTCATGATTTGAAAGTATTCAAGTGTATGGTTTATATTTCCCTTAACTACATTTGGGTTAGACCTTCGTAGGAGTGACATTCATCTATTTATTAGAAAATATTGTTTGGAAATATCTTCTCCATATTCAAGTACCTCTCTCTATACAGTAAACACTATGCTTTGGAAAATTTGAATCTCCATAAACTTCCACTGGGTTTTTAGGAGTATAAAAGTAAATTTCTGAGAGTTCTTTTGCCTGAATATGTAGCACATTACCTTAGGCGGCCTTGTATATGTAGTCTACATAACAGACCTTTCAGCCAAAAGATGCTATTATTTAACTATGCAGCCAACGCCCTTTAGCGGCCCTGCATAATTCAACCCCCTAATGGGTTTGTTAAATAGTGGTAACTTCATTATTGGGAACTACTTCTTATAATGCCTTCTAACCCTTTTTCATATCATTCTTATTATTCAAAATTTCTTAAGTCATAGTTTACATATTTTACCTCATACTTGACCATGGTAATATGTTTTAAGATAAATTATCAAGGAATTTAGTCAATGTTAATCCATTCGGTCAAAGCTATTTCGACCTTAAACATTGGACATTTTATGTCCAACGTGCATGGCTTTAAACTGCCCACAAAAGACAAGGGAACTCTAAACAAAAGTCAAGTCCCGGCTCACTAAACATACATTTCGTATGATTTAGGTAATATTGAGAAATTAAAAGATTCAAAGTTTGTAGGGTTATTTATAATAATCATAGAAAAAAATCAAACTATACATACTAGGCCCATTGGCATAGATAAAAATTTAAAGTAGGTAGAAAAAGAAAGCATGAACAAATGATTGAAGATGAAAGTGTTTTTCATTTGATGCACAAGAGTTAGAAGGACATCCATAGACTAGAGTCTCTTCTCTTTTCCAAGAATTAAAAAAGACTTTAAACATAAATCTTTATTTGATTTACAGCATCCCGAGCTTCATCAGCAGCCACCTGGAATTCATTCATTCAACTAGATACAATAAGAGATGAAGTGATACCCGCTCTTCTTGAAAAAATTGTAAAAGAATGTTCTTGAGTGCAGTTTGAGAAAATGTTCTACTGATCAAAAAGTGAATCTGTTTCTGTCCAAGTGACTTGGAAGATGGATAAATAGATTTGAGAATGAAGCATTGGAAGTAAAGAACCATTTAGAGAGAGTACTATTTTTAGATATGGTTCTAATACCATTATAGTATTCTCTCCACCAACCGACAGAGGAAAACATTTCAACCCCTGGGTTTTCAATTTTCATATCTGCAAGGAAATGGCATAGAGGAAAAATTTGAAAGTTCACACCATTGTTGTTGCTATGAATGCACAACATAACCGAAATAGAGGAGTAGCATAGCAACTGCATCTCTGGAGTATAGTTCTTTGCATCTGGAACATTGACTCCTTGCATATGACAATGGCCATACAGAGCCAAGTAGATGCTCTGTGGAAAATTAACAGGATATTTCCTCAAGTACTTGGCCAAATCAGGGAGTGTTATATCACAAATATCATAGTAATCATGGAAAAAAACGTTCATTATGTCATCAATTAGCTTTCTATCCAGTTCATCAGCAGTTCTGATTCTTCTAGGAGCCATTGAATCTGCACAAAGGTCAAATAATTAACTCTTAAGTGAGTTGATTTTTCATAAAAATTTGTGAAGAAAAGTGAAAAAATGGCTAAGGAATTAAGGCACGCAAGCCCAATTTCGGAGCGCAAGTATAGTTGTGTCACACAAGTTTTGGGCGTGCAAGTATCACCATACAAGTCAAAATACCTCTACAGAAGTGCGACACAAAGAACCAGCAGAAAACAAGTAACTTGGGCGATGAAGGCAACTTGTGTGGTGAGAGATAGAACTGTTCAAAACCAAGTGCTTTGCACAAGTAATGGCCGCATATATATAGGCCATGACGCACCCCTACGCACCAAAGCCTGCGCGACTCACACCTGTGCGACACCATCTATACTCTCCACACTTGCGCACCGCAGTTCCTTGGTTTTCTCCTTTTTCCTCAGAGTCACATCCTCTTTCTTTAAGATCAAACTCTAAGGGGGGACTTTTGATGATGCTCTTTTCCATCACAATGTCTAAACGAATGAAAAGGGAAATACCTTAACACAAAGTGATTCAAATTTTTGAATAAACATAAAAAATCGACAAAGGCATGAACAAGGATTTCTTTAAACATGGGCCGCACAGGTTTTATCATGGTCACCTAGGTATAAGTGCACGCCACATTTTGGGCGCACAGGTGACTTGCGTGCCCTAGTTGATTTTCATCCAGGGTCTTCAGCAGCCTATAAATACCCCTTGTGGGCCCCCCATTTCAAGGACGGGAAAATTACAAAACTCATATTCGAGCTCCTGGTGCCCTAGTCTCTTCTGTAAGTCTTCTGAAAACTTCTAAGGTAAAATCTTACCTAGAATGAAAGATCTAAACCAGGGAAATAAGGCCTAAGTGTTGAAATATATCAACACCTGTGCGCCTAGGTGTTTAAACCCTTATGAGAAGTAGACACACCTGTGTGTCGACTTATCCCTTCACCAGAACCTCTGTTCCTCTCATTTGGAAACCCCTAGGGATAATACTAAGGGCTTGAGCCAAGCCTCACCCTAGTATTATCCTATAGGTTGACCATCGCGCTAGTACCTACGTGTTGTGCAAGTATACCTGCGCGGCCAGGACCTGCGTGCCCACGCAGGACCTACACGCCTACTTCTTTTTGGGTGCCCCTCCTGCCTATCCACCTCTCCTATTCAAGATTCAGCCTTCAAAACCCTTTTCAACCCATTTTTGTCATGGTTCTCTTTTTGGTCTCCTTATCTAAAAGGAATTATGTGGAATATCTCTTAAAACCTAGTGATTTACATATCTTTATGTCACTAAGGTTAGAGATTTCATTCATTCAACCTCATCCTTTAAGATTAGAGGATTCTTAACCTTGGCCTCCTTTTTAGGAGTAAGCCCCAAGTCCCTTATTCATGGACCTCTTTCTCAGGAATAAGCCATAGTTATCAAGTTCCCTTAATTTTGGGCATACTATTTAGGAGTAAGCCCCAAGTTCCAAAATATAGACCTCCTCTATAGGAGTAAGACCCAGTCGAAATTACCTTTAACCTGGGCCTCCTCCTTAGGAGTAAGCCCCAGTTCTCAAATCCCTTTACCTGGGCCTCCTTCTCAGGAATAATCCCCAGTCATAATTCCATTTAACCTGGGCCTCCTCCTTAGAAGTAAGCCCCAGTTCTCAAATCCCATAACCTGGGCTTCCTTCTCATGAATAAGCCCCAGTCATAATTTCTCTTAACCAGTATTAATTTCTTTTTATTTGGACTTCCTTCACAGGAATAAAACACAAATCATAAGACCCCTCTAATTTGGGAATCCTTCTTAGGATTAAGTCCTATGTTAAGTATCCAAATATCCATAAAGCACATATACCATTATGGACCTTGTTCTATGGTTTCTTCCCTGAAGTAAATCTTAATCTTCATCTATTTGTGCAGTCATACATACATAAGCCCCACATCATTTCTTATGATGGTACAATTGTCAAGTTCGACCAATTCCTCCGGTTTTTCACATCGAACATGACTCATGTGAGATTAGAGTGTAAAAGTAATTATGAAATCTTTCTTTGAACCATCATTCATACATAAAACTCATACAACTTTACTCGAACTATGTGGGTTCTGATTCCATTTCTAAGAAAAGGATATGTAGGTAGCCCATCTGCAGGTACGATCCCAACTCTGAAATAATCTATGTCCTTCTGAATGAAAATAAACTTCAAGTGCCATGCTGAGTGGATTTAAAACCAGTATGGTTATCATAATGACCATGATATTTCTATATAATGGGTCTAAGGATACCATTGACTAGGAATATCTAAACAAATATAGATGATTCTCTTTTGATGAAGAACTTAAAATACATATAAAAGATTCTATAAATCTCTTACATACTAATAATTGATTGTCTGATCTAAAGGAAAGATCATTTTCATACTTGGAAATTTAATAAGGATTTAGGAACATAACTTAAATATATAAAGAGAGTCCCGGAGTAGACAATAATTCCCCTCAAAAAAGGTGTGATGAGTTTGACCTCCCATCCTCTCGACCAATGAAAATTCTTAAGCCTCATCAGTTCGCAACTAATGAGCACCTACCTTTGGAAAGTAGGTCCAAATGGATATGGAATCATTGGATATTTCTAGTTCTATGTACAAACCTGTTAGAAACCACTTGTAATGTTTGATCCTTAAATCAATGAGGTCATCCCCTTTTCCATAGGAAACACCAAGGCTCATAAAAAATTGAATTTGTTGGACATGAATTATTAGATAATGATTTTTTCCATTTGGTTCTTATTATATCCCCCATAATTCTTAAGGATCATCACTATTTGGCTTATGGGGCCTCATTTTTATATTTTCAGAAAAGATCGAGTGTGAACAGATAGTCATATTTACAAGAGAATCTCATACTACCTATATAAAACTAATAAAATGATGGTTTTTTCCACATTGATGGATATGGGTGATTCTTTATATGGGTTTATGGATAATTTTAATGACATTGGAGGAGTGATGTTTTCTCATGGGCTTCATGAAGGGTGATTATAACACCAATTTCTAGCCACTGGAGGGATTGAAATATTGTCCATAGAGAAATTCCTTCAGAAATGGGTGTCCATTAGGATGATCAGGTGAAAGAGGAGCTGATTCTTGAATTTTCAAGATGATATCGAGTTTATCTAAAAAACCCAACTATACACCATGTTTTCTGAAGAATACACAATGTGTAGACCCCTAGCTATGGTGGTTAGGGTTTTTTGTGAGTAAAATATTACACATCACAGGGGGATCAACACACATCATGTAACCCCATTCTAGTAACCCAACATGTACTCTGAGAGTAAATAGGCATGTGAATGGAAAATTGCATGACCAGTGTATATAGATATTACATAGGTATATGTCTAGAGTACAGAACAAAGATACATATACATGGTTAATGTACATTAACATGGCCCGAAGCCTAGGTGGGACCCCGGTTGGCTAAGGAACGTTCTGTAATCCCCTTACATTCCATGTATGGATACATGGAAGGTGATCCATGTACTTTAAAGAATTAAAAAAGTTAGAATAGAGGGACTACATGATGTGTGGGCCCCTTACACGTCGTGTACCCTCTTTTTTGGTAACAACACCAATTGTATCTCATCCATATGGACTCATAATTTTGATTGTGAGTGTCTTATAATGTGTTTTTTTCATGTAGATCATAATGGTGGAATTGGTAGGGTATTTTGAGATATAATATGAGTTGTTATGATTGCGATTATTATTTAGTAGGTTCTCACCAACAAAAATGATTATCTTGGATCCTTATTGTGGTACCCCCCAGAGGACTGTTTCGTGAGTCCTTTATCTATGAATTGGTACCACCCTAACACACTAGGGTGTAGGTCCACTATCATGACAGTGGAAACCATTTATGCACTAGGGTGTGTGTCCTCTATCTACATAGTGGTACCCAATATTGTACTAGGTTATGGGTCCTCTATTAATTGAGTGGTACCCCATAACGTACTATGGTGTAGGTCCTCTTTAATTTCAAAGGCATCACCTGATGCAATAGGGATTGAGTCTTCTATCTAATGTGTGGTCCCCCATTATGCACTTGGGGGTAGATCCTCAGTATACTGAGTGGTACCCTCAGAAAAACTAGGGTGTGGGTTCTCTATCTACTAAGTGGTATCACACTTACGAACTAGCGAATGGGTCCTCATAATACTGATTGGTACTCTCATATAATACTTGGGTGTGAGTATTCTTTATTTTGAGTCTACCCCCTAGAAGTACTAGGTTGTGGGTCCTTTACCTATTTATTGTGGCTCCGTAACGTTTAGTGCTTCAGGGATCAATGTTGATTTATGGCCATTTATTTCTGGGCGTAATGGATGAATTATATATAGTTAAAATAACAACCAAATAATGAAATTGTGTTTATAGAAAGAAATAAATTATGTATATTTCTCTATATTCATGGTTAATAAAAGAATTACTAAAATATAGGACAATGAACAAGAAATTTGTTTCCAAGTATATTAATTTGTTTTGAACTAATGGACTTAAAAATCATCACATATTTATGACTTTGTGGCCCTAAATTTTCATTGATCAGTCACTAGTTTTTCCATGATTACCTCAATCAATCCATATGAATTTTTATGTTTTCAATCTACTTACAATATTCACTCCCATCCATTTTTATCCCATGTGGTAATCCAGTTATATGTACGTTTGGATAACCGTTATGGTTCCAACATTCCATTTTGAAGGGAGGTTATAGTATTCATTCTTATTATATTGGTATCTATTAATGAAATATTAAAATATTAAACCATTGATAACCCATGAAAATTTCAAGGGATAAATTCAATTTAAGAGGGGTACAATGTCATAATTTGATTTTTTGTGAAATAATTTATTGAATTATTTTTAACTTTTTGATATATTTCATTTCTGGAAACACATAATATAACTTATTTTATATTAAATAACCATGTTTGGATTACATTATAACAAATACCATGTTAATCGTGCACTAAACAAATCATAAAATCCATTATTCCCTACATGGAACACTGGGGATAGATTCCATTACTTGTAATAATGAATTTCCTCGATGCCTTGCATAACACGCAAGAACGAGTGTCACCAAACAATAATATATTAATAAAAATATCATTTATTATAATATGATATAACCTAGCCATTAAATTGAAGGTTATGAATATTATTAACTATGTTATGAAAATATGTGGTCTAAACATATATAATATGAATTAATGGGATACCAATTAGTTATAAATTAATATGAAATCCAGTAAAAAATAATTGAAAATATTATTATTTTTAAGGTCACAATTCCATTTTACCCTAATAAATTAAATTAATTAGTGATATTAATGTAATATATATGTTATTTATTCAATAAATTAATTTTCATTTTCATCAAATAGACTTTCTATACAAAAGGTAAGAATGAACATAGTTTTCGGCTGAAAACCATATATTTTTATTAAGGCATTTTAACCACTTTTTATTTGAGAAATCAATTTAAATAAAAATTTTGGAACTTTTATAGATTTAATGATTCAATATAAGATTCAAAATTTAAATCATATCATAATAATTAGTCTAGGATAAAGGTATTCTATTTTTCCCTGATGTTTTATTTTTTTAAAGAATTGTGCAAAATACCAGATTTTAATTCAAAGATGCCCTTTCATCAAATTTATTTATAATTTGGAATTTTATTTTAATTTGGATTAAAAGTTTAATTTGATCCTAATTTTATCAATTAATACAATATAGTTAATTGGAATCAATTTCACTTTGAAATTGGGTCTAAAAACATAGCAAAAGATTGAATGTTTTTCCATTAAAAAACTCACAAGGTTTTCCTATCAGTGAATTTATTTTTTGAGATTAATTTATTCCAATAATGAGATTAGAATTTGAAAAAATGGATTAAATATTTTTAATTATAAAAATTTATAAATTATAATATGTTAATCATAGTTTACTCCATAAAATACTAGGGATAATGAATAAAATTAATTATAATCGTTATGAGAAAAATTATTATAATAAAGTACTAAACATTTGATTTAACACCAAAAAATACCTAGAAAGTTATCCGAAACCAATTTTATAGAAATATTTGGGACATAAAACTAACATTAATTTATTTTTTTGGTTTAATATGTCTTAGTTTTGGTAAAAACACGGTTACACTTACAATTTTTTTAAACACACGATGTGTGTCCTTTCCCTTCCCTATAAAATCCACCACCTATCCCACTTCATTACAACTCTCAAACCAATTAGGGTCGCCCAATCTATAAAAAATACACTTAAAAAAAATCCACCCATACTCCTTGTATCCTCCCATTTGGAATAAAAAATCCAAGGAAGCCTTTTAGCACAAACATAAACGAGCAACTTGATTAAGATGCCACACCTTCTCTCAATCTCCTTTATTTTATTTCTTTTCTCCGACCCCTCCACTATCATTATTACATTATTTCATAAAACATAAATATATTAAACATGATAGGATTGTTTTAATATAATTTTTTGACCTAAAAATAAACACACATCTTTATAATGTGTAGTGAACATAATGTTTATGTGTACGACGAACTACTGCCTTAGAAAATGATAATGGTTCATTATTCCTTTACTGCCTCTCATGGTGGAAATTATGATGAAAACTATATTAATATATTCATTATATAAAATTTACTAGGTATTTAAGTTTTTTTATTGTTTTTAATTTTTTTTCATTTTTACATTTCTATTTGGTGTAAAATACTTTAATTTTGTTTGAGGAATTGTGGACAACCGCCTACTCAATGAATTGTGATTCGTCCATACACTACATGGATTTTAATAAGGATGGGGTTTTTGGAAATATATGATATGAATAACATTATAATTATAATTTAATTTTATTATATACATATATACATATATTTAATGTTCATTCATTCTTTTAATATGATAATAAAAAATGGAAACAATGTCCATGCATATGTACGGTTTACCATCTCAATGATCGGTGTATTCTATTTCATACATATATATTCTATTGATTATAATAATAAAAATATAATTAATATAAATCTTATTTATATTATTGTTTACATTATGTAATCATTATATAAGTATAATTACTATACAAGTAACAAATTAAGACACATGTGAAGAACAAAGTAGATAATACTTGGAGTGAAACCTTAATAAAAGATTATTAGCAAAAGAGTGATATGAGGTCATAGTAAGACCATATATTGTATTAGATGTCAGAATATTGTTCTTTAAAATATATATGATAATTTAATATTAATTATAAAGGTGTTTTTAATGTGTAAAATTAGAGTCAAGACACAAGGTAAGAGGATTTTATCACACAATTTAATATTAAATTATTATATATATTTTAAAGAACAATATTCTGACATATAATATAGTATATGGTTTTACTATGACCTTATATCAATCTTTTTGTTTCAAAAGATACCATACTGATAAAATTGTTTTGTCTCTATTTTCCTTATTTGAGAATCATGTTTTTGTTGTGCACCTAAATTCGTTTTTGAGTTGTATATATGTCCATTTTACATGTAATATCCTGAATATACATATTTTACTGATATTATAAACATAATATAATTTCATTTTCTTAAATTTAGAGTATGATCCTAGGTCACCAAATGATAAGAGTTTATTGAAACAATACGATCACTTTTTGAGAATTTTTAATGATTATGCTTCTTTGTGAAAATATTATGATTCATATCTTAATCAGTGTTATTAATTCTATTATAGTTAGTTTATTCATGATATATTTATATATATTTACTATTTTTTGGTGTATTATATAGTTAAGAATGTCTTTTTATGAAATTTTTACTATACTATCTCTTCATTTTGAATCCTTTGATACCTCAAGACCATGTTTTATAAAAAGGGTTTCCACAAATATTTTACTATTCTCATATAATATTTAAAGGATATTTTTTCCATTTTTTATTTTAAAAATCTCTTCAAATAAATCTGCATGTTCATTTAAAAAAATGAATTTTTCTCAATATTTTACAATGAAAAAGGAATAAAATTTATACCTTGTATGACTTTTATAAATTTACCGACCGTAATATCTTTGAAACATCCTTTTCATTTATAAACGGAACATTTTTAATATATTTTTAAAAAATAATTAATTTTCATGAAAATATTTTCTAACTTTTTTAAAAAACATGTTATTTTTTATATAGTAAAAAAATTTAAATATGTTTTCAAGCCATATTTATATATATTCAATTTTTTTTAAAAGGAATTGTTTTCTAAAAATCAATATTATTTCAAAAAAATTCATGTAAAATGATTTTTAAAATATTTTAATGATTTCTCTATATTTTTTCAATTTGTTTTCAATTAAACAGTTTTTTTAATATCTAAATACAATTTTATATGATTTCTAGGAAAGAGGATTTTAATTTTTTTTCATGTCTTCTATATAATCATTAAAGGTATAATATAAAAAAATGTTTTAAAAGAGGTTTTATGTTTTTTAAATATATTTCTTGAATAAAGGATATTTTCATCATCAAATGTCTTGAAAATATATTTCTAAGTTATTTTTCATATAATATGAAATATGTTGATGTTAATCATTATATTTTATGAAAATATACAATATAGGCATTCATATTATTTTTTTAATGGTTTATGTTATTGTAGAATGCTACTGATAGACCCCATTTCTCTTCCATGAGTTATATGATTTTGAATTCCACATTCTTTCATAGGTTATTCATTGATGAAATTATTATGAAACCATTCATTTTCAATAGATTATGAATTTAATACTTGTTTACGACACCCATTTAATTTCATGGGTTATGTTATGATTTGTTATCAATTTGATTAAAATGTATTTATGATTTCATTATGTGATCGATGGGACCTATATCTCTCTCTAATGAATTGGGTAAAGATTAATATCTCATGATATAAACATTGAAGGAATGAGAAATGAATTCATTTTAGTATTAAATTGTTGAAACAAGAAATGAAATCAGTTTAGTATTACTTTGATAGAACGAGGAGTGAACTTGATTCAGTAGTACACAGTTGGAATGAGGTGTAAACCCAGTTCAGTGACCTTATTTCTCAACTAATATTTCCTTGATAGACATGCCTGGATTACTATATAAATCATTATATATTCTTATGTGTCTTCCAGAAATCCATGTTTTATTTCAATGTTCTGATTTCATGGATTATGTTCATTATTTTTTATGATTCATGTCTTATGAACTACACAACATTATTCCATGATTAAGGTTAATAATATTTTATATGTAGGGTGTGATCTTTTATTTTCATGGTCATGTTCTCATACCCTTATGCTCATTATTAGGATTACATGCCAACCTGGTTTACCCTTACTAGGCATTTGATCTCACCCCATTATATTTTTCCTTCCACATGTTATGATGATATATTTATTGTATGATATGTCTATTAGTGGATTTAGTATTATATATCCAAGTTGGGGATAATGTATCTTGCTCTTGTAAAAGTGTTTATGTTTCCAAATCTATAATGTAACTAAACTAATATGGTATTTTGGAATTATTTGATTTAATGTATAAAGTATTCCATAAAATTGAATTATTGTTAATGTATGAGAATATAGGGTTTCGATAGTAATCCCCCCACAATTAATTAAACCATATGTTATGGTTTTTCTTCATAAGGATTAAAATATCTAAAATCATCATCAATACGTTTAGAATCATAATTATTTCTAACATTATTTTCATCAAACATAACATGAAAAGATTCTACAATAACCAATATTCATTTATTATAAACTCGACAAGTTAAAAATTATTAGAATATGCATGAAAAATATTTTCTTCACTTTAACCATCAAATTTATCAAAATTATCTTTTGAATTTAACATAAAAACATCACAACTAGAAACTCTTAAGTAACCAACATCTGGATTTTAATTTTTAAATAATTCATATGGTTTTTCATATAATAAAGGTATAATAAGAATTATATATGAAATATAAAATGACAAAAAAATAATCTCATCCTACAAATTTATAGGAAAATTATATTCACTTAACATAGTCTTATAAATTTCAATATGGGTTCTATTTTTCATTTCTACAACCCCATTACCCTATGGTGTTCTTGGAGAAGAAACATTATGAAAATATCCATTCATTTCACAAAAGTTATCAAAAATTAAATTTTAAAATTCACCACCTTTATTTCTATCAATATAAATAATCATAAAGCCTTTTATATTTTTAACTAATTTACTACAATAAATAAATATAGATAAAGTATCATTTTTCTAAGAAAGAAAGTATACCCATGTAAATATATTATAATCATAAATAATCCCTGAATTATATTAATTTCCACCAAGACTAGAAATATATGTTCGACCAAAAGAATAAAGATTTGCTAAATGTAAATGACTATTAGTACTTCTCAGATTGATGGGTCCAAAATAAATATTATTTTGCATCCCTTTCATGTATGCATCACAAACATGAAATTGTTCTTTCTTCAATCAATGTAGTTTGAATACATTCTAATGTTTTAATAGATTATGAAAAATTCTAAAATTGACATGTCCAAAATGTCTATTCCAATGAATGATATCATTCTTTAGAGCATTCAAATACTTTACATGTTGATCAATTAGTTCATTAAAAATAATAATATAAATATTATCTTTTTTATTAGCATAAAATAATAAAAAATAATATTTACAAACTAATCATTAATCATTTTGATAGTTAAATTGCATTCCATAATCACATAACTGTGATATACTAATTAAATTATGCTTTAAATCTTCAACATATAAAACATTAGAAATAAATTTATAATTTGAAAACCTACTCTTCCAAAACCTTTTACTATGACTTTGGAATTGTCACCAAATGTGATAGTTCTTTGATTACATGATTTTTTCAGTGGTAAAAAATGATGGTTCATTGGTCATATTCCTAGAGAATACACTATCCATACACCATATTTTGTCCTTGATATATACGTTGAATTTTCCCTACAAAAATAAATTATGGGACAATGTTTGTACGAAAGATACTTTGGGTGCAATGGGATTAGTTATACAATTTTTAGGTACCCATAAAAAATTTAAGCCATTGTTGTAAGGAACTAAAGATAATAATGAAATTTAAATATTATTTTTTGTATATCCCACTGATTTTTTGATTCTAAGAGAATATTAATTTTCATAGTGACATTTCATGCCACATTAAAAACAAGTAACAGTATAAGTACAACCATTTTTACTTTTAACAAAATAGGTATTAAACATTTTAGGCAATCTTTTATTGTAACCAAACCCATCTTTATTTTTTTCAGTTTTATTCAAAGAAATAAAATCATGATATTTTTCACGACCATTAATAAAAGTATATATACTTTTTTTAAGACTTTCAACTTCCTTTATCAAAATTTCATTCAAATATTGAGTAGTTTTCCAAATTTAATAAACTGTGTAAAGGGAAGAGGAAGTAGTGTAACTTAATTTTTCATTTTGTAATAAAATTTAATTATTATTAGAAATTATTTTATCA
The DNA here is from genome assembly GCA_963277665.1 of Viscum album. Taxonomy (NCBI): domain Eukaryota; kingdom Viridiplantae; phylum Streptophyta; class Magnoliopsida; order Santalales; family Viscaceae; genus Viscum; species Viscum album. The sequence continues at coordinate 271,701,649 of OY728145.1, read as the reverse complement.
TTATTTTTCATATGCTTATTATATAAATTATCGCCATTTAAAATATATTTCCTTAATCATTAAATTTCATTATTTAATTTATAAAAGATATGGTTTTCAGAATAATATTCAGAATCTGAACATTCAAATAATAATAATAATAATAGAACTTATCCCATGATTTCATTACTCACAAGTTAGGAGTTTCTTTTTTATTTCATGATTGTTCACTGGAGTCATATTCTTCTATAAAACTCCCACTAATGGTCAATTCCTTTTTCTGGTTAATTTTTTATTTATCTTTATTCTTTAGTTTTGGTAAATCAGGTTTGATATTCGACTTATTTTTTCACTCACACAAGGATTTATTTGAAGAATTATAATTAATACCACCTTTCTTATTTCTATTATATTTTTCTTTTTTAGGGTTTCTTCTAAAAAGGTTTTTGAACTCTTTCTTCTTCATTATTTTGTAGAATCTAGTTACGATAAAATCCATGTATTCCTTTTCAACATACTATATATCAGAATTAGAAGATTCCGTAAAAACAATATTTAAATATTTAGATGCTTCACCTTTTCTTTTGGTGGTCTCCTCATTAGCGATATTCTTCCATTCAAGTTAATATTGTAGAATTGATCTAGTAAATTTATCAAGGGGGTAATCTTTTAAATTATATCATACATCAATGGAAAGATTCATTTCATTTCATGTATTTAGTAATACTTGTAGGACTCATTCAACAAGAACATTGTTTTAAAGAGATTCCCCATTTTAATTCATTCCATTCACAATGCTTGTGATTCTATGGATAATTTGGTTTACTATTTCATCTTCACTATCTTGAAGCAATGGTACTCATTATGAAGCATTTTAATCATGGTTGGGAAAAAAAATTCAGATCCATGTTTACTTACTTGTATAATCTTCCAAATTTCATAAGTTATCATTCAATCAGAAGCATAAATAAAATAACATCTATTAATATCTAAATATTAATTATAAATCAAATTTAATTTAAATCATATATAGTATCATAATTTATAATATGTGTATTCGGGTAAACTTCAAGCGTTTATTATTGTTTTGATATAATAAACCAGTTCTCAATGCACAACTTTTGAGGTAAGCCTCTATTGAGCATCTCCTGAATCCATAATCACTGACATAAAACTGTGGTGGTTTGTGATATATTTATGAAACATTCAGGTTCAATACTTCCATCTTATAAGATCTCATCCTTATACCATTAGTTCCAAGAATACATTAGCACAATTAAATATAACATCTGACCCTATAGAGGGTTGGAAAAATTTTAGATCGACAACCTATGATACCAATGTTCTGTATCAATAAATAAAATGATAGAGCTATTCTATACATAATAAGGCCATCCAATGATTTCAATTATTAGGTCTTATTGGCTAATGTAATATAGTCTATAATGGGTGAATATACCAGATTAGAAAAATAATACAATTAAATTTATTAATTAAAAAATTATCAAAGTAGTTTATTACGGTTAATGAGTATAATAAACTGTATATAACACAAGGTTGTTTTTTGTAGTATTTTTGTCCCAAGGGGGTCTACTCAACTCTTATACATCTTTACATGTTGAGAGATATGTGTGCACTAAAAGTGATTTTAAGGGGAGAATCATAAACCAATTAAAAATTCGTTTCATAATGGAGAGATAACCCTGACATAGGCATATGTATGGGGTTTCACAACCATTACAACCAGACTTTAGACACTGGGAGTCACAACCCAAATGGTATTGACTTTATATAAAAGTATTAACAGCCTCAAGATCCTAACATTATAATACAGGTGTCACAACATAAGGAAAAATAATAATAAAATAATTCTTTTGTGTATAAAATCACAAACAAAAAAATAGTGTCTGTGAGAGATGATAAATAGTGTTATAGACTCATAAACTAGACAAGAGAAGATATACTATGAAATAAAAGGTACTTCTTTTTGAGGATTAGATTAACTCAATTTATAAAGATAATTATAACTGAAGAAAAAGTACATCACCCTCGAGATATCATGTAGGTGATCAAATATAGTGTTATAGGACATTGAAAATTCATAACAGGTTCTATTTTTACAACAATTCTTCACTGATAAATAGAGTATCAAATATGTTTATCCATGTTTTTTACTTCCATATACATATATATAATATGTATCTAGCAGTTTTATTAGATTCTATTTCGTTAGATATTCAAAATTAATTGAGTCAATAGCTTCTGTAAATAAATCCCCAAAAATGACGGCACTAATTCCTCTTAATTTCTATAGAATAATGCATAAATAAAATAATTTAATATAATTTCAATAAATTTTCAAAACAATATTTACATAATAATAATATCATTTATTTTAAATTAAATTCATGTTTAAATCCATTCAAACATATTTTTTATTTAGTAAAAATAGTTCCAAAAAACTAGCAGTACATCCCAAAAGTAAATTCAAATATTAGAATTTATATAATATTGTTTCTTCCAAAATTATTAGAAAAGGACATTGAAATAATTTATTAATTTTTCTTTTTAAATATTGTATAAAAATATAAAAAACTTTAGTCATAATCCAAAGAGATTATATGAATTTATCTAGTAGAAAAACCTCCAAAAAATTCATATATATATATATATGCAGCAGATCAATGTTCACCATAAAATCATAATACAGTAGTAGAAAATTAAGGTAAAAAAAATGGGTATATAAAAGTAGGGTACATGAAAGTACAGTACACAAATGTAGCGTAAAGTTCATCAAATTAGTCTAAGGTTCATGAAGGTAGCATAGGATTACCAAACCATAAATTTCAATGTACAAAAATGTTAGGTTTCTGAACAATCATTTGCACTATACATGAAAGTAGGGTTTTAGAACCATACATTAAATTGTTGTGAGAGTTGGGTATCGAAACCATACTTTTCACTTTTTTTAATATAGTGTTTCTGAAACATACATTATATTGTACATGAAATTAAGGTTTTCAAATCATAATTTTCAAAAATAAATGAATGTAGGGTTTCAAAATAATTATTTTTACTATTGAAAAAGTTGGGTATCCAAACCGTACTTCTCATTATTGAAAACATAGGGTTTCCAAACCATATATTACAATATTGTGGAAGTAGGGTTTCTAAACAATATGTTGCACTGAACACAAAACAATGGTTGTTGAACCATATGTTTCACTATACATGAAAGTAGGGTTGTTAAACCATACATTCCATTTTACATGAATGTTGGTTTTCCGAACCATACTATGCACTATTCGGATTTTTCGATTTCCAAAACATACTTTTCACTGTTGAAAAAAATGGATAGCACACATTAATAAAACATCAGGGAAACATTAAAATAGTTGAATATAAAATTTTTCATTTGTTTCGTAAGATCAATTTCAAGAAAAATTTATTATATTTTCAAATACTTAAGAATTAAATTAATCTAACTTCTACTTCTCATGATAACCTTAAAAATCATAAGAAACATTATTCAAAAAAAATTATACTTTCGAAAAATCATAACATAACTTCAAAAACTTTATTCCACATCAAAAATTAATTTTTATACTTCTATTTATTCTAATTAAATCAATATAAAAACGTTTTTTCAAATAAAATCATCTTTCATGTGAATCTATTAACAATAGTGCTTGCAGTAAATTATATATAAAACTTTTTAAATAATTCTTTTTTAGAGTTCAAAAATTTCAATAGAAACTTCATTGAATTTTTATAGTACAATAAGAAAAAATTTCAGACCGCCTCATAAATTAATGAATTTTATATAAAGCTATCCATTGGAATAATTTTCACAAAAAAACCATTCAATATAGATTGCTATACATTTAGATTACATAGGATAATTATAATTTTGTTTATACTACAAAATAATATAGGAGACAATAAATAATTATTATGTTGGGATTAAATGTGAATCATATTTAATATTATAAAATAAGAAAGGGTTAATACATATGTATATATATATAATCTTATGTGATAAAAAAATAAATCTTATGAACAAACACCCTCTATCTTCTTTTACAAAAAAGGATCCTATCTTAGATCATTCTTGATATTATTTAGTATTTATGGTTGATAAATCATTTGGGATAGGGTTTATGATTCCACTTCCCTTATGATTTCCATGCCATATTTTACTAGTCCCTTGATCAAAGGATCTCTTTGAATCCTCTTCATTTTTATAAAAATAGTATCTTTCTAACTTAATGAATCAGTTACATTGTTTTCTCTTCCCAGGTGATGATGAATTGAATAGTCTTTGTATTTTAGAATTTCCATTCATCTCCTTCATCTCATGTTTAGTTCATTTTTCTTGAAAATAATCAAAATGATTTTGTGGTTAGTGTATATATAAAATTTCCCCCCATAAATATAGTTCCTCTATATTTTTCAGAGAATAAATCTTCTTAGCTAACTCTAGGTCATGTGTATGATGATTATTATCATGTGGGTTTAACTATTGAAATGAATAAGCAATCACCTTATCATTATTAATTCGGATTCACCCATGAAATTTTATAGATACATCTCTATAAATAATGAATTCTTCTATGATAGAGGGTAGTGTTAATAGAAATGTAGTAAAAAATATCTTCTTCAATTTTTGGAAACATTCTTCACACTCATTTTTCTTGATTAACTTATCTAGTTTTCAAGTTAACATGCTTAAGGGATTAGAGATTCATTATTTTTTTCACAAACCTCGTATAATATTCAACTAACCCAAGGAAACAATGAATCTTAGTTAATATAATGCGATGAGGCCACTTTTTAACAACCATTATCTTTACAGGGTCAACTAAGATTCTTTTAATGATTATAATATTCCCTAATAAAGAAACTAATTGTTACCTGAATTCTCTTTTTCTAAATTTTTCAAAAATATTCTCCAACCTCAGTATTTTTAATATAACCTTTTGAAAATACTCATGCTCCCCAAAAAATTTGGAATTTATCTTATTGTCATCAGTAAAATCTACCATGAATTGATCAATGCAGTCCATAAAGACTATGTTCATACAATATAAAAATATAGAAGGAGAATTAGTCAAGCTGAAGGTAATAACAAATACTAATCCAAATCCCCATAACTTGTTCGGATGGAAATCCATCTATTATGATCTTTCATCACCCTAAATTGATTATAAATAGATTATATGACTATGTTGTAGAAGAATTTATCCCCACAAATATTATCAAATAAATCATCAATCATTGGGAGAGGGTACATGTTCTTCACTATGATCCCATTAAGTTCCCTATAATAAATGCATAACAACATTGATCTATACTTCTTATTCACAAAGCTAATAGGTTCTCCCCAAAGGGGACACACATGGATTGATAACTCCCTTCTCCCAAAGATCAAGGAGTTGTTTATTTAATTACTCTAACTCCATATTTTCTATTCTATATGGGGTCTTTGATATTTCCATAGATCCGGGTGTGAGTTCAATGAACAACTCTCACTCTCTTTCTAGGGAGATCAAGGTAACTCTTAAATAAATACACCAATGTATTCCTGAATGATGAAGACATAATTTATCTTAATAATTTCATTTTTGTCTCCCTATGCACCGATAATCTACAAAAAATAATTATATCTGAGGTGTTTATTGAAAAACAATTGTTCAGGATATTTGTCTTTGATAATGACTATAGGTTTCCATTCAAGTCAAATAAAATTTTCCAACCACTAGTATTAATCTTATCATTATACATTTTGATCCAGTCCATCCGTAGTAATGTGTCGAATTACACCATAGGAACGACTACTAGAATTGAAATGATATTATACTCTATAGTTAATACTAGATATTCCATTAAAATTTATAAGCTAGGTTAATCCCTTGAGGAGTCATGATTTATAAATATATATATATAGAAGTGTAGATATTGATACTATATTATTTGAAAACATTGATGAAATAAAGGAATGATTAGAAATAGAATCAAACAATGTACTTTCTATCTTTGAGAAAATAATGAGTGCCTTTCAAAACATCATTCAGAGCCGCTACTTTAGCTTTTGTGATAGAAAATTCCTGAACTTTCTCCCATAGCCTATGGTGAGGTTGATAGTGGTTCCCCTACATTACCATAAGATTTGGAAATTGATTGTAAAAGTTTCAAATCCTATCACACTTGAAGCATTGAACTTCTATATGGGACTGAAATATCTTATTTTTTCTATTAGTTCTAAGATGTTGAGGCTTACCTCACTAAGATGGTTTTGATCTATATGAATGATCCTTACACATTGGTATCACTCTCCATTACGATGAATGTTTTTCCCCAAATACTTTTTCCCATATTTTTTTTGTGGGATGTTGCAATTTATTTCCTCTTATTTTTTCATCAATGTTCCTTCTTGATTTTGTATCCATTGGTCTCTTCTTTTTGTTCGATCATTGTGACCACTTAATCTCTCTAAATGCAAATTCAACATTAACTACACTATGAAATATGTTTATATATCTTTCATAGTCATGATTTTCTAGATTCCTCTGAAGATAGGGTTTCTATCCACTAAATAATCTATCAACCCTTCCTATATGATCCAAAACAATGCTAGAGGTGTATACAGAATGTTAGGTAAATTTCATCTCATATATTCCCACTACTTCACTTTCCTTCTTCTTCAATTCTATGAATTTCTTCTCCATTTATGTTCACATCAAATGTAAGAAATATTTAATGAAAATTATTCCACTAAACTCTCCCCACTCCATAACATCGATCACCAATCAAGGATTTTTTATTTTAATTTGTGTCCTCAACTGATCAGCTTCTCCATCTAAGAGGTATTTTTCAATGGTGACTTTATCTTGTTCTAAACAACAGATTTTAGAAAATATATTTTTTATATATATTATTAATTATTTAGAAATCATTGGGAAATTAGATCCACTAAAAGATGGTGGTCATTGAATCATAAATGACTGAATGGAAATATGTTCCATTTGATGTGAATCTGGTCTCTTTCATTTATTCATGTTTTCCTTCATAACATGATTTAGTTGATTCATCATCCTCATGAAGTTTTCAATTCTAGATTCCATCATAGCATTGTCATCGCATCATCCGTTGCACTCATAATTTACATTTTCCCCTATTTCCATTCATTTTTTATAAATGTAGAAAACCATAATGTGAAATGGGTTAATTTAAATAATGTTATAATTATAATGTTATTTTATGACTTATTACATCCTGGTTAAATATATTAGTAATATCCTCTTATAACTATTGAATTCTAAATATATCCTTTATAATGGTTCATAAAAATATTATGATTAACAAAAAATATTTACATGAACAGTCAATCTAGATGTGAAACAAGGGCCATATTCATGAACCAGTTCCCTATCAAGTTTATCTCAGTGCGATGTTTTTGGCTATTACCCCAAGGAACATATGTGACAGATCCACATCCACTTGAAATATATAGATATGGGTGATTTTTTTTGGAAACCACTTACTTAATACATACTAAAAGAAAAGATTATTTTTCTACATTTATGATTTCCACTAGGATATTTTAAAAGTTTTAAAGTCATAATTTCCAAAAATAACTAAATGGCCCTTTAATACCTATTATTCCATCACACATTTTTATTACATAAATTTTCATTTCATTTTACAAACAGAGGAGTTTTAAAGATTAGTTTCTTACAAAAATGGTACGTAATACTAGAATACATAAAAACTTCTTCTAAATAAACATGAAATAAAAAACTATGGGTTCATCGTAAGCTAATTTTAACGCATCTCATATCCTAGGGACATTCATCAAGGGAAAAGGGTGGTCATGGATCCCAATAATGGAATAAGTAAGGGATACAAAGGTGTGTGATCATAAGTCATAACATTAAGAACATGAGGCATAAAAATATAAAATTAAAAAGAGATGTAATAATAACATTAATTATAACATGAAAATGTGGATGAAACGTTTAAATGAGTCATTTATAAGAATGTCAATATGGATTATCACCAAGGTGTAAAAAATACAAAATTACTAAGGTTATTAACCATGGTATCATAAAACATGTCATACAAAGGGATTAAGTTCTTTACCAAATGAATTGGATCACTATCAAGGCACACCATTAATATTTGTCAATTTAATTTTATTCACATAGATAATAATGTTTCATTTCATTAATAACCAATGGATAATAATGAATGGGTTTTTTTCAAAATTTTGGTATATAAAAGAGGTAAAGACGTGATCATTACATCATTTTTTTAACCAATGAATGAAAATATGTGTTTCATATATATGAAAACATGAATAAAAAAATTAATTTTTAAATCTAGTAGAATACACATTGACTGGAAAATTGGTTTGTGTATTTAGATAAAAAGAAAATCAATATTTCTCTTCTAAAATAGGGAAATTTGAGAAAATAATTTGGCAGATGGGAGGTATAAAACATTATTTTTAAAAATTGTAAAATATGAGGTGAAAAGGATCTAAAAATCATAATATAATATTATTAATGTAATGACTGAAATAGATAAGTGAAGATTTTTTCTTACCTTGAAGATTTGTCCCTAAAAATGAGGATAGTACAATGGGGTTCTGGAGGAAAACTTTGGGGACTCAATGGAAAAAAACCTCACTATGGAATCATGAAGGATGGATTGGGAGAGAAGGTTAATGGTGTAATGGTTGGGTATTTACAGTAGAATATGAGGAATTGTTTAATAATTTTTTAATATAGTTCGTGGAAATATAGGTTGTGGAAAATGAAAAAAATTTGGCTTACCCATGGTTTTTTAACTTGGTTTCAGAAATTTGGGTCATATTTTATGATATTTTATATCAATAAAACTGAAATAATTTAGTAATTATTTTTTCCTAGAAAAGTAATGATTCAAAAAATTAATGTTTTTAAAAATTAAAATTTCCCCCTTAGACATTGGAAAGTCACATATTGTTTTAAAAGTTTATAAAAATATATTAAAATAATAAATATTAAAAAAATATAATATTGTCAGTCACTGATTAAATTTAATTATTTTTTATATCATTAATACAAAAATATGATGTCCTAAAATATACCAAAAACACAAAACTGTGTTTTTTAATATTCATAAAAAAAATAGTCTTTAGAAAATATTCATAAATTCATCCAAAACTAATTTTTACAGGGTGATATAAAATATAATATTTAGTTTTACAAAATAATTCTCTAAATATGAAAATTTTAACTTCTAAATATAAAAATACTTATTTATTTTAAAATAGCAGTTTTAAGGCACTGTCAATCTTTTGAAACTTATAAAACACTCCTAACCCATTATAATTTTATTTTAAAATTTATATTATGGTGAGAGTGTTTTAAATGAGTATTTTATTAAAGGAAATATTATTTATAATAATTTAGTGTATTATAAAATTGAATATATTTTCTCGAAAAATACTATATTGTTTTATTTGCATCCAAAAATAAATTTATTAAATTTATCAAAATTAAACATACATTTTGTTATGAAAAAAAATCACTAGTTTTTTCCATAGACTATCCTTTATATAAACATTATCCTATTCCATTAATACATATAAACACAAACTATAATAGTAAAATTTTCAACCAGGGGTATAGTTTCTAGTGGACATATTGACCAATGACCATGTAAAAGTCGAATCTCAATGGTCACGTTTCCCTTTATACCTTATAAATACAACATCATTAATTCACTCAAAATCCATGAAAATCTATCCCTATATATATTTTAATATTTTAATAGTATTATTATTTTACTAATAATTTGTTTCATTTTTATTGAATTTTCAGTGTGGGTGATGATTCTAGTAGATTATGGAGATCCTCGTTTTACCATTTTATCTATTTCATTTTGTATTAATTATCTAGTTTTATTTTTTTTCATTTTAATTGGTTTCATGGATTAATAATGTATTGATTTCTATAATTGATATAATTTTTTTTGTTTCTGTATACTTTTTATTTTTATAATATTATATAATATGTAACAATAATTATTTTGGAAGAAATTATAATTTAGAAAGTCTGGGTAGTTACACTTGATGATAACCCTATTTGAGGATGTGGGAATAACTTTTATTTAGTCAATTTTATTGAATCCTCTACTCCAAATATTGATAGAGTCCTAGTTGGATGAAATCGACTTTATAGTCTTGCATGACTAAATATCCTCCATAGATTCACCATACATATTTTATAATCTAGGGAATCACATCATACTCTTCTAAGAAAAAACTATTCTCTTAGTCATGATCTGGGAGGTTGTGATGATGTTTATTTACATATCTTCTTTGTTCTTATATCCCGATGTGGAGAATATGTACAGAGACCATCAACAATATTTTTGGTGGGCTGACAGGAGGAAGAGAGTAACTGAGTTCATCTTTTGGTGCCTCACTTTTCAGTATGCGATGAATGATCACAAGGTTATTATAGTGTTGTTGTAGCCTCTTGAGATCCTGAAGTGGAAATGGGATGCCATATCTATATAATTCATTATAGGGATTTTTTAGACATCGAGAGTCCATGAATCCATCTTGGGAATACATGATAGATATATGAAGTCTAGGTACTTCATTACTATCAGGGAGAAGAGTTCGTTTGAGACTTTTATGAATTTATATGTATGAGAGATATTTATCCTTAATGTAGTGACCTTGAATATTTTCTACGACAGAGATGTGAAATACACTCCATTATTGCGGAGAGTCATGTATGAGGCATTCAGAACTCAGATGAGGATGAGTAAAACATTTTACCCCCATAAAAATATGTATACTGATAAAAATATCTAACTGTTGGAGGATATACTAAGGCATTTCATGTTAAAAAATTTTAGAGTTTGGAGGATCAATTTCCATTGATTGAGTGTGATTATAAAAATAGATACCACTATACTATTAGCATGTATCCTTTTGAAGCCCTATATGGGATACCCTACAGGTCACCCCTATATTTAAATGATATTAGAGAGGTATATCTTATCGGGATAGATTTGGTACATGTGAAAATGGAGAAATTATATAAATCCTTGAAAGGATGAGGAAATCCTAGAGTAGGAAGAAATCATAGGCAGAACAACATCGTATTCCCTTGGAGATCAATCAGGGCAACCGACCTTTCTAGATAGTCCCCCCATTATGAGTAATGTGATGATTTTTATAGATAAGAAATTAATCTCAGAGGTTTATTAGGCCATTAATGATCTTGTATAATATTGAAGGGGTTTTTTACCACCCACCATACCTACATAGTAAGATCAGGTGCCCCAAATCTTCCATGTTTCATAGTTGAGAAGACACATGCATGACCCTGCACAAATTATTGACTGGAGATAGCTGGACATTGAGGATAGAGCTAATTTTTAGGAGATGCCAGTTGAGATCAAGGGTTGGTTGAATATGATCATAAACCATTGGATCATGTGTTGTTACATTACCATATCATGAAAGATAGATCATAGGATCGATATATCTAGATAAAATCTTAGTATCATAACCATTTTACTTAGATTTTTATTTTTGAGGAAGAAAATATAGAATTATGGAATAATGTATAGACCCTATTTTTTCATGTAAGTATTTTGAATATATCAAGAAATATTTTGAGTTTAGTATTGATACATAGTTAGATTCCATGGACCGATGTCCCCAAAATTAATTTAATAAATATATTTTATATTATGAATGAACAAAATTCAATAAATAATTTGATAAATTTGAAAAACAAAACATTCCAAACATAATCTCTAAGACCGCGGTTCAATTATAAATATATGGTTTACCCCAGGTGTGACCTAATGTTTTTTGGCATGGAATGTTCATATAGAGAGATCCATACCATGTTTTTTGAAACAAAATAAATTGATTATTATATTTATTTAATTAAAATGAAATAATTTTAAAACATTTGTAAGTACATCATTGTTTTCAGATCACAAGGGTTATCTGAATAATCCTTGGATAATTGAGAGGAAGTTATACCAACCATCATTGGTGACCTGATATAGGACAATGATGGTGGTGCGTGCTTCATGGGATAAACCTATGAGAGAAGGATCATGGGTTGGGTTCCATAACAAGCTGTGGCGGCTAAGATGGGGCCTCCTTGTTTTGGAGTCCAACAAACGTTCACTCTTATAGGGTATTGATGTATTTAAAAAAGATATTGAGTAGGTTGAGAGGAACCTTGATGTAGGCCTAGGTGATGATCTTTTTTAAAAAATTGGTTTTCATGAAGTCTCAACCTTTTAAAATGATTCTTGAATATGAATAAAGTGTTAGATTGAGATATGAAGTGACTTGGCATAAGTGGGGTGACATGAAAAATACCTTCTTTCATTCATGCATCTTTTTAGGAAATTCTCCATTAGTCCTAAAATATTTCTTGAGGATGGATCCTTAACCAATTATCTACACACTATTGAAGGTATGGATTCATCCTAAGTTGGTTCGTTACTTTTTGAATTTAATCCTTTCATATAGGATGATTATCCTAAATGGAATTGAGATACTTTTTATTGCATCATCCATTGTGTTGCCTCTGATGTTAATTTTTTTAGGTTATTATGGATGAGAGGGAGTTCTGGGAGGATGTTTCCTCCCATAATGGTGGATTTTCTCCATCTTCAAATGGTTTCCCTAAATTTTACTACACAAAATCCTCAGAAAAAATAAAAAATGAGCTTCTAGAGATCATCCCAGAATTTTTTTAGTTGGGAGATTTCTAGGAGTGTTATCTCCCACCACCCAAATCCTCATCCCAATTGCATCAAATACTTTATATATTAAATATAAAAATCCAATAAGTATATGCATATTTATATATAAATTATTTCAATTGTCATCAACAGTTTACTCTCCATACATCTTCAAAAATGGACCTCATTGGAAAAACATGTATTCATCTAGGGCTGAGTTACCAAATCCACCATTTCCATTGTACACAAGGTGATTAGTGACATTAATAATAAGTTTTGAGGGTCTATAATTGATATCAAACATGATTAGGATATGATTTTGAAATAATGAAATGGTGTTTCATCCAAAAAGTCATGTAGAGTATTGGATACCTTGAATAAGTTAGTGACCTCTTTTTCAGAAGTATTAGTTCCCCAAGGTTCTCTATTTAATTCATGGGTATGTTCTATGGATTCATCAAGGTAGTATGGTGATTAAGGAAATGATATCCCCTTTCCTAAGGGACTTTACTTTGGTTTAAGAATCGTTCAGTAGATACTTAAACAAATGAATTTATGAGGGATTCATGACATCATTTTGGTGAAAACCAAATTTCAAAGGGCCTTACCATATTTTCTTTATGTATTATCTTCTTCTATTCTCTAATTTAAGATGAAGGTTTATTTTGTAGCCAAACCTTATCATTGGTGTTTATTCCAAATCGAGTCTTCAATACATTAATTGATCTATGTGCAATGTTTAACTTCCAAACTAATGTAATAATGCAAGGTGAAAGAAGATTGATGATAGGCTGGGAATTCAAAAAAGTTCATTTTTCATGGAGTATCATTGTTCCCTGATCTCCCCATATAGAGTTCAGATACATCAATTTGATGGTCTTGTTAAAAAAATTTCCAATTGAATTCATATTTGGAAAAATTGATTCATCCCATTGGGAGGATGCATCACCCAAGTTAACAATGTTCTTATGTACATTCCCATTCATGAATTTTCATCTCTCATTGATCCTCAACTAGTTTTCTAGAGTATTGTACATATCATTACTTCCTTCATCTAGGATTCACATGATGAAGGTCTCCCTCATTGGGAATCATGGAATAGAATGTCTTGGGGATTGGGGAGTGGAGAAATTGATCTCAAAAGTATGACCATTTCCATAAAATTTCCTTAATCCAAAATTTTGTGGGATTTCATGGTGGGAATGTATTTATGGTAAATTACCACTTCCAAAATGTATAGATCAGGATTGGGTGTATTGGGGGTAGGATTGCCATGTTGTGGGGTTCAATTAAGAGTCACATACCAATCACCCCCGCCAATCTCTATGGATCCATAGTGTGGGGAATTCAATTACTGGAGGAAAATTTGGTGGGATATGTTTTTTATTTTTCAGGGTGACTGGTGCCTATTTTTTTCTTCAAACTATTCATAATTTACACTTATTTTATTGGTTCCACTCTCAAGAAACAACAATAGGATGTTTATAATATAATTTTAAACAATTCAAACCCTAATAGGCTAGTTTTTACTATCTTCTAATCTACTCTCTTCTTGAATAAAGACCACCACTGGGTTTTAAAAGGGGATACTGATCATGATTCATAGGTTTATGTTATGTGGTGTAAATAAATACCCACTATGCTCATCTTCCAATTATGGAACATACAATTACACCCTTCCTACCAATGAGAGAGTGTGATGGAGGGGTAGTTCTCTTAACTCCCATTGTAACTATTTCTATCCCACTAAAAATGATTCCATTGATCACATATTCCTCTTAGGGGAATGTGCGACCTACTTGTGGCTCATCCTAGATGCTTACATTGAATAGGTTAGAGAAGACTTTCCCAAAATTATCTTTATTCAAGATTGGTTTTACAACACACAAGAAAACATCCATGAAATAAATATTATGTCCCTTTTATGGATATTGAATGTAAGAGCATCAGGAATGCACACAACATGGGATATCATTAGGGGTTTTCTACTTCGAGATTTGATGTTTTAGTTAGAGTCTACACCATGGCCATTGATCTGGTCCCACTTCTTAATCATTGGTAGTCCTCCCCTTCCATTCTTCGGCTCTAGGATGGTAAGGGTTCTGAATGAATTGTTTGTAAGACCCTATGATTTTTTTGAGATATATTATTTGATGTCTTATGTTGCACACAATTTCAAGTCCTTTTGATTGAATTAAGATCATAAAACCCTATTTATAGATTTTTTTGCAGTTTATAAAAGAACTATGTTTGGATTATGTTATAAGAAACAATAAAAGAGTCATCCACTGCACACAAAACTGTCATGGTTTGCGTGACATGAAAGAGTGACTTTCCTCGATAGCTTGTGTGGTACACAATACCGAGTTTCACTAAAAAATATATATATTATTAAAATATTATATAAACATTCCATTATGAATAGTATTAACATCATTTTGAATTTTACATAACATTAAAATTCATCTTACACGAGGTATGAGAACAATATCAATTATCTAGACAAAAGAAGTGTTTTTTTAAATACATTTTAACTGCCTTATAAAGAAGAACCCCTTTTAAATCTCGTTTTTGACACTTTTATAAGTTATAGTTGAAAATATAAACTTCTTCTTTGGAATCAAGACCTAAAAATTTACATTGGATTAATTTTTGATAATTTTTTGATAAATTTCATATTTTGATGAAATGTAAAAATAAGCTAAATTTTAATTGAAAACAACTATTTTCATCAAAATAATTTATATGGTTAAAATATATTATTGAATGGTTTTAAGATATAAATAGAATATATTTTCATATTTTAAGAAAATGTAAGTCATTTTCATTAATTTTACATTGAATTCATATGTAAATATGTTTCTATATTTTGCAATATTTTTTACAGAAACCTATTTTTTCGACAATGGGAATAGTTTTATATTAATTACTAAAAATTAAGTATTTTGAATTTTGAAAATTGAATCCATATTTTGAATCATGCGGTTAAAATAGTTTAAATAGGTACTTTTTATTATTGGACATTATGAATAGTAACATTAGTAATTATTTTATATACGATGGTTAAAGAGTAAATCCAGTAAGTAAGAAGAAACATAAGATTTTAATAATATTAAAATTACCTAACACATTCCCTGTTCCTATTGGAAGATATATGTCTTACCATGGGCATCCTTGGGTCAATTTTGGGACCCCATGGATTCACTTGGATGTGAAAATGACATTTTTTATTAATTAATTTAATGTAATGATAATTATAACCTAAACATATATTTTTATTAAATCGATTTTAATATGGGGTTATGTAAATAATTCTATATCAATAAATAGTAATTGGGAAGCTAAAAATATTTTATACATCATTCTATTTTATTTATTATTTTTATACATTAGATAACTATATTTATTTATGACACAATTATGATGTAGTGATTACCTAATTAATGAAACATTCAAATAAATGAATTTATAAATATTAAAACAAATGTAATTTTGTTATTTTTATGTCATCAAAGAATTTTCTAGATGATATTGACATATTATCTTTTTGTTATTGCCGTATTTTCTAAGGAATTAGGTTTTCATTAGTTGTTAGGAATGTCAAGTATGAATGGTGTCCAAAATTGAAATAATTCATAACTTAAAACATACTATAGTTTATCAAATGATATTAAATTCCTAAAAATAAAAGATTTATAAAATGGTTAATATAAGTCTAGATATGTCATAAATAATTTTTTTTTATTTTTACATGACATGTTAATTACATTAACCCAAAATGTGTAAATAACAGGTTAACATAATAAGATTAAAAAGGGTAAAATTAGAGTAAAACAAAAGAAGATAAAGATAAAGAAAATATTCAAAACTTGTCAAAAAATTATTGGATTATTGTTATTCGAAATATAATCATATTATCTTATAATTAAATACATTTTGGACCATTTTAAATCTAAATTTAATATATAATAAATTAATATTTTGGAACATTCTTAAACTGACCCTCTTCTCTCTTATAAAAGAGATCCTCCTCCCTGTCCTATTCACTCCATTTTATTCCTTAAATATTGGCCAAACCCTAACCATTTCTCTTTTAAACTTCTCTAGTAACATTATATTGGTTTTAATCTCCTAAAAATACCAACACTTGTGCCCTAAGAGTAAAATTAAAGGAGGCACATCGAGGAAGAGGTAATCTCTTCTACCGATTCTTTCAAATTTATTTCTTCTTCTAATTACACTTATTTTGTTGTTTCATTATAATGTAATGAAATTAGTATCAATAATATACTTATATGTTATTATAAATATTGAAAAACCATATTTCTCCTTTTAACTATCCAACAAAAAACTAAATAACCGTGTGTGCGTATGTATGACTTACCATCTCCACGCTGCGGTGTAATCTATTTTCACCACCACCTTACATGGATTGTTATAATAGTGGAAATAATAACTATATATGATAATTATAACTTTATAATAATTATTAAATACTATACACCATAAAATTCAATACCATTAAACAACTATTGGAATGATATCGTTGCTCATGCGTACGTATGATTTACCATCTCTACGATGTGATGAGATTCATTCTCCATGTTAACCACAAAAGAATGATTATAAAGTATATATAAAAAATAATATTGAAATATATGAACTAATAATTATTCTGTAATTATTTATATGTATATATTTTATTTACTACCATTCAATTTAATAAGGAAACAAAAACAACGTTCACGCGTACGTACGACCTACCGTCTCCAAGAAGAATATATTACATTCCATTTATAAATATATTATATATATTTATATACTTAATTAATAATATATATAACTTATGATTTACATTCGGGAATTAAGTAAATCATGATCTATATAATAATATTATGAACAAAATGTCCATACACGTACGATAAATAAAACAATTAATGCCCAAAATGTTGCTTTAACATGGAATTGACAAATAAATGAGTAATATTGAGTCATTAATGAATCATATATGATATAATAAATATTATTTTGGTTATTTTACAATATAATAATATGTTTAAACCCACTATAAAGGAGTCTCAGACACATATGGAAGAAATTAGACCTTAGGTAAAGGATAAATTTTTAAATCTTGTTTTTACCCAATATTGTTTATTCTTAACTATTTAATCAGGTTATATTTATCATCCATGTATATGTTTTCTAAAAAATTTCATAAATTGTTTACTATTCTTACATGTTTGTTTAAAGTCATTTTTACCCCTTTTGACTTTTACAATGTGTTATAGAAGGAATCAATATTTTGTTTACCATACGAGGTAATTTTTCACTTTTTCGGTAAAAGTATGAGAAAAATGATTTTTTAACTTATACGGCATGGATGAGTTTTTAAATCCTCATGACTCCCTATTTCCAGGATTCTTCCAATTCAAGTTTACAAGTATATTGTCAATTAAATTATTTTATTTTAAAATTTAACCACATCTTTAGAAAAGAAAACATTTTTGAAGAAGAACTGATATTTTCCTCAAGAAATAAGTTCAAGTGTTTTATCAAAATTAATTTCTATATATGATAACATAGGGTTATGTTTCTATCACAATTATTGTTTTAATTTGATTAGGTCTATGATGGAATTATTTTTATAAATTTCATTTATCTTATATGGATTATGTTATGATGGTATGATGTTAAAGAACCCCATTTTATTAATTGGGTTATACTATGATGAATGATTTATGTTTTTGTGGAACCCAAATGAATGGTTTCATTATAAGATGGGTTTGACCTATATCTCCCTCCAATGAATTGGGTAAGATTTATATCTCATTATATTTACATGAATGGAATGGTGAGTAAATCAAGTTGAGTAATTAAGTGATGGAAGAAAAAGTAAATTTGGTTCAAAAATACATGGCTGGAACGACAAGAAATTCCATGTCAGAAATATACTTTGTCCACTATGATGGTATTATAAGCAATGGCTTGGCTACTATAGAAATCATATTATGTTCTTAATTGTTTTCCATAATTACATGTTTTAGAAAATGATATATTTATCATGGTTAATGGTCCTTCATGATCCATGCCTTACGTACTTCCAAGATTTATTTCATGAATCATGATTATTATGGTTAAACATTATGTTCATGTTTTCATGTTCAAATGTTTATGGTTCGTTTTATGTTCTCTATGTTTACCCTTACTGAGCATTTGAAACCACCCTTTTTATGTTTTATTTTCCCCTGAAAATAAAGAAAGACATTAGGTAGGAAAACAAAATGGGAAGATCTTTATGGGATATGTTTAAGATCTTTCACTAAGTAAGCATTTTGCGTTCTGAGTTTCCAAAGACACTAAAATAATATGGTCTTTGGGTGTCTATGTTTTCATCTATTAATTATTCCTCAAAATTTATGTAATGTCCATGTACATCAAGATAGGTTCTCTACAATATTCCCAGATGTCCCATGCAAGGTAACTTGTCCTAATGCATTCCTCTTAGTTATGTTCTCAAAATGAATATTGATGGGTCATACATCAACGGTAACATGAAGGGTGGTGAGATTTTCGTAACCTGGTCAGCACTGTATTTTTTCCTTCAGTGCTTATTTTAGAGGTGGTCACACTCTCCTAGAAGAAGCTTCATCCATGATTAGGGGGGATGGAATTATGCCACTCCCAGAATTTATCTCGACTGGGGTGGAAACAAATTCATCTAGTCTTCATAGATCCCTTAGGTTTCCCATCTCAATTCCGTGGGCTATCACTTATGTTGTTCTCATATAAAAAATATTAATCTATAATCTCATTGATGTCACTCACACATGAAATAAAGGGAATATATTCGCAGAATACCTAGCCTCATGGGACACCTCTGATAACTCATGTACCATTATTAATACCATAGAATCCCTCCCCTAGAGTGTGTTAATAGTGTGAGAGCCGATGCTCTTATATGAAATTATTTTTGGCCCCTGTGACTTTTTTCAGGCTCCCCTCCCCTTTCAAAATAAATTTTTAATGTTTAATGTATCTATATTCACATTGATACATTATATGTTCCCATGTATTAGATATAATTTATTTATTCTATTTATCTAGTTATTCCATGTTTCTCACATTATGATTTATTGAATTCAATTAAATGTCAAACAACTCTTGGGAAAAAACTATTTAACCATTGGTTTGTGTTAATTTTACCCATATTTCGTTAGGGTTATACCATATTAGCCGAAAAGGCCTTTGATCATCATTTTCGGGTAGGATCAACCTCGATCGAACCCCTATATTCATGGTAGATTGATGTGTAACATATTGATCAGTTCTCAGATGATGAAATCAAATTATTTCTAGGATATTGGTGATTAAATACATTTATGGGGGATCTAGGAATGATCATAACAACAAGGTAGGAGTGATAGTAGCATGCAGGATTAATGCGGGAGGATCATAACATTGATTTTCAGCTACTGAATCAATGGAATCATTATTTAGAGAAAAATACCACAAGAAAGGGGTTTCAATTTGGAAGATCATGCAGTAGAGGAGTTTGATTTATAAATTTGGAGTAGATATAGAGTTTGAGTGAAAAACCTGACTACACATCGTGTAGTCTGAAGGACACAGGACATGTAGGACCCAGTCTGTGGAGACTAGGGTTTCAAGTCAGTTAAATATCACACACCTTTTGTTAAACCCACATGTTATATGACCTCATTTTGGAAATCCATAGTGTACAATAGGAGTGCATAGACAAGGGAATGACCATGAACTAGACCAGTGTACATGGACAAAACCAATGTACATCGCCAAAGTACCTGACCAAGATACCCATACATGGTTAGAGAACACGCACACATTTATGAGCATGTTTGGGACAATATGAGTCCAATTCTAGGCATGTAGTCCCCTTACTCTCCATGTATGGATACATTCTTAGTAAACCATTTACTTCCATAGACATATCCAAGTAGTTGGCCGGAACCACATTTATTGTGGGTCCCCTTACATGCAATGTACCCTCCTTTTTAAGGAAACTTATACCTCTTGTATTTCATTTTTTTGGATTCATATTTTTCACTATAAGTAGAATCTAATATGTATTTTTTCATGTATAATTATTTGATTGAAATAGTAGTGTCTTAAAATATACTAAATGATGTTTTCCAAGTGTGATTCATCTATCAGTGGTTCTTGATAATGGTACTGATATGGAAAGATCATTAGAGTTCTACCCCATCAAATACTATGGCCTGGGTCCTCTTAATACTTTTTTTACCCTCTAATGCAATAGGGAATGTTTCTTCTATCTACTTAGTGATACCCCATGAAATATAGGGCATGGGTCCTCTATCTGTAGAGTGGTACCCCTGACGCACCAGGGTGAGGGTTCTTTATTAAATAAATGATACCACCTGATTCACTATGGTGGGGTACACTATCTACTAAGTTGTAACCCCTAATGAACTTGGGTGAAAATCATCTATCTAATAATAGGATCCCTCAAAAACACAAAAGAGAAAGTCCACTATCGAATGAGTAGTAACCTCCTTACATAATAAGGAATAGGTCCTCTGTCTACTGAGTGGTACCACCAAATGTACTTGGGCATTAGTCCTCTATATAATGAGTGGTAATCCTTATCTTACTATAGACTAAGTCATGTTTACATTGAGTGGTACCCCTCTAATGTACTAATATGTTTTTCCTCTACCTTGAAATTATGGATCATCAACTATGAGGCATGGTAACAAGATGTGGCTCTATAGGGATTCTTCATAGAAGAGATGTGTAATATGTCAGGTATCATTGATGGATAATTATAAGTAATGGTAGAATCCTCTCCTAGGATGTGATTTGAGATAGGGAACCTCGTTCACTCTTAATTGGTATTCTTTTGGTGATAATATATATATTTATCTATAATGTAGTATTTTGTGAAAATTTTATTATGGGTTCACCTTTCTATTCCAATCATGTATCTTACTGATGCCCCTTTATCAATAAAATTATCTTAGTGGGTATGTATATACTCACCCCTTCATATAAATTTCTAATATTTATTGTGTCTTATGTAGATGAATGAAAATTTAGTAGAAATTAAAGAGGAATATAGGGATACTCTATTGTATTTAAACGTCTAAGGTTGTCTAAGCTTGGATATTTTGAGAATTTCACTCTCAGCCCATTACATATCCAGTTTACTTAGGTTGGAAAAACTTCCTAGATGGGTGTGTATTTTCACCATTTTCCTTTTATTTTATGACGTTTTACTTTTATACTCCCTTAAGGATTTACATGCATTGATTATTATCTAGATATTGAATCTCTTTATTATTCCTCTATAATTATTCATGGAGATGGTTTGGTGTATGTGTATAGGTAAATTTAAAAAAGGACTCCCATACTAGTTTTTATTTTTGGAGCACATCACCAGCCCCTAGACTATGAAGGTGAGGTTAGGGTAAATGTGGCTTGACCCCTAATGGGTTGGTTCATAATAGTAATAATGAAGTTTTAAATTTCAAAAATTGATGAGAAATAATATGGATCTTCTAAAAAACAAATGAATATATCCTTAAATAATTATTATTTATCTTAATTCTTAAAAGTATAATTCAATAATCCATATTCATTGGATTTCTATAGATAATATTTAATTTATGGGAAAAGCATTTTTTTATTATATGAGATGTTTTCAAGTTATAATTTACATTAATAATTTCATGTGGGCAATGTATTTTCGTGATAGAATTTTTATTCCAATTTATTATTTCCTCTCTCTGAAGAATATTTAAACTGTTATTTGGTCTATTATTTATGATATTTTCCATTAAAATAAAAAAAATAGACAACTATGGATCCAACATAGCCACTCAAGAAGTAGGGAAATCATGAAGGTGGTTTGTCCAGAATCAATGAATGGAGCTACGTGGAAGTGGCATAGAGAGGGTAGAACACATGCATGAGTCGACATAGGTAAATGATACCAAGTACGAGAATAATTCCTAAAATCTATATATACAGGACACCATGGTGGGTTGGTGGAAAACCATAACACCCATTAGATATTAATAACCTATTAATGGAGAATTATTTGTTTTTAATAAGATTTATTAAAAAGATAAAATATATTTGGGATAGTGTCTTTATGGTACTATTCAAAATATGAAAAATGTGGGTGTCGCACATCAATTAAATTATACAATTTTAAATCATCGGTTATATTGAAGCTCATGCCATGAAAGAGGTTCATGAAGCAATACTTGAAATAGCCATGTTCCATGAAGAGATATTATGTGGAATAATATTTTCCCCCATTAATAATTATTCATCTATGAAATTATTAGTTCCAAAATATTATAATTGCACTTTGAATGTCATAATTAATATTCAATAAATAAGATGGGAATTAATGAGTCATTGTGTTAGGAAAATATTGATAAGTATAGAAGACACTTATCTTCCAAATATTAAAAAATTTCTATGTGAGATATTATTGGTGAGGGTGGCTTACAATAAGGAATAATATGATCGATAATAACCATAAAAAGGTATTAAATCATAAAAATGTTAATCCCAATTCAATATCGGTGAACTTTGGAAAGAGTGATTCACATGTATAAATAATATACTTGTGTATAACATTAGTATCATATGTGTAGGATATTTTATGCTCATAAAAACTCTTAACATGTAAAAAAAATTGTATGTGAAAAGAAATGTAATATATTTTGAGGAAAAATATCATATATGTATGAATAGTCATGTAAGAAGATCATTGATAAGATGTTGATATTATAGATGATATGAAATGTGAAAATGTTTTATGTTTAAGACACTTCTCGAGGAGGATATTTTCTATGTAGATGATATATAATATGTAGATAGTTTTTGAATAAGCTATTGAGCTTCATGAAATATAATGATATTGGTTAAAAGGAGCTTTATAAATGTAATATGATGATTCTTATATGATATATGTGAGTAAAAGATATGGTCGTATGTTGAAATAAACATGATACAAATCAAGGATCTATCATGAAATGAACACTAAATAATCTATTTTTTTTAATATGAAAGATTCTAGGATACATAAAAACCACAATTTATTGAAATCCAAAACAAAGAGAAATATGGGATCAAATTTGTGAGTATTTATCATGATTAAAAGGAAACTGTAAATAATATGAAGATTGAATATATTATGTGATGATTTTTGGAATTTAAATTTCATGTATTTAGGAAGGCTTTAGAATTTAAAACTAAAATTAAATCAGAAATATTTATTTTTTGACAAATTATGAGGGTGGAGGTTTTTTAGATACTATGTGTAATAAGAATTTAATGATGAAATATTATGGAAATTAATTTTTACATAATTTTTTTTATGAATATGGTGCCTTGTCCAAAAGACCAAAGCACACTTTATTGTAGAAAAATAGATTACATGAGTCGAGAAGATGGGATCAAATTACAATATTTCCCAAAAAGGGGGATTAAATTTCTAGGGAGATCATCCATCCATGAAATATCCTAAATTAACCTTTATTGGTGAGGCCATCCACAACCATATTCACATCACAATAGATAAGTGTGGTAATATAGTTGATGTCATGGAGAGCACATAGACCATCCATCCATTGTGTAGTAATCGACCAAGCCAGATGAATCACACCATTCTAAATCACTTTCACTATGGTAGTCAAATCACATTCAATCCATATGTTGTTCCAAACCTAGTTTCGAGTTAAATAAATAGCATGGATTACACTCATCATTTTAACCTCTCGAGATGAGGCAATACTACAGATTCCAAATAAGCACCAGTGGATTTGAAAAATATGATTCTTAAGGATGGTGCCACATCCCACATGGCCTAGATTTCCATCAAAAGAGCCATACACATTAAGTTTAATCCAGCCAAATAATGGTGGTTGGAAGACAACTTCAAAAGTGCATCGTAGTTGGTGAAAAATGTCATTAACCCGTATAATCCATAGAATCATTAAATATTTCATATTATTGTTATAGTATCCCTTCTAAATCAAATATACTTTACAAGTATAAATGGTGATCCACATACAACTATTATTAATGTTGAGTGAGTAATTATTTTGAAGAGTTTCATTTATATCATACTGGATCACATGATGAAGCTCACTAACTATAGTAAGGAACATGTTCTTGATTTTTTTGAAGCTATCAATATCTACACAGTGCCTTAGATGAACATTTATAGAATCAAGAATCATCCATATGCAACAAAATATGTCAGAAATATAGTTCTAAAGAGAATTGGTAGTTGTTCAAGAAAGAAATAAATGGTTATCATATTCACTATTTCTATTACATATATGAC
Organism: Viscum album; assembly: GCA_963277665.1. Classification (NCBI taxonomy): domain Eukaryota; kingdom Viridiplantae; phylum Streptophyta; class Magnoliopsida; order Santalales; family Viscaceae; genus Viscum; species Viscum album. Next base: position 271,676,529 of record OY728145.1, on the reverse strand, counting down.
ATTTTCAGAAAATGTGGATCCCAAAAGATTTCATAGAAGTATCAGTGGGGATCATGTTATAAGAAATAATCCATAAACAAGTATGTCTTGAAGGATTTATGTGTACCTTACCAAATTTATAAATCCAGAAAAAATAATTTCTAGGGTTATGAAAATTATGGTTATAGAGAATTATTGAATCTAGCATACCATTATGGGAAGGATCCCATATTTGAAAATATTCTATGTTATAAAAGGATAGTTTTCAATGACATGAAAAAAAATTAGCGATAGTATCATGATGGGAATTAAAAACATCCAAAATAGTATTATTAACACATTTAGGAGTTTGTTCAGTTGGGATCATTGAAATTAGAGAAGCCCCCGTTCAGTTATCCTAACACAAGTTCGTGGAGGAGTTCCTGGGAACCATCCATCTATATTTCTCGACTATATATGTAAAATATAAATATTTTTCATGTCGAAACATACACATTTTGATACCTGACTTTTTGTCCATTAAATATTCTAAAAAATCAATGGTGATAAGGTGAAGACACAATATAGATTTAATTACATATCATGGAGTATCAATGAAAGAAAATGAGTGCTAGGGATATTTTCCTTTGCACAAGATAATAACTACAAATTCTTTTTTCCATTTCTTATTACTTACCATATCTAGGATAATTAACGTGAGAGATGATGCCAATATCTTTCATATACTTTAGAAGTCACAATGTGGTTTGGATAGTCTACCTTTATTATTATGGTTGAGGAGAAATATCCTTCATTCGGTCTAGGATCAATACCAGTTCCCATTTTTGATCAATTTAGTTATTTACAAGCCATATCTTATATTCATGTGATTTGAACAGGTTATTTGTTCTTTTTATAGAATTATGGCCATAAATGTTTCCATGATTATTAGAGTAATAAATAAAAAGTTATGTGTGGAATAATAACCGTGGGAAACATGGGGTGTTGTCATTATTAAAATAAAGTGAACCTTTTCAACAGATTCTAGTTTATTGTGGTGTATTTAACTTAATTACATTCATTCATTATATCAAAATAAGAAATATAATGAGGAAAGAATTGGGTTCCACTAATTTAATAAGTTATGATCTTAAAATGGATAAAGGATCAATTTTTTTTGAAAGTTCGAACACTCATTTAGCATCCCCAACTCAGTGTTGGTTTGATCCATTTGATATGATATAAATTAGTATCAATGTTTGGATCAAAACTCTATTTTAGATTATCTACTATTTTAATGCTTAATTTTTTCATGTCTATTATTATTTCAGTGGTTCCATAGAGTATAAAATTACAGGATACATATTTAATACTGGAAATTTTTTTACCTCTTAGAAAATATTAATGCACAAAAGGAAAATTTAGCTGGGAAAGAAAAAGAATATTACCCCATGATTAAAGAGGAAGAAAATACAACATCAACATGATAAAAACATGATAATATCCTACCAATCCTAAATATAGTAAATTTCAAAGAGATATAATATGTCAATAACACAGATAATACTATTCACATAAAATGTGTTATAATTTTCCACAAAGATTAGGTAATTCCTTTCATGGTATTTTCACTAAGGTATCAAGAACAATTGGTGAAGGCCATATTTCTAAAATTTTGGTTGAAAAAAAAATATTGATTCTTGTTCTTACTTTAAATTTTTTTTATGTTATTACCAATTATATTGTTGATTGTATTTTTATATCCCTTAAATAATAGTAGAAATAAATTAATTTACAGGAAATTTAATCTAAGATAAAGGATAATTACATAGAAAAAAGGTTCTTAAATAAATAAATCTTACTAATCATATGGTCTTCAAAATAATAGGTGATTTAAATCTTAAAATAAACTAATATATGATTCAGATATGTTTTATAAAATTAATCCATGATAATTAATAGTTCCTAAAATGGATGGAAAAATTGCACTTAATCAATAGAAGTTGTAACCACCACCATGAATAGTCAATTGATTATCAATGGAAATAATATTGAAGAACTTGTTTGTGAACATAAAATGAAATATCAAATACAAAAAGATAAATTTGAAGAGATGATAATGGATTGTGAATAGAAATTGAAATCAATTGAGGAGGATAAAATCATTCTCATTATGAAATAAATAGATATTGAAATTAAAAAAAATATATAAAAATAGTTCACATAATATCTTCTCATGAAGATTAAATGTGTGATGTTTCCACATGAAATTACAAGGAGCCTTCTAATGTATTAAATACCTCTTAATAGTGGTAAAAATATTTGTAAATCATCTAAGTATCATATTCAAGAATCCTTTGAAGAGTAGGTACCATTCAATTTTTTAAATAATGATTTTACTAAATATGTTTTAATTCACAACAGAAGATCAAACTAAAAATATTTACACTTATGGATGGGAAAATAGTATTATAATACCAAAAAATCTAATATGGTTGGAAGTATGTGTTTGATGATCATACCCACCATTAAATTCCAATAGGTATATTAAAATATGTAAAAAATCATGGATTTAAATCTACAGTACTTATTGATCAATGAATTACAAGGTCAGTGTTATTTTTTTACTATTGTAATAGGTTTATATATTAAGATATTGATTTATTATATAACGTGACCACAAATGTGTTAATTGATAGACCAACATTTAGGGGGGAAGTGATATGAAAAATAAATAAACATAGTTTAAAAATAAAAATATGAATGATATAAATATATTTGAGAAGATTAAAAATATTTTTTTGTTTTCAATATAGGGAATCATACTATTTATGAAAACATATTATACAAAAATGAGAATATATATTTTTTTTGGGAAAGAATACCAAAAAAGGTAACAAATCATATATATTCATCCATTTATAATTACAAAATGAACAAAAATATTCAAAACATATTAAAAAAGACTAAGAAGAATCAATACTGAAATTATTGAGTTATTTATTTTGGGAAAAACCTTAACAGAACATGAATTTTTGTAATAAATCCATGAATATTGTTATTTATGAAACCAATATTTATTAGAATGGAAGAATAGCCAAATATTAAAATAAATGTACCAAAACATTGATAAACAATAATAAAAATCCATGTGAATGAACTAATAAAGATTAACACAATCCCAAATAATGTATAATCATTTTCCTGACCGAATTTGAAGTGGAAATATTATTAGAAGAATCACATTAAAGTGAAGTTAAGAAAAGGAATAAAATTTTCCACATGAATAATTCAATGATCATAGTATTTTTTCAAAAAAGGAAAATCAATAGAATTTAGTCAATCTATGCATGACGTGCGAGCACATTGAACACAAAATAATATTTTTTCTAGCATTTACACTTGACCAATATTAAATATTAAATCATATATAATCTTTATAATGTGATTCATTTTCCATGATGAATCATGCTAAAAAATGATCTTGCACAAGGAAATAAGAGATTAATCTTTGCTATGAGAGAGTAATGTCTGGAATAAAATGAGACCCATCATAGATAGTCTATCTAAATGAGTATCTAAATTTGACAGTGCCAACTAATATAGAAAATTTCTCAACATCGTAGAACACATTGATGAGAAAATGATCTTAAATGTTTTTTAATTATAATTTTTTTGTACTTTTTTCCTAAACATACAAGGGATTGAATTTGATATAGGTTTATAAATTGAGAAATGATGAATTCTAGAAAACAAGAATAATTATTCTATATATGAATTAAATCAACATATTGGTATGATTTTTAAATGAAGTTCAAATTTATATATTTAGATAAGATATACCTAGATGAAGTGAATGAGGAGACCATCCCTTAAGGGGAGTTATTTAAGAATTTTCCATAAATTTTTATTAAAATGAAATCTTTATTTTTTGGAAATTTCATTAAAACATAATTCAAAAGGTAAATTATTTTACTTTATTATAATTTTTTGAAAGAATGAAAACATTATATTATGTCATAGAAATTAATTAAATCAATAAATATAACAATATAAACAATTGGAAAATATCTCAACGATAATTTCTATAACTTTCTCTATGTAATGTATTTGTTTTGACATTTGTGTTATATGAGTTTCAGATCTCAGATTGTCTTCTAAAAATGAAAAAGTTATGATTCATAAATATTTGGCCTTATCAAGGGACACATGAATATCCCTATAATAATTTTGGTAGTTTTTTCATTTGCTATCATTATTTATTGATTAATAGATTTCTTTTTTTCTAATTAAAACCACATTTTTTATATACTAAGCATGGATCACATAGACATTTTGTAGGATGAATGATGGAACAATGCTTTACATTTTAGTGATACAACCCTCTTCCATAATTTTTATTAATAAAAATAAACAATATATTTACATAACATTTTTTTCATTGGTATTAAGAACACATAAAAGGGGGGATTGTTTTATTAAATTACTATTTGTGTTGTATTTTTTAATAACTAATAGAAGATTATTCATGTGAATATATTGATGAATAATTGCATATTTGTGATGTTTTATGTTTCCAATATTGATAATAAATAATAAGAAGTTCTGAATCAATGTATTAGAGTTGTTGGAAGCTAAAAAAATTAATGACAATGAATATAGAGTTATGAAGAATAGTAAGAATATATGTCTAAGGAATAATGATTTAGTATAAATCAGGGAAGTATTATTGAATAATTCACTCCCTTTAGTTTTTATGGATCTATTAACATTATGGAAGATTATTTTTGGAATATTTTTTTTTTGGTTTTCAATAAATATATTAAATAGATAAATAAATGTGTAAATGTATTTACTAGCTGGAAATTATGTTTTAATTTTTTATTGGTAGTCATTGAAGTATTTTTCCATTATTATATAGATATGTAATTTAAGATATTTGGAATTACAAGAATAATATAATCATACTATAGATCCTACTCAACCACACGAGTAGCATCGATCACATAATGACTATCTAAGAGCCCGAAGATAATGACATAGAGGCGGAAGAGAATTTGTGTGTGTTGGTATAGTTATAAGAGATTACGTAGGTGAATGGTTATTAGAATTCACATATGTGGGTCAATATTGTTGGACTTTAGAGAGCATCAACTCCCATCACACATCAATGTTCCACTAAGAGAGCATGATACCGTATTAAGATTCTATAAATATAAAAAATTACATGGGAAAAATTCATTGTGGTATAATTTATAACATAAGAATGGAATATGTTATATGTAATTTAAATAAAATAATGAAACATATGTAGTTGTATTTATTCTCAGTCCTCAAGAGAGTTCTATCCCATGTTGACTATAATAACCAGCTTCCATTAATGTGTTTATCTATGAATGAATAATTGATCACATTAGAAATAGTTTTGATATGAATTTTAAGTATCGTAATATTTTTAGTTTAGGAATAAGGGAAAAATAATTTTAATGAACAATGAATAGAATACAATAAATAGATATGAAAAAATGTAGAAATATATAAACATAATATCAATAATATATGAAATGGTATCCATGTGTGATGACATTTATTGACTAGGTTGAAAAGAAAGATTAAGATGACCATGATATATGATACAATGGTATAGAGTCATATAAAAATTATATTCCAAAATCAATGTTGGTGAACATTGGAATATTAGATTCTTGCCGGAAAGTGAAACATCAGAATGTAATATAATTATCATAATCATAAATTATTTTATTCTTATATTAAAAATTTCATAAATGTAAAAATAATTTATATAAGAAAATAAAGATGGAATATTTTTTTAAAAAAAATTCAGACATGTTAGAAGATTCATGTAAATATATTGAATGTTATATATTGACCACAAAGATGTATTAGCATAAGAATTTATTTTTATGTGTAAGACATTTATCATTTATGACATTTTTTACATAGGTGATTTCATATATGATATGTAGATATTTGTAATATGAGTTGTTGAGCTTCATATAATTTAATGATTATAAGTATATGGGGACTCATAAATGATATTTGAAAATTAAATTATGATATTTATTTTGTAAAAGGAGAGAAAAATCTACTAAATGACTCACATCTCAAATCAAGCAGTAGTCGTGAAATGAAGAAGAATTATTTTGATAGTTTCTCAAGGAGAAATATTATAAGAAACATGTAAATCATGGGTTATAGTAATTAAAATGAATGACAATTATAGATAATGGCCTTTAAGTCGTCATGTGGATTAAAATGAAAGGGTAAATAACCTAAAGACTTAATATTTTGAGTCAATATTTCAAGGGGTATAATTTTTTAGTCATTATTATGGATTATGATTTTGAATTCACAATAAATTCAGTGATGTTATTTTTTAGAAGATAAATGATGAGATTGTGATTCAAAGTCTAATAATAATTAAAATATTACATATTATTCAAAATAATTTTCACATAATCTATTAATATATATATATATATTATTATTAAAATGAAATTATTATGGGTGAGTCAGTGCTCGATTATATGTGTTCTATATAAATAATTTTCAGTCCAAAAGAGAAAAAGAGAAATCCCAGACAATATGAACATTATAAATTACATAAATTTGAAATTTAAATGTTTCATAGATGAAACCAATTTTGTTAGAAATATAATAGTTTCGAATGAATAAAAAAATTTAGAATTATATTTTCTTATGCATGAAATAATAATAAGATATTTTTTTCCACCATAGTTTTTCTAACTATCATATTCATTCCAAAATAAAGTTAGAGATCCAACCTAAAAAATTTACATATTATAGATTTCAAAAGGAGGATAAAGTAACTAGTATTTATTACTATTGTTCAGTAAGATAGTTATTCATTTTTTCTAAGAGGGACATCAGTTCTAATTGTTAATATAATTTATGTAGTAAAAGTCCATATCATGTCTTCAAACTATTGTAACATGTTAGTTCTTGTTTTTATAGGTCCAATTCCATACAATTACATAGGATTCTTGAAATAATAAATAAGAAGATGTTTGTGTGGTAAAATAATCATGAGACGTTGGGGGAAATAGTTATTTTTCAAAGGAGGTTAACCTATTAAAGAATCGTGGATGTATTATTCTGTGACTCTATCATATCTACCATTAATTCCAACCAATAAAAAATATGATATGTAAAAAGTTATATCCCCTCAATAGATTAGAAAATTGGTGAGAATGGTATTAATGTCTAAATTTATTTAAAATTTTCCAACACTGATTCACCACCATTCAGTGTTGGATAAATACCTTTGATATCCAAACATTTTTACAAATTTGATGAGTTTTCTAAATGATATATAATAGCGAGTGGAGATATTTTATGATTTTTCACTAGAAAAATATTATTAAAAATTGTTGAATAATATTTACATACTATGTACTAGTATTTTTCAATGTGATACAAAGAAGTGAATTTAGATTTAAAATATTTATGAAATAATGAATTAAATTTGAATAATAATTGTCTAAATTATTCAAGAGTTATAGTATAGATACCCAATAATGTAATTATTGATATGTGATATTTATCTGAGGTGAGTTGATTTCGAATAAGAGTGTGAATGTTTTTTATAGGCCACATGAGGGTTGATATGTTGATTTGTCATAGAAAATTCAATATTCTTAAGGATGAATAAGTGTTTTATAATGGGATTTAATAGTTACTTCTATAAATAACTAAATAACTAATGTTATTTAAATAATAATATTAAATGTATTATTTTTTATTTTTTATGAAAAACATAAAATAAATGGATATTTATATTGAGAATATTTCAAAATACATGATAATTTTTATTGTTTTAATATTTGTGAGAATTTATTTACAAATTTATGATGTATTTTAAAATATTATTTAAAAAAATATTTTTGTGATGTGACCCAGAGCATATATGATTATTAATTTAATTTAAATTCAATTATTCACTATATACTTTTAGGATATATTCATGAGTAATAAAATTTGTTTCTAGTGTAAAATATAAATGAACCATAAAGAGATTAACTATTCGTTCCATATTGAGAGAGTTTTTAAGTGATAATATGATAAGGTTAAAGATATTAAGTATTATGAATAGTTTTTATAAGGAATTAATTTATCAATTAAAACTTAATGTGGAATTATGAATCCACAACCCGATGATCTCATCTTGATTGTTTTAAATCTAGAAGAATAAGCAATTATTTTATAACTTTGAAAAGCCTTTTTATAACCCAAAGGGTTTCATGTAATTTTCTTAGGATACCAAAATATAGTTAGATACTAGTGAAATGTATAAATATTTTATTATATAATATATAATATATATTCCATAAAAATTATGGTTTACAAAATGAAGCCGAAGTTCTATTTAGAAGATGAACCTTGTCAAAATAATATATGTGATTTTCTTAGATTTCCTTTGTGATTTTTGTATGGGTTATTGAATAATGTTTCAAAGGGATATATTATGATTTTAAAATATATTGTTAATTTTTTTGAATAAAATTGATAATAAGGAAATTTATATTGTAAATATTTCATAGGATTATTATTCTCACTTTTTAGGGAACTTAAATTACTATATGGGTACTCATAGTTCTACCTCTAATTAAATATTATTATTCTAGTAATAATATTTTTTCATGAGGATTATTTTTATTATAACTAATTTTATAAATTTGTCACGTATAATAGGAATTCATTTATTTTAATAATAATTATTATAGTTTATAAAAATAATTTTAATGTGTCGGAAAAAGGAATTTAGTTACGTCACTTATCCCATAGAAAGAAATTTTTAGATTTCATCTAATTTCGTATTACAATACATTATAAAGGATCATCAATGATAGAAATTGATTTAAATGATATTGAAAATTATGGGAAATTAATCAAAATCTACTAGATTTATTTATCAAATAATAATTCAAAAAAATTTCAAGTGACTAGAGAGAGTAAAGAATGTATAAGAAAATAATCAAAACATAATTGATAGAAACTAAAATATTAAAGAATAAAAATTTAAATTTTATAGATGTCAAAGTGATGATTTGAAAACGTAAACTGAATAATTTTTTTCCTAATGTTTCAATTTGATTATGAGAATCATTTTTGAATAAAATATAAGGTACTCCACTATTTTGAAAAAATATATATAATGATTCCTTTGTATATATTAGATTCAAAAGTTTCCACATTGAATGATATATATTTAAACCAAAAATACCTAAATAATATCTATATATATATAATTCTTATTTTTTATGAGATGATCAATACTAAAATTTCAAAAATAAAATCCTTGAAGATAAAAGTTTGATTTCATGGTATTGAAGTACCAAAAAAAATAATGAAAATTGAAAGAAGATATAACTATAAATTTTAGTTTTGAAGGAGAATATATTGAATATATTTAGGATATAATATCTCTTATTTTTAAACAATTCATAATAAAATAAGGTAAGTACAAATAAAAATTTTCCAAGAAAACTATTAATAATTTTTTAACATCCCCCACTTTATTTCAATTTATGAGATATTTTGAGTTTATAAATTTACCGTCTATCATTATTTATTCATTTATAACGATGTTAAAATACTTTTTTGTGTGAAAATGTCTTGGAATTAGGGGTTAGAGTTTCGGGAGGATACATGTATATTTGGTTGCTAAAAGATACCACTAACTAACCATTGGAGTTGTCTTGTGTATACATGGAAATATATAACCCACCAGTTGATTTGTGGAGCTGGATGAAACAAAGTGGTTATTTTAGGCCCCCCCCCCATAGTGCATGTGACCATCCATTAGGCAACTGGTGGTTCCACCAGCTTACCTGTGTTCCTAGTCTGATAGTGCAGTTAATAAACCAAACATGTTTGGAATGTTCATTTATTTTGAACCCCATTAAGGACAAATTGTAAACCTGAAGGACCTGTTCCAAATTTCTAAGATCCCTTATTGATTCTTGGAAACTTCCATTCTTATCCCCTTACCCTCTTACGCTTTGAATGACCTTCTGTTTCATAAATGGTGATTTTTTTAGACCGATGCTAAATTATTCATCATTTTTAGAGATAAACATGCATATATATGGGATCCATATTTTCGACCTTGAATATTAGAATATTAAATTATATACTTATAAATTGGCAGTGGATATAAAAGGTTGACAACATTTCTTGATTGAATCAAGCTCCACAATCTATAGTAGATGTTATATGGGTTTCTACTTATGAAATATCATCCTAAAAATATTCCATATAATGGATTGATTATAGAACATTAATCCATTAATGAGTCAATGATAAATTTGGGGAGTATTCGACTTTTCAATGACAAACCACCTTGACCAGATATAGATCTATAAAGAATGATGGGTGTTTTGGGTAAGGTTCACTAGAAAGATCATAATTAGACATTATTCATATTGAATAATTTTTATATTGATATATTTATGATGGATCATTATACCTTGGATAAACCTATGGATCTATTACAGAATCACCAATCAATTTACTACTATTTTATATACCAGGAATTTATCTAGTGAATTCTTTTCCTATCCTTTGACATACTGGAGAATTGGTTTCATTGATAGACTCTTATAGTTTGTTTTTTAAAACCACCCTTCTTAATAAAAAATCTTCCCTTGTATCTTTTATACACATATTTCTTGATGAATTGGAACCATTATAGAGAAGGATGATACATTAGATTGTTCTCCAGGGGTGTATGACATGTTTTTTTATTTAATAAAAAGGAAATGGAATGGGATTTAGAGATATGGGAGACCATCCCTCTCTAAAATCCCACGACACATCATGGATTTTTTCCTGATATTTACAAACTTCTCCTCGATGTCGAATTTTATTTTCTCTTGGTCACTTTGATTCATGCCATTTCATGAATACAGATATATTACACCTTCCCTTTGAGTGAAATTTTACAATGGCTATATGAATGAATGATGCCCCTAGAACAGATTCCAGTAATCTTGATCTTACCGGCAAATCTCAAGGAGTTTTGTTCCTAGATGCGCTAAAAGGCTCTGATCCATATAATCAAATCATGATGATTCCCTCACTGGTTAAGCATTTGGATGATGGTGGATATCTAGTGGAGGCAGACCCGGATACCATTCAACAATGAGCACAACTATGAAAATTCTTGATAATGGGTCGCATATCCTACCATAAATGTAACAATACCTGGACCTTAACTGATCTTCATTCATGAATTTCACACTACTAGAAATCTACAAACTGGAAGCTAATTCCCATATGTAAAGGCTATTTCTACATACTATTAAAATCACATGAGGATCTAGAAGGAGTCTATAAGGCCGGTTCTCTTAACCTCAAATTGGGCTTATTCATAATTTCATAGTGGGACTCCACCTTTAATCCACACACACATAAGAACACATTGGCAGATGTATTGATTAAATTTCATGGTCTCAACTAGTTCTTCCAGAACCCAAAAATCTTGAATGACATTGTCTCTTGTATTGGAACTCCTCTGAAAATTGATCACAGGACTTTAAATGCTTATTTGGGTCTCTTTTATAGAATTATTGTAGAAATAAATCGTGAATCAATTTTACCGAAATCAATTATCATTAACGCCAATATCTAGAAAACTGAAATTTTAGTGGAATATGAACTGAAGACCCCCTTTTGTGATCACTATAAAATAATTGCACACATTATATATAATTGTAGGTCTATTAGAAATCAGGTAACACAACCAATTGAGAATGATTAGAAGTAAATAAGAAAAGATAAAAAATACAAAGATCCCATGATAGACATACCTAATCAACCCAAAAAGGATTTTTTGTTAACAAAAACAAAAAAATGTGGAGTACATAGGGGATAGCTCGGTTACTAACTAGGATGTTGATATTGAAGAAGAAGGAAAATTGATTAATGACCAAAGCCACTCAACTGAAATTGAAAATGTAGTTCAAGATACTATTAGGCTATCCACTGAGCAGGAATGCACCAACATTACATGCACTTTATCTCATAACAATGGTTCCTGCCTCAATAAGGCTGTAATAACCCAGATCTTCTTTTTAGGTATGTTTTTTCCTTTTCTGCTCTTTTTTCTTGAGGAAAAGAGGAAAATCTGGGTGACTTGAGGGCCGCCTAAAGAGGAGTACGGAAAAGGAAAGTACATTTCATGTAATTACCCGCTTAATCTCATTGACATGAGAGTGAAACAATTCATTAATTGGCCTTAAGAGACTTCTCCAAGGTGAAAAAGGCTGGAAATAAATGCCGAAGCGTTTCAAAACAAATGGGGGATGATTTACCCTTTTAGAACATACAACATAACTAACAACTGTAACCAAACTAATCAACTAAATGATGCATGATAAAAACCAAGACAACTCAAACATTTATTTTATCATAAACCAACTAAGAGTGCCACAACAGAAACCAACACTAAATCAAAGTAAACAATGGAAAGAAAAACTAAAAGACTACAAGATAACAACCCAACTCCATGCTCAACAAGCTCCAAGCTCCAACATCACAAACCAGTCCAAGTATCACGAAGTGGTGCTATAAACATGTGACACTTTACCTTTGCCAACATCCTGGTAGATGACATCTGCAAAAGCACCAACATGCCAAAGCAAGGGGTGAGTAATGAAACTCATTAGGTTTTCCCCGATGACTTTCCAACCCATGACTCTAGGATAAAACATGTTAGAACATTTATATTTAAAAATTTATATAAAAAAATTCCAAAAAAAGTTCACAATATAACAAGTTCCATGTCAAATCCATTTTCCAAAAAAACCATTTTCCAATAAAAACCATCTTTCTCAAGAAAAAAAACCAACCAAAGTTTCCAATAAAATTAACATTTCCATTTTGGTACATTCATCTTATTTCACAAATCCACATAACCAACCATTTCACAACCCAGGAAATAAACTATGCATGCATCGTTATGACAGTTCCATACTCTTGAGCGTTTTCTCATCGATCTACCAAGTAGTCACAAGGTAATTATTCCCCATGTGCCATTTCACCTTTGGCACCGAGCACAAGGTCATATTTCAACCATGCCTCGTCAATGAAATATGAACGCACACACCCAGAATGCCCAAAAACCACAACATTCCTACCATGCCCAAACCATTTCGATAAAACATCCCTCTTATTTAAAACCTTTTTCCCGAAAACCATTTTCAAAATCTAGAAAATCCATATTTTAAAATCAACATTTTAAAATCAATAAACCAAAACACTTTGTACAAACCATTCTTTCATTTTCCATAATTCCATCAAATCCCATAAATCATCACTAAAGAAGATTTATAACATGATTTTCACCACAAATTCACAATCAAAAACAAGAAATTAAATCAATTTGAACTAAGTCTTCATGTTCTAAGAAAGAGGAATCGAGAGTGAATCTAGCTACCTCAACAAATTAGGAGAAACCAAGCAATGGACGAAGAACACTCAAGAACACTGGGTCCATTCTCCAAAAACCCTCCTTAGATCTCTTATCCTAACACAACCAAGACCAAAACTCATCATATTTGGCATCCACACACTTAGATCTACCCATAACGGGAATAGATCAAGGAAACCGGGGGAAGAGGAGAAGTAGATCTAATTAGATCTAAGAAAACAATCAAGAACAAAGGAGAATGATCACATACCTCAAGAATCCGGCTTCAATTCACCAAGAGAAGCCTTTGGATCACCTCCGGAACGCTTGCAAAACATTTTCCAACCTTCAAGGGAGAGTAATCCATAGTGATGGCCACTCAAGAGAATTAATGAAGCAATTAGAGGCCACAACTAGTTAGATCGACAATTTAAGGATCTAATTTTAGTGCATGCACGGTTAGCCCACAGGGTTTGACAAACCGTGCATTAACCGTGCATTAGCTACTGCCACAACCACCCTTCTCACACAACCTCATCACACAGTTTCCCTTAATTGTGCACTGACTGTGCGGAAGACACTATCACCGAAGTTATCCATGCATGGTTTGGTCGCACGGTTTAGACAAACCGTGTGCCGCCCGTGTGACTTCCCCATTGCCTCAAACTTCAATCCAGGATCTCCCGACTCTCCCGTACATCACCCTTAACTTTTAAAACCAAGAAAAGAATCAAGTAAGGGTTACATACCAGAAACTGGGGGTATTAAACTCTCCCCTCCATTGGCCTTTCCATCCACGGATATTAGAAAACCATTTCTTGTCTGAAAGATATTTGTCCACTGCTCTCTCATTTCTTTCTCGCGTTCCCAAGTCTCTTCTGGAATCTGACCATGTTGCCACAAAACCCGCACTAGACCGATTCTTTTTACAATCAAGACTTTATCCTTCCTATCCACAATCCACACTGGGATATGTACCAATGAGGCATCCGGTTATAGGTCAACGTGATCCCATCTAATCACATGGTCAGGATCGGCCTGATACTCCATCAACTGAGATACATGGAACACATTGTGCACCAAACTGGACCATGGTGGTAATGCCAACCAATATGCCACCTCTCCAACCCATTCCAGTATCTCAAAAGGGCCTATATATTGAGGAGACAATTTTCCATGCTTCCCAAAACGATGATGTCCAAGCAATGGAGAGATTCTCAAAAAGACATGATCACCACTACGAACGACAACGGTCTTCGACGGTGATCTACATAGGATTTCGGAAAACTCTGAGACATCTCCATCCTCTTTCTAATCAACTGAATCTTGTTCTTTGTTTCTTGGATAAGGCTCGGCCCAACTAGGGAAGTCTCACTTGTTTCCACCCACCATAGTAGAGAACGACAAGGATGCCCACACAGTGATTCAAACGGAGCCATGTGTATCAAGGACTGATAATTGTTATTGTATGAGAACTCCACTAAGGGTATATGCTACTCGTATGAGCCACCAAAATCCATTACATAAGCCTGTAACATGTCTTCCAATGTCTGTATCATCATTTCGGATTGTCCATCCATTTGAGGATGATACGCTTTACTCATATTCACTTAAGTTCCTAGGGATTTCTGTAAGGATCTCCAGAAATGAGATTTGAACCTTGGATCTCTGTCTGACATGATTGAAACTGGTATTCCATGTCTCTTTACCACTTCTCGGATATAGATTTTTCAAATATCTTCCACCGTATGATTTTCACGAATAGGGATAAAATGGGCTGACTTGGTTAGATGATCCACTATCACCCAAATGGCATCGTTTTTCTAGACCGTTCTGGGAAGACCTGTAACAAAATCCATTGCTATCTGATCCCATTTCCACATAGGGATAGGTAAAGATTGTAACATACCGGCTGGTCTCTGATGATATGCTTTAACCTTCTGACAAGTTAAGCTCCATGAGACGAACTCGGCCACCTTCCTTTTCATGACTCTCCACCAAAAATGTTCCTTTAACACCTTATACATCTGTTGTGTACCTGGATGTGCAACCCATTTGGAATGGTGGTAAGCATGAAGGAGTTTTTCCAAAGCAGTTAAAGGTACAACCATCCGATCTCTAAACCGCAAAAATGAACTCCCATCCAGCTTCCATCCCTCAATGGTCTCCCCACCATTGAGTTTTGACCTCATTGCAACACAGTCTACATCAGATGCATGTGCCTCCTTTACTATATCCACCAAATCAGGAACAATTGAAACTGGAATGAAAACCACAACATCACCTCGGTCTTCACATTCCACATGCATGTTGGCTAAGACCGACATCAACTACCATTTTTCTGAAGCTTCTTTCGCCAACTGAGCATACTACTTTCTGCTTAATGGATCGGCCACCAAATTGCCCTTACCCGGTGTATACATCAAGTCAATGTCAAACATTTGAAGTTACTAAATCAATCTCCTCTTCCTCAAGTTCAAATCTCACTCTAAGAAAATGTGTTTCAAGATTTTTTTATCCGTAAACACAGTAAATTTATCACCAAAGAGATAATGACGCCAAGTCTTCAAGGAATGGACAACTGTAGCTAACTCCAAATCATTGGTTGGGTAGTTCTTTTCATGCATTCTAAATTTTCTTGAGCCATAAGAAACAACATCGTCTCCTTTCATGAGAACACATCCCAACCTATATCCTGAAGCATCATAATACACCACGTACCCCAGTCCGGATTTCGGAAAAATCATGATAGGTGCCGATGTAAGGTGAAATTTCAATGCTTGAAAAGATCTCTGATATTCCTCAGTCCATTGACATGAACTGTTCTTCTTTGTCAAGTTTTCATAGAAGAATCTATTCGTGAGAAGTCACGCACAAAGCATTGGTAATAACTATCTAGACCAAGAAAACATTGTATTTAAAAGACATTCTTCGGCGGTTACCAAGAAAGAACAACATCTATCTTTTTTGGATCCACTAAAACACATTTCTCAGAAACAACATGGCCTAGAAAGCGTACCTCTTATATCCAAAAATCTCACTTTGATAGTTTGGAATACAACTGATGGTCCCTCAATATTTCCAACACTATCTCCAAGTGTTTCTCATGCTCAGACCTTGTTCTTGAATACACTGATATGTCATCCACAAAAAACACAACAAAAGAATCTAGATATGGAT
Source organism: Viscum album (assembly GCA_963277665.1). Taxonomy (NCBI): domain Eukaryota; kingdom Viridiplantae; phylum Streptophyta; class Magnoliopsida; order Santalales; family Viscaceae; genus Viscum; species Viscum album. The sequence goes on along the minus strand of OY728145.1, from coordinate 271,659,938 downwards.
GAAATATCCTATTCATCAAATACATGAAGACCGATGGTGGATTCTTACTACCAAAAGGCATGACTACATATTTTTAGGGGCCATATCTACTTCTGAAGGATTTCAGAATATCCTCCTTCCAAACTCGCAACTAGTGATATCCTGACTACAATTTAATCTTAGATAACCACTGAGCTCCCCTCAATTGATCAAACAGGTCATAAATGTGTGGAAGTGGATATATATTCTTTATCGTAACTTGGTTAAGTTTACGATAATCCACAGATAGCCTTAAAGTTATATCTTATTTCTTTACAAACAAAATTGGTGCTGCCTATAGAGACATGATTGGTCGAATAAAACCTTTTCTTTCCAGTTCTTCCAACTTCACTTTCAATTTCATTAACTCCATTGGTGCCATCCTATAAGATAGAAGTGAGATAGGACTAGTCCCTAGAAGGAGATCAATCGTAAACTCCAATTCTCTCATAGGTGGTAACACTGAGATGTTTTCAGGAAAAACATCATGAAATTGATCCATGACTACTGGAAAACTATTATTCGTGATCTCGTCCATCGATTCCAAGTTTAACACATCCAACTTGTAAGAGAGATTTTCCACTACTAGTGCCAAGAATCATGTTTCACCTGCCTTCACCACTCTTTATTCTCTAAAGAGATGCTCGACACCATTCTCAGCCACGAAACTGACTGTTCTGCTATAACAGTTGATGTGAGACCTGAACTCTATCAACCAATTCATACCCAGGATTATATCATAGACATATATCTCCAGCACAGAGGAATCGCATTTCTTCTCAGCTCCATCAATAGTTATAGAACATGCTCTACACACGAAGGCTCTACATTTTCATTCAGCAAGATGAGTTTAATGTTTTATCACAAATGTCATTATTTCAAGTTTTACGTTCATCAAATCAGAAATACGAGAATCATGAAAAGAATTTAATGCACCAGTATTGAACAACACTTTCATGAGGGTAGAATTCAAAAGAATCATACCTCTCACCGTAGATAGTCTAGACTATTCATCCACAATCACCTGTTCAGCTCCATAAAAATTCTTTATTGTTGCACTTTTCTCCTATTAGACTTGTTGAGATTGCCCTGCCATAGGAGTCATGGTATTCTTAGAATCACCATACATAGCTCTGTTCTGCTGATGAGACTGATATTGCTGTCCTCACCCTATTGAAGCATAAGATTCTTGTGAGACATGATAATTTTCAAGAACACCCGACTGTGGAGTACTGAGACGATATCACTAATGATATCCCATACTGTTGCAATTGTGGCATGCTCTCGGTGGTTTTGTACATTCTCGTTTCATGTGATCAATCGCGCCACATTGAAAACACCCAGATTTTATCATGGGTCATGGGGGAAGATTCGCCGATCTAGCCGTCTGATTCTGATTTGCACTCCCACCTTGGAAGTAGGTGTCCCTCTTCTGCTTATTCCCAGCAATAGAGTTCCCAACCATTCCTATGGGTATCATCATACTTCCTCCTCCCATAACTCTTGATATTCCTCTTTCAGCTACTGTTGCTCCGATTACCATCTCTGTATAATCCGTAATATAGAGAACAACTATCTTTGAACTAATCTCCTATCGCAACCCTAATTCAACGATGCCTGCCTTTAGCGACGCACTTGCAGCAACTTCCGGTGCAAAGCGCACTAAATTCATGAATTTAGTTGCATACTCCATGACAAAGAGATTCTCCTGCTTCATTTTGAAAAAGTTTTTTGTCCTCCGGATCTTGAACGTGTGAGGATAGAATTGTTTATTGAACAATTCCTCAAATTCCTCCCAGCATAGGCCTTGATCCACCTTACCCTGCACCACTATCTCCCACAACTATCGTGCAAGATCCTCCAGCATATACATCACCAATTGTAGTCTCAGTTCTAATGGTGTGCCGATGAAATAGATGATACAATTAAACCTACTAAACCACACCTCCGCCCTTTCTGGTTCAGAATCACCCTGAAAGATGGGTGGATTCTGCTTCTGGAACTGGACAGAATGGTCTACATGCCTTAAATCATCCCTCTGATTCCCCGTTTCCACAGCCTGGAATGCTTGAATGATACTCTGAACCAGCTCTTGGTTCACACGTGGTTCAGGTGCAACCACATTCTCCATAGCTTCTTCGGGTTGGTATCTATGACACCTAACAGGTGCCATTTTCTATAAAAACAATGTATGTCGTTAGTTACACTTCCTAGAAACTGAAGGATTAGCATTTCAAATTCTATCACATCAACTATCACCACATATTTTTTACACAAACAATATTTTTCCATCTTCAACCATTTCTTAAAACATTCAACATAATTTTTGAAAATCAAGCCATTTTCTAAATACACCAAATACCCTGTTTTCAAAGTCATTCAGTTGAAAAAAATTTCTTCATTTTTCAAAAATTGGCAACTTACACCAAATCCTTACTCATTCCTCACAATGAGATATGAAATCCTAGTGGTAAATCATTCCTCTAAAATTCATGTCATGCTCATCTCATTGGCTAAGCCCATGACAATGATATTTCCAACATTCTAGAAGTGTATGAAAAACAATTATGTACCCAACACATTAGTAACAAGAAGTTCAACATAAATAGGTTAGCTACATCCTTTTATGCTATACATTTCATGTTCTAACAATCCTACTCCAGTCTAACATGACCAACCAAGGAATAGACAAGAAGCAATTTCAACTCCCAGACCAAGAACATCAATGACCACTTGTTAGGCAAGGACTGAACAAGCTGATACCATTTGTAATGACCCTCCAATTCACATTGACTTGAGAGATCAACGAGTCATTAATAGGACTAAAGAGACATCCCCAAGGTGCTAAAGGCTAGCAATAAATGTTGAATGGTTTCAAAACAAATGGGGGACGATTTACCCTTTTAGAACATACAACAGAACAATCAATCGTAACCAAACTAATCAACTAAATGATGCATGATAAAAACTAAGACAACTCAACCATTTATTTTATCATAAACCAAATAAGAGTACCACAATGGAAACAAACACTAAATCATAGTAAACAGTGGAAAGACAAACTAAAAGACTATAAGATGACAACCAAACTCCATGCTCCACCAGCTCCAAGCTCCAACATCACGAACTAGCCCAAGTATCACGAAGTGGTGCTATAAATATGTGACACTTTACCTTTGACAACATCTCGGTATATGACATATTTAAAAGCACCAACGTGCCAATGTAGGGGGTGAGTAATGAAACACATTAGGTTTTCCCCAATGACTTCCCAACCCATGCCTCTAGGATAAAACATGTTAGCACATTTATATAAAACAATTTATATAAAACAATTCCAAAAAAGTTCACAATATAACAAGTTCCATGTCAAAGCCATTTTCCAACAAAAACCATTTTCTAACAAATACAATCTTTCTCATAAAAATAAACCAAGAAATGTTTCCAATCAAATTCACATTTCCATTTTGGAACATTCATTCCATTTCACAAATCCACACAACCATCCATTTCACAACCCATAAAATCAACTATGCATGCATTTTTATGACAATTCCATACCCATGAGCGGTTTCTAGTCGATTTACCATGTTGTCACAAGGTAATTATTCCCCATGTGAAATTACACCTTTGGAACCGAGCACAAGGTCATATTTCAATCAAGACTCGTAAATGAAATATGAACGCACACACCCAGTACACCCAAAAACCACACCATTCCAACCATGCCAAAACCATTTCAATAAAACAACCCTTTTATTGAAAACCTTTTTCCCGCAAAACATTTTCCAAATCCAGAAAATCCATATTTTAAAATCACCATTTTATAATCAAGAAACCAAAACACTTTACACAAACCATTCTTTTATTTTCCATAATTCCATCAAAACCCATAAATCATCACTAAAGAAGATTTATAAAATTCTTTGCAGCAAGATTTCACAATCAAAACCAAGAAATTAAATCAATTTGGACTAAGAATTCAAGTTCTAAGAAATAGAAATCGAGAGTGAATCCACATACTTCAACAAATTAGGTGAAACCAAGTAACAGAAGAAGAATGCTCAAGAACACTAGGTTGATTCTCCAAAAAACCTCCTTAGATATATTATCCTAACACAAACAAGACCAAAAATCATCATATTTAGCATCCACACACATATATCTACCCAAAACGGTCATAGATCTAGGAAAAACAGGGAATAAGAGAAGTAGATCTAAGTATATCTAAGAAAACGATCAAGAACGAAGGAGAACAATCACATACCTCAAGATTCTGGCTTCGATTCTCCAAGATAAGCCTTCAGATCACCTCTGGAACGCTTGGGAGAAGTTTTACAACCTTTAAGGGAGAGTAATCCCATGTTATGGCTGCCTAAGAACCTTATTGAACCAATTAGAGGCAAAAACGAGTTAGATCCGCACATTAAGGATCTAATTTAAGTGCTTTCACGGTTAGTATGCACAGTTTGACAAACCATACGCTAACCGTGCGTTAGCTACTGCCTCAGCCACCCTTCTCACATGGCCTTATCGCACAGTTTCCCTTAACCGTGTGCCAACCGTGCGGAAGCCACTACCGCCCAAGTCAACCACACACAGTTTAGACAAACCGTGCGCCACTCGTGCGACTTCCCCTTTGCCTTAAACTTCAATCCAGGATCTCCCGACTCTCCCGTACATCACCCTTAAATTTTAAAACCAAGAAAAGCATCAAGTAAGGGTCACATACCAGATACTGGGGGTACTACATGTCATGTACTCCAAAATTACATGACTTGTACTTTCTTTTTTTCATTAAATGCATTGGGTTCGCATATAATCAACATGAAATGTCTCCTTTTAGGTCTCGTTCAGTCGAGAGCTCATGAATAGTTTTGGATCTTCAATGAACCCCTGAGTGATTGTCAGTCCTCCAAATTGAACTCTATTGATTGCGTTGGGATCACATTGGTGAGTTATCTCATCAGTTGGAACCCCGTTTCATGATTCGTTCTCTTTTCTATGTTATCATGGGTTGAATGTTTTAGATGTTTTTGTATATCTTTGACATTCTAAGGTGATTAAAGACTCATGGTTCAGTTATATCTATCTCCAAACATCAAGGTAGGTGGTTTTTGACTTTCTTTAGAATGTCTTTGAGTATTTTCTGTAAATTCCACCAATACCCTTGAACAGGGTATTGCGTGTTTACCGTTTAGATCTATTGAATGCTTTCTCTTCTTGTATGATAGAGTAGATGATTTTGAATATGTTTTGGGCTAATTGTTAGTCTTAGGAAGTGTTTGTCTTGCATGTTCTTTTCTGTTTGGACCGTTGGGTCTAGTTACCTTTTTTACTGCTGTTGTTTTCCCATGCCTAGTATTGTAGGATGGTGTGACTGTTTTTCTTTCATGCTGAGATGTTGTAGAATGCTAGCCAAGTAGTTCTAGAGGTTAGTTTTTCAATTATGTGATGTGATACTTGATAATTTTACATGGGGCTGTGAGAACCTAGTGTATTAGACCATATGGAGAATGGACATAAGGGATTCTCGAGAGTGTCTTTATTATACGATGCAAGACCACAGGGGGAATTGATGTTGAGTGCTTCCTCAGAGTGTTTGTAGTTACTCGACACGGGCCACAAGGGGAATGAGACATTGAGTGATTCCCCAGAGCACCTTTAGTATGATACAAGACTATAGGGGGAATTGATGGTGAGGGTTTCCCTAGAGAGTCTATTATTTATCTGAACCAGAGGGATGGGACAGCATGTGCCTCCCAGATGGTTTCTAGTACTATTTTTTTGAACCATAGGGGTTAGGCTGTGAGAAAAATCCATTGGGTTACCTGTTTTTTCTACTTGATTGAGTGGTTACTTAATTTTTTGTAAATTAGATGCTAGAAAATATGGATTGTTTGCTGCTAAATACATTTATGTTTATTGCTTTATGTACTTTTACGTGTCATATATTCACTAACTGTTAAGCACAGATCTTTTGGTGGATTCCTACTGGTATTTTGCCTCACACCCTGTTTGGGTCATACTTTTGGGCCCAAACAGATTCTATTATTGTAGGTATATATAAGGGCAATCACCCTTCGACTTCAGGTTATTGATTTTTGTGGAGCTATAGAGTGTGGGACCAAGCCGTGGCTTGCGATGATGAGAATTTTATCTGATTTCTTTTGCACTTTGGTTTAGCACTGTTTTATTCCAACATTGTGACTTGTTTGGATTTTTTCAAAGACATATATGTATCATTCATCATTTATATATATATATATCTTCTCTAGTTTTTTCCTTTATCAGTCTTCCGATGTTACTTTTGTTTGGTATTTAGTGCTTCCAATGTTGTATGTATTTGTATACTTCCTCTATGTACTCTTCCAATGAGGGAATAGTTTCCCTAATGACACACCCAATGCCCTCACTTCTAGTTGGCAGCCTCTGGTGTTCGAGGAAATGCGCTTGAGGCCATGTGACCAACTGGGTATGGGGTGCTTCTGGGTGGCTTCTAGAAGATGGATGTTACTGAGTGGTATCAGACAGATTCTTTTCTATTGACTTATTTTTTGGAGCCTTTAGCCAGGGATATGCCGAAATAGGTACTTGGTAATAAGCTGTGCCCAGGAGTTCCTAACCCGTGTATAGGGAAAAGACAATCTACCTCGTTAATTTCAATTTTTCTGGATTTACAATTATTACAGTTGATTTGATTTCACCTTGAGTGATTCACATGTTTTGTGATATTACCATTGATGTTATTGATGTTCTATTTCTGTCGCAACCCGATGAGATAAGGGTATGTCATCTCATGCATCATATAGGCACCTGCTAAAAATCACATGTCATGCGTTCCTTCCATGTCATCTAGGATGCATTCGAAATTTCATGTTGTTGTGATAGATGTTGTGTAGAATATGCATGCTGTTGTGATAGATGCATTGATAAAAATATATTCTTCTTGTTAGAGCATTTATTGTGTATGGTTTTGTTTGAATTGATGCCATTATTTGATTATTTAGGTGTTATGGTCCCTCATGGACCAGAATTTGGTGGATCATTGACTTGTTTACATTGTTTGTAACTTTTTTAAGATTCCGAACATTGATTCGTGGAGAGTATGACCACTCATGGATCAGAATTTTTCACTTTTAGAGTTCGTTTCAATGGTGTTTGGGCTCCAGAGTAGTTTCTGAGGCTTACAATCTGGAAAAACCCAGAATACATGTCGTGTAGTTTTGACTACACGCCATGCGTTCTTCTATTTGGGAAGAAACTGTTTTTCAGAATTACATGTCGTGTACCTTATATACAGGTCGTTTATTCTCCAACCTTGTCACAGGCCGTGACGGAAGAGACACTGGATAGGGAGAATCTCGTGGGAATACACCGTGTACCGATTTTTCATGCTATGTAGGGTAATCCTAGGAGTCTGTCCATGTAGTTAACAACATGGTCGCTGGAATCTCTTCTTATACACGCTGTTTCTACCTTGAACATGCCGTCTAGTCTGACCCAGGTACCTGACCATGTCACAAACAACACGTGTCGGTGTCATCATTTCTCATACATGTCGTGTCCCCCTGGAACATTTCGTGTAGTGTCATTCGTGTAGCCGGTCATATAGCTAACCACATAGTCTTTTGGGACTTCTTAGTACACGATGTGTCATTCTAGAACACACAGTGTTGTGGGACCTAGGTACACAGCCCGTGTCACTAACAACACGGGTCAGGTGAAGCTTGTCCAGTACACGTTGTGTCTACCTTGAACACATCGTGTAGTCTTGTCTTAGGAGAGACATGAGGGTTAACTGTGTAGAAGGACCCAGGCTAGGGAAGAGGATTCAAGTACTCTCTGTGTGTTTTGATAACATGTCGTGTGTTTGGGTTGTTACATGACCAGTTTTGGAAAAAGTACATGCCTTGTAAATGACATAAAGGAACACACCGTGTAGTCTTTATACACATCGTGTAGTCAAGTTTTCTAAATTTTGAATGCTTTCTTTCCTCGTTCCCCTATTATGCTCCTAGTTTTCAGTCCTTGATAATGTGATCTAAAGTGTGCATTGACCTTGCAGAGTCATGGAACTGAGACATCCTCCAATTGTACGCCAGTATCCAAACGGTGATTAGACACCGGATATGGCTGATCAGGGGCTTCCCATAGCTTTATTTATATTGCTGTTGGGGAGAGCCTTGAGGTCTACATCTTTTCCTCTACAGATACTATGACTCTAGACACACCATTGGGGACTAGGATGGCTAGTGTACATCAGTGCAAGGAGTTCCCTCTAGAGGTGGATGTGTATCACTTTATATGGTATCTCTATGTCCTAGAGATGACAGGCTATGATTTCATTCTCAGAATGGACTGGCTAGTTCCCTTCCAGGTAGTCGTCGACTTTTATTTCCGTAGGGTGTGTTTCATATCACTAGAGGGTGGATATTTTCTTCATAAGGGTGAGTGGTATGTCCATGCGAGTAGAGAAAGACCCGAGCATCATGGGCTAGGTGGAGTTACAGCTCATATTTCCAGTCTATATATCGATGACCAGGGGAGTTCACAGTTAGACTTTCCTCTAGAGGTGGATCATTTCAGGGATGTCTTCCCAGAGGACATTTCAAGTTTTCCTCCAGAGCGTGAGGTAGACCTTTCTATTGAGCTAATTCCAGGAGCGACACTAGTGTCCATTCCTCATTAGAGGATGGATACACCTGAGTTACAGGATCTCAAGAAGCAGTTAGAGGAGTTGCTAGAAAAGGGTTTCATCTGACCCAGTACTTCTCCTTGGGGTTCTCCTTTCCTATTTGCAAAGAAGGAAGATATAAACCTTAGGCTTTGTGTGTATTATCGGAAGCTGAACCAGTTGACGGTCAAGAACTGATATCCCTTTCCTAGGATTGATGACCTCTTTGATCAGCTTCAAGTAGATAGGGTGTTCTTGAAGATCGATTTGAGGTCTGGTGATCATCAGTTGTGCGTTAGACCATCTGATATACCTCTTATATCTTTCCCGAGTAGGTATTGTCTATACGAGTATATGGTTATGTCGTTCCACCTCATGAACGCACTTGCAGTTTTCATGGCACTGATGAACCGAGTGTTCCATCCATACATGGACTCTTTCGTGGTGGTCTTCATGGATGATATCTTGGTATACTCTAACACTCTCCACAACCATGCCATACATCTGGAGATTGTTTTGAGTACACTGAGAGAGCCCCCGTTATATGCTAAGTACTCGAAATGACACATTTGGGTGGACCTGATTCACTTTTTGGGCCATGTTATCTCAGAGATAGGAATATCAGTGGACCTAGAGAAAGTGAGAGCATTAGTTTCCCGGGAGCAGCCGAAGAATGTCTTTGAGGTGTGGAGTTTTCTAGGGCTATATGGATACTACAGACACATCATACAAGAATTTTCGCGCTTTGCAGCTTCGCTGATGGGTATGACCAAGAAGGGTGCGACGTTCTAATGGTCAGATTCTTGTGAGTCATCATTTCAGGAGCTGAAAGAGAGGTTGACTTCAGCACCGATACTTGTCTTGATAGAGATGAGCAAGAGCTACACTATTTAGTGTGATGTTTTAGGTATTAGGCTGGGAGTTTCTCTCATGAAGGCAGATGGATTCATTACGTACGGGTCTCAGAAGTTGAGGCCACATGAGAGGAACTACCCGATGCACAATCTCGAGCTAGCAGCAGTTGTTCATGACTTACGATGTTGGAGACATTATCTTTTGGGGGAGCAATTTTTGGTTTTCACCTAACACAGGAGTCTCAAGTAAATATTCAATATGCATGATCTGAATTTGAGACAGCACAAGTGGGTTGAGTACCTACAGTCCTTTGACTTGGAGTTTTCCTATTCCTGGGAAGGGAAACGTAGTGGCTGATGCGTTGAGCAGAAGGACTCAGATACAGGCAGTTCGTGAGGCCAGCATTGAGTGACAACTTATGGCTCTATTTTCTGAGATGAATCAGGAAGTGTATGACAGACAAGGGAAATGTTTATTTCTTCTATAGCTGTTACCTCTACACATCTTGACCAAGTCCAAATGAGGTAGCTATCATATTATCAAGGACTAGTCCTATAGGAATGCGTGTCAGGAGAAGACCCTATTCCTGGGTGGACCATAGGCAAGGATGAGATCTTGCATTTCCAGGGATGTGTATGGGTTCCAGCAGTTATACGTGAGGATCTGTTGCGGGATTTTTATTCCTCATTTTGGTCAGTTCATCCTAGTGTCACCAAGATTTATCGAGACCTACATTGTCAGTATTGTTGGCCAAGTATTAAGAGGGATGTTGCTGGTTTCATCATGAGGTGTTCCACTTGTAAGTATGTGAAAGCGGAGCATCAGAGACTAGTAGGGATTTTATAGTAGCTACCCATTCCTGAGTGGAAGTGGAACGACATTGCGATGGATTTCGTGATGGTGTTTCTATGGTCTCCTCGAGGGAATGACGCAGTTGGGGTTGTCATTGACAGACTCATGAAGGTTGAACAAATCTTTCCAATCAAGGAGACCTTTAGTGTTCATGAACTGGTATGGTTGTACATCCTTGAGATTGTACATCTATATGGAATTCCACACTCCATCGTTTCAGACAGGGATGCACGTTTTACTTCTCGGGTCTAGCAGGGGCTACAAAATGCTTTTGGTACGGAGGTGCTTCTATGTAAAGCCTACCATCCTCAGACAGGTGTCCAGTCTGAGTGTACGATTTAGGTGATTGAGGATATGCTCTAAACATGCATTCTAGACTTTGGAGGTTCTTGGGATAATCATATACCTCTGGTGGAGTTTGCCTACAATAATAGTTTTCAAAAACTATTCAGATGGCACCATATGAGGCTTTGTATGGTAAGCCATGCCGATCACCCATATGTTGGATGGAGGTAGGAGAGGCAGCTTTGATGGGACCTCGTCTTGTTCAGAAGACCACAGAGTAGATAATGTTGATTTGGAAGAGGATGGATACTGCACAGTCTCGACATAAGTCGTATGCTCATCAGCGGAGATGACCTCTAGAGTACGAGGTCAGAGATCTGGTTTTCCTGCGTGTGACATTGAGTTTGGAGAAAAAGAGGATTAGGAGACAGGGTAAGATTTCAACGAGGTACGTTGTACCGTTTGAGGTGTTAGAGAGAGTTGGGTCGGTTGCCTATAAGTTGCTGTTACGTCAGACGTACCAGGCTATGCAAGAAATATTTCACGTTTCTCAGCTCCAAAATTAGTTTTTAGACCCATCTCATGTCCTTCAACCTGAGGAGGTTGAGCTTGATTTGGATACATCATTCAAGGAGCATCTGATCCGGATTGTTGATCGCAGTACAAAGGTTCTCTATGACCGGTCTGTTTCTCTTGTACGGGTGATATGACAACACAGGTGAGTACAAGACGAGACTTGGGAGAGGGAGGCTGATGTACGATCGCAGTGGCTAGAGTTATTCGGGGTTTCTTCTTCTACCCCTTTCTAGGGAAATTTGGGGATTAATTTAATTAAGGGGGGAAGTTTGTAAGAACCCAGATCTTCATTTCTTGTATCATTTTCCTTTTCTGGTCATTTTTTAGGAAAAACGGAAAATCTAGAAATTTTCAAAGTTCACACTGTGTACTTTATAAGTACACGCCGTGTACTGTGATTCCACTGGAGGCCGTGTGTTGGCCTTGTCATGCCCACACACATGTCCATGTAAGGGGGACTTGGAGGCTACCTAAAGCGGAGTACGGAAAAGGAAAGTACATGCCGTGTATTCCAAAAGTACATGCCATGTACTTTATTTTTTTCATTAAACACACCGATGTTGCGTCTAATCACCAGAAACGTCTCCTTTTAGGTCTTGTTCGGCCAAGAGCTCCCGAACAGCCATAGATCTTCAACGAACCCCCGATCGATCGTCTGTTCTCTGAATCGAACTCCATCAATTTCGCTGGAATCAATTTTGTGATTTTTCTATTCTACTAGAACCTTGTTTTATGATTCCTTCTCTTTTCTATGTTATCTTGAGTTGAATGTTTTAGATGTTTTTGTAGATCCTTGACATTATAAGGTGATTCAATCCCCATGGTTCATGTATATTGATCTACTAACATCAAGGTAGGTTGTTTGTGCCTTTCTGTAGAAAGTCTTTGAGTATTTTTATGAAAATTACACCAATACCCTCAAATAGGGTATCACGTGTTTACTGTTTAGACCTATTGATTGCCTTATTTTCTTGTATTCTAGAGTAAAGGATTTCGATTATGTTTTGGGCTAATTGTTAGGCTTTGGATGTGTTTTCCATGCATGTTATTTTCTTTCTGGACCATTAGGTCTAGTTACCTTTTTGCCTGTTGTAGTTTTCCCATTCCTAGTATTGTAGGATGGTGTGACTCTTGTTCTTTCATTCTGAGATACTGTAGAATTCTATCCAAGTCATTCTTGAGGTTACTTTGTCCGTTAAGCCATGCAATACTTATTGACTTTAAGCAGGGCTGTGAGAACCTAGTGTAGTAGAGCATAGAAAGAATGGACATAAGGCCTTCTCCAGAGTGTCTTTATAATATGATGCGAGACCACAGGGGGAATTGAAGTTGAGTGCTTCCTCAGAGTGTATGTAGTTCCTTGATGCGGGACACACAGGGAATGAGATGTAGTGTGCTTCCCCAGAGCTCATTTGTACGATACGAGACTATAAGTGGAATTAACAGTGAGTGCTTCCCCAGAGAGTCTATTCTTTAGCTGAACCAGAGGGGTGAGATTGTGTGTGCCTCCCAGTGGGTTTCTAGTACTAGTTGGTTGAACCATAGGGGTTAGGTTGTGAGACCTACCTAGAGGGTTACCTGTTTGTTTTACTTTATTTAGTGGTTGCTTACTTGTTTGTAAATTATATGCTAGAAAATGTGGATTGTCTGCTGCGGAGTACTTTTATATTTAATTCTTTCTGTACTTTTACCTTCCATATATTCAATACCTATTAGGCACATATCTTCAAGTGGTTTCCTATAGGGATTTTGTCTCACACCCTATTTGGGTCACGCTTTTGCGCCCAACCAGATTATATTATTGCGGGTATAGATAAGGGAAAGTTCCCTTCAACTTCAGGTTCTTAATTGTTGTGGAGATGCAGAGCATGGGACAAAGCTGTGGCTTGTGATGCTGAGGAGTTTATCTACTTTCTTTTTCACTTTGGTTTAACACTGTTGTATTCCTGAATTTTGACTTGTTCTACTATTTTCCTAGACATATATGTTCCATGCATCATTTATATATATATATATATATATGGTTCAACTGTTATTTTATCAGTCTTGCACTATTAATGTTGTTTGGTATTTACTATTTCCGATGTTGTATGTATTTTTGAACGTCATCTATGTACTCTACCAATGAGGGCATAGTTTCCACAGTATTACACCCAAGGCCCATGCTGCTAGTCCACAGCCTCTAGCGTTTGAGGAAATGTGCTTGAGGCATTGTGATCAACCGTGTATGGGGAGCCTCTAGGTGGCTTCTAGAACTAGGATATTACAAAGGCATAGGAAAACACCTCATCCAACCCCTACAAGAAGTCTCTACCCATTTTAGAAATTGAAGTGGACATGAAAAAGGTCATGGAACCTTTTTTACATAACTGTACAACATCGATTCTAATTCCCAATCATATGTAGATTTTAAAGGACCCCCAAAAACACAAGCAGAGTCACTTACAATTTTTCTAACAAAAGTCTACATTGGAACCTCCTTTATCTGATATACCTTTTGAAGTTTCTTCTATGAAGTCTGAAAAGCCGATCAATGGTAACAATGACAATAAATTTCTTCTTAGTTCTAAGAGATCCATAGCCTCCTAAACTAAATCTCTTGCCGATGAATTAGTTCCATTTCACTTGTGAAATAAAAAAAAATGGATTCAACCCCTAATACTGTAAAAACCACTAAAAATAGTGACCTGATTTTAATTACAACCCCTTAAACTCACACTATCTCTCTCAACAAATCTGATCAGCCCGAGACATAGTTTATATGTACAGCTTCTACTACTCTTTCTAGATTACCATTAGAACTGGTAGCACATGATTTCCTACCTACTATGCTAGAATAGTTAAATATGAAGGAACATAAAGACCCCATGAAACAAGAGAAGACATCCAATTTTATCTATCTGCTATCTACAGTGGATCCAAAGGTTCCAAGTAACTCCATTCCCCAAATAGTAATAACTGCATAATGTGTTACTAAACATGAAAATATAGTATCTCAAAGTCCCAATGATCTGCCACCAATTTCAAATGATACAATAGGTTTTTACATGACTACACACATGAATAAACCTCCAATAATTCCCATACATAACAAAGAAAAAACACTCATACTCAAGAGGTTATATTATCTAATAAAAATAAAGGATATGGAAAAAAGAAAAAAAGGGTGTCCTAACTCCAAAACCCGGTATAAATGTAGATCCTTTTCTAGAATTTTTAGGGTATTTCTAACTCTAACACCCTAAACGTTCTAAAGAGAATGTTAAAAACACATCACCCTACTCTTTTTGCTAGTGTGGATCCTAAAATCTCTTTCTCCTCTAAATATTCTCACTTGTGTCATCACAACTACTTGTTTTCTGGTGCAGTCAATAATAATCTAAATTCTGATTCCCTATAGATTTTTTCATATTCATCTTTACAGTATTTTAATATTTTTATTATCTCAGATCAGATTCTCACTTGCACCTTTTCTATTGATGGTACTCCATATTTCTTCTCCTTTGTTTATGATAAGAACAAATACCAAGATAGAATAAATCTTCGGAATGATCTCTATCATTTAAATATCAATTCCAAAGATCCTTGGGTTCTTATGGGATATTTTAATGTTATTCTAAACTCTAGAGAAACAATTGGTCCATATTACGCATCTATCTCCACGAGAGAATTTAAAACCTCAATAGAGGATAATAATTTTATTGAAATTAATTTCAGCGGTGCAATATACACCTGGTATAGAATACATTACAATAATATGGTCGGTTCCAAATTGGACAGAGCCTTTATTAATGTCTCAACTTTAGATAAATGGGACACTATATCTAGCATCACTCTTCATAGATGGACCTCTAATCATCATTCCATCATGGTAAAAATTTCCTCCAAAGGTATGAAACCTAGATTACCCTTCCAAATTTATAATGTGTGGTATTCTGATGAATATTGCAATCATGTCATAAAATATTTTTGGTCCTACATGTCTCCTAGTAAGGATGCCTTTAATTGCAACCTCAAAATAAAACATCTAAAATAGACTCTCAAATCATGGTGTAACCCCAAAGCCAAACAAATTAACAATGAAATTACTCTTCTTGATAAAGGACTTGATGATATCCCAAACCAAATCACAAATTCAGACCACCACACTGACCCAAAGAAAGAAATAATCCTTGTGATCAATCTCAACTCTTTACTAACTTTTAAAGAAAACACGAGAAAGAAATCTTATAAAGTTAAATAGTTAACTGATGGGGATATAAATACAAAATTCTATAATTACCTACAAAGAACCATGAAGGCCTATAAACCTCCAACCGTTGTAAAGGATAAGGAAAAGATTTTTGACAGGGATGAATACATAGATCAACATATAGTAACTTATTATGAAACAATTTTTAATGGAACCGATATGAATAAATACCTCCTTCTTTAGGTCATTCCTTTAGTGATCACTGATGAGGAAAATAAATTCCTTCTTAACACGCCGCTAGATCATGAAATCAGAAACATTGTCTTTAGTCTGAATCCAGATAGTGCCCCAGGTATAGATGTCTTTAATAATGGTTTCTTCCAAAATTATTGGGATGTGGTTCTGTACGTTTTTTCTACTCATTTTAAATATTTCTTCAAAAATGGGGTGCTTCCTCGTGATATCAATGTTTAGTTTCTCACCTTGATCCTTAAAGTGGATAATGACTATGAAATTCATCTTTTCAGAC
The DNA here is from genome assembly GCA_963277665.1 of Viscum album. Classification (NCBI taxonomy): domain Eukaryota; kingdom Viridiplantae; phylum Streptophyta; class Magnoliopsida; order Santalales; family Viscaceae; genus Viscum; species Viscum album. The sequence continues at coordinate 271,643,954 of OY728145.1, read as the reverse complement.
CCATTTCTCTCATCAACACTCCGTACAAAATCGTTACAAAAATCATTGCTAATAAGCTATCAACTATTTCTGACAAAATATTTTCATGGAACCAATTTGGCTTTATAAAAGGTTGATCCATTCATGGATATATCTATCTTGCCCTTGAATGTATCAACAACTTTAATAAACCTAATAGATGAGGAAAAATAGCTATTAAACTTGACATCAAGAAAACTTTTGATACCCTGGATTGGAGTTTTATCTTTAATTTGCTTCAATGTTTTGGTTTTAGTGCGCACCTCATCGCTGTGATCCGAACTCTCTTCAACTCGGCCACTATCTCCATTTTGATCAATGGATCTCCCAATGGTTAATTTAAATGCACCAAAGGTGTCAAACAAGGAGACCCTTTCTCTACTATTCTTTTTTCAATAGAGTAAGACTACCTCAGTAGACTGATCAATCATCTGGAAGTTCAAAATAAATTGAAACATATTCATGTATCCAGAAATATTAATGCACCTACTCTCCTCTTTTATGCTGATGACGTCCTCCTTTTCCTTCATAGAGGAAAAAGAAACATTATTAACCTCAAAAATGCTCTCTCTCACTATGAGGAGGTTTCTGGTCATTCTATAAGTTGCACCAAATCTTGTATCTTTTTTGGAAGAAGTTTCTCTCCAATAGAAAATGTAGTATAATCAATGATTTGGGTCTGAAAGAAGGCTCTCTCCCCTTCACATACCTTGGTGACCCATCTATTTGGGTAGTCCCAAATTTTGACACTTTGTTACTATTGTTAATCATGTTTTGAACCAACATTCTACATGGAAGGGTAAATCACTTTCTATGGAAGGAAAGAATTGCCTTGTCAAATCCACTATTGTCTCTAAGATGGTCTATTCTATGATGGTTTAAAAATGTCCCATTAGTCTCATCAAAAAAATAAACACAGCTATTAAAACATTTACCTAGACCGGTAGTACTCTTGAATTGAAACTTGTGATGGTCCCATGGTCAACTTGCTGTAAGCCTATTGAGAATGGTGACATTGGTATAAGATACATAATATAATTTAATGAATCCCTTCATGCTCGGAATACTTGGAATCTTTTTCAAAATTCTTCTAAAATCCCTCAATTTAATCAAAAATAGATTTCTTTATAAACACAAGATGGGGAATTTTAGTTTTATTAATTCTTCTATATGGACTGCCATCAAAAACTCCTTCACCAATATTATGAATAACTCCAGATGGATGGTCTCCAGAGATTCTTCCATGCAATTCTGGCTTGATAACTGGACTAGCGCGCCATTAATCTCTATGATTTCACCATAGAAAATTTCTGAAAACACCAATAACTCTATCAATTATTCTCTAAAATCTCAACAAGATCATCTCCCAGATACTATTTTGAACCTCATTGATAGCTTCCCTTTCACTTACAACAATTATTTTTTAATTTGGGAGATGGATCACAATGGAATTCTTACCACTAAAAATGAATACACTCATATTTTCTGTAACAATGAGAATGATTGTAGTTATATTAAACACTTCAACCGTCCTTGGATAAAGCCCTCAATATTCAGTACCATCCTGCGGTTATCCAACAACCGATTTCCCACTAACATCTTCCTTCAATCATTTGGAATTCATCTTTCCTCTAAATGTAAAATTTGTAATCAACATAGAGAAGATTATAACCATCTCTTCCTTTCTTATCCCACTGATTCTTCTCTATGAAACAATATTTTTGACATCATTTATTGAAGATGGTTCATTCATGACTCTGTCAAAAATCAACTTATGAAATGTATAGAGCTGGATGACTCTTAGGAAATTAGAATCCTCTTCCTTACGGCAATTGATGAGCTTCACTAGGTAAACTGGTATGATCAGAATGAAATTATTCATACAAACTAGTCACAAAATCTTAATATGGGTCATACAAAGATCCTTATAACCATACAGGAAGCTGGTTTGAATCCAAAATGTCATTTCCACAATACCATGGACGATTTTGGAATCCTGAAATTTCTACGGATCGATAGAAACTTCTTTCAACCCCATCACACTCTGGAGGTTTTTTAGAGAGGTCATCTCCTTGGATAGATCAAAATCAACATAGATGGAACATTAAAGGGAAATCTGGGACCTGCATGATGTGGCACTATCTTTAGGAACCATCTCGGACAGATTCTAGGCTGCTTCATGGGTCACTGTGGCACTGCCTCCTCCCTTGAAGCTAAGATGATGGGCTTGATTCATGCGATTAAATTTTCCACGGTTCATGGTAGGAACAACCTTTTTATCGAAAGTGACTCGATGACAATCGTTCAAGAAATTTGGAACAATGTAACTCATTTGTCTTGGCAGATCACTACCCATTTGATGGAATACAACCGATTACTTACTGAACTGAACTATATCACCACACATGTTTATCAAGAAGATAAAATAGTTGCTTATGGATTGGACAATTTGGGAGATAATCAAGATATTACCTGGTGTGATGACCTCCTATCTTCTCTTATTCCCTTTCAGGAAAAAGATTGTAATATGATCCCGTACTTTAGACTTTTGGAAACATTCTTTTAATAAAATTTGGGCTTTGGTGGTTCTGGACAAGGTAATACCCAAAAATAAGTTTTGTTATTTAATCCTTTAATGAACATTATATTACCTCATCAAAAATCTTGAGGTATGGTGTTGTTTACCATAAACGTCATTTTATATGAATTATTCATGAAATGTTTTTTTTATTCTTGAGAACCCTATTTTTATAGGTTTTCTTTGGGGTTTTCGAGTAAACTAGTGACCATGGTTAGTTGTGATGATATGATTTTTGTGTAACATCTTGAGAACTATTCCTTAAATTATTATTTTTTCATTACTATTATATGTGTTTTTTGGTATTTCATGGCCTCCAAAACCATTTTTAGGGTATCAGGATAAAAATATTTCTATGTTTTGGTTATGAGACCCCTTGTATAGGGAGTATTTCCCAGTCAGTTACTATAGACTATTAGATCTATGTATAGTATGGGTTAGATAAAAAACATTTCTCTTAACATAAGAGTAAACTATATATGGGAATTCACATCCCTTAGAGAATTGGAAAAAATAGGATAATTACATTTAGTGGTGATGTGTTATCCAATTATTTCCATGATGTTAATTGGGAGTTACCATAATCATAGGATAATAAACACTATCTGAGTATGGTGTGCGAGGTTCTTAATAATGACCAATGTTAGGGTGACCATACAACATTTCTTTAAAGGTAAAACTTGGGCAGAAAAACATTGACATCCTTACCTACATTGTATAAAAGTTGATCGGTTTAGGGTTTATGGGGTGTTTGTTATATCATGATGACTCAACATATGTTTTACTATATGTTTATTTAATAATTTACTTTTTTTGTAGAATAAACTACATTATATTTTGTTCACTTAAATTCAGGATACATTGGTGGTGTATTACAGGGTTTATTAATCACACGCTGTATGGGCATCTTGGAGTGCATAAATATTTCTTGACTAGTGTTCTAATTAAGGGAACGTTCCCTCTAAAAGACAGTTAAGAAGACGTATTCATGGAGTCGAAGGCCATATCATGACATAAATTATACTAATGATGTTTTATTTTTTCCCTTCTTATATTACATACCATGGTTCATCTTTCATTGTTGGGAGACCATTTATTTATTATTCTCTGACATGTATACCAGTTGATATTATTTTCCTCCAAATTTTTATTCTAATTGGTTATATATAATTTATATTACTGGATCAAGGATATAATATAAATGGTTTTGTCTACACATTGATGGTGTTTTCACACTCTTTTCTTGTTGGAAAAATCATGCATACATGGAGTCTTGAAAGAGGTATTGTGGATATTCATCTCAGAGCTAGTAATTCAATTTGGAGAGTTACAAAATAGTATAAGATTACAACTTTATTTATTTATTTTAATTAACCAGGGACACTATATAAAATAGATAGAATCCACGAGACTCAGGTATGAGAGTTTTCATGTTTTCGGTGAACTCACATTTAATGGACCATTTGGTTACCATTGAAAAAACTATTGTTACTATTTTATGGTATTCAGATGTGATTATGGATCATTAATATGATTGTTATATCTCTAGATATATATATACATGTTTTTTTATTGAATACTAGTCAATTAATTTAATTCCCTAGTTGGTGTTATCTATTTTAGAAAATAATATTTTACCTGTCGATTTATGTATCTATTTTCTATATGTTTTGATATTATTGATATTTTCAATTGATTTAACCAGAGAAATTTATTATTTTTTGTGTATTTATACGATTTTCACTAATATGAATGGTTGAGACCCTGGTTAGTGGTATAATGTATTAACTTTTAGTTATGTACAGACTCTTAGGATAACCTTGTATGACCCCATATAGTGGTTAGAATCCATAATGAATTAATAGATTCATATTTTTTAAACAATTTCATGACATTTCAAAAATGACTATGCAGATACATTTTATGGGACTCCCAGATACGAAATCCCATGAGGCAATCATACCACCACTAGTGGTGTAGGAGGATATATCTCTATTATACTCATGTATTGGAACTAATGATTCAATCTATAGGGATAGTTCAACTGGGAATTTTTTATTATGTTCCTTTTAAGGAGAAAATATCCAGAATGCCATGAACGGTGATGCTTGAGATTTAGAACTCCAGCATCCTCCATCCTTTCAGGGTACTATTATCTTACAGAATTCAATGGATAAGATGGATATTATTGAGATTTAATTTTTTCCTAGATAGTAGACGATCATTCCTAATATATTTACATCATCCTTAGTACACTAGGGTATCATTATTTTTATAGTAAGAGATCCCAATGTAGTTCTTTCTTTAATAGAGTGAACTTCTTGGACCATGTTATCTTTGCAGGTAGACATTTAGTGGACCCAGATTTGGTTATAGTTGTGTTTTCTTGGGTGAATCCTAATAATATATTCCAAATTAATACATTTCATGGCCTATCAAATTAATTTTGATGCTTCATCTAGAAAATATCTCATCTTTCAGCACTGATATTTAGGATGACCATGAAAGGACTGATGTTTATTTGGTTAGATTTGTGTGCATTATCTATCCTTGATCTTAAGATATAGTTTTCCTTAGAAACGATCATCACCTTACCTAATACCTGTAAGGAGTATACAATGTATTGTGATTAATACGGAGTTGTACATGGAGCTGTTGTGATATAAGAGGACCATTTAGTCACTTATGGATCCAAACAGTTAAGATCTAATGAATGGAATTATCTTACTAATTATATAGAGTTATGAATAGTGGTATACACCCTAAGATACTATAAAAAATATTTTTTTGGTGAGACTATTGTGGTGTACATTGAAAACAAGGTCCTCAAGTTAATATTCTATCTTTGAGATATGTTCCTTTGACAAAGGATATGGTTTGAGTATCTTCACTCTTCCAACTACTTGAAAGATTACATAGTGCCCGAGGGAACCTTCATTATTGATACCCTGAAATGGGAGACACCAAATGAGGCTTTTGATAGAAATATGTTGTGTTGAGGTTGATCTAAATATTTTCTAAAATTATTATAGACGTTCACATATTTCATGGATGAGTAAATCAAAATTTTAAATGTTTTATAAACCTTCTTCATGGATGGATCAAATAAGAACTGTTATCAAACCCATAGGGCACATCTATTAGAGACAATATATATGGCAGGGAGCCACCATCAGGATAGTCTCTTGGGGAACTATGGATTCTATCCCATAGAATTTAGTTCCCCCCAAACCCCCTTATTTTTCAAATTTCATACCTTCCCTCAGCAACACTCTTGGTTGCACTATATCAAAACCTTCTATCATGGATTCAGATCCACCACATGCAGTGGGTGATGATCTAGGTATATCATTAGGGAATTTTAAATTTCTCCCTATGGACTATATCATCCTTTTTTGGTGATTCCTAAGGAATATATTATATATATGTTTCCCTCTAATCCATCCCACTCCGGTGCATCGAGTCTCCCAGATTTGGATCGATACATTATATCATAGTTGACTGAAGAGTTACATTTCGCTTCCCATCCCCCTCATCAAGTGGCTTCGGCTATCTCCTTGGATCTTAATTAATTGGAATCAATGGAAGGGTTATTTGTTCTCTCTATTTCTAAGGGTAATTTTCCTGAATCCTTTATTTACCAATGATAGACTCTTATTGTGATTTTCGGGAACAATCGTCCCTCTATAGTGGTTTTTTCAATATCTTGTAAGTCCTATGGTCTATATGATGTGGTGGTGGCTTCCATTTTCTCAAGTAAGTCTTTTTGGGTTTGTGACTTCTCAATGATGGAATTCATTTGAGCCTAAGTTAGGTGGATTTGTTATTTTGGTTTTCATAGATTTCTTCTCTTTCATTGGTCACTCAAGAATAATCTAGGAAAGGATTCATCTTTAGTGGCATTGTGGATATGGCTCCCTAGAATCCCTATTCTATTTTAAAATCCATTAATTATCAAATAAATTAGATATTATCTCGGTCAGTTCTATATACTGATAAATCTACTCATATGATGGAACACACAATGATTTCTTTTATATGTGTGGATTTTTATCTTGACTTTTCTCTTCGACACAGAATACATATACATATAGGGATTGATATTTCTCATATAATTTAATTATGTTCCCATTGTCCACTAGTTTCTTTTTTCATCATATTATTCAATATCATTCAAACCCATTCTTCTGGAACCAAAGAAATCAATATAGGTCTCCAATAGTGATCATGTTTCAAGAATGACATCATTCCCCTAAAGTCACTTCATTGGATCATGATCCAAATAATTTTGGGAAGCACATTGAAGAAGGATCATCCCAAGAGCTACTTATAGAGGGAATATGGAATATGTGTGTGATCTAGTTCGAAATTCCTCCTTCTAGTATCCAGAATAATTTCCTCATGTATCCCCATTTGATATTATATTTGATAAAGCTCTAGGATCCGTCTATTTCAGAATCCCAATGAGTAGGCCTCATGGTCCCCAAACCATTCTTTACTATTGGTATTTTCTCTACCTATTTCAAAATTCTCTAGAACAAAGGATATGGTATAACATCACCCACTATTCATTATAGCTTGGATGATCCTACTTATTATATTAAACATTATTTTTTCCATATAAGTTCTATCATTCCACAAGATGTGGGTGTTTCTTCTCCATTTATAGACAAAGTGGCTCACTGAACAGATAAGGTTCATCCACAACTTTTGACACTGCCTATCTCTAAAGACTCTAATAATAAGTCTCTTGATTGTATGTCTCCTAGAAATTACCACTATCTGGATAAAACACATCCCCTATATGAGTCTACTCTGATTCATAATACCCTCTAAGTGTTGGAATATTTTTGAGTAGTTATTATCCAACTATACCTTGTTTAGCATGGCCGTATGTTGGTTAAAAACATATTACCTTCAAATAGAATTAAGACTCATTCATGAACCAAATCAATCCATATTTTAATATATTCTTCTTCTTTTCTCAAATTAGGCATGCATGAAAAATATTCCACTTCTATATAATTAATTCCATCATATGAAATGCATGGGTCTGGGAATCTTGTTTACAAGGATGTTCATTTTAAGACTATTTAGAAAATGATTGTTTCCTTATTTAACATCCTATAACTAAAGCTTAAACCTTATTTGATTGAGGAAATAGCTATAAGTCCACACTAAATTCATTTTATGAAAGAGAATCATGTTAACAATGAAATGTGGCTCTTTTATAATTATCAAATATAAGTTTAATTTTTTGAGAGTTCTAGTCATCAAATCTCTATTAAAGTCAGTAACAGTGATATATCTATTATTATGTCTATTATTTACACCAAATGTGACCCACTGCAAAGAATGGAACATTGGGACTCTCTATGTGCCCTCAAAACTGGTTTGGATTCATGTATTGTTAAAAGAGATTTCAATTCCATTCTGGAATCTTTTATGAAGAAGGGGTCCTTTATTCAAATAATGGTATCCCAAAATTTAGAGCTTTTATTAGATCTATTTATATCGAAGACTTGGGTTACTCATGTGTTTCCTACACCTAGTGCAATAATCGATGGGGTTGTAACAAAATTTGTTGTAGACATGATAGATGTATGTGAAATTTTGAGGCCACGTATAACCTCTCAGGTTACCCTATGACTCACGTATCTATATATTTATTAGATCCATACCCTATACATATTAATGTCCATTATTCTAAGGATGTTAAAAATGATTCTTTTATACCATTTTATTGGATGCAATTGTAAGGTTTAAGTGAAATTGTTCAAACATCATGGAATGAAATTATTCCTAGGTTTTTATGGGTATCTATTCAAATTATGATAAATTGGATCACAATTGGCATTGTATATTAACTTATATTTCTACAAACTAGTATTTCTATTTGGAAATAATCCAATAAGATATCAATAAACATGATCATTAGTTTAAAAACCAATGGAATGATAATATATTTATTTTCTTACCCAGTAAAAACAAAGGCTAAAGGAAGTTTTACTGTATCATGAGAAATATACTAGGGAGAGATCAAAAAAATTCTTATGGAAGGGGAATGAAATGAATAATACTTTCATGAATGTATAAAGTATAAAATGTTCAATATAAGGCTCAATATTCCTCTCCAAGATGGTTCCTTTAGTACTAATACAAGTATTTTGAGTCCATTGGTAGTGGCTCATTTCATTTAAGCTCTTTATGATAATTTGTAAGTTCAAGGGGGTCCTTATATAAATTATAGAGTATTTGACTATTTGTTTTATAATTTTAATTGTTCAATTAATGACTAGGAAAATCAAATATTTCGTTCTCTCCTAAAATAAGATGATATTTGTTACGCCATTAAAATTCTTAATACCAAGAGTTCACCGTTTTTAGATGGGTTCCCAATCAAATTTCATTCTAATGTTTGGATCATCAATAAATGGTATGTGTTTTATATTTTTTGGTGTTATTTTTCATGTATCCCTTTAACAATAGTTATGTAGGCTTACATCTTGGATCATATTCCTAATGTTAATCATCGTAACAAATTTGGGAAATTTCATCTCATTAGCATGTTTAATTTTTCTTATAAAGTGATTTCCACCATTCACAATAAAATATTTCCATCTAACTTTTTATCCAAGTAAGAAAGTAACAATATATTTTTATAAAAGGTAGTGGAATTTAGAGATATATTGGTCTTTCCTGGTAAATGACTACTAATATTGGGGGATGAGTGATAAAAAAACATGTGATCATTAATATGGACTTGGAAATGGCCTACGATTGGATGGAATGGTCTCTCATCATCAAATTTAGCATCATGTATTGATATTATGAGTGGTATCTGACCTTTTCATTAGTTTCTTCTTCTCTCTATGATTATCTTTTTATCTTATGGGGAAAATATTTCGTTTCATTAAATCCAAAAGGTATTTTAGAAAAGGTGACCCCATGTGTCTATGTTTTTTGTCCTATCCCAGGATGTCCTCAATAGAAATCTTATTAAGGGTGTTGAATATTTGATGATTCGTCCTCTTAAAGAGAGGTATGAATTCTATTGAATTTATCATATTTTTTTTTTGAGTGACATGTTTTTTCTACAATGGTAGAAAAATGTTGATTACTAATCTCATGATGATACCCTATGAATATTCTAATAAAACCAACCAATGTGTTAATTCCAAAGAAGTTGTGTTCCTATCTCTAATATATTCTCCTATAAGAGATCAATGATTATTTAAGATATAATTTTTTTATAAAAAATGCATTACATTTTATTATTTGGGTGCCACCTAATCTAACGGGGGTTATAATTCATAATTAAGACAACATTTTTAAAAATATTATGGGAAGGATATTTAGATGGAAGAGTCAAATTTTACCTATCAGGGGAAGAAATACACTGGTTAGTAGTGTTCTCTTTTCCATCCCAATGCACATTTTATGTGTGTGAAGACCTCCCAATGTAGTTTTTAAACACATAAGAATCCCCCTCAATTGTTTTATATGGGATTCTCAGTGATAAGGGTTTTAAAATATTGGAATATACTTTTCAATAGGGAGTATTAGATTGAATGCTATTGAAGATAATATGTGGTGTTTTAGGATATACTAGTGAGGGAGTTCAATATGGGGGGACTCCCTCTATGGTTATTTTATTTAGAGAATTTATGGTGTGTTCCCCCTTTATTAGGCCAATAATTGTAAGGGATACAACCTATAAAAAAATCCGAAGAGACTTTTTCATGATATTTTTGATAATTCTTAGTGGATCATACAGTGTGGTGAAATATATTCATATAAACACAGTTGGAATGTATATATCTTGTTTTTCATGTTTTCCATCTATTTACATCAATTTTATACATACCTCTACCCATCCTTAGTTCAAAAATTATGTTCTTAATGGGGACTAAAATGAAGTGATCCATAACATTCATTGTTTTGAGGATCCCAGATAGGGTTTCCTCACTTATTCCCTAACATGGAAAACAAACATCTCAATTTTATGTGGTGTGTTTCACACCTATTATCATATGGAATTCATGGGAACAAAAATCTATTGTAAAGACATATCATAAAAATTCAATTTTCTTCTATAGGGAATCCAAAATCACTCTAATCCAACGAATTACATTATTTAACACATTTTTAATCTTATTTAATCAAAAGTAATGTGATTCTCCAATTAATATAATTTATCTGTTATTCATGTGTTTTTAAATAGTTATTCATCTATTTATTTATGTATTCATGTTGTAGGTCATCTAGATTTTGTAGAGATTTTTAGATGGATGGAGGATTTCAATTAGGCGATCTATGACTTGCAGGAGAGGAATTGAGCGCAAGTCAAGGTGTAGACCATTTTAACTACCACTTATTTTTTTGGACCATTTGGTAATAATTGAATGTTGTTTTTCATTATGGATTGTCCAAATCTCTTGTACATGAGGTTTAATATTCTGGAGCATCTTAATTTCTTTGCAGAGCAGTATAAAGATATAATTATTTCATTGGTTCTTCACTCACTCTTGGCGCCTGGTCATTCTACATGAGTGGATTCTATTGAGGGGATGTATCATGTCGTAAGGGTGAGATAGAAAGCTTATGATCATGGACCCGAGTTAAATACATATGGTCTTGTCTAAAAATGATCATGTGTGGTGTCATTGTTGTTCATGATCACTAGGAATATTTAATCCTATTTTTTCAACATAATATGGGGAGGGTACTTCATTGGGGGCTGAGACCTTATAATTTATTTTTAGGATTAATATCTTTATGTCAATATTTATTCCTTTATCAAACCTAAAATTAGATTACTGTAATGTGGTTAATGCCTTGAAAGGTCCTTTGGATTATAATTTTAACAACATTTATCATATCATAACCTAATTTCCATCTATAATTTGAATAGGACACTTGTTCACCCATAGCATGAGGGTAATATTTTGGTGAATCTACTTCATTCCAAAGGTAACCAGGATAAATGGATTATATTGTTTACTAATATTGGATCTATACCTATTTATTATATAATGATTATACAGGGGTATTACCTCAACATTCATCATTTTGGTTCTCTAATATATCTTTTTTCTATTCCTGTACATTTTTTATATTTTTTTATCTTATCTTTAACCAATGATTTCAATTGTCAGTCCATTATGATGGTCTCTTACTAGTGGAAATATCATAATCAATGTTCGAGTATGACTTCCTGTGAGCATACATGATGAGCTAATAAGATATTATCATTCTACAACATCGTTGAAATATCCCAAGTTTTTAAAAGATGTATCAAGATCCTTGTATATTGTACTTGTGGCCAGGGAAGAAGAAGAAGATAATGGGATTTTTGGAGAGATGATTCACAAAAAATAGGTTAAGTCCAATCATCATTATATTGATGGGTTATTATAGCCTCAACACATTCATGATTGGATGTGAGATTATTTCATAGTGTATTTTTTTGAAATGATTAACCTAGAAACCTCATAAGAATGATGCATAACAGGAAATATTGGATCAAATGATGAAGATATCCTCATTATTTCCTATCAAGGACACCTTTCCCATTAATGATACATGACATCTTAATGTGTTCAATATTTTTCATTTTAGAGTTTTCAAAGGAGCTTTATTTATGATTGAGATCATCATTTCAGCTCAAATTGTTTTAGGATCTCAATAAGTCCTTAGGAATACATGTTCTTTTGAGTAAAACCTACGATCCTTTTTTTAATATCACATATGAGTAGATTATTTAGATTATTGTGGATATGTTATAATTTTGTGTTTTAGATTTCATTGGTTCATGATAGAATCATTTAGAACTCATATAGTTCTCATATAATAAAAGATTCCATATATTAATACAATTTTCTCCCATATAGTCTTTTTATGAAAGACAATGTTGTTCCCATTTATGATGGATTGTTACTAGTGTGTCAGTACTTATTTGGACTAGTCTAATGCTGGAGAATAAAATATTGGTTTAAATAATAAAAAAGCAGCTCTAGACCACATAGAACCAAAATGAATCACATGATGACCATCATACATAACCTATATAGTTTAAGGTGGGTCATTGTTGACGCTCCTTTCGTCACAGAATCTAAAGATCGGAAAAGGGAATATCCGAGCTCAAAGTGATTCATCCTTTGAAGAAAAACATAAAAAATCAACAAAGGAAGGAAGAAAGGATCAACAGAAACCTCACCGCGCAAGTTATCTAACTGGCGCGCAAGTTTACTTGCACGGCGACCTTGGTCGTGCAAGTGACTTGCGCGACCTAAGTGGTAACTGCCCGGTAACCACCCAGGGTCTTCTCCTGCCTATAAATAGACCCTGTGGGCCCCCCATTCGAGAGGATCTTTTTTCCAAATACTCGGATTGAAGCTCCCGACGCCCAAGTCTCTTCTCAAAGCTTCCGGAACACTTCTAAAGGTAATTTCTTACCTAGAATGGAAGATTTAAAGAGAAGAAGGAAGGCCTAAGTGTTGAAACTCATCAACACTTACGCGCCATCGTATTCCTGCAATATAACTTGCACGTCCCTTTTCTGGAAGAACCTCAAGAGGATTCTAAAGGGATTTATAAAGAGTCGCTCAAATATTCTAATGATGTTTGAGAATCACGCAAGTACCCCTCATGTCGCGCAAGTATACTTGCGCGACCAATACTTGCGCGCCGCTGGAAGACTTGCGCGCCTTTCAAGACTTGCACGCCCCTCCCTTTTTGGGTGCCCATCTTGCCCATTTTACCCCTCTTAAGCCATTACACCTTTCCTTTTCAAGATTCAGTCTTCAAGACACTCTTCAAAGCCATTTATGGCATGATTTCTTGATTTGACTTCCTTATCTGAAAGGAATTCTGTGGAATATCTCTCAAAACCTAGTGATTTAAATATCCTTATGTCACTAAATATAGAGAGTTCATTCATTAAACCTCATCTTTTAAGATGAGAGAATCCTTAACTTGGGCATCCTCCTCAGGAGTAAGCCCCAATAATAATCCTTTAACTTGGGCATCCTCCTCAGGATTAAGCCCCAATTTCAAATCTGGGCATCCTTTTTAGGAGTAAGCCCCAAGTCCTTTAACTTGGGCATCCTTCTTAGGAGTAAGCCCCAACCTCAAATATGGGCATCCTTCTCAGTAGTAAGCCCCAAACCGTAATCCCTAACCTGGGTCTCCTTTTCAGGAATAAGACTCAGTCATAATCTTGGGCTTCCTTTTCAGGAGTAAGCCCCAAGTCCCCTAACTTGGGCCTCCTTTTTTAGGAGTAAGTCCCAGTCATAACCTTGGGTTTCCTTTTCAGGAGTAAACCCCAAGCCCACTTAAATTTCTCTTAACCAGTCCTAATTTACCCTTGATTTGGGTATCCTTTTCAGGATTAAAACTTAATCATAAGTCCCCTTTTAATTTGGGCATCCTCCTTAGGAGTAAGCCCCAAGATTAGAGTATTCAAATCTCCATGAAGCACATATAACTTTATGGACCCTGTTCATGGATTTTCTCCCTAAAAGTGAATCCTAAACCTTCATCTATCTGGGTAGTCATACATACATAAGCCCCAAACAAATTCTTATGATTGCATCTTCCATGGCACAATTGTCTAATTTTTTACCAATACCTCTTGTTTCTCACACCGAGCATGAATCACGTGAGCTTAGAGTGTAAAAGTAATTATGACATTCTTCTTTGAGCCATAAATAATAAACATCATACTCCATTACTCGAACTACGTGGGTTATAATTCCTTTTCCAAAACAAAGGATACGTAGGTAGCCCATTTTTGGGTTCGATCCCAACTTTGAAATAATTCTTTTCCTTCTGAATGACGATAAACTTCAAGTGCCCCACTGAGTGGATTTAAAACCAGCCTGGTCATCATAATGACCAAGAGACTTTTATATAAATGTTTTGAAGGATACCATTGACCAAGAATCTCTGAACAGATATAGATGATACTCTATTGATGAAGAACCTCGAATACATATAAAAGATTCTCTAAATATCTTGCATATTTAATCATTGATTGTTAAAACTAAAGGAAAACACATTTTATACTTGGTAATGTAATAAGGATTCACGAACATAACTTAAATCTATAAAGAGAGTCCCGGAGTAGACAATAATTCCCCTCAAAAAGGTGTGATGAGTCCGACCTCCCATCCTCTCGACCAATGAAAATTCCTAAGCCTCATCAGTCCACAAGCTAATGAGCGCCTGCCTTTGGAAAGTAGGTCCAAACGGATGTGGAATCATTGGATGTTTCCGGTTCTATGAACAAACCCTCTAGAAACCGATCGGAACGTTTGAATCTTCCGTCCAGGAGGTCATCCCCAAAATCCGTGAGGAAACAAAAATGGTGAACCCGACGTGAGTCCTTAACCAAGTTAAGTGATGTTCTTCTTATTTGTTAGGCCCCTTGGGCCAACAAAGCAATCATTGACATGTGCTCATCCAAAAGATGCAGTGGCCGGATTCATCTTGATTATGTCTGTTCTATGGAACAGGCACTCTTTTCTCAAGATCTTCTGCAAAATGGCTTTCCTTAAATTCACCCATGTGAATACTGCTGCTGTGAACACCTCTACTGTGAGGTCTGCTTCTGTGAAAACCAATGCTGCTACTCCTGCTGGAACGTCATCCACTCTTAGGATGACATCACCAACTCAGCGTCTTCAACGCTGGGTTTCTAATGCACTGGTTAAGGAGTATCGTCGCAACGGTACTATCCCAACTCTGGAGGCCGCTCATCAAGCCCTCCAAGTTAACAACTCTACCTGGTCGTCCGGACAACGACAGCCAGCAATCAAGAAGCAGGCGGTGCTGACTACCGTCTCCAACCGTTTCGGGTCGTTATCCCTGGAACGCAATTTCCATTCACTCCCTTACTCTGAGGAAGTGAATGAGCAGGTCCTGCAGGACCTTAATTCAAAAATATAGGAGTCCTTCTCAAGGGCTCCCATCAACAATCGCCGCCAGACTCGTGCGGTAGTGCGCCCTCAACATGATGAGGGTACCGACTCCAGGCATTCAGCTCAGGTTCCTCAAACCCGAGCAGGCAAGATGAACCGCCAGAGACGGAATCCGGTGAACAATGGGCAGGTTGTCATCCCTGCCATCTCCGGAGAAGTCCACCAACCTAACTTGGTGGCAAACAACGAGAAGGCAAACACACCTGCCTGTTTTAATTCCGCTGTCCAGCAGACTCGTCTGGCAGCATCAAGCCAATCCCGCCAGGCAATTCCGGCGGAGTACAGTAGGCAGGAACATACACCTGCTTATACATCACCAGTTAGTCAGCAGGCTCATCTGACTACATATGATGGATCTCGTCAACCGCGTTTGGTGAAGTGTAATCAGCAGGAACATACACATGCTAATACTAATCAAGCCTACCAACAGTCTCGCTTGGTAGCGCACGGAGAAGTCAGTCGGAAAGTCCCGACGACAAACATGAGGCAGACTCAACTCTCTGCCTCCACACTTGAGTACTGTCAGGATTCACTGACAGTAAAAGGAGGACAGGAGCAGGCACATACACCTACTCCAAGCCCGGAATGGACGTATATCCCCGTTCCGGCGGCTGAAGTCACCAAACATATTTTGTCAATGGTGAAAGAGCAGAAGAAAATTCCTGCTCATATTCTGGATGCTTGCCAGGATATCATAACAGCTTCAGCATCATCACAGGGACAGACACATAAATCTATCCCTAGCAGTGGAGTGACACATCAACGATTCACTCCGGAACAGACACACACATCTGTTCCAGTCCAAGAGGGTTATGGGGCATACTCCCCCATATCAAACGGACAACCAAGTCAGGAACATACACCTGATTTGAGTGGAGATCGTCAGCCTAACCTGACCATATTTTTTGATCAGGCACATACACCTGCTCAGAGTAACCACTTTCGTCAACAAGTGGTTTCTAAAGTGAGTAAGAAGGCATCTAAGAAAAAGATCCGCCCAGCACAGTCAGGAGATCAAAGGCCAATCTGCAACAAGGCCTTGCTCGATGCTGGAGTTCTTGAAGCCCTCAGACATTTATCTGTCGGAATTCAAGATTCTACTCCCTCAGTTCTCAATAACGAGAACATTAATTTTGAAGGTCTTCAACAGACACTTCCTCATGAAGGCTTGCTTCATGAAATTTTGGTCAATCTTGAAGTTTCTTCTTCAGATGAGAGCCACAGGAACCCTCTGTGTGGTCAGAAGACCAAGGAGCAAGAGATTTCATCTTTTGCTGTAACCCATCATGACGGTCCTCCTCATGGTGATGAACTTCGCTGCGAAAGTCCTCTCCGTAGTAGTGATTCACATTGTCTCGAAAATTCTTCAGAAGGCAATGTAGTGACGAGAATGCCCTCCTATCTTGAGGCACTTGAAAACGTAAAACTAGTCATGTATGATGCTTTACTATCGGCATGTGAAACTCTTTCTCCATCAGAAGATAGCCTGGGGTTCAGGTTATTCTCCGAACCATCCATGGGTCATTCATATTCCAGCATGAATAGTGATATCTCTACCAATCTTGTTAAATCCGATGAAGCAACAAGGAAACACCAACTCTGGTCCAAACAGGTAGAAGAATCTTCATTTAATGATAAAGAGGAAATGCTGAACATGAGGAAAAAACTGGCAAAAGGTGAAGTACCAGTCATGTTTTGGCCTTTGGCTGACTCCCAGTACGACATTCCAAAGATGTTGACGGATGATGGAATCCATGATATTCATCTCAACATATGGAAGACTCTTTGTCAATTGAAGAAGAAAGTATTATCTTACGGTGATTATGAAAATCATATTAAGATAATAGAAGGGTTACAACGCCAGATTGATTTGGCATCTCTATCAGTCTCTTGGTATCCGAAGGCTGAAAAGCAACAAAGAACCCTTCAACATTCATGCCTTGGGACACTAAGAAAATTGCGTCAGTTAATTGCCAATGCTCCATCTGATGTTCATATCAGAGGATGGGGTGTTCACGGAGCACTACATTTCACAGTGCTTTCCAGTCAGCAAAGACCGCCGAAAATGGTCTCATGCAATGTTATTGCCCATGGCCGGCCACAGTCAATGGGCTTTTTTCATAATCAAAAGCTTTCTCAAGAACAGGCTTCAACTAGTTCCTCTCAAAATCAAGTATATAGAGAACAAGTTGTTGAATTGCTCCTACATCAAGCAGGCGAGAATATTGAAAAAGCCTCTCGTCTGGAGAAAACACGTCATTAAATGACAGAAGTTTTGGAAATCATCCAATGATCTGTTGAACCAGGTGATAAAAGTGGATACATGTTAATGCATCCATCTAATTTTCGAACTAATATTCACAAGATCAAGAGATATTTTAAAAAGATCTCAGACATAGCATGTTAAGAGACACCCCAGCTTGCCAGACTGGGGACTTCTCTAACCCAACCCTCAGAGTCAACAAATGGGATTTGAGGAGTTGAGCGGAAGCAGCAGGAACATCCCCAGTCCACCGGACTGGGGACTTTTTCAAATCCTCAATCCCTCCCTCAGAGAAAGTCAGTATTCTCTCGATTAGGGAATAAGCCTCAAGAGGAACGAAGAGCCAAGCTATCAGGATATTCTCTCCAAGTGACGGTTCTCCAAGAAGTTCCTGAGGGATCAAGTCAACGGAATTCCATGTCTCATCATGGACATAGAAGAAGACAATATCACAGAAATGTTGATAGAAAGGATTCCATGCAATATGCATCCATTAATGTCATCAATGCCGTTGCTGCTGACTCACCAGATGAGGCTCAATCAGAGGGATCAGACGAAGAGGTTCCTGCTCAAGAAGTTGCACACAAAGACTTAAATGAAGAAGGTGTGCGCACACGTAATCAAAGGCTTACCCAAAATCTGTGTATTCCTTCAAGTAACCCACTTCCCCCTCTCCGAAAAGGATCCAATAAGGGGAAATGAAAGAATCAGGTTACTTCTCACCCTTCCTCTGAAGGAGGTCAATCGCTCTCATTAGAGAAAAGTTTTGCACAACAGGAGGAAGAAATGAAAGAATAAAGAAGGTTGAATGAAGAACTACTTCAAAGTAGTCTTCTTCTTACGAATGCTGAAGTCCGACAGCCGAAGAAATTTGTTGTAACTACTGAGATGGATCAGGAATATCCTCCTTTATCAGTACACCCTCAGAGGTCTAATCCTACGGGTCAAATGCAACAACGGTTGGCAGCACTACCATCAGTTGCAGCACCAACCACCACGTCTGTCCAAGCTCCATTTATTGCACCTACTCAAAACCAAGTTCATCCTGATGTTTCTCAAAAGTTAATAACTACTATTGAGTCATTAACAGCTCGGTTAGAAACTATGGAAGGAAAACGGGCGCAAGTTCAACCTGAAAATAAAGTTTACCCTGAATGGGTAGATTCAATTTCTCCTCCATCCAGTTTTGGAAACCCTGTTTTCCCTACTTTCAATGGATCAGGCAACCCTGAACAACATTTGACGCATTACGTGTCTTGTTGTGATCCTATGATGGGAACTCCAGAGCAGCAAGAAGCAGTGAAACTCAGATGCTTTGTGCGAACCTTGCAAGGACCAGCTTTTTTCTGGTATACAAGCCTGCAATCTTGGTCAGTCATCGGATGGGAGGATCTTCGTCAAAAATTCCTTCTTCAGTTTAGCTCAACTTTGCCAAAAACGACAGTTTTCGATCTTACAAACTGCAAGCAAAGGGAGAATGAAAGAGTCTCTGATTTCATTGCTCGTTGGAAGGGATTAACGTATTCCTTGAGTTTAGTACTCCCTCTGGTGGAATTGTTGCCAATCTGTGTGGCAAATTTTCATGACGAATTACGCACGCCATTGATCCCTGTGAAATACACAGGAGGGTTTCGAGACCTTACTTCAATCGCTCAGCAGATTGAAGATTCCCTTATACAGGCTAAGGTTAAATATCGTATAATTCCATCAGCTCCAGGAAGAATAATGGGTAAAGCAGAAACTGCTACAGTTATGCTTAAACAAGCACCTGTACCTATATCTACTTCAAAACCTTCATCTTCTTGAAGGACTCCACCTCCTGAACGCCAACAACAAAGGCCGTTTCGTCCAAATGATCAAAGAGATCAACGACGAAAACAATTTGAGGATATGAAGAGTAAAACATACTCTTTCCGAAGTGAACAAGTTCCTGGTTGCTTCATTTCAGCTCTGGAAAATAATTTGGTTCAATTACCAGTGCCGAAGAGGCCAAACAAAGAAGGAGATGAAGACTGTCCCAATTATTGTCCCTTTCATCAAATGTTGGGGCATCCCATCCAGGAGTGTTTTGTCTTTAAAGACCTCCTGCAAAAGATGGTCGACTTGGGACAAGTCAAATTGAAGGGTTCTTCAGCTCATGTAGCGTGTATTACCGCTACAGATCCAGAGGAAGGAGGCGAGTGGCAGGAAGTCAAAAGCAAAACTGCGAAAAAATATGATGATTGGATGGTCAGAAAGACAATCAATCAGACCCATTCCATTTTACGAACACAATTGAAGAAGCCAATTGTGTCTCCTACAAAAGCTGTAGTAAAGCCTCCATCAAAAGACAAATCCTCAAAAGGGCGGCGCAATTCAAAGAAGAAAGAGGAATCAGGAGAAGATTAGTATGTAGCAAAGCCTAAATTGTCTTTGACTCTGGAAGATTTCATGCCATCTACTTCAAAGCCACGGGCACCGCCCCATCAAACGGAACATCCTAAATAGGCTAACCAGGCAGAGTCTTTATCAGACGAAGAGTTAATCTTTGGTTCTGTTAATATGATTCAATTAACAGATTCATATTCCAGTCTTGATGAGCCTAAATTCCCTGTATCAAATAAGGGAATCCGAAGAGGTTCTAGAGGATCAGGATATAGGGGAAGACGTGGATCTTTCCAAAGCCACTAGTCTAATTTTACCCCTGCTAGCACTGTATATGCAGCAGAAACTCGTGGTAGAGCCCTTCAGCGAGCTCAAAAAGAACAAGCAAGTTCTTCTGCCAATGGCCAACTCAGTTTTGGCACAGTTATTTTGGAAGACCGATTAAAGGTTCCATCTTCTTTATCTCAGCAAGTAAATGGATCTAATCAGTCTAATCTTCCAAAACCAAGGATGTTGCCAACTTCAATACAAGATGCATCAGCTTCCAAAGCATCTGCTTCCAAGGTACCTGCTAAACCGCATATTCCTATTGGGAAACACAGACCTCTAGATCAAAAGTATGATATATTGAAACACTTGGCCCAAGTACCATCCAAGTTATCAATTTTGGATGCTTTGAATCTGTCAAAAGATCTTCGGGAAGCACTCATCAAAGCTTTGTCATGTCCTCAGGAGTTTGAAGCTGAAATTGCTGCAGCTGAAATCTATCACATAGAGAATAATCCTACAGAATGCCATGCAGTGATATCTTTTACTAATAAAGATGAATATGATGTTGTGCATGGGCACATAAAACCTTTTTACTTATCTAGAAAAGTAAATGGTATAGATGTTCGAAGAGCTTTCACTGACAATGGTTCAGGAGTCAACCTCATGCCCATTCGTACACTTCGTCGATTGGGCCTCACGGAATCTGATTTATCTCCTTCTACCATGATGTTGCAAGGATATGATAAAAATGAACAAGAACCACTGGGAGAAGTTACACTCAGAACTCAGTTTGGAGATCTTGTTTCCAATTCGGATTTCATGATTGTTGATCAGGACTCAGCTTTCAATATCTTGCTTGGAAGACCCTGGCTACATCAGCATGCAGCTATTCCGTCATCATACCATCAATGTCTCAAATACTGTTTCGATGGTCAAGTTGGAACATTGTATGGTGATAAGGCCCCGTTCAGGACATGTGAGTATCAATACATTGAGGCGGAATTTTATCACATGAAGGGAAGAGAAAAATCTACAATGAAGGAAATTACCAAAGTTAATGCTCCATATGGTTTGGATAAAATTCCAATAAATCCATTTACACATGTGAGTACAGATTATGTATTACCTATCAGTCAAATTGACAAAATAGGCCCAAATCAAAATACTCTTATGGAAAGATCCATAATGTCAATTACGGCAATCGAGCCAGACAACATAGGAGAAATTGGTAACTTACCATGCAGTGATGAAAGCATAAGTGGTGACGTTTTCATTTCATCTGCTGAAATCCAACAAGTCTATACTTCTCTAATCAGGCCAGAAGAAGTTATAGCAACACCAGAGGTGAATAATGATGTCGATTCTCAATCCATCATCCCCTCTTTATTTCCCAAAGAAGACCCTTTATCATCAATAGGGTCGGAAATGGAAGCTTCTTCTTCAAAATGTGAAAATTTTGACATCTCTTATGATCATGAGAATTTCGTTTTTTCATCTACATTGCAAGTAGAAACGGAAGAAATAACACATGATGAAGAGGAAGAGGAAGATCTTAGAGATGCTCCTCCAGCATTTGAAGAGGGTATCTCTACCTCTGTGGATGAACTCAGAGAAGTAAATCTGGGTACAGAGAAAGATCCACACCCCACTTTAATTAGTGCGGCCATGACCCTTGAAGAGAAAGAGATGTATATTTCTTTTCTAAAGAAAAATAAAGATATTTTTTCTTGGAATTATACAGAGATGCCTGGCCTTGATCCTGATGTTGCCACCCATCATTTGGGTTTTCCAAAAGAACATCGAGGATTTAAGCAAGCCGCGAGAAGAACACACCCAACCTATGCTTCCAAAATTGAGGCTGAAGTGGATAATCTTATCAAAGATAACTTCTTCAGAGAAGTTCAATATCCCAAGTGGTTGTCTAATATTGTCCCTGTAAAGAAGAAGAATGGACAAATTAGGGTTTTCATCGATTTTAGAGATCTTAATCGGTATTGTCCTAAAGATGATTTCCCAGTTCCGATTACAGGACTCTTAATTGATGCGACGGCTGGCTATGAAGTACTTTCTTTCATGGATGGATATTCTGGATATAATCAGATCCGAATGGCCCCAGAAGATGAGGAATATATAGCCTTCAGAGCTCCTCAAGCTGTGTTTTGTTACTGGGTGATGCCCTTTGGTTTAAAGAATGCAGGTGCAACATATCAACACGCCATGCATCGTATCTTCAAATCTCTTTTAGGGAAGTTTGTTGAATGCTACGTAGATGATTTGGTGGTTAAATCCAAACAACGTTCTAATCACTTGGATGATTTGCAAGTCATATTCCACAAGCTTCGACAGCATAATTTGAAGATGAACCCCTTAAAATGTGCTTTTGGGGTAACCTCAGGAAAATTCCTTGGCTTTGTTGTACGCCATCGTGGTATTGAAGTCGATCCTGAGAAGACCAAATCAATACTTGGTATGTCACCTCCTCATAATTTGAAAGAATTAAGAGGACTTCAAGGACACTTAGCCTATATTCGGCGTTTCATCACTAATTTGGAAGGCAAAAGTTTACCCTTTACCAAATTATTGAAGAAAGGAGTCACTTACCAGTGGAATGAAGAATGTCAAGAAGAATTTGATGTCCTCAAGAAATACCTCTTGAGTCCACCAGTACTCATGCCACCTATTGAGGGTAGACCTCTTATCCTCTATGTGACAGCTTTAGAGCGATCATTGGGTGCCTTTCTCGCTCAAAAGAATGATGCTGGGAATGAAAATAGTCTCTACTATCTCAGTAGAACTATGCTTGAAGAAGAAACCCGGTATTCAAGTATTGAAAAGTGCTGCCTAGCATTAATCTTTGCAGTTCAAGAAACTGAGACACTACCTGCAACATCATTAGGTCCAATTGGTATCACGTAATAATCTGCTCAAATTCATCCTTAGTCATCCAATGCTTACAGGACGTCTGGCAAGGTGGGCGGTTATTCTACAGCAGTTCGACATTCAGTATGTGTCTCAAAAGGCAATTAAGGGCCAAGCTCTGGCTGATTTCCTGGCTGAACATCCTTCAGTGGAAGACACGTATTCAGATATCGAACTCCCTGATGAGGAAGTTTTCTCTATTCAAGAGAGTCCTCAAACATGGGAAATGTATTTTGATGGTGCTTCTAGAAGTCCAACAGGGAAGAAATTGGAAAATTCTAAATTCAACAAAGTTGGTTTAGGAATTGTGCTCATTTCTCTAGATAAGGCAGTGTTACCTTATTCCTTTTTGTTGTGGGAAGGTGGTACCAATAATGAAGCTGAATACCAAGCTCTCATTACAGGCTTGGAGTTAGCGCTTCAAGCACAAGTGAATCACTTAAAGGTGAAAGGTGATTCAGACCTGGTAATCAAACAAGTCAATGGGGATTATGCCATCAGAAAAGAAGAATTAATCCCCTTGTATGATTACGTCAGAGAGTTAATGTCGGAATTCCCTTCAGAACCGACATTTTCTTATGTCCCAAGATCAAAAAATGCTCAAGCTGATGCACTGGCTAATATAGCCACAGCTTTAGCAGATCCAAATCGGGACGAGACAACCATCTGTATTGCCCACCGTCGTGCAATTTCACCTTATGTTCAAGTCAGAACAGAGGAAATTAATGAAATTAGTCCCATTCCTGAACCGTATGGTCATACTACAGGTTGGATGTCACCTATCAGGGAATACCTTCAAAATGGAACACTTCCACCTGATAGAGCCGAGAAAGAACAAATTCGGCGACGTGTGGTCAATTTTACTCTTTATGATAGCCCAAACCACCTCGAGAAAATTATTTACAAACGTGGTTTTGATGGAGTTCTCTTCAGATGTATTGATGGTGAAGAGACAATGGCTGTCATAAAAGAAGTGCATGCAGGAGTTTGTGGTGCCCACCAGTCTGGACATAGACTGTCTGATCAAATTCGAAGGCTTGGATACTTTTGGCCTTCAATGATACAAGATTGTGTTAATTTCACAAAGAAGTGTCATTCATGACAAGTATATGCCAACTTCATTCATAAACCACCAGAGTTACTTCATACAGATAAATACTCATGGCCATTTTCCACATGGGGAATGGATGTGGTGGGACCTTACCCTTCAGCTACGGCCAAGCAGTTTAAGTACATTCTTACTGCTACTGATTTCTTTTCCAAATGGGCATAGGCAGTACCTCTCAAAGAAGTCAATTCTAAATGCATTGTTAGCTTCATCAATTCTAACATCATTACTAGATTTGGTGTCCCTCATACCATATTGATGGACAACGGCACCAACTTCTGTTCTTCTGAGGTAAAGAAATTGTATCAAGAATACAACATTAAGTCCAACCATTCATCTCGATATCATGCAACGGATAATGGCCAAATAGAGGCCTTCAACAAGACTCTTTCAAATATACTACAAAAGATGGTGGATAAAGATAAGAAGTCATGGCCTGATAAACTCTTTCATGCTTTATGGGCTTATCGGACTACCACTCGCAATGCAACGCGGTCAACTCCATATTCATTGGTATATGGAACAGAAGCAGTCTTTCCAATTGAAGTTCAATTGCCCTCACTCAGAATAGCCATTTGTGATCAGTTATCTACAGATGAGAAATCCCAAAAGCAGTTGAATGAATTGGAACAGTTAGATGAGAAAAGATTTTGCACTTTGCACCACTTGGAAATCTATCAGAATCGAATAGCACGAGCTTTTAACAAAAAAGTTCGTCTTCGTTCATTCATTCAGGGAGAATTGGTATTGGTTCTCAGAGCACCAATGATACCAGGAAAGAAGCCTCATAATCTTGAACCAAAATGGGAAGGACCTTATTCAATACATAAGTTCTACTCCAATGGAGAATATTCTCTAATCTCAATGGATGGAGAACACATCACGACTCCAACTAATGCCAGATTTCTGAAGAAGTATTTTGTATAAACACAAAATATTGTTCCCAGATCCAAAAACAATCACATTGGTTCATATTTTGTCCTACATGACACTAAACTGTATTATGTCCTATCTACATGACATTAAACTGTACAGAAGTTCCATATTTTGTCCGAGATGACATTAAACTATATTGTGTCCTAGCAACATGACAATAAACTGTGTGGCACTTCCAACGTCCAGCATGACGATAAACTGTAAAAAGTCCCCAGAACTGATATCCTCATATTGGTTCACCTTAGTCCTAGCTACACGACTTTAAACTGTACATCACCAGTTCGTCCTTGCTATATGACGTTAAACTATACAGCAATGGTCCAGTATGACTTTAAACTGCAACTTCGTCCCACACGACATTAAACTGTGAAAAAGTTCCCTAAACCATCCAGCATGACCTTAAACTGCATCATCCCGGGTCCATGTATATGACCATAAACTATTTGCAAATCCTTTATGTCCAGCAAGACGTTAAACTGTGACGTCCTAACTACATGACGCTAAACTGTATAAAAGTCCCTCACGTCCGGAAAGACGTTAAACTATATAATCTCAAAAGTCCAGTATGACATTAAACTGCACCATTCATGGTCCATGCATATGACCTTAAACTATTCGCACTTTCGTCCGACATGACGTTAAAATGGTACACTCTTTTGTCCTTACTGCATGACATTAAACTGCACAGTCCCCCTTTCGTCCAATATGACGTTAAACTATTTTGTCCCCATCGTCCTAACTACATGACGCTAAACTGTACACAAAGTCCTTGATATGTCCTACATGACATTAAATTGTTATTTTGTCCCTGCTACATGACACTAAATTGTGCATCACCAATAGTCCTAACTGCAAAACTTTAAACTGCATAGTCCCTTTTTTATGTCCAACATGACATTAAACTGTGCATCGTTAAGGCTGTTATTACCTCTTGTTTCTCACACCGAGTATGACTCATGTGAGCTTAGAGAGAACAGCCACCATAACACTCCCTTTTGGCCACAAACCATGTATAAGTCCCAACAACATTTTCTATTTAGATCATTGTCCACAAGAACAACTTGATCATTAATTCATTCTTTAATTGAACTACACGGACTTTGATCCTTGCCCTCCAGGCTGGGTATGTAGGCAACCTCCCAGGGTTCAAGCCCAAAAACAATCTCTTCACATCGGTTCACCACCATCTCATATGATGTTGATTTATGAAACCGCCCCTGGAATCAATATCTTTACATTGATTCACTTTCGTCCTTGTTATATGATGTTAAACTATACAACACTTTTGTCCGGTACGACAATAAACTACAATATTCTTTGATTTCCTCATTTGAGAAGGAACCATTATTGACATTGATTTTTTCAATCATGTTTCATTTCAAAAGACTACATGCATACATGGTAATGCCTAAACTTTTTATCTTAGGTTAAACCATCATTGCACTAAAGTCCCCTTTCACCCTTCACATGTACGAACCAAATTTGTAAAAAGGGTATTCCTAGAACTACGTGGACTTGATTCCCATCCTTATGGGATACGTAGGAACATTCGAGTATCCCTCGAATCCAGTCCCAAGCCTTTTGGGCCTAACCCCAAATTTCACATTCAGTCCCTTGGCTGAAAAGTCCTCATGAAAACACACACTGTGTATTCATTATTATGGTCCGAATTATATGACCCTAAACTAAGATTTCTCATACTTTCGTCTTGTACGACGTTAAACTGCATTTCAAGAACTACGTATGGCTTGATTCTCATTCTTATGAGATACGTAGTGAAGTCCAAATTTCAATTCAGGACCCAGCCACAACATGATTATGGTTTTCATTGACCTATGTATCTCTATATACATTGGACAATACCCATCTTTATGTGTTATAATCCCAACCTTAAATATTTTTAGATCTTCATAACCCTTTTCATGACTTCTAGTCACAAAAATGTCAAACTTCTAAGAATTCTTTTTCTTGACTATGCAGCACATGCCCATAGGTGGCCTTGCATAAACAGTCCACATAACAGACTTGTCGGTCGAAAGATGCTATTTATTTGACCATGCTGCCAATGCCCTTAGGTGGCCCTGCATATTTCAACCCCTTAACAGGTTTTGTTAAATAATAGTAACTTCATTCTTGGTAAGAATGCCTCTTTTGTCCTTATTTGTCAAAAAATGACAGTATGTAGGGATCCGCAAAAAATAGCCTTCCTTAACATATTTGTCCCATATCCTTTTTCATGATCTGAAAGTATTCAAGTCTATGGTTTATTCTTCTTCCCTACGTTTGGGTCAGACCTTCGTAGGAGTGATGTTCATCCAGTTCTTCGATATTCTTGTTCGGAAATATCTTCTCCATATTCAAGTACCTCTTTCCATACAACAAACTCTATACTTTAGAAAATTTGAATCTCCATAAACTTTCACTGGATTTTAACACTAGGAAAGTAAATTTCTGGGAGTTATTTTGCCTGACTATGCAGCACGTTCCCATAGGTGGCCTTGCATAAATAGTCCACATAAAAGACTTGTCAGCCAAAAGATGCTATTTATTTGACCATGCAGCCAATGCCCATAGGAGGCCCTGCATATTTCAACCCCCTAATGGGTTTTGTTAAATAATAGTAACTTCATTCTTGGAAACTACTTCTTATAATGCCTTTTAGCTCTTTTTCATATCATTCCTCATATTCAAATATTCTTATGCCATAGTTTACATTTTTTCTCTCATACTTGAGTATGGTAATATGTTTTCAGATAAATTGTCAAGGAATTGAATCAATTTTAATCTATTTTGGTCAAAGCTATTTCGACCTTAAACATTAGCCCCTTTATGTCCGGCATGCATGTCTTTAAACTACCCACAAAAGACAAAGGAACTCTGAATAAAAATCAAGTTCCAGCTCACTAAATATACATTTAGGTGTAATTTAGGTAATATTGAGCAATTAAAAAGTTAAAAGTTTGTAGGATTATTTGTAATAATCCTAGTAAAAATCAAACTATGCTTACTAGGCCCATTGGATTAAGTAAATTTGAAGCAGGTAATGAAAGAATGCAGGTACAAATGATTGAAGATGAAAGTGTTTTTCATTGATACACAGGAGATAGAAAGAAATCCACAGACTGGAGTCTCTTCTCTTTTTCAAGAATTACAGAAGATTGTCAACATAAGTCTTCATTTGATGTATAGCATCCTGATCCTTATTAGCAGTTACTTGAAGCTTGTGCACTTGACCAGCTTCACTCTTTTCAGCTTGCTGAAGTGCCTTCTTAGCATCTGCGATGGCTTTCATGCCATTCATATGAGTTTCATCCAATGATTTATTAAGCTGATCAAGTTCCCCAGTAACAACATCTAACTGTTGCTGGAGTTTCACCTGCTGGACGACCTTTTCTTTGTTTTTTTGCTTCATATCCTTCATCTTGGCAGCATAATCAGCTTCAGCTTGGGATATCGCAGCCTCAAATTCGCCTATGTTGACTGACAATTTCACTCTAGTCAAATCTTCGTGACTTGTCTGCACTTGCTCCCTCTTGAAAATGATCTGTTTCACCGCAGCATGGATCTTTTCATACCCAAAACCACCAAGTCCCAGTATAACAAATTTGGATGACAATCGAGAAATTTTTTATGGTAGCTCTTCTGAAGGCACCCCAGATATGATGTTCCATATGTTGTTCCATGCCTTACGTCGTGAAAAGATGAATGCTTTAAGCATCTCTGGATCTGATTCAATATCATCGTCAGAAGGGGGTATTTAATCTGGAATTAGCGCGCTTAGGGAAGTGCCTTGTCCTGCTCTTTCCCCCCTGACTTGTGCTTCTTCACTTTCAATTCCCATTGGGGCAGAGGCTGAGGCCTCATCTCTGGATCTAGTCATTGTAGTTGATGGTCCTGCATGATTAATTGAAAGTTTTAGTCAGCTTCAAAGTATAACAAAAGAATAGATTGTCTTGCGAATAAAGTACAATCACAAATATTGTTATCCCTCACCCAAGGGTGGTTCAGCAACCTGAGAAGACTTCTCCCCATATTTCCCGGTTTCAACAGGATTTTCAAGATGGGTCTCAGGAGAGTTTATTGGATTTAGCTCTACTTGAGCTAATGTTTCTGCAATGATAGGGTTAACATCAGTGTCCACACCCTCTTCGGGCATTGGTAGTTTAGCGGCTTCTACGGAAGAAACTGCATATTATTTTCCATCATGGTTAGAAGTATATTTTTTTAAAAAAAAATTGGGCGAAGGGTAGCACTCACGCCCAAGGTCTTCTAAATCATATGACAACTTAGCATGATCATAAAATTCTTCAAAAGTCATTCCTTGATTCATCATTTCATCCAATGATACTTCAGAATCTTGATTAGTCTCACCAGTGGGAGCATTTGCTACATCTTCTTGCCGACTTATGTCCTGCAACCCCTGACCCTGGACAACATCTTCAGTAGTAGGAGGGATACTGGGAATGGATGGTAGCTCTTCTCCAGGAGCAACCAAGTCAGCCTGGGTCTGTGATTGTTCTACAACACCCTCCACGACCTTTGAAGGAGGGTCAGTCCCTTCCCTCAAGGGGGAAATTGAAGAAGCCCCTGCAATCCTCAGAAATATGAGTAACCATATGATATGGGTATAAACTCATGATTGTTCGAAGGACTTACCACTGCTAATGAAACGTTTAGCTATGGATTTCCTCCTTCGTTGCCTTGGCTTATTTTGTTTTTTCGGAGTATCAGTAGTCTCCCTTATTGGCACTTGGATTGGCGAATGGAAGGCTATGTCCAGTGCCTCATTCAAGGCCTGCTGGCCTAGAGATATCTCGCCTGGTTCGCGAGGAGAATCAGCAGTAGCCCGGATAGCAGTACCACCAGGGCTATATTGTGGCAAAGGAACCCCAGTTCCTTTCTTTGCAAGCTGCAAGATGAAGAAAATAACTTCCTTAAGTAACAAAGCTTCAACTGAAATCAAGTTGCAAAGAAAATAAGGAAATAAAACTTACATCTTCAGGAGCCACGTACTCTTGCCATTCCTCATCTCCAGAACCACCAGCCCCCTCAGTGGCGCCACGATCAATCATTTCCTTCACCCGCCTGGTGATAGGAACCGAATAATCAGTGGCATATATGAGCATTTCTAGCTCTCTGATGTAAGCTCGCACTTCATTGGGGTTATCTCCTTATTGAAGGTTTTTAGAAGCTACAAGATTTCCTATTCTAGGAAGTTGTAGGCCCTCACACAAATCCAGCCAGGCGGTCTCAGTATCACAGTATAAGCTCTGCCATAGCTGAACAACCTCTGATCTTAGATATAAAGGCTGTGAGGAAGGTCCTACAATTTTTGATTTTAATCTTTTCCCAGCTCCTGCAACTACAAATAGAGAATAAGAATGTAAGACTTATTACTTTATAAAGTAGTAGTGATTGAAGTTTCTACACTGAAATAACTCACCAGGAGTTGATGGAGTGGGTCTTTTAATTCTGGCCGGAGGATTATATCAGGCACGAAACCGCTTTGCCGCCGGTTGTGCCTCATCATCCCCATCGTGATAATCCGATGAATCAGTTCTAGAAGAGGAGTCTGTTGAACCTATTTCAGGTGGAGAAGCGTCACCTTGATGAGGAAGAGTTTCTTTCTCTACAGTCCTCTTCCTCTTTCCAACTTGATATACTGGGTGATTTAATATCCCTTTGGGGTATGATGCTATCCAGTGTTCGGCATAAAATGTAGTCAGATTATGTGCCGCTTTTTCAACTGGTAGATCAAATACTGCCCCAGTCTTCTCTCTTGATGTTAGCAACCATAGTTGTCGAGAAACCATCGGATGTTGCTCTAACCTGACATGTACCGGAGGGGATACATCAATCTGTTGCAAACATATGAATTGGCGTGCAAATCTATATGGTGCATAGGCCTCGCATATGATTTCTCCATCAATCCTGGCTACTAACACGCCATCCCTGCAAGCTAGCATGTATGCCCTCAAATCCAAATGGGCTGTCCCATCATCAACAAACTGCCCGGATGGCGGAATTCCATAGGGAAAGAAGTTGAATTCCTTAAACATGCTTAGTCTTACTTTCATGTCATAACCATTAACATCTAATGGAGCAATTCCAGAGAATGCTTGCACTGACGGTCTGAAAGAGCTTCCAGGAATTTGTAATCCATTCTGTACATTGTAAGTCCTGAAGTGAGTGGCGATCCATCCCCACAAAACCTGGAATGGTCCCACTATTCTTAAAGGAGATTTACCCTGGAAGACGTGAAGTAAACTCCTGTGAATCTTTGCTAAAATGGGGGTAGCTAACCCAACCATTTTTCCCTCAGCCAACTTTTCCGCAATGACGAAGGTCCCTGGCCTAACGCCTCCCTTCGAATCCCTGACCAGCAAGAGATAAACACTGAGCCACATTGCCAAGAAACCCGCCAGACGAGTTTTCTTTGGAATTCTTTGATTCACTTCATATCCCCACTTTTCAAACTCTCCTGCTTCTAGAGTTGGCCAGAATGTGCCAGGAGCTCCTCTCTTCTCAGGTTTTGGACAAGTGGTAGGACGTCTGGGCCTGGTATCCTTGGATTTCTTTTTCTTGGATCCTTTTTCTTTTGGCTCCATCCTTTTCTTCTCAGTAAGAAACACATTCATCCATTCTTCCGGATGGATATCTTTTCTAAAATGAGTTAATGAGGTCTCTGAACTCTTGAGCCAGTGGAAGATTTTAAATAATTCTCGAGCTAAAGCAGGAGTCTTCTCTGAATCATTCCAAGTCACCTTGGGAGGAATGAATTCATCATACATATCGCCCAAGATTGGAGCTCCTGAAATCTTGTGGACATCCCACAAACTGATACCTACTTCTCCATGAGTCAAATGGAAAGAATTAGTTGCTGGGCTCCAGTGGCTGAGTATCTCTGGCACGAAGTTATCAAGTCTGTAAACATATGTTTTCCCAACCCAAACAGCCTCATATATTGCAGCTCTCTTCAGGTCCTCGATAAATTCTTCGCAAGTCTGTCGCACCCAGTATACCCACATCCAAGTTGGCTTCACACCTCCCCCAGGACAGAAATCCCAACTTTTCTTCCAGCCTTTGGATTGATCCATCTGAGCATTTCGGAAGATTGAAGGATGACAATGTGGTTGAAGCTCAGGTGTATGATCTTTCAGATCTGGTGTGCAAGGGCTATGATGCATCACATAAGCCTTCTCCACTGTTCCAGCCGTTAGAAATGATCCTCCACCTGAGATATTTGTTGAAGAAAAATTGGTATAATTCTGAAACCACGAAAATGGAAGATATTTCTTTACTTCTGGAATAATGACTTCTTGTAGATGACCATATCCATACAAAGGTAGATAAGTGCAGTGAGGAAAGTTGCGATGATATTTCTTCAGATACTTAGCCAAATCTGGAAGAGTACTATCTTTGACAATATAGTAATCAGGGCCAATGATGTCCATCATATCATCTATCCGCTTGCTAGCCAGTTCATCAATTAATCCAGGTCTAAGAGCCATTGAATCTGCACAGGAGTTGAATAAATTAAACTCTTAAATGGGTTTATTTTTCATAAAATTTTTGAAAGAATTTGGAAAAAATGGCTAAGGCATTAAGGCGCGCATGTATGGAGATGTCGCGCAAGTGATACATTTTCCGCGCAAGTTTTTGTCGCGCAAGTATTACCGTGCAAGCCCTATTACCTTGAGAGTAGCGCGACAGCGAGGAAACAGTGGAAAAAGAGACTTGCGCGGCGAGATCTCGAGAACTTCGGGATCAGGTGTTATCCACGGCCAAAAATGGTGTATTTATAGGCCAGGAGGCCTATCTGCGCGCCGCACTCAGAGCGCTTAAGGCCTACGCGACGAAAACTTGCGCGCCGCCCTCTGTGCACTGAAGACTTGCGTGCCTCCCTTTTCCTTTGGAGGAATTCGATTTCCTCAGAGTCCGATCCTCTTTTCTCTCCGGATCCAACTTTGAGGGGGGACTTTTGTTGACGCTCCTTTCGTCACAGAATCTAAATATCGGAAAAGGGAATATCCGAGCTCAAAGTGATTCATCCTTTGAAGAAAAACATAAAAAATCAACAAAGGAAGGAAGAAAGGATCAACAGTAACCTCACCGCGCAAGTTATCTAAATGTCCCGCAAGTGTACTTGCGCGGCGACCTTGGTCGCGCAAGTGACTTGCGCGTCCTAATTGGTAACCGCCCGGTAACCACCCAGGGTCTTCTCCTGCCTATAAATAGACCCTGTGGGCCCCCCATTCGAGAGGATCATTTTTCCAAAAACTCGGATTGAAGCTCCCGACGCCCAAGTCTCTTCTCAAAGCATCCGGAACACTTCTAAAGGTAATTTTGTTACCTAGAACGGAAGATTTAAAGAGAATAAGGAAGGCCTAAGTGTTGAAACTCATCAACACTTGCGCGCCATCGTATTCCTGCAATAGAACTTGCGCGTCCCTTTTCTGGAAGAACCTCAAGAGGATTCTAAAGGGATTTATAAAGAGTTGCTCAAATATTCTAATGATGTTTGAGAATCGCGCAAGTACCCCTCATGTCGCGCAAGTATACTTGCGCGACCAATACTTGCGCACCGCCAGAAGACTTGCGCGCCTTCCAAGACTTGCGCGCCCCTCCCTTTTTGGGTGCCCATCTTGCCCATTTTACCCCTCTTAAGCCATTACACCTTTCCTTTTCAAGATTCAGTCTTCAAGACACTCTTCAAAGCCATTTATGGCATGATTTCTTGATTTGACTTCCTTATCTGAAAGGAATTCTGTGGAATATCTCTCAAAACCTAGTGATTTAAATATCCTTATGTCACTAAATATAGAGAGTTTATTCATTCAACCTCATCTTTTAAGATGAGAGAATCCTTAACTTGGGCATCCTCCTCAGGAGTAAGCCCCAATCATAATCCTTTAACTTGGGCATCCTCCTCAGGAGTAAGCCCCAATTTCAAATCTGGGCATCCTTTTTAGGAGTAAGCCCCAAGTCCTTTAACTTGGGCATCCTTCTTAGGAGTAAGCCCCAACCTCAAATATGGGAATCCTCCTCAGGAGAAAGCCCCAAACCTTAATCCCTAACCTTGGTCTCCTTTTCAGGAATAAGACTCAGTCATAATCTTGGGATTCCTTTTCAGGAGTAAGCCCCAAGTCCCCTAACCTGGGCCTCCTTTTTTAGGAGTAAGTCCCAGTCATAACCTTGGGTTTCCTTTTCAGGAGTAAACCCCAAGCCCACTTAAATTTCTCTTAACCAGTCCTAATTTACACTTGATTTGGGTTTCCTTTTCAGGAGTAAAACCCAATCATAAGTCCCCTCCTAATTTGGGCATCCTCCTTAGGAGTAAGCCCCAAGATTAGAGTATTCAAATCTCCATGAAGCACATATAACTTTATGGACCATGTTCATGGATTTTCTCCCTAAAAGTGAATCCTAAACCTTCATCTATCTGGACAGTCATACATACATAAGCCCCAAACAAATTCTTATGATTGCATCTTTCATGGCACAATTGTCTAATTTTTTACCAATACCTCTTGTTTCTCACACCGAGCATGACTCACGTGAGCTTAGAGTGTAAAAGTAATTATGACATTCTTCTTTGAGCCATTAATCATAAACATCATACTCCATTACTCAAACTACGTGGGTTCTGATTCCTTTTCCAAAACAAAGGATATGTAGGTAGCCCATTTTTGGGTTCGATCCCAACTTTGAAATAATCCCTGTCCTTCTGAATGACGATAAACTTCAAGTGCCCCACTATGTGGCTTTAAAACCAGCCTGGTCATCATAATGACCAAGATACTTTTATATAAATGTTTTGAAGGATACCATTGACCAAGAATCTCTGAACAGATATAGATGATTCTCTATTGATGAAGAACCTCAGATACATATAAAAGATTCTCTAAATTTCTTGCATATTTAATCATTGATTGTTAAAACTAAAGGAAAACACATTTCATACTTGGTAATGTAATAAGGATTCACGAACATAACTTAAATCTATAAAGAGAGTCCCGGAGTAGACAATAATTCCCCTCAAAAAGGTGTGATGAGTCCGACCTCCCATCCTCTCGACCAATGCAAATTCCTAAGCCTCATCAGTCCACAAGCTAATGAGCGCCTGCCTTTGGAAAGTAGGTCCAAACGGATGTGGAATCATTGAATGTTTCCGGTTCTACGAACAAACCCTCTAGAAACCGATCGGAACGTTTGAATCTCCCGTCCAGGAGGTCATCCCCGAAATCCGTGAGGAAACAGTCATTGAGTCTTTTTTTTGTGTAACCCAGATTCGGAAATGTCTTATCAGAAAATAGGGGAACCAATCACCCATGTTTTTCAGTTCATTCAAGATATGGGAAAGGTTCTTTAAATTAGCATATTGTTTTCCCCTTCCATAGTGCTATGCTTCCATGAAGATTTTTGGATGTTTCAAAAACATCATATATATCATTATAACCCTTATCACATGATATATGATGATGATGATGTGTTGGATGTTGATTCTTGCTTTTAAGAGAATTTGATTCGTATCATGGAATATAGTGAGAATATTGTCTGAACAAATACGGTTCTGTAAGTATGATTTCAATGGTAATATGGTAGATTTCAAGAGGTGACCATGGAGAGGGAATCTGATGTGAAATATAAATTTCTATAATCTATTATCGATACCCCAGAATGATTAATGTAGCCTCTCGATGTTGAGTTGTTATATGGTGGGGAGGTAGTAAGATCCCTTATTTTATACATATGTATATTTTTATTTTTTATTGATAAATCACATTTGTTTGGGTTGTATTTCATTTATACCTTATTTATGAAGCCTATTTACGAGTTTGGATAAGTTTTGTAAGGGTTCTACAAGAATATTAGGTGAGTTTTTACTACAGAATGAATTCACTTAATGAACCCAATTTATGATGTCGATTTCTCTAGGAAGACCCTTGGAATTATATTCACTGTGTGAGTTATTTTGGGTAGACCCCATGAATTTAATTCACCACCTAAAATTAATTCACCCTTTGAAACACCCGAAATTTTTTACAAACTGCATTAATTATTTTACATCATGAAGACACCCCATGAGTTTAATTCGTCATTGAATTATTTTCACCCATTGATTTACATTCACCCATTAAATATAACCCGTGATAAGGAAATAATCTCATGAAAACATTTCAAAATTTGATGTGTTTAATTTATATTTTTTTAAAAATCGATTATATATTTTTTGGGAAAATGGGAATCAATACATTCACTCCATTAATGTAATTAAAATCATGAATTAGTCAAAACTAGACCATTTTAAAACTCTCCAGCGTCACATATTTATAACGCAGAACAACTTCTTGAACAAATCACTTTCAAAATATATTTATGTGAATCCCCATTAAACCAAATGTGAGTCTACATTGAGTCTTGCTGCTCCAAACCATTATTTTAAGGCATGACTTCTGGTTCATCTTCTACATCTCAAACTATTTTAGATGGAATTTTTTGTTCTTTTTGAAAGGAAGGATATAAGAGAATATGTATTTTGGATGTGAGTTTTTTTAATTTCCTTTTCAAAATTCATGTTTGAGTTGTAAATCTTATACATTTTTTATAATTATATTATCTATAGTATGTTTGATATGTGTCATCTCACCACATGTGTGACATACAAAATTAGATAATACATGTTAAATATTAATCTTTTTTAGACTATCCATTGGATCTAATTAGGTATATAGGCATGGATAAGGATATCTATGACAACCCGATAGGTCTTTCGTACAAGAAACTTGATGATACATGGTCATATTGACATTAAACATCACAAACCATCATAGTGGGGCCCGTTTCACGACTCTTTAAGCCCGCCTCCAACAGGCCATGGGCTGGTGACTTGCAATGAGTAGGCATATAACTAACATGGGAGGCATTACCTATGAACCTATATGCACACAAACGTCTCTAAGCCCAGAAATTATAAAAAATAAAAACAAATAAGAAAGAAAAGAATGCATACCACTCTCTCAACCAATAGAATACAACTGGACAATAAACTTGTATTGAGTAACTAGCCCACAGAAAATAAAGATTCGGTAATCATCACATTCCAACCTATAAACAAAATATATACTGGGACTACTACTCGAAGTCATAGGAACACATCAACCTACCAGAACTCGCAATGCTATGTTCTTTCCTTGTCTACCTTGGACTCCATCAAAAGGTCACTCATCTGCACAAGACATGACACTTGTTATAAAATCCTGTAAAGGGGTGAGAATAACAATACTTAGTTGAACACCCCTAATGCAAAAAATAAATACAAAAAGAAAGAGGTAAAATCAAATCTACATTATATATTTCTAAATCACATATAATAATAATATATAGATATAACAAACCATGAAACATAGTCTAGAGGTAAGTCACAACTACCTCATACCATCACTATGGATTTAGCTCGAAGGTTATAAGAAGCACTAATCTAGGAGAACAAAATCTAGACTCTGATAGCAATGATGATATCCATCAAAGATGTATTGTTTAATGGGAATCATCATTTTAGATATGCACTAATAGAACTGAAGAGAATTACATGATACAATATATGTGGATCACTACCAAGGACATGGGGTCATAATAACAACTCAATCAGTATTAACCTGATAAGTAGAGGATTGAGGCCGGGTGAATTTTCTCATGTCAATACCATGTAATCTACCAAGGTCATGTAGAACGAATAGAGGATCCTACTCTGAGCCACTCGGCGGGGGGGGGGGGGATTCTAACAACACTATCCAGGAATTTTATCCAAAGAGATTATAATTTCCTGAGAAGAAAATGATACACACCCACAATCTAGGAAGTGATAAATGGAATGAAATGTTACTAAATTTTCCAAGATATGGTGCACAAGATAAAAAATCCATTTATAAGGTTATATAGGGCGTGTAGTAGGGTCACACACTCTGTTCATTGATGTCGAGTATGGATTGTGTACAACTATCCATGTCATTAGAATATGTCATGTAGAATATGGTTACATGTCATGTCCTTCCATCTGGGATCTCCTCATGTACTCTGGGTTCATGCCAATACATGATGTCAACCCATGTGTCTCTATAGTGTACTAGTACATGGGGTAGTCCATGTACTTGTTCCAGGACGAGTCGTGTGGTTGGGTACATGCCATGGAGGCAACTTGTGTACCCCACCTCGTGTCTATGTATCTTCTAAGATACACAGAAAGTCTCAGTTAATGGCCTATATGTCGTGTGATATAGTAACATGTGATGTGGAATTTTACCAACTCCCGAAACCCAAACCGCTGCTTAGTGGGGGCCATATTCCATGTAACCCCGAGTTGCATGCTGTGATCATTGGTATTTTATATACTCATTTTTTCTTCTTGTAAGAGCCTTGATTGATTTTACAATCCTATTTCCATGATTGTTTCACCTTCAAACTGAATAAACATGTTTTCCACATCATCATAAGAATGAATTGGTGAGTTTTGGTCCTTTAATAAACTCCTAAATCTGATTCTGATCACCCACACATACATTTCCTCAAGAATGATATCCCCTGAATTGAATTGATTAATCTGTCTCCATCACAATCGCACCACTTCTAGGTCATGCAAATATCAGGAATTAAATTTTGGTTATTTTCACCATTAAATGGTGGAAAAAATCAATCGTTCATAACCCATCGATCTGTTCCCATAAAAATGATCATGAAATAAAAATAAAATCTCTATCAACAAACCTGGATAAAATCTCTTAATACCTCCCATCCTGAAAGAACCATTGAACCACAAATCAATATATTCATTGGTTGGTCCAAATTTTTCATTGAAGTCATAAATAGGAAAGAAATATTTTCAAAACGCACCAAACCTGTGAATTGGATCACTTGTTGAAGAAGATCAGTTGTAACATTATTGTCGTTGGTGATATCT
The DNA here is from genome assembly GCA_963277665.1 of Viscum album. Lineage (NCBI taxonomy): Eukaryota > Viridiplantae > Streptophyta > Magnoliopsida > Santalales > Viscaceae > Viscum > Viscum album. Next base: position 271,604,558 of record OY728145.1, on the reverse strand, counting down.
GTCATGAACGGTGTATGTCGATCATCAATCCATGTTCCATTGTCATTCTTCACTGAGGGACTTATCCAGGTTCCTCTCCAAAGCCTCCAAGGAATTATAGGGTTACGATTCTAACAATGGATCAATGCATCATGGTCTATTTAAAAATAATCCACCTCTACAAAACTACATCAATGTAATAAAAGGAATAAATATATTTTTATTTATTTTATTCAATAAAACTCATGAAAACTACATTTCCCAGTTTACGCACACTGGCTGATGTAATGTTGCGCCTTTGGGAAACTCGATGCTCTGAACACAATGGTGCCCTAAAATTTCTAATATGGGCACCCATTTAGATATTAATACACTGTTTTATAAAAACATCATGTTCATTCTATTTAATATAATTTATATTTTTCAAGCAATTTTATTCAGGCAGACTGGGCCTTAGAATCAAACACTATCTCATGGCATGATCTTTAATTAATACTATATAATATTTAAAAATAATACCTAGAAAATTCATGGACATTAATTTATCCCCACCTTCGGGATTTATGTCCCTAAAAATCCAAAAACAATGTCTATACAAAAATATGTGGGTATTGTGCATGAATATGAGCCTCCGGCTCCCATGTGCTCTCTTGGAGATTCTTTTGTAGCCAATAGACGCACAAAAAGGGAATCACGTTCCCACATAGGATCATATCCTTTTGATCCTAGATCTCCACTGGGTACTTAGAAAAAGTCTCTCCATCATAAATTCCTAGCTCATACTTGTCATTGATGTGTGATGGTTTAGGCATGTACCTTCTCAGATATGACATGTGTAAGACACCATGTACCCATTCCAACTGTGGGGGTAGTGATAAGAGGTATACCACCTCACCAAATCTATGTAGTAGATGAATATGGTTGATAAACCATGGATATGACTTGTCACCCTGACCAAATATCTACCATTCCTATTGAGGTGAAACGCGAAGGAATACATGGGATCCTTCATAGAACTCCAAATAACTTTTCTTCATATGAATCTATGATTTCTGACAACACTCTTAGATGATATTCACCTTCTTGATAGAAGCTCACACCTAATTTGATCCCATGAGTGCTGATATTCCTGGGTCAGTCCAGTAAAGTGTTGACTGGAAGGGTCTCTCTTACAGAGCTGACAATAGTGTTGTACCAATGGGGGAATGGTATATTTTTTAGTACGCAAACTCCACCAATAGTTGGTGATCCTCCCAACTATGGACGAAGTCCATAATTCAAGCCCGAAACATATACTCCATGACTTGAATGGTCTTCTCCATCTGAACATTTTTCTAAGGGTGATAAGTCATTCTCAAGTGTAACCAAGTCTCAAATGACTCATAAAATCCATTCCAAATTCAGGATGTAAAAATATCATCACGATCTAAAATAATCGTCGAGGGCACTTCATGAAGCCTAACTATCTCTTACATGTTGAGGTGTCCCTAGATCATTACTAAAATCTTCTCTCTGATAGTTATGATATGTGATGACATGGTGAGTCGTTCAATTATCACCCATATGGAATAATTTCTCCTAGAAGTATGTTGTAAAAATTTCATAATGTCAATCAATATCCCATCAAACTTCAATTCTGGAAACGAAAGGGGTTGGGTGCAACCCATTGGAACCCAGTGCTCAGCCTTCAGCTATTGTAATGTAAGGTATTGTGAAATGAACTCTACCAGCACATTCTTCATCTATCCCCACCAAAAATAACTTCAATGGTCCGAGTAAAACTTATCCACTCTATGATGTACCTCCGACGAGGACATATGAAACTCCCACAGAACCTCCTCCCGCAACACCATTGGGACAAATGTCCCTCATAATAAAGGTAAAATGTTCTCCCCACCTTGTGAATATCCATCAAGACCATGTACTGCAGACATCTGATCATGTAGGGTCTCACTATCGTTATCCCCTAGTTATGGATCCCTAGATCACTGTAAGATTGGATGGGTGATCACTATCAATCAGATGTAATCTTCTCTATCTCCGTCAAAAAAGGATAACTATAACTATGAAAACTACACTAACACCTCATTCAAAAACTGAAAACTATATCTATTTCAGAGACGATATCCCACCACATTCTCCTTTGTAAGAGTATAGATAATATCCATGCCTTGGTCATAGTGGAAAACTATCAATCACCTCTATCTAAAGTTCAGATCCTTTTGAGATAAGATATTATTAATTTTATAGTAATCAATGTGAATGTTAACTATTCTCCCATCAGGTAGTTCCTCCACATCTTCAACAAAATGACTACCACTACTAACTAAAGATTGTGGGTTGCGTCTTTCTGATCATTTGGTATCAACAAGAATAAACATATGCACTCCTCACATGCCTCTACACTAGGACACCACCATGTATGATCCCTGATGAATCGATGAACATTATGTACTCGACACCCTCCTCTAGAAATCTCATGATCATAGCGCCTATCAAACTCTACCTCGACTGCTGGAAAGCCTACTGGCACTCAGTTGTCCACAAAAATGGGTTCCCCTTTTGAGTCAAATCTATCATAGGTGCTGATATCCTACAGAATTCAGAAATGAATCTATAATAATATCCTATTATACCAAGAAAGAAATGACCCTTCATCATTCTCTTAGGTGGCTCCCATGCTAACACTTCTCCACCTTGGTTGATTCCACTTCCACTATATTAGCTGACATAACATGTCCCTATAAGTGGACCACATGAATCGAGAAATTTCATTTTGATAGTTTCCCATAATGCTGGTGACCTCAGAGTACATTAAGAACCATCTTTAAGTGTCTCATGTGCTTCTCCTCATACGCTGAGTACACAATGATATCCTCGATGAATACTATAATGAACTAGTGTAAGTAAAGATGAATGATCCAGTTCATGAGTCCCATGAACACTATAGGGGATTTCCTCATTCCAAAACCATCACTATGAATTCATAGTGACTGTAGCGGCATATAAAATTCATCTTCATTATATCCTTATCCCATACTTGAAACTACTTATATGTTGTTCTAAGTTCAACCTTCAAGAACAATCGTTCCCCTCTCAATAGATCATAGAGGTCATTGAACCATTTTTGTAGATACATTCTCTTAACTATCACCTGTTACAAGTGATGGTGGTCCACACATGACCTTAATATCTTGTCTACCTTTTTGAAAAAAAACTGGCACCGCCTAGGGTGACACTCTGGGTCTCAAAAATTCATTGCTCAATAATTCATCTGACTACACTCTCAACATGTAAAGCTCTGTGGGATCCATATGATATGTCGGTGCTGATAATAGTGTCTTTCCAGGGTGAAAATCAATGTATAAGTCTATCTCTAGGCAGATAGGTTGTAACACCCCGACCCCAGTTACCCAGAGTCGGTGCATTAATTACATAACATTGGCATGATCACAAGAAAGATCAAATCTTGAAAGACCGATTGGTTTAGTAGCCTTGGAAACACTAGATATATTCATAAGTTTTACATTACATCATCAAAATAAAAAAAACTACTACAAAAACATATTGTCTCCATAGTCCACACTATTAACCCCTCATAATATCCCTGCAAGTCATTCATAATTTACTTCTTCACATCCTGGGAAAATAAAACATAGAAAAGGGGTGAGCTCAAATGCCCAGTAAGGATAACAATATAGCGGAAACATTCATAAATAAGAATAAACATTTAAGTCAATGTATAACTAAAACAAAAGACTTTTAAACTTTAACTTCAACATAGTATGGCATAAATAAAATGAAATAATGCCATTTACTTATTCACATGGATATTCTACTAATCGAATAATCACATGCAATATCAATAACCACTTTCATAATGATGGAATGCATAATGCCAGACTATCATAACCACATAGCCAAGGCCTCGTGCCAAGACTAAAAATAAGATTTTGCCAAGGCCTTATGCCAAGACACTAGTTTGTCTCATGAGACCTACCGATGCATCGAGGAGCTATAGCGGGCTCCACCCGTCACATATTAAGTCCAATGCATTCCCATATTAAAAGGTTTAAACATAACATAAACATTCGTATTAAAACTAGCATACGAAATGTCAATACTTTCACCATAAACCATGAATGGTATATAAAAAATAGCACATCCACAGTCAAACATATCACAAAACCTTCAATACAATATAAAAGTTTTGTATCATAATATATCATCCTCAAATAAGCGTAAAATCCATTAAAGGATGTTGACATAGATGAAATCAAAACTTTTTTTAAAGAAATAACTCTTTCTATTTTGAAATAATTGAAGAGACATATATTTATAAAATAAAACATTTTCTTTGAAAATATTCTTATAAGCTTGTAATGGAAGCTTTGACGATTTTATAACGGTGGAAAATAACCGCACCCGCCGTATAAGTAAAAAAAACATTCTTATCTTAATTCTGTCAAAAAGGTTAAAAAGCACCTTGTTTGGAAAATGACGGAAAGATTCTCTTATAAACCTCTTATAAAAAGTCAAACAAGGGTATAAATGACTTTAACCCATATTCTTTTAAATATTAAAAATGTTTTTAAATACATTTTGAAGAAACATGGATGTGGATGATAACGAGATCCCAGTAGATTATTACGTATAAACAACCTCGGATAATGAAGAGATTGTGAAATAACCCTTATCTTGTACTTTTCCTTGGTTGGGGTAGGTTAACCTCCTGTATAATGGTGAAATAATTGTTATTAAATTATAAAAGAATCGTATCCATTAATATGATATCATATATGATCTTTTAATATTGATTTGATAATAATATCTTAGTATTATCATTGTTTCGGGTGTTAACTTACTTGTTTTATTTTATATGTTTTGTTACGTAAGACATGTTTGTAATGGATAGTTTGTATATTATTCATATCCAGAATGATATCAAGTCCTTAAACATCATTTTTAAATCATCAAATGATAATTATACTTGAATGGATACGATGGAGAATGAATCTTATCGCGTTTGTGGAGACGGTAGTCCGTACGTACGCACGAGCGACAATATCATTCTTTTGATATTAAAATAATATATAAATGGATGTTATATCATATATACAGAATAATTAACATGTTATATTTATTATTTACATGAGTTTCACATCATTATTATACCCATCCAAATAATAATATATTGAATAACAATTACACCACGACGTGGAGACGGTAAGCCGTACGTACGCACGTATGGTGACATGTTATTGAAAGGGTGGATAGAATAATGAATATAGTTGTACCATATTTATAATAACATCACAGTATATGTGAGATACTGGAGTTATTATTTTATAATGGTAAGAACAAAGAAAGAAGAAGTGGAAGAAGAAAGGAACTTGAAAAGGGGTGGTGAAAACATTACCTCTTCTTCGGGTTCTTCCTTTTGATTTGATCAAAAGGGCTCCTTAGGTTGGCTTTATGATCAAAATAAGGCCTCTAGGTTGTATTGAGGGAAGTTGGGAGAGTATTTGGGCAGAGTTTGGCCGAGCCAAGGGGCTTGAGAGGTGTGATGAATGAGTAGAAATGGTCTCCTTTTATAAGGGAGAGGAGGGGCTCTTTAGGAAAGAGTGAAAGTATTACTTTATAATATAATTATATTTGTTTTATAATGGTCCAAAAATCATTGAGGTCTAAGATAAGATGACTAATTTTCTAAATAACATCAACCAATAAGAATTGGACAGGTTTTAGATAATATTTTAATCATTATAATCTTATTTATTTAAATGATTTATTAATGAGGTAAACATTGCATCATTATTGTTTCATTAATAATTTAATTTATTTTATGTCTAAAAATTATAAATAAAATATCATTATGTAGGAAATATTTTTAGCTTTCTAATGAATATTTATAATTGAGAATACAACATGTATAACCCGATGTAAAAATTGTTCTTCTAAAAGATGTAAGCTTATGCCATTTTTATTTTTATTTTAACTTTATTAATATAATGTGTCCCTACCACATACAAGTGGCTCCAAGGGGTCCCCAAATCGACCCAAGGATGCCCATGGTCGGGTATGTGTCCACCAATAAGGTTAGGACACGTTTTAGGGTAATTTTGTATTATTATAATATTATTTTTTAACCCTTATTTACCGGATTTACCCTTTAACCATGGTAAATAAAATATTTACCGCAGTAATTATTCAAAATGTGTAAAAATAAAAGTTACCTATTTACATAATTTGGACATCCTGATTTCAAATATGTAATCTATTTTTCCAAATTCAAAACACAGAAGTGGCGGAAATTAATTAAAAATTAATTCCTGTTGTTAAAATAAAAAGCGTGTTTTTAAGAGATAATAACTATCAAAAGATTGACACTTGTTTATGTCTGGTTTAATTGTGAAATTATGTCCAATGACAAACATTAAATTAAATGGTAAAAATATATTCTAAATATACTTTAAAACCACTCAAATTCATAATTTATCAATATTAATTATTTTGATTAAAAAAGTTGATTTTAATTAAAATTTAGTAATTTTCACTATTCATCAAAATATAAAAGTTATCCGAAAAGTACCAAAATTTCACCCTAGGCTAATTTCAATATTCTGAATCCAAAAATGAAGTCCATTTTGAAATATAAAATATATATGATTTCAAAAAGTAGGTATTACTATTCACAACGGCGAGTTTAATTAGTTGTGGTGTGTGTTAGAACTCGAGGTTGCGTACAACACACGCTATCACATTATTCGAAGGGAAACGTACCGTGGAAGCTTGGGGTGTTACATTCTCCCCTCCTTCAAATAATTGCGTCCTCGCAATTTATAGGGTATTACTGCATAAAAAGACTCGGGTGGTTCTTCATCATAAGTTCCTCGGGTTCCCACGTTGCCTCTTCCATCTTATGATTTCTCCACAAAACATTTACCAGACGTGTCGTCCGGTTTCTCAGCACTTATTCTCTTGTATCAAGAATCCTGACAGGCTCTTCACAATAAGACAGATCGGGTTCCATTTCTAATTCCTCATAGGTGAGTACATGCGTTGGGTCAGGCATGTATTTTCTCAACAGAGATACGTGGAACACATCGTGAACTTTGGAGAGACTTGGCGGCATTGCCAATCGGTAAGCTACAGCCCCAATTCGTTCTAGAATTTCGAAAGGTCCGATGTACCTGGGACTCAATTTACCTTTCTTACCAAAACGTATGACTCCCTTCCATGGAGATTCCTTCAGGAAAACATGATCACCGACTTGAAATTCCAAATCCTTCCTTCGATTATCGGCATAGCTCTTCTGCCTACTTTGAGCTGCTTTGATGTGATTTTGGATTACCTTCACCTTTTCCACCGTTTCCTCCACCAGTTATGGGCGTACAAGTTTTCTTTCACCAACCTCATCCCAACAGGTTGGTGTACGACATCTCTTTCTGTATAACGCTTCATATGGTGCCATCTGAATACTCTAATGGAAGCTATTGTTATAGGAAAATTCTACCAGTGGTAAATATTGATCCCACATACCCTGAAAGTCAAGTGAGCAAGATATCAACATGTCTTCTAGGGTTTGAATAGTCCGTTCTGATTGTCCATCTGTCTGAGGGTGGTAAGCAGTGCTCAAATGAAGTTCAGTATCCAGGAATTTCTGAAGACTTTTCCAAAATCTTGAAGTAAAACGGGGATCACGATCAGAAACAATCGATAGGGGTACTCCATGAAGTCTCACAACTTCATTAATGTATAGTCTTGCTAGACGTTCCAGGGGTAGATCTTCTCTTATAGAAAGAAAATGTGCTGACTTGGTAAGACGATCAACAATAACCCATATTGCATCGTTCCTTCTAGGAGTCTTTGGTAGCCCCATGACAAAGTCCATCATAATATTGTCCCATTTCCACTCCGGTATGGGATGAGGTTGCATGACTCATCCAGGCTGTTGCCTTCCAGCTTTCACTTGTTGACAAACCATACATCTTGACACAAAATCAGTAATCTCCCTCTTCATGTTGTCCCACCAAAAATGTTCCTTCAAATCTCTATACATTTTGGTGCTCCCAGGGTGTATAGAGAAATTGGAACTATGAGCATCATACAGCAATTCCCTTTTCAGATCAGGTAAATCGAGAACACAAAGTCTCTTCCCGAATTTCAAAATTCCATCTTCATACACAAAGTCTCTCAATCTCCCATCATTCACAACATTAATCTTCTTCTGAAATTCTTCATCATCGGTCTGAGAACTCTCAATCCTTTCTAGTAAAGATGGTTTGGCAACCATTTGAAAAAGCATTGATGTTTCACCTTCCCTGGTTATTCCCATGTCCATCTTCACTAGATCCATGAAAATTGGATCCCTTTCAATTCTCATCATGTTCAAAACTCCATGGTCTTTTCTGCTCAAAGCATCTGCCACCTTGTTTGCTTTCCCCGGGTGGTAGTGTATCGTGCAATCATAATCCTTGAGTAATTCAAGACATCTCCTTTGCCTCATGTTGAGTTCTTTTTGTTAGAAAATATACTTCAAACTCTTGTAATCAGTATAAATCTCACATTTTTCACCATAGAGGTAGTGTCACCATATCATCAAAGAAAATATCACAGCTGCTAACTCAAGATCATGAGTAGGATAGTTTTGTTCATGAATTTTCAACTGTCATGATGCATAGGCAATAACTCTATCATTCTGCATAAGGACACAACCAAGTCCTTTCTTTGATGCATCACTATAAATAACGAACCCATCATTCCCCGATGGTAGAGTCAATATAGGAGCATTGACTAATCTTCTCTTCAGTTCTTCGAAACATTCTTCACACTCTTTTGTCCAAACAAATTGAACCCCTTTACGTGTGAGCTTCGTTAATGGGTTAGCCAATCGGGAAAAATTCTGGACGAAACGTCGATAATAACCTGCCAAACCAATAAAACTACGTACCTCAGTTATACTCGTAGGTGCTGGCCATTCTTGGATTGCCTTGGTCTTAGAAGGATCAATAGAGATTCCATCTTTAGAGACAATATGGCCAAGAAAAGAAATATCCTGAATCCATAATTCGCACTTGCTAAACTTCCGATATAATTCATGCCTCCTCAGAGTCTTCAAGATAATGCGCAAGTGATTTTCATGATCTTCGTAGGTTTTGGATTATAACAAGATATCATCAATAAATACCACCACAAATTCATCGAGATACTACTTGAAAACTCTATTCATCAGATTAATGAATACAGAGGGTGCATTAGTCAATCCAAACGGCATTACGGTAAACTCGTAATGCCCGTACCTGGTTCGAAATGCTGTCTTCGGAATGTCTTCCTTCTTCACACACAACTGATGGTATCCAGATCGAAGGTCAATCTTTGAAAAGTATTGAGCTCCATGCAGTTGGTCAAATAAATCATCAATACGAGGTAGGGGATACTTGTTCTTTATCGTTATAGCATTGATCTCCCTGTAGTCGATACATAACCTCATAGATCCATATTTCTTTTTAACAAAAAGAACAGGGGCTCCCCTTGGAGAAACAATAGGGCGAATAAATCCCTTATTACTCAATTCCTCTAGTTGTTTCTTTAGTTCGACTAATTCTACAGTGGCCATTCTATAAGGGGTCTTCGATATAGGCCTTGATCCAGGAATCAAATCAATGGAAAACTCAACTTCTCGTTCTGGAGGATGTCCAGGTAAATATTCCGGAAATACATCTACAAATTCTTTCACAACAGGTACATCCTCTATTTGAAAATTACTTTCCTCACCGACAGTTATTTCATTCTCTTCCTCCCCAATAATTGAATTAAGTTGAGCTACTGGGGGTGGATCTAAATAAGAATTAGGTGGTGACGATTCTGCTCTAAAAATAAGGTGTTCCTTATCATTATCATCAAGAATCGTAACCTCTTTCTTCTTACAATAAATCTTCGCATCATAGTCCGAAAGCCAGTCCATACTGGGGATTATATCAAACTCAATCATAGGTATGACGATGAGATCAGCAGATAAAGAAAATTTATGTGCTCTAATGGGGACTGATTCACAAAACTTTGTTGCAATGATACTTCCCTTAGGAGTTTTAACTGACAACTCCCTTATTAAATCAAATTGGAAATATCTAATTTTCTTAGAAAACTGGGAAGATATGAAACAATGCGATGTTCCAGAATCAAATAATGCATTTTCTAAACTTGAGGAAACCATTAAATTACCTGCCACCACGTCTTTCGGAGCTTCTACCTCAGTAGTAGTGATAGCATAAGCCTGGCCTTGATCCCTTGGCCTTTTCTGAGGTAAGTTCTCCTGACGCTTAGGACATTCATTTGCATAATTCCCCATCTCCCTGCAATTTTAGCACTGAACGTTGGTAGCTTCCTTCTTCCCCTTGCAATCACGAGCTTGGTGGCCTTTTTCACCACACTTGTAACAGACTCCCATTCCCTTCAAGAAAGTACCAGGGTGTTTCTTCCCGCATTTACCACAGGATGGATATTCAACCTTTCCCTTCTTCCCCTTATTTCCATTCCCAGATTGATCAGCAGGTCTCTTCTTCTCTTGCTTTGCTTTAAAGTCATAAGACTTAGAGAATTCCTTTGCGGTCTTGATAGCACATGAGACAATGTCTTCGTACGATGAAAAGGATTGTGAGACTAATGCTCGACGGAGAAATGGTTTTAACCCATCAAATAAACGATCAATCTTACTTCTTTGGTTACGTATATAATCACCAGCATACCTTGCTAAACTTGTAAAGTTAGCCTCATACTTTGCGACATTCTCATCCTCTTTCTGTCTCAGACTTAGAAATTGCCTTTCAATATCTGCTCGATGGTCGCGAGGGAAGTATTTTTCTAAAAATAGATCTTTGAACTCCCTCCATTACATATTTGATACTTCATCATCTTCCTTCAAGTTTTGAATAAATGACCACCATTGATCAGCATCTCCAGTGAGGCGGTAAACTGCCATGATAACTTTTTCCCTTTCACTGCTTCCCAAAGCCTGAAATATTTTCTCTAGGGAATTTATCCATTGCTCAGCTACTAAGGGATTTGTACTCCCATTGAACGTTTGTGGTTGTTGCCTCATTAATCGATCTAACATTGATCCTCCACGCTGCGGATCATGGTGCTCCATACGGGTAAGGTTATTATTCATAACCTGAGTAAGTTGTCCCAGTATGGTGATTAGCTGATCGGCACCAGTTGCATCACCAGCCCCACTATAATTATCTTGAGCAGGAGGGCAATCCCTACATGGAGTGCGTGCATTGATACGGTTTCCATTTCTTCCACTAGGCTCCATTTCTAAACAATGGCATAAACTAGATCAGTTTATGAATCAAAATACATAATCCCATACTTATAAAACACTCAACATAAATTGAACTATTTATGGATATAATCCATAATCATAAAAATGTTTTCTTTGAGGAATTATATACTCATAAACCCTTAATAATGATTTGTAAAGAAAATGAGAGTTATCCTAAGCATATCCCCCGGGAGTGTCGTAACCAAGAGTGCAGCAAGGCCCATTGTCGTGCACCAGTTACCGTTCGAGTCTATCTCAAAGCGGTGTTTTTGGGTTTTACCCCTAGGTACATCTGTTCCAGAGCCGCCTCTACCTACTCGTATCCAGACAGGGATGTATTTCTCGGAAAACTCACAAAATCTCTACAATACCAAAATTCTAGGAAGTTCTTCTATACTAATCCTCAAAGTTCATCTTAGGTCTACGTGCTCTAATCAGAGTTTATCTAAATCTAGCTTCCAAGGTTTGTACTAAACTTCCTCTGATACCAACTGTAACGCCCCGACCCCAGTTACCCAGAGTCGGTGCATTAATTACATAACATTGGCATGATCACAAGAAAGATCAAATCTCAAAAGACCGATTGGTTTAGTAGCCTTGGAAACACTAGATATATTCATAAGTTTTACATTACATCATAAAAATAAAAAAAACTACTACAACAACACATTGTCTCCATAGTCCACACTATTAACCCCTCATAATATCCCTGAAAGTCACTCATAATTTACTTCTTCACGTCATGGGAAAATAAAACATAGAAAAGGGGTGAGCTCAAATGCCCAGTAAGGATAACAATATAGCGGAAACTTTCATAAATAAGAATAAACATTTAAGGAAATGTATAATTAAAACAAAATCCTTTTAATCATTAACTTCAACATAGTATGGCATAAATAAAATGAAATAATTCCATTTACTTATTCACATGGATATTCTACTAATCGAATAATCACATGCAATATCAATAACCACTTTCATAATGATGGAATGCATAATACCAGACTATCATAACCACATAGCCAAGGCCTCGTGCCAAGACTACAAATAAGATTTTGCCAAGGCCTTGTGCCAAGACACTAGTTTGTCTCATGAGACCTACCGATGCATCGAGGAGCTATAGCGGGCTCCACCCGTCACATATTAAGTCCAATGCATTCCCATATGAAAAGGTTTAAACATAACATAAACATTCGTATTAAAACTAGCATACGAAATGTCAATACTTTCACCATAAACCATGAATGGTATATAAAAAATAGCACATCCACAGTCAAACATATCACAAAACCTTCAATACAATATAAAAGTTTTGTATCATAATATATCATCCTCAAATAAGCGTAAAATCCATTAAAGGATGTTGACATAGATGAAATCAAAAATATTTTTAAAGAAATACATCTTTCTATTTTGAAATCATTTAAGAGACATATATTTATAAAATAAAACATTTTCTTTGAAAATATTCTTATAAGCTTGTAAGGGAAGATTTGACGATTTTATAACGGCGGAAAATAACCGCACCCTCCGTATAAGTAAAAAAAACATTCTTATCTTAATTCTGTCGAAAAGGTTAAAAAGCACCTTGTTTGGAAAACGACGGAAAGATTCCCTTATAAACCTCTTATAAAAAGTCAAACAAGGGTATAAATGACTTTAACCCATATTCTTTTAAATATTAAAAATGTTTTGAAATACATTTTGAAGAAACATGGATGTGGATGATAACGAGATCCCAGTAGATTATTACGTATAAACAACCTCGGATAATGAAGAGATTGTGAAATAACCCTTACCTTGTACTTTTACTTGGTTAGGGTAGGTTAACCTCTTGTATAATGGTGAAATAATTTTTATTAAATTATAAAAGAATCATATACATTAATATGATATCATATATGATCTTTTAATATTGATTTGATAATAATATCTTAGTATTATCGTTGTTTCGGGTGTTAACTTACTTGTTTTATTTTATATGTTTTGTTACATAAGCCATGTTTGTAATGGATAGGTTGTATATTATTCATATACAGAATGATATCAAGTCCTTAAACATCATTTTTAAATCATCAAATGATAATTATACTTGAATGGATACGATGGAGAATGAATCTTATCGCGTTTGTGGAGACGGTAGTCCGTACGTACGCACGAGCGACAATATCATTATTTTGATATTAAAATAATATATAAATGGATGTTATATCATATATACAGAATAATTAACATGTTATATTTATTATTTACATGAGTTTCATATCATTATTATACCCATCCAAATAATAATATATTGAATAACAATTACACCACGACGTGGAGACGGTAAGCCGTACGTACGCACGTATGGTGACATGTTATTCAAAGGGTGGATAGAATACTGAATATGGTTGTACCATATTTATAATAACATCACAGTATATGTGAGATACTGGAGTTATTATTTTAGAATGGTAAGAACAAAGAAAGAAGAAGTGGAAGAAGAAAGGAACTTGAAAAGGGGTGGTGAAAACATTACCTCTTCTTCGGGTTCTTCCTTTTTATTTGATCAAAATGGCTCCTTAGGTTGGCTTTATGATCAGACTAAGGACTCTAGGTTGTAGTGAGTGAAGTTGGGAGAGTATTTGGGCAGAGTTTGGCCGATCCAAGTGGCCTGAGAGGTGTGAGGAATGAGTAGAAGTGGTCTCCAAGGGAGAGGAGGGGCTCTTTAGGAAAGAGTGAAAGTATTACTTTATAATATAATTATATTCGGTTTATAATTTTACAAAAATCATTGAGGTAGAAGATAAGATGACTCATTTTCTAAATAACATCAACCAATAAGAATTTGACAGGTTTTAGATAATATTTTAATCATTATAATCTTATTTATTTAAATGATTTATTAATGAGGTAAACATTTCATCATTATTGTGTCATTAATAATTTAAATTATTTGATGTCTAAAAATTATAAATAAAATATCATTATGTAGGAAGTCTTTTTAGCTTTCTAATGAGTATTTATAATCGAAAATACAACATGTATTACCCTATGTAAAAATTGTTCTTCTAAAAGATGTAAGCTTATGCCATTTTTATTTTTATTTTAACTTTATTAATATAATGTGTCCCTACCACATACAAGTGGCTCCAAGGGGTCCCCAAATCGACCCAAGGATGCCCATGGTCGGGTATGTGTCCACCAATAAGGTTAGGACACGTTTTAGGGTAATTTTGTATTATTATAATATTATTTTTTAACCCTTATTTACCGGATTTACCCTTTATCCATGGTAAATAAAATATTTACCGCAGTAATTATTCAAAATGTGTAAAATTAAAAGTTACCTATTTACATAATTTGAAAATCCTGATTACAAATATGTAATCCATTTTTCCAAATTCAAAACACAGAATTTACAGAAATTAATTAAAAATTAATTCCCGTTGTTAAAATAAAAAGCGTGTTTTTAAGAGATAACAACTATCAAAAGATTGACACTTGTTTATGTCTGGTTTAATTGTGAAATTATGTCCAATGGCAAACATTAAATTAAATGGTAAAAATATATTATAAATATACTTTAAAACCACTCAAATTCATAATTTATCAATATTAATTATTTTGATTAAAAAAGTTGATTTTAATTAAAATTTAGTAATTTTCACTATTCATCAAAATATGAAAGTTATCCGAAAAGTACCAAAATTTCACCCTAGGCTAATTTCAATATTCCGAATCCAAAAATGAAGTCCATTTTGAGATATAAAATATATATGATTTCAAAAAGTAGGTATTACTATTCAAAACGGCTAGTTTAATTAGTTGTGGTGTGTGTTAGAACTCGAGGGTGCGTACAACACACGCTATCGCATTATTCGAAGGGAAACGTACTGTGGAAGCTTGGGGTGTTACATAGGTAAACCTGGAACATCGTCAATGAAGACGTCCTTGTACAGTGCCACTACAACAAGGAACATGAATCTCATAACATATGTTGTGCCGAGGGTCCGGCTACACAACTGTTGTGTTATTGACTGCACCCACAGATTTATGTGTCCATCATGGGATTCCTTTCTTTCCTTAACACTGATTGTTGAAACTCTTGTTCAATTATTGTGGACACACCACACCCTTCCAATAAAACAATAAATTTGGGCATAGACTCTGGATAACCAATCCATTCTATGAATGATGTCGTAATTCCTTAACACTACCACCAAGAGGTTCCAACTGATACTCTCACCTCCAAGGGTCAGGTCACACTATCGAGAGAGATTTTTGATTACTAAGTCTTCTTTAGTAGGTGTCATGAAGCATAAGGGCCGATTCAATGGTTCAACTAGAATCACTTGGTCTCAAACAAGATATATGGTGGGAATGGAATAACTATCACCTATGTATATCAGTGCTATAGGTAAAGTAGAAAAGACAAAGTTTTCACCTCAAATAATTCTTTGTGACCTTGGATATATTCCTTAACCACATGTAGCTCTCCCTACCCCTATCCTCTAGCTCCCTGAGCCTTTGGTGGAATTCATCAGGGTGGTGGTGGAAACATGTCAAAATGTCAACCACTGTACACTACTCCCCCAACTTCACTTCCACGTCTTTATCCCTATAGATCCATAGGATCCTATAGATGTATCTAACTAGGTGTTCCATTCATTGTCTCCCTTTCATCAGCACAATAGTAGGGAAAATCACGAGAGAGATTTCCCCTACCATCACATGAATAGAACCGCCTCTATCTAGGATGACTTGACCTATACTTTGAGACCTGAAATGAAAATATTCTATCCTGGGACCTCCTCCAAAAACATATCCAACATCTTGATCCCTAATACTGACATCAGCCTCCTATGGTCGAAGTCTCTACACCTTCTCATATACAACTGACTATCATTGGCTGCATCTACTCAGCCAATGTTCTTTTGACCACCAATGCTCTATTAAGCCCTTCATCATAAGTCAGAATGCATAGAAAGATTATACTGGATGAGATTTCTCTATGAATACCTCAATCCAAGGTCTGAGCCCAAAATTACTGATCTCGAACCATATCCATCAAGTAACTAGAAAGGTTGGTGATCCTCAATGAATAATTATTCACAATCATACTACCCTTCTAGATATGAATAAGCTCTTTTATGCACACTTCTCTCATCATTACCACTAAGACCTCCTCTCTAAAGAAGAACTCAAATTATATAAATAAATGATTCAACTCATCATGAGTATGGACATCCATACTCCTCCACCTACCTACTCAATCCCGTAGAAGGCTCTCCTCAAGAATTAACATCTTATCCACTAGTGTATTTAATAGATAGAAAACTCATGTCACCACCTCAAGATAGTAATCAGTTTCATGAGGGTCAGGATGACCTTGTAACATGAGGGGTATCTATCTTTGAGACTCAAGAAATTCTGTCAGTATGCACACCTCGTCTTCTAGTATTGTCGTTAATATGTGTAGCTCCAAAAGTTGTGGTATAACTAGTGAACCACATTGAGGTAAAACTTGGGAATTGTTCCCTATATCTAGGCCTCATCACTGAGGTGGTCATCCTCATGATAGAGCTGCTAAATCATAGTTGGTTTGTGTCTTAGGGGAATATTATACGGTAACAAGATGTACCACGGTCAATGAGTATATTTTTAAGGCAGACTCAAGATTTAAATGGAACAATAACTCATTATTATATGATTCATGTCCCATTATTTTCCCTACAACAAGGTTTCTCATGTATTAAGTTGAAAAGAAGGTTACCAGAGTCCTTCTGTATGGATACATCGGCCACCTACACCAACACTGTAGTCCTTAGCCTCAACGTGAAACTCAAAAAACTTAGCAGTAGTTACCAAAACCAATCCCAAAGACTCCAGGTCCTAAGGTATATGTAACCACATTTGATACAACTCTATCACAATCTATCCCAATGGAGCCCATACTGCAACTCCCCAAGCGTGCATCCAATGGGCTAGGTGGTAAAGATTGGAACTGAGTAGGCATATCTCTAACATGGTAGGAATTTATAATATACCTATACACATGAACACATCTCCAATTGAAAAAATGGGGAAATGAAAAAACCACTATGAAACAAATGCATGCATACCACAATCCCAACCAATAGAGTAATACATGAAAGTAATGTGTATTAATGTAAACAAGAACAGAATACAAGCCCACAAAAAAGAAAGAGTATGTGACAAAAAACTGCAACTTATAAACAAAAATGGTACTAGGACTGATAATTGATGCCCTAGTAACACCTAAGCCTTCTAGAACTCACAAATCTATGTCTGGTCCTAGTCCCCTCTAGTATCCATTAAAAGGTCGGTCATCTTAACAAGACACGACAGAAGTGGGAAAAACCTGTGCATGTGCGAGTATAAAAATATTCGTTCAGAAACCCCAAAACCATAATGAAATAAAAAAATAAATCGGTACATTCATATCTAATACAATATATGTTTATATATCATATATCAATAATATCCAAATATACTAAAACTAAGACACACAATTTAGATGTAAGTCACAACTACTTCATACCAACTCTAGGGATTCGGCTCAAAGATTCCACAAAGCACTCATCTTAGAAAAAACACTCTTGAGACCAATATCACTAATGATGTCTATTTCAGAAGTACTATTCATCATGAATCATAATGATATAGATACACTAATAGATCCGAAGAGAAATATAATATACAACATATGCGGATCACAACCAAGGCCATGGGGGTGATACCAACAACTCCATCTGGATTAAACTGCTACATATAAGATTGGAACCCAGTGAAGTTGGTTATGTCAATACCAAGGACTATACATATGGAATGTATAATTAATAGTGGATCCAACTCTGGGCCTTGCATAGGGTTTCCAACAACTATATCCATGAATTATATCAGATTGGATCATACTTTTTTGAGTATGAAACGATACCAAACAACAGTTAGGGAAGTGATAAAGGTAAAAAACCCTAAAGAAACTTTCCCATGATATAATGGACCAGATAATCAAGAAATATATAAAGGAATACATGAATTGTATTAGAGTCACAAATCGTGTTCCCTGATCTCAGGTACTAACTCTTTACAACGGACCATGTCTTGAAGACTTGTCATATAGAATATGGGTACACTTGTTGTCCTTCTATCTAGGGTACCCCAATGTACTTTGGCTATGTGCCAGTAAACAGTGTCAACCCATGTGTATCTTCATGTGTACATGTACACCGAGTAGTTCATGTACTTATTCCAGGACAAGTTATGTGGTGGGGTACATGTCGTGTATGCAACCATCGTACTCCACCCCATGTTTCTATTTCTTCTGAGATACACACCGAGTGTCAGGGAAAGGACTACCCGCTATGAATAGGTTCACACACTATGTGTTATTTTACCAATTCTCGAATCCCTAGACACCACTTAGTGGAGACCAAATTCCATGTAACCCTGGGTTACATGCACTGTTCATCAAGATTTTCTATAATCCACTAGTCTTCTTATGCACAAATTAAATAATGATCTGATATTGTTTCAGTGATCCATTTTCCTCGAAACTACACATCTAGGTTCTCTACATCATCATGATAATGAATCAATGAGTTTTGGGCCTTCAGTCTATTCCACAATAAAATTCTGATCACCCACATGTAAATTTCGCAAAGAATTATATCTACAAAATTGATTCAATTCATCCATCGTCATCACTGTATCACCTCTTATAGGTTGTCTTAATGCCAAATCTTCAATTTCTTATAGTTCCACCATTAAATAGAGGAGAAATAATCAATAGTTATTAACCCATGAAGAATGGGGAATCAATGGAATATTGAGGTAGAAAAGGAACAATTATAAACCCGTGGAATTAACCTCAGTCATTTCTCATTGTGGCCTCAATCTATTAATGTAAAAATGATCAAGAAATAAAAATCAAATCTCTATCAACAAACCCCAATAAAATCATAAAATCAAGCCAATCCTGTAAGAATGATCAAAATATTGACCAACCTGTTTTTTGGAGGTCCGTCTTCATCATTGAATTCAAATATAGAAAATAATGACTTAAAAACTCCCTACCTAGGAATTAGATCTCTCATTGAATATGATTAGTTGTCTTTTCATCATCATTGGTGATATCTATAAAGAACAGTGTCATTTGATCTCTGATCCATGTTCTATCAACATTTTAGGCTGAGGGAATTCTCTAGGATCGTCTCTAGAGCCTCTAGGGAATTAAAATGTTATGATTTAAACCATAGATCAATGACTCTAGGTTTATTTAAAAATAAACCACCATTGTGTAGATGAAATAGAATGAATAAGATTATTTCTTAATATTTTTGTTAATTAGAATTCTAGAAAACTAATTTTCAAAGATGACCCACATAGGCTATTGTTAGCTCATGCCCAAGGTAAAATTGCTAGTCTGAATGTAATTGTTCCCTCAGATTTTGGATCTGGCTACCTGTTTATAATTTATTCCACTTTTTTAGGAAAACTACACATACATTCTTTTTAATATATTTAATAATTTTCAATAAATTGTTTTGACCACACTGGGCATCAGAATATCACACAATCTCCACACATCACAATGAATTAATTTCATCTAATATTTAAAAATAATACATGAAAAAATTGAGGACATTACATTATATCCCTAAGATATATTAAACAAAATTATTTTTCATTACCTTTTTCTTAATAATTGGCATTAAATGTTGATATTGAGATTTATTAATGGAGAATAAACTTGGATAAATTATGTTATATGATATGTTAATGAACTTATGGTTTAATGATAAATTAAATAAGTTTTATATAATTATGATGACAATTAAGTACATGGATTAAGAAAATGAAACGGGCTCAAAAAATAAATATTTGATGAATTGTTTTTTTTATTTTTGGTGATATATCTTTTATATTCTATTTTGTAGATGAGTATTGATTTCGATGATTTTGAGATTTTGTGACATAAACATGATTTATTCGTATGGGTGGGATGCTTACTGTCATGCTAAGTTTTCTTGAAACGGATCATGTTTAATGTTGACACTAGAGGGTATGGTTCATGATTTCTTGCCATCTATGGGACAGATGTATAGTTACATGATACCCAAGGTAAGAGTTTATGATTATATAGGATGTATGAGAACTAGATGAAAATTCTCTAATTACCAAAGGGTGAGATTATATATATCATGGAGGAATATGCCATTTTTAATATGATTTTTTTTATGATTCACCCTAGGTGGGAGAATCTTCCACCATTTGGGTGATCCATGTTGATTTTGGAGGGTACAACATTATCCATATATGCTCTGCAGGGCACAAATGATGGCTCAGACGACCCCAAGTGCCAACCCAAAGCATATAGGATAAACGGTTTTACTTTATAAAAAGCGTTAATTTAGTAAATCAATACATTGTTTATCATTATATTACATTCCCTATATTTCTAAAGTTTTATTTTTTTATTCATGGTGTTTTCAACCTACTATGTTGTACTCAAAACATGGAAAGGTTGTTGTTTGGTAACCAGGAAGATATCATAGATGCATGTTTTCACAAGGGAAAGGTACAATATTATTGATTTTTAGCATACTTGAAGGGTTAGAGCTTATAAACGGGATTGAAATCGGTTTGGGACTAGGGTTATTGGATTATTTATTTTAGTATTATTTTTTTATCAGTTTGAATATTATCATTTTATTTAGTTACATTTTTCTCCTCATTACATTATTAAAATATTATTTAGGTTTATATAATTTATCCCTTATTAGCATTGGTTTTCAGTTTATTAATTAATATTTTCACTATTATTTCCACTACTCTTATATTACTTTTCCTCTCTCATTATAACTCTTTACCAGATGTTATAGTATCGCCACTATATTCCTTACACTCTCACATCTAGTAAATAGCCTTTGGAATACAAGGAGGAACTCTTTATGTCACATATAAAACTATATTGGTCATAGGAGGGAGAATTAGGGAAGTATTTCTAACATTATAGAAAAATATTGAATTATAGTTATTCTTTCAATAATCCATATACGGAGTTAAACCATTGGGTTAAGGCTGGTTATCATTTAACATTTTTTATCGAGGAATTATCCAATGATTTTTGGAATATATGGGTATTCTAGGGGTGAATGATCTTATCTTAAGATACAAATATCCAAAATAATGGAGACGCGATGGTAGGGTTGTGGTGATGAGAAATGAAGAGCCTATGTAATAGATTAGACTCTAGTAGATGGTGCTGAGGGATCACCTAATATTTGAGGTATGGTGTTGATAACTGTAACATTTCATATGATTTTACTTGATACATGTGATTCCCAATTCTATATATCTACACATTTGTTTCCTATAATTTACATACCAGTAATGTTTTATTCTTGGTTTATTTCACTCGATACATGGTTGGGTATGAAAGTGAACCATCTTCAATAATGCACAATGTTTCCAATTTTCATTACATGTTATGGAAATATATAAAAATTAATGATTCTATGGAACAAAATCACTAATTTTATTCTTGGAATATGCTGGTTTCCTATATTCTAAGGACAAATTTATTGCTATAAGAGATGTGTATCGTTTATATTACCTTATGTAGATAAGTATGTGAATATTGAAGTTAAGTATTTGGGAGTGTGTAGTTTTGGTCCAAACATGATTCAGAATGGGATGATCATATAGATGATTTTGGTATTGGATATTTTATCATGATAAGTGGTATCCCTTTATGAAATTCCTCTAGTTGTGAATCTCATTCATAAGGATTTTATTTGACTTCCTACTTATATAGGTGTTTAGTTCAAGGTAGATATCATACCAGGTCAGAAACATATTTCAATACCCATTTATTATTTGGAATATGATGAATTGATGTAGATAAATGTATATAACAAGGAAATAGAGAAGAAAATGATTTATCCAGAGGATTATATCTCCATCGATTAAACATGATTTCTTCTCAAAAAAAAATATGATTGTCTTTGAATCTGTATATATTTCTAGAAACCCATTAGTTGAAGTGAATAACATATATCCTTTAGATAGGATCAATGATCTCTTTGATAAGTTATAGGGAGCCCAGTTATTCTTCAATATTGAACTCTATTCTGGATGTCTCCAATTTCTTGTTAGAGAAGAGGTCATCCTAAATATGTTAATTTTTATTATGAATGGGATATAAGAGTACTTTTTGATTTAATTTTAATTGAAAAATGTACTAATAGTGTTCATTGATCTCGGGACCATGATAATACACCCATATATTGACTTGTTTTCCATTATTTTCATTAACCACATCTTCATCCACCACTAAATCCTATAATATCATATTAGACATCTTGAGATAGTCTTGAGTTTTCTTTCAACACTTCATCTTTATGAGAAGTTTTCAAAGTGTAAATTTTGCATATGATTTTGGAATTCTTGTGTAATATGGTTTATAAGGTAAGTATATCTGTAGAACCATATAAAATGGGAATATTTATGTCATAGAAACATACATCGAATTTGTTCAAGATTAGGATATTTCTCTATTTAGCGAGATATTATCTTGTTTTTTCAAGGATATTTCCCAGTTATCATCACATAATCCTGTGATGACTAAGAATGGAGTGAAATTACATTGGTTGGAGTAGTGTGAAGATAATTTTTTGAGATGAATAAAAAGTTGAATACAACTCTAATAATGATTCATATTAAGCCTTGTATATGTTATTCTTTTTACTCTGATGTATCAGTTGTTGGTTTTGGAGAAACTTTTATGTAGTGGGAGTGGGTAATAGTTCACGTGTCACATTAGTTGTGCCCCCATGAAGCGAAATATTCTACCAATGAATTGGAGTTGTAGTTTTGGTACATTCCATGAAGATTTAGTGATACTACATCTATAGTGGTATGTTATTTCTCTAAACAATCCACAATATTCACTACTATATAATCACATATTGGGACCTCAATTTGAGGTCAAGGTGATGGATAGAGTATCTAGGGATGTTCAACATTGAGATGGATTCATTTCCATATAATGTCAAATTCATTATGGAGGATCTTATCTATAATACATTAATATCTTAGGAGCTTCGTAACTCCCCGATATTTGATGAAATATATTTTTTGTATTAATTTAATATTTTTCATATTTTTTATTTTTGAAAACACTAAATATATATTCTGTTATATGTTATCACTATTTTTTCCTTTCATTTCAGAAAACACCAAGTTAAAATTTCACGACATGCAACAAATATATTTTCTTATGATATTTGAAACATAATATATTTATTGTGTTACACACAATGATTATTTACTACGACAATCTGTGTTGCACGCAATAACTAGTATTACGAAACAACAACATTCTATTAATATTAATATTAAAATATTATTATAACTACCACCAAGACATTGGAATAGAAATTATGAATATTATTAAATAATTTTTTAAAATATTATTTACACATGTATAAAAAATGAATCCTTTTTTATCAATAAGTATAAGTAAATGTAGAAACAATTTTAATGTAAATAAATTACTTTTCTAAGAAAAGTATTTTTTATATACAAAAATAATTTTATCTCAATAAAGTATACAAACAAATTTTGATTAATCTTTTTTATAAAATATATATATTATATTTTCAATAAATACTTTTCATACTCATCCAATATATTTTATAGGTATAAGATACGAATAAATCCAATTTTATAAATGAAAAGATGTATTTTTCTAAAATGTAATTTTACAACCTATTATTGGGGAACCCATTTTAAATCTAATTTTTAAAACTGTAATAATTTTTATTTGACAAAATAAAATTTATTTTTTAAATCTGAACATTAAAATTTAATTTGGGATTATTTGTTTCTTTGAAGTTTAATTTTTTGATGAATAGTGGATATTATTGAATTTTAATTCAAATTTTTTATTCTTCTAATTAATATATAATATTTAATTATGTTTTTTAATGGTTTTAAAGTAAATTTTAGATCAATTATTGATATATTTTCAAATTTTTGTTACTTTATTCAATTTTAATCTAAAATTTTAAATAAAAACATACTAAACTATTGACATTTTTTACATTAAAAATTAATCGTGTCATGTTATCTATGGGAAAAAATTTAAATCAACTTCTACCACTTGTCTGATTAGAATATTGTAAAATTAATTCCATATTTGGGATCTGAATACATTATAATATTTCACAATGTCAAAAAAATTACAAAAAATATGTGTGAAATTGATAAAAATTAATCATAGTGATTTAGAGAAAAATAAGATTAATAAGATACTAAACCATATAATTAAAGTAAAAATGACTGATACACTGGTCCAAAAGTCATTTTATATCCCTATTTAGACCCTATTATCCATTTTATCTAATTTATTCCATTATATGGGCCAAATTTCATAAGAATGACGTGGGTGTAATGCACTTCTCCATAATTTACAAGAATACCACTCCTCCTCCACTATAAAAAAGAATTTCCACTCCAAATTTGTTATAGTTGTCAAGACCTTTGAATCACCAATATTGTGCTCAAATAAAATTTTAAAATAGAACCCCAGATCCATGGAACCTCATATTTGTAAAAACTGTTTGATGAATATCCTTTGATCAAAACCAGAAGAAGTTAACAAAAATATAGGCAACATTCTTCAACAACCACTTTAGTTTTATTTCATTATAAAATTCTTTGAATAATATTAATTTCATTATAATATAATAATAAATGAATAATTAATATACTTATAGCTGTTATTTTATGTTTTTCAACTTTCACATACACACAACTCCATCAAATGTGTAACGAACTTACCCATCTTGTGTACGGTGAACTACCGCCTCATGAAATGATGTTGTTCTTTTTTCATTTACCACATCTCATGGATGGTAAATATACTTTAATTTCTCTTTATATATGATATATAAGATATTTATTACTTATATATGATTATTTAATTTTATATAACACATACCTTCATGCTTTTAAGTTTTTATAAATACTATAATTTCATTTGGGCGGGTGAGCACTACTACCTCCTCAAAAGGATGTGATTCATTCATACTCTACATTTAATATCATAAATATGGTCCTGGTGAACTGATATAATATATATGGAATAATAATACAACAATATACACATATATATTTACTTTATTTACATCAATAAAAAAATAAAATGGAAACAATTTTCAAGCGTATGGACGTGCTACCGTATTCATGAATGGTATATTCCATTTCATATTTCTATATTTTATATATTATCATAAGTATGTATATAATTAATATTTATTATATTTATATCATTATTTAAATTATTTAAATAGATAAATATTTTTCTATGAAATAAGATCTATAATAACAAGCCAAAAAACATAAACAAAAAAGAAAAATATATTACCTGAAACATATAATTAATAGGGAGTTGTTAATAAACATGTAATATAGAATCATAACCAAATTATATATGGTATGATATATAATAATATGGTTATATGGTGGATTTATAATATAATTATATTTATTATAATGGTATTTTGAACATGAATGAAAATGGTAAGACTTAACGTGTGGCAATTTCATCTAACAATTTTAATTTCAGGAGACACATGCCATATTCATTTCTCGATTATATTGGGTTGTGTATATACTACCCTGTTAAATTTTATTCCATTAATTTAATTTATTTATTAATATTAAAAGATATTATTTATTTTATTCCATCATGGTTATCACGATTCTAATGTTACTCAAGTAGTAAGTGTATTTCTAGTCTAACTTTTATTTCCGTAAGACATAGGATTTATTCCCCATTAATTCCTTTTTATTTTGTTTATAATTCCCATGAATATATGATTATTAAAATTAAATATATGGTTATTTTAATATCAATTTCATGATCCCTCATTCATGGGGTTTTACGATACAAAATTTATCAAATCAGTAATATAGTTTTGTCTCAATTTTCCTTTTTTGAGACACATTTTTCTATACACTTATATTAATTTACGAGGTGTATATAATAAAAATTTTCATGATAAATAGGGAATATAATTATTTTCATGATATTTCATTCATCATATAATTTTATTTTCTTACATGGGGATTATTCTTCAACATTACCAAGTGGTAAGAGTCTATTGAAACTATCTCAATTTTTATTTGGAGTTTTTATGATTATGCTACCATTTATAAAATATTATGATCTATATCTCATGAATTATCATTAATTTTATTATAATATGTTAATTCATTATATATTAATGTATTGGTACCATATTTTAACTATTTTGTACTTAGGATAATTAGGAATGTGTTTTTAGGAATATATTTTTCTTCCTATCTCTTATGTCAAAAATCTATGTTCTTTCATAAACATGATTTCTAAAAATGTTTCTCAGATTATTTTATAAGTTTTCAAGGAAATTTTTTTCTGAAACGTTTAATGAACTATTTATATTTTTTTCATGGTAGTTTCATTGAAACATATTTTAAAATATTTTTAGGATTTATTTATATTTTTTCAATATATTTTCAATAAAATTGTATTTAAAAACATTTTCATGTTTCTTTTATAAATTTTCAAGGAAAATGTTTTTAATAATGTATTCAAGATTTATTTATATGTTTTAGAAGAAAAAGGTTTTAATTTTTTTTTAAATAATCATTTCAATTTTTCAAAATTATTTTCAAGAAAATGGTTTTCATATGTTTTAATTTTTTAAAATAACATTTTAAATAAGAAAGGATAATTTCCTCATGAAAGATTTTTAAATTATTATTCAAAATTATTTCCCACATAAGTTTAAATCCATTGGTGTTACTCATGACTTTATAGTTAAATGTTCCAAATGATCCATTACATTTATTTATCTGAATGGTTTATGTATTGATTTAATGATGTTTATGAAACCTATTTCTCTTTCAGGAATTTTATGTTTATGAATCTTGTTCCCTTTCACAGGTTATATTCTTATGAAAAAAATGTTCTTTTCTTCGGCTATAATTTGATTAAATGATTATGAAACCTTTATATTTTCTGTAGTTTATGATAATATTACATTTTTACGGTACCAATTTAATATGATAGGTTAATAAAATATTGTTTATGATATTGTGTCACACATATGTTTGATTTCATTATGAGATCGGTGGGACCAATATATCCCTCGAATGCATTGGGTAAAGATTTATATCTTATGATATAATGATGAAAATGAATTTTATGGCCTTGATCTACTATTTAAAATGGGGAAACCCGATCCACTTTGGAAAGATAGGGAAACCTAACCCACAATGGGAAAATGGGGAAGCACAGTCCACTCTGGGGAGATAAGAAAACCTAATCCATCACTTAGAATAGACTACAACTGGGGATGCTGGTGTGTCCCACCCACTATGTGTATTCCCCATGAAGTTACATTAGAAGCTTTTTCAAATATTCCTTGACTTATTGGGAATAACATTACACTTTTAAGTGATTTCCACAAGTATATTTCTCATTCATATGATAAGAACACTTACTTCATATTCTTTATTATCTTATCATCCATATCTTATAAACTGCCAATATTTATTCCATGTCTCATGACTATGATGTTTATTATGTTGGGTGTGATTTTTATTTGTTATGTGAATGTTCTCATACACTTATGTACATGTTATACTTAAGAATATTCTTTAATTTAAATTACTGATCATTCAAGCTCACACGTTTCTTAATTTTTCATTCTCATTATTTGGAAAAAAAGATTTTATGTAGGTTTAATAATGGTTAATATATATAAATTATATGTTTAAGATTATTCACTAAACGAGAAGAATGTGTTCCATGTTTCCAAAGACACTAAACTGTTACAGACCTTGGGAAGGTGCTTTTGTAATGTGTTGAATATTCAACCAAATTGATGTAATATCCATGTATGTGAAGACTATGTCACTATAGTTAGTATCAAGAGAAAAGATTAGTCATCCGTTAGAAACTAGGTTGAAAATAATATAGTGACATTCCTAGGAATATTTCTAAAGATGTATATAGGGATTTCTATAAGGGAGGTTCAAAGATGAGTTAATGATTAGGCAAATGACCTGAGATTTTAGTAAAGGATAGTGTAAGTTGTTTCAAAGAAATACATTCTTGTATAGATACTGCAAGTGGATTTGGCTCTGGACTAGATGTATATAGGGGTGACCAGAAAATTCCTTATTGATATAGAATCAATCGGAAACAGGTACATGAAAATGGGCCTTTCTACACAAATAATTTGACACCCCCAAGGGATATTATTTATGAATTGACAAACTCTTTTCAATAAATCATGACGTATTTAAATTGAATATAACTATTAATAATATATTATAAAAATAATATGTCATATATTAATGAAGTATGAGTAATTATTTAGATATCATATTAGTAAATTTTCATGATAATGTGGTTTTCTAATCCGATAAGTGTTTCTCAACCTATGTGTTATGGTTTTAGTTAATAACAGAAACTACAAGGAACTGGGAATTAATTTAATTTTTCATATGTGGATAGTATATCAATGATGAAAATTTATTTCCAATGTGGATATCTCATGATGAAAATCACGAAGGTCCATGAGTATTGGTTATACTGCTACAAATAAATAGACCAAAAAGGATATGTGAAAGGTATGTAATGTTATTCCTGTATTATGTAAATTAAATGTAAAAAGAATAATTATATTGAGGTTCAGGAACCTTAAGACATTATTCATATTTCATATTATATGAAATATGTATTAAGTAATAATATGATGAAGAATTTGTAATGGTCTAAGAGTACAGTTAGATAATTGAGAAATATATGCTTTGGAATTCGAGGAATATATTATATGAATCATGAAATATATAGAAGTATTTTCAGTATAAATTTTTCATCATTGGTTGAAAAAGATATGTTGAATGGTGATTAAAAATTATAAAATCGATATTTTGATAAAAGGAAGGTAACCCTTAATGTGTTTACGATGTTGATAAAATTGTATTAATCTTGGATAAAGAGATGATATATTTGGATAAAGTAAATCAGATAGTATCAATTACCTTATAAGAAATTAAGTATTCATTGAAAAAGTACATATTTCATTACGGATGAATATTACAACATATTATATTTTTAGAATATATCCAGTAATCTTTGAAATAATGAACCATTCATGATTTCAAAGAAGATTTATTTTAATTCAGGTTATAACTACGTTTTCGAAGAATATACATTGAGGGTATTCACATGTTTTTAAGGTGACATCAAATATCTAGTTTTTCAAATATGGGGGATCAATGTTATGTTATTTCATGAAATTATTTCAATTTTTTTTGTAATTTTCATCTTTTAAAATTATATAAAGTTAACCATTTATGAAAGGTTTATGTTAAACTTTGGATGAAGTTTGCGAGATAAAATTACTATCTAATCACATGATGATTTATGGAAATTAGATAACTTGTTCTAACTACATTATACTAATGATAAATAATCAATGATGGGATGGGTTATCATAATCTCATAATCTATTAGTTCTTGAGGAATGAAAAATGTACCTTTTTTGGAGAAAGTGGTGAATAGTAAATTGACCAAAAATAAAAAAGCACAATGTTATCCTTAAATCATTCAATTACATCTTTTCATGAAAATTATTCAATATTAAGAAAATTATCTTGAAATAATAAATTTCCTAATAACATTATTTTTTTCAAACTAATGGACTTTTAAATCATCATAGATTTATGAATTTGAGGACATCAACATTCCACTGATCATTTACTTGTTTATTATTTATGAGTTCAGTCACTCTATATAAATATTTCAATTTTCCACTAAGTACATATTTTTACTTTCCACTACTATTCTCGAATGTAGAAAACTATTTATGTGTTACTATGGGTATCCATTATGTTTCCAAGTATTTTTTAAAGGAAGTTTTAGTCTTTATTTTCACGATGTGTGTTTCTATGAATGTAACATTCAAGAATTTATATGTTCATAACCCAGAATAACTCTAATGGAGAAATTCATTTTATGGGGGTTATATTTTAGTACAACATGAATTTGTGAAAAAAATTGAAATAATTTAATCTTAGTGATATTTTTCATTTTACACTACTATAAATATATATTGTGTTATATGAATGAACAATGATCAGATTGCATTCATGCAATACCAAGTTAATATTTCACTACATGAAACACTTATATTAACATCTGATACTTGCGATATAAAGTTTGTCTTCTATTACATTTAATGTTTATTTCATTTGATACCTTGTTTTAAATTCAAGACCACGTTTTTCTAGACTAAAACATACAATTAATATTATTATTGAAATATAATTATAGATATAAATTATTCAATTGAATATAAGTAACAAATAAGACTAAATAAACTATGAACATATTATTTACACATGCATGTAAAATTAATTCTTTTGTTCTCAATTAGTATAAATAAATGTGAGAACTATTTAAAAATAAAGAAATTACTTTTCAATGAAAAATATGTTTCTACGTAAAAACACAATTTTTTCATAATAATTAAAAAAAAAACTTTTGATTAATTTTTTCAATAAATTTTATATATTATATATTTAGTCAATATTTTTTATACTGGTCCAATAAATTTTATAGGTATAAGATAATAATAAACTGAATTTCATGAATAAAATGATATAACATTCGAAAAGGTAATTTTACAACATTTTAATGGAGATCCCATTTAAAATATTATTTTGACAATGTGTAAATTTTTATTTACCAAAATATACATTATTTTGAAGAACTATCAAAAAAAATATCAGGGTGGATTTTGGAATTTTTCAGTGAAGTTTCATTTTCTGATAAATAGTGAATACTACTTGATTATAATTCAAAACATAATTATTTGTCTAATTTATATATAATTTTAAATTAGTTTTTTTATTGTTTTAAAGATAAATTATATAAAATATATTCCATGTAATCAAATTTAGGTAATAAGAATCAATTTGAAATTGAAATTGGATGTCAAAACTTACCAATATTTTCAGCATTTTTTACTTTAAAATGATGTTGTGTCGTCTCATCTGTGATATTAAATTTAAATTATCTTATTCCACTTATATTATTAAAATATTGAAAAAGTGATTCCATATTTGAGATCATTATAATTTATAATATATATTAAGTTAAACTTTTTATTTTATAAAAACAATATGAGTGAATGTGGTTAAACTTATTTACAGTGATTATGAGAAGAGTTATTATAATAAGGGACTAATCCTTACACATGAGGGAAACAATGACCTATAAAATTGTCCTAAATCGAAATAATTGAAATATATAGACATTATAATTAAATGAATCTAATATTTTATTTTATTTTATCCACTTTTCATATGAAAATAAGGGGTTTAATTCCCTTTTCAGAAATGTACAAGAATTCCACTCCTCCTCAACTTCAAAAAGGCACTCACCCATCCCAGTTATTCACAAATTTCAAGAAATTTTTATCCACAAAAATATGTTAAAATTAGAAAAAAAAATCCCTCCCATAAACCTAGAATATTCACTTTTGGAATAAATTAATCAATGTATTTCTATTGGTTAAAACCAAAAGAAGGTACCCAAAATAGAGGTCACATTCTTCGACAATCACTTTCGTTATATTTCATTCTACACTACTTCAATTATCCATATTATAGGATTATATAATCACTCTAGTATCATAAAAATACGGATATTTTGTTATTCTATGGATTTTATCTACACATACACACACTTTAATCTAATAGGTAATGAACATACCGTTCTTGTTTACGAAGAAATACTACCTCTCGAAACAATTTTATTCATTTTTTCCTTCACCACCTCCCATGGTTGGGAAATTTGACAGAAACACTTTTTTAATATATATATATATATATGATATTTATGGTGCATATATGCTTCTATAATTATTATATAACACATTCCTTCATGATTTCTATTTTTTTAAATACGATAGTTTTGTTTAGGGAAGTACGGACTACCGCCTCCTCCAAGTGATGTGATTCTTTCACAATCTACATGGAATATATTAAGGATGGATTTTTTGAAATTATATGATATATATGAAATAATAATTCAACTATATACAAATATTTCTTTTACTTTCATTCATTATATATGAAAATAAAACAGAAACTGCATTCATGCATATGTACAAACTCACTTTTCTAATAATGGTGTCTTCCATTTCATATTTTTATATTTTATAGATAATTATGAGTAAATATATACTGAATATATATGATATTTATATCATTACATAATTCAATAAATAATTATATTTTTATCTAAGTAAGATGATCAACACTAAAAATCCAAAACATATACAAAGAACAAATAAAATATTACCTAAAACATAATATTAGAATGCAGTTGTTAATAAATGGGTAATATAAATTCATAGCCAAATAATAAATTGTATAAGATATAATAATAATTTTTTTTAAATTTATGATAAAATTATATTTATTATATAAGATATTTGAATGTGTACGATGATATTCAAGACATAAGTTAAGAGAATATAATCTCACTTTTGTTTCTGTGAGATACATGCCCTTTTCACCACTCGCTTCTATTTTATGTGTATATACTACCTTGTGAAATGTTATATCATTAATGTAAATTATTTTATGATATTTAATTCTTTAATTTTTTTATGGGGATCATTATTCTAAACATACTCAATCAGTAAAGGGATTTCTAGTCTTACTTCAATTTCCATGAGACTTTTGATTTATTAAATATTTATTCACTTAGGTGGTGAAAATACTTCCAATGAATGTATTATATGATAATTATACTTATATTTATTTCTATTTACATTTCAATTTTATTATATCCCTTTCATGAGGTTTTACTATTCAATAGTTATCAAATCAGTAAGATAGTTTTTTCTTAGTTCTCCTTCATTGAGTCATATGTTTTGTTATACACATATATTATTTTACGAGTGGTATATAACTCAATTATTCATTTTAAATCCTGAATATTATTATTTTTATTTGACTATAAGATTAATTTAATTTCAATTTATATCATGGGGATTAGGATTCAATGTCACTAAGTGGTAAGAGTATATTGAAAAAATTTCATTATTTATCAGGATTGTATCTTATTTTGTTTCCAGTGATGAAACATTGTGATACATATATCATGAATTATCTTGAATTTTTTTTCATATATTAATTTTTTATATATTCATGTATTGGTACCATTTTATCACTCATTGATGCATAATATAAGGAATAAATTGTTTTTAATAATGTCCAAAACTGTCACTCAATTCAGTCATAAATATGTGTTCCTTCACAACTATGATTTCTAAAAAATCAATATTATTTTATAAGTTTTTTAGAGAAACATGTTTGAAATATATTTTCACGAATTAATTATATTTTTCAAAATTATTTTAGAAGAATTATTTATTTCCAAATGTTTCCAAGAATTCATAATATGTTTTTAAATTATTTGAAAATAAATGTTTTTTAAAATTATTTTATGATTATTATATGAGTTATCAAGGAAAATGGTTTTTAAAATATTTATAAACATTATTTTACATGTTTTCAAGAAAAAAATTAAAATGTTTCCAAATCATTCTTTATATTCTTTCATATTTATTTTAATCAAAATATTTTTTTAAATGTTTTAGGTTTTAAAAATAATTTTTCAAAGAAGAAAGGATAATTTCCACATGAAATGATTTTAAAATATCATTAAAAATAATTTACCACCTATAATGACATCAATTGGTGTTACTTAATCCTTTATAGGGATATTATCTAAACGATCCATTCATTTTGTTTTTATTAATGGTTTATTTATTGATAGTGTGATGTATATGGAACAAGTTTCTCTTTAATGGGTTGTATATTTATGAAACTCATTCTTTGTCACATGTTATATTCTTATAAAACCCAATTATTTTCATGGGTTATGATTAGATTAAATGATTACAAAACCTACCTATTTTCCATAGGTTATGATAAGGATACATGTTTATTAATCCCATTTCATTCCTTGGGTTAAGAAATAATTTTTTATGATCTTGTGGCACACATATGAATGATATTATTGTGATATGGGTAGGACCTATATCTCCCTCCAATTTATTGGGTAATGATTTATATCTAAATAAATAATGATTGGAATAATGTTTATGGGCTTGATCAACTGTGGAAGATGGGAAACCTAAGCCTCTAGGGGAAAACTGGGAACCACTATTCACTATAGAATGATAGGGAATCCTAATCCACTATATGAATATATAGAAACCTAATATACTATGGGAAGATGGAAAAACATGATCCCTTACAAAGAAATGACTACTTTTGGGGATATTGGGGTGCTCTTACCAGTAGGTGTAGTCCATATGAAGTGCCTTGATATGTTTTGGGAAATAATCCTTGAAATATGTAGAATGATATTACAGGTTTATTTTTTCCCAAAATTCTATGTATTATAGACATGATATGAGCACAAGGTTCATGTGTAGGATTATCATAGGATTTAGGTCTTATAAACTACCAATATTTATGCCATGTCAGATGATTATTAAATTTGATGTGCAGGTTATGATCTTTTAATGTTATGATCATGTTCTTATAACATTATGTTCATGATTTTCTTATAAATTTCCTTTAATTTTCCTTACAGATAATTTGATCTCATCACTTTTTTAGGCTTTATTTTCCTAGGTTATGAATAATTGTTTTATATAGGTGTACTAAAAGGGATGATATTTAAGGTGGATGTTGAATAGCCTTCCCCAAACTAGAATAATGTGTTCCTAGTTTCCAAAGACACTAAAATTTTATGGTTATCAGGCATGTACTCTTATAACATGCTGAATATTCATCCAAATGATGTAATATCCATAAAGCATAACCCTGGGTCGATATAAGCTAGGTGAATGGACTTCATGGGAGTATTATTTCATGATAATCTTGTAGATTTACAAGAGGTTGGATTCTACAAAGGAACAAGGATTGATTACATGTGCACCATCGGTGGCCACATCCCATTTAGTATATCGGAATAAATAATAGACCGTAGAGTGGCCTAGAGAGTTTGGTGATGCGGGAATATATAGTTAGAGGTGATTCGACACTCAGTTGGTTATTAGATAGTGATGATGTTATCTCTATGCATGAGATAATTATAGTCCACTCTTTGATCAGGTATGATATGATGAGCGACTATCGAACCTATAAGTGGGTGGTACATCTTGGGGAGAAAATTATTTACTATGACTTCAGATGATAGTTTTGATAGATACCGGTAAATAGGGACAATACTAAAATAAATGTCATATTCCTACAATGCTAGATGATTACGGTCAAGAATCAATGCCTTGTTTGGTTTCTCCAACCATTTCCTATTACCATGTAGTAGTGGGGGGACGTCATGATTAACATTGTTATATGGCTATGCAAGATGTCTATAAGATGTGAATTTGTATAGTTTATTTTTTTTGAACGGATAATAAAAAGTTTCTCACATCTTTTAAATCCAAGAGAATCACTAAATAGATGAACTGGGAAAGTGGTATTCCTTTGAGATAATACTCTTAACTTAATTTTCCTTCAGTATCAAATCTAAAAAAATATTTATGTGTTACATCAATATTTTTGAAGGGTTTGTGGAAGGTTATTGGGTCACAGATGAGATTGAGTACAACATAGAATCCTCCCAAAGATATAGAATCTAAGTGGATGAATCATATATTGAATTATATGCATCAATTTAACATTCTAGACTTCATGGGAGTTTGGGATGATCACTTAACCTTGTTTGAGTTCCCTACATCAATAGTTACTATGATTCAATCTACATGGCACCTTATGAGATTCTTTATGGAAATCTATGTCATTCACAACTTTTTTGGCATGAAACAATTAAGGAAACAGTTTTGGAAACCAGTTTGATTCATTAGACCTTTTAGATAGTACATACAATTCAGAAGGGCTTGGTTATAACTAAGAGAAGGCAAAAATAATATGCCAACTGTGGGAGGAGATATTTGGAGTCCATTTTAGGTTGCTATTTTTTTTTTCTGATAGTCTCTCCCTGGTTAATCAACATATATTTGAGGAATTATGGGAATCTAGTGCCATCATTACTAAAATTCATGTCTTTAACATTTCTGGCTTTTATTAGTGCTAGAAAAAAACACTAATAAATCGTATATTTTATTATCTCATTTTTAGCACTGATAAAGGTACCATAGATAAGCACTTTTTATCACTTATAAAGTGTATCATTTATCATTTATTCTCATTAGTGCTGATAAAGGTCCTAAATAAAATTAAAAAAATTAAACAAATAAAAATTAATGATGAAAAATATTAAAAATTGATATTAAAGTTTTAATTAATTAAATAATTATTGATAAAAATAATTAAATTTAATATACTATATATAAATTATATATACTAATAAATTTTATATATTATTTATATAGATATATAGAATGAAAAAATTAAAAAAAATTAAAAAATTAAAAAAATATCAAACATTGTATTCATTAAATAATTATTTGTAGAAATGAATAAATTTAATATATATATATATATATATTATAACTAGTAATAAATAATATATTAAATATATATATATATAAATAAGAATTTTTATAAAAGTTTCTAAATAATATTTATGTAATAGAGAATATTTATTCTGCACATTAAATATGCTATATTTTTTTTGTGAATAATGGTTTATAATAATAAATTAATATGACTGAAAAATATTGACTAATTTCATCGAGCAGTGGACATAATTGATTATTGTTTTATTTTAAATTTAAAATATTAGAAACGTGTGTTATATTTATTTCACATACATAAATGTAATTAGTTCCTTTTTATATACAATTTACACACATAAACATTTATGTAATTAATGAAATGTTATATAGAAATACATACACATAATATTTATCTCATTTATTGAAATTTTAGTATTCATTTTCAAAATTCATTATAATATTATACATTTTATATATTATTTCTATAATTATTAAATTTTAATTTTTAATTTTTATATTTTAGTAATGTTAGTTTTTATTTAATTTTTTATATATTTTATTTTTTGGGGAATTCAATTGTTTTCTATTATTTATTTTTATATATTTATTTACATTATTTAAATATTTTCAATATGTAGTAATCGTTATTTCAATATATTTTTATATTTTCTTAATAATTTATATTTAATTAATAATACAT
Source organism: Viscum album (assembly GCA_963277665.1). Classification (NCBI taxonomy): domain Eukaryota; kingdom Viridiplantae; phylum Streptophyta; class Magnoliopsida; order Santalales; family Viscaceae; genus Viscum; species Viscum album. Next base: position 271,566,931 of record OY728145.1, on the reverse strand, counting down.
AACCATTTATTCAATATTTATTAAATATACTCACTTTCAATTATTCAATTTAATTCATTTTTTTCACATATGAGTTTAAGATTATACATTAACTAACAATGTAATAGTATATTTTTAAATATGAATGAATAAATATATTTATAAATATATATTTACTATATTTATAAATTTATACACCTATAATTATAAATAAATAAATATTATTTTTTAAAAAAACTATTAATATAATTATAAATAAATAATATATATATAATTATAAAATTATCATAAATTTATTTAAATAATGAATATAATTACTATACTTATATTTATATTTATATTTATTTATTTAGTTTAAATATAAATATATTAAATAAAAATGATATAATAATATAAATATATAAATATAAGTTTTTTAAAAAGTTTTTAGATAATTATATTTTTAGATAATAAAAAAATTATAATTAATATACCTATATAATGAATATATTTATTATATTTTTATATATATAATGATATAAATATATATAATGATATAAATATATTTAAAATTACAGAAGTATTATAAATAAATTTAAATAAAGAATATATTTACTAAATTTATATTTATATATATTTATTAAATATAAATATCTATTTAGTTAAATAGATATTCTGAAATAAATATATTTATAATTATTAATAAATAATTATAATAAATATTATTAAAAAATATCTATATAAGTATAAATAAATACTAATATATTAAAATAATTATAAAATTATAATAAATTAACAAATAATTATATAAATATATTTACATATTTTTTATTTATAATTATAATTATAAAACATATATCAACTCTAAAATTTTACATCTTATAAATATTCCTTTTATCAGTGATTTTTTATTTCTGATAAAGATGGGAGTTGTATCAGCACTAAAATAGCACTGATAAAGAAATATTTTATCGGTGCTTTGTTAACACTGATAAAGCTTACTTTTATCAACAAATATAATTTTATCATTGATAAAATGGATCCTTATAAGTTCTTATTTAGATGTTATGATAAATGTTTTTTCAACCTATTTAATACCCCCAACTGTGACAGAATCTGTTGTGATTTCCGAAGCTATCTACAGAAGCCACCTCTCGTCGTTGATCCTCCTTAACGAGTCCTACCATGAATCAAGTCTCAAGTGAACTTGATGGTTGAATCCAAGGCTCGAAAAAATCAATTCTTGAAGAATCCAAGGATCAAATGAACCCATGCATTTTATTGTGATATCTCTATTTCTCTCGAATGAATCAAGGAACCAATCTAATGTAATTGTCACTTGTTTTTCATGATTTGTTATTTATATTTTAATTTTTTATTGCCTCTTATTATTCTACATCCATTATTTCTATAATGCTTGAATGATTTTTACTTGCATGCCTCTTTAATGGGACTGATTCAATTGAAAATACAACCAATATTTCTAATCATTTAAAATCTAATTGATATTAACATATGTGTGCTCAATTTCTATAGATGTTTCTTTGTCTGAGATATTTTCCACCTAAAAACTGTCTTCAATTGTATGTTTATAAGTTTTAAATTTCACAAATTATCCACTGCACAATATAATAATTTGGTATATAAAATTCGATGACTCATTAACCATGCTTTATTATTTGGAACAACATGTTGTTATGTTTTTTCAGAAATGGATCTTGTATTTTCTAAGTTATTCAATCAATTGGTTCTGATTTATTTGGGTAAAATCTAGTTATACACTTTTTATCATCCACAAAGGATATAGTTTAGGGTCCTTTATAAGTTTTAATTGTCCCCTTATTTACATGTAGTGCACATGAAAAAAGTTTTATCACAAAAAGTATATTAAAAAATAAATGGAATATTTCCATTTTGATGTAGTTATATATGGATGATTGCATGATATAAGGATTTTCTTTCCCCCAATTATAGTTATTTCACTATAAGAATCTTCCATGTAATATTGTGTGGTATGACTATTAATTTTTACTTTTTGATAAGAGAGTTATTGTATTGATTCCAGAATCTCCAAATTCGATGAAATTTAAAATCATTATATATTTAAGATGATTTTATCATTATCTTATATTATTTTTTATACATTACAATATATTATTATCTCTCTAATTTATATTCATGGTTTTCCCTATTTTCATGTAGTATATGTTCAATATCTTAAATCATGTTTCCTCTATTGTGCATTTTGGAATCTTTGATAACAATTACTTATTTCAATTTGGGGGTTATCTCCTCAATCCCTTTGTTGTCATTTTACCTTTCCTGAATTGCACTAATACAGACATATTTAATATTGGTGCATTATTCACTGAAGTCATCATGTATTTTATTTTTTTGTCCATCTTGTTTGGTGTGATTAAAACAAATTTATACATGTTATTTTAAATCCTTATCTATTTATTTATTTTCATAATCACATTCAACGATCCCCCATAACAATTTTTACAAATTCCGAAAATATTCGTCACTATTTAAATGGAAATATTATTTAGGGTCCTCACTAAATAATTTTGAAAATCGTTATGTTATTCCACGTGAGTTTCTTTATTCAAATTTATATTTAAAAATAAAATTTTAACATATATTTAATAAACACACTAATGATATATCAAATTTAATGAAAAAAAATATCCTTATATTATTAATTTGAACTAAATGAGTATAAGTATCTAAATAACAATCTATTAATTTTTTTAAACATTAATTAAAAATCTATATTAAAAATAATAAATGTTATCATTGGAGTTATACATGCTTCAAAATATACATTTACAACCAATATGATTTGAATATTTTTGAACATTTATAAGGATGAAAGTATTATTTATCATAATAGAATTTATTTCATCATTAAATTATTATTTCTAGAAGCAAACATATTTGTATGAAAATTATTTTTTATATAACTTCACATCATCATTTTATGGTTTGAAAAATAAGATATGTTTCCATAATATTTGTATCTTTATCTTTCTCAATAATAAAAATGAAGGTTTTGAAATAAATGAATTCATGAGATGGATGTTTATGCTTTCTATGTCTTGTACCACATTTAGGTTCAACTCAAGATTTATATTTATTTTATTCAATTATATCTTAACTTGAAGAAACACTAGAGATATTACAATGAGAAACAATTTTATATTCATTATCTTTATAAAATTTATTAAAAAAATATTATACAAAAATAGATTCAAAAATAAAATTATCCTTTATGTGCATTATTCTAAATAATTTATTGTTATTTATCATAAGGGAAAAATTATTTTTCTTTTTCCTTCAGTTTCAGTTCTATTAGGAATAGAAACTCTAAAAATGTTATAAAACACCATTATTCATGATAAGAAAGGTTTGGTTTCATACTCATCAACTTCATCTCATGGACAGTTATTATTTTCATTTGTTTATCGAGACTAATCCCCCATTTCTTCTATGTTTATCAAACTAACCTGAGTAGTAGTCTTCCAAAATTATTTCTAGTACATGGTATGGGGTGAATTTTGGTTAGTGTGGTTCAATAAATATTGGTGTATGTCCATAAGAGATAGGGGATGAGCTTCAAAAAAATGAAATAATAACTATTTGTGAGATGAAGCTGATGATAATGTGAGTTGTCTACAATATTTATCATTTGATGAATCCATATAATAACACCTACCATACTGGAGTAATTATTTTCTTAAATTCAATTGTACATTTACTTTATAGAATACTAAATTTATTTGAAATAATCAAATGTTGGGTTACCCTTATTATAATTATCTATAATTTTCACCATTGATAGTGAATATCTTATGTGTATTTATGTATTTATTTATTTTGAAAAAGAAATATTGTATGATCCTAATATTACAGATATTAACCGAGGTATTCATGTTGGTTGTATCAAAAATAATATAAATACGGATGTAAATAGATTATCTAGTATGAAACAAGCATGCATGTGACCCTTCTCAAATGCTTTTTTCTTGTTTTCATTGTTGTTATTTGGGAAAAAATAGTCTGGGAGATTTAAAAGAACATTTTATTTAAAAAAAAGATTAGATCTATAAATTTTTGGCTAAACATACAGAAAAATTGAATATATTAATCGATTGAGATGATATTAAGGTATATGTATCATTTTATATCGATACCAATGTAAATGATATTAGGGATCACATTGAAGAATTGAAAATAGAAATTTATGATGATCATCGTGATTGTTCAATTTTTTTGGGAAGCTAAATATATATTCTTAGAGGCCATTAAATATAGGTTATACTAAATAAACAACATTTTCAGATGTATTGATGTTTTTTAATTTGAAATATGGAAGCAGAGGGATAGACCCTATCTTTATAAAACATCTAGGTCTACGGAATGATTTCATTTTGGAGGAAAATGATCTCCCATGATGAAAAAATGAAACTAAATGAATTCAATGTTCAAATTTAATGATATAAAAAAATCAATTATTGTTTAAATTACTTCATATTATTTCGGAAGGACCATGAATTACTTATAAAATTCATTAAGTGTGTTTTGGACTGATACAAGAAAAATTAATCAATTTATTTGAATGTTGAATAGAATATTCCTATAATTCCATGTCTAGAATACTTAATTAATGTCAAGAGATTGTGATAAAATAAACATGGAATACAGATACCTGACTTTAATAAGGAATCCTACTTCTTTTAGTAGATTCTATTTAGTAGAAGATAATTGATTATGAGTATCGTGAATTTGGAAATGAGTTGAGAAATTTTTCTTTCAATATCTATAGATGGAGTCATTCCTCTAGGTGTACACATTAGTACTGAAAATATATCCCCCATCATGTTGGTAAATTATAACTTCCCACCTTGGTTATGCATGATGTGAAAATATAGATTGTTTTATCTAGTTATATAAAGACTAATGAAACCTGATAATGCAATTAATATCCATTTTTCTCCATTGATCGAAGACCTGAAATTGATATGGGATACAAGTGTTACAATGTATGGTGCTCATAGAAGTGAATAATTCACATTTATGGACATGTTGTATGGGATGATAAATTACATTCCTTCTTATGGAAATTTATCAGGGAATAGAATTAAATGAATGTTGGGTTGTCCAATTTTGGTATAATTCACACACTCAATTTGATAGAAAAATTCCTTAAAGACAATATTTCTAGGTCATAAAATTTTTTTACTATGAAGATATAATTATTTATCCTAGATGAAATCATTCAATTGGAATATCTAACAAGGTACAACACAGTCTCAATTAATTCTAACAAAATGTTTGATAAAGGAAAAGATATTTCTCTTTTTTGGTAAACCATTGTCAAAAAACCTTACAATTACTATATTGGAGAAATAGATCAATTTTCATTCAATTACAGTATTAGAATTTTTATAAATCATACATATTATTGATTTCATAAATATTTAAAAAATGGAATTTTATATTTTTACTTCAAAATTTCTAAATATTCCCATAAAAACCAAATATGGCCTCAAGGATAGGTTGAAAAATATTTACTCGAGGATAAGGGATGATTTAGCACTAGTGAAGGGAAGAGAACATACATTTCTTCATCAAGAAGCTTACACACTATCCATACATGAAAATTTTCAATTATTTCTTTTCATTAATAGTGTGTAATTTCGAAATGTGTATTCATCAAATATCAAAAATGATGTGTCGAAGAATAATTTAATGTTATACGGACTAAAATCACCCGACATTCATGTTTTGATGCAATATTTGATGCATGTTGTTGTCTATTGAATTATTCCTGAAAAATTATGGCATACATTAACCAGACTCTTCTCCTCATTCAAATACATATATATTATATTTGTATACCCGAAGAAGTTACCTACAATGAATAAGGAGGCTGTAGTCGTATTATGTGTATTAGATATTTTTGTCCAACCACCATTCTATGATATAATGGTCCAGATGATGGTTTACTAGGTCATAGAGGTTCAACCATGTGGTCCTTTCCATTATAGATGGATGTACCCACTAAAATGGTATATGAATATTTAAAAAGGGTGTTTCACCAATGGATGTTAGACAGAATATTTCATTTCATAATGATATTTTTTTAAGAAGATATTGAATTCTATTCTGATTACCAATTAGATATTGGCATCATCGATATACAAAAATCTCATCACAGTAGAAACCTTATGGTAGAAGGAAAATATAGAAGATATGTTATTAAAATTACATTGATAGATAGAGATAAAGAAAACCGTTTCATTTTAAGAAAATAGAAAATATGTTGATCAATTTGTTGAATCACACAAATAAATTCTTAGCGATTTGAATTCATCACGGGGTAAAGGATGGATATCAAATACTAAAAATCAATAATTTATAGGATGGTTCCAAGTTCATGTTTACAAGGAGTTATCTAAAAATAAAAATTCAATTTCCAAATGACATTGATGAATTTCCAAGGGACCAAATGATAATTTTAGATCTTACAATAGTATTGTAATCAATGGTTATATTTTTTATACAAAATAACATGATGAATTTACTATGATACAAACAAAAAATTAGAGTTACGCTTATGATGGAAGAGATTCACATATAAGGTTGCATGTATTAAAATCCAATATGGGAAAATATGTCATATTTGTTTCATTATCAAATAGATATATGATTTGGATTATACAAAATTCCATATGCTGATTTTCATTTGAAATTATGTTAACATTAAGAGTGAAGTGAAAGTTGATTATATGATCTTCATAAAGGTGATTTTCAATGTGGAAGGGAAAAAATATGAGATGTTCATAATGCCTTAACAAGAAGTTCATGTATTTTGGGTCTCAAATACAGGAAATAATAATTGTTCAATTATCTAACTGGTAACTAAAAAAACATTCAAGGGCTATGAAAATTCCATCAAGGATGACCCTTTCATTGTGAGAACACAGTCATCTCATGCCAATCAAAATTTATACAATGTCTTGTACGTTATAAGGGGGAAATTATGGGATTGGTATTCTTGATGGAGGATCCAAATTCATAAAACCATTAAAAAGGAAAGATAATTCAAAAATAAGGAAAAATATTTTTTAAAATATACATGTTTTTTATGATATATTATATGTTCTCAACTACAGGAACATAATCGAAATTAAAATTTTGACTACTCAGGCAAATGATATCTTTTATACATGATGATGTTACCAATATAATTGACTAATAAACTATTATGATAGAAAACCTTTGGTAATATGTAAAGGTAATGATACTATATACTTTCTTTATTTTTTCCAAAAAATATATAATAAATAAATGATTAAATTTTAATTATTCCTTATATAGTTAAATTACATTAAAACATCTCCTTCCATATTTCATGTCTTTATACACCAGAACCTACACAACATTCTCTCCCCTTAGAACCTTTTCATGCCTATAATGTTGGTATTTATCACTTTTATTCGATGTCCCTCTATTACCACTATCAGAAGTGATATGGAACTTCTTTTACACATTAGTAAAGTTAATATTGATATTTTCATAGAAACATAATTCTCCATAGAATTAATGTATTTTTTAATGTTTATTTTTAATTTATTTATTTTTAGTGTTACTCTCTTAAGAATTATTTTCTAATAAAATTGTATTATTTTATTCATGTGGGGGTAGTTTGTTGAAAGCTTCTCATGCTAATGAGAGATTGGAAATTGAGGATGCGACTTAGATTATGAAAACAATGAAATGGGACAAGAATGAATACAACCATACTAAAAAGGTTAATTCTTACCAATTATTTAATCATTTTTTATTATCATTATATATAATATCTGAAATATAGTTTCCTTATCATTTTTATCTAATATATATTTATTTGTTTTCATATATCTTTTGTGAATCCATATTTGTATTTCAATTATATTTCAAAAGGTACAATGGACAACTGAAATACTCAAAAATTATAAAACACATTTCGATTGTTTTTACACTATATGAAAACATTCTATAGGTAATTTTTTATTTATAGGAATCATCCCGACATCAATTTTATACCTGATGTTAAAGGTACGACTCAATGTATCTGTTAACATTTTAAAATTGACATTTTATTTCAAAAATAATCACTCACTAAAATAGATAAAAAACACTCCTATTATCTTGATAATTAGGAAAATGACTCTTATGTCATTTTTGACATGTCAGAATCACTCTCATTTCATACTAACACACTATGTGACCAATATGAATCAAAGTGCATGTTTTTAGATTAAAATGACATTTTAGTAAAACAGTCATGTTTCATACTAAAAACCAATAAAACACATCTAAATTGTTTTTATAATTTAGTATAATGATCCATATTTCATTTGGGACATGTAGGAATCATCTTCACCTCAATCAAATAAACGGTGTGACTAGTATGACTCAAAGTGCATCTTTTTATTTAAAGTTTACATTAATTTTAGTAAAACAGATAACTAACATATCCCAAATTGATAAAACCCATTTCAATTGTTTTGATAATTTAGGAAAACAATACATAAGTAATTTTTATTTGTATAAATCATACCCACTAATTTTGTCTCTTATCTTTTTAAAATTGACATTTTAGTCCAAAAAATTTCACTCATTGAAAACCAAATAAAATCTCTCAGATTATCTTGATAATTATAGAAAATGATTCGTAAGTAATTTTTTACATGCAGTAACAATTATCATATCAAAAATAAAATTTATGTTACTTGTATGAGTCAAATTGAGTGTTTACAATTTAAAATTCCATTTTTTTACAAAAATAAACGTTCCATACTTAAATATGAGGAAATGAATTCATATTGTTTTGATACTTCAGAAAAATCATTCATAACTCATTTTGGTTGTATAAGAATTTTAAAAACCTCAATATAATGCATTATATGACTGATATGACTATAATTACATAATTTTATTTAAATTTTAAATTAATATTATTAAAAAAGAAGATTGACATACTCAAAACAAAGAAATTGTATTCATTTTGATAAATTGTTAAAATGACCCATATGTCATTTATGTTGTATAAAAGTCAGCCTCACCTCAATATGATGTTGCATATGCCCGATTTGACTCAAAGTGATTGTTATCAGTAAAAATTTTATATTTTAGTTCAAAAACTATCACTCACTAAAAACCTATAAAACACACTCATATTACATTGATAATTATGGAAAACTAATCACAATTAATTTGTGACATGCATGAATTAGTCTCACATAAAACTAACACATGATGTGACTATTATGAAGCAAAGTTCTTGTTTTCAATTTAAAATGAAATTTTACTAAAAAAAAGAAAAGTTAGATATTCAAAATAGAAGAAATTCATTAGGATTGTTTTTATAATTTAATAAAACAATCCATAAGTCCTTTGTGATGTGTATAAATAATCATCATGTCTATCTGATAGACGGTGTGACTATTAAGACTCTAAGTGCATCTTTTTTAATTAATTAGTTTCATATCAGTTTAAAATGTTCATTAGATCACCAAAACCAAGAAAACAAGCATATATTGTTTTCTCATCATTTTATCCGGTATTAATCAATGAATTCTATTATAATTTTTATCTTATAATTATTTAATTAATTTTCACAAAGACTATTCTTGAATATGAACAATATGTGGTGTGTAATGAAATAATATACTGCAACTCAATTTGAAACACCGTGTTTCTAGTATGACATAAAGATTAGTTTTAAATTTAAACATGTGGTTTAGTTTATTTCATTATATTAGTACAAGAATAAGAATTGTTTTTGTTATATTGATGAGTTTTTTACTCAAAAAGTGGTAGTTTTTTCATAAATAGAATGAGTTGGAATCATTAGAAATGGGAAAAAGAACATTGTTGTTTTTTGAATGTATGTAATAATTTTTAATTTCCCACATATTTATATAAACTAATTTTTGAAATATATATAACATGGTGTTTTTTCATTATAATTTCATATTAAAATTTATTTTACATAAATTAATTAGTGGTTCTTGATTTTGATTCTTCATGATGTTGTTTCTAGTGTTTCAGTGTGCGGATACAAGACACTACATTGGTGTTACAGTGGGATGTTACAACACACTACATTATGCCCCTTCATAATCTCATTTCCATTCATGATAAAAGTACTAGTATTTTAATCATGTTCCAGTATTCAATGCTTCACTTGGGCTGATAGAGGCCATTTTTATCACTTTTAATGGAATGTTTTGTAGTAATACATGATATATTAAAAATTTTAAGATCACTACGCTTGTTAAGATTGTTGAATATCGTCTCGAACTTCCTTATCACAACAAAGGTATGCACAAAATATTTCGTGTTTATTAACACTAATGGTACATGCTTGATCTTATGTATATCGTCAACTATGAATATTTTGACCAAGGTCCTAATGAATCAAGCATGGTGGGCCTGGTTCAGATTGTATATTCAAACACAAAAGTCCTTAGAGTGAAGATGATATAGTTAACCTTAATTAAACATCATCATGGATATATCCATGATGAGACCTTGGAGTGGGAGGCTGATGTTCGATCTCAATCACCTGAGTTGTTAGACAAAAACCTTTGAAGGTACTTGTTGGGAATGAGAACCCATTAAAGATAGATAATTTTAATATCCTCACTTTATTTTGGTGTCAGGTATAATTTGAGTTATAAATTTATTATTTATCTTTTTTTCTCTTTGATATCTAATATAAATGATGGGTTTTCATCATAAAAAGAGTCTAGGAATAATGGTATAGATTTTTAGGAGGAGACATGTCTATTTGGAGGTTGAAAAGTACCATCAACTAGCTGGAAGACTCCACTAGCTTGCTTGTGTTGTTTATGTAATTCTAAAGGTAAATGTATACCCACCTAGCTAACTGATGGGGTGAGACCAGTTGTTCAGTGTTTATAGATGAACCCAAGTGGTTTTATGAGGAAACAAAATCAATTCAGTGGAATATCACCATAAATTAACTGGTTCCACTAATTTTCCGTTGATAACCCCTGTGGGGATGGTTTTCTTATTCCGAGGGTGAAATTAATATTCCATGTGAGTTTTGAATGCTACTCATTTATAAAAAACTTTATTGTCCAATTCCAAAATGAAAGTCCCAATTCATAATTTTAGATATCCCATATTGATTCTTGGCCACTCCCATACTTATTCCCATGAATCTTCATGATTTGTCTGATCTTGTGATTCTCAAATGGTGAGTTTTTCTTGTATCCATTACAAGTTATTCATCTTTCATGAGTATTGGACATGTATATACTATGGATCTATGTTTTCTACTGTGACCATATAAAACTTTCTACCATTATTTATATATTATTAGTGGATATATCATATTGAAAATGTATCTTAATCAAATCAAGATCTTCCATCAACAATGTAATTTCTATGAGTTTTTATTTATTACTTTTCTTCCTAGACGTCTTCTTGATAATGGATAAATGATATAACCATGATGCTTTTACGATTACTTTGATGATTGGTTGAGGATTCAATATAAGGACTCGTCCTTTATATATTATATAATCTTTAGTTTTATTTCAAGTATTCACTCTCTTAAATTTTATAGATATTTATGGTTTAATGTTTTTATATAATAATGGCATCACCTTTATATAAATAAATATTACATCACGAGAAGGAAACATTCAATTAGTATCTATTATTCCCATAATAAAAAACTTTTAAGATATAAAAATTTCTTTTTTATGTAATATAATCAAAAACTTTATCTTGGAAACATAATTATCTCGAATCATCATTAAAATCGCTATCAAAAAAATTTAAATCCATGGATTAGAACAAAACTCTCACCATAGAAGATAAAAAATTAACACATTAGTATATTTTAAAACCATGATACCATAAAATGGAGATTTTTTTAACATAATAAACTTTTAGATAAAATAATAATTCAATTAAATAAGATATCATCTTTATTAACCAATGTTTTTCACAAAAAAGTTATAATAAAACATAACAGAACAATAATAGTCATTATTATTTCTTAAAAAGCTAGAAAAACCCGTCATAAAATGTTTTCATAACAACATACCTTTTACACTTATAGGGGATACCATTTTCTTTAAATAAAGCATCATACCTAATAAAATAGAAATATTTCCAAGAAAACTCATAACCAAGAATATAACTTATAATATTTTTCTCTGATATATCATCATTATATCAATATTACCATCAATATTACTAGTGTAATAACCAATATGGTTGACTTCAACCAAGATTTTATAGATAATATAATGATTACCATGTGCATTAGAGATTTGTCTCAAAAATCATCAAGAGATATATCAACATCACCAATCGTAATAAGTTGTATTGGGATCACCCATAATAATATACAATTTCCATGGACCATAGCACACATGAATCACATAAAATGTTTCATTTCAATCTTCAAACTCATAAAAATATATATTTAACACATAATCTATACATTTTTTAAATATTTATATATCTAATTTAATACTGAATTTCAAAAATTAAGTTCCCATAACTAATGGAAAGAGTAATTTATTTTAATAAAATGCGAAATATTTTAAAGGAATCATAACATCATATAATGGTTATGCTGGTAGGAAAATGTATGGATGTTGCATACTTTAAAATAGAACATTACTTTTTTACTTTTTTAAAGAAACTAAATACATAATATATTACATTTTAAACCAAAAAAAGTAAAGTTAAAATAGAAACATATTTTCCTTTCTATTTCATTTATATTCAAATAAATATATCCATAATATAACATTAAAAATATATATATTGAATAAAATATTTAGAGAATATATCATTAAAACATTTATAATGAGGTTTTATGTCAAAGTATTCATTACCTTGAGTTTTACTAACCACATACATATGTATCATCATGGATAATAAAATGATGTTAATTATTTATTTTCATAAAAACCATTATCTATTTTATTTTTCATTTTTTTTTACTGTGTTACAATCAATTAATTAATCAATGATGTTCACGTCTGATGTTTTTATGATATCCAAATCACATGTCCAAAATGACATTGGTAAGTTAATTATTGTCAAAGGGTTAATTATTCCATCATCTCCATAATGATAATAATTAAATAATTAATATTTATCTATATTTTAGTTATACATTTAAAACAAACAATTAAATTTCATTATGAAAAATTAATTATGTTACAATCATGGAGAAGGTAGTTCGTATGTATGATTGAGTAACATTTCCATTTTTCAACGACCATGATAGAAATAATTTAGGTATTATTTTATCATTACATAATTATAATTATATATTAAATATCATGTTATCTCTAAAACAAATTTCTATAAATCATCCATATGATTTGGTGTTGAAAAATGAATCACCTCGCATCATGGAGGTAGTAGTCCACACGTATGAAGGAATGGCGTTATAATTTCACAATGGATGGAAATCTAATTAAAGAGATAACTTATTATATTTTAATAATTATAAATATTTCATGAATATAATATATATAAATCCAATCCATCATTATAACCTGCTATGAGAGGTGGTTATGGAATCATATTACACTGATTCACAAGGCCCATGTTCACTGTACACGCGTAAGATGGTTGTGTTTCCCATTTAATGTAAGAGGAGAAAAATATTGATTATTTTATGAAAATAATAAAAAAATTATTTTTATGATATTTATGGTATTTTTTCATAATGTTTGAAGAATATTTTAAGCATGAAGAAGAATAAATAAAATGAAAATGCTAGGTTAAGAATTATACATCTTGTTTGGACAACCTCTTTAGGTTTATTTTTAAATCATTGCTAGGATATATTTTGAAATAAAAAATGGACACTATGAAATGAGTAATTATGTAATAAAGATATTTATTAAGGTCTTGGTAGAGTTATAGTTCTAAAAAAGTTTTATGAGGATAGAATATTAGGATCACTATTATCTGTGAGATAAGGGACACTCTTGGAATTCTGTAATGTTTTATAATTAATATAAATTAATTTTTGTAGGAAAATAGATCCTAACTGATATATTTATAATATATGATTATTATGGTTATAAAAACTAAACAAATAAAATTTTGATAATTTTTGTTAATGTTTTCACCCTTATCATTTTGTTTTGACCCACTGTTAACACATTTGACAATTACCTTGATATCAAAATTTTTAACTCTTTTGGTGTCAATCCGATTATTATAAAAGGATAATTAATAATTAAAAGGGACATGGTTGATATTTAATACCATATAACATAAAGTTAGATAAAATATAGGATTTTTGTAATTCCCTGACCCTAGATTCCTAGAGTCGGTGCATTATTTTAATACATTGGCATAATTACAAGTAATCAGGTCCTGAAAGACCGATCAGTTTAGCAGTCTGGGAAAATAGATTACATACATGAATGTTACATTAAACTTTCCAACATACAACAAAAACTAATAATCCGTTGAGAATTCCATTGTTCCTTTAGCTTAACCTTTCATCTCAAACATAAAACACTTATTGGGATCCTACGAAAATAAAACATAAGAAAGGTGTGAGCTCAGAAGCTCAGTAAGGGTAAATAATTTAGCAGAAGCTATAAAAATTTAAGGAAAGATGTTTAATAAAAACAATAGTCTTTCAAACATAAACTTGAACATAATATCGAAATAATAAATCAAACAATACCATATAAACATGGGAATGGATATTCTACTATTCGAATAATCACTTTTAATTACTAATTTCGTAATGAGGGAATGTATAGTACCAGACTTTAATTTTTTTTGTCAAGGCCTTGTTCCATGACCTAGGGGAAAACTGTAACCGGACTCCAACTCAGAGAGCCTCTGTTACCAGACTCCAACCCAGAGAGCCTCTCTAACCAGACTCCAACCCGGAGAACCTCTGTTAACAAAATCCAACCTGGAGTGTCTGTTGCAACCGAACCCCACCCCAGAGGGCTTACATTTACGAGTCCCCAACCCGGAACATACTAGTCCAATAAATTCATCTTAAGAAAAGGTTGAAATATAACATAAACATTCATATTAAAACAAGAATATGAAATGTCAATACTTTAACCATAAACCATGAATGGAATAAAAATAAATCATCCATAGTCAAACATATCAAAAAACCTTAAGTACAATATAGGAGATTTTTATCATATTAAATCAACTTAAAACGAGTGTAAAATTTATCAAAGGACGTTGACATAGATTAAATAAAAACTATTTGAGAGAAAAACCGCTTTCTATTTTGAAATAATTTAAGAGTCACATAATTATAAAGAAAAAATTTATTTTTAAAATACTCATATAAGATTTTAAGGGATGATTCAATGATGTTATAATGTCATAAAATAGCTGCACCCACGTATAAGTTAAAAAAACATTCTTACCTTAATTTTGTCGAAAAGGTCATAAAATACCTTGTCTGGAAAACAACGGAATGATTTATTTACAAAAATCTTATAAAAATTAAAACAAGGGTTTAAATTACTTTATTCCATAGTCTAGTAAAACAATTTTGGAATAAATTTTTTAGAAACATGGATTTGGATGATAAAGAGGTCCAAGAAGATACTTATGTAAAAAAAACCTCGGATAATAAAGGGATTGTGAAATTAACCCTTACCAATTTGATAACATTCAAAACATACACCCCATGAAAGACGTATCATACAATGAAGATGTTAATACACATAAATTAAAGTGTATTACACAAATAATACAATTATGGGAAATACATAAACCACACAAAAGGAAACAGTCGCAATATAGCATGAATCTCATGTGAATCAAGAGTGAGATGAAAACCCTTTACCTTGTTATTTTCCTTGGTAGAGGGTTTGTTAACCTCCTGTATAATGGTGAAATAATTGTTATTAAATTATACAATACCATATACATTAATATGATAGCATATATTACCTTCTAATATTGGTTTGTTAATGATATTTTAGTAGTAACATCGTTTCAGGTGTTAACTGATTCGATTTCCCATATATGATTTGTTACATAAGTACTATTTTTTGTGGATATGATGTATCTTATTAATATTCAGAATGATATTAAGTCTTTAAACATTATTTTCAATCATAAAATGAAAATTAGTCTTGAATAGATACGACGGGGAATGATTCTCATCGTGTTCGTGGAGACAGTAATCCGTACGTACTCATGAGAGACAATATCATTATTTTGATATTAAAATAATATATAATTGAATATTATATCATATATACAGAATAATTATATTGTTATATTTATTATTTACATCAATTATACATTATTATTATACCCATCCAAATAATAATGTATTGAATAACAATTACCCCATGACATGGAGATGATAAGCCGTATGTACACACATATGGTGACATGTCATTCAAAGGATGGATAGAATAATTAATATGGTTTTAACATATTTATAATAACATGAAATTATATAGAATATACTAGAGTTGTTATTATATAATGTAAACACAAATAATGAGAAAATGGAAGAAGACAGGAACTTGAAATAGGTGATGAATTATATACCTCTTCTTCGGGTTCTTCCTTTTGATTTGATCAAAAGGGCTCCATAGGATGGGTTTATGACAAATTAAAGGCCACTAGGATGAAGGTAGGATAGTTGAGAGGACATTTGGGCAGGGTTTGGCTGAGAGAATTGGATTTGAAGATGTGAATTAGAGAGAAGGGGAACAACCCTTTTATAAGAGGGGTCAGGGTCACCTTAGGAGAAGATTGAAGTAGTTTTTTATAATAAAATCATATTAGGTTTCTAATGGATCCAAAATGAATTTTTTAAAGGCTAATGTAAGGATAGGACTAAAACCTATAAACCAATAGTTTTATACTGATTTGGGTCACTATATTAACCATATCATTTAGATTTAACTCTTAGTTAAATAGTTTGACATTTTCCATGTCTCTTTGTACTGTTATATTATATGGTTAATAAACATAATATAAACTTCCAAGAGAACCTCATGTGGTTCAATAATGACATATATAATATTATTTAAGACCTTTTTCCAAAATTTATATTATTAGGAATATAATATCAGTTAATAATGTAATATTTGTTTTAAAAACTCTTTTATGTCAATTTTGACACTATTTGATTTTTTTTTGCTAAATTGCTAACAACATTATTACATAGAAAAAAATTCATTTAATGTGTCCTAAGAAGTTACGTTAACCTATAAAATATGTTTATAGAATCAAAAAATTCAAATTGTATTTATTTTAACATCTATAATACCATTAATGAAAATACTACATCATTGTGTCATAAATAAAATTAATTATTCAATTATAAAAATTATAAATAAAATACCATTATGTAGGAAATAGTTTTATCTTTCTAATGAATATTTATAGTCTAAGAGATAACATATATAAACCTTTGTAAAAATTGTTTTACTAAAAGATATATGCTTATTTCTTTTTTGTATTTCCTTTAACTTTATCAATATAAAGTGTCATTATCACTTAAAAGTTGCTCCATGTGGTCCCCAAATAGACCAAAGGATCCCCATTGTCGGACATGTATCAACCAATAGGGTTATTATGACAACCGTGATATTTTATTACACAATTAAACATAATTTATTACATAAACATCACTTGATACAACATTGATGATCGAGAGGTCTAGTGTCTTTGGGGATTAAGATCATTAAATAAAAACTTAAAACATGAAATACAACATCTTTATTGAAAACTTAATTTACAAGACCACCAAATTCCATCGTACTTAGCATTGCATGGGATAACCTGAGGACATGCATAAGAAAATAGTGAGTTATAAATCCCAGTAAGGGAATAAACATGGAGTAACATGAAGAATACAATACATTTTAGAAAATAGGAATATCAATAGATCACAATAGAAGAATAAACATAATGGCATGATAAATCTTGATAATCATAACATAGAAATGTGGCAACAACACTTAACATGGAATTAGCATGAGCCAAGGCTCATTGCACTTGGAGCATGAGTAAATATTCATTGCATATGAAGCACGAGTAAAACCTTGTTGCACTTGAATTAGCATGAGTAAACACCCATTTCAAATGACATATCATGATACAATACTTTACCCAATGCATTGGAGTGCTATAAGGGCACACCCTTCTTAAACATTTCATTTCATGCATAAGTGTGCCACATGGTTCATATAACAATGATTCATAAAAAATAATCATTTATTACATGATAAAGGAATGTGCAATTAATACATGAAACATTATAATCAATAATTAAATGTACATAAAGGTGAATACCCTTTATAGATAAATGGGAATGGTATTCACTACACAATGACATTGGCTTTGAAAATTGGTGCAATTTCACCAGTGTACTAGCATGACGTAAGAATTCATAAAAATGGTTGATGAGAGATAAAGGGGTGTCTCATAATATTTACATGAAATGGAATGTAAGGGGTTCATATAGATACATGTAGCAACAATATTAATGGAATTTAGATTCATGATACAAAATAATGGTTTTAATGTAAATGAGGATAGAGAAATTACTTTCGGAATTTCATCATAGTAACGAGTGTACATGGGAGGCATTTAATGAGAGAGAAATGGGTCTCCCGTCATTCGAAAATAAAGAGGGACATATTTGAATGTGTGAAACCATACCCCAACATTTATAATTGAAATTAAAAGGGAATAACAATTTAAAAAATATTGGACAAAAAAATGAGAAAGGAAGAAAAACACTTGCATGGAAGTGTGCTTCCAAAGGCTTGAGAGAGGCTTGAGAAAGGCTTCTTGGGAGCTTGGGGAACCTTGGAAGGATTATAGAGAAAGGAGGGTAGAGGTTGGATGAACTTAAAAGTCTTTGAGTGAGGAGGAACTGGGAGCTTGGGAGGGGTTATATAGGTAAGGTGAGGGAATGCTTTATTATTTAGGTTGGGACACCTCACATTAAAGTAATCCAAACCACAAACAAGAATATATTTTTTGCCCATGGTTTTTGGAAAAGGGAATTGGAAAAAAATAGTTTATATAGGAAAAGTTAAAACTTCTTAAAATAATGGGTTTGCTTATGTGGAGGTGTGTCACACTCCCAAGGAAAACAATTTAAAAAGACAGGATTTTTAATAAGTCTTGAATGGTCCATTAATTCTTTGAAAAATAAGTCAAAAAAAACCAAATTCACATTTTTTAATGGTAAAACATATATTGGCCGAATATAAATCTTATAGTATTTTATTACATCACTTTTGGGTCATTATGATGTCATAAAATAGATTATATATATAAACGGTATTTAATTTTTACCCAAACATTGACTGTCTCAGAAAATTATGAAAAATTCACCGTTAGAAATTTTTGACGTCCTGATTCCCGAAATAGTATTTTTTTTTATCTAACTAATTTTTTAAATATGTTAATTTTTACTTTTAAAATAAAACCCAACATTTATCGAAAATTCATGAGTTTTGACAAAAATGGATTTCAAACATTAATAAAAATTACGATTGCATTCATAAAATTATAAAATCATATATATATATATATAATAAAAATTAATTTAATGATAATAATGATATTTTATTAAAATATTATTTAATTCAAAAATCTATTAATTCATCAAAATGGATTTCTTTGTATAATATTAACTAAAAATACAATTTGTGCTTCAAAACCCACCTACAAGGTATCAATAATAAAATGAAAGTATATTCATTATTATATACAAAAATAATATACATGACCATAGTGATAATGTCTTATTACTAACCCCTTATATCACCCACATAATACCAAAGAGTAAAGTGTGTGATGGTGGCAGACTCTTGGGGTGGCTCGAATAACATTGCTCGGGTGGTAATCTCTATCAACTTCCATTTATCTTTTATTTGGTTTAGCTCGAGCTTAACATATTCATGCTTGGCCTGGGCTTGGTCAAGATCAAATCCCAAAGATTCCACCTCCTTTCCGAGCATTGACAGATGGGCTTCGAATGGGGTATATCTACTGGATGAGGCCATCGCTTCCTTTGTCTGAGTAAATTGGATTTGTTAAAGCCCTATATTTATACTAATGATGTGATCATTGTTCAATGTCTATATTAGCAACAGACATAATTCTTGACAATATTTTAAAATCCAAAAACATAAAACCAAAGAAGTTGACATTTTATATAATCATTTTACATAAAGAGACATTTAATTATATCAAGAGGGATTTCCATTTATGAAAGTTTGGGTTATTTCAATCTTCCCCTCTTAAAAAATTTGGCCCTCGAAATTTTCTTTTCCCACACTAAAACAGATGTGGGTAACTCTACTTCATCAATTCATTCGATTCCCACGTTGCTTCTTCCAACTTTTGGTTTCTCCACAACACCTTGATGAGGGTTATTATCTTATTTTGTAGAACTTTTTCTCTACAATCTATGATCTTCACTAGTTTCTCCTAATAAGAGAGATCATCTTCTAACTCTACCACCTCTAAAGATATTACATGTGAAGGGTTCATTATGTACTTCCTTAAGATGGATACATGAAATACGTCATGTACATTTTCCAGGGTAGGTGTAAGTGATAGTCGATAGGCCACAACCCCAACATGATCAAGAATCTCAAAGGGGCCGATTTACCTTGGACATAACTTCCCTTTCTTTCCAAACCTCATGACCTTCTTCCACAGAGATATGGGCATAAATACCATGTCTCTAAATTTATTCTCAAGGTCTATTCGAAGGTTATATGCATAGCTATTTTGTCAACTATGGGTGGACTTGATATGCTGTTGAATGGTTTTCACATTCTCCACCATTTCTTCGACCATTTCTAGTCCAAGAAACTTATGCTCAATGACCTCATCCCAACATGTCGGTGTTCTACATCTTTTCCCATAAAGGGATTCATATGGTGAAATCTGGATGCTCGAGTGGAAACTGTTATTATAATAGAACTAAACCAGAAGAAGATAATGATCCCATCCCCCATTTATTTCCATTGACCATGCTCTCAAAATGTCCCCATGTGTTTGGATAGTCAGCTCATATTGGCCATCAGTCTGAGGATGATAGGCTATACTAAAGATCAGTTCAGTATTCAGATCATGTTAAAGACTCTTCCAAAACATAGAGGTGAATATTGAATCTCGATCAGACACAATAGATAGTGGTACTCCATGTAGCCTTACCACTTCCCTGATATATATCTGTGCCAGTTGATCCAATGATAAATACTCTTGAATAGAAACGAGGTGTCCAGCCTTTATAAGACGATCCAAAACAACCCAGATTCCATTGTTTCCATCGAATGTATTCGAAAGCTCAGTGACAAAGTCTATGGTGATGTTCTCCAATTTCCAATCTGGTAAGGGAAATGGTTGCATCATCCCCATAGACTTCTACCTCTTATCCTTCACTTTCTGAAACACCAAGAACCTTTAGGTATATTCATCGATCTCCTTCTTCATATTATCCCACCAATAATGCTCTCAGATATCTTGATATATCTTTGTGTTTCCTGGGTGAATAGAGAAATTCAACCTATGTGTATTATCCAAATATTCCTTCTTCAGCTTTGGACTTGATGGAACACATAGTCTTTTCCCAAATCTCACACTTCCTTCTTAATTAACATTAAACTCCGAGGATTTCCCTTTTCTAATAGCTTCCACTTTTCCCTAAATTCCCACATAATCCTTTTGAGCATCCTAAAACATTTCCAAAAGTGACTCCTGGGAAATCATTTGTGAAAGGATTGATGATGTTCCCTTATTTAAGATTCACATTTCCATCATCATCAAATCTAAGAAGATTGGATCCTTTTCAATTCTCATTAATGATGAAATCGCAGGGTCCTTTCTACTTAGGGCATATGATACCTTGTTTGCTTTCCCAGGGCGATAATGGATTTCGATGTTATAGTCTTTGGTCAGCTCTAACCATTTTCGTTGGCGCATGTTCAACACTTTTTGTGTGAATATATACTTGAGGCTTTTTTGGTCCGTATATATTTCACACTTCTCCCCAAAGAGATAATTCCGCCAAATTTTGAAAGACAAGATCACTGCAGCCAAATCGAGGTCATGTGTTGGATAGTATTGTTCATGAACATTCAATTACCTTGAAGCATAGACAATGAATTTGTCATTTTTCATCAACACACATCCAAGGCCCTTATTCAAATCATCGCTGAATACCACAAAAATTTCTCCACTTGTTGTAAAGTGATCACATGCACAGTGATAGGCCTCCTTTTCAACTCATTGAATCTTTCTTCGCATTCATAACTACAAGAAAACTTTAATCCCTTTTTAGTTATCATGGTAAGAGGGTTGGAAAATAGTGATAAATTTCTCACAAATCATCGATAATATCCAACTAACCCCTAGAATCTATAGATATCCGTTATTGATGTTGGCCTCGACCATCCCTCAATTGCATTGGTTTAGAGGGATCCACAGATATCCCACTGCTTGTGATGATATGGCCCATAAATGAGACCTCCTTCAACCAGAACTCACACTTGATGTAATTTTCATAGATATTCTCCTTCTGCATGGTCTCTAGTACAGTTCTTAGATTCTCCTCATGATCCTCCTTGGTTTTGGAGTATGTCAGAATACCATCTCTAAAGACTACAAAAAATTGCTCGAGGTAATCCCTAAATAATCTATTCATTAATTCCATTAATATTGCTGGAGAATTATTGAGTCTGATATGCATTACTATGAATTCATAGTGTATTTATCTTGTACGAAAAGCAGTCTTGGGGATATCTTTCTTCTTCACCCTTACTTGAAAATATCCCGACCGCAAATCCATGTAGGAGTAGTATTGTTCTCTACATAGTTGATCGGACAAGTCATCAGTTCGTGGGAGAGGATACTTTTTCTTTGTCGTGATTTTTTTGAGCTCACAATAATCAATGAAAATGTGCATTGACCCACCCTTCTTCTTAACGAATAGGATTAGTGCACCCCATGGTGAAGCACTTGAGCATATAAACCCTTTATCCAGATTCTCTTGTAGTTGTTTCTTCAGATCCTCAAGATCCTCAATAGCCATTCTATATTGAGTCTTGGAAATTGGTAACGCCCCAGGTATAAGATAAATTGATAATTCAACATCTTATCTAAGAGGAAGATCAAAAAATTTCTCAGGAAACACTTCAGCGAATTCCCTCACAATAGGAATGTCTTCTAGGATGGTTGCCTCCTTAGACTCAATCATCTGAGCCAGATACGCGTGATCATAGGGTAGTAATATACATGCTTGAGATGATGGAGCTAAAGAAGATTCATCTTCCTCCTTGAACTTGTAAAGAATCGGGTGTCAATTCTCTACATGGAGAGTTATTTCCCTCTCACAACAATTTATGTTGACTGTATATAAGGAAATCCAATTCATGCCAAGAATTGCATCAAATTCCACCAGAGGGAGTATAACGTGGTTCGTTGGGAAGTTCAATACACAGATTAAGGGGAGGAGTTATATTTATGGGATGCAATGATTACCCCATTTTCCATCCTCACCGACATCTTCACTTCTAGGATTTGTGGTGGTAATGGGATTGTTCTACTAAACATTCAAGATATAAAAGAATGTGTAGAACCTGAATCAAAACATATGTTTTCTATTATTGAATGAATAACTAGAATACTTATCACCACATCATTGTTGAGGTTTACTTCGTTAGTAGTGATGGAAAAAGCTTACTTTTTCTACCTTGGAGGATGTTGGTTGCCTCTGAAAACCCTTGGCTTAGGGGATTGATTTGAAAGATGCCCTGGTTCTTTTTAGTTGTAGTAGTGAACCATGCGTTGAGGTTCGAATAGAGCATTTATATTCTTTGTCATAGCCATGGGTATTTCTTGTTGATAGTTAATATCCAGGTTACCTTCTCTTCCACACCTAAAGAATTTCCTCATCCCCTTCAGGAAATTACCGGGGTGCTTCTTTCCGCAACATTGACAAGTGGGGTGCTATATCTTCTTTGCACCGTTGGATTTATCCATCGGGATGCTAGAATTGATGTCCACCTTAGGATTATTATCCCCATGATACCCCTAAAATTATATGATCTCCATTATGACATTGAGGGCACATCGGGCAATATCCTCATAGCTGACAAAGTCATGGATCGCCAGTTCTTTCCGCAAGCTAGGTTTCAGCTCACCAAAGAAGCGGTCAACTTTACATTTGGGGGTAACGACAAAGCCAGAAGCGCATCGTGCAAGCCTTGAGAATTTTTCCTCGTATGCTCCAACATATTCATCATCTTTTTTCTTGAGGGAAAGGAATTCCCTTTCCATCTTAAGACAAAGGGTGCGCGGAAAATATTTATCGAAATATATCTTCCGGAAATCCTTCCATTCCAACACCTCGATCTCCTCCTCAGTCTTTGTATTTTTTATCAATGTCACCATTGATCAGCTTTACCACCCATATGATAAGTAGCAAGGAAAACCTTATCTTCTTTAGAACAGTGATTAATGGATAAGATCTTTTCAATGGAGTTGATCTATTGTTTAGCGATTGAGGGATCAGATGATCCATTAAAAGCAGGTGGCCTTTTTCTCACGAATCTCTTGACATCGACTTGTCCTTTCTTAGAGGGGGGGGGGTCGAATGTTCTGCTTGACCCATGTTTATATTCAAATCTTGTGTTAGATGAGAGTGAAGCATGACAACGTTCACGATTCCCACTCCCATTGGATTGGGAATCTCATTACTGCAGGTATCACATAGATCTTCACATCGGTTGTTAGCCTGAGTCCTCCTATTACCAGCCATTGGCTGTAATAAAAGGAAAGTTAGGGTTAACACATAAAGGGTAATCCAAGGAGAAAACTAACCACATATAAATAAATTTTGTTTCCCTTACATATGAATCTATTGGATTCAGTCTATGTTATCCATTATCTAATTTCTAACAATATTCTTTGGGCATTTTTTAGTCCCTTAATAAGGGTTCATACTAAGATTTCGAATTTTCCAAAGCATATCCTTCGGGAGTGTCGTATCCAAGAGTGCAGAAAGGTCCATTTTCGTGCACCATTTCCCATTCAATTCTAGGTCAAAGTGTTTTTTTTCAAGTTTTACCCCTAGGATACATCTGTGCCAGAGCCGCCTCTACCTACTCGTATCCAGATAGGGATGTATTTGATAAACCACTTACTCAATACTCACCAAAATGAAAGGACTTTTTTATTATACATAGTCTTGTCTATAAGGCTTCACTAGGGTTTTTTAATCCTAATCCCAAAAACAACTAATCCAATCCTTTGATACCAACTATGACAACCCTGATATTTTATTATATAATTAAACATAATTTATTACATAAACATCACTTGATACATCATAGAAGATCATTAGGTCTACTGTCGTTGGGGCTTTGGATCATTACATAACATCTTAAAACATGAAATACAACATCTTTATTGAAAACATATTTTACATGACCACTACATTCTCTCGTACATAGAATTGCATTGGATAACCCAAGGACTTGCATAAGAAAAGGGTGAGATATAAAGCCCAGTAAGGGAATAAACATGGAGTAACATGAAGAATAAAATACATGTTAGAAAATTGGAATATCATTAGAGAAAAATATAATCATAATCATAATTTCATGATAAATCATGATAATCATAACATGGAACTGTGGAAACAACACTTAACATGGAATTAGCATGAGCCAATGCTCATTGCACATGGAGCATTAGTAAACCCTCATTGCACATGAAGAGTGAGTAAAACCTCATTGTACTTGAATTAGCATGAGTAAACACCCATTTAACATGAAATATCATGATACTATACTTTAACCAATGCAATGAAGCACTATAAGGGCGCACCCTTCATAAACATTTCATTTCATGCATAAGTGTGCCACATGGATCATATAACATGGATTCATAAAACATAATCATTTTTTCCATGCTCAACGAATGTGGTATTCCTACATGAAACATTATAATCAATATTTAAATGTGCATAAAGGTTAATACCATTGATAGAGAAATGGGCATGGTATTCACTACACAATGACATTGGCATGGAAAATCAGTGCAATTTTAGCAGCGTAATGGCGTGACGTACGAATTCATAAAAATGGTTGATTAGAGAGAAATGGGTGTATCATCATATTTACATGAAATGGATAGTAATTAAGTCATATAGATACATTTTCCAACAATTTTAATGTAATTTAGATTCATGATACAAAAGAATTGCTTGAATGTAAATGACGAGAGAGAAATTCTTTTCGGAATTTCGGCATAGTAACGGGTGTATATAGGATGCATTTAATGAGAGAGAAAGGGGTCTCTCATAATTAAAACATAAAGTGGGATGTATGGTGGAGGTTTGAAACCATAACCAAACATTTATAATTGAAATTAAAAGGGCATAAAAATTTAACGAATATTGGCCAAAAAAATGAGAAAGGAAGAAATACCCTTACTTGGAAGTGTTATTATAAAGGCTTGAGAGAGGCTTGAGAGAGGCTTATTGGGAGCTTTGAGAACCTTGGGAGGATTTTATAGAGAGTAGGAAAAAGGTCAGATGAACTCCAAAGGCTTTGAGTGAGGAGGAAGTGGGATCTTTGGTGGGTTTATATAGGAAAGGTGAGGGAATTCTTTATTATTTAAGTTGTGGACACATCAAATTATACTAATCCAAACCAAAAAACAGCCCATGGTTTTTGGAAAAGTGAGGTAGAAAACAATATTTTATAAGGCCAAAGTCTGAATGTCTTAAAATAATGTGGTTTCTTATGTGAAGGTGAGTCACACTCCCAAGGAAAACAATTTTAAAACACAAGATGTTTAATAAGTTTTGAAGGCTCCATTAATGGTTTGTAAAATAAGTCAAAAAACCCAAAATTGAATTATTTTAATTGTAAAAAATATATTAGCCGAATATACAGCTTATAGTATTTTATTACATAACTATTGGGTCATTATGATGTTATACAACACATTATATATTTAAACGGTATTTAACTTTTACCCAAACATTGAATGTCTCAAAAAATAATGAAAAATTCATCGTTGAATAATTTCGACGACCTAATTCCATAAATAATATTTATTTTATCTAAATAATTTTATATATATGTTAATTTTCACTTTTTCAACCTAAACTGACATTTATAAAAAATTCATGGGTTTTTGACAAAAAATGGATTTCAAACCTTAATAAAAATTATGATTGCATTCATAAAATTAAAAAATAATTTATATATATTAAAAATTAATTTAATGATAATAATAATATTTTATTAAAATATTATTTAATTCAAAAATCAATTAATTCATCAAAATAGATTTGATAGTTGAATATTAACTAAAAATACTAACTGTCCTTAAAAACCCATCTAAAAGGTATCAATAATAAAATGAAAGTATATTAATTATTATATATAAAAATAATGTACATGTTCATAGTGATAATGTCTTGTTACATAACCACATATAACACCTGCATTAGACCAGAGAGTAAGGTGTGCAATGGTGACCAACTCTTGGGGTGGCTCGGATAATATTGCTCAGGTGGTAATCTCTATCAAAATTCATTTATCTTGTAGGAGGTTCCTCTCGAGCTTAACATATTGAAGCTCATCTTGGACTTGGTCAAGATCGAAGCCCAAAGATGCAACCTCCTTTCAGAACTCTGAAAAATGGGCTTCGTATCAGGCAGGTCTACAGGATGTGGCCATTGCTTTGTTTTTCTATGTAAATTGGATTTTTTAAGTCCCTATATTTAAAATAATCATGTGAACACTGTTTAATGGCTATATTAGTAACAGTCACAATTCTTAACATTATTTTAAAATCCAAAAACATAAAACCAACGAAGTTGGAATTTTATTTAAACATTTTACATAAAGTGTCATTTAATTAGATCAAGAGGGATTTCCATTAATGAAAGTTTTGGTCATTATAGTTAGAACACGTGTTAGGGAAATTTAATATTATTATAATATTATTTTTATCCTTATTTACAAGATTTAACCTTTAACCACGCTGAATAGAATATTTACCGAAGTAATTATTCAAAATTTCTAAGAATAAAAGTTACCTATTACACAATTTGGGCATCCTGATTCTAAATATGGAATATATTTTTCTAAATTAAAAACCTAGAAGTTGCAGAAATTAATTTAAAATTAATTCCCATTGTCAAAAAAAAGCGTGTTTTTAAGAAATAATAACTATAAAAAAATTGACACTTGCTTATGTCCAGTTTAAATGGGAAATTATGTCCAATGACCAAAATTGGATTAAATAGTAAAAATATAATCTATTTCTACTTCAAAATCATTAAAATTTATAATTTTACACTATAAATTATTTTGATGAAAAAAGTTGTTTTCAGTTAAAATATAGTATTTTTTACTATTCACCCAAGTATGAAAGTTATCAGAAAAACCCCAAAATAATTTTGAAACTAAATTATTATGTATCTATTATAATGAAGAAGTTTATTTTTCCAAATTGAATATATAAAACTTTCAAATATTGTATTTAATAAGGGTCCTCCATTAAAAGGCGGTAAAATTTCATTTTTTGGAAAAATACTTCCTTAATTTGAAAAAAAATAAATTTTTCCTTACATTATGTCTAAGAAACTCAAAATATGGAATATAAAATTATAAGGATTGTATAAAGTCCAAAATTTAGTTAATATTATTCATAACCGCTTTTGAACAGCTAGTTTAGTATTTCCTAGTGTGCTTGAACTCAATGTTGCATGTAGTGCAAGTTATTTAATTACTTTGAGGAAATAACATACTATGAAATCTTGGGGTGTTACATTCATCCCATATTAAATAAATTGGATCCTCAAAATTTTAAATTGTTCTTTGAAAATAAATGGTTGAAAATAGAAAATACCATTGTGGGAAAACACACATCAGATATTAGGTTAATAAAATTTAGTCTTAATAAGAGGAAAAGGGAAATGAAAGGGTTACCACCAAATTATGATCTCGATTAAGAGAAACTTAGTGGAAATTAGAGACACATTATTGGAGGGAAAATCTAAATATTTAAAGGGAGTTATTGAGGTCATTAATCACAAACAAGGGTAAAATTGAGGGCCTCAAATCCATCAATCTATGATGATTTATAAAACTGTCGGTTCAACAAAACAGACGGTATAAGGATAAAACATTTATAGTTTTAAGATCCATTCCCTAAAGTTTAATATTTTATTTACCCATATAATATGAGGGAAAAAATTATATATATATATATATATACACACGTGACAAGTAGAGTTTCATTCTTCAACTAATTCCTACCACAAACTCATCTTTCACTCCAAAATATTTCAAAAAGCATTCTATTTATCCTAATCATATAGTGTTCAAAAAATAACTAATTTATAATTCACTATCAAACCATTTAATTAAATAAACTACATTATACAATCCAAGGACTTCATGTACTTCAGTGGAAGGCGATAAATCTCGTTCACACTATGGTTGTGGGTGCGATTCCCACAGCATTGTCTGACGTGACGAGTTATCACACGGTCTGTGTGTTGTCCTTTTTATAACAATCCAAAAATGACCTTAAAATAATATCCAATTTCAAACTTAATCTATTCAATCCTTTAGAATCATCCAAAATACTTCTTTCCAAACTCATAGTCCAAAATTTATAAGGAAGTTAAACACAATGATGATCCTTTTTTCCATGTAATAACATGTGAAGACCTTCATCGTGTATTATTTTAAAACATGGTAACACCCTGAACTACCATAAAACCTTATTGATTACATTCATGCTCCCTAATCCTTTATATAATACTATATATATTCCTTATATCAAAAAATTTTGAATGTTCTAACAATGATGAAATAAACAAACTATTAATCAATTCCAAGGAAGTCATGAATATCCAATATAAGTTATTAAAATCAACCATCTCTTGTTTTAAAATCACTACCTCGTTATTAGGGCCATATTAAGGATTTCATTTCCTTCCACCATGTCTTTTTCCAAAAAGTGTAGCTTTCTATTAAGTCAATTTTCATAGAACCATATAATCTCAAATTCTGAATGAAATAGTAATGCATTACAATCCATATTTATCTCCATAATTCATATAACCAGTATATTGTTGATACAACACTCAAATGAAATAATTCTATAATAATAATATATGATCACTAGTCATTCCTCTTCATCTGATTTATTATCATTACTTGATTATTATCCAATAGCATCATTTGTGGTAAACTATGATGACTGGGAAAATCCTTATTTCCCCTCTTCTATTTATCCATATTCCTATCTACCATCCTTTTCTTCTATTTCATCACTTCAAAGCCATAGGACTCAGAGAATTATTCACTTATCTTATTAACACATGATATTATTTCATCATATGTTGATAGTAAATGAGAGAATATTTCCCTTCTAAATTTTGTCTTAATACCATGAATGATATGATCCTTCTTACTCTTTGGATCATACATATTTCTGGAGTTCACATTCCTTATACTGGGATCCAATTCTATACAATGGAATACACAAGGTCAGTTTATGAATAGCAATAAATAATTACAAACTTGTAAAATACCTAACATAAATTTAACAGTTTATGGATATAATCTGTAATCATAAAAATACTTTCTTTAAGAAGGTATATATTCATCAATATTTCATAATTATTTGTAAATAAAATGAGAATTATCTATTGCATATCCCCTTGGATTTTCGTAAACAAGAGTGGAGCAAGGCTCATTGTCATGCACCAGTTCCCATTTTAGTCTAGCTCAAAGCAGTGTTTTTGGGTTTTACCCCAAGGTACATCTGTGACAGAGCCGCCTCTACCTACTCGTATCCAGACATGAATGTATTTTCCTGAAAAACTCCCAAAATCTATACATTACCAATATTCTAGGATGTTCTTATATACTAATCCTCAAAGTATTTCTTAGATTAATGTTCTCTAATCAGAGTTCATCTAAATCTAGTTTCCAAGGTTATTACTAAACTTCCTCTGATACGAGCTGTAACCCCCAACCCCAGATTCCTAAAGTCAGTGCATTATTTTAATACATTGGCATGATTACAAGGAATCATGTCCTGAAAGACCGATCAGTTTAGAAGTCTTGAAAAATAGATTGCATACATGAATGTTACATTACACTATCCAATATACAAAAAAAAATAATCCTTTGAGAATGCCATTTTTCTCTTATCTTAACCTTGCATCTCAAACAAAAATCAGTTCTTGGGATCCTGGGAAAATAAAACACAAGAAAGGGGTGATCTTAGATGCTCAATAAGGGTAAATAATTTAGTGGAAGATATAATCTTTTAATCCAAGAAGTGTAATAAAAACAATAGCCTTTTAAACCTAAACTTGAACATAATATGACCAAAATAAATAAAACAATTCCAAATAAAGTTGCACATGGACATTATACTAGTCGAATAATCACATGTAATAACTAAATTCATAACGAGGGAATTTATAGTACTGCCCTATAATTTCTATGTCAAGGCCTTGGGCCATGACCTAGGGGATAACTGTAACCGGACCCCAACCCAGAGAGCCTCTGTAACCGAACTCTAACCTGGAGAGCCTCTGTAACCTGACTCTAACCTGGAGAGCCTCTGTAACCATACTCCAACCTGGAGAGTTTTTTTTGTAACCAAACCCCAACCGAGAGGGATTACTTTTACTATTCCCCAACCCAGAACATACTAGTCCAATGAAGCCATCTAAAGAAAAGGTTGAAGTGTAACATAAACATTCGTATTAAAACGAGGATACGAAATGTCAATACTTAACCATAAACCATAAATTTCATAGAAATAACTCATCCACAGTCAAACATATCACAAAACCTTATGTAAAATATGGGATATTTGTATCATAATAAATCAACTTCAAACAAGTGTAAAATTTATCAAATGATGTTGACATAGATGAAATCAAAACTATTTGAGAGAAATATCGCATTCTTTTTTGAAATAATTTAAGAGTCATATAATTATAAACAAAACATTTTTTTGAAAATATTTATATAAAATTTTAAGGGAATATTCAATGATGTTATAATGGCAGAAAATATCTGCACCCACCGTATATGTTAAAAAAACATTCTTACCTTAATTTTGTTGAAAGGGTTATAAAGTACCTTGTTTGGAAAACGAAAGATAAATTCCTTTATAAAAATTTTATAAAAAGTAAAAAAAGGGTATAAATGAATTTATCTTATATTCTAGTAAAAATGTTCTCTAATACATTTTTATGAAATATGGATGTGGATGGTAAAGAGGTCCCACAAGATTCTTACGTAAAAACAACCTCGGATAATAAAAAGATTGAGAAATTAACCCTTACCAATTTGGTAACATACTAAACATACATCCCATTAAAGAGGAATTATATAATGAAGATGTAAATACACATAAGTTAATGTTTATTACACAAATAATACAATTATGGTATGTACATACACCACTCAAAAGGGAATAGTGGCAATATAACATGAATCTCATGGGAATCAGGAGTGAGATGAAAACCCCTTACCTTGTTCTTTTACATGGCCTAAGTTTGGTTATACTCCTATATAGTGGTGAAATCATTTTTATTAAATTATACAAGAACCATATACAATAATATTATATCATATATGATCTTCTAATATTGCTTTGTTAATGATATTTCAGTAGTATTATCGTTTTGGGTGTTAACTGATTCGTTTTCCCTTATATGAATTTTTACATAAGTAATGTTTTTTGTGGATATGATGTATCTTATTCATATTAAGAATTTTATTAAGTATTTAAATATTATTTTTAATCATCAAATGAAAATTATTCTTGTATGGATATGATGGGGAATTAATCTCATTGCATTTGTGGAGACTGTAATCCGTATATACGCACGAGTGACAATATCATTCATTTGATATTAAAATAATATATAATTTGATTTTATATCATATATACAGAATCATTATCTTGTTATATTTATTATTTAAATAAATTAGACATCATTATTATACCCATCAAAATAATACTGTATTGAGTAACAAATACACCACGACGTGGAGACGGTAAGCCGTACGTACGCACGTATGGTGAAATGTCATTCAATGGATAGATAGAATAATGAATATGGTTGTACCATATTTATAATAACATCATATTATATTGAATATGTTGGATTTATTATTTTAGAATGGAAAAAACAATGAAAGAAGAATTGGAAGAAGAATGTAACTTGAAAAAGGTGATAAAATATTTACCTATTCTTCAGATTCTTCCTTTTGAGATTTGATCAAAAGGGATCCGTAGGTTGGATTTTTGACTAAATAAAGGCCTCTATGGTGAAGTGAAGATAGTTGATAGGATATTTGGGAAGGTTTTGGTAGAGCCAAATGGCTTTGAAGGTTTGAATTTGAGATAAGGGTATGTGCCCTTTTATAAGATGGGTGAGGGGTACCTTAGGAAATGATTGAAATATTATTTTATAATAAAATCATTTTTGGATTATAATGGCTCCAAAAAGAATTATTTAAAGGATAAGGTGGGGATGGGTCAAAAAACTCTAAACCAATAGGTTTTAGAAATATTTGGGTCACTATATTAACCTTATCATTTATATTTAACTCTTAGTTATATAGTTTGACATTTACCATGTCTCTTTGTATTTTTATATTATATGGTTAATAAACTCACTATAAAATCCTAGAAAACCTAAAGTGGTTCATGAATGAAATATATAATGTTATTTAAGACCATTTTCTGATCCTTTAATTTTTAGGAATAGAATATCAATTAATAATATAATATTTGTTTTAAAAACACTTTTATTTCAATTTTGACACAATTTTCTATTTTGTTTTTGTAAAATTCCAAACTACATTATTACTTGAAAAAAATAATTTAATAAATACTAACATGTAATTTTAACCTAGGAAATTTGTGTATGGCATCAAAACTTTCAAATTATATTTATTTTAACATCTATAAGACCATTTATTTGATTCTCTCATTAATAAGTAAAATACTACATCATCATTGTGTGACAAATAAATTTAATTATTCAATGTCTAAAAATTATAAATACAACACCATTATTTAGTAAATATTTTTATCTTTTTAATTAATATTTATAGTCGAAGAGCTAACATATATAACCTTATGTAAAAATTGTTTTACTAAAAGATATATGCTTATGTCATTTTTTTTATTTACTTTAACTTAATTAATATATAGTGTCATTATCATTTAGTAGTGGCTTCATGGGGTCCCAAAATTTACCCAAGGATTCCCATGGTCAGACATGTATCATAAAATAGGGTTAGTAAATGTGTTAGGTTAATTTAGAATTATTATAATGTCATTTTTACCCTTATTTACCATATTTACCCTTTAATCATGGTAAATAAAATATTTACCGAATTAATTATTTAAAATGTCTAAAAAAGAGTTACCTATTTACACAATTTGGTCCTCTTGATTCTAAATATAAAACCCATTTTTATAAATTCAAAAAATATAAGTTGAAGAAATTAATTTAAAATTATTTCCCTTTGTCAAAACAAAAAACGTGTTTTTAAGAAATAATAACTATCAAAAGATTGACACTTTCTTATCTCCAGTTTAAATGTTAAATTATGTCAAATGACCAAAATTGGATTAAATGGTAAAAATGTAATCTATTTATACTTCCAATCTATTAAAATTTATAATTTAACACTATAAAGTTTTTGATTAAAATGTTTTTTTCAGTTAAAATATAATATTTTTCACTATTCACCCAAATATGAAAGTTATCAGAAAAACACCAATAATTTATTTAAACTAAATTCTTATTTCTTTATTCTAACTAAGAAGTTTATTTTGTCAAATTTAATATATGAATGTTTTAAATATTGTATTTAAGGAGGGTTATCCATTAAAATGTGGTAAAATTTCATTTTTTGAAATATACATCTTTTATTTGAAAAAAATTATTTTTTTCTTAAATTATGTCTAAGAAACTAACAATATGGATTTTACAATTATAAGGATTATATAAAGTTCAAAATTCAGTTTCTACTAGTCCTAATCACTTTTGAATAGCTAGATTGGTATGTTGTGGTGCGTTTGAACTCGGTGTTGCGTGTAGTGCAAGTTATTGAATTATTTTGATGAAATAACTTACTATGAAATATGGGGGTGTTGAAATTTTTATTAATTTTAAATCCTTTAGTGAATTGATTTTTTATAAATATCTTTAATGTAATTTTTTAGAACAATTCATTTATGTTGAATTTAAAAACAACATGATAGAAAAATGATTCATATTTAAATATTTTAAAAATACTTCAAATGTTATATTTTTCTATAAAATTTTTGAGACACTAAAAAAAATAAAAAAATATTACTTTTAGTGTTTTCAAAATCATTTAATTTAATTTTATACTTCTTTTAAAAGCATTGTGTTGGTGTTACATAAGTAATTATGGTAATTATTTAATCACTAATATTAATTCATATCTAAAATAACAATTTATAAAATAAAACATTACTTTATAAATTCCAATAAATATAATATACATTAAAATCAATAGAGTGATAATTGTGAAATTAACCTTTAGTTAAAAATATTTAAGGTTCAAAATCAATGATAAAGGAAAAAACGACATATTTTACAAGTTTGGATGATTATGGATGAAATAGACTCAAATAATGAAATAAATTAATCATTTTTTGATTAATTTTACCCCTTTTTATATATTTCTAACATTAATTAATCCTTTTTATGATTACCATGTCAACAAAATTTTATTATAATTACTATTCATAATGAAAAAATTAAAATGATATATTCACCAAATAATGACTTCCAAATTCCAAATATATCATCAGTCATCCAAGATTAATCTTATATAATATGAAAGTATTAATATAATATTTTAATGAAAGATTCAAAGAAAATATTTTTAGAAAAACATCTTTTTAATTATAAATATGTTTTTATAAAAAATTAAAATATAAAATAAATTTTATAGAAATTATTGTAAATACGTTAATCAAAATTAGATAATGAAATTTTAAAACTAATATGTCACGACCCGCCCTCGGGGTCCATGCCGTGACTACCCCAAGCCCGCCTTCCATAGTCCAGGGGCTGGCGACTAGCACCAAGGCGTAAATCACGGTAAAAACGGAAGGCATTTCCTTTGTAAAGTAAACAAACACCACAGAGTAAGCAAGCGGAAAGTAAACACTAAGTGAAAACAGAGTACAACTGAAAGTGTGGAAAAGTAAATTGGCCAGTATACAAACCCAAACTGAAAGTAAAGTACAACTCGAAGGGGAAAACAACAACTATAAAGTAAAAGCCACTACTCCGAGCTGTCCACTGAATATCCCACCTGAAGGGTGGGTACAGATAGCTCCACTGCTCCACGGGTCCTGTCATCCGCTCCGAACACGTCCCGCCCAGTGGTCCACCTCCAGGTACCGTCCTGCTCTGCAAGCGTCAGCCAACATCAACGCTGTCCGTCGTCTGCAACCAACATAAAGTAGTGTGGGCATAGCCCGTGCAGGGGTGAGTATAAGCTACTCAGTAGGGACCCCGAGACCCCTGAAGGTCTCCCAAAATCCCCAAAGGATAAACCACAAGGAAGATACAAACACGAAGTAACAACCAACACTGCTTAGGTATATGCCCATACATATACCTAAGTCATCAATTCCAATACGCTCCAACCTCCGAGCCCGAGTACAACTCAGTCCACACAGTAAAGTATACGTATTCCACACAGGAAATCAAAACGAAATCCACACAGGATAGCACAACACAATCCACACAGGAAAGTAACAGGATTCTGCTCACCAGGTATACTGTTCTGACCGTGGTGCACCTGTTTCCTTTTCAGGATGGCCCCACGACGGCAGCCAGCTAGGGTTCCGAGAGTCGAGTGTGACGACAGCCCACCGAGCGACGAGGCCTCGGTGCAGGGCCCTTTGTCAGCAGTGGCACTGGTGGTAGCTCTACCCGTCGAGCCACCGATACTTCCAGCACCAGCCGCTGACGATGCACGTCGCCTCAGTGCATTGTATGAGTTTCAGCGCCAGCGACCACCCAGGTTTCGCGGGGAGACGGATCCCCAGGCAGCCGAGGACTGGCTGGAGGCAGTGGTACATGTGTTTAATGTAAAGACCCATAAAATTTAATGGAATTTTTTTCTTAATTTTCTTTGGAATTTTATAAGAACGCGGTTTCTGACGGCACTTGATTCCGAGGCCCGGAGTGCCCGGAATCAATTTCCGAAGTTTGGCTCGGGTACGTTCAGTGAACGAACGAGCGGGAATTTCTAACTTTTTATCCGGTGCTCGGAATTGAAATCCGAGGACACCGATGAACTCGCAGCGCCGATATTCGCTTAAGGAGACCTTTTCTGAAGTTGCGTTTATTGCGGGATGAAAGTTAGTTTTTGGGAGAATTATAAGAAGTTAAATAAAAATGTGAAACACCTTTTATTTTTCTTACTTGATGGTTAACTCCTCTCAAAGGAAGTTAGGGGTTGGACCCACACCCACTTAACCTCCCTTGAGAGGATTAAGTGTGGTGGGGCCCACACGAACCCCAACTTTTCATCTCCTATCAAAACTCCCTTAACTCCCCTTTTAAATGAACTTGACAACTTAGCTTATTAATTGGGTTGAGTTGTTTAATCTTTTTCAAACCTTTGAATTTCAAAAGGTTTGGTTGAGTAAATAAAATAATCTCTTAGCTTATTTTATTTGGTTAGAATTCTCTATCCTCTTGAGAGATTTGAAGCCTTCTCCTTCTTTTTCTTCTTCTTCTTCAAGCTTGACGAAGAACGCGAAGAACCTTCGAGCTCCGACGAAGAACGCCGCTCCTCTCTTCTTCGTAGCCGGTTGTTTCTGAAGATCGACGACGCCTTCCGTTTCAATGAAAGGGAACACCGCTTCCTCCTCGGACTTCCTTCGTCGTCTTACGAAGATTCGCCAACGACGTACCTCTTCGGACTTACCTCTTCGTCATCGGATTTGATGAATGTTTACCGCGACGCCCGACCTCCGCGACGTTGTCTTCCACGGGTCGTTGTCGAGCATCGATCTTGAAACCAAGGTAGGGGTTTGTTGTGGATTATTTCTTTACTCTCGTTCTTGTTTCTAGCATGATAATCTTGAGGTTAATATTTTAGAGTTATCATCTAACGAGAGGGGGAGGGGGGTCGGATCGCACAAACACGGACGAATTCCCCCTCCTTTGTTCTTGATTTTTTTATAATCTTGTGGATGAATGAGAAGGCGTGGTGCCGTCGCACCATGCAAGAATCGCCCGGTTTATTTGCGTGATGCCGTCGCGCCGCGCCGTGGAAGGATATCAAAGAACGCGACACCGTCGCGCCACGTCGAAGGGAATCAAAGGCGCGGCGGAAGGGCACGGTGTCGTCGCACCGCGCCGGACGACAAAGGCCACGGCCGGTTCCGGGCCGCGGCGGAACGAGAAGACCAGCGGCTCGCCGGGCCGCCGGTGTCGGAAACCGGAAGGGGACCGGTCTTGCCGGTCCCGTTGAGGAAGGACCGGCCAGCCATGTCGGGCCGGCCGGAAGAGAGGTTCTGGGGGAATTAATTCCCCCGGCTGGCCACAAGAAGGCCCCCCCAAATGTGGGGGGAACCAGTTACACAAAGGGGGGGCAGCGCCCCCCCGTTTTCTCAAAAGCAGGCCCCCACATGGGGGGCCGGTTCTCCAAAGGCGCGGCTCTTAAGCCGCGCTGCCAGCCAAACAAAAGCGGGGGCCTTGCCCCCCGCACGTGGCGCCGAGCGGTGCCAGGCCGCGCCGCCGCCGGCCGGGCCGCACCGGACCGCGCCGCCGTGCTAGGCCGCGCCGCCGCGCCGGACCGCCGCCGGCCGGGCCGGGTCGGACCCGGGTCGGCCCGGACCCGGACCCCCCGTTTTCGAGACGATTTCGGTCTTTTTTCCATAACTTGAGCCACGGACCTCCGATTGACGAACCGTCAGCGGAAATGCGATCCTTTGATCGAGACGGTCGATTCGGTATATTGCACTCAAAGTTTCGGAATACTTTGAGTTCGGCCGGGTTGGTTCGTACACGAAACCAACCGGGCCCTCGGAGTGGAAACGCTCATATCTTGAGCTACTGACGTCCGATTGACGTGCCGTCAGCTTTGGTCTGTTCCTATTAGTGAGACGGATCTTTTAGCATACTCCTCCCGAGGTTTGGACGCAGGTGGAGTACGGTCGGGTTGGTTTTTCCTTAAAAACCAATCGGGCCCCTGGGACGAAAAAGCCAATAACTCTCAGACCGGGCGTCCGATCAACGCGCCGTCTGTTGCGTTGAGTTCCTATTGATGATACAGAACTTTTGGATACATCAACACTGGACTTTGTGACAGTTGATGTATCAGCCTCTCGGCTCGTGGAGCGGACCCTCCTGAACGAGCTTGCTGTGTGCAGGAACCCTAGTGCAGGCTGCGACTGTTACTGTGACTACTACTACTGCTACTGCTACTGTGACTGCGACGACGACAGTACAGAGATCCTGTGTGGATTTTGACGATGACTACAGCACTCAGCGATCCTACGTGGATCAGTGCTACAGGTCCTGTGTGGGCCCGATCCTGTGTGGGTCTTTGCGGGGGTTAGTTACCTATCGATCCTTCGTGGGTCCGACGACTTAGATGGATCAGAGATCATCTTTATCGTCCTTTGAAGAAGTATACCTGCGTGAGCTGAATCCTGTTACTTTCCTGTTTGGATTGTGTTGTGCTATCCTGTGTGGATTTCGTTTTGCTTTCCTGTGTGGAATACGTATACTTTCCTGTGTGGACTGAGTTGTACTCGGGCTCGGAGGTTGGAGCGTATTGGAATTGATGACTTAGGTATATGTATGAGCATATACCTAAGCAGTGTTGGTTGTTACTTCGTTTTTGTATCTTCCTTGTGGTTTATCCTTTGTGGATTTTGGGAGACCTTCAGGGGTCTCGGGGTCCCTACTATGTAGCTTATACTCACCCCTGCACGGGCTATGCCCGCACTACGTTGTGTTGGTTGCAGACGACGGACAGCGTTGATCTTGGCTGAGGCTTGCAGAGCAGGACGGTACCTAGAGGTGGACCACTGGGCGGGACATGTTCGGAGCGGACGACGGGACCCGTGGAGCAGTGGAGCTATCTGTACCCACCCTTCAGGTGGGATATCTAGTGGACAGCTCGGAGTAGCGGCTTTTACTTTACAGTTGCTGTTTTCCCTTTCGAGTTGTACTTTACTTTCAGTTTGGGTTTGTATACTGGCCCATTTACTTTTCCGCACTTTCAGTTGTACTCTGTTTTCACTTAGTGTTTACTTTCCGCTTTCTTACTCTGTGGTGTTTGTTTACTTTACAAAGGCAATGCCTTCCCTTTTTATCGGGATTTACGCCTTGGTGCTAGTCGCCAGCCCCTGGCCTATGGAAGGCGGGCTTGGGGTAGTCACGGCACGGACCCCGAGGGCGAGTCGTGACAAATTGGTATCAAAGGGAGGAACCCAGCCTTAAGTGCGTGGTGCACTTCCTGGGTTGAGATGTAGGGCCCACAACGAGGGCGTTGTTCTCTAAAGGGGGGGGGATTGTA
The DNA here is from genome assembly GCA_963277665.1 of Viscum album. NCBI lineage: Eukaryota > Viridiplantae > Streptophyta > Magnoliopsida > Santalales > Viscaceae > Viscum > Viscum album. The sequence continues at coordinate 271,526,258 of OY728145.1, read as the reverse complement.
ACATCCCCAAATGATAAAGGGTTAAATGACTAAATGATATGACTCATGTCAACAAGGTGCACCTTCCTTTTCGGGAGCCTACCTGATTAGAACTCCACAGTTAAGCATGCTTGGTCTGGAGTAGTGATCCGGATGGGTGACCTCCTGGGAAGTTTCCCAGGGTGTGTGTGAGTGAGGACAAAGCACACTAGAAAGGACATGTGTTGGTCTATGGGGACTATCATTAGTCATATGACCTGTTCAGGCATGTGGGTGGACCGTAGGGTGGGCCCCACGTGAGGTCCACTTCTTGGGACACGTCATCTCTGAGGCGAGAGTTGCAGTGGATCCTGCGAAGAACGAGGCTGTGTTAGCATGGGAGCCACCCAGGAGCATGACTGAGGTTCAGAGTTTCTTGGGACTAGCTGGTTACTATCAGAGATTCATGCCAGACTTCTCTAGAGTTGCGGCACCACTCACAACTTTGACGAATTGTGTGGTCAGACAGATGTCAGCAGAGCTTCCAGGAGCTGAGACAGAGATTGACTAGCGCACCTATCTTGAGGTTGCCTGAGGAGGGAGTAGGGTACGTAGTCTACTGCAATGCATCAGGGACCGGAATCGGATGTGTTCTGATGCAGGAGCGGGCAGTGATCGCCTATGGATCACGCCAGTTGAGACCGCATGAGCAGAACTACGCTACCCATGACCTGGAGTTAGCAGCAGTGGTCTTCGCTCTGAAGACATGGCGACACTATCTGATGCCCTCAGCAGGAGGACGGGCATTCAGCTACTTGAAGAGGCGACGGAGCAGCTAACCTCTTTGCAGATATCCTCCGTCGGGTCCTTGCCCACTAGGTACCCCTAGTTGCCCCGCAGACACGTGGGGCCCACCCTAGGGTCCACCCACATGCCCGAACGGGTCATATGACTAATGATAGTCCCCATAGGCCAACACATGTCCTTTCCACTGTGCTTTGTCCTCACTCACACACACCCCGGGAAACTTCCCAGGAGGTCACCAATCCTGATCACTACTCCAGGCCATGCACGCTTAACTGTGGAGTTCTAATCAGGTAGGCTCCTGAAAAGGAAGGTTCACCTTGTTGACATGAGTCATATCATTTAGTCATTTAACCCTTTATCATTTGGGGATGTTACAATCACCCCCCCCCCCCCCTTTAGAGCACAACGCCCTCGTTGTGGGCCCTACATCTCAACCCAGGCAGTGCACCACGCACTTAAAGCTGGGTTCCTCCCTCTGATACCAAATGTGACAACCGGGTCCCGGTCATAGCACAACCACCCCGCCTTAGCATGGTCGTCGGATCCTTGCCCACTAGGTACCCCCAGTTGCCCCGCAGACACGTGGGGCCCACCCTAGGGTCCACCCACATGCCCGAACGGGTCATATGACTAATGATAGTCCCCATAGGCCAACACATGTCCTTTCCAGTGTGCTTTGTCCTCACTCACACACACCTTGGGAAACTTCCCAGGAGGTCACCCATCCGAATCACTACTCCAAGCCAAGCACGCTTAACTGTGGAGTTCTAATCAGGTAGGCTCCCGAAAAGGAAGGTGCACCTTGTTGACATGAGTCATATCATTTAGTCATTTAACCCTTTATCATTTGGGGATGTTACATAATAGAAGATATAATTTTAAAAAAAATAAATTAAAATATAATTTCAAATAAAAATTAATATTTTCACTATTCATGGAAAATTCATTCTTTTCATAAAATTCTTAAAAATTCATCCTATGATAATTATGTAATGATGAACAAAACAATGATGCTCATTATTTGAAATTATAAGTATATAATGTGGAAATTAAATATTTAAAGAAAATCATATATTGCATGACACCCCAATTTTCATAGAAATAATGATTAATCTTTTTGAATGAAAAAAATTACTTAATATTTTTATAATAAATATAAATATATAAAAATAATGATTATAATAATAAATTAAAATGGTTTATCTTACCATTGTTTGGGTTGTTAAATTTGGAATGCCAATGACAACCCCCCCCAACCAGAGATACAACTATCAAGAATGATGAATATTTTAGAGTATGTCCCTTTAAAATGATGATCGTGATACATTATTGTTCTGAAATATCTTTTCCTTTTATGGATTGATGATAATTGTCAGGGCCTAAGGCTCTCTTCCATAATCTTAATGGTGTTCATGATCTATTCTTCAATCAATAATCGATTCGGTTTTTTGGAGACCTATCCTTCGACAAACCATTGAATTGGTTTCATTAACAGAATCATTTAGGTATGAAATTCTAAATCCACCATCATTTACATGGAAACTTCTTAAGTATACTTTCAAGACTTATTTTTTGATAAATCTTAATAGAAATGGGAATAATTGATGTGTGAGGTCACTCTCCCTGGGTCTATGATGTGGTTATGTATTTGATCCTTTGATGAACCTGATAGTATTTCATCAATAACTTGTGGTGGGAAATTCATCTCAATAAGAGACTCATATAAGAAATTTTTTGGACATGTTTGTTTATTCTTGATAACCCATTCATGTTATGTGCCTTCATGTCTATTTTTAATTTTCCTTGAGACTTATCTGGGTTATGATCAAATGAATTTTGTGTATCCACTTGAGAACTATTATTGATATACCTTATTGTTAATTTATATAATATGCATTTCATGTGTTATTGCATTGCCTGAAAAACCATGCTTCAGGTATCATGATGATCAGGTTACATAGAAGTTATTAGAAAACACATTGGGGTCATCTTGACATGAATATAGCTATAGACTATGGCTCACATGATGGTATGGTTCGGATCATAAAGATGTCATTTGATGAGAGAGTAGACCATGCATGGGAATTGAGATTCTATTGTATACAAGATAAAGTGGGATAATGTCATGTAGTGGTGATGTGTTATCCAATTACATCAAACATTTAAGGGTGTAATAACAATCTCCTTAGGTTAAAAACCACCACCAAGGGGTTTATGTTATTCCTGATAATTACCTTTATCAGTCTGGGCTAAGCTGTGTTTCTTAAAGGTGGATGTTGGGAATACTGAAATTAACATCCTTATTTTTATGGAGCTAAAGAATTTTGAATAAAGGTTTATGGTAGCTTTTTTAGAACACTATTAGTCACCACATGTTTGAAAATATGTTTAATTTAGGCCTTGAAAATTTCATGAAACACATTAATTTATATTATGTTCACTTATGTTAATAAAAAATTGTTAGTTCCAATAAATATTATTACACACAACAAGAATCAAAATCTTTGTGTCCATGAAAATCTCAGAACTATGACTCTAGTGAAGGGTAAGGGCCCGAGGATAGAGAGTTGGGGAGATGAAGTCTTGGTTTTGGAGCTGATGTCGGTACATACTAAATATTATTTCTTCATCATTTATTTTTCTTTCATTCATTATATACCTCGTTCATGTTTTTAATACATGGAGCCTTTTTATTTATTATTTTTTTCATTTATTCCATTTAATATTATTTTAATTTAGTTCTTTTTTAATTAGTTTTAATATATTATTTATATTATAAGTGCAAGGATAAAATAAAGAGTTTATAGTCTTCAAATAGATTGAGATCATAATCCATCTTCAAATAGTCGGTCTCTTCTATACTGGGAGGCACACATGAGGTCTTGTAGCTCCCTATATCAGACACAATTTTTTGGGTTAGGTCATTACACATGGAAAAATTACAAAACATTTAATTGATTTTATAATTAATAATGGTGTTGAAATGGATGATAATGATCATAATTAACTTCTTTAATGAAAAAATTCAACAACTATGTAAATTATAAATGTTCGAAGAAGTTATTTGGAGATAAAAATGGACTTTTCAAAATATGAAATAATAATATTTAGAAAGGACGATAATGTAGAGGATAACATTTCTTCATAAACTAGAATTGATGATTATAACATCAATGAAATGAGATATTTAAAGAGTCTGAACCTAGTATCCTAAATTCAGTGGTTACAGAATTATATTGTCACTAAAAATACGGAATTTCAAAACAACCGACAAAATAGTTTAGTAGGCTTTGAAAACTAGGCACATAATTGAATCAAACATTAAAATTGAAAACATAAAATACAACATAGTATTTTCTTTGAAATCCCCAATATTTCATTTAGCATATACCATCATATAATTCAGAGAATAATACCTTGAATCCTATAGAAAGGAAACATAAAATAGAGGTGACAGTATATGTTGGGTAAGAGTATCCCTACAACATAATCTATAATGAATAGTTAATACATAATAAATATGGTTAAGTAAATATCTCAAAACAATTTCCATTTGATCAATAACTTGAGAATGAAGAACAATAAGGAAGGAATAAATAATGATCATACATTGGAATATAAATAATCATATAATATTCAATTTTATTCATTGACATCAAAACTAATAAAAAATCCCATGGATATAAATAACTAATCTCATTTTTATAAAATGCATAATTTTGGACATCATAAACATACTTTCTGGACAACATGTAATAATATCTTATATAAATGGGAAATTTGTTAGCAAAATAGGATAACTAGTTAGTCTCATGAGACATACCAATAAATATAGGGGAAAATTCATTCCCCACTAGTCACTTATTAATTTTAATTTAATTCTTCATATGAAAGGGGTGGAACATAATCACTGTAAAAATTCATATTCAGATACTACCAAATGAAATATTTTTTTACAAAAAGAAAAACATAATAATAAATCAACTAGATAAATATGGGTAATGATATGAAAATATTTAATCCCACATAAATCATAATATCCACCATTTAATATAAATATGAATGAATATACTTGTAAAATATTAATGGTTGATTTATTAGGGAAAAGACCTATTTCACATTCAAAACACTTATTTAAACTCTAAAATACTTCCCAAATATTAAAGGAAATATTTTATTTGAAAATAAATTTTTAAATTTGAAATTTGTTATTTAATGAAATTAGTGGTCTTGATAGTTTTTAATTTCATACATACAATATAAGTAAAAAACATTCCTTTCACATTGTAGAAAAAAAGTCAAAAAGTACCTCATTCAGAAAAGGAAAATAATATTCATTTTTATAAATTTTGTCAAATGTAAAATTTAGAAGGAAATTTATTTTATTAAATTTTATTATAATTTTTAAAACATCCTTATATACATTTGATCGAAAATATTTACACAAGAGAGAAAGATTCTCGACCGTGTAATGAAACAATATTGATTTTCCATAAAAAACATTTATTTTTTATCTTGAGTAATTAAATTGATGTAATTTAAATGGAATCATTAATATATATAAATAATATATATTATAATAAAAGATATTTTGTCTAATATATAAACAAAAAAACATTTCTTATTTGGATACAAAAACATAAACAATGCCGAAAAATGTTGATATTTTGAAAAAAACTCTTACCTCCAACTTGACATTCTTCGTATGTGTTAAAAACTTCATTATAATAAATATATATTTATTGTACATATATTTTATATATCCATAATAATATATATCATACCATATATTATTTATGAATAATAATTTATTGTATGTTTTTTAACAATCCTTTAATAAAATCACTATTTCGGGTAATAATTGATTCATTTTTCATCTATGTTTTGTCTTAGTAGTACCTGTACTTGTTATTTGAAAGTGTGACCATAATCTAAATAATTTTAATCATCATATAAATATTACTATAATTCATTATATAATTACATATAAATGTCTATAATATTTATAAATATAAAATTGAGTTACACCGTTCAAGGATATGGTAGGTTGAACGTACACAAAAACATTGTTTTCATTTTTTTGATGAATCAAATGAAAGAATGGTAAATAATAATTAACCTTTAAATAATAATTATTTTTTAATATAAATTATATATTTTCATACGATCCATCATTATTAATATCCATGTCAAAATAAAAGGAGGAACAAACCAAATCACTTCGTGAGGGCGGTAGTCCACACGTACGTAGGATCGATTTTATCATTTTCCAATAGAATAAAAGGTAAGAAGGTAGATATTATATTTTAATTACATAATTATATTTATATAATAATTATATATATATATATACATATATATTAAATCTATAAAAAATCTATCTGTGAGATGTGGTGATGGAAAAAATTATATTGATTCACAAGAAGATAGTCTGTTGTACAGACAATTCATTAAGTTATTTCCCTTTTGATGGAATAGAGTGTGGATATAGGTTATGAAATAAACATTATAACATAATTTTATCTTTTATATACTTATTTTGTAATATTTTAATTATTAATTAATGAATTTTTCTTGTAAGATATGAATTAAAAAAAATACCTTAGTGATTAAAATTACCTTTGATTAGAAACAAAACCATTGGATCTCATATTTTGAACCCTAGGGGTAGTATTTTGGGAATACAAGTATCCCTAGAACATGGATAATTATTTGGAGGATATAGTTTTGAAGTTTCTTGTTAGGATAGAAGGATTCAGTGGTATGAATAATTGAGGGGAGGAGGCTCCCTTTTTAAATTGAGGATGAGTGGCACTTTTGTAAATACCAAAAACACTTCATAAATTGGAAGTCGCTCTGAACCCAAGTTCATTAAAACAGATAAAAAATATATTTTATGTAATATATGGTATATAAACATACATAAAAATAAATAAAATTTCATTCCCTTAACTTATATGGTTACTAACGTTTACCATTTTTATATTCACCATGGTAAAAAGTAATTTTTATTTATCTAGGATATTTGTCCTTCTAGATTCAAAATAAAAGACCCTTTTTGAGAAATGGGTCCTAATAATTCTAAAAATTAATTAACATTCATCTGATAAAATTTTATTTTTAAGAAAATTTTATTTTAATAGAGCTACACCTAACATGAAAAACCCTATTTGAACCTAAATGGTGGTAATTAATAATTCTTTTTATTAATATTAATTATAAAAAAATAAGTTTAACTTATTAAATAATATTATTTTTATGATATAAAATAATGAATAAATTTAACTAAATTCAATTCATATAATTTTCATAATTTAATTTAAAATTAAACCTCTAAGTGTGATGTAAATATCGTTTTCCGGCAAAATATTTTCTTTTATAAAACAAATTATATAAAATTTCAGCATAAAATCGATTCAAATGATATAAACAGTATTTAATAGTCATATAAATGAACTAAATTTACTTTTAATAATGTTTTTTAAAAAATGTAACTTTTTAAATGATTTAAATGAATATTAAAATCTATGTAAAAAGAATCTTTTTCACTGTTCATCAAAATAAATATTTTTTAAAAATTACAAAAAATTAACTCAAAGATAATTTTTTAACTTATATTTCGAAAATTAAAGCAATTTTTATATATAAATTTTATAAAATTTTTACAAAATTAATTTAAAATAAGTCTACAAAATTTTGTGCAACTGCTTTTAATAAAAATAATGCCTTTAAGTATAACACTGGACATATTCTTATCTCATGATTAATAAAATATTAAATAAATGATTTGACAATTTATTAAAGTCATTATATTTAAATTTATTTTTAAAAAATTAATAATAGTTTTTAATTTATTTTATTGACATAAAAATACATTTCTCCCAAAGAAGTTTGTTTTTAGAAAAAAATTCTATCACTTTAAATGTTTTTTATTTTTTTCTAATCAATTGTTAACCAATGAATTTATTTTATACCTATTTAAACAATATAATTTATATAATTTATTTATTCCAATTAATTCCCACAAATTTAATGACCATGTAATAATGTTATACTATATTTCAGCTAATTTAGAATAGGGTTTTTGGGTGTCACAAGCTATCGAAATGATTAAATTTATTTTAAAATGAATATTTCATTAAGTATCAGGGTGTTACATTCATCCCTATAAAAAATATCAAATCTTTTAATTACTATATTTCCACTTCATGGAAATATTTGGTTAGTTCTTCATCATAATTCTTTCATGTTCCCATGTCGCTTCTTCTATGTTATGATTTCCCCAGAGTGTCACTTCCAATTGAGTCACTTAATAACTCATAACTTGTAATATATTATCAATAATCTAAAAAAGTATCTTCATTGAAATATAAATCGTATTCCAATTCTATTTATTAATAGGTGATCACATGTGTTGGGTCTTACAAATACTTCATTTCAAATGATATATGGAAAACATAATCTAATTTATGGATTCTTGGAGGAAATTACAATCACTAACCAACATCTCTAGTTATTTCTATTATATAAAATGGTTTTTTAACTGGGGGTTTGGTTCCCTTTATTACCCAACATTATAACACTTTTATATAGAGGATCATTCCAGAAAACATGACCACCCACTTGAAATTACAAATTTTTGATACAAATATCAACATAGATCTTTTTCCTGTATCAAGATTATTTGATGTGGATTTCAACAGATTTTAAAAATATTATTGTCTCTTCATAAATTCAATACCTAAAATTTTTATTTCAAAATATTCATCCTAGTAAATTTGAGTATGACATATTCTGACATATAATGCTTTATATCGTTCCATTTGAATACAAAAATGGAAGTCATTATTATAGGTGAACTCAACAAATGTAAAATATTGATCCCACATTCCATGAAAGTAACAAATAATAATGCCTTAACATATCTTCTAATGTTTTAATATTCCTTTCATACAATCTATTGGTTTAAGGGAGATAATTGGTGCTAAAATGATACTCGGTTTCAAGATCCTTTGGAATACCTTTCTATAAAGTTTACGTACATCAGGGATCATGATCAGGACTAATTGATAGAGGATCACCCTAAAGTCTTACAATTGCATTAATATGGAGTCTTATAAGGTGATCCTAAGTTAAATATTCTCTTATATAAACTAAAATTTTCTTATTCGATAAGGTTATCTATATTATCCCATATGCACCCTTCTTTCTAAGAGATATTGTAATCTAGTGAAAAAGGATATAGTAATTTCATCCCATTTCAATAATAGAATAGGAAGAGGATTCATGGGTCCTAGAGAATTATACATATTAGCCTTTAAAAATTGATAACCCAAAAATCATAACAAGAAATCATAAATATACTTCTTCATATTATCCCACATAAACTGCACTCTCAAATCTCTATAAATCTAGCTGCTACCAATGTGTATAGAGAAATGAAAGCTATGTGAATCATCTAATAATTACCTTTTTAGCTTAGGTATATATTTAACACAAAGTATATTTCCAAATTCCACAATTGCATCTTAAAAAATTAAGTCCACTAAATTCCATCATTCATGGATTTAATTTTCTTTTGAAAATTCTAATCATCGGGTACAAAGCTTTTATCCTTTCAAAAAAATATTGTTCTAATTTTTTTTAAGAATGTGTGATGTATCAACATCAATAATAATTCCCATATATATATATACAATATCCATGAACATACACTCCCTATCGATCCCCATTTGGAAAATAAATCAATGTCATTTCTTTCCCAATGCATTTTCAACATTATTTTCCATCAATATGAGGTAGAGGGCTGAAAAATAAAAATCCTTGACTTACTCAAGCCATAAGATTTTCCTCATGTTGATATCTTTCAATGAAAATATTTATTTATAACTCTTATGATATGTTTATATCTCATATCCTACACTGTAGAGATAATGTCTCCATATCCTCAATGAAAATTTTACAACTTCCAAATCAAGATCATTGATTGGATAGTTTTCTTCATGAATCCTTCACATCTATGATGCATTAGAAATAACTTTATCATTTTAAATATAGATAAAACTAGGTCTATTATTTAATTCATCATTTTATATAACAAATCCATCATTTCTTAATTGTTGATTCATAATCATATTATTCACCAATCTCATATTCAATTCTTCAAATCATTCTTCTCATTTCTTTATAAAAAATAACATAAACCATTTATGAGTAAAATAGGAAAACCTATTATCCAATCAGGATAAATTTTGAATAAATCCTTAAAAGTTAACAACATAACCAACGAAACAACATAAATCAGTTATGTTAATAGGTATAGGCTATTCTTAGGTTGACTTTACCTTCACATGATGATCTAAGATTCAATAAATGGAGTTAATATAGACATGAAAAGAAAATTTCTCCAACACAAGATTATAACTTTATAAATTTCCCCATATAACTAATTATTTCTAAGAGTCTCAAGAATGATTATTAAGTTATTCTCATGGTCATAATAGATATTATATTAGTCCAAGATGTCATCAATAAATACTATAACAAAATAATCATGATATTCCTTTAATAATATATTCATTAGATCTATAAAATCAGTTAGATAATTAGTCAATAATAATTTCAATATTGTAAAATCATAATGTTAATACCACATACAAAATATTTTCTTCAAAATAAGTCCCTTATTTTCTCACAATTGATGACATCAAAATGAAGGTCAATCTTCAAAAAATATTGAGATCCCTGAAGTTTATCAAATAATTCTTCAATGTGAGGTTGAGGATACTTCTTTTTTATCATAATGGAATTTATTTCTAAATAATATATTCACAACCTCATAGATTTATCCTTCCTCTTTACAAAATGAATACACCCCCACCATAGAGAAAAATTGGGGAATATAAATCTATTATCACACATCTCATCTTGTTGGGTCTTTTACTCCACTAATTACACTGTAACCATTATATAGGCACTCTATTATATATGTCATGAATCTAGGATTAAATCAAATGGAAAAATACACTTCAATTTATATTGGATTTCCATATAATTCTTAATGAAATATATTAATGTACTTTTATGAAATAGGTATATCCTCAATTTCAATATTACTTTATTCCTTCAATAGATTATGTCTATTCTTCTTCCCCAAAGATCTCATTCAAAAGATGTACTAGTACTATGTCTAGACATGACATGGATGATGAATTAACCCTCTAAAGGTAATCAAATCCACATCATCATGAATCATAACTTCCTTATATTTGAAAAAAATCATCATATTTTGAAATTAATTCCATTACAAAGAATATAGGAAAATCAACAAAATTTAGAAAAAAAATATTTCCAAAAATACTAAACATTTATGTATCATAATGGGAACTAACTAACACATCCTTATTATGGTGATACATTCACTAGGTGTCTTTCCGGATAACACTATTATTAATGTTCTTCTGAAATATCTAATTTTTCTAGAAAAAGATGATGACATAAAATAGTAGGAAGATATAGAATGAAATAAAAATTATAAAAAATTTATTATATAATTAAATTACATATCACTAAAAATTTATGAACATTAACCTCAATTATTGTTATTGTATAATATTATCCTTTTACATTGACATATTCTAAGAAAAATTCCCCTGATTCCTAAGACAAAAAATTCCATAGTTCACTGCATATTTAGATTTGAAGTATTGAACATTGGAATACTATTTATTTCCCTTTTTGTCATGATGTTTGTGGCACTTTTTCCTTATAATTGTAGAAAAATATCATTCCCAATAAGCATATTCCATTGATGTTATATCAAATGTTATTAAAAGCTTAAAATTACACCCACCCCTACTAACCTTTTGTATTTTTCCCATTTCCAATGTGTCTATCCACCATTTAATTATCTTTATTTCCCTTAAAATACAATTATTTAGATAATTTTTTATATATTTTTATATAATATAATATTATGTACTCAAATGATAAAAATGATTAGGAGAATAGTTCTATTTATATGATTATATTTATCCTATTATATAAATGGTCAATATTTTTCATTGGATTCTATATGTATTTTATAGAACTCATTTCTAGACCTGAAAATGTATCTTCAATGTGAGAAAAAATTTTCTCTTCCTTTTCTTTCAGACTCATGAATTTTTCCTTCATATATGATCACTATTTGTGAAAAAATGTTTTTTATAAGAAACATTCATTAAAAACTTCCCATTACATGATTTTTATTCATCCACCTCCTTGGTATTTTAATTTAATGACCTCTATTTATCCACCTACCCTAAGAGATTAAATAATTACATGACAAACTCCTACCTTTAATTACTTCCCAATTAAATAAATATATTCTCTTGGGAACTTATCAATTACTCAGCTAAAAATTAATTTTTATTATCATTTAATTATTTTGGTTTCTGACACATGAAGTAGAATAACATTGTTTCACCACATTATGGATTATTATGATACTATAAATTATCAATATTATTTGACATAACATAAGTTAGATACCCTAATATAGTTATAATATGATCTATATCAACTTCAACAATAGCTCCAACTTCATTTTATTATCTATAAGGGAATTATCGGTACAGATTATGTTCATTGGTATGGTTACCATTCCTTCTACTAGGTACAATTTGTAAATAATGGTATATACTATATTAGATCAAAAATTATGAATAAAAATTTATAATTTATAAAAAAGTGAATAATTTACACAAATTGGAAAATCTATATACCACTAATCTCATAATCTTAAATTTGGTATCTTTGGGATTATTCTTAAGTCAAAAAAAATATTTTTATATCCATCATAATATTTTGAAAAGAAAATGTGAATTAACCCAAGAATATCCCTCTAGTGTGTCAAATCAGGTGTCTAGAATGGCCCATTATCATCCATTAGCTAACCATTGAGTCAAATCACAATGTTTCATGTTCAAATTTATTACCCCAATGAATAACTATTCTAGAGAAATATCCAATTCTAGTATCTATATAGGGATTAATTTCTGGAAAAACAACATAACATCTATATTACCAAAACATTAGGATATTATATTATACTTAGAATTATCCTCAATGTAATTCATAAAGTTATATTCCTTATTCTATGTTTTCCGAAATATTGTTTCCATGTTTTCAACTAAACATTCCTTGATTCCAACTATAGATACATAATACATAAAAGCCCAAATTTTTTGGTTACTTTATTATATTTACACTATATATAATAAATCATATCACGAATGACCGAATGGTTTAGTAGTGTTTTAAAACTAGATATATACCTAATCTAACATTAAAATTCAAAATTGAAAATACAATATAGTATTTCCAATCATATTTACTTTATTCTATTTGGAATATCCCTACATATCAGTCATAATACAATTTATGATTTCTTGGGTTACGAAAACATAACAAATTGTTGATATTAGATGCTTAGTAATGGTGTTCGTAAATTTTAAGTCATCATGAATTAATAATTCATATTTAATATAGAAAAGGAATCATATAAAAACACATGTAATTTACTCAATAACATTCGCATGAATAATAATATGGAAGGAATAAACAGTGATAAAATAATTCCATATAAATAATAAAAAAATCATGAAATATAAGTATGAATATTATTTCTAATCAAAAAATCACATGTACATCAATAACTAATCACATACTAAAAGAATTAAAAATATTTGACATAATAGAAATGACATGAAGTATTCCTACCAAGAAATATTATATAAATAAATAAGGCCACATCTAACTTTTGAAAATATTTTATATCATTAGACACATTGAAGAATCAAGGGACTGTTGTAGGAACCACCCCTCACTAACTATATCTAATTCATACTTATATGAAATTGGTGAAACCTAATAATCAGAATTATTATTATTAAAACACTAGAATACAAAATCCAAATAATTTCCACAGTAAATATAAATAATCATTACCCATAAAGAGTAATATGGTGATGTTTTCATAATATTACATGCCCTGTAAATCATAATATCCACTAGAGAATGTTAACACAAGTTAATATATGTTAAAATGATTTTTGGGTGATCTATTGAGGAAGATAAACTTTTCACATTCAAATTACTTATTTAAACCCTAAAATACTTCCCAAATTATAAGAAAACTATTTTATTTGAAATAAAAGATATAAAATTGTAATATATTCTTCAAATCAAAGAGTGGTAAGGAAATCGGTTAATTTTTTACATGTCATATAACATAAAAAACATTTTTCTCAAATTATTGAAAAAGGTCAAAAAATGCATGTTTCTAAAAATGAAATGTGGATTAATATTTGGATATTTTTTTAAAAGTAAAAAAAATCTAAAAAATCATTTATTTAATCATTATATAATGTGTAAAACATTCCTTTAGTCATTTTTAGGAAAATATTTAGTAGATATAGAAAGATTCCTGACAAAGTATAAAAATAATATCAATTTTTCTTAAAAGCATTATTTTGGTAACATGAGTAGAAAAAGTGGAAATTGAAATAAAAACATAAAATTTATATAAATAATAAGATGAGAATAAAATATTTTTTGTTTAATCTAGTAATATAAAATCAAATCCCTATTTTATTCATAAACGTAAGCATTCCAAAATAATGATGAAATTATGAAATAAAACATTACCTTTGATTTGAAATAATTTGTATGTCTAAAAACATCCTATATAATAAATATATATTTATTAAAAAAATATTAATGATATATACACATATATATCATACAATACATGATTTAATTATAATAATTTATCTTTCTTTTGATAATAATTCTTTTCAAAAATAACTATATAAGGTAAGAACTACTTCATTTTTCATGTATGTCTGGTTTTTTTCAGTACTAATATAATGATCATGGATCCATCATTTAAAGAATATTAAATATTATATAAATATAATATAAATTCATTATATAATTATTTATAATAGTTAAAAAAATATGGAATGAAAAATGAGTTACACTATTCATAGAGATGTTAGGTCGTACATACGCATGAATGTTATATTAATGATTTGAAATTTCAAATAACAATTGACCTTTAAATAATAATTGTTATATCAAATAAATCATATAAACTCATTAAATAAATCCTTATTACCATTTAGGTCAAAATAAAAAATGAATCATCTTGCTTTGAGGAGGCAACAGTCCACATAAACACACGAGCGATGTTATCATTTCCCAACAGAATTGAAGGTATGGAGTTAGATGTTATATTATAATTACATAAGTATAATTATATCATAAATATTATATATTTACAATAAATCCTTCAATAATTCTATATTTGGGAGGTTGTGATAGAAAATTATTTACATCAATTCGGGAGGTGGTAGTTAGTCATACACACGATCAATGGTTTTATTTTCCATTTGATAGATGAGGATACTGATATAAGTTATGAAATAAACATAAATAAAACTCATTATATGGTAGGTAATTTTTTTAATATATTACAATTATTAATACAAGAATTAATTTGGTAAGAGAAGAAGTAAAAAAGTAATACATTAGTGAATACAATTAAATTCCCTTTAGTTAAAAGCCAATTATATACCTTATTAAGGACCCTAGGGTTTGACCTTTTTGAATACTAATGGCTCTATAACATGTATAAGGATTTTTTTAGATTTGTTTTTGGGTTTTCTGACCTAAAAGTCTTAACAAGTGTGAAGAGGTTATGTTTGGAGGCACCTTTTTTTAATTGAGGAGGAGTGATATTTTTTTAAACATAAAAAATTATTACATAATGGGAAGTAACTCTCAATAAAAGTTCTTATAATGTTAATAAATAAAATATTTTATGGAATATATTTTCAAACCACAACTCTACAATAGAAAATGAAACTATTTTAAAGTTTTTATTTCATTAACCTCTACGGTTACCCATTTTACCTTTTTAGTTTTCAGAATATTAATTAGTTTTTTTATTTACCTGTGTAATTTATCCTATAATACTAAATATAAATGATCCTTATTAAATTATTTTTAGAAACTGATTCTAATTATTAAGACCAATTTATCAAATAAAATTCATATTTTTAAGAAACATTAACTTTAACATAGGTGCTTGTAACATGAAAACCCTTGGTATCACTTTACCAGTGTTAATTAATTTTTATATTATTTACTCATCATTATGAAAAAAAAATAATTTTAAATTGTTAAAAAAAATTAATTACGTTTTTTCAAACTATTTTATCCATTTTTTAAAATTCAATAGACCAATGTGGAATAATTTAATTCAAAATTAAACTTGCATGAGGGATGAAAATGTGCTTTTACAAAGAATTGTTTTTATAAATATAAAACATTTTTATACCTAATTTCAACCTAAATAATGTTAAAATTGTATAATTATTATTACATAAAATATAATTCAACAAGTTTTAAATTTAAAAAAATTACAAAACAAAATGGACCTTTTCAGATGCTTTAAAACAATGGACTGTTTTCAAAAATGACATCAGGAAGGGATTTGTTAATTTCTTATAGGGCTAAAAAAATTTATTATTATATAAAACTATAATATAATAACTAAAAATTTATTATTTTTTCTATGTTTGATAATCAAAACAATAAGGATTATCAGTATGTTCTAAATTAATTAATGAAATAGAAATTGTAATTGATTGTTTGTTGGGAAAAAGGGAAAAATATCAACAGGGATTGGGGCGGAAATCAATATGACGAGACACTATATGTTTATTAATTCTCAGGTTTGCATGATATGGATTTTACTGATAATATATTTATTTTTTTTGGTGTTGTAATGGCGTAACCAATAATTCTTGGTTTCTGTAACCTTGGTTTCTGTATCCTTGGTTGCAAAATTGGAACGTCATCTACTGGGTGAAATAACAA
The DNA here is from genome assembly GCA_963277665.1 of Viscum album. NCBI lineage: Eukaryota > Viridiplantae > Streptophyta > Magnoliopsida > Santalales > Viscaceae > Viscum > Viscum album. The sequence continues at coordinate 271,509,566 of OY728145.1, read as the reverse complement.
TATTATATGACCAAACAAACTTGTTTAAACATAAATAACCTATATTGTATAATATTCACACAAAAAACATCCTAATTAATTTATTTAATGAAATGATAACCCTTGTAACATAACAATGATCACAAAATTTGAAAATAAGTTGAATTGGAAATGATAAAATGTGTTACAGAAAACCAAAAAAATAATTATAAACAAAAATAATCCCAAACCAGAATATCCCAAACAGTCAAAACACCCAACATAAATAAAACTACTCACTCGTGGTGGGAATTATGACAATGAGTGGCATGTGTACCCGAGGAAGAATGGTGGTGATGAGCAGTGATGAAGCAAGGCAGATGATCATCACTCTGTGTGTGTTTGTGTGTCTCTCTCATCTATATGGCTCTATTCAGAAATTAACCTCTAAATCTGTACAACCAAAGTTTTATTTTTATAAATATTTTCATTCTACCCTTATCCTCTAATGTTATTTTTTAAAATTTTTGAAAACCTACATAACCAGTAAAAATTTCTAGACATGTAATCTCTTTATTTTTCATAGTGTGATGAAACCCCTCATATTTTGGCATAAGTATACCAAAAGATTTCATGTCATGTCAATGAAATTTTTAAATGTCCTTTTCAATCTCCACATCTCCACTGCATCCTAAAAAATAAATTGATGCACCACAAGAAAATTTCCTCATGCGATGTGTCTTTATGCTTTTAAATTTTTGGTTTTTGTTCTATTTCCAAATATCAATTATTTCCTGCAATAAAACTAAATAGATATAAAAATTACCAAAAATTTGGAAGAATAATCATTTAATCATATAACTAATATATTAAAACACCATAAAATACATCCATAAAATATACATATCAAATTAAAATCATTTTATTCCATTAATACTCGAAAGAACAACCTTCTGAGTATATTTTAATAAATTCAAAATAAGATAATTTAAAATTTTTGTTTTAAAAAAATCAAGTTCATTTTTAGAAATAAATTTCTAAAAGCAATAGAAATTATTTTTAAAATTATTTTTCAAAATTTGATGTAACCACTTTTCAAGAAAATAATTTTTGAAAAATAAAAAATAATTTTTTGTTATATAATACTAAAAAAAATATTAAATGTATGATACTTTTTTAAATATATAATATATATTAATTTAATTAAAATAATTAACTAATATTGACTAATTTAATTTAATATAATATAAACTAATTATGAACATAAAAAAGTTTTTTTGAAATTTTTTTTAGTTTCATTAGATTTTACTTTTTTATTTCTAGTCAATAGATAGCCAATGGATTTTTTTATACCCATGTAAAAAATATAGTTTCAATAATATATTAATTCAATATTATATCTTCCAATTTAATGGCTATGTTATAATGGTATAGTATGTTATAGTTCTTTTAGACTTAGGGTTTTGTGTGTCACAAGCTATCAAATTGATTAAATTAATTTTAAAAATATATATCTTAAAGTCTCTCAGTGATACAATAAAACACCTATTTGATAAATTCTATATGTTTGAAAAATGATCATGTGAATACAATTATGAAGTAAAATAAAAATTATATATTTAATATATGTTGGGACTTGTGTTGGATGCCTACTATGAACAAAATACTAATCTCAAGAATGATATCTCTATTGTCAAAAACAAAGTTGAGAAATATAGGAGAAAGGAAACTATATTTCAAAATAATATAGAAGTAAAAAATTATTATTTAAAAATATAAAAATCTATAATGTATCAACTTGAAGTTATTAATAAATATATTGAAGATGGTATTGTTTCCGAGAAGAATAGTTTTTTGAAAACATATTCAAAACTACTTGATGAAAAAACTCTTTTGAAGGAGTTAAGGATCAATAATTACAATTAAGAAGAATTAAATAATGAATTATCTATTTTTTTAGAAAATAATTATCTCTACTCTTATATATATAGGAAAATAGTTAAATAATATACCAAATTGTTCTCAAAATAATTTATTTATTAAAAGAGGTTTTATAATGTCTTCAGAGAAATAATTATATTAAAATAAATTGTATTCAGGTAAATAAAAATAAAATTAGAACAAAGAACATATATATAAGTATTTCTCAAAATAAATTTTGGTGTAGAATTATTCTATTCTAATATAGAATTAAACATCTCAATATATAGTTACAATTTTTTTATAGAGAATCTATCTTGGAGAGTAAAAGGAATACTATCATACTGATTTTGGAGTTGTGGTATATATAATCAAATGAAATTTTTTTTTCCAGAAAAATATTGCATTATAGAAAGGATTTAAAAGGATATAACTAACGGGATGAATCCTACTTAGAGAAAAAATAAATCAGATAAAGGATAAACTTCTCTCTATATAAAAAAATACCTTTTAGAGGTATATAAATTATATCATGATACCGAAAACTATGTTAAAGTGAGACAACCCAACCAAAACATATATACATAATACAATATTAGACAATTAATATCTATAATATTCTCATAATAAATCACTCAATCAAACTATAGGGTTATTATATTTCGAGATTAGATACATAACCATCTTATTCAATAATAATTTTCATCATATATAATAAATGTTCTATAATGATGATACCCTTCTTGATATTTCGTACATAATAATGTTATTTATTACTTTTGGTATTAAAAGATAATAAAATGGTGATATTAGATGATTTTTAAGGGGTAAAACATAATAGATATAATTCATGATAGAAAAACATTTAATAATAAAGATTGTGAGTGAGAATAACATTAAAATGTGAGTATGAGAACATAGTAAAGGAACATAACTATACAATTTATTGATTATACTAAATTTAATAAGGATCATAAATCAGGGAGAATGTTATAAATATTTTGTAATAACATATTAATTATTTCATAGAAATATGGTATGAAATGCAAATTTCTAAAATTGAATAAGCATAGAAAATCATATCTTATGTTGAGGCTCACTACCCCGACCAGCATCACATAGTAGACGAACACATCCCATAACATAGTATACTAAGTTAAAATCTATTATCCCATTATACAAATCTCATGATATATAGGATTTAACCATGGAATTGGAGAAATATATAATTGATGTCCTATATATCACAAAATGATTAACCATATTTATGGGTTTTTTCAGAACATAATCGAATTCATAAATCAATAATATCATTAAAAACTCTTGATTCTGAAATGGGTTTCATAAAAACACTTAATACATTAAATTAATCCATCTAGAGAAATAAAATTGATGGTTTTATTAAATCATACACAAAAATAAATATAAAATAAGTCAAATTGTATTGAAAAGGATGAAAAACCCATTAAAATATATTAAAAAATTGTTTAAGAATTAATAAGAAATAACATTCACATATTTTAATATTTTTAAAAAAAAATTATATATATAATATTTGACAAACATAATGATAAATTATATAAAAAATATACTTCAACCACATTAAAATTTGGAAAGGAATATTTTTAATTAAAAATAGTGAAAACAACATGATAATGAGAACTATATAAAAATGTAATGGAGTTGAGATAAAATGATTTATTTTTAAAAAAAAATTAATAATTTAAAAACATTTTAAGGAGGCCTTAAACATTAATTATATTATCAATAAGAGCATTCCCAAATAAATATGAATAATATGGACTTAGAGAAGAGGGATTCACAACTGAAAGGAAGTGAAAAAGACAATTCCACTTATATGCATCATTTAGAGTGAATTATAATTCTATAAATTGGGAAATGGTTAGAAGGAGAAACAATTTCCAAAAAACATAGAGGAGAATAAAAATTATGGATTATATGTAAAGTTCATAAATATTATCCCAATTGGTTTTTATTAATTAATAATCTAATGTAAGAGAAAATATTTGGAGAGAATCCCTCACGAATTTGGTAATGTTTGAATACAATATCCATCAAAATAATGAACATGATTTGTATCTATAAATATCATTAATTATAAAAAAAATAATGAAGAAATAATCCCATGGAGTAGTATATACTACACATTAAATTAAAATGTGTGGTGAATATAGAATATATCTCATTAATAGTAAACTGAGATGAGAAACTCTTATATTTATATTCCACTCCCTTGCATTCACATTGAAAACCTATATAATAAAAAAATTTCATATCAATAACCTGTTACAGAACATTATTCATATTAATTATATTTCATATAATTTAATTATATTCATTTGTTACATATTTATTATATCTTTTTTAATCATAGTAATCTAGTAATTTTAATTTTCAATAAATGTTTTAGTTTGGCGATGTCAATCCTTTTACATTGATAAAAATTTCATCATTTATATATTTTAAAATATATATAAATGTTTTTCCTAAAATGATTTATATATTCTTCCATTAATTTTATGGAATATATAGGAATGGTTCTCAAGAATGGTATTTATAATGTGTCTGTTTTGGGTTATTTTATCAATTGTAATAAGGTACATAATGAAGATAATTTATTTATTTTTTCCATTATAGAACCATAATAATTAAATATTTACTCATTAATATCATATATTACCCTCATTTAGGTTTATAAACACACCCAATATGGAAATTATGTAATTAATATAGAGGCATTCATATAGGTGGTAGAACAAACCCAAACGAGAACATGTTATAATAATGAACAAGTGTATATAGTTATATTATAGTAAAATATTTTTTCAGTTGTAAAATAATGATAGTAATACATCAATACAATGTTCAATGAGATTTAGAATTATTTTATTCGAGAATCTAATTTAAAAATATTTATGAAAAAATTTATAATGTGATGAATTTATTCCTCAAAATGGGTTACTTCATGACGGAGGAATTAGGAACAATTATCAAAAATATAGGATACTCAACCTGATATGTAGTGTATTATGAATCTTAATTTGGGTTTAAATTCAAGGATAAACTAGAGGGGAATATTATTTGTGGTAGGTAGTGGAGGGGTTATTTTATAGTTGACTTCAAGAGATTTTTTTTAAATGATCATTAAATAATCTGTAATTAATATCATTTTGAAGATAAATTGGATCTAAAGTGGAGAAAATATGGTATTTCATTTGATTGTCCCTATATCCATGTAATTTATATGTTTTTTAGTCCTATATCATTTAAATTTAACCCCTTTACCTAAATTTTTTATTTCCTTTGGTAACTAACTTGCCACCTCTTTGACATATTTATTTACCCAAAAAGTAACCTAGACCTTTTATGAAATTTAAATACCATGATTCCAAAAATTAAATCTATTTTAATAAATTTAATTTATAAAATTGATTAAAATTAAATAAAAATTAAAAATGGAAAATATATAAAAACAATTGATTGAAAAATATATTTTAAGCATAAATGTTTATTTATTCTAATTCCTTTACAAGTATTATTCTTTAAATTAATTTTAATTTGTTTGATTAAATATCAAAACACTACATTTTGATAAATTTTATTTTCTAAATATGAAACCTTCAGATTTTAAATAATAAAATATAATATAAAATAAAATTAATGTTTTAAATGACAAATTATTCATCATCCATGAATCCTTAAATTATTATTCATTGTAAACCATTGAATATTTTTTGATTTTTCATTTATTATTTAATTAATCACAATATAAACATTATCAATAGATTTTTCTGAAACCCTTATTTAAAATTTATAGATTTAAATAAAATTTTATGCCTCATAAAAACAATTTAGTTAAAATAAATGATATATATACCAATGAGTTAATACAATTTTATATTAATTAAATACATAATATAATATTGATATCAAATTTGAAACCTATAAATTTATATTATAAAATTATCAATATACCTGTTAGATACATGTATACTCAATGAACCCAGATCGAGTGGTTATATAACAATGAACATATTCCCAAATGGAATCAATATAATATTCACATCAAATTACTGTATATAATTATACATTTTTCTCTAAAAGTTAAGAATAATATTTATTTTTTTTGAAAAAAATATTTATAATATTTCTATGGTATTTCCATCTTTTCCTTATTATAATCAGTGGGTTTATCTTTAAGGAAAATCATAATGATGATGAATCAATGTTTATGGTATTTTAATTTAAATATGGGTTTATTAATCTTATAACTTTGATATGTGTGTTTGATATTTATTTCTTATATAGATTTAATTTTAAAAATTTATTTTAATATTTTTTCCCTAAAAGTTATATTTTTTCATTTTTGTTTAGTATAGCGTGTTTAAAAATTTACTTAATATATTCATGGAAAAAATTTGGTGTGTAGCATTCTACTATATAAAAATTACCCCCGAAATTTCCTTACACATATAAAATAGAACAAGGTACTTTATCTTCATTAAATATTTGGGTTCCCAGCTAATTTCTTCAAATATATGATTCGTCTAAAACATTTTAACCAAGTGAGTGGAAATTTTTTTTTAGTAATTCATCCATATGATTCAAGATCTATACCATGTATTTTTCATAAGATAGAACATATTCTAGTTATAAAACTATTAAGTTTAGATCATTTGATGGACTATGTTATTAATTACACGAAATTAACACAATGACCACATTATAAACTAGTGATTGGTCCAATGGAACCAATGTGCGTAAATTTATTTCCCCCGTATGATAAAGGATCCCAAAGGGGACTATGTATCTTGGACAATGTTGAATTATTTACCCCAGATAAACTTCTATGTACTTTATTATTATCAATATTTATAGTTATTAATATTAATATACTATTTATGATATCATTATTTATATTCAATGTGACATAATATGTTATAATACCTTTAGATTAGTAGTTACATTAGATAATATTAAAGATCCCCCCTTTTATGAGAACCAGAAATTGTCATGAATTTATTCATAAATATATTTTCTTTATCCAGATGAAATAATTTTAGAGTAAAAAATGATTTAGGGAATTAGGGGTGGAGAGTCATAAAAAGATGAGGTTCTTTATCATGGTGTATGACCTTGGTAGTTCTCAATATAGATGACTATTAGAATGAGACCTACTATTAGAAAATACACATTTATATGTGTCATTGGATGCTTTTATATATATATTTCTATATTTATCCTTAAGATTTAATATTATTATTAATAGATATTACAAGATTAATAATTTTTTGTATTGATGAACTTCATTACTACATATTTTTATAGCGAAACAGAATACATTGGGTGCATCGTGACTAATATTTCATTATTGAACAATGCGAGGAAGTATTTTTCTCTTCTATTATTTAATGGTAGTTGATATCATAGAAACTTAGATGTAAATGATATATCTTATGTAAATAAATGGCCATCGCGTTCTGTGGGAAGGATCAATTCTTGAAAATTCATGTAAAGATACATCAAGTATAGAGGTTTATGGAACCAACATTCAACCTACATAATTAGATATATTACGATAAAGATATTATATTACATATTAATCATTAGTATTAGTTTTTATTTCATTATAACATTTAACTTCATTCTCTATGAGTGTTGTGTCATGTTTTTAGATGATAACCTTGAACATTGGGATACATCACCTATTGTTGTAGGAAATATTCCTAGAGGGTAACACATAAAGTGTATCCATAGTATTTGTTAAATAATAATATTTTTTAGCTTTTTGAAAAAATAATTTTCCCACACATAGTTTATTAATTATTCATGTTTTCATATTACCATATATTTTACCACTAGTTATTCAATAGAATAATTTGGGAGTATAATATTTAAAAAATATTTATTTTCTATTTAGTAAATATAATATATAGTTATTTAGTTCGGAATAAAATTATATTTATTTATTAAATTAATATTCATTATTCAAGGCCCGATATATATATTGGTGGAAAGGTGGACTATGATTAATGAACTGATACCAAATAATATTTATTTAATTTTTAGTTTTGTGAATGTTAAAAATGAATAGTAATATTGTTATTGTTATTATAGACATTGGGTTCCACAGGGACTAAGTAAAGAATAAGGTCACATGTTCAATTATTATTATCTAACATTTCATTACTTAAAACAAATTTTAATATTCCTAATGGATTGACATTCGTTTTATGTAAACAACAACTATAGAATTCTCTCATGGACTTAAAGTTATATGTATCTAGGAAGTATCTCAAGAACACAGAGAGATGTTCCTCTACTACCACACCCGATTCTAGAGAGATCAAATAGATTACTTAATTATGTTATTCTTAGGCTGATCAAAGATAAACAATGAAATTTTATATATCTACCATGTTTGTAATTGAAAATTCCTACAATGATATTTGGGTTTTATTAAATTTATTATTAAATTATAGTGATACCATGTTTATCATCTCTCATCTCATTGTGTAAGGGCCTTAAATTATGTAGTTATCATTTATATAAACCCCTCAAACAATACTTTGGTTCACCTAACCTAGATTTAAGTAAAACCCAATGTAATACATAGATCTACAATGAGATTGGAGGTAGTTCATGTTATGAGATAAGGAGAAACCAATTCAATATGTAAATTGGTGGACAAGTGGAAAGTTACAACAAGAAGAAAGTCATATTTCATGGTGTTTTCCCCAACTTCAATGTTTAGGTTATCATCTATTAAATAAACTAATTAATTGTAAATGATCATTATCATACCACTGTTATTATTTTATTTCTATTCAGATGCATGTTTAATTTCATTATGGATATTTTTTCATGATCACATAAATCAAGGAATTGAAAATAATTTAAGATCGAATGAAAATAAATTTTATTATACAGATTTTTTTTCAAATAAATGGTTAATCAGTTAAGTAAATAAATATAACATTAATAACAATGTAATAAATATTGAAAATTAGGAAATTTATTCGTAAATATAATATCCATAATTTATATATATATATATATATTTATATATTTATTAATTCGGTATAACATTCCACTATTTATGTTATAATTGAATTGTGGTTCAAAGTGCATAAAAATCCCATGTATGAGGTCTTTCAATCATTAAGGAATTCTAATTTTACTTTTGAGTTGACTTAAATTACTTCACATTAAGGGTTGACTACTTAGGCAAGACTTGGTGTTACTAAGAGGAAGATGTTTAAGAAATTTAATTTAAGGATTTTAGGAATGGGGAGTTCACTAAATATATCAATAAACTATGTGATAATGCATTTTTTAATGTTATTTATGTCTAAGATTCATAAAATTACATTTCATTCTAAATTTGGGGTTTTGAGAAGGGTAATATAATCCCTTTTCACTATAATATCAAAGAAATAGGATGTTCCAAGTCCAATGGTGAGCGATATTTGGTTTCGATAAAATATTGTGATATTAGTAAATAATTATAATACTCATTATCTACTTTTATAAGACAGAATACTAGGATTATTCTCTTACTATTTTTAGAATAAATAATAAATATAGCTTCAAACATATCACATCGATACATAATTGGGATGGATAAACTTATAACATAAACTAATTTCAATTAATGGAAATTGTTATTACACATTATCATTCACTATGAAAGGAAATAATATGATCTAGAATATTTTATTCATGCGAAGCCTTCCTAACAGGCCAGTGAGAATGAGTTTTATCCTTATGAGGAGAAATTTAATGATGATGTAAATGTGTAATGTTTCATGCTAACATCCATGACCAGTGATATTCTAATGAATTATGATGACATGGATTCATTCCCATGATGTCTCACCTTCATGATATCTATGATCAGAAGGTGAGAAAAAAATATAAAATATCTCTAATAAACAATTTATATGAAATCCTGGGGATTTGGATCTTGGTGGGCCTTATGTAGTCGATATTATTATCTATATAGAACAGTTATAAATCTCAGGAATTAAATTCCTATATTTGTTTGATAAATACCTCATCCTTTCATCAATACCCATGTCCTTAACCAGTTTTATTATTAATTATAACATGAGTAATAGTGTAACGATTCTATCATGACTTCTTAATATCATTCTCCATGTTAATAATGACATGTTATATAAAAAACTAGTGGTTCCTATAGTGAACAAGAAAAGTAAGAACAAGGGAATGAGTTCCAAGACTCATGTCAAAAGCAAGGCCATTGGAAGAGGAATTTAACCCAAATAATTTGGAAGCTGAATGCATGTTTATTATTGAGTGTAATCTTTCTATATTAAAATATTTGGTATTTTATATTTCTTTTTCTTATCACATATGTATCCAAGTTCACGAATTGAATATATTTTGAAATATTTTTAGAGAATCGGTATATTTTGGGGTTTTAAGTAAGGTGAGGATAGCTTATCCTTTTTAACTATCTTATCCGGATTCCCCTTAAATAGTGATACAAGCTAGTGGGTTATGAGACCTCAAGAGCACATCCTTGTATACCAAAGGATTCCAACATGTATTGAGGGCCTAGGGTGTGATAGTGGATAGACTATTCCCTCATAAAAGAGTAAGAAATAGGAGTATATAACTATCATACAAAACATAATGTAAATAGATTCCAAAAGGAATAAATAACTGCAATGGACAATGCTATAATAATAATTGAAAATTTTATAAAAGATCGAACAAATATCCAGATAATAAAACATTGGTCACCCATAGGGCTTACCATAAAGATATAGAGGGAAAAAAATAAATTGAATGTAAAATTACAGGTCTCTACTAATGACTCTGATCCTGACCACATTCCCAACTACAAGACAACTTCGAACCGAAGCAACCCAATCAGAAAAACCCATATGAGTATATCTTATTGAACATGAAACTATGGGGATCATACCTATCCTCCATGAAACTATTCTCAATCTAAAAAATTAGGAATAATGTTCACACATACACTGAGGTGCATGTGAATGGGTGAAGAATGAATCTCAGTATCCCACCCTGATAAGAAAACTATAAAGTATGATGTTATAAGTGTATGAAATAGAAAAATACTTAGCCTAGCTAAGAAAAAACTGAAAATATATGTAAATCCAAACATGTAACCCCAATCAAATCCCAGGTACATAATCCCAGTCTATTGGGAATGTGCCACCATGGATGTCCATAAATATATACGTATACTTTTATAGTCGCATACCTGTACATATATACATAAATATTAATATTCAGTAGTATTTGAAATCAAATAACATGAAAACCAATCCATTTTCTATCCATGGGTCTGTAATCCCAGTCACCTAGACATCATGTGTAATGAAATTGATATGGACTTCATGACACTAATGTCGTGCATCATTAAGTATATCATCAGGTACATAATCCCAATATACATATAACTTCTTTGACCAATTCTAGAAATATATCTAAGAATACTACATCACCATAGGATGGTTCTCATCCTACAACTATGTTCACCCATACATTCCATAAATCACTAACTATGATACTATATAGTGATGGTAAATCTTATAAAGAAGGATTATATATACTAAAGATCAATCATGTAAAGGATGACATTGATAACTAGCGGTCAATCATGTGATTGGTCACTGAGTCAGTCACCATGCTACCCAATCCATGTATATCTAATCAAAATTATGAGCCCTAGGCCTTGGTCTGCATGCAATCATGAAATTTTGAACACGGACAGTCCTAAATGACTTTAAACTGAGACAACATGTAAAGAGAACTCATCGTTGGGATTCCATGCAACACCCCTTGAGTCTCATTACAAAATATTGCGAGCGTAATAATACCAATCATAGGCCGAGTAGATAGTAATCATCTCCACAACTCATGAGATCATAATCATTGATGACTCTTGGGTCACCATTCTCGTACAACAAGAAATTTCCAGAGAGATTCCGTGCAACACCCCTCGAGTCTCGTAACTTTCCATAGAGAGCGTAACCATCAAAATCATAGGGCGATGAGATTTTAATCATCCCCACTACTTGGTAGAGAATAAGCATCCATGAGTATTGGGTCTCCATTCTTTTATAAAGGGAAATCACTGGTGAGACACCATAAAAAATCCCCAGGGTCTCATAACTAATCAGGGATAACGTAATCATACCGATTATAGGTTGATGAGATCGTAAATATCCCCACCCCTTGCGAGAGTGTAATCATAAATGATTATTGGGATTCAATGATCATATATCATAACCATCATCTCAACATCCATATATTGGGAAACACCTATGGACATACCATCAATATATATAATCACAATATTTACATCCCGGCTAAACAACCATGTCCCGGGTAATACCTCTAGGTGTACAACACATATGAAATAACACGACTTAGAAAACAAATCCCATGAAATCATGTTTATAAATCCCAAAAAGCGTGAAAAATCCTAGGAAAAAATGTGGGCATAAAAAAATGGATGAAATGTGCATCACATCCAGATCAATAGAAACCAACTATGATGAACCTTATGTAAACACATTTTCATCTTCAATAAACATGTGGGGTATATAAATAAAGAGTTTGGTTGGTTTAAAGACCAATCCCAACACTACTACAACAACCCCATGGCATATATATTCAACATGGGTTCTAAGGTGACCCCCACTACCAACTCTAACCAAACTACATGTTCAATCTCAGGTTCGATCAAATAACTTTAGGATCAAAATATGAATGTAGATGCTCAATTACAAGAGGTGGTTAATTGTATGTTTAAAAACATTCATTTAAGCTTTAGGAAAACTATGTTAAACTAAGTTAAACAATGTAAATTCACTAGACCACTTAGTCCTACAAACTTTCCAGGTATCAAAAATATAATTCCAGAAATGAAACATAATAATAGTTTACAAGTAAAAGATTCTACATTAAAGATTATTGAATATTTCTTATCAGAGTATACAAAATAACATGAAAGTATAAGAAGGTTATAATTTCTTCCTTTATAAAAATACAGCAGAATATAAACTTGAAACAAAACAAGTAACAAGTGTGATATAGCATCCCTCCTTTTTATCACATAAACATTCATTGCATTTTACAAAACCGAGGATCTTCAAGGTTTAGTGTCTTGGAAACCACGAACCTAAAACATGAAAACATAAAACATTCTTCTTAAACACTTGAAAGGCTTCTCTTTATGTTCATCCTAGGTTCATTACTGCATCTCATAACCTGGGGACATACATCAAAAGAAAGGGTGAGCAGAAGTCCCAGTAAGGGAAACAAGGGGAAACATTTAACATGCGAACTTGAGATACATCAACAATGTCATGAAAAAGAACATTAAGGAATGAGAAAGAAATCATGAGGCATATCGTAATAAAAATAACATTTTTCATAACTTGAAGATGTTGCTACAACATTTAATATTGACAATAATTTATGTTTCACTAAGGTCCATCCCCAAGGTGTCATTAAAAATTACCAAGGTTATTTACCAAGGCGTCATAAAGAAATAGTCATCTCTAGAGATTAAGTCTTTACCCAATGCATTGGAGCGCTATCTGGGCGCACCCTTGAAATGCCTTTATTATCATGTGATCCACATATATCATCATCAATCATTTAATAAAAAACCCATATAGTGTAAAAGGAATGGGTTTTATTTCATAATCATAACGTTTAAAAAACTGCTTTAAATACATGATCTTTATGTCACTTTAAAACCCACAGAAAAGGAATGTGGGTCTCATGTATGTAAATACCATAATTTAAAATAGAAAATTTTGTTATATATGTGAATACCCCTATATAATAGAGAGATTTGAGTATTCACTTAATAAAATAAAAGAACATTAGAACAAGAGAGAGATATATTTTGAGACGGAAATTCTGCATCATAATGACTATGTTTCGGGGTTTTAGAAAACATTGAAAAGAGAGGGGACATGGGTAAAACATTCATAAATGACCCATAAAAAAGTAGAGGGATATAATATGAATGATATATGAACATGGTAATGAAATTTAAAATAAATACCATATGAAACGAATAACATGAAAGGAAGACAAAAATAAGATTTCTCTGATAAAAAATCAGCAGCCTATCGGTGCCACTTAAAACGTCAAAAATACTGAATTTAAGATATAAAATATGGTCTCTCATAATATGAAAATAAAAGATAAGTATGATAGATATAGAGATAATACCCCCAAAAAATAAAAAGGAATTTGAAATACTTGACATGAAAGTAGAACATTGAAAAATGAGAAAGGTGAGCAAATCCCTTAAAAATTTGGCAGCCTAACGGCGCCACTTAAAACTTTAAAATACTGAATTGAAGAGATCAAATAGGCTCTCCCATATTATTAACATAAAATATCAGTATTATAGATATAGATATCTTACCCCAAAATAATAAAAAATAACTTTAAAGACTTGACATGAAAGTAGAACTTTGAAAAATGAGAAAGGTGAACGAATCCCTTAAAAATTCGACAGCCTAACGACACCAATTAAAACATAAAAATAATGAATTGAAGAGATCAAATAGGGTCTATCATCGTATAAACATAGAATATCAGTACGAAAGATTTAGATATCATACCCCAACAAAATAAAAAGGAACTTGAAATACTTGACATGAAAGTAGAACATGAGAAGGGGGAAAGAATCCCTTAAAAATTCGAGAGCCTAACGGCACCACTTTAACATTATTAAAATTAAATGATGAGATAAAGAGGGGGTATCCATTAATATGGACATAAAAAAGAAATTATGATGAATATAAAAGAACATACTCCAACATAAGAGCATGGAGCATAAAAGAAATGACATAAAAGAGATTACTTGAAAAGAAAGAGGGAGGTAAGATCCCTTACCTTAAAACATTACTCTTAAAACTCAATGGTTGGGACCTTGAGGGCCTGTGGGCACCTTGGAAGGACTCCTTGGGAGGTAATAATACCAGAGCATCATTGGGGGAGTGTTGGGAGTTGAATGGATGAGAGGATGGCTTGGTATTTATAGGGAAAGTGAGGGGACAAGGCATTAATGGCCAAGGGATACCTCATTAGTGTTTTTGGAAAAACCATGGGCTTGCCCATGGTATTTTCCCAAGGTATTGGACACTTGGGACACCTCATACCTTATATTACTATTCATAAGTATACCATATTGATTACATAATTAATACATCATTTAATGATGTCAGTAAACACCCGTAACTTAAAAACTGTATTTTCACTATTAATCGAAAATTCAACTTTCTCAGAAAAATCCCAAAATATCACCTTAACCAAATATCGATCCTATGATTTCAAAAATGAAATCCATTTTATAAAAAAATTTATAAATATTTTTAATTTAATTTTTCAATAAATACACTATTCACCAAAAATTCATTTTTTTCAGAAAAATCCCCAAAAATTACCTTAACATAATATTGATGCTCTGAGTTCAAAAATGAAATCCATTTTATAAAAATATTTTTATAAATATTTTTAATTAAATTTTTAATTAAAAAACACTATTTACACGAAAAAACTAATAATTTACTAATAAATTATGAAACCTTTATTTAACCATTTTATTGAATCACATTACTTAATCAAGGTGCCTATATTATATTAATGCTTTATTTATGTGAGATTACTAATCTATTTTGTCACATTACTAATCCTAATCTTAAAATCAAAATTCATAATTTACTGTTCATCCAAAATTAAGTCGATTTTATTAGACTCTAAATTTCGTACTGAACATAATTGTAGAAGACCCTTTTTTGAAAATCATTACACATTTATAATTATGTAAGTTTTACATAAACATTTTTTAAAATATCCTTTCTTTGAAAATTCACCAAAAATATGCATACTATATTTATCCGGACATTTGAAAATTCATAAACTTCATCATAAGAATAAATCAAAATTTTTATTTAAAAAAAAGGATTACACAAAGCAGCTACAGTCTCCTTACATAGCCCCTTATCACACCAGCATAGGACCTAAGTGTAAGTTGTTCTAAGGTGAGAGAATCTGAGGGAGTCTCGGCCAACATCGCACGAGTTGTAATTTCTATCAGTTTGAACTTCTCATGAAGGAGATTCTGTTCTATCTTCATACGATGAAGTTCGGCTTGGGTTTGGTCCAAGGAAAATCCCATTGGTGCTACCTCCTTCCCAAGTTCTATTTGATGGACTTCGATTGATACAAGACTACTGGGTGAGGCCATCAAATCTTATTTCTATATTAATTAACCAATATCACTTGTATTTAGAGACAAATATCGAAATGTTTAGTTTATAGCCGTCATATTGACCAATGGTCATATAACAGTCAAAACCCAACAGTCTAATTTTAATTATACTCATGTTATCCAATGAAATAGTTTTGTTGAGTATAAAAAAAATAACACACAAAATTAAGAAACAAGATTTATTCAAAATTTCGGGTCGTTAAAATCTTCTCCCCCTTAAGAAATTGCATCCTCGCAATTTTTAAAACTCGGTTTTGAAATTTCATTGAAAGTCCCACACCAGAAAAGGAGTCAGTAAAACTATTACTTTAAAAGAAAGAAAGGGAAGTAAAAGGTCACCCGAGTTAACCCATTCTAGGATCCCATGTAGAAAAACATGGACATGGTGGAAAAAAGAAAAGGGTCACGTTCTAAGGGAGAGTGATAGAAAACATGATTAGGATAAAGTTAACAACAAGAAAATCACAAACTTATGATGGGTCAAATGGTATTTAATTTCCTAGTAGGAAATGTTAACAGACAACGTTTTTTGTTTTATGTTCCTTTTCACTGTTTTGATAAATTCATTTACTACATAGAATAAAAACATAAGGAAATATACCTACCTTCAAGCAGAGTTTAATCCTTTAATAAGTTTCTGCCAATACTAATCATTTATCCAAACGATGTGCATTAAAAAAAACTTGGTCTCATCAAAAGCACAAGAATAATCTTCTAGAGAATCACGTATTCCACACAAAAAACTATCTATCTTTAAACATTTATCCCAAAAACAGAAAGGATAAGATAAAACAACTCTTCAAAAATAAAGAATACCTAGGAAGGGAAACTACTTTTAAATCTTCAGAGTTCCACGATACTACCCAGAGTTCATCATAGACCATTCCGTAAATAACTGTCCTTAAAATTCCTCAAAATAACCCAAACTAAGATTGAAACCCAAATACAAGAAAGACATGATAACATAGTCTTCCAAGATAAACTTTATCGTTCATCTCTAAACAACATCAACCACTCCTAGCATCTTATAACAAAAGTAACTAACCAATTTTTTTTTCCCAAGATAGGTCAATAATTTCCATAAGTAACCTATAATACCATAAGTTCACCTTAAATTCATCGATTCTTCAAAATATAATTCAACCATTACTCCTCAAATAAAATACCGTTGTAATATATTTACCTCGATCAAATAGGGTTCCCAAAATAGTGGACGTATTCGAAAATAATAATCATCGTTTAATCCCCTAATCATCTGTGTCATATTAATACGACAATCATCACTTTTCCTGTCACATTGGTTGTTGGGACATGTTCTTCCATTTCACTCCATTAATTAAGGAAGGAAAGTACAATTATGGGCTTAAATACTTATCCAATAATCATTAAAAGGAAACTTAAAGCATAGAAGGAAAAACTTGTAGAAGAAAAGTATACCCTAACATGTGATCCCCTATGTCCCAATCTAGGATATCCATGATAATATATTCTTATATGAATCTTTATTTTATTTTATCTTTGTTCCTTTAAAAATGGTTCATACTAAGATTATTAATTTAACAAAGCATATCCCCCGGGAGTGTTGTAACCAAGAGTGCAGAAAGGACCGTTGTCGTGTACCAGTTGTCATTCGACTCTAGCTCAAAGCGGTGATTTCGGGTTTTACCCCTATGTACATTTGTTCCAGAGTCAGCTCTACCTGCTCGTATCCAGAAAAGGATGTATTTCCTTGGAAACCCCTTACTCAATACTCACCAAAATACCCGGAAGGTTTCCTATATTTAAACTTTTCTATAGAGTTATTCCCAAAGTTTTCATATCCTAATTTCTACAAATAACTAAAACATCCTTTGATACCAACTATAGCATCCCACCTTTTTATCACATAAACATTCATTAAATTTTACAAAACCGAGGATCTTTAAGGTTTAGTGTCTTGGAAACCAGGAACTTAAAACATGAAAACATGAAAAAATTCTTCTTAAACACTTGGGAGGCTTATCATTATGTTCATCCTAGGTTCATTACTGCATCTCATAACCTGGGGACATACATCAAAAGAAATGGTGAGCATAAGGCCCATTAAGGGAAACAAGGAGAAATATTTTACATGCGAACTTGAGATACATCAACAATGTCCTGAAAAAGAACTTTAAGGCATGAGAATGAAATTACGAGGCATATCATAATAAAAATAACGTTTTTCATAACTTGAATATTTGGCTACAACATTTAATATTGACAATCATTTCTATTTCACCAAGGTCCATCCCCAAGGTGTCATTAAAAATTACTAAGGTTACTCACCAAGGCGTCATAAAAAAATAGTCATCTCTAGAGATTAAGTCTTTACCCAATTCATTGGGGCGCTATCAGGGCGCACCCTTGACATGTCTTTACTATCATGTGAGACACATATATCATCATCAATAATTTCATAAACAACCCATATAGCATAAAAGTAATGGGTTTCATTTCATAATCATAATGTTTTAAAAACTGCTTTAAAGACATGATCTTTGTGTCACTTTAAAACCCACAGAAAAGGAAGGTGGGTCTCATGTATGTAAATCCCATAATTTAAAATAGAAAATTTTGGTATATATGTGAATACCACTATATAAGAGATAGCATTGAGTATTCACTTAATAAAATAAAAGAACATTATAACAAGAGAGAGAGACATTTTGAGATGGAAATTCTACAGCATAACGACTATTTTTCAGGGTTTTAGAAAACATTGAAAAGAGAGGGGAAATGGGTCAAAAATTCATAAATGTCCCATAAAACAGTAGAGGGACAGAATATGACGGATATATGAACATGGTAATGAAATTTTAAAGATATACCATATGAAATGAAGAACATGAAAGGAAGACAAAAATAAGATTTCTCTTATAAAAATTCGGCAGCCTAACGGTGCCACTTAAAACTTCAAAATACTGAATTGAAGAGATAAAATAGGGTCTCTAATAATATGAACATAAAAGATCATTATGATAGATATAGAGATCATACCAAAACAAAATAAAAAGGAACTTGAAATACTTTACATGAAAGTAGAACTTTGAAAAATGAGAAAGGTGAACGAATCCCTTAAAATTTTGCCAGCCTAACAGTGCCACTTAAAACTTCAAAAATACTAAATTGAAGAAATAAAATAGGGTATCTCATAATATGAACATAAAAGATCAGTATTATAGATATATATATCATACCCCAACATAATAAAAAAGAACTTGAAAGACTTGACATGAAAGTAGAACTTTGAAAAATGAGAATGGTGAACGAATCCCTTAAAAATTCGGCAGCATAACAGCGCCACTTGAAACATAAAAATACTGAATTGAAGAGATAAAATATGGTATCTCATCATATGAACATAGAAGATCAGTATTATAGCTTTAGAGATAATACCCCAACAAAATAAAAAGGAACTTGAAATACTTTACATGAAAGTAGAACTCGAGAAGGGTGAAAGAATCCCTTAAAAATTCAGCAGCCTAACGACACCACTTTAACATTCATAAAATGAAACGATGATAGAAAGAGGGGTTCTATCATAATATGAAAATAAAAAAATACAGTAGGGTGAATATAAAAGAACATCCTCCAACATAAGAGAACATAGCATAAAAGAAATTGCATAAAAGAGATTACTTGAAAAGAAAGAGGGAGGTAGGATCCTTTACCTTAAAACGTAACTCTTAAACTAAAAGGATGGGACCTTGAGGGATTGGGGGCACCTTGGAAGGACTCCTTGGGAGGTTATGAGACCATAGATTTGATGTGGGAGAGTTGGGAGTCGAATGGATGAGAGGATGACTTGTTATTTATAGGGAATGTGAGGGGACAAGACATTAATGGCCAAGAGACACCTCATTAGTGGTTTTGGAAAAACCATGGGCTTGCCCATGGTATTTTCCCATGGTATTGGACACTTGGGACACATAATACCTTATCTTACTATTCATAAGTTGACCATATTGATTAAATACTTAATACATCATTTAATGATGTCATTAAACACCCGTAACTTAAAAACTGCATTTTCACTATTCATCGAAAATTCAAATTTCTCAGAAAAATCCCAAAATTTCACCTTAACCAAATATTGATGCTCTGATTTCAAAAATAAACTCCATTTTATAAAAATAATTTTCTAAATATTTTTAATTTAATTTTTAAATAAATCCACTATTCACCGAAAATTTAGTTTTTTTTAGAAAAATCCCCAAAAATTACCTTAACATAATATCGATGCTCTGAGTTCAAAAATGAAATCCATTTTATAAAAATATTTTTATAAATATTTTTAATTAAATTTTTAATTAAAAACACTATTCACCTGAAAACTAATACTTGACTAATAATTTATGAACTGTTATTTAACCATTTTATTGAATCACATTACTTAATCAAGGTGCCTAGATTATATTAATTCTTTATTTATGTGAGATTACTAATCCATTTGGTCACATTACTAATCCTAAGCATAAAATCACTATTCATAATTTACTGTTCATTAAAAATTATGTTGATCTTATTAGACTCTAAATTTAATACTGAACATAATTGTAGAAGACCATTTTTTGAAAATCATTACACATTTTTAATTATTTATGGTTTATATAACTTTTTTTAAAAATATCCTTTCTTTAAAAATCACCAAAAATATGCATACTATATTTATCCGCACATTTGAAAATTCATAAACTTCATCATAAGAAGAAAAAAAATTATATTTAAAACAAAGGATTACACAAGGCAGTTACGGTCTCCTTACATAGACCCTTATCACACCAACATAGGAACTAAGTGTAAGTTGTGCTAAGGTGAGAGAATATGAGGGAGGCTCGACCAACATCGCACGAGTAGTAATTTCTATCAGTTTGAACTTCTCGTGAAGGAGATTCCGTTCTAGCTTCATACGATAAATTTCGGCTTGGGTTTAGTCCATAGCAAAGCCCATTGGTGCTACCTCCTTCCCACGTTCTATTAGATGGGATTCGATTGGTCCGAGACTACTGGGTGAGGCCATCAAATTTTCTTTTCTATATTAATTAACCAAGATCACTTGTATTTAGAGACAAATATCGAAATGTTTAGTTTCCAGCGGTCATATTGACCAATGGTCATATAACAGTCAAAACCCAATAGTCTCATTTTAATTATACTCATGTTATCCAATGAAACAGTTTTGTAGAGTATAAAAAAAATAAAATAACACACAAAATTAGGAATCAAGATTTATTCAAAATTTCGGGTCTTTACAATCTTCCCCCATTAAGAAATTGCGTCCTCGCAATTTTTAAAACTGGATTTTTAAATTTCATTGAAAGTCCCACATCGGAAAAGGAGTCAGTAAAACTATTACTTTAAAATAAATAAAGGGAAGTAAAAGGTCACCCGAGTTAACCAATACTAGGATCCCATATAGGAAAACATAGACATGGAGGAAAAAATCAAAGGGTCACGTTCTAAGGAAGAGTGATAGAAAACATTATTAAGAGAAAGTTTACAACAAGAAAATCAAAAACTTATGATGGATAAAACGGTATTTGATTTCCTAGTAGGAAACGTTAACAGACAACGTTTTTTGTTTTTTGTTCCTTTTCATTGTTTTGAGGAATTCATTTACTACATAGAATAAAAACATAAGGAAATATACCTACCTTCAAGTAGAGTTTAATACTTTAATAAGTTTCTACCAAAACTAATATTTTCTCCAAACTATGAGCATCCAAAAACACTTGGTCTCATCAAAAGAAAAAGAGTAATCTTCTATAGAATCACGTATTCCACACACACAAAAACTATCTATCTTTAAACATTTATCCCCAAAACAGAAAGGGTAAGATAAAACAACTCTTCAAAAAGAAAGAATCCCATAGGAAGGGAAACTACTTTTAAATCTTCAAAGTTCCACAGTACAACCCAAAGTTCATCATAGACCATTCCATAAATAATTGTTCTTAAAATTCATCAAAATAACCCAAACTATGATTGAAAACCAAATACACGAAGTACATGATAACATAGTCTTCCAAGATAAACTTTATCGTTCATCTCCAAACAACATCAACCACTCCTAACATCTTATAACAAAAGTAACTAACCTAAACACATTTTCCCAAGATAGGTCAACCATTTCCATAAGTAACCTATAATACCATAATTTCACTTTAAATTCATCGATTATTCAAAATATAATTCATCCTTTACTCCTCAAAGAAAATACTGTAGTAATATATTTACCTCAATCAAATAGGGTTCCCAAAATAGTGAACAGCTTCCAAAATAATAATCATCTTTTAATCCCCTAATAATCTATGTCATATTAATACGAGAATCATCACATTTCCTTTCACATTGGTTGTTGGGACATGTTCTTCCATTTCCCACCATTAACTAAGGAAAGAAAGAACAATTAGGGGCTTAAATACTTAGCCAATAACCATTAAAAGGAAACTTAAAGCATAGAAGGATAAACATGTAGAAGAAAAGTATACCCTAACTTGTGATCCCCTAGGTCCCAATCTAGGTTATCCATGATAATATATTCTTATGTGAATCTTTATTTTATTTTATCTTTGTTCATTTAATAATGGTTCATACTATGCTTATGAATTTAATAAATCATATCCTGCGGGAGTGTCATACCCAAGAGTGCAGCAAGGCCTGTTGTCGTGTACCAGTTCCCGTTCGAGTCTAGCTCAAAGAGGTGTTTTCAGGTTTTACCCCTATGTACATCTGTGCTAGAGTCACCTCTACCTGCTCGTATCCAGACAAGGATTATTTTCTTGGCAACCCCTTACTCAATACTCACCAAAATACCGGGAAGGTTTCCTATATTTAAACTTTTCTATATGGTTCTTCCTAAAGATTTAATATCCTAATTTCCACAAATAACTAAACCATCCTTTGATACCAACTATAGCATCACGCCTTTTTATCACATAAACTTTCATTACATTTTACAAAACCGAGGATCTTTAAGGTTAAGTGTCTTGGAAACCAGGAACTTAAAACATGAAAAAAAAAACATTATTCTTAAAAACTTGAAAGGATTCTCCTTATGTTCATCTTAGCTTCATTACTGCATCTCATAACCTAGGGAAATACATCAAAAGAAAGGGTGAGTAGAAGGCACAGCATGGGAAACAAGGGGAAACATTTAACATGCGAACTTGAGATACATCAACAATGTCATGAAAAATAACTTTAAGGCACGAGAAAGAAATCATGAGGCATATCATAATAAAAATAACATTTTCAATAAATTGAAGATGTGGATAAAACATTTAATATTTACCATCATTTCTGTTTCACCAAGGTCCATCCCCAAGGTGTCATTAAAAATTATCAAGGTTATTCACCAAGGCGTCGTAAAACAATAGTCATCTCTAGAGATTAAGTCTTTACCCAATTCATTGAGCGCTATCAAGGCGCACCCTTGACATGTATTTATTATCATGTGAGCCACATACATAATTATTAATCATTTCATAAACAACCCATATATAATAAAAGTAATGGGTTTCATTTCCTAATCATAACGTTTTAAAAACTTCTTTAAAGACATGATCATTGTGTCACTTTAAAACCCACAGAAAAGGAAGGTGGGTCTCATGTATGTAAATCTCAGAATTTAAAATAGAAAATTTTGGTATATATGTGAATACCCCTATAGAAGAGAGATTTTGTGTATACACTTAATAAAAAAAGAACATTAGAACAAGAGAGAGAGACATTTTGAGACGGAAATTCTGCAGCATAACGACTATGTTTCGGGGTTTTAGAAAACATTGAAACGAGTGGGGACATGGGTCAAAGATTCATAAATGACCCATAAAACAGTAGAGGGACAGAATATGAAGGATATATGAACATGTTAATGAAATGTTAAATATATACCATATGAAATTAAGAACATTAAAGGAAGACAAAAATAAGATTTCTCGTATAAAAATTCGGCAGCCTAACGGCGCCACTTAAAACATCAAAATACTAAATTGAAGAGATAAAATAGGGTCTCTCATCATATGAACATAAAAGATAAGTATGATAGATATATAGATCATAACCCAAAAAAATAAAAAGGAACTTGAAATACCTGACATGAAAGTAGAACTTTGAAAAATGGGAATGGTGAACGAATCCCTTAAAAATTCGACAGCCTAACGGCGCCACTTAAAACTTCAAAATACTGAATTGAAGAGATAAAATAGGGTCTCTCATAATATGAAAATAAAATATCAGTATGATATATATAGTTATCATACCCCAACAAAATAAAAAATAACTTGAATGACTTGACATGAAAGTAGAACTTTGAAAAATGAGAAAGGTGAACGAATCCCTTAAAAATTCGGCAGCCTAACGACGCCACATAAAACATAAAAATACTGAATTGAAGAGATAAAATAGGGTCTCCCATAATATGAAAATAAATAATCAGTATCATAGATTTATAGATCATACCCCAACAAAATAAAAAGGAACTTGAAATACTTGACATGAAAGTAGAACTTGAGAAGGGTGAAAGAATCCCTTAAAAATTCGGCAGCCTAACGGTGCCACTTTAACATTCTTAAAATGAAATGATGAGAGAAAGAGGGGGTCTCTCATCATATGAAAATAAAAAGGACATTAGGATAAATATAAAAGAACATCCTCCAACATAAGAGCATGGAGCATAAAAGAAATGACATAAAAGATATTACTTGAAAAGAAAGAGGGAGGTAGGATCCCTTACCTTAAAACATAACTCTTAAAACTCAAAGGTTGGGACATTGAGGGATTGGGGCACCTTGGAAGGACTCATTGGGAGGTAATGAGACCAGATCTTTGTTGGTGGAGAGTTGGGAGTCTAATGGATGAGAGGATGGCTAGGTATTTATAGGTAAAGTGAGGGGACAAGGCATTAATGGCCAACAGATGCCTCATTAGTGGTTTTGGAAAAACCATGGGCTTGCCCATGGTATTGGACACTTGGGACACCTCAAACCTTATCTTACTATTAATAAGTCGAAAATATTGATTAAATACTTAATACATTATTTTTTGAAGTCATTAAACACCCGTAACATAAAAACATTATTTTCACTATTCATCGAAAATTCAACTTTCTCAGAAAAATCCCAAAATTTCACCTTAACCAAATATCGATGCTATGATTTCAAAAATGAACTCCATTTTATGAAAATAATTTTCTAAATAATTTTAGTTTAATTTTTAAATAAATACACTATTCACTAAAAATTCATTTTTTTCAGAAAAATCCCCAAAAATTACCTTAACATAATATGAATGCTCTGAGTTCAAAAATGAAATCCATTTTATAAAAATATTTTTCTAAATATTTTTAATTAAATTTTTAATTAAAAACACTATTCACCCGAAAAAACTAATACTTGACTAATAATTTATGAAACCGTTATTTAACCATTTTATTGAACCACATTACCTAATCAAGGTGCCTAGATTATGTTAATGCTTTATTTAAGTGAGATTACTAATCCATTTGGTTACATTACTAATCCTAAGAAAAAAATCACTATTCATAATTTACTCTTCATCAAAAAAATTTTGATCTTATTAGACTCTAAATTTCGTACTGAACATAATTGTTGTAACACCCCAAGCTTCTACGGTACGCTTCTCTTTGAATAATGTGATAGCGTGCGTTGTACGCAACACCGATTTCTAACACACCATAACCAATCAAACTAGCCGTTATGAATAGTAATACCTACTTTTTGAAATTATATATATTTTAAAATGGACTTCATTTTTGGATTTGGAATATCGAATTTAGCCTAATGTGAAATTTTGGTACTTTTCGGATAACTTTAATATTTTGATGAATAGTGAAAATTACTAAATTTTAATTAAAAACAACTTTTTTAATCAAAATAATTAATAGTGATAAATTATGAATTTTAGTCGTTTTAAAGTATATTTAGAATATATTTTTACTATTTAATATAATGTTAGTCTTTGGACATAATTTTACAATTAAACCAAACATAAACAAGTGTCAATCTTTTGATAGTTATTATCTCTTAAAAACACGCTTTTTGTTTTGACAGCGGGAATTAATTTTAAATTAATTTCTGGCACTTCTGTGTTTTGAATTTAGAAAAATGGATTCCATATTTGGAATCAGGATGTTCAAATTGTGTAAATAGTTAACTTTTATTTTTAGGCATTTTGAATAATTACTGCGGTAAATATTTTATTTACCATGGTTAAGGGTAAATCCGGTAAATGAGGGTTAAACAATAATATTATAATAATACTAAATTACCCTAAAACATGTCCTAGCCTTATTGGTTGATACATGTCCGACCATAGGCATCTTTGGGTCGATTTTGGGACCCCATGGTGCCACTTGTAGGTGATAGGGACACTTTATTTTAATTAAGTTAAAATGAATACAAAAATGACACAAGCATATATCTTTTAGAAAAACAATTTTTACATAGGGTTATATATGTTGGATTTTAGATTATAAATATTTATTAGAAATATGAACTTATTTCCTACATAATTATATTTTATTTATAATTTTTAGTCATTAAATAATTTAATTTATTTATGACACAATGATGATGAAGTAATTACTATAATAGTGAAAAATTAAAATAATTGATATTATAAATACCCAAATAAATATAATATGAAACTTTTAATGAATTAAACTAATTTTATAGGATAATATGATATATTAGGATTGATTTAATTGACCTTGTTCTAAGTAATCAATCTGTTATGAGTTTCAAAAAAATCAATTATTGAATAGTGTCAAAATTGACATAAAAGAGTTCTTAAAACAAATATTATATTATTAATTGATATTAAATTCCTAAAAATCTAAGGTTCGGCCAAGAGACTTATATCATGATAGGTTCATCATTAATGGACCACTTGGGGGTCTCTTGGATGTATATAGTACGTTTATTAACCATATTATATAAAAATACAAAGAGACATTTTAAAAGTGAAACTAATTAACTTAGAGTTAATACTTAAAGATAAGGTTAATATAAGTACCCAAAACTGTCTAAATTCTATTGGTTTAGTTTTTTTCGACCTATCCCCACCTTAAAATTTAAATAATAAACTTTGGAGTCATTAGAAATCGAATATGAATTTATTATAAATTAATATTTCTAGCTTTTCCAAAGGTGCCCCTCACCCCTCTTATAAAAAGGAACTCCTCCGTCTCTTTTCTTCACACCTTCAAAACATTTTGGTTCAGCCAAACTCTGCCCAAATAATCTCCCAACTTCCCTCACTACAACATAGAGGCCTTAGTTTGATCAGAAATCCAACCTAAGGATCCCTTTTTATCAAATCAAAAGGAAGAACCTGAAGAAGAGGTAATGTTTTCACCACCCCTTTTCAAGTTCCTTTATTCTTCCACTGCTTCTTTCTTTTTTATTACCATTATAAAATAATTAATCAAGTATCTTATATATACTGTGATGTTATTATATATAGGGTACAACCATAATCAGTATTCTATCCACCCTTTGAATAACATGTCACCATACGTGCGTACGTACGGCTTACCGTCTCCACGTCATGGTATAATTGTTATTCAATATATTATTATTTGGATGGGTATAATAATGATGTGTAACTCATGTAAATAATAAATATAACATGTTAATGATTCTTTATATATGATATAACATCCATTTATATATTATTTTAATATCAAAATAATGATATTGTCGCTCGTGCGTACGTACGGACTACTGTCTCCACGAACGCGATGAGATTCATTTTCCATCGTATCCATTCAAGTATAATTATCATTTGATGATTTAAAAATGATGTTTAAGGACTTGATATCATTATTTATATGAATAATATACAACCTATCCATTACAAACATGGATTACGTAACAAAACATATAAAATAAAATGAGTAAGTTAACACCCGAAACAACGATAATACTAAGATATTATTAACAAATCAATGTTAAAAGATCATATATGATATCATATTAATATATATGATTCTTGTATAATTTAATAACAATTATTTCACCATTATACATGAGGTTAACCTACCCCAACCAAGGAAAAGTACAAGGTAAGGGTTATTTCACAATCTCTTCATTATCCGAGGTTGTTTATACGTAATTATCTACTGGGATCTCTTTATCATCCACATCCGTGTTTCTTCAAAATGTATTTCAAAACATTTTTACAATTTACTAGAATATGGGTTAAAGTCATTTATACCCTTTTTTGACTTTTTATAAGAGGTTTATAAAGGAATATTTCCGTCGTTTTCCAAACAAGGTGCTTTTTAACCTTTTCGACAGAATTAAGGTAAGAATGTTTTTTTTAACTTATACGGCGGGTGAAATTATTTTCCGCCATTATAAAATCGTCAAAGCTTCCATTACAAGATTATAAGAATATTTTCAAAAGAAAATGTTTTATTTTATATGTTTCTTAAATGATTTCAAAAGAGATATTTCTCTAAAAAGAGTTTTGATTTCATCTATGTCAACATCCTTTGATGGATTTTATGCTTATTTGAAGTTGGTGATAAAAAACCTTCTATATTGTATTGAAGGTTTTATGATATGTTTGACTGTGGATGTGCTATTTTTATACCATTCATAGTTTATGGTGAAAGTATTGACATTTCCTATGCTAGTTTTAATATGAATGTTTATGTTATGTTTAAACCTTTTCATATGGGAATGCATTGGACTTAATATGTGATGGGTAGAGCCTGCTATAGCTCCTCAATGCATCGGTAGGTCTCATGAGACAAACTAGTGTCTTGGCACAAGGTCTTGGAAAAATCTTATTTATAGTCTTGGCACGAGGCCTTGGCTATGTGGTTATGATAGTCTGGCATTATGCATTCCATCATTATGAAAGTGGTTATTGACTTTGCATGTGATTATTCGATTAGTAGAATATCCATGTGAATAAGTAAATGACATTATTTCATTTTATTTATGCCATACTATGTTGAAAGTTCAAGTTTGTAAGGCTTTTTTTTAGTTATACATTGCCTTAAATGTTTATTCTTATTTATGAAGGTTTCAGCTATATTGTTATCCTTACTGGGCATTTGAGCTCACCCCTTTTCTATGTTTTATTTTTCCCAGGATGTGAAGAAGTAAGTTATGAATGACCTGTAGGGATAGTATGTGGGGATATGAGTGTGGAATTTGGAGACTATGTTGTTGTAGTAGTTTTTCACTTTGTGATGTAATGTAAAACTTTATGAATATATCTAGTGTTCCCAAGGCTACTAAACCAATTGGTCTTTCGAGATTTGATCTTTCTTGTGATCATGCCAATGTAATGTAATAATGCACCGACTCTGGGTAACTAGGGTCGGGGCGTTACAGTTGGTATCAGAGGAAGTTAAGTACAATCCTTGGAAGCTAGATTTAGATAAACTCTGATTAGAGCACGTAGACCTAAGATGATATTTGAGGATTAGTATAAAAGAACTTCCTAGAATTTTGGTATTTTAGAGATTTTGTGAGTTTTCCGAGCAATACATCCCTGTCTAGATACGAGCAGGTAGAGGTGGCTCTAGCACAGATGTACCTAGGGGTAAAACCCGAAAACACCGCTTTGAGCTAGACTCGAACGGGAACTGGTGCACGACAACGGGCCTTGCTGCACTCTTGGTTACGACACTCCCAGGGGATATGCTTAGGATAACTCTCATTTTCTTTACAAATCCTTATGAAGGGTTTATGAGTATATACTTCCTGAAAGAATTTTTTTTTATGATTATGGATTATATCAATAAATAGTTCAATTTATGTTAAGTGTTTTATAAGTATGGGATTATGTATTTTGATTCATAAACTGATCTAGTTTATGCCATTGTTTAGAAATGGCGCCTAGTGGAAGAAATGGAAACTGTATCAATGCATGCACTCAATGTAGGGATTGCCCTCCATCTCAAGATAATTATAGTGGAGCTGGTGATACAACTAGTGTCGATCAGCTAATCACCATACTGGGACAACTTACTCAGGTTATGAATAATAACCTTACCCGTATGGAGCACCCTGATCCATAGCGTGGAGGATCAATGTTAGATCGATTCATGAGGAAACAACCACCAACGTTCAATGGGAGTACAAATCCCTTAGTAGCTGAGCAATGGATAAATACCCTAGAGAAAATATATCAGGCTTTGGGGAGCAGTGAAAGAGAAAAAGTTATCATGGCAGTTTACCGCCTCACTGGAGATGCTGATCAATGGTGGTCATTGATTCAAAACATGAAGGAAGATGATGAAGTATCAAATATGGAATGGAGGGAGTTCAAAGATCTGTTTTTAGAAAAATACTTTCCTCGCGACCATCGAGAAGATATGGAAAGGCAATTTCTATGTTTGTGACAGAAGGAGGATGAGAATGTCACAAAGTATGAGGCTAACTTTACAAGGTTAGCAAGGTATGCTGGTGATTATATACGTAACCCAAGAAGTAAGATTGATCGTTTCTTTGATGGGTTAAAACCATTTCTCTATCGAGCATTAGTCTCACAATCCTTGTCATCATACGAAGACATTGTCTCATGTGCTATCAAGACCGAAAAGGAATTCTCTAAGTCTTAGGACATTAAAGCAAAGCAAGAGAAGAAGAGACCTGCTGATCAATCTAGGAATGGAAATAAGGGGAATAAGGGAAAGGTTGAATATCCATCCTGTGGTAAATGTAGGAAGAAACATCCTGGTACTTGCTTGAAAGGGAATGGGAGTCTGTTACAAGTGTGGTGAAAAAGGCCACCAAGCTCGTGATTGTAAGGGGAAGAAGGAAGCTACCAACGTTCAGTGCTACAATTGCAGGGAGATGGGGCATTATTGAAATGAATGTCGTAAGCGTCAGGAGAACTTACCTCAGAAAAGTCCAAGGGATCAAGGCCAGGATTATGCTATCACTACTGCTGAGGTAGAAGCTCCGAAAGACATGGTGGCAGGTAATTTAATGGTTTACTCAAGTTTAGAAAATGAATTATTTGATTCTAGATCATCACATTATTTCATATCTTCCCAGTTTGCTAAGAAAATTAGATATTTCCAATTTTATTTAACAAGGGAGTTGTCAGTTAAAACTCTTAAGGGAAGTATCATTGAAACATAGTTTTGCGAATCAGTCCCCATTAGAGCACATAAATGTTCTATATCTATTGATCTCATCGTCATACCTATGATTGAGTTTGATATAATCCTCGGTATGGACTGGCTTTCGGACTATGATGCGAAGATTTATTGTAAGAAGAAAGAGGTTACAATTCTTGATGATAATGATAAGGAACACCTTATCTTTAGAGCAGAATCATCACCACCTAATTCTTATTTAGATCCACCCCCAGTAGCTCAACTAAATTCAATTATTGGGGAGGAAGAGAATGAAATAACTGTTGGTGAGGAAAGGAATGTTCAAATAGAGGATGTACCTATTGTGAAAGAATTTGTAGATGTATTTCCGGAAGATTTACCTGGAAATCCTCCAGAACGAGAAGTTGAGTTTTCCATTGATTTAATTCCTGGATCAAGGCCTATATCGAAGACCCCTTATAGAATGTCCACTGTAGAGTTAGTCGAACTAAAGAAACAACTAGAGGAATTGAGTAATAAAGTATTTATTCGCCCTAGTGTTTCTCCATGGGGAGCCCCTATTATTTTTGTTAAAAAGAAAGATGGATCTATGAGGTTATGTATCGACTACAGGGAGATCAATGCTATAAGGATAAAGAACAAGTATCCCCTACCTCGCATTGATGATTTCTTTGACCAAATGCATGGAGCTCAATACTTTTCAAAGATTTACCTTCGATCTGGATACCATCAGTTGTGTGTAAAGAAGGAAGACATTCTGAAGACAGCATTTCGAACCAGGTACGGTAATTACGAGTTTACTGTAATGCCTTTTGGATTGACTAATGCACCCTCTGTATTCATGGATCTGATGAATAGAGTTTTCAAGGAGTATCTCGATGAATTTGTGGTGGTATTTATTGATGATATCTTGGTATACTCCAAAACCTACGAAGATCATTAAAATCACTTGAGAATTATCTTGAAGACTCTGAGGAGGCATGGATTATATGGGAAGTTTAGCAAGTGTGAATTCTGGCTTCAGGAGATTTCTTTTCTTGGCCATATTGTCTCTAAAGATGGAATCTCTGTTGATCCCTCTAAGACCAAGGCAATCCAAGAATGGCCAACACCTATGAGTATAACTGAGGTACGCAGTTTTATTGGTTTGGCAGGTTATTATTGACGTTTCGTCCAGAATTTTTCCCGATTGGCTAACTCATTAACGAAGCTCACACGTAAAGGGGTTAAATTTGTTTGGACAAAAGAGTGTGAAGAATTTTTTGAAGAACTGAAGAAAATATTATTCAATGCTCTTATATTGACTCTACCATCGGGGAATGATGGGTTTGTTATTTATAGTGATGCATCGAAGAAAGGACTTGGTTGTGTCCTTATGCAGAATGATAGAGTTATTGCCTATGCATCACAACAGTTGAAAATTCATGAACAAAACTATCCTACTCATGTTCTCGAGTTAGCAGCTGTGATCTTTGCTTGGAAGATATGGAGGCACTACCTCTATGGTGAAAAATGTGAGATTTATACTGATCACAAGAGTTTGAAGTGTATTTTCTCACAAAAAGAACTCAACATGAGGCAAAGGAGATGGCTTGAATTACTCAAGGATTATGATTGCACGATACACTACCACTCGGGGAAATAAAACAAGGTGGAAGATGCTTTGAGTAGAAAAGACCATGGAGTTTTGAACAATATGAGAATTGAAAGGGATCAAATTTTCATGGATCTAGTGAAGATGGACATGGGAATAACCAGGGAAGGTGAAACATCAATGCTTTTTCCAATGGTTGCCAAACCATCTTTACTAGAAAGGATTAAGAGTTCTCAGACCGATGATGAAGAATTTCAAAAGAAGATTAAAGCTGTGAATGATGGGAGATTGAGAGACTTTGTGTATGAAGATGGAATTTTGAAATTTGAGAAGAGACTTTGTGTTCCCAATATACCTGATCTAAAAAGGGAATTGTTGGATGATTCTCATAGTTCCAATTTCTCTATACACCCTGGGAGCACCAAAATGTATAGAGATTTGAAGGAACATTTTTGGTGGGACAACATGAAGAGGGAGATTTCTGAATTTGTGTCAAGATGTATGGTTTGTCAACAAGTGAAAGCTGGAAGGCAACAACCTGGAGGAGTCATGCAACCTCTTCCCATACCAGAGTGGAAATGGGACAATATTACGATGGACTTTGTCATGGGGCTACCAAAGACTCCTAGAAGGAATGATGAAATATGGGTTATTGTTGATCTTCATACCAAGTCAACACATTTTCTTGCTATAAGAGAAGATCTACCCCTGAAACGTCTAGAAAAACTATATATTAATGAAGTTGTGAGACTTCATGGAGTACCCCTATCGATTGTTTCTGATCGTGATCCCCGTTTTACTTAAAGATTTTGGAAACGTCTTTAGAAATCCCTAGATAATGAACTTCATTTGAGAACTGCTTACCACCATCAGACAGACGGACAATCAGAACGGACTATTCAAACCTTAGAAGACATGTTGAGATCTTGCTCACTTGACTTTCAGGGTATGTGGGATCAACATTTACCTCTGGTAGAATTTTCCTATAACAATAGCTTCCATTTGAGTATTCAGATGGCACCATATGAAGCGTTATATAGAAAGAGATGTCGTACACCAACCTATTGGGATGACGTCGGTGAAAGAAAACTTGTAGGTTCAGAACTGGTGGAGGAAACGATGGAAAAGGTGAAGGTAATCCAAAATCACATCAAAGCAGCTCAAAGTAGGCAGAAGAGCTATGCCGATAATCAAAGGAAGGATTTGGAATTTCATGTCGGTGATCATGTTTTCCTGAAGGTATCTCCATGGAAGGGAGTAATACGTTTTGGTAAGAAAGGTAAATTGAGTCACAGGTACATCACACCTTTCGAAATTCTATAACGAATTGGGGTTGTAGCTTACCGATTGGCAATGCCGCCAAGTCTCTCCAAAGTTCACGATGTGTTCCACGTATCTCTGTTGAGGAAATACATTCCTGACCCAACGTATGTACTCACCTATGAAGAATTAGAACTAGAACCAGATCTTTCTTATTGCGAAGATCCCGTCAGGATTCTTGATACGAGAGAATAAGTATTGAGAAACCGGACGACGCGTCTGGTAAAAGTCTTGTGGAGAAATCATAAGATGGAAGAGGTAACGTGGGAACCCGAGGAACTTATGATGAAGAACCACCAAAGACTTTTCATGTGATAAGTACTCTAGAAATTTCGAGGACGAAATTATTTGAAGGAGGGGAGAATGTAACACCCCAAGCTTCTACAGTATGCTTCTCTTTGAATAATGTGATAGCGTGTGTTGTACGCAACACCGATTTCTAACACACCATAACCAATCAAACTAGCCGTTATGAATAGTAATACCTACTTTTTTAAATTATATATATTTTAAAATGGAATTCATTTTTGGATTCGGAATATCGAATTTAGCCTAAGGTGAAATTTTGGTACTTTTCGGATAACTTTAATATTTTGTTGAATAGTGAAAATTACTAAATTTTAATTAAAAACAACTTTTTTAGTCAAAATAATTAATAGTGATAAATTATGAATTTGAGTGGTTTTAAAGTATATTTAGAATATATTTTTACCATTTAATATAATGTTAGTCATTGGACACAATTTTACAATTAAACCAAACATAAACAAGTGTCAATCTTTTGATAGTTATTATCTCTTAAAAACACGCTTTTTTGTTTTGATAGCGGGAATTAATTTTAAATTAATTTCTGCCACTTCTGTGTTTTGAATTTAGAAAAATGGATTCCAAATTTGGAATCAGGATGTTCAAATTTTGTAAATAGGTAACTTTTATTTTTATACATTTTGAATAATTACTGCGGTAAATATTTTATTTACCATGGTTAAGGGTAAATCCGGTAAATGAGGGTTAAAAAATAATATTATAATAATACTAAATTACCCTAAAACGTGTCCTAGCCTTATTGGTTGATACATGTTCGACCATAGGAATCTTTGGGTCGATTTTGGGACCCCATGGTGCCACTTGTAGGTGATAGGGACACTTTATTTTAATTAAGTTAAAATGAATACAAAAATGACACAAGCATATATCTTTTAGAAAAACAATTTTTACATAGGGTTATATATGTTGGATTTTAGATTATAAATATTCATTAGAAATATGAACTGATTTCCTACATAATGATATTTTATTTATAATTTTTAGACATTAAATAATTTAATTTATTTATGACACAATGATGATGAAGTAATTACTGTAATAGTGAAAAATTAAAATAATTGATATTATAAATACCCAAATAAATATAATATGAAACTTTTAATGAATTAAAATAATTTTCTAGGATAATATGATATATTAGTATTGATTTAATGGACTTTTTTTGAAGTAATAAATCTGTTATGAGTTTCACAAAAATCAACTATTGAATAGTGTCAAAATTGGCATAAAAGAGTTCTTAAAACAAATATTATATTATTAATTGATATTAAAATCTTAAAAATCTAAGGTTCGGCCAAGAGACTTATATCATGATAGGTTCATCATTAATGGACCACTTGGGGGTTTCTTGGATGTATATAGTAAGTATATTAACCATATTATATAAAAATACAAAGAGACATTTTAAAAGTGAAACTAATTAACTTAGAGTTAATACTTAAAGATAAGGTTAATATAAGTACCCAAACCTGTATAAATTCTATTGGTTGAGTTTTTTTCGTCCTATCCCCACCTTAAAATTTAAATAATCAACTTTGGAGTCATTATAACCGAATATAAATTTATTATAAATTAATATTTCTAGTTTTTCCAAAGGTGCCCCTCACCCTTCTTATAAAAGGGAACTCCTCCTTCTCTTTTCTTCACACCTTCAAAACCTTTTGGTTCGGCCAAAATCTGCCCAAATACTCTCACAAATTCCCTCACTACATCCTAGAGGCCTTAGTTTGATCATAAATCTAACCTAAGGAGCCCTTTTGATCAAATCAAAAGAAAGAACCTGAAGAAGAGGTAATGTTTTCACCACCCCTTTTCAAGTTCCTTTCTTCTTCCACTTCTTCTTTCTTTGTTATTACCATTCTAAAATAATTAATCCAGTATCTTATATATACTGTGATGTTATTATAAATATGGTACAACCATAATCAGTATTCTATCCACCCTTTGAATAACATGTCACCATACGTGCGTACGTACGGCTTACTGTCTCTACGTCGTGGTGTAATTGTTATTCAATATATTATTATTTGGATGGGTATAATAATGATGTGTAACTCATATAAATAATAAATATAACATGTTAATGATTCTGTATATATGATATAACATCCATTTATATATTATTTTAATATCAAAATAATGATATTGTCGCTCGTGCGTACGTACGGACTACCGTCTCCACTAACGCGATGAGATTCATTCTGCATCGTATCCATTCAAGTATAATTATCATTTGATGATTTAAAAATGATGTTTAAGGACTTGATATCATTATATATATGAATAATATACAACCTATCCATTACAAACATGGCTTACGTAACAAAACATATAAAATAAAACGAGTAAGTTAACACCCGAAACAACGATAATACTAAGATATTATTAACAAATCAATGTTAAAAGATCATATATGATATCATATTAATATATATGATTCTTGTATAAATTAATAACAATTATTTCACCATTATACAGGAGGTTAACCTACCCCAACCAAGGAAAAGTACAAGGTAATGGTTATTTCACAATCTCTTCATTATCCGATGATGTTTATACGTAATTATCTACTGGGATCTCTTTATCATCCACATCCGTGTTTCTTCAAAATGTATTTCAAACCATTTTTACTATTTACTAGAATATGGGTTAAAGTCATTTATACCCTTGTTTGACTTTTTATAAGAGGTTTATAAAGGAATCTTTCCATCGTTTTCCAAACAAGGTGCTTTTTAACCTTTTCGACAGAATTAAGGTAAGAATGTTTTTTTAACTTATACGGCGGGTGCAGTTATTTTCCGCCGTTATAAAATCGTCGAAGCTTCCCTTACAAGCTTATAAGAATATTTTCAAAAGAAAATGTTTTATTTTATATGTCTCTTAAATGATTTCAAAAGAGATATTTCTCTAAAAAGGGTTTTGATTTCATCTATGTCAACATCCTTTGATGGATTTTACGCTTATTTGAAGTTGATGATACAAAACTTTTATATTGTATTGAAGGTTTTATGATATGTTTGACTGTGGATGTGCTATTTTTACACCATTCATAGTTTATGGTGAAAGTATTTACATTCCGTATGCTAGTTTTAATACGAATGATTATGTTATGTTTAAACCTTTTCATATGGGAATGCATTGGACTTAATATGTGATGGGTGGAGCCCGCTATAGCTCTTCGATGCATCGGTAGGTCTCATGAGACAAACTAGTGTCTTGGCACAAGGCCTTGGTAAAATCATATTTATAGTCTTGGCACTAGGCCTTAGCTATGTGGTTATGATAGTCTGGCATTATGCATTCCATCATTATGAAAGTGGTTATTGATTTTGCATGTGATTATTTGATTAGTAGAATATCCATGTGAATAGGTAAATGGAATTATTTCATTTTATTCATGCCATACTATGTTGAATGTTCAAGTTTGAAAGGATTTTGTTTTAGTTATACATTGCCTTACATGTTTATTCTTATTTATGAAAGTTTTTGCTATATTGTTATCCTTACTAGGCATTTGAGCTCACCCCTTTTCTATGTTTTATTTTTCCCAGGATGTGAAGAAGTAAGTTATGAATGACCTGCAGGGATAGTATGTGGGGATATGAGTGTGGAATATGGAGACTATGTTGTTGTATTAGTTTTTCACTTTGTGATGTAATGTAAAACTTTATGAATATATATTGTGTTTCCAAGGCTACTAAACCAATCGGTCTTTCAAGATTTGATCTTTCTTGCGATCATGCCAATGTAATATAATAATGCATCGACTCTGGGTAACTAGGGTCGGGGCGTTACAATTTTAGAAGACCATTTTTTGAAAATCATTACACATTTTTAATTATTTAAGGTTTACATAAACATTTTTTAAAATATCCTTTCTCTAAAATTCACCAAAAATATGCATACTACATTTATCAGGACATTTTAAAATTCATAAACTTCATCATAAGAAGAAATCAAAAAAAATTTATTTAAAACAAAAGATTACACAAGGCAGTTAGAGTCTCCTTACATAGCCCCTTATGACACCAGCATAGGACATAAGTGTAAGGTGTGCTATGGTGAGAGAATCCGAGGGAGGCTCGACCAACATCACCTGAGTAGTAAATTTAATCCGTTTGAACTTCTCGCGAAGGCGATTCTGTTTTGGATTCATATAATGAATTCCGGCTTGGGTTTGGTCCAGAGCAAATCCCATTGGTTCTACCTCATTCCCAAGTTCTGTTAGATGGGCTTCGATTGGTTCAAGACTACTGGGTGAGGCCATCAAATCTTTTTTTTATTAATTAACCAAGATCACTTGTATTTAGAGACAAGTATCGAAATTTTTAGTTTCTGGCGGTCATATTGGCCAATGGTCATATAATAGTCAAAACCCAACATTCTCATTTTAATTATACTCATGTTATCCAATGAAACAGTTTTGTTGATTATAAAAAAAATAAAATAACACAAAAAAATTAAGAAACAATATTTATTCAAAATTTTGGGTCGTTACATATGAAATATTTTATCCCAAAGTGAAGGTTATACAACAACCTTGGAAATAGGTCTCTTGATTTATACTTTCTAGAAACATTGTCTTACCCTCACCAGGGTAAGCCCTACATAGTAAAATCAGAATCTATCTTGTTATACCAACATGCCCTCAAACTATATGGTAGTCAGAACCTATGTATTCCTATCCACAGAAGTACTCGAACTTTAAGGTAGTGGGAACCTCTGTCTTCCTATCCCTAAAAGACCTTGATTGTACAAAACAACAATCGGAGTCACATGAAGCAAGCTGAACAAGTTGTTTAGTACATACAAGGAATTAGAGTCTCTCTCACTATAAAATACATTAGCATAATTTAATCTCTAGATTTATTGAGTTAGTGAGGAGCTCGTTCAAATGAGCTCATATTTATAGGGAATTCTCCAATGGTCGGCTCCCTCCTCCAACAGTCGAATTTTTTCATGAATCTCATAGGGACCTATACACGTGTCACTCAAACAACAATTTGTTAGAAACAAATTTTATAAAATCATTTTGTAACTATAAAAGGGGTAAGAAAAATATGGTTTCTTAAAAAAATACAATTTTCTAGCATCTAAGGAAAAATGATGTTCGGAGTCGAAGCAAATAAACACTTAGAGACTATAAATCAAGGATGTTCGGATTCTATTTTCCAAAGGATTCAGAACACGAATTCTAGTCTTTATAATCTGAATTCTGAGGGATTCGGAGTCCAAATTCTAAGGAATTCAGAATCTAAATTCTGAGAAATTCAAAATTCGGATTCTGAATTTCAGAGAGTTCGGAGTAAGAATTCAGAGTCTTAATTTTAGAGAGTTTGGAATCTTAATTTTAGAGAATTTGGAGTCTATACTTTAGATAATTCATATACTCAATTTTAGATAATTCAGAGACTGAATTCGGAACATGAAATTAGAGCTTGGAAATAGAATACTCAAAAACTAAGGATTTATATGATTATCAGGTTTTAGATGTGAAACCAATTTTTAGACATCAGAAGAAAAATGAGATAGAAATAGAGAAACTATATAATGAACAATGAAAACATAGGAATGAATAAAAATTCATTGGGAAACGAAAATTTTCATTATTAAGAAAATTTTTAGGGAAAATAAAATTTTCCTTAAGATAGGGTGTTTGTGATTTTCAAAACATGAAGGAATGGAAAAGTCATAAGTAAATCTTATTGACTCAACAATATCCCCCTTTTTGGAAAACACAAACAACCTTACGAAAACAAACATAAGGAAATAAAATTTGTATGGACATAAACATAAATAGATATCTCCCATCACTTATGAATCAATTTGAAAATGAATAACTCTCCATTGGGTTTTGAAAAACCATAAGGATCATATTTTTCATTTCCTGATAGATATTTTACATTTTATTTGTATAAGAAAATATTCCTTGATAAGAACTTCTTCTTAGATGAACTCCCCCTTACATTGGGAAATCTCTTTATTTTTAGTATTCTTTTTTTCCATTCTATTCTCCCCCCTTTTGATTTTCAAAAATAAATAGAGGGAATGGAAAAAAATGGTACCTGAAAAATTATTACTGAACAAGGAAAAATATGGAAAACAACAAAAATTTCATTAAGATTGAATGAATTTGTACATGGAATAAATTCAACCAAAAATCAGAATTAGAAATATATTCCTTATTTCTCCTTCGGCATCAACGTCCAGAAAATGGTTTTAATCTTATTTATCTCCTTGTGTTCTTCTTCCATATGGTTATGAAATTGATCCTAATCTTTTCTTTTCCTCTCTAAGGATCTAATTTTTTCTTCCAGATCCTTGACACATTATTCTTTAGGTTTCAACACTTCTTCTTGCTTAACAAGTTTCTCTTCAAATACGATCATGAGATCCCTTTCCCGCTTAAAATTTATGGACACAGAATTAAGCATCACATTCAGATTCTTGACATCCTGCTTTTGAGTAGACTTTTCGAGACATAGATTTTCCTCAAAACTATTAGAAATATCATTGATCTTCTCATCTTCTGTGTCAAATGCATCTTTGACATTGTCATGAAATTCATCAAATACTCTAATCTCTTCTAATTTATTTCTTGACAAGCTTAATCTTTTAACAAGATATTTTATAAGCCTCATAACTAATGTGAAATAATCTTTAATCATCCCCAAGTCAGACACATTTATCAATTACCATCGAAACTAAATATATTTTCTAATTTATCGAATGTTGAAGCATCTGACATCTTGAATCTATTTTTGGAAATTAGGTAATAGTTCCAACCAACATTTTCAATGACAAAACAACAATATAATGTCTATGAGAGGATGATTATGAATCCAAATGTTTGGTTTGTGAGAATTCTTTTTCTATCTCATTTTATTTCCTATTTGACGAAGCATCAACTTAATTATTTTTCACCACAAATTTACTAGGTGTATCTACTACCAACTGTTTTCCCTTATCAGCTCTCAAAATAATGTTTTTTGGTTTGGGTGATTTGTGACGGCTATATGATAATTGGATAATCTTATCTTCAACTTATTCTTTCTTAGAATCAACCACTTGATCTTCTGGATGAATGAAATCATGATTGTTTTTTTATTCTTCTAATGGTTTTTTACTTCTTCCCAACCCTTATCTTCTTTTCCAGGTGTAGCGTGTTTTGGAGACTCTTCTTCTGAAGATTGGGTTGAGATTTTTTCATAAGGACTCTCATTCTCATGATAATCCTCCACTTACCTTATATTGTATTCTACATCACCATTTCCTTCTTCTTCTCCTTCTTCAACTTCTTCCTCATAAACTATTTCTTCTTTTTGATTTGGTTCTGGAAACACCACCTTCTTTCCTAGAGTCCCATGGAGTTATTATTTCAAAAATGATTCAGGTACCTGATGTTGTTTTGAGGTTTTCTAAGCAACTCTGAGAAGAGATAGTACTATCTCAGCCTCAAACATCTTCTTCCTTTTCTTCTTTTCTTTTTCCTGTTTATATAGTGTCTCAACAGCTTTTATCTTTAGAGCATTATCTCTCGCAGGATCCAAGCCAAAAGTGGGCTCCCATTCCTTCATATTTTTTTTATCATCACTCCACATGGAAACCACTTCACCAGGGTA
The DNA here is from genome assembly GCA_963277665.1 of Viscum album. Lineage (NCBI taxonomy): Eukaryota > Viridiplantae > Streptophyta > Magnoliopsida > Santalales > Viscaceae > Viscum > Viscum album. The sequence goes on along the minus strand of OY728145.1, from coordinate 271,467,375 downwards.
AGACTCTGGTTTCCTTGGATTCGGTGGAACTAACTGAGTTTCCCTAGGCATAGGGATTTTTTTCTCTTCTGGTTCCTTGCCCTTCCTCTTCCTTCCGCCATTCTTTGAAGTTCCAGCCACTTCCGGTTTCTTTGAGAAAGCCTCTACATCTTCTTCAATAAAATCATATAATTCTCCTAATTCACTAGAAAACCATTTTTCATCCTTCTTAGAGTGTCATCACCTAACAACATCACCTTGTAATTTCTCAGCATAAAACTGCAAATAATTTTGAATGAATCAAGAAAAAGGACAATAATCTTCGAGATAATAAACGGATACATGATTATTTCAGATTTAAAATTTCCATTCCTGATATTCTCAATTGTATCCAAGGTATACATAACCATGTTTGTCTTCTTGTGGTTCACCATGAAATCCAAAATTTAGATATCACTCTTTTTAGAGTATCCTTATCTCCTTTCCTTGGAATAATGAAACCTTGAACCCGCAATTAAAGAATCCAGAAATTCATAGATAGATGAAAAATCTTTCGATTATTTACCTCTAAAATACAAATACATGCTCTAGATTTTTATTTATCAAAATATCCTGCTACATCTAGTAGCTTGTGAGTACAAAACACTGCTTCTCCTTTATAAGTAATTCTAATAAAACATGTTGTCTTGTTGTAGGAAAGCGAATAGGTTTTGCAATATCTCTTGAAAGAAAAATAATCTCTCTATCCTTCATTGAAAAAACATGATTCCTCATAAAATTCAACCAACTAGTCTGGATAGACCAGATACTGTGCCTTTGGTTTCAATATAAATAGGCCCTCCCATCCATTTAGCTTAATAATCTTCAAAATGTTAGAGTCATACTTATCCAAGAATCTCGGATCGACCAGGATTTCTCGGTATATCTTCCACTTGAGGATTTCCATCACACAAGATATTTATTTTTTAGGAGAGGCTTGCACATACATTTAGAATTGAGGAAACCTAGAAGATTCTGAATGGCCTTAAGTAGAGCAGTAGGGATTTAGCATGCCATATCTTGAAGATCGATGTGGGAAAAACATCAAGCGGTCCTTATATAGTTAATTGAGGTGATGGTTCAACTTACTTAAATTATCCAATGTTAGAAATTCTTGTGATCGGATCTAACGGTTGAGATGATAACTGAAGAAGGATTTTGATAGGATCAGTTATTTTGAGGTTTTTAAGATTAAATGTTCAGTTTTAAGGGAAAAAATGAATCTGAAATGTTTCTTAAACAAGATAAAATACCAACATGTAGAAGGATGATTACGATAATTTAAGAAAGGAAACATACTGTACATATTTCTAGGAATATTATTTGTAATGTGGAACATTATTCTCGAAGAACATCAGAATCTGGAAACTTTTAAAGAAAAAATTGATTACAAGAAATTTGACTATGAATTTTTTTATTAAAAAGTAAGTGTACTCCCCTTATGAAAAGGAGTTTCTCACTTTATGGAGGTATGTTTCAACAAGAAGGTAATATGGGAGATTACTTAATGGTTATCATTATTAACTTATGCTTAATATATTCAAATCTATCAGAGGTTAAAGATTTTGTGAAAATATCATCAAGTTGATCTTGCGTTTTGATAAAATGAATAATGATATGAATTTTTTGGGTGTGATCCCTATGAAAGTGATGTCTGATATCTATTTATTTATCACAAGAGTGATATGAAGGGTTTTTACTTAGTGAAATGGAAGTAGTATTATCACACAATATTTTTGTTTTGGTAAAACTCATAAAATAGTCTTTGATTTTGTGTTGCATCCACAACACCTAAGCACAACAACCAGTTGTTACATATTCATCTTCAGCAGTGGAAAGTGATACTGAGTGTTTCTTTTATCATGACTAAAAACAAATGAATCTTCTTATAGAAGAAATTTTCAAAATGAATTTTTAAAATCCATTCTATATCCACCAAATTCAGTATCTGAAAATATTTTTAGAAAAAAATCATTTTCAGATGTATAAAAGAGTCCTAAGTACATGGTTCCCTTTAAGTAGCGAAAATTTCATTTCACTGACTTTAAATGATATTTCTAATAGTTTTATTGATATCTGGAACATAAGAATACTAAAAAAATTACGTTTGGATGACTAGCTATCTAGTATAGTATACATCCCATCTTACCTCTAAATGATGTTTGATATACTGGTTTCCCAGATTCATCATGATCGATTGAATTTAATGTACCACTAGGATTACTTATACTCTTAGTGTTGTCAGAACCATACTTTTTTAAAAAAATTTAATATACTTATGTTGGGATATAAAAATTCCTTCTGGTTTTTGAGAAATTTGGAAACCATGGAAAAATGTTAACTCACCCATCATACTCATTTAAAACTCTGATTTCTTTATATTCACAAAAGAATCAGTTAAAGATTATTGTGTTGAACCAAATATAATTTCATCAACTTAAATTTAAACAACAATTTTTTTTATCTTTCATTGTAAAGGGAGTTGGATAAAAATTTTCCTTAATGTAATTGTTTTGTAACAAAAATCATGTAATTCTATCATACCAGGCTCTAGGGGCATGTTTAAGATCATATAAAGCTTTGTTAAGTTGAAAACATGTTCAGGATTTTTTGCATCTTCCAAACCAGGAGGTTGTTCATCAAAAACATCCTCTTGAACATAACTATTAAGGAAATCACATTTAACATCATTTTGAAAAAGTTTGAAATCAAAGAATGCTGCAATGGCAAGTATAATATAAATAGATTCAAGTCTAGCAACTAGAGGATATGTTTCTTCAGAGTCTATTCCTTATTGTTGATTATAGCCTTCATCAATTATCTAGATTTATTTAGTACTATGATTCCATTTCCATCACACTTATTTCAAATGGCTCATTTTACTCCAATAACAGATGTTTCCTTATGTCTTTTATCCAAGGTCCAAACTTTATTCCTTTCGAATTCTTGTAGCTCATCTTGTATAGCATTTATCCAATCATCGTCACCTAATGCTTCATCAGTGATTTTTTATTCTAATTGATAAAGGAATGCTAGATATTCTACATCATTTATTAAGGAACTTCTAGTCCTTACAAGTTGATTTTATTTACTAATGATACTATAACTGGGATGATTCTTAAAAAAACTGATTTTCATTTTTTAAAACCTATTCATCAATATATGATAGGAGATATTCTAGGGTAAATGCTTCAGAAATATTTTCTTGAAGATTTACCTTGTCATAAGGATCTTCTATCAAGGGTTCATAATCAGTTTTGGAAAACACATTAGAATATGTAGCTTGAGTTAGTTTAAAAACAAAGGGATCAGTTTCATAGAATTTAACATGTATTACTTCTTCAATAGTACCCGTGTTTTTATTGAAAACTCTATAAGACTTAGAAGTTGTGGAGTAGCCAAGGAAAATTTCTTCGTCAGATTTGGGTGAAAATTAATGTAGATTATCATTAGTATTCATAATGAATACTTTGGAACCAAATACCTTGAAGTAGGAATGTTTAGGTTTTCCACCATTCCATAACTTATACGTGGTTTTGTTAAGAAAATTTCTAATCAATACTTGATTTATAGTGTAGAAAGTAGTACATACAGATTTATCCCCAAAAGTTCTGGCTAACAAATATTAACTCAACATGGTTCTTGTTATCTCTTGAAGAATTCATTTTCTTCTTTCAACAACACCATTTTGTCAAGGGGTTCTTGGTGATGAGAAGTTATGAGTAATTCCTTTTCTACAACAAACAGTTTCAAAATCAGAATTTTGGAATTTTCCTCCTTGATCATTATGAATAGTTATCAGTGGAAGGTTTTTTCATTTTTAACATGGACTCTACAAATTTTGAAATAAGAAAAAGCATCATATTTATTTTCTATAAAATAGACCCAGGTAAATCTATTGTAATCATCCTCTAAGACAAAGGAATAATATTTTCTTCCTATGCTTCTAGTTTTCATTAGACCAAAAAAGATCTATATGCACCAGCTATATTTCATCAGTAGTTGAGACTTCACCTACTGATTTAAAACATGATTTATTTTGCATTACGAATGGACAAGGATCAAAAACTTTTGAAGAATCAAATCTATGCTCTGGAAGATCCTTTACAATTCTTTTATTAGAGAGTTTGAATAGGTTCCTAAGGTTAGAGTGTCCTTATCTTCTGTTCCATAACCAGGAATGTTCTTCCATTGCACTAAGACAAGGTAGGTCTTGGATACTAACATCTTCTATGTTTAGTGTGTATACAAACTCTTTCCTATTGGCAGAAAAAATAAAATCATCCTTGGAATTGTGTACTAAAAATTTATCATTCCAAAATTTCACAAGTTAACCTTCATCACATAATTTAATTATTCTAATAAGGCTGTGGTTAAGACCCCTAACAACTAAAACATTTGAAATCAATTTTTTTTTCAAGAAGAAAAATTTTACCTATACCAATAATTTCTCCCTTAGCATTGTCTCTGAAATTTAATTTTCCTCCTTTTGTCTTGATAATCGTTTCAAATAAGTTTTGGTTACCATTCCTGTGATGGGAACATCCACTATTCATGTACCATGTATTTTCGTTGGTACTTTATTTATTTTATGAAAAATAAGAGTGTTAAACTTTTAGAACCCAAACATTCTTGGATCCGGAAAGTTCAGAAAAAAAATTTAGGTATCCACATCTTCTTATAAAAATAGGATTTTTGATAACATGAAGACTGAGTTTGGTTTAAAGAAAAAAAAATTTCCCAATGTTCATCACACTGACATTTAGTGCAGAATGAAGAATGTTGCATAAAATAATAGTTTTTACTGAAAACGTTTTTATAATGAGTATAACCAACTTCTGAATTGTTCCATAGAGGTCGAATTATGGGAATACATCTAAACAAATTTTTCTTTGCCTATGATAATGTTTGAAAAAAACTTCCTCAAGGAAAATATTTCTATATTTAGTTTAATATCTATGTTTTTATCCTCAGAAACATTAGTTTTATCACTAGAGTTAGTCTCTAAAATATATTTCTTAGGAATTACTTTTTCAAGATCTTTAGAATGTTTATCCTTATCAGAATTAACTTCCTCAATGTTTTTTGAAATAATTTCAAAATCATAATTTTTTTATGAATATCTTTAGAAATATATGATAATTATTTAGTTAAAATGGAAATTCTAGAATTTTCCCTATCAATGTTTTTTTTACATTAGAATTTTTATTCTCAAGAAGCATAGAAATCCTAGAAACATCTTCATAAGTAAGTAATGTATTATCATCATTAGAATCAAATTCTTCATCCGAAGACTAATCATTTTTATTTTACCTATAATTAGAATTTAAGGAAACATTAGTTATTGATTCAACATTTTTTACCTTATCCATTAGAAAATGATTTTTAATGGTTAATCTGGCTAGTAAACCAAGATTATTCTGACCAGAAGATTCATACTCTGAGGTTTTATCAGAAGTGTCTCCACCACTGGCAATCCAGGTGTCATAAGCTTTCAAAACATTCTTATCTTTATATTTGTAGTACTTCTTTATATTTATCTCTAAAAGGTTTCCCTTTATATCCTTTTTATTAATCACATTACAATATGTTCTTATATACCATGTTCTTTTGCATTCATAACAATTAACTTATGAGTATTTCTTTTCCTTTCATTCATTCTCCTCAAATCTATTCTGAAAGTATTTCTTTCCAAATATCTTTTTCATCCATCGAGCATGATTAGCTAGCTCATTCTCATAATGTTCACTTTAACTTGATTCAAATAAAATAGTTAATTTCTTTGAATTGTATCTTGTAACCCTTTAATGATTCTTGACTTTAGTAGTAGTAAAGGCTACACTTCCATTTCCATTCTTCTTCTTCTTCAAATCAACATCACTTTTCATTCTTGTCTAATGTTGAATAAGAGTTCCAAAAAGCACATCAAGAGTAATTTTAAAAAATTTCTTATTCTCATCAATAGTTGATCTTTTAGATCCCCACTCACTAGTCATGATATATATAATCATGTCCACAAGTGCCTCATCATCTAAACCTTTCTCACCCATGGATTGTAAACTGTTAACAATAGTCATAAACCATTATTGTACATTACCCACTAGTTCTCTATAATGAAATAAAAATCCATGATATTATTCTCTAACCATATCTCTTCTAGTTTCTATAACATTCGATGTACCAAAATGAGAAACCTCCAATTTCATCAAAACAAAATTTTCAGAAAAATAAGATTAAATATGACTATATATATTCCTGTTCATGGAAGAAAAAGTGTATTGCGTACCTTTTAGTTTATTTGATATTCTGATTTTTCTTCATTAGTAAATGTTCTGACTTCCTTATCGGGAGTCTTGTAATCTCCAGTAAGCATAACAAAGTTGTCCAATCCATTTTTAATAATAATAGTCTTCATAATATATCTCCTATATTCATAATGATTCCTATCAAATATAGGTGGTCTAGTAGGATTTAGATTTTCAATTGAACAAATAGTTATTCCTCCAATCTAAAAGAAAATGTCTTTCTACAAAAACTTGATAATAGTAATAGTTTGTAAACAAGGATAAAATTCATAAGAAATGAAAATATTAATAAAATTAAAACATGATCAAGAATCCTTATATGTGAATATAATTATTTCATAATCCCCGTATGATACCGATTGTAGGATTAGAATAGTAATTTAGATGCTCAATTACAAGAGGGGGTGAATTGTATGTTTCAAAACATTCATTTTTAACCTTAAGGAAAAATATGTTTATCAAAGTTAAACAATGTAAATTTTCCAAGACAACTTATTTCTAAAATCATTATAGGTTCTGGAAATATAGTTCAGGAAAGGAAACATAATAAAATCTTACAAGGAAAAGATTATACCTTAAAGCGTATAGAATCTTGCTTATCAGAGTATACAAAAGAACAAGAAAGTATAAGAAGGTTATACTTTCTTCTATTGTCAAAATACAACAGATTATAAACGTGAAACAATACAAGTAACATGTTTGAAATATTTAATCCCAATGTTAAGGGTATCCTACAACCTTGGATCAAGGTCTCTTGATTTATACTTTCAAGAATGTTTGTCTTACCCGCACCAGGGTATTCCCTTGATAGGAATATCGGAATCTGTCTTGATATCACCGCAAGCCCTCAAACATTAAGGTATTCGGAACCTCTGTCTTCCTATCCATGGAAGTCCACAAACTATAAGGTATTCGTCACCTTAGTCTTCTTATCCCCGGAAGACCTTAATTTTACACAGCAACAATCAGAGACGTACGAATCAAGAAGAACAAGATGTTTAGTATGCAAAAGGAATGAGAGTCTCTCTCACTAGAGATTACTTCAGCTCTATATAATCTCAATATTGATTGAGTTATTGGTGAGATCGTTCAAATGATATCCTATTTATAGACACTTCTCTAACGGTCGGCTCCCTCCTCCAACAGCCATATTTGTTCTTCAATCTCAAAGGGACTTGTACACGTGTCACTCAAACAGCAGTTAGTTAGAAACAGATTATATCAAAATTTTTTACAATAATAACAGATGTAAGAAAAATATTCTTTCCTAACCAAATCCCATTTTTTAGAGTCTAAGGAAAAATGATGTTCGAAGTCTATGAAAATATACACTTGGTGACTATAAATCATGGATGTTAAGATTTTGTTTTCCAAATGATTCAGAACATGAATTTTATAGTCTTCATAATCTTAATTCTAATGAATTTGGAATCCAAATTTTTAGGAATTCAGAGTCTGAATTATGAGGAATTCAGAATCTGAATTTTTGGGAATTATGAATCTAAATTCAGAGGAATTAGGTGTTTGAATTATGAGGAAGTCAGAATCAGAAATTTGAGGAATTTGGAATCTAAATTCTAAGGAATCAGTGTCAGAATTCTTGGGAATTCAAAGTATGAATCATATAGAATTAAGAGTCTGGATTTCAAGGAATTAGGAGTCTTAATTATGAGGAATTTAGAGGCTAAATTCTGAGGAATTCAGATTATGAATTCTGAGGAATTCGGAGTCAGAATTCAAAGTTTGAATTTTAGAGAATTCGGAATCTGGATTTTAAAAAATTCGAAATCTAAATTTTAGAGAATTCAGAAACTGAATTTCAGAGAATTTGAATTCTGAATTTGGAATCATAAATTAGAGCTGGAAAATAGAATACTCTAAAACTAAGGATTTATAGGATTCTGAGGATTTAGATGTGAAATCGATTTTTAGACATTATAATAAAAATGATTTTGAAATATAGAAACTATAGAATGAACAATGAGGCACCCTCTTGGTCACTCACATTAAACACTAAAGAGGTATCCTACTTGGGATTATTAGAATGGTATATAAGTAAAGGATCTTACAAGTGTGTCCCATAGATCATAGTTTAATGTAAAGGAATCCCTTATGGTATCTTTGGTAATAATAACATGATATAGGAATCCTACACGAGATCCTCTTGGTCAAGAAATAATAAGTGTTATCCCACATCGGATTCTTAGAAGAAATTATTCTCATAGACTCTTATGTCAAAAGGGTGCATCTCACAATGGAGACAACCTCACTAGAAATATACTAGGAATCGGTCATGAGAGATATCATGTGGCTCATCTTAGTTCACTATCATTACTAGCGTGGTCTGGAATCCCAACCACTCTTTCACAATCAAATCTCTCCCTCACGATACAACTGAATATGATCATTCAAAAAAAACCAATTCATTTAGGTAGAAACCCCAAATACCCGTTTGAAGTCTTCACATCTCCCAACAGGTTTCACCATAGAAATATAAATAGAAAATTACTCTGAATGGTCTAATCATTGGTCCAATTATGACGCTAGGGAAAGAATACATGAAAAACATTAAAGGGGTGAAAAGGGGTAGTACATGATGTGTCTCCCTCGGTACACTATGTACACACCCTAAGTCCCACATGGGTGTGTACCTATTCCAGACTTGGAATTTAAATTCCCAATGTAAACAACATTTAAGGATGGAACATGGTTTGAACCCCACATGGGTTACCATCCTATGTCCCTTATTCAGACTAGTTTGATACTTGGCCAGGTCATGCACCCTTACACAATGTGTGGCCAACATGAGGTCTGGACATGTACTATACAAGTTCATGTACCACTACATAGGTTCTCCTAGTTGGGTACTTGGATACATTACCATGTACATGTACACAGCTTGCACACACCTTTATGTGGAGTGTACCAATTAAACATTATCTTCTCCAAATGGGAAGAACACAAGGCATGACACTCTATAGTACACATTGTTTTATCAGGTTACCCTAAATGTAAAACAGTTAGATCACCCTAAACCTCCTATTTCACCCCCAAGGATAATTTATCATTCCTCATAAGGACACATCCAATCATAATATGGGATTAAAACATAATAACGATGAATCTATGATTATTTTTGGTAAAACCATTAAAGGGCCTACCTTTAAGAAGAAACCACTGATACAACAGTGAAATTAATAGTCCAAATCTACCGCACATCAATTTATAGCATCAAGAGCTCCATGGTAGAACCCATATTACCTAAATAATGTCTCTTTGTTTATCTATCTCTCCCTTTTATCTCTTGGTTGATTTGAATAGGAGGATACACAAGAGAGGTGTGAACAAGAAGGAGGAGGGAATTATGAAAAATAAAAAAAGAAAAGTAATAAAAAAAGAAAAGGAAAAAAATGTGTTTGAGATAGGCTCGATGAAAAAATGGACATTAAACCTCACCTAGTGAAAATCTCCATTCCTGACAAAACAGAAAAGATATAATCTCAATTATATGCTCTGTTAAAAATGTTTGTCCAAACGAACCAGCGTGAACAATTTAATTTTTTATTTCATAAATATTATTTATTTTATTTTTCTAAAATTACAATGACTATAATTTTTTTAAAAATTATGTACTAGGTTAGTCACCCTATTTCAAGACCAATAAACTAGTTATAACAATTATAAGACATCATACTCTTGGCGAAAAATATGATTTTACACCTTACAAGATTCCAAAAGAAAAAATGTTCAAATTTCTATTTGAAAACATCAGTTTTGATAAACATGGTTCATTAAGAACTCCCCACTATAAACCATATCATACACTAGAATCTTTTTCAAAAGACTAGCAGCCATAATATATACTAGATAATCTTCACAACCAAACCACTTGGACTATGCAATGACCATCATCATAGTTTCAAAAACTATCTCCTAGATGAAATTCGTTTAACTGCGGTAAGTCTAGTACTCATAACCATAGGAATAAACTTATCATCATCTCTAAACCAATACCGTGGAATAATGGCTCATCAAAATGTAATTTTCATCTGAAAACAAGGGTCACCAGCCACAAACAGACAATGGATTACTCCCCACCATATGGCTTACCTTCCACCACTCATCGAGCGCAACATCAACTTGTTTCCTCTTCCTATCCAAGAATGAAATTTTAATGAAAAGAAAAAATATCTTGGAATTTTTTCTATGCTATCTCAGTATTCATAATATAATATTAAGATAGATCATGTTCACCTCTAACCAAGAGTACACAAATATTCCACAAAAGGTAGTGTATAGCTCTATCCTCAAGTGATGCTCACATCCTATCAAAACCTAACTAGGATTCAAAAACAGGTCAACCATATTACCATAAACCTATCCATTTTGATGTCTCCTCTACTATTGAATAACATTAATAATATAAATCCACAACTCCTAAGAAACTAGGATCATGACAGGTCATGAATACATTGGTCCTTGGCTCGCACCTAGGCACACATCAATTTATGATTTAACGCCACTATATAGAAACAACATGTACCTTTTCACCTGAATTATTCTCTATTGAGTCATCCAACATAAGGTTATGCTGACCATGATACAAAACACGTTATTTTTATTATGATATGAACTCCCTTGGAACTCCTCTTCAAAATAGGAAACCTCTCCCATGTCAGGATTTATTCAAAGACCACCCCTTAATTGGCAGTGTTCCATCAACGAGTGTCTACCCACGCTCTGACTACATTAGTAACATAGGAAAAACTAGTCTACTAGGCAAGGAACTAAAATAGTTATGACCATCGAAAAATGTCTTGAAACAGAAGAACCTAATGTTCTTTTCAAAAAAATAAGGAATATGCATGATTATAACCCATAATTCGAGCTCCTACTGTCCCTAAATCTAAAAATGATAATAAAACCAAGATCACCCTCGAAAAATAATCATAAGACATGGTCCAACCTCTCTGCAGTTTTCCCTTAAAATTTTTTACAAAGACCTATAGGGTTCTTAGTCAAACTAACTGCCACTAGGTCTACCACCTAGCCATATAGAACAAGACTAAAAATTTGGTCACAATTTCTAACAACCTAAAACAAAATATCAAACCTATTTGAAGAATTTATGGATCATAATGACCTATACAGGTCAAAATTGAAAACTCATCCTACAAGGTCGTAATCCACTCCGAGTTTTCTAAAAACAAACTACTCCCTAGAGGTTATGTTAGCAATTAAGAGAAGAGACATAAATGATACTCACAAGATGTCCATATATGACAATACCCCCTAGATATCTAGTTCAATAGATATGTCTCAGTACCTATCAGTGTTGTACTTAGAAATTCTAATAGGGAACCATGATTTGAGATAAAACACACTACAAGGGGTAGAACAGAAAGGTATCACGTTCTATAACTACCATCAAGGGTCACTTCACATCCTACACATGAGGACTAAGCCATCAGCATCACAATAAAATGATTCAGTGTAGATTCACATAACCTACCATCATAATGAAATATATACATATATGTAGCCCTAATAGGCATCATTCATTATTAACACACATTGGAAGGCCAATATTATGTGAATCCTACTTGTCAAAAATGATGAAGGAGATTATCCTTCCTTTCATGGCCAAGAATCAAAATCCATACCTCTCCTCTTTCCTATGGTCAAGAGCTAGAGATACCTTATTAATCATAAAATACACACAACATGTGCATCACTAAAAGTTAAAATCATATAAAACTATACTATCATATATCAAAACAACAATCCCATACCCCTAGAAACCCTTAGTTTGTATAGAAACAAGTGTTCTAAATTCACCCGTTGGATATCCATCATATGTTTTTACACATTCCTAATTATCATATCTACCATATCCAAAATTGTAAGGACAAGTAAAAGAACACCTCTGACACTACTTTGTAATGAACCGAACCTCGTGGCGCTAAAATGGTGCTCTGATTTGGTTGGATAAGAGGCCACAAGCACACCTCCACATACCCCAGAGGCTCCCGACTAGTAGTGAGGGCCTAGGCAGTGATAGTGGGGAGATTTGTACATCATACTATAGTAAGAAATCAACCTAAATAACTAAGTATCATACATTGAAGAAATTAAATAGAGTGAAAAAATAGTAAATAATAATACATGAACACAATATTAATAATTGAAAAGTCAATAAATTAAAATAACAATAATTCAAATAATACAACACTGGTCAAACACTGGGAAGACCATAGAAATATAAGAGTACAAAAGAAACTAAAATTAAAAGTACAAATCTCTAATACTGACTCTATGCCAAAACACATACCAAGTCTATAGAAACTATTGATCTTCAGCAACCCAATCAAAATAACCACAGAATCATCTCCACTTGAACAAGAAACTATGTCCCTCATCCCTATCCATCATACAATAATTCTCACAATGAAAATCTAACATAAGGTCCACAGGCACACCGAGGTGCACGTGAAGGGGTGATAATGAATACCATTAGTCCACCTTGACAAAAAAACCTATAATGTATGTTGCTATAAGTGTATAAAAAGGAAAATTGATAAAACTATATTATAAACATCGATTAATATAATTAAAATGAAGCATAAATCCCAGGGACTGTAATCTCGGTCAAATGGGAAACTTCAACCATGAATTTACATGTCTATGTATGTATACATGTATACTCCCATACTGATAAATATATATATAAATATGAATATTCATTGGTATGTGGAATAAAATAACATGAAAACCAATCTACAGTCCATCCATGGGTTTTTATTCCAAATCACATAGACCTTAGGTGTAAGGTAATAGAGATGGATGTCGTGTCACTAAAGCCATGTATCATTAATTTGATATATGGGTCCATAATCCCAATATACATGTACTAGCTTCATCCAATGCCAAAAATATATATTAGAATGTGATTCCACTATAGGAGAAAACTCTTGATACACCTGGGTTCATCTGTACTCAGCTCTAATCACTAAAAACGACACCATATACCGACAGAAAACCATATAAAGAAAGATATCGTATACTGATGGTCAATCCTTTAAAGAAGGATATTGTGTAACAAAATTCTATCCAGTGAGTGGTTACTAAAGAAGTCACCACACTACCTAGGCCATGTAAATTTAGTCAAGTGTCGGAGCCCTAGGCCTCTGTCCATATGTGGTCACGACATATAGAACTCCAATAGTCCCTAATTTCATTACCCTTAAGAGACTTTTAAAGATAACTCATCAGTGAGACTCCATGAAACACCCCTCATGTCTCGTAATTGATCAGAGAGAGCATTATCATCCTGATCATTTGATGAGGAGATCGTAAACATATCCTCCAATTAGGCGATCATAGTCGTCCACGAGTCTTGGTTTTCCATGCCTGTATAAAGATACCCCTGGTTATATACAATGAAACAACCCTAGAGTCTCGTTACTAAACAGGGAGATCGTAATCATCACAATCAATGGTTGGGGGGATTTTAATCATCTGAACCACATAGAAGTGGGTATTCATCCATGAGTCTAATGTATCTATGCCCATATAAATAGAACACACTAGTGAGACACCATGAAACACCACTCACGTCTCGTAACTAATCAGAGAGGACATAGTCATTCCTATCACATGGAGAGGATATTGTAATCATCCCAACCAATCGAGAGAGAGTAATCATCCAGTAGTCTTGGGTCACCGTGCTCGTATATCATAACCCTAGTCCAAACATCTAGATACCAGGAAATACCTTTATACATTTGAACAATATATATAATCATGATATATATATATCCATGATCAATATCCTAGTCCTAGGTCATACCTCTGGGTTTTAAACACATATGTAATAACATGGATCAGATGTCTGATCACAAGAAATTGGGAGTGGGCATCGCAACAATCATGGTGGATCCCTTGAACAACATCTAGGAACCCCAGAAGAAAAATATATTCCACGTATCATGCTCAATAACCACCAACAAGGTAACACATCTATTTAATTCTACTACATCAGTAATAAACCTGTGAATTATATGTATAAAGAGTCCGAGTGGATGAATTCCCAAACCCAACACTAATACACCATCACCATGGATTACTAGTTTGGAATGGGTTCTAAGGTGACACCCACTACCATCCATACCCAAACATGATGTACTAGATTAGGGTCAGTCAAACAATGAGGAACCCACTTTATCCCTCAATTCAAACTCTAAAGATAAATCCAACATTGGATTCTTGGAATGGTATATAGTTTAGGGATCCTACAAGGGACTCTTCAGATCATCATGTAAGAAAATTCAACCCTCGAGGAATCCTCGAAAATTGTAAGAGGATAGAGTCATCCTGCATAGGATATTATAGGTCAAGAAATAAGTAGAGAAATCCTATTAGGGATACATTAAATCAACTAGTCTAATGGCATCTTTGTCCAGATGGTCACATCTCACAAGGGATATGTCCTCAACAGAAATCTACTAGGCATCCATCACAAGAAATTTCCCATGGAACATCTAAGATCAAGGTCTTAACATAGTTGGTTTGAAAACCCAACCAATCATTCAAGTTCATGTGTCTCCCTATAGGGATGATGGAATTTTATCACTATAGGATGAATCACAATATTTAGGTGGAAACCCCAAAAAACCCTTTAAGAGTCCTAAAATCTCTCCACAAGTTTCAAAATCACAATCTAAATGGAAAACTAGTCATAATGGACTAATATAAAATCCAATTATAACTCTAATAAAGAATCCATCAACCCCCTTGAAGAGTTGAAAAGGGGATTTACATGACATGTCTCCCTTTGTACACATTGTGAACTCCCAAAGGCCCACATGGGTGTGTACTTCCGCTGTCCCGTGCATGTAAACACACCAAGTACATGGTGTGTAAGGAAGAAACATGGTGTGAACACCACACATGTTACCATCCAGTGTCCCTCAACTTACTTGGCTGGATTCAATTCAAGGTCGTGTACTCATACATGGGGTTTGGTATTGTAATTCACAAGGCCATGTACCCATATATGGGTTCACGTGGCCGGGTACTCAGCTACACGACGGAGTACAAGTACACAAAATTTACACCACTATAGTTTGATTGCACTCATTAAAATTCACCTTCCCAAAATGAGAATAACACATGGCATGTCACCCTGTACTTCACAGAATGTTAATAGTTTTTCCTGAATGGGAAACCATTAGATCACCCCAAAACCCCCATTTCACCCACAGAAACAATAGATCGGGAATCCAAAGAACACATATATTAATATGAGGGGATTGAAATATAAAATTTGATGAATCTATGGGTGTTTAAAGTAAAAATTGAAAAGTTCCAATCATTGGGTGGAAACCACCGATGATACAGTTGAATTTGTGGTCCACTATTGCCACATGTCAATCCAATGCATCGAGATCTGCAATGTGGTACCTATCTTTCCGTACCCCTCTCTTGAGGTATATATATATATATATCTCTCTCTCTTTAATTTACATATTTTTTTCACTCGGTTGAGTGGAATAGGAGTAGTCTTTAGAGATGTGTGCACGGGATGGTGGAAATGAGTGAAAATAAAAAGAATAGAAAGAAAAAGATGAAAAGAAAATAAAATAAAATTGGTCTCAGATAGGCCCCAATTCCCAACTTTATTTTATACCTCACTTTGGAGAATGTCCATATTACAAACACAATAGTAAAGAAAAAATCGCAATCCAAAACTCTGTTCATGATATATGGTATAATGAACTTGCATGAATAATTTAATATTTAATTTATTAAATATTAAATATTATTTATTCTAATTAAATTTGAATGGCTAAGATTTCTAACAAACTATTATAATAAGGTAAAATACCTTTTCTAGGACCAACAGATTTGCCAATAAAACAATTTGGGATCTTGAGCTATGATAAAAAGACCATTTTACCACTTACAAGCATCCAAAATCCAAAATATCAAAATTCAGCTCAAAAAATTTAGGCTGGATAAAAACACATCCTTACATCATTCCATTATAAACTACCACCTTCTATTTAAAATAGTAATGATATTGGTTTTAAAAGATGTTTATTATGTAGAGACTATTACCAAAAATATTATTCATATATATATCCTACATATAGATTGTTTTATTTTCATTTTTTTAAAACAAAATTTGGTTATATTTTAAATACAACATATATTATGTTATCTAACATTTAAGTAATTGTCATTATGTGTTAAATTAAAAAATAATTTTTTAGAAATTGATATCAAATAATTTTTCACAATTCATATAACATCTAGTTATGGAATCACTATCATGATCATATAAATGATAGGTTTTTTACCACGATCTATCAATATGGTTATTTATAATATTTTTAACTTTGACCACTTAAAATAAGTCAAAATTGTTTATAAAGAAAAAATGACCAAACCAAAATTAAGTGGAAATAGTAAAAGTTCCACATAGATTCTAGTATTTTTACACAATAATGCATGTGAAAATATTCAAATAGAATCTAGATATTTGTATTCTTACATATCTAATTTTTCTCATGGAATTAGTAGATATATATATATAGACATGATGAGGTATATGTCATAGTACTTTGAGAAATTAATAGAATTAAATATTTAAGTACATAATCCACATAGAAAGAATATAAATAAGCTTTGATCTAGTGGAGGTTGTGATTATCATAACCCTGTGTTTATTGAATTTTCATGCATGAGATTTTTGGGATTCTCTCTAAAATCACTCCACCACAAACACCATAGTGTAATGGTGTTAGTTAACGGATATATCGTACATTTCTATGAATTTTAAGGTTTATGATGAGTTATTTAGATCTTCCATTATCCTTTTATGGATATTTATTATTATCAACAACATACACACTAAAAAGTTCAAACTAATATTACAAACAAAATTCCCTTTGAGTGATGGAGTTTAAAGAAACTAATTTCATCACATATACTTTTATGTCGTTATAAATATTTTTATTCTTCTATCTTAGTAAACAAAATAGAACCCCAAGGAACAATGTGTATCTTTATAGGTTTTTATAAAGAAAGAAGGGGATACTGCATTTTTATCTCTCTAAAAAACGAAATTGATTATATCTTGAAAAGGTTTCTTCCTTGAGAAGGAAAACATCATAAATAAGGATAATAGGTGAAATATTGAATTAGATAAAATTTATGCTGAAGATATACACGAGTTTGTATAGGAACAGATTCTATAGGTCTCCATGGAAGAAGGTGTTCATTATACACAAGAACTAAATATGATCAGAAATGATGTAACAGAACTAGATAGATATGCATTTCTAGTCACCAACAATGGTGAACAATTTTTTTAAAATAATGAATCTCTCTCTCATAAAAACGTACTAAAGAGCTCAAACATTTTAAGATAGAAAGAATATGTGAATTATGAAATCAATTCCCTATATCATAACCAGTTTTGGGTTCAGCTAGAGCCGCCAATTTATGTAAACCCTTATTTTGGTAAAATAATATTCAAGGGATAACATGAAATGAAAGGTAAGGTTAATACCTATAAAGAAATTCAGGTGGATAAAATTTTTAGGAACTGTCAATCCGTTGACTATGATGAAACCATTTCTCTGGTTTCCATGTTTTAATACATCATGATTACACTAGCTATAATTGCATTCCATAACTATGAAATTTAAAAAATGGAAGTAAAAATTTCATTCCCTAATGGGAACCATTAGAAATACATCTATATCACACCACCAAATCAGTTTTTGAATCCACGTGATTCTAAAAAGATATGAAAGTTACAATTATCCATCAATGGATAAAAGCAATTATATAGGTCATGGATTATTTTATTTGATTATTAAATAGAATAATTTGGTTTCATTAAGAATGATTTGGGACCATTTGTTTACAATTTATTTAGTGGGAATATAGTCCTTATATTAGTAAAATATGTTGATGAAATATTACTTATTGGAAATGAAATTTGAGTATTATAGTTTATTATTGAATGGTTAATAAATTTCATTGCCATAAAGAAAATAGGTGAAGTAGACCATATTTAAGGGATTAGGATCATTTTTGATGGATAAAAGATGATAATTGGATTACCACAAGGTACATACATTAACCATATTCTACACAGATTTTGTATAGAACAATACAATATAGAATTGGTTCCAATGTCACGTAGTATACATATTTCTAAAAAAAACTTCCATCAGACACAATTGGAAAATTATATAATGACTAATATACTATATGTTTTTTTAAAGGATTGATAATGTATTCCATGTTATATACTGGACATGATGTTGACTATTAATTGATCAGGGAAAGTATATATCAAGCTTATACATGTGAATAACATTGTACTATTATTAAAGTTATCCTTAGATATCTTAGTTAACTAAGGATATGTTCCTTGTGTGTGTAAAAGACAAGGAGAAATTCACTTGGGTTAATATAGATACTATTTTTCATAAAAAAATGTAACGATATTAATTCATATTCATGATATGTCTTCTATATCAATATTGTATCTATGATCTGGAAGAATATAAGAAATAAATTACCACTCATTCTATAGTAGATTCTGAGTATATAGTGTCTACTTATGCATCCAAAGAATCCATTTGGATATAGAAATTTTTATTATAGATTGATATGGTTCTTATAATTGAAATACCTATCAAATTATATAGTGGTAATACTACAGTAGTATATCATGAAAGAGATACAAGGTTTCACAAATGTATTATTCACATACTTTAGAAGTATCGCCTCTTGATGGTTTTTATCAAAGGATTGAAGTTGCAGAAAGAATATTTTTCAGGGAAGAAAACATGTTACCCATAGTTACTAAAGCATTATCTTAGAAAAAACATGAATATCATGTAATAGATTATCAACTAATGGGTATTAGTTGTTGTCTATAATGAAAGTGGGAGAGTGTTGGAGATGGTGGCTGAGAAATATTTTTGAATACTTCATGACTAATTATATTAAAATATTTGAATATTAAAAATATACTTATCTCATAATTATTTTTAATTTTAATGACATAGAATGTGATAATTTCCTAAGAGTAACTATCATACTAAAAGTACATTGAAATTCCCTTTAATAATCAGAATCTGGAAGTGTCATGAATGTACTCATCAATATATTTTCTATATCCAGATGAAATTATTATATGAAAACAAATAATTTTGGATATTATTTGTGGATAATCATTGGTTTTGGAGGCACATTCTCATGCTATATAGTTTTGGTAATTTTAGTGTATGAGATTATGAGAAATAGACACACCAAAAAGAAATCAACATTTATATGTGTCATTGGATATTCTTATCTATGGACCTATGTATTGATCCTTAAAAATTAATTTTTGTTATTAATTTTTATTATGAGTCTTGTAATTTGATTTATTTATGAAAATAAAAATTAAATATTCTCACAAAAAAAACTGATAAGTTTGGTGTGTCAGAAGTAATATTTAATTAATTAATAATAATAGAATCAAATTTTCCCTTATATTATTTAATAGTTGTTAATATCTCATTCCATTTATTTAAAATGATACTTATTAAATAAATACATAAAAATGGTTTCATATGGGTATGTTCAATTCCAAAAAAATGTAAAGATTTAGTCATCGAACACATATGTTGATGACATCAGTTTGCAACCTAATTTATTAGGGATATCACATTAGAGAAATTATACTACACATTAAGTGTCCATATGTGGCTTTATTCCTTCGATAAATTATCTCCTTTCTCTATGGGTTCCTTGGTGTGTTTCTAGATGATAACCTTAGATTTTTATCTACTTCACTTAGTTTCTCTATAAAAGTTGTCAAGAGGGTTACACACTAATTGTATCTTTATTCCCAGTCAAATAATAATATAATTTAACATTTTTAATAAATATTATACCCATATGTGTTTTAATAGAAATTCATGTATAGTTTATTTTATTTATTATTTCCCTAGTTATTTCATTGATTATTCTGTAAGCATAATATTTTATAAATATTCATTTTCAACATATTTACTATAATATTTTAATTATTTTTATGAATAATAAAGTGATATTTATTTATTAAATAAATATTCATTATTCAAGGATATATAATTATTGTGATGGAATTACGGACTGAGTTTAATGGTTTGATATGAAATTCTAATTAATTAATTCTCCGGTTATGTGCATGTTAAGAAATATTATTATTATTATTTTCATTATTACTATCAATATGGGGTTCCTAAAGATTAATGAAATATTAAATGTACTTTTGAAATTATTATTCTCAAAAGTGAGGGCTATTTAGACCCGGGATCAAATCCACGCAGAGGATAATTTCTAGGGGTACTATAGCAGGGACTATAGCAGGAACTGTGTAGAACTGTAGCAAGAACTGTAGTAGGAACTATTTGGCACTATATCTACTGAGAATATTCCCTTATTTGGGCCTTTGGGCCACTGATTTGGTCCATGGGTCCTTTAATGAGTTCGGGTGAGTATGACTTTCGGGCCACCGCAAGGCATTCATGCCACCTTAAGTGCAGATGAAAACTAGACAACCTACAAGGAACAAGCATCAAAAGTATGAGTAGAAAGGAGAATTCACTATATCAGATGCTAAAAAGATTTCTAGAATGAGAGGGTATGTAACCTTCCATCAGGAAAATCCTCTGCCTTCTCAGGAAAGCCTAGTCAAACAACCATGTGAAGGTAGATAGCTGATTTCATGATGAAGATGTCGGGGAGGAGTAGTCCCATGTACTTAGTCTGGGTTGTATGTAATGTTTGAAGCCTACGGGAAATGAATTCCTCTAATCCCTAAAATCCATGTAATACTTACACCTACGGGCCTTATAAGGGTTCCAACTCACCCCTTGAAAGGTGGATGATCAAAAATCTATAAAAATCGAAGGCCTTCAGGCCATTGGAGAAATATTTAGAGATCAAAGAGAATCCTTTTTGAAGGAATTATCAAATAAATTAAAGATCAGTAATAAGAAAAATTAGGATATGCCATTCTAGTATATGAATATTCCTACAATAATGTTTGTAGGTTCCATTAAAATGTTTGGATTGCCTCAGGAGAGAATCTACACTTGATTATTACAATGTATTAATGGTACTATATAGATACTTTGTCATATTCATCATTGAATAAATAATTCATCGGAAGTTAATTATTTATTTTCAAAAATTTATTAAAAACAATTATATGATGATCCAACATTTTGGTTATAATATTATAAAAAAATTTAATCATTGATTCAATTCTATTGTTCAAAATGTTTATCATTGATCTGCATCTATGATTTATAATTGATTATGACCAAAACTCAAGTTTGGAATACCCCATTCATTGCTTTTGTTGAACCCATATCCTATAACCATATCCTCACCTTTTTCATCAATCCCATAACTATTTTCCATGGTGATATTTAAAGGAATACCTTGTATTGAACATAAAAATCTAAATCTCACAATTGATTATCTACATAGCTCTTTTTATGACATTCTACAAATTTTATATTTCAACTAATGAATTAAATATAATTTGAAAACTCTTAGGAAACATTCATTCATAGTGAATTACATTCTCTAACCTCATCACAATATGTTGTATTTCTTCACCTCTTCCCATACAGAACCACAGAGGGTTCTTTTTAAATTCAAGACTATAATTTGTTTTATATGAGAACTCTAATATTGGAATATGTTTATCCAAAATTAATTTGAAATAAATTGAGTACAATATTATCATATAATCTAGAGTTTTAATAGACTTTTTTTTATGAAACATAATTATGAAGAAGATAAGAAATTATGAATCTCTATTACATATCCTAGTCTTGTTTAAGACATTTGAAACAATTTGAGTAATCCTCATATATTTATTAGATGCAATTGATAATGGTAGTCCATATATCATTACCAATTCAATTATTTATATATTGGAAATATTTTCAATAATGAAATCTTGTTAAATAACAATGAAATATGTCATCCTCATAAGGTGGTCAACTATAATCCAAATGGAATTATATCCATTTGTTGTTTTGCAAACTCCTATGATGAAATCTAACTTGATGTGATGCCATTTTTATATTGGTATGTGAAACGGTTTAATAATTACCTTATACTTATGTTATTAAACCATAACATGTTATAATACCAAACATTGTGAGGCTTACTCAACAATATCCCTCTCTATGTTATCCCACCATAATGATTCAATGATATATCTATATGTATTTATAAACTGAATATGGATAGAGAATAATGAACTATGTGTATCATCCAAAATATCCTTATTCAATTCTAGAATTAAAGGGACACATATTAATTTATAGAATATTATAATTCCATCATTTTAATGGTTGAACTATAGATTATTATTTAACTTATTCAATAGCTCCATATCCTTATTTTTTCTCCTAGATCTTCACATGAAGAGATGTTTGAGTAGTTATTTGGTGAAGATAATATTTCTCCACATCTTTTAAGACATCTTTTTATATAGTTTTGAAATACATATGTATTTGGTATCTTTCAATCCATATTATAGATAAGGTCTCTAGATATTTCTTACTAAGTGCATCGATAACCTTGTTCACCTTCCTATGATGGTAATATATTCATTAATAATTATCCTTTATTAACTCCAACCAACACACATGGTTCATGTCAAAATCCTTTTATAGGAATATATAATATAATCTATTTTGATCATTATATATATCATAATATTCCTCGTATAAGTAATTTTTCAATATATTTAGTAAAATTATTTCTATTTCTAACATGAAGTCATGTCTTGTCTAATTTTTCTTTTAGACCATTACCTAACATAGGGCATAAACTACCACAATTAAATTTTTCATCATGACACACCCCATTATATCCATTGATGTGTCACTATATATCCCAAACACTACTCCACTAAAATATAGTGTAAGTATCAGTTCAATAAATTACCTTATATTGGTCCTCTTAAAACTATCATCTCATTCATATGTCCAAATTAACATAACTCACTTTCGTGTTAACGTGGTTAGTGGATTATAAAGTCATTAAATGATTTCGAAAAGTGTCAAATATATCCATATAACCTATAAAAACAATGAAAAGCTATTATAGTGGTTAGTTTTTCTTTATTTAATCACATTTGTGTTTGAAGTACCCCAAAATATACCCTTGTCTGTTATTACATGACCTTATAATGATAATATTTTGAGCCATAATGAGTACATTATAAACTCATCATATAATGTATCATTTCCTAAGGTCTTCATCACAATCCCCCAATGATATTCATCCACTTATTCATCCTTGTATTATAGGTACAATCCTATATTAAGGCCACCACAAATCTATTGAAGAGATATTTAAAGGCTCTACTCCTAAAATCTATGAATATACTGGGGGAACCTAATAGATAAATGAGATAATTAAGAATTTATAGGGTAAATTTATTTTATTAAATTTTCATTTAGTATATCTGCTCTTTCTACCCTTAATTGGTCATATCTAGATCTATGGTCTATCACTGGGAAGTATTGATCCCTTAACTTTTTTGTTGAAAAATTCATAAAAAGGTGGAAGAGGATAATTTTTAATCCTTATAATCTTGTGAAATTAATGATATTAAATTCATAGACACGTTAATCCATTAATTTACAGAAAAAATAGATTAGTTCACTGAATGGGAAATAATTTGGCAGGATAAAAACATTTTTTAGATTCAGTTGTGGCTGGTTAAATGATTACACTAATTCAATAGGGTACATTCAATATATAATAATTAATATAATCATGGAAAAATGGATGAGTTTAATGAAAAAAACCCAACCACAAAATTTAAGGGATGACCATAAACCACTTCCCGAAATACATCTATATATTAAATCATAATAGGCATATCTTTAAAGTTCAATTTATCCCAAACTTTTAGGTCCGCTAGGTTAGATACGCTGAGAGGGGTGGTGAATCAAGTTATGACAGATTAAAACAACTTCCCGTATTTATCATGTCTCACTGTTAAGTAATACTCTCTTCTCTCTCTTTCTTGAAACAAAGTATAAACTGAAACTAAAGCATGCACATGAAACAACAATTTTTACTTGGTTCACCGTCACTGGGCTACCTCCAAGAAGCATACACCGGCGATGTCCCGATGTAAAAAATACACAAAAAGCTCACTGATGTTTAAAATGTTCAAGATAGATCACATCTATTCCCAGACTCACTGCCTTTACAGTGTTTAGGTTCAGATCACTACTTTCCCAAGGGTCACTCCCAATCACTCTCTCTCTGGATCACTGCCAGTGGAGAGGATCACCTTCCTCCTCTTCCTTTTCTCACTACTCTCGAAAGGATGCACTCACAGTATATATATATATATAGTTCTCTTAATTATCAATAATGAATACATCCTCTTTTTTGTGTAGATGCTCTGTTGAAATCCATCTTTTACCCATAGATTAATCTCACTTTCCACCGAAGGTATCGGGAAATATCCCAACTTCCACATAGCCCTGAATCACTACCATGCTTCAACATTACCTGGTGTGCTTCTCCATGATGGCACACAAGTCTCAGCGTGTAATTTCACCTCAACCACTTGCATGATACAAGCTTCTGCAACTCCAAACATGCGCGTCTCACACCCTTTTACGCCCAAACAAATATTGATGTGCAACCACCAACTATCGCGCTTCTTCAAAACATGGAGTGCAAGTGTCACCAAAAAACATGCACGAAACCTCCTTCTTCAACTCAAAACATGAGAGACTCCCTTCCATTATCACCCAAACCTCCTTGGGCGTGCAACAAACAACTCGCGTGCAACTTCTACTTGCGCAACCACACACCACCAACGTGACAACCACACCTGTGTGATGGG
This sequence comes from Viscum album, assembly GCA_963277665.1. Taxonomy (NCBI): domain Eukaryota; kingdom Viridiplantae; phylum Streptophyta; class Magnoliopsida; order Santalales; family Viscaceae; genus Viscum; species Viscum album. Next base: position 271,442,100 of record OY728145.1, on the reverse strand, counting down.
AGCTCTAATTTTCTATAAGTGTTGATGTCATTCATAATGAGGAGGAGTCGACCTCTATTTATAGGCATTTGGACACCCTGCGCGACGACGTGCAAGTCTCCCCTCAGTGCACAAGTCTCGGCGCTCAGGTCTCTGTCACACAAATCACTTACGTGACCAACCCTAAAACATGGGTTCCCCTTTTCCCTTTTCCATATTTTGATGTAATGATATTGAAAAACATATGGCATGAATGTTTCCTCTCCTTCAAGGAAATGGCGCACAAGTACCTTTTCCAAAACCTGTTTTCCCCATTTGTCGATTTTTAGGACAAAAAATTGGGTAAACACTAGAAAACGACGCCACCTTGTATCTGCTCTTTTTGTACCACCTCCAGATCAACCATTCCTTTTTCGATGTTCTTGAATCAAACATGGATCGTTAACCACATCCCTTGAACTCGACATGCCAGCATAAAACCCCCTTTGGCAAAAAAATTTTATTTCAGGGTTTGCTTTGTCAACAATCACAAAACAGATGTCCACTTTGTCAACAAACACAATCACCTCAAAAATGCTTCAATGATACCTTGATGGATTTGTTCCAAACAATCTCCCCCTTTGGGTTTGTTGACAACTCTTCCACAAAATGATACATCATTAATTCTTTAGTCACCATTCGCATGTTGCGATTCTGATAGTGATCAAGGATTTACTCAACACATACTCTAATCCCACATGAGCTATTCTCAGCATGAGAAACAAGAGTAAATGAAAAGTTCATCAATGAATCACGTCAACTCTGACATCGACTGTTGACACCAAAATGATACCAATTTTTGGAAATATTATTATCACATTCCAACACCACTCCTCTACTTTTATCACGATCCTCAACTATCGTGATATCTATTCTTTAATCGATCACTTCTAGCATCGTCAGATTTAATACTCCCCCTATCTAGCTGCTCCAACTATCAGATTCAACCCCTATTTGTCAGGATTTGTCATATATCCACACTATCTCCCCCTTGAACAATCACTATTTTATCCCCGTTTTTCAATGAACCCAAAGGTTACACCTTTGTAGTCTGTAACAGGGTAGAGAAATCATATCATCACATAAGGAAAATCACACATCATACCTCGAGGAGAGGGGGGTTTCTACATCCACACTCTTTTAAGTGTGGGGAGTCGACTGAACTCCTAGAGCTAGTTGATGCCTTTCAAATGCATCCTTGGGTAAGGCCTTTGTCAAAATATCTTTAACCTGTAGCTCTGCAGGCACATACTCCAACTTTACAAGCCCTTGCTTCACCTTCTCCTTGATGAAATGATATTTGATCTCAATGTGCTTTTTCCTCGAGAGATGAACTGGATTTTTGAATAGATTGATAGCACTTGAGTTATCACACTGGATTCTGATCAGAGACTTCACTTCAACTCCCATATCTTTATGTTTCTGCTTCATCCACAATAACTGTGTGCATGCTTGAGTGGCCATAATATACTTAGATTCTACGCTGATCAATGAAATTTTGTATTGATTCTTGCATATCCTAGAAATACACAATCCACCAATATAGAATGCACCACCTGATGTTGATTCTCTATCATCCGCTGAACCGGCCCAGTCTGTATCAGTATATCCCAATAACACTGTGTAAAATTTGTCATTATATGTCAAACTGAAGTCCATCGTACCCTTGATATACTGAAGTATTCTTTTCACTACAAGCATGTTACTTTCCTTGGGATTACTATAATATCTCGTTGCTTGTAATGTACCAAATACAATGTCAAACCTTGTTGCGGTCAAGTACATCAAACTTCCAATAATTTTCCTATATTTTGTGATATTAACAGCCTTTCCATCCTCATCTTTTGATAATTTTATCCGGGTAGCAACCAGAGTTTTCATCTCCTTGTAATTTTCCATTCCAAACCTTCTTAAAACCTCCATGGAATATTTGGATTGAGAAATGAATGTTCAATTCCTTTCTTGTGTCACCTTTAGACCAAGTAAAAATGTTATCTCTCCAATCATTGACATTTCAAACTCATTTTTCATGAATTCGGAAAATTGTCTACACTGAACTTCATCTGATCCACCAAATATTAAGTCATCGACATAAACCAACACCATAATCCTTTGATTACTATCATTACTGAAATAGAGATTGTAATCAACTCCCCCATGCTAGAAATCAAGATTCTTCAAGTTCTGATCAAGCCTTGAGTACCATGATCTTGGTGCTTGTTTCAGCCCATACAATGCCTCCTTCAACCAAATTTTTTTTTATCATCCTCATGAATGAGAAAACCATCTGGATGCTCAATATACACCTCCTCTTCCAGAACTCCATTCAAGAATGCATATTTGACATCCATATGGTACACTTTGAACTTTCTTTTCACTACTATGGCTAAAAATAATCTGATTGTCTCTATCCTTGCAACTGGTGAAAATGTCACATCAATATCAATAACCACTATTTGGGATTATCGTTTTCACACCAGTCGTGCTTTGTTTTGAATCACTGTGCCATCATAGTTCATCTTGTTGTGAAATACCCATTTAGTCCCGATGACTTTCTTATCTTCTGGCCTTCAAACAATCTCACACATATGATTCTTCTCAATCTAGTCTAATTATTCATTCATATCTTGAACCCAGTACTCATATTCAGCAGCATCATAAAAACATTTTGGCTCCACCTGAGATAAAAATGATGTTTTCTGTAATGATTTCATTCTTCTAGTCTGAACTAAAGCTGTCTGATCACCAGTGATATTTTTCCTATCAATTTTAGCTCGACTCTTTAGCTTCTTAGCAGATTCGGATTTTGTTTCCTCTTTCTCATCATCTATATCTTCTCTTGAGTTATCCTCTCCCACTTCTACTCCCCTTGTGTTGCTTACCTCCCCATCAATTTCACCCAGAAACTGTCCACTGGGTCATTGATTATTCTGTTCATTTTCAACTATAGTGACATCATTGCTCTCAACATTTTTTTCCAGCCTTTTTTTGAATCATTTGTATGATTTTCTTTTCCCTGAGTATCCAAGGAATATCCCCTCATCTCCTCATGAATAAAACTTCATATTATTTTCTTTATTAATAATGAAACACTTAATTCCAAAGATTCAAAAGTATTTCAACGTTGGCTTATTTCCATACCGCATTTCATATGGAGTCTTCCCTTACTTCAGAAACAATAGAGACCTATTTGAGATATAGACAGATGTCAAAACTACTTCCTTCCCAAATTTCTCTAGTATGTCCTTTTCAATAAGCATCGTTCTGACAATGTTGTTGATGATCCGATTTCTCCTTTTAACCACTCCATTCTACTGGGGAGTTCTCAATAATGAAACTTGATTCCTTATCCCGTGTTTCTCAAGATAGTCTTCAACTTGACTGTTTGTGAATTCTGTACCGTTATCTGTAGGAAAGTTCAGAAATTTATGCCCAAGAATCCTTTCTGATTCCCTCCTATACTGCTTTATGCAACTGAACTACTCTGACTTCTAGGTAATGAAAAATACCCAGGCCATTTTGCTATAATCATCAATGAAAAGCACGTATTACCTTTACACATTTATAACTTGTGAGGATATTGGTCCACATACATCAGAATGCACCAATTTGAGCACTCTGGTTGATTTCTGTTCCTTTGGCATGTATGTCTTTCTTCTGATCTTCCCTTTTTGGCAAGCATCGCATGTATGAGTACGATCACGTGATAGTTTGGGAGGGTCTCTAGTAGCATCACAGTTTACCAAATCATCCATGGATGGTTGGCATAGATGACCAAGTCGCTTAGGACACAACTACTTTTCATCCTCTCTAGATAAAAGGCTTGTATCTTCTTCCCCACTTACAAGGTAAAGATTTCCATTTGTCGTTTTTCCCTGTAGAACAACAGCTCGATATTTTCCTTTCAGAACACACATATTTTTGGTAAATTGGATAGAGTGACTAGAGTCACATTGTTGACTAGAAGTGAGAAAATTATGACAAAGACCCTCTACTACCAAGACATCAGCACATCTCATTTCTTTTCCCCCCAAACTAGGCTTTCCAGAACCAACAATCTTCAGCCCTTCATCATTACCAAACTTGAAAACTCCTTCGTTGTCATATTTTATGCCTGTAATGAGATCCTTGTTCCTTTTCATATGGGATGTGAACCCACTATCAAGGATCCATACTCTTGAATGATCTGAATCTTTAAGGTAAATCTTTAAAACTACTGCCTTCTCATGCTTTTTCTTTTTGATCCATGTCTTCGACTTCACACTCGGTGTGGTTTGGAAAACCTGATGTTCTTTAGAGTGTGATGGAATAGCTTCATCCTATAGTGCTGCAAACTGATTTTGTGTTTTCAGGTCACTGGTCGGTTCCTTAATTTGTTTCTTACGACCGCTCGAGTTTTGTTTTGGCACACTCCTCTGTATGATTAACATGCAATATCTAGCCATGTTCCCAAATCCTCCACACCAAAAACATTTCCCTTCAAAGGATGTCCTGGAAAAATGTTCTCCATTTGGTTTCCACCTTTATTCATGTTTCCTTTTATATCTCTTGGCTATGGGACACACATACTTTGAATGTCCCATCTTTCCACAACAATAACACCTGATATAAGGTGAATTTCTTCATGTTACTTCAGCACTATGAGTTTCCCATTGGGATCTCTGAATATTCCAATTATGATTTTTGCCCAAATCAACCTTCAATCTCAGGACGAGTGCTTGCGGTCTGACTTCAATTGTCACAGATTTTTTCTTCTGATGAAGCCCTGAATCAGACTTAACATCTGAGCTCAATTGCTACTTCTTTCCTGCTGAACTACTAAGCTCCTCTTTCATCCTTTCAGTCTTTGGAATAAACATCTTTTCCAAGAATTCGCTGAGAATCAATGGGTTTTCCTGGTCTTTATCTTTTATTCGAATACCGACAACATCCTCTTCATGCTCTTCGATACGCTTGATGTGATATTTCACTTTTCTATTCTTGACATCGATCTCCCTTTTCTTTTCTTCATTCTTGATCTTATGATCATCAAACTTTTCTGTGCTCTCTGGCCTTGAAGACTTAAGGTTTTCGATTTCTTTCACTAGCTTAGACTTCTCTTCTTCCTACTATTGGATATATATTTTGGAAAAATGTACCACCTTGTTGGCTTTCTTCATTTTTTCTCTCCAAACAGCTATCTCTTCAAGATCTTCTTCTAATTCAACTTCCATGTAAATTCTCCCTTCAATTTCTTCTTCTTCTTCAACAACATTAGTTTCATCCTTTTCGTGAGCACTACTGATAACAACCACCATAGAATTTTCTCCAAGATCATTTCAATTTTCATCCTCCTCCACCTCTTCAACCTCAGACTCATCTGAACTATCTATTTCTTGTGAAAGAAGATTCTTCTTCTTGAAGAAATTTCTCTTGAACTCTTCTTCCCTTTCACATAAGCTGAATATTTCTTCTTGGGAATTTCAACTTCAACTTCATCATTTTCTTATTGAAAAGATTGGGGGCACCTTGTGGCAAGATGACCAACTTTTCCAAATCTAAATAAAGCAATTTGTATCTTCCCTTTAAACATTCCTTTTTCTCTTTAAAGGTTTGAGGAGAGGAATGGCATCACCACCTCTATCTCTTCATCTTCCTGAGAGTCTTCAATGGCGAGATTCTTCATGGCCTTGAATGCCACCTCTTTGGATTTCCACTTTTCCACAGCCTCATTATCATCGTTCCTCATTTCATATGCAACCAAGGATATAGTGACCCAAGCCTTTTACATAAAACATTTCATGATTTCATCATAATTAATCATCATAGTACAAGCCAATGATCATTAAGTCTAGTCTCTTGGAATACTAGGTACATATAACATAATACATGGGACTAAAAAAAATCTTTATTTATTATCCATAAAGAGATTCTAACTTACTTTGATCTGTTACATCTGCATAGGGTACCCTGGGGAACACATGAACAAAGGGATGAGCTAAAGAGCCCAGTAAAGGAATGAACATCAGGATACATCTCAAGCACATGATTTAGGAGGCATGACATAATGATATCCAAAGCATGAAACATATAAAATCCTTTAATATAATAATGGGATATTATAAACATGGAATCATATAAATGTGGAAGAATCATAAATCATATCTTTAGTATGGGTCAAGGCTAATCGCCAATCCTTTTTTCCATTTCAGTACGGGTCATGGCTAACCACCAAGACCATTTCACATCACATATCATGAGACTTATCCTTACCCAATGCATTGGAGCGCTATCTGGGCATACCCATCTCAATATATTCATGAATATTCTTGACACATAAATAATCTTTCCACATAAATAATCATATATAATCAACCAAACATAAACATAAGTTTACCCGTGGAAAGAATTTGGTACCACAATCATGACATAAAACATATCCAATGGGTGTATCATGAAAGTGTCCATGAAAGGAAGGTATTATAACATAAATGGACATTCATAGGGTAAAATAGTCATATAACATGGTAAGTGGTGTCAAATATAAGAAACAACATAAAAAATGAATTTTAGAAACATTAGCATTAAAACATTTTTGTGATGTTTTAAGGAAAACACTCTAGAGCTTTTCAAATAGAAAAGAGGACCTTATTTTATATAAAACCAGAATTTACCCAAGAAGTTTTCATAATAAAAATACTTAATTTATAAATACAATGGTGTTTTAATACATAGAATAGAGTTAACTTGAAATTTTCGTAAAAATTTGGGAAGTCCCCTTAAAACAGGTTGGCTTATCAGAAAGTTCTAAGGAGAGAATCTTTCAAAATGATTTATATCCCAGAAAGAATGTGATGAAAGGGTCTTGATATATGAATCTTGTAAAATTAACCATAATTCATATGACTAACATATATAGATAAGATAACACTATTTTGAACGATAGATAAGGCAACCTCAAAGAACAATGAAGGTTCGTGTAGAATTCGTTATGATATTATCGGTATAGTGTCAGGTGTGACCAAGAGGGATTGATGAGAGAGAAATGGGGTTTCTCATCACTTATAAATCCATAAGGAAGTATGCAGAGGTTCTTAAACATACCCCAACATTTTCTAGTACACATATAAAGGCATAGTATAGAGGATAATCTTGATTAAGAGAGAAAAAGAGAGGATCCCTTACCTTAAATCCGATGCTGTTCTCCCCTGGTTATTAATGGCCTCTTGAGACATCCTACTTTGAGAACCTCCTAAGGGGATAGGTTTTGGTATTTTGAGGAGGCTGAAAGCTTTTGAAAGTGGGGAAAGACATTAGGGAAATATTTTGTCAGAATTTAGAGAAGTCTTGGATCTTGAAAGGAGTGGAGAGAAGAGGGAGTGAAGGGGTTTTTTATAGTGGAAGAGAGGAGGGATTTCATGATATTATATTCATTAATTTATTATTTCATCCCAACACAAGTAATAATAAGTATTAAATGACCATGAATAGTGATTTTATCATTTTACCCCAAACCGAGTTGGCTTACATCACTAGAGCATCATCGATGACTCAATTAATCCATTATTTGGCATTTATTGTAAATTATCAGATTCTATTATTCATAAAAAATCCATGTATTTCAGAAAAATCCAAAAAATTTACCATAACAATTTTTAAATGTGTAGAATCCAAAAAAAAAAGTCCATTTTTCAAAAATTATTTTCTAAATATGATTATTTTGATATTTAATTAAAATAATAATTTATTATCAAAATCAGTTTTAAAACATTCATTAACACATTCTAAAATATAGGTATATCATACTTCCAACATGAATATTATTTTTACACCACCATATATGAGGATACTATTCATTAAGGTATATCACTATTCATAAGGGTATGTTACTGTTTTTAGGGTATGTTACTATTCACAAAAAATTATTTTGCTTTATTAGACTCCAACAAACATCTTGAAAACAATCGTGTATGCTAGATTTTCGAAATTCCTAACACATAAGTGAAAAAAATTATGTTTAAAGGTCACTTATCACTTAGTTGTTCATTATTTTGTGCTTTCATGCGGTTTTATGACATAAATATAATAATTTAATTTCCATCGAAAAACTTTAGGTCTTTAAATTCCTCCCCCTTATGAAATTTCACCCTCGAAATTTCATTTTACATACTAAGCCAAAAAGAGGTGCACTTACTTTTCTTTCATTGGTTCCTCCAATTCCCATGTTGCTTCCTCAAATTTATGGTTCCTCCAGAACACTTTGAAAAGATGGGTTGTCTTGTTGTGTAGAACCTTATCTCTCCAATCTAGAATCTTTACTGGATGCTCCTCATATGAGAGATCATCTTCCTGATGCACCACCTCTGAGCTTAGTACATGTGAGGGATCAGGTATGTACTTCCTCAAGAGTGATACATGGAAAACATCATGAACTCGATCCATATTCGGTGGAAGTTCAAGCCGATAGTCCATGTATCTTATGAGGTCAAGGATCCCAACGAGGCCAATATACCTTGGGATTAACTTCTCTTTCTTCCCGAATCGCATGACTCTCTTCCATGGAGATATTCGAAGGAAAAATTTATCTCCAACATTGAACTCCAAACCCCGTTGATGTTTATCATCATAGTTCCTTTTTCGAATTTGAGTAGATTTGACGTGTTTCTGGATGACTTGAACCTTCTCTGTCATCTCTTGAAGAATATTGGGTCCAAGTTTCTTTCTTTATCCAACATCATCTCACCATGTTGGAGTTATATATCACTTTCCATACCAAGATTCATATGGATCCATCTGAATACTCGAGTGGAAGCTATTGTTTTATGAGAAATCAACCAATAGGAGATGCTAATCCCATCCACCTTTGAATTCTAGAGAGAAGTCTCTAAGAATATCTTCAAGCGTCTGAATAGTTCTTTCAAACTGTCCATCAGCTTGGGGGTGATAGGCCGTGTGGAAATTTAATTCAGCTCTCAAAGAATGTTGAAGGCTCCTCTAGAATTTAGATGTGAACCTTGGATCACGGTCAGAGAAAATTAAGAGTGGAACTCCATGAAGTCTCACCAATTCCTTTAAATATATCTTTGCAAGTTTTTCATGTGAGATATCTTCCCAAATAGCGATGAGATGGGATGTCTTGGTGAGTCGGTCAACCACAACCCATATCGCATTATTTACCTTCGACGTCTTTGGGAGACCCATGACAAATTCCATGGTAACATTTTCCCATTTCCACTAGGGTATATGCAATTGATTCATCATACCTATGTTCTTTTGTAGCTCACCTTTAACTTGGTGGCATACCAAGCTCCTTGATATATATTCGGCAATCTCCTTCTTCATGTTATCCCACCAGAAGTGTTCTCGAAGATCACGGTACATTTGGGTACTCCTAGGATGGATAGAAATGGTCGAGCTATGTGCATCATTCAAAAGCGCATTCTTTATCTCTAGATCATATGGTACACATAATCATGTATCAAATCTTACAACTCCTTCCTCATCAATTTTGAAATCGGAGGATTTCCCATTTTTAACAGCTTCCACCCTTTTCTGAATTTCCACATCCTTTCTTTGAGCAACCATTATTTTCTCCATGAGGGATGGTTGAGAAATCATTTGAGAAAGGATTTATGATGTTCCCCCCCTTAATTATTTCCATGTCCATCATTTTCAAATCTAAGAAGATCATATCTTTTTCAATTCTCATCATTGATAAAGATATAAGATCCTTTGTACATAGAAAACCTGCCACCTTGTTTTCCTTACTGGGATGGTAGTGGATTGAGCAGTCATAATCCGTGATGATCTCTAACCATCTTCGTTGGCGCATATTAAGTTCTCTCTATGTGAATATATATTTGAGACTCTTGTGGTCAGTATATATCTCACATTTTTTCCCATAGAGATAATGCCGCCATATTTTCAACACAAAGATCACAACTGCCAACTCCAGATTATCCAAGGGATAGTTTCTCTCATGGATTTTCAGCTGCCTTGAGGCATAGGCTATCACTTTATCATTTTTCATTAGCACAAAACCTAAGAATTTCTTATAATAATAAATATACACCATAAATAGTTTTCCACTTGAAGGGAGTGTGATTACTGGTGTAGTTATAAGCCTCTTTTTCAACTCCTTGAAACAGTCTTCACATTCTAGTGTTCAAAAGAACATTACTCCCTTACATGTCAGCTTGGTCATTGGGTTTGAAAATCATGAAAAGTTCTTCACGAATCGTCGATAATACCTAGGTAGACTTAAATAACTGTGGATCTTTATTATAGAAGTTGGAATCGGCCACTCTTCAATTTCCTTCGTCATAGAAGGGTCCACAGATATCCCATTCCTGGTGATAACATTCCCCAAGAATGACACTTCCTCCATCCAGAACTCACATTTACTGTACCTTTCATACAACTTCTCACTTCTCAAAGTATTCAACACAGTTTCCAAATGATCGTCATGTTCCTCCTTTCTCTTGGAGTATATCATAATATCATCAATAAAGACCACCAAAAATTTGTCAAGGTAATCTCTAAAGACTCTATTCATTAAATCCATGAAAATTGCTGGAGCATTAGTGTGTCCTAAGGGCATCACTATGAACTCATAGGGTCCATACCTCCTTTTAATGGAAGTCTTGGGAATATCTTACTTCCTCTCCATTATTTGGTGATATCCTTACTGAAGGTCCACCTTAGAGAAATAACTGGACCCACGAAGCTGATCGAACAAGTAATCTATCCGTGGAAGGGGATACTTGTTCTTTATAGTGATTTTATTGAGCTCACGATAATCAATGTTGAGGCGCATTGATCCATCCTTATTCATGATGAAGAGGACTGAAGCACCCCACGGTGAAGCACTCAGGAGTATAAAACCCTTCTCCAATTTTTCCTGTAACTACTTCTTCAGCTCTTACAGCTCTACGGTGGCCATTCTGTAAGGTGTCTTTGATATTAGAAGAGATCCAAGGATAAGTTCAATTGAGAACTCAACATCACAGTCAGGGGGAAGAATAGGAAACTCTTCAGGGAATAAATCAGTGTAATCCCTTGTGATTGGAATGTCTTCAAGCATGATTCTCTCCTTTGTCTCAATCATTTGAGCAAGGTATGCTTTCCCATAAGGAACCAATATCCAAACTTGAGATGATGATTCTAAATGAGACTCATCATCCTCCTTTCACTTTTAAAGAATCGAAGGATGCTTCGGGATGTTAAGAGTAATCTCCCTTTCCCTACAGTTGATGTTGGCCTTGTACAATGATAGCCAATCCATGCCAAAGATAGCATCAAACTCCACTAAAAGAAGTATGAAAAGATTTTATGGGAGATTCAGTCCACAAACATTAACCGGGGAGGAGTTATAAACCATGGATGCAATAATTTTCCCATTCCCTATTCTCACAGATAACTTTTCCTCCAAATTTTGAGGTGGTATTTGAATAGTTCTACTAAACCGCCAAGATATGAAAGAATGTGTAGAACCACAATAAAATATTATGTTCTCTATTCATGAATAAATAACAAACATACTTGTCACCATATCATATTCTGGCTCCACCTCAGCTGTAGTGATTGCATAAACCCTTCCTTGTTGCCTTAGAGGTTGTTGCTGATTGCCTCCGACAACCCTCAACTTAGGGAAATTATTCGCATTATGCCCAAGCTCCTTGCAGTTAAAACACTACACTCCATGATGAGTGTTATCTGAACCTTCCATTAATCTTCAACATTAGCATAATTTATCATATCCCTTCGGCAGTTCTTGGCAAGATGACCAAACATTCTGCATTTGAAGCAATTCCCTATTCCCTTGATACAATCAACAAGATGTTTCTTCCCACAATTCTTACAAAGGGGAAAGTGGGTCTTCTATCCATCATGGTATTTTTTTGATGAACCACCCATGTTGTTCACCATTTCCCGCTTCTTGTCACTAGGCTCATGAGACCACTGAGAGTCTCCAATATCCATTTCAACCTTGAGGGCACAACGGACAATCTCCTCATAGCTGTCGAAGTCTCGAATTTCCAACACTTTTCGTAGAATCAGCTTTAGTCCACTAAAGAAGTGATCTACCTTGCTTTCGGTGTTCATGACAAAGCCAGAGGCATACCTTGAATGCCTTGTAAAGTTCGCTTCATATGCCCTGGTGGACTCATCTTCTTTCTGCTTGAGTCCAAGAAACTCTCTTTACATCTTGAGACAGAGGGTTTGAGGAAAATATTTGTTGAAAAACATCCTCTTAAATTCCTCACAATCTATAGAATCAATTTTTTCTTAGTAATTTGTATTCTTGATCAGTGTCCACCACTGATCAGCTTCCCTATCAAAATGATAGACTGCCAGTACAACTTTCTCTTCTTCTGAGAACTGGAAGACATAAAAAATATTTTCAATGGAGTTAATCCATTGTTCTTTGAGGAGGGGATCAGAAGACCTGCTAAACTTGGGAGGCATTTTACGCATGTAGTATTCTATGGAAACTTTCTATTTCCTTGGAGGAGGGGGACATTCCACTTGATTCAAGTTATTATCCATAACTCAAGCCAGCTGAGCAAGTAGTCCCATGAAGTTTTGAGCACCCTCTTCCGTCACATCCGGAATGTCATTAGGGAAATCATCACATTTCCTATCACATTGGTTGTTGGAATTTGTTCTTATATTTCCCGCCATTAACTAAGAAAAAGAACGTATAATTAGAGGTCTTGAATACTTAGCTATTGAGCAGAAAAAAGGAAACTTTGAAAATTAAAGGATAAACTTATCAAGAAGAAGTAAAACCTTACTTGTGATTACTTAGGTTTATATCTAGGTTATCCTCGATCTATTTCTCAACTTATATTCTTATGGGTTTTTTTGTCCCTTAATAATGGTTTTTACTAAGCTCGTGAATCTATCGAAGCATATCCCTCAGGAGTGTCGTAACCAAGAGTGCAGCAAGGCCTGTTATCGTGTACCAGTTACCATTTGAGTCTAGCTCAAAGTGGTGTTTTCCGGTTTTACCCTTAGATAAATCTGTGCCAGAGCCGCCTCTACCTACTCGTATTCAGACAGGGATGTATTTGCTTGATAAATCACATACTCTATACTCACCAAAATATAAGACTGTTTTCTTATACTTATTCTCATCCTTAAGGTTCTCACTAAGGTTCTCTATTCCTAATCTCCAAAAATAACTAGACCATCCTATGATACCAATTATAGTGACCCAATACTTTTACATAAATCATTTCATGATTTTAAGCATAATTAATAATCAGAGTACAAGCCAAGGATCGTTAAGTCTAGTGTCTTGGAAGGATGGGTACTTATAACATAAAACATTAGACTAAAAAAACTTTTTTTATTTAATCTCCAAAAAGAGCTTCTAACTTCCTTTGTGATCTTACATCTTCATATGGTACCCTGGGGAACACATGAAAACGGGATGAGCTAAATATCCTAGTAAAGGAATGGACATCAGGATACATCTCAAGCACATGATTTAGGAGGCATGGCATAATGATATCAAAAGAATGAAACTTATAAAATCATTTAATATAAGCATGGGATCTTATAAAAATGGAATCATATAAATGTTGCAGAATTATAAATCATATCTTTAGTATGGTTCAAGGCTAACCGCCAATCCCATTTCCCATTTCAGTACGGGTCAAGGCTAATCGACAATCCCGTTTCACATCACATCTCATGAGACTTATCCTTACCCAATGCATTAGAGCACTATCTGGGCACACCCATATCAACATATTCATGAATATTCTTGGATCATAAATAATCTTTCCACATAAATAATCACACATAATCAACCATACATAAACATAAGGTTAACCATGGAAAGAATTGGGTACCATAATCATTATATAAATCGTATCCAATGGGCGTATCACGAAAGTGTCTATGAAAGGAAGGGATTAGAACATACATGGACATTAATAGGGTAAGATATTCATATAAAATGGTATGTTCTGTCAAATATAAGTGACAACATAAAAAATTTATTTTAGAAACAATAGAATTAAAACATTTTTGTGTGGTTTTAAGGAAAACACTCTAGAGCTTTTCAAATAGAAAAGAGGACATTCATTTATATAAAACTAGAATTGAACCGAGAAGGTTTTCATAATAAAAATACTGATTTTATAAATACAATGGTTTTTTAAAACATAGTATAGAGTGCACTTGAAATTTGGGAAAAAATTTAGGAAGTCCCCTTAAAACTGGTTGGCGTATCAGAAGTTCTAAGGAGGGAATATTTCAAAATCATGTATATCCCCAAAAGAATGTGATGAAAGGGTATTGATATAAGTATCTTGTACAACTAACCATAAGTCATAAGACTCACATAGATAGATAATATAACACCAATTTTTATGAAATATAAGGCAGCTTGAAAGAAAAAAAAGATGGTTCGGGTAGAATTCGTTACGATTTTATTAGTATGGTGTCGGGTGTGACCAAGAGGGATTGATGAGAGAGAAATGAGGTTTCTCATCACTTATAAATCCATAAAGAAGTATGGGGTAGGTTCTTAAACATACCCCATCATTTTATAGTACACATATAAACGCATAGTATAGAGGAAAATCTTGATTAAGAGAGAAAAGGAGAGGATCCCTTAACTCAAATCTGGTGGTGTTCTCCACTTGTTATTAATGACCTCTTGAGACTTCCTCCTTTGAGAACCTCTTAAGGTGAGAGGTTTTGGTATTTTCAGGAGGAAGAAAGATTTTGAACGTGGGGGATGACCTTGGGGAGAGATTTAGTCAGAATTTAGATAAGGCATGGATCTTGAGAGGAGTGGAGAGAAAAGGGAGAGAAGGTGGTTTTTATAGTGGAGGAGAGGAGAGATTTCATGATATTATAATAATTAATTTATTATTTGTACCCAAGACAAGGAATAGTAAGTAATAAATGACCAAGAATAGTGATTTTATCATGTGATCCCGAAACATGTGGGCTTACATCAGTAAATCATCATCGATGACTCAATTAATCCATTATTTAGCATTTGTTGTAAATTATCGGATTCTACTATTCATCAAAAATTCAAGTATTTCAGAAAAATCCCAAAAATTCACCCAAACCATTTTTCGACATGTAGAATCAAAAAATGAAGTCCATTTTCCAAAAATAATTTTCTAAATATTATTATTTTAATATTTAATTAAAATAACAATTTATTATCAAAACCAGTTTTAAAACATTCATTAACTCATTCTAAAATATAGGTATATTGTACTTCCAACTTGAATATTATTTTTATACCACCATAGGTGAGGATACTATTCATTAGGTTATATCACTATTCATAAGGGTATGTTACTATTAATTAGGGTTGGTTACTATTAACCAAAAATTATTTTTGTTTTATCAGACTTCAAAAGACATCTTGAACACAACTGTGTGTGCCAGATTTTTGAAATTCCAAATAAATAAGTGACAAAATTATGTTTAAAGGTCACTTATCACTTAGTAGTTCTTTATGTTGTGCTTTAATGTGATTTTACGACATAAATATACTAAGGGAATTTCCATTGAAAAACGTTGGGTCGTTATAAAGGTACTGTGAAAATTGTCCAGTGTCACCTCTTTTGGATCTTTATCTTCTAGAACTGAAACTTTCAGATTGAACCGAGGTGGAAGTTTCCTCAAGATGTGCTTTACAATTTTTATGTCTTCAATGACTTCACCAAGACCTCTCATATCTTCCACAACAATATTTACCTTGTCAAAGAATGCATCAATTGACTCATTCGGGTTCATTTTTTAATCTTCATACTTATTCCATAGTTCTTGTAGCTTTGCCTATCTGACCTTTGTATCTTCTTCATATATATTCAAAACCTTTTCCCACATGGAATGTAATGTTTTACATGAAATCAACTTCGTATAAATGGAAGTGGATAGGGCACCCCCTAAAGAATTTATGCCCTTGGCGTCAGAATCCAATTCTCTTCGGTCGGCTTTTGATAATGCCCCACTATTGATGTCAGCTGTTATACCATGCATTGCTACTATGAATATATCCATTCCCAAAGATCAGAAGTAGTGTTGCATCTAATTCTTCCATAGATGAAAATTGTTCCTATCGAAGATCGTAATCCCTTTATGATTGGTGACCTCCATTTGAAAGAGAACCACTGATATAAACCTTTCGCTTTGATACCAATTTTTAGGTCCACTAGGTTAGATACCCTGAGAGGGCGGTGAATCAGGGTATGACAGATTAAAACAACTACCCCTATTGATCTTGTCTCACTGTTAAGAAAGAATCTCTTCTATCTCTTTCCTGCAACAAAGTATAAACAAAAACTAAAACATGCATAGGAGACTTCGATTTTTATATGGTTCACCCTCACTGGGTTACGTCCAAAGAGCATACACCGGCGATGTGCCGATGTACCAAATCCACTAAAAGCGCACTGTTGTTTACAAAGTTCAGGATAGATCACTTCAATTCCCTATCCCAATTCCTTTACAATGTTTAGGGTCATCTCACTGCTTTCCAAAGGGTCACTCCCTATCTCTCTCTCTCTAGCTCACTGCTAGTGTGGAGGATCACCTTCGTCCTATTCCTTTTTCTCACTGTTATGGAAAGGATCCACTCACAGTTTATAGACTTGTAGGTCTCTTCATTGTCACTAAATAATACATCATCTTTTGTGTGTATATGCTCTGTTGAAGTCCAACTTTCACCCGTAGATGAATCTCACATTGCACCGAAGGTATCAGGAAATCTCCCAACTTCCATGCAGCCCCGAATCACTGCCGTGTTTCACCCTTACCTAGAACACTTTTCCAAGAGGGGGCACAAGTCTCGGAGTGCAAGTTACAACTGGCACACAAGTCCACCTCAACCACTTGCACAACACAAGATTTTTCAAATCCAAACATGCCCGACTCACACCCTTTTACGCCCAAACCAATATTGGAACACAACCACAAACTATCATGCTTCTTCAAAACATGGCGTGCAAGTGTCACCAAACCACTTGCATGACACCTCCTTATTCAACTCATAACATGGGAGAATCCCTTTTTTTCTCGCCCAAACCCCCTTGGGCACGCAGCAAACAACTGGCGCACAACTTCTACTTGCGCGACCACACACCACCTACGCGACCACCACACCTGCGCGATGGGAGCTCTGATTTTCAATAAGTGTTGAACTCATTCAGAATGAGGAGGGTTCGACCTATATTTATAGGCATTTAGACACCCTGCGCGATGGTGCACAAGTCTCCCCTCGACACACAAGTCTCGGCGCGCAAGCCTCTGCCACGCAAATCCCTTGCGCGACGAACCCTAAAACATGGTCACCCCTTTTCCCTTTTCCATATTTTGATGTTCCGATATTGAAAAACTTATGGCACGCAAGTTTCCTCTCCTCCAATACAACGACTCACAAGTCCCTTTTCCAAAACCATTTTTCTCCATTTTTTGATTTTCAGGCCCAAAAAATTGGCAAACACAAGAAAACGGCACCACCTTGTATCTTCTCTTTTGGTACCACATCTAGATCAACCATTCCTTTTTCATTGTTCTTGAATCAAACATGGATCGTTAACCACATCCCTTGAACTCGACATGTGTAACACCCCGCGATTTTATGAGATATATTATCATTAATTTCTTTGATTTCTTCTATTATAAACTACACCAAGATTAGATTGTACTATACGCAACACCGTATTAGCTTGCAGTATACACAATACGATTCATGGGTCGTGTTACAAACAATTTCATGTTCGTTTTGTGAAAATTATTCTACGCAACATTAAGTTTAGATTTTGTTTAATGTATAAATGAAATAAGTTTTGATTATGTTATATGCAACACCAGAAGGAGCTTTCACTACATGCAGCCCTGACTTGGCTTCCATTACACGCAATCCAGACCTTCTTCGATAGCGTGTGTAGTACGCAATACCAAGTTTCACTAAACAAGATATTATTATAATATTATTATGAACTAGCCGTTTTGAATAGTAATACCCACTTTTTGAAACATTATAAATTTTATCATTCAAAATGGACTTTATTATTGAATTAGGAATATCTAAATTAGCCTAGGGTGAAGTTTTGGTATTTTTCTGAAAACTTTCAATTTTTGTTGAATAGTGAAAACACTGGGTTACTATTTAAAAACCGACTTTTTATTTAAAAAAATATTTATTTTATTTAAATTTATTTTTGGTAAAAATTGATACATAATACCTATATAAGTTAAATGTAATTCATTTGAGCCATTTTATAATAATTTTAGATATATAATATTTTTATTGAACTTTTCACCGTCTTTTACCCACCTCTTAGGAGAATTTGAAAATTTACATAAAACATAATTTTACCGCTTCTGTGAGTGGAATTTAAAAAATCCATGAGACACGGTTAATATCAAGGAGTAAAATTTGGTTCAATAAGATAAAAATAATTTTTGTTGAATCGTAACTTTTTACATTTATTTACCGCAGTTAAAAGTAAATAGGGTAATTAAGGGTAAAAATGATATTATTAATACCCTAACACATGTTATAATTCTATTGTATAATTATAATTCAACCAAAAAAAACCTTAGGAATATAATATTATCATTTAGGTCGACTTGGATTAGATTAGGTTATTTATTATTATTTTATTTAAAAAAGAGTTAAAATAGTTAAAATCAAAGTTTAATAACAAAAACATTTTTAATATAGGGTTATACATAATATAAATTAGACTATAAATATTATTTAGAAATATCAAAAGATTTACTACCTAATGGTATTTTATTTATAATTTTTATAAATTAAATAATTTATGTTATTTATGACACAATGGTGATGCAGTAATTACCTAAATAATGAAATATTAAAATAATTGATATTATAAATACTCAAATAAATTTAATTTGAGACTTTTTATGAATTACAGTAATTTTATAGGTTAATATGACATGTTAGTATTGATTTAATTGACTTTTTTTGAACTAATCATGCTGTTACGAGTTTCACAAAAATCAATTACCAAATAGTGTCAAAATTGACATAAAATAGATTTTAAAACAAATATTATATTATTAATTGTTATTATATTCATAAAAATATAAGGATTGGCCAAATGACTTAGGTAAGGTTATATATATTAATAATTAACCACTTGAGGTTCTTTTGGCTGGTTATAGTAAGTTTATTAACTATATAGTGTAAGAAAACAAGAAGACATGGTAAAAGTTAAATTATTTAACTTAGAGTTAAATCTATAAGATAAGGTTAAAATAGTAACCTAAAATTGTCTAAAACCTATTGGTTGAGAGGATTTAAACCCATACCCACTTTATCTTCTAAATAAATAAAGTTTGAGCTATTATAAACCAAATATGACTTTATTATAAAATAATATTTTAAGTTTTCCAAAGGTGCCCCTCTCCTCCCTTATAAAAAGGGAACCACTTCCCTCTTCTCTTCACACCCTTTTGAGCCTTGAAGCACGACCAAACCCTATCCATTTCTCTTATAAACTTCCCTAGAAACATTCTTGAGGTTCTTGGAATCTCAAAAGACTAACTCTACTTCCTTAAGAGGAAGCTTAAAAGAGGTGCGTCGAAGAAGAGGTAATCTCTTCTTTCAATTCTCTCAAGTTTATTTCTTATTCTACTTATTCTTCTTTAGTTGTATCATTATAAAGTAATAACATAATTATTAAATATATACAGATATGTTATTAAAAATATTAAACAACCCTATTTCACCTTCTATCAATCCTACAGAAAACGAAATCAACGCACCTGCGTACGTACGGAATACCGTCTCCACACCATGGTGTAATCTGTTTTCGACCACCTCCTTACTTGGATGGGTATAATGGTGTAAATAAATAACTATATATGATTATTGTAAATTGATATTTATTCTGAAATATTATACATACACTTAAATACAATTCCACGATCATGGGAATGATATCATCGCTCGTGCGTACGTAAGGAATACCGTCTCCACAACGCGATGAGATTCATTCTCCATGTTAACCACTCATGAATGATTATAAAGTATATATAATGAATAATAATGAAATATATGACAGAATAATGATACTGTATTTATGTATATATATTTGTATTTCATCTACTTAATTCCATTTAATTCAATAAGGAAATGAAAACAGCGTTCATGCGTACGTACGGCCTTCCGTCTCCATGAACGGTGTATTTCATTCCATTTATCGATCTATCATATATATATATGTGTATTTACGGAATATATATTATATATAAATCATGTTTTATGTTATGGAATTAATTAAATCAGGATATAAGTAATAATATCAAGAACAACAAGTCGAAACACGTACAATAAATGAAACGATTTTACCCAAATCACTGCTTTTACATCAAATTTACAAAAGAAAGAGTAATATAAAGTAATAAGTAAACCATATATGATATCATAACATTGAATCTGATTCTGTAATAAGTCAATGAAATTATTCAAATCATTATACAGGATGTTCAGATACATACAAAGCATATCAGACATAAGGTAAGGGATAACTATTCCAATCTCGCTCTTATCCGAGATTGTTTATTCGTAAGTATTTACTGGGGTTTTTGTTATCATCCATGTACCTGTTTTCTAAAAATGTTTTCATGTATTTTTAATGGCCTTTTTACCCATTTTTTAATATTACCACATGTTATGAAAGTAATATTACTTTTTTTACCACACAGGAACTTTTTGACTTTTCCGACAAAAGTATGAGGAGAATGTTATTTTAAACTTATACGGCGTGAATGGATTTTTACGGTTTCATAACACCTCATTTTCTTGAATCTTCCTCTACAAGATTTCATGATTATTTAAAAAAAACCCTTTTGTTTTAAAATTTCATTGAATTTTGTGAAAAGAAAATGATTTTGAAGAAGAAAGGATATTTTCCTCAAGAATTCATTTCAAGTGTTTTATCAAAACTATTTTCCATCTAAAATGACATTATTTAATATGTTTATGTTTCAAGTATAATGTCTCCATTATTTACATGGTTTTATTCTTCTTATGATGAAATTTTATCCATTTTTTAATATGGATTATGTTATGATGGCATGATGTTTATGAATCCCATTCTATTACATGGGTTATGTTATGATGTTTGATTTATGATTTTGTAGCACACGAAAGAATGATTTCATTATGAGATAGGTGGGACCTATATATCCCTCCAATTAATTGGGTAATGTTTTATATCTCATGAAATAGACATGGCTGGAATGGTAAGTTAATCTGGTTCAGTGTTACCGGACTGAAATGAGGAGTGAACTCGATTCAGAAAGGGACTTTTTCCACTAAGATGGTCTTGGGAACAATGCCTTGGCTACTATGGAAATCATATCATGTGCTTAATGGTTTTCCATAATTACATGTTTTATTCCCATGATATTTTATAATTATTAATGTTTCTTTATGATCCATGCCTTATGTATTGCCAGGATTTATTTCTCATGATTTTTATGTTTAAACATTATGTTCATGTTTTAAAGTTCGAATGTATATGGTTTGTTTTATTTTCTCCATGCACACCCTTACTGAGCATTTGAGCTCACCCTTTATATGTTTTATTTTCCCCAGGATATAAATAAAGGTTTTAGGTAAGAAAAAAAGGGAAGATATTTATGGGAGATGTTGGAGATCTTTCACCAAGATTAGAAGATTATGTTCCAAGTTTTCAAAGACACTAAACTATTATGATCCTTTGGTGTCTATTTTTTTTATGTATTATATATTCTGAAAAAGTAATGTAATGTCCATGTATGTCAAGATTTGGGTCTCTACAGTTGATATCAGAGGAAAAGGAGGTAGGAATGAATCATATCATTGGGAAATCTCACATGTGAGTGTTGGACGAAGCATGGATCTCCGCCTAAGGGCTTCATGAGGAAATGGCTGCCAGTGGGGATGGTGGTGTGTCCCGCCCAGGGGGTGTAGCCACCCATGGAGGGCCCTGATATGTATCAATTATAGTCCACTGGAAGTAATTCTACACCGCTACAACATGACACCATGAAATCCCCTTTGTCAACAAATTTGTATGTCATGGTTTGCTTTTTCAACAATCACAACACTGATGTCCACTTTGTCATCAAACACAATCACCTAAAAATGCTTCAATGACACCTTGAGAGATTTGTGCCCAACGCAAACCATTTTAGCTAAAACACATTATTATTTTGTATTAAGACCCATAAAAGATAAGTAATTTATATACTGATTTAATAGTCATCACTACAATGATAGATAATCATTAGTTTATTTGGGATTGTAAATGTTATTTTCATATCATAGTAACTGATATGGTATATATGTATAGAGATCCATCGCATTCCCAAATCACATAAAATTCGTCCAATGAGAGAATAATATGCTTTTCAGGAATAACATTCCCATAAACATTTATTTAATAAGTATTGTATACTTGGGATAAATTCATTTAACCATTGGGTATTTTCACAAATAATTCTAAATCTATTATTTTAGGTTGTGATGTAATTATTTTAAAAAAATCTAGATATGAAGTCATGTGTAGAATAAAAATAAAATAATATGATTTTTCTATTAATTGGATGATCATTATCATGACTCATACCACTATAAACCAATCCTAGGAATATAGTGAAGATGCGAGTAAGCCATAAATATCAACTCCAATTGTCCATGAGATGGTTACACTCCCTGAGGGTATAAAACATAAAAATGGGATGCATTACCGTCATAAAACATTGAAAATATAATGAAAACTATATTCAACTCCTTAATATATATGAAAATCAACAACAGATAATGAATTCAAATGAAATAATGAAAAAGAATGTAAAAATTTATTTACAAATGTAATTTCTTATTGCAGTAATTTTAACATTAACTCAAAACTTTGAGATATTAATGTTCATATAAATCCCTAAATCCCTCTTGGAAACCATGAAATATATATATATATAGAGTGAAAATATATGTAAATTTATAGGGATCTTCCTCATGACCTCTCATGAATATTTTGAATAAGAATACGAACTCATTAGTGAATAAACAGAAAAACAAACAGTACCAACATAGGGTAATCTTTCACCCAACCTCACCAATACTCACTCATCAAATATCACATCAAATTATTATATCATTATATCAAATGATGTATCAGGAAATCACCTCACTAGCACATTCTGACAATTTGTTTCTCTCATTCCAAAATAAGAAATGTATTATTCTTCCATACCTTCCATAAAACTAAATAACCATACCCAACATCAAAACCATAAACACTTTATCGTTACCACATAATCCATACCACATTATAAAACATACCACATACCACATAATTCAACAAATACTGAAACCACATATCATAAAATCATAATTGCACAACATATACTCATTATAGTAGGGTACCATGAACACGAAGTGCATAAACATTATTCCCTTACCCTACTATGAATTTAACCAACCATATATCACAATCACCGCAACATAGACATCATATCATTAAAAAATAATCATGAAATTAGTGGACCAGTATATTGTAGCCACCACACATGTGCATCATAATACTAATCCAAAATAAATGACATCACACCTAGAAGGGAGAGTGGAGAAGAGGGGTATTCAATCATATATTTTCCAGACAATTTGATTGTTAGGGGAAACACTCAAAATCCTACACATTTTGTCATTGATATGATTATTTGACTTTATTTTGGTGTGTAATAAATAGAAAAAAAATTAAAACAAATAAATAGGTATAAGTAATCACAACCCAAGGTTTTATATCAAATATCCCAAACAATTACCATAATCATCATCACATCATCGCTACTAATCATTATCTCCCATCACTACCTCGACAACGCTAGTATCCTTACATTCCCACGCACACAAAACCACATAAAACAAATATCATCATTCCAATTATTCAAGACATTTATTTATTTCCATATCTACCATTTTACTATCCATATTACATTCATTATTCAATTCATTTATAAATATATAATTTCACACCATTCATTAGAAATAAAACATTTTAATCCTAACCATCACCCACCATATCATTAATTTATTGTTCCTTAACATCCCATTAATCATTATTGGGTCCATTATTTTTGGTAATACTCCATATCGCCAGGAATATAAAAAACAACCCCATAACACACCACCAATACCTACATAAAACACCACATCAATTAATCCAATAAAAACTATAACCACCATAAAATTACCTCCTTGTATTCGAAAAAAATATGTTCTACCTTTTCCAACCCATATAATATCACATCCTCCACTTGCATATCAACAACTATATCTCCCAATACTAACTATGGAAAAACATATACATGTGCCACATTGAATCTTCTACCAAAACCCCATAACTTTCCATAAAACCCACTACCAGAACCATTTTGAGCCAAAAAAGGAAAACACAACCAACCATTAAAAACTAGTAGTGACCCTAGTCAAATAATCATAATTTCAACATTATTTCTATATAAATTATTTGGTTAAAGCATAAATATCATTATGAAATTATTGATTTCAAAGAATATAGTATATTATCATCTTTAATGGATTTTATATTTTTAAAGGTTATTTCATAAACACAATTTAAATAAAAGATACATATATAATATTATCAACTAGAACCTCTAATCATAAAAAATATTCAAGCCATCACTCATAAGTTATATCATGTAATAATACAAAACACATATGAATCAACCCCTATAATAAATTTCTGTTATTTTGATTCATTATCAACACTAGTTTAATCCTTAAAATCTAGAAAAATTAGTGATAATTTCAAAATTTACATAAGACATAATGGGGATAATATTTAATCCCTTACGATGAATGAATAATCTAGGATAATTAAATAATAATGGATGAAAAATGGACCAACTATAATAAAAAATTATTAAAACAATCACATGAACTATCCACAATGAACTGTCATCAAATCCTACGTGAAATAATTATCAATCTAGATTAAACCCCATACCATGACCTCTAATAAAACAAGGTAAGATAAGGGAAATAAAAATTGAAGTGGGTATCATAGTTCAAGAGAGTTCAATCCCAGTGAATATAATGTTGTAAATTATTTAATATATTACTATATGAAGCAACAGAAGGCCAGGGGTAAGATAGGGTTCTAAGGAAAAGAATTATAATATAAATAAAGTAATCCTGACCACATATATATAAAGAAAATCATATGGACCTTATTCAATTTCTAGAGACATTTTAAACTCCCATGGAAGAATTATCAAAACATATTTAAATTGGATGACCCCATCTCTTCATAGTGGATATTTAAGCCATTTTAAAATAGGTTGACCAACACAATAATGTGAAGGGTAAAAAAATATTCCTGAAAACCTCAATTATTAATTCCTATAAATACCCACCATGATGTATATGAACTACCTATTTCATTAAAAATTAACCTTCAAAATCTATCATGCTAATGAAAATTCACACCCATAGTATAACACCACCACAACTCCTAAAATAGGTGTTTCTCCTATCCCCTATTCCCAAGAGGAAAATCTACAAACACCACACTCACCAAAGTATCCACCACCATAAATTTATTATATAAATATGAAATTGTCACTATGGTGGATATATAATGATTTAAAACGTTAGAAAACAGCCCATAACTATAAATCATAACCACCACATACCCTACAACAAACATCAAAACTATCCCTATTTTACATAGGGACTCCATATAGACCTCTTCAACAAAAAACCCAAAACAATGACTCCATTGTAGAGTATAGAACCGCCACAACAAGGACACTAATAAATATGGTCATTTCACGTATCAATATCACCAAATATTTAATAATACCAGCTAATCATGAACACAGCACCACTACATCCTTTAAAATGGACAGATCCCCTATAAAACCTATTGTTTACACCCTATCATGCCCTAACGACACATATTACCCTCGAACCACCGTTAAACATCCCATTGATTCCCCCAATGCTCGAAACAACACAAATTAAAGGTTTCAGAAACCCAAACTATTATATTAGGTGCCTATAAAATGATTCATGTGCTTGATAATAATAACCAACATAGAAAATAAAATAATAACCAAAAAACCCAACACCCTTTTGGATGTGAACCTTAAAAATAAAAAATCCATTATAGAAGAAAAATAAAACAAAAAAAATATATAATTTGAAACAAATCAACATAGATTCAAACATAACATCATAGATGAAGGAAAAGGAATAAAACAACTCATTTTTATGACTATACATATACAAATCACATTCATATGTACATTCTACCAAAAATACCATTCCACTAAAAAACATGATCTAGGGGAATGATGTGACTACAAAACACCACATCCTAATGATCCTTAATATAAATTGGTCACTCAATAAAAATAGTTTCATCCTCTAAACCCAACTATCCAAAATCAATGAAATAAGAGTATTCAGGAAGATATCAACAAATTTGTGAATCATGGAACAAGTCATATACCCTATCAACCTATTAGGGTAATTTTAAAAAATACACCACCTCACTAACATGCCACAACACCTTAAAATAACTAATAATTAGGGGATATAGCTTTCTCGCTTATGTGATACTATATTATTCATGATGACTGGAAACCCTTATAAATAAATGTTCTTCGAACTAAAACCTAAGAGCAATATTCATTTAATCCTCATAATTTTTTTGATATTACCCTATCAATTTCATCTATAGCAAAATCATCTACACCTTATTGGCCATACTCTGAACCACATTAGGTCTAAGGATGTATATTTCACCAACCCTATTTTAAAACAATGTAGATCTAAAATTCTACATATAAAATTCCTCAAATGGATACATTCTAATAAAATTGTGGTAGATAATATTATCGGAAAAATCAACCAATGGAAGATGGTTCACCAATGATACACCAAATTCCAAAACACTAGTGGGATAAATATCCTATATTGACTAAATGGATCACTCTTTATAAAGATAAATGTAAATAAAAATGATGTTCTAAAATGTATTTGAGTTCCAATATCACATTTATGAACTACCTATACACAAATTGTATAACGAGAGTCCTGATCAAAGATTATGTTTCTAGGAACACCATGAATCATCTCGATCTCATCCATATACTACCTCGACAATACCTAAAAACACTAAATTTTTTAATCACTATGAAATGAGTAGAAATCATCAATTGATAGAAAAATCAACCAAATATCATCATGTACTCCTTTAACAGGTGTAAATTTGAATAAAAATAAATTTAAATGTTCCCCATATTCTACTAGAGGGTTTTAAATTGCTGAAATAAACCACCAAGTATATGTTTCACAACCATCATGTAAGATCACAACAATTCTTAGTGTTGAAGCTTTCCCTTTTTTAGGTAGGCATTTACTATCTTTTTTGTAATTCTATGTTGGGTTTTTTGTGTTTTTTTGTAAAATCTATAAAATATTGGAAATTTTATTTGGTGTTTTGTGAAGTGTAGAGTTGGAATATAGTATTCCCAAACCAAACTCCCTACATTAGTAAACCATTAAAACCCTAATAGCATATAATTTCACAGTTGGTGAATGGTTTTAAAAAACATGTCCCTCTTAATAGGAACCATTTACCACATATTAGAGGCCAATAGTTAGGGGGTACAATTTGAAATACAATGTTTCCCATCCCTAGAAACCATGCATGCATAATTAGTTTATCTAAAAAATTTATTATAAATTCGAGAACCCCTAGAGTTTACCACTAAACACCCTACAGCAAAGTAACACATTTTTAATTGAATTTTGTGGCTCATAGATGGGTTTAAAAGTCCTTATGAAATATATTATTGATAAATCAATGACCTTGTAGATAGATCAAAAACACTCTTGGTTTTTAATCCCATCCCATGCGGTTTACTCTCTATCCTGCCTCTCTTTCCAAATTAATAAGATAATTTTTTTCATGGGTATTTGTTTAGGTATAGGTTTTGATCAATGTTAATATGTTTGACATTCTTTCTAGTAATCGCTACTATATATAGATATTCATTTTGATCTTGATCATTCCTTTCAAATTTGGGTAATTTTCATTGGGAAAACGTCCCTCTATGATCTTAAATTTTGTGGTCTAAAATGAACAACCAATGTTCTTGATTATAATTATGTATATGTAATGTTCAAAAAAATTCCATTCTTGGAAAACTTATCTGAAATTTAATAAATATTTGGTAAATTAATTAATGTAATTATTTGATTATGAAAATAGTCAATTATTTGGATTTCTTAATTTATTAATTAATGGGATTTAGATTTGATTAATAATAGAAATATTGGGATGGTTGGATTAAACATGAAGGGTTAATGGTTTATTTGATTAAATGTTGGTAATTGGTTTAATAATGAATTGTTCATATTATTCCATGCTATTGAAGTGATTGTTATTATTTAATTGATAATTGAAATTGTATACGATGATGTGAAATGTTGATAAGAGGGTTAATGATGATTAAAATTGTGAAATGTGACATATGTGATATATTTTACTGTAGGATAAATGGGGTTTAGGATAAGGACTGATTCTTCAAAATCTCTTGGGGTACAAGACATAATGTTCTATTGTAACTTCATAGAATGATAAAGGGTTAAATGACTAAATTATATGACTCATGTCAAAAATGTTCACCTTCATTTTCGAGAGCCTACCAGATTAGAACTTCACAGTTAAGCATGCTTGGCCTGGAGTAGTGAACCAGATTGGTGACATACTGGGATGTTTCCCAAGGTGTGTGCGAGTGAGAACAAATTACACTAGAAAGAAAATGTGTTGGCATGTGGGGATTATCATTAATCAGATGACCCGTTCAGAAATGTGGGTGGACCCTTGGGTGGGGACCACATGTCTGCGGGGAAACAGGAGGTACCCGGCGGGCCAGGACCCAACGGTCATGTTAGGATGGGGTTTTTGTGCTATCACTGGGACCCATTTGTTATATTTAGTATAAGAGTAGGAACCAAGATTTATGCATAGTTCACTACCTGTGTTGATATTTAGGGCCCACAACGAGGAAATTGTGCTCTAAAGAGGGGGTGATTGTAACACCTTATAATGATAATGGGTTAAATGACTAAATGATATGACTCACATAAACAAGGTAAACCATCCTTTTTGTGAGCCTACATGAATAGAACTTCACAGTTAAGCGTGCTTGAACTGGCGTAGTTATTAGTATAGGTGACCTTTTGGGAAGTTTCCCAAGGTGTGCTTGAGTAAGAATAAAGCACACAGGAAAGGACAATTGTTGTCCTGTGGGGACATTCATTAGTGATGTGCCCTGTTTAGGCATGTGGGAGGACCCTTGGGTGGGGACCATGTGTCTACGAGGAAACAGGTGGTACCTAGCAGGCCAAGACCTGACGAACATGTTAGGACGGGGTGTTTGTGCTATCACCAGGACCCAATCGTTACATCTATCTCCAAATACATGCATGTTACAACTAAAAGTGTGGGACACAAACTATTTATTCAATAGCCCGTATATGATTTTCTGATAAATGGGGTGTGGTATGGGATTAATGCTTCAAAATACCATAGGGTGAACGACACAACATTCTATGTCCAACATTTCGATATTCAGCTATGGTTCTACGTAGCCATACTATTAAAATTGAAATTAAATAATAAATTAAATCCCATGAGTTATGCTATATATGAACTCCCTTGGGGATGGTTTATACTCTTATAAGGGTCGAAGAAGGTATTTATGGTTCATGATTCATGGTGAACCTAGGTAATTTACATGGTTAATTAAAGAATAATGAAATGTGGTAAATGTTTACTTTATTTTATTTTATTATTTATAAAAATTCAAAATATTCTATTGATCTGAAATTTTTTTAGACACTGTTGGTGGTGTCCTGCTAAATTGTATGCACATTTTACTCGGTCTTCCTGATCTCTACGTGAATAGAATTCATGCTTACCAGAAATGATAAGGGAAAGATTCCTATGTTAGGTGGCTGAATAGGGATAGATCATGGATGAGGGAACTAGACTTGGTGTCAAGACCTTCTTGGGAGTGTCATTGTTTCTTTATTTTGGGTTTTAATTTTGTAACTTGACACCTATATGAAATGAAACATCTATTTCTTTATTTATGGATACTTGTTCCCCAGTTTTGGATCATCTTGTGATATTTGAATGTATTGGTTATGAAATTATTCTGGTTATCTGTTATTTGATGAGACTATTGTGTGTATAATTCTTATATTGGTCTACATTGATTAAGCGGGTATATTCTCATCATGTTATATATTAGACACTCGCAGATAATTTAAAGCCTCATGCATACATGAAGTCATGCCTAAGGTTGTGGGTCGTATTAGCTCGAAAATAATTGTTTAATGTTATTATTTTACTAGATTTTAGGTAATTATATCATGGATCCTTATAGAATGATATTTGAGTATGCATGTATCATTCTAGGAACTATGGATTATTATGTTACATGTATCATTTTATGCATGAAACTAAAAGAATATTTTGTGTAAGTTGATTAAATAAAAAAAATTTCTTTATTTCTTTAATTAAAATGAAAAAGGCTCCTTATATAAAATGGAAAATTGTAAATGTTGCTAAAAGTGGTAAATTAAAATAAGAAATGGGTTTCTAATGTGTAACATGAATATTATAATTTTTTTATGTTATCAGTGACCACGATGAGGTGTGGTTAGGGATAGTTGTGATATACCCTCTATTTGGACCCTGTATAAGGCCTTGGGGGGTTAATTGTTGTGAATTATTGTGAATCCCCATTACAAGGTGATAATTATATTGTTTTCATCTTATGTCTTTTGTTTTGTTTTGTATAGAATTTCCCCTATGATAATGCTTATTGATTGGATGACATGTGGACATGGATGGAAATATGCCTCCTGTAGTGGAATTATAGGCTTTGATAGTGCTAGATAAAATAGAATGTGAGTAACTTTCTGAGAACATATCTTCGTTTATCTGGTTTATAGTAAGAGAACCCTAAAATATTGTGATGAGTATGTCAGATATGACATGGGATTTCCAATTGCATCACCCTCCAACTTTAACCAGAGAGGGTGGACCAGAGGCAGTTGAGTTCTGAATTCAACATATACAAATGATTCATGACCACAAAGAGACTCCTACTTAGAATAGAGTAAAACTAGATGCTTATATGTTATGTGGTCATGAAACGAATTAGTGGGACACCCAATATCGGGATGGAAAATTATAAAAATTGGAGTTGAATTATGTTCAAGATAAGTTATTGGAGAACTTTTACCCTGAGAAACTCAGTCAGGATAGGGTATTAGAGTTCATGAGGCTGACCCAGGGGAGTATGTTGATGAAGGACTATACATGATTCATCACTAATTGACAGTTGATAGTTACATTGTTAGTTGTTCATGAGGCTATTACAGCGAAGTGGTTTTATAATGGGCATGAATACGAGAATAAGTCCAAGGTTAACATCTTTCACATGTAAATGTTTTTAGAAGTTGTGAAATATGCTATCATATCTAAGGTTAACCTAAATAATTCTTACAATAGAGGATGGGTGGGTTCTAATGGATGGACAGAAGGTATATCATTCAAGATTAGGACACATTACCATGATAATGTTTGTGAGAGAAGTGGAAAGAAGAGTGGTCGGGGTAAGGATCAGTTACTCAGGACCTTACTCGACAGCTTTTTCACTATTATGGTAGCCCAAGTCACATACGTAGATAGTATATTTGACCATTGATAGAGTGATGACCTTTAAATAGGATAGTACTTCTATACCAGTTCTCCAGTAACCCAAAACTAATGTGTAGTGATGGAGGGGATAGTTAGAATCAGATATTTTGAATGAGTATTCCACCCCATAATAGTTTTTCAGTTATAGTTATAATGGGTGGGGAAGTCGAGGCATTGGATGTGGTACTTCTTGGTAATAACTCTTGTATTAGAAGAGTGGTACAGCTCAGGGGACTCAGACTATGGAACAAACAAATAGGTTTAGGTCAACTGCATACCATTCAACATGAACCTTTGTGTAGCAAGGTGGGACAATAAAAAAAAGTCTAGGTATTATTATTTTTGCTTATAAACATCCTATGGAATTATTCTATATGAGACTCTATCATTCTTTTATATCTACAGTACTTGTGAATGGTTTGAGTCTGATGGTAGAGTTCCTGAGCAGGGTTATAACAATCGACACACCATAGAGTGTATGGTTGAGAGACATTTTTTTGTGAAATATGTGTTCTTTGGTAGTTGGGGTGTATCGTTTTCAATGGTGTCTTTATATTCATGATATGTTAGGCTATGAATTTAATTTTGGAATGAACTAGTTAGTTGAATATAGATCTTATATTGAATGTTACTACAATAGAGTGAATTGTAACTCTCCTGAGGTTGACAAGTATGTAAATCATAAAGAGTGGGATATCATGGAAGGCCATGCATGGTCCATTTCATTAGAAAAGGGGGGAGCTCACCACCCAGGATATGAGTCTTTTGTTGTATTATAGGGGTGTGAACATGATTTATTTCCACCCATAGTGGATTTGTTTTAGGAATTGTTCCCCAAATAATTCTCAGGGCTTCCACCTATAATATATGTGGAATTTACTATTGAGAACATGTCAATGGTTGAGCCATTTCCTATTCCACCATATAGAATGGAAGAAAAAGAGATTGAAAATCTTAAGAATTATCTAAAATAGTTTACGGATAATGTACTTATCCCCCCATGTACATCACCTCAGGGTTTTCCAGTTTTGTTACCTAAGAATTCTCATAAGAAATTATGCTTATATATTGATTAATAGAAGTTGAACTGTACGATAGTGAAGATTTTATATCCTCTTATATATATTAACAATACATTTTAATAGTATATAGGAGCTTAAATATTCTAAAATATTGTCTTGAGATCATCAAATATTTAGTTGAGAGTTCGACCATCTGATATACCACAAAGTAATTTCAGATGAATGTATAGACTTTATGAGATTATCATGATGTAGTTCAAGATAGAGAATGCACCAGCAGTGGTTATGGACTTGATGAACTAAATATTCAACCTATAAAAAGATCTTTCTATTTTTGTGATTATGGATTAGATCTTGGTGTACTTCAAGACTCATGATGATCGGGCCCAACATATTGACATCATCTCGAGTGAACTAAGAAAACATTGACTATAAGTCAAACAATATAAGATTCAATTATGGATTTATAGGATATACTTATTAGATCACATCATCATAGAGTAATGTGTTATTGTGTACACATAGAAGGTATTAGTAGTATTTTATGGAAAGTATCCCAATATTTTTTTTGATATTCGTAGATTTCTAGGTTTGTTGCGTTATTATTGAAGGCCAATCTATGTATTTTACAACTTCGAACCACCTCTTTAGAGCTGGAACAAGATGAGGGTGAATTTTTGAATGTTTTTTAGTATGTGAGAATTCATTCCAGGAGAATACGAAGTGATTGAAACCTACACCGATCTTGAACCAACCCGATATAGGGGAGGAGTATAAAATGTTGTCTGACAAAAGTGGGATCATTCTTGGAGTAGTTTTGATGTAGGTACATCGAGTCTTGGAAAATGTGTATTTTGATATGAGCCCACGTGAATATAATTACCCAACGCATGACCCTGATTTAACTGTTGGTTTTTATGCCTTGATGTGTCATTAGTTTTATTTGTTCGGTGAAAATTTTACTATGTATATTGTCTACAACAGCTTAAAATATATCTTTTTGAAGTGAGATTTTAATCTCGAGAATAAAATATGGGTTTATTATATTCAATATTTTCATTGTGAGATAGAATATATGCTATAGAAGGGAAATAGCTTTGTGGATTCTTTGAGAAGGAAATATCATACTCATGAATTTCAGGACTCTATTTCTGAGGGGAAGATGATGAATTTACTGGTTGAGATACATGTTGTAGTTCGGGAGATCCTGGATCTAATGACCATCATATTGGTCTCTTTAGAGCCTTCACTTTTCAGTCGTATTAGGAAGAGGCAGCATCAAGATCCAGAGTATTTTTCCTTGATGTAAATCCTTGAATATGTGGAGTAGCCTCAAGATGGGACCATAGATTAGGATAAGATCATCTATGTGGGGGAATATATTTGTTCTTAGGTGTATGTTCATGGATTTTATGCCTTAGTTTCATGCCTCTAAGTGGGAGGTGAATCTGGGTTTGACCAAAATATATCAGGCCCAACATTTATAGTATTGGTGGTTGGGATTGAAAAAGGGTATTAAAGGGTTTTCAACAAGATGTTAAACCTATCAATTGGTGAAGGACAATAATCAACCACCTTGAGGTTTACCATTTTTATTTCCCATTCTATAATTGAAGTGGGAAAACATTAGTATGGACTTCCTGGTGGGTATCCCAAGGATGCCTTGTACGAATGGCCCTATTTGGGTGGTTTTCAACAATTTATGAAAACTATACTTTTAATTCCAATTTGAGAGTTATTATCAAAGGGTCATATGAGACAATTGCTTGTTTGGGAGATATCCCATCTACAAAGGGTTCCAAAGAACATTGTTTCATACCATGAATGAGGTTTTACTTCACACTTCTAGAAGCTCTTACAGAAGGCTTTTTTAAAAATTGTGTTTCTTAGTATGAATTTCCACTCATGGAGAGATGGGAAGCCAGAACGTACTATTTAGGTTTTGGAGGTATTATATGGGATTATGTTTCTTGAATTCAGTGGGTTTTTGGATAATGGCATATAACTTCTTGAACTCACCTATATCAACAGTTATCCAAAAAATATTCAGATGGCCACATTTGAGGCACTTTATTGTAGACCCTTCAGATCAACCCGATGTTCTATAGAGGAAGGTGGGTCAGTGTTTTTAGGGATTGTGTCTCATATAAGGGATATCAGATCATGTTCAATTGATTTGTCAATGTATGGATATGGATTATAGTAGTCAAAAAATTTATGTAGATAAACTTCAATGACCCTGTCAATTTAGAATGGTTGGTCATTTTTTTCTATGAGTGTCACATAGATTGGTTTACCATAGGATTTGGTGGTAGGGCAAGTTGACACCCATGTTGTTAGTAACTTTTGAGGTTATGGAGAGAATTGGGCTACTGGCATTCCGATTGGAGATTTATTATAATGATACCATCCTTATTATTTGTTTTTATGGTTTATTATCTATTCTACTATGGATATTCTATTTTATATCATTCTCCTAATTACTCTGAATGGTTTTTGATTTATTTTATTGAATGAGGTAAATTTTCACATTTCATATGTTAGTTTTAAAATATGAATGTTTATGTGGATTATTTTTTACCCCTTTAATATTAAGAATGAATTGGACATAGTAAGTGATTGGTGGGGCCCAATATATACCCTTGATGCATCATTAGATATCATGAGACAAACTAGCTTGGGTATTTGGATTTGACCTTACCCATTTATGATAGATGGAAGAAAATTTAGCATTCATGGTATGTTTATGATGTCCTTCATTATGCATTTCATCATTTACATATCATTTCTTTGATGTCCCTATTGTTATTTGATTAGTTATATTATCCTTCCAAACGTTTCAAGCTCATTTGATTTTGTATATGAAATTATTTGATTGTTATTTATTTCATCTATGTTATTCTCAAGTTATTGATTAAACGACTTGTGTTTCCATTATTTACCTTTATATATTGAATATAATTTATTTTTTATAGCTTATTATATATTAATACCCTTACTGACACCACTACACATATTCCCTTTCAAAGTGTGAAAATAATCTTTTAAGAGTGATAAAAGAGAATTGTTAATGAAAACACTAATAAAGGGGGCCTTTATCCATGAAAAAATCATTTATAAAGGACACCCTTTATCAGTTCTTTTTTAAGAATTACAAAGGACACCTATTTCAGTGTTATTTTTAGTGCTGATAATTTCAAACCTTTATCATCTCTTTAAATAGTGTTCATAGAGGCCTAGATTGTTGTTATGTGTTGTTAATATGACAACACATCCTAGAAATACCTATAATATCAAATAATGCTACATACAACCAATAATTTCAAACAATTTTATATAAAACCTATCATTTTAAAAAATGATATATAAATTTAAATGACATCATTAAAAAAAATTCTATACATTTTATATAAAAAAGACACTACTATTTATATTTCAAACAATGTTTTATATAATTACATTTACAATTATCCAACAAAAATATTAAAACAATAATATTTCAATTGTGACCCATGATCCCCTCTCAAATATGTATGCCCTGGGTATTAGTTGTCGAACAAATCATCTCAACTTGAGGAAAATATTCCACCTATACATGAAATACATTATATTACTAATACTGTAAAGAAATAAATTAACCATTAATATGAAAGAATACATTTATAAAATGGAAATATTTAATAAAAAAGAAATATTTGTATTTATATTGGTCATTTAATTCATCCTATTAAGGTGGGGTTGGTTCCAAAACATCACAAAGTAGTGATGGGTCATTTCGAAAAAATATAAAAACAATGAGATTATGTTTTCTCAATTTTCAGTACATTACATGTTATTTTACTAAAATTAATTTCATTTTTAAATAATGAAACATTTGGAGTTATATCGTTCACACCATATGTCATATTGAGCTGCAAATGAATCCTACATTTCATAAATTAAAATTGGATCATTATTATATACTATCAAATTAATTTGAATCTGTTTTCTTAGTTTTCAATGTGGCAGTTGTTTTTATACTGGAATGTCATTTCAATATGGAAACACACGTTATGAGTCATACCAGCCACATCATGGATTCTTTTTTAAATGATACTGCTTCATACATGTTAAAAATTTATTATGAATAATTTTTATAAATTATCAATACAATCAGATCTTGTTTTATTGGGTTTTAGTGGGTGACATGTGTTGTACCACAAAGTGAATTTTAAACTCATTAAACACACTAATAGTTATACCAGTCAAACTATGAATTGGAATGAGGTTTGGTTGATTCATACACTTCAAAAAATGACTCATTGATCATTTTCTTAAAGTATCAAAAAATCAATAAGAATATTTTTCTTGGTTTTGAGTATGTCACTTGTTATTTTTTACTTAAATTAATGTGAATTTAAATAAAAAGACACACTTGGAGTCATACCAATCACACCATGAATCGTACTGAGGCTTGGTTGAATCTTACGCATCAAAAATGAGTCATGGATAATTTTCCTAAAATATAAAAACATGAAGAATGTTATTGATCAGATTTTAGTATGTCAGTTATTCTTTTTAGTTAAATTAATGTCCATTTAAAATAAAAACTCATACATGGCATCATAATGGTCTCACAGTGCATCCTTTATAGGTTTGGTTTACTCCTACATGTCAAAAATGACTCATGGATAATTTTCCTAAAATATTAAAACAATTCAAATTCATTTCCTCAGTTTTTAGTCTGTCCCTTTTTGTTTTTACATAAATTAACAGATATTTTAAATAAAAAGACACACTTTGAGTCATTTCGGTCACACCATGAATTGTATTAAGGTGTCGTTATTTCTTACACATAAGAAATTATTTTTTTTATAAAGTATAAAAGCAATTAAAGTGTGTTTTCATAGTTTTCAGTATGCCTGTTGTGTTTTTTTAGTTAAATGTCATTTCAAACTAAAAATATGCGTTATGAGTCATATTGGTCGCATAATCCATTGTTTTGATTTGAGAATACTTTATGCACATCAAAAATGAATTCTGAATCATTTTCATATACTATCAAAACAATCAGAGCACATTTTCATGGCTTTTAGTGAGTCCCATGTTTTGAACTGAAATATCAATTTTAAACTGATAATAGACACATTTAGACATACAAATCACACCATGCATTGAATTAAGGTGAGGTTGATTCCTACACATCAAAGATGACTCAGGGATCATTTTCCTAATGTATAAAAACAATATGAATGTCTTTTCTATGTTATCAATATGTCACTTGTTCTTTTTACTTAAATTAATGTCAATTTTAAATTAAAAGAAACACATGGAGTTATACTTGTTACACAGTAAATTCTATTGATGTTAACTTGTCTCATACACATCAAAAATGACTCATGGATCATTTTCAAAAAAATATTAAAACAATTTGAAGGAATTATCTCAATTTTCAGTATGTCACTTAATATTTTTAAATAAATTAATATCCATTTTTTTAAAACATAATATCTTGGATTCATACCTATCAAAGAGTAATTTTTATGGAGGTGAAATTAACTAATACACGTCAAAAATGACCCAGGGATCTTTTTACTAAAATATCAAAAAAAAATTAAATACATTTGGTCAATTTGTAGTATTTCAATTGTTATTTTAACAAAAATTAAAGTAAAATTTAATTAAAAGACACACATTGTGTCATACCTATCACACTGTGAATCATATTGAGGTTGTTTTGACTCCTAACATCACCAATGACTCATATATCATTTTCCTAAAATATAAAATCCATCTGAATGTATTTTTTTTGGTTTTAAAATTGTGACTTGATGTTTTTACTATAATTAATGTCAATTTTAAATAAAAAGACACATTTTTAGTCATACTGGTTGCACAGTACATATTATTGAGGTTAGGATAATTCTTAAACTTCAATAATGACTTATATAACATTTTACTTGAGTACCAAAACAATATGAATGCGTTTTCTTGGTATTTTAATATGTTTGTTGTGTTTTTTTACTAAAATGTCATTTCAAACTAGAAACAAGCTTTATGAGTCATACTAGTTTCATCATGTGTCGTTTTTTTGTGAGACTACATTATAAATTCCACAAATTACTTATGAATCATTTTCCTAAATTATCAATCCAATTGGAGTGTGTTTTTATGGTTTTTAGGGAGTGCCGCATTTTGAACTATAATGTCAATTTTAAACATAAAACCGAAACTTTGAATTATATTTTCCACACCATGCATAAAATTGAGGTGAGATTTGTTCCTACGCATAGAAAATGACATTTAATTATTTTCCTATGGTATTAAAACATTTTGAATTAATTTCTTTGTTTTTTAGTACTCTAGTTGTCTTTTTTAGTAAATGTCATTTCAAACTGAAAACACGCATTTTGAGTCATACCAATCACATCATATGTCGGTCTGAGGTGAGACTACTTAATACACATCAAAAATAAATTATGAATCTATGTCTAAGAATACGTATACAATCTGAGAATTTTTTCTTGGTTTTAAATAAGTAAATTTTTTTGAACTAAAATGTCAATTTTATTCTAATAACAAACACTTTAAGTCATAATGGTCACACCATGAGTCAGATGGAGATTTGGATGATTCCTACTTGTCAAAAATGAATCATGTATGGTTTTCCTAAAGTATCAATACGTTAAAAACTCTTCCAATATGTTTTCAATATGTCAGTTTCTCTTTTTGATAGATTTTATGTCAGCTTAATATAAGAATACACTCTTAAAGTCATACCGCCCACACCGCACATAATTTTGATGTGTTTTTTATTACTACACATCACAAAATACTAATGCATCATTTTAATAAATTATAAAAACAATCTAAATTAATTTTCTTTGTTTTTCAATATGTCAGTTGTTCATTTTACTAAAAGTAATGTTAATTTTAAATAAAAAGAGGCACTTTGAGTGATACCAATCACTTTTCATTTTTTCAGTTTTGATTAGGTCAGTTTCTCTAATACCAACTATATTTCCCTTGACATTTCATACTTAGATAAGAAATATTAGTAGATTAGTATTCCTTTCATTACATAATGATTCATTCCATAATATTTTACGTCTACAGCTTTTTGACACATGGAAACATAAAGAACTAATTCATAAGAGTCTCTCATTAAATTATTAGTTTATAGAATTAATCTTAGAAATATCATTTCTAAAAACATTATTAATATAGAAAGGATGTATAACTTAAGAAATGGTGATCATAGATTCTCAATAACGTTAAAAAAGAGACATATCAATGATCATATAAAGATAACAAACGCATAAAGATTTTATAAGGTGATATTGACAATACAAGTTCATACCATTCATATCATAGATCATAATCATGAGTCATGGATCAATACATGGTATTTAAGAAGACATAATTCTTAATGTATCAAAGAATATTACAAACTAAAAACATACTCTTCGAGTCATACAGAGAACACTGTGTATTAGGATGAGGTGTGGCTGATTGAGTTATGGTTGATTACTACAATGTTCCAAAAAATGTTCAAGACATATCTTTTTTGAATTCATACATTTCATTCAACTGCTAATAATTCCATTTATAGATGCATCCTTAGGATTCACTTCAATTTTCATACAACTTGGGGTTTCCCCTTCCACCAGAAAGGAGCATGTTCTCCCTTATCTAGCATGTTATAGATAGTTGAAAGGAATGTATGACTTCCAAAAAGTTTATAAAAAACTAAATAAGTATTAGATAAAAATGTTAGGTAAATTAAATTAAAAATAATAGATAATATGATGAAAAATTAATTAATTAAATAATTAGTAGTAATTCACCTTTATACATTCATTAACCATTTCTTTGTTGTCATTATTTGGGTTGCAGCCTCAAAGAACTATCTCTCATGAGAATGAGCATGATCATCTTTGAACAAACCGCCATGAATCGAACAAAAATATCCACATAACTAACCACAAAAATATTATATGCATAATACTATAAATAAGTTAACAAAACATCATGAGGACATTGTCAAAAGAGAAAGAAGAGAATTATGAATATATAAATATATTTTAAAAGTGATCATATTTCTAGGTTGAAATAATTAATATAATTATAAAAATTTATTTAACAAATTTTATAGGATGTTAATTTTAAATGAATTATTAAAAATAGGAATATACTTGAAAAATGAGATAATATATGATGAAGACATACTATTTTCTTAGTGTTTCTTCATTTATATGGCACTAAACTCCCTTAATGGTTGGAGTTGATTTATAATAAAATATACCTATGTGTAGTACCTTTAGTTTTTGGTATGTAACCATTTATTATGTATTTTTATGTATATAATATTGTTGGGTAATGTTTTTGAGGGTTTGGAAGAATTATTTAAAGGTTTGGAGGTTTTTCAAGGGGTTCACAGTTGAACATAGTTAGTGAAAACTTTGAAACAAACCCAAGTAACCGTGAAATTAGAGGAATAGTGATAGGGTATGGCACAAGATTAAATATCACATATTACAAATTATTCATCCATCCTTGGTAAACCTTGCTACTTGAGAAAGTGGGATTTCACCCGGTCTATGCATGCTTAGTCTAACTATGTGGGACAACTATGTG
Organism: Viscum album; assembly: GCA_963277665.1. Lineage (NCBI taxonomy): Eukaryota > Viridiplantae > Streptophyta > Magnoliopsida > Santalales > Viscaceae > Viscum > Viscum album. Next base: position 271,400,645 of record OY728145.1, on the reverse strand, counting down.
GGGCTCCCATTGGGATAGTAGTAGTTGTATGGTTAGTGCACAGTTTTTCCAATAATTAAATATAACCATGTGCATTATTAAAATTTGTATTTTTAAAATTTGATCACTCGTGATTTACCCTAAAGAACCCATTTCCTCTTCCACTCAAACCCAACTCAGGATTTTCTCTTCGTAGTGGTCAGGGAACCTCTGCCACTCAACATAGAAGTGAATAAAATTTGTTTCTTAGTATGGTAAAGGCTATTATCGTTCATGAAGTCTCCTCTATTAGTAGTTTCTCATTATTCTGTAGATCTATTTCAATCTCTCTATCTCTCAATTTTTTATATATACATTTGTATCATGTATATCTAAGGTTTTTGTGTCCTAAAATGATGAGAGTTGGGATTTTTAAAGTAGGGGAAAAAGATCTAAGGGTTTTTAGAGGTTTCACCCAGAGTTGTGGTGTGGTTGTGCATGGGTTGATTTTTCTGAAACCTTAAATAGGTTCCTAAAATGGTTTGCATGTTAATATTATTTTGATAAATATTGATTGTTATGATTGTTTTCTTATGTGGTATGAGCAAGGGTCAGATGGGATGGATAGTGAGTGTAAAGGACCACCAACAAGGATTGGAATGTGGGTGTGAAGTACCACTATAAAAAAGGGGTATGAAGTTTGATGTGAAGTACCACTGTCAATGGAAATACTAAGCTCATGTGGAAAAGTGTGAGTATGGTTGGGGTAGGAATGCAGACATTGAAGATTTATTTTTGGTTTTTCAATTTTGGATTGAGTAAGGACGTGTTGGTTTTCTTTCCTTGTAATTGTGCTAATTTGGGTAGCTTGATTATGTATAGATGTTTTTGGATTGTTTGTTAATTTCTGATATGATTTAATGTCTTTATATAAATTGTTTTATATAATTGTGCTAATGTATTCTATCCTAATGGCGTGTTTGGAGAAGTCATTTGGAGAAACCTACTAAGTATTATTACACACCCCCTGTTTTGGAAAATTGGTTCTTTTACCGATTTTGTATTCCACGATATAGGTAATTGTTTATAATTCCACTTCTTTAGTGGTTCATCGTGATTCTTGTCTGATTTTCTGGTTCTTGGATCATGGATCTTGGCATGGAGGTGTTGTGTTGTGTTAGGCCTTCTTTGAATTATATTTTTTGTTCTTCCACTTGGTAAGCTAATTATGGTATTATGATCATTTTATTGTATTGTTATTTGGGTTCTATTGAGTTGTGAAACATTTTTGGCACACATCATGTATATTTTTTGGTATGGGTACATTTGGTTGGGTGTTTTTATTAAAAATGGAAAATCCTCCCCCATTTTACATGAAGCCCTCAACATTTATTTGTCTGCCTTTGGTATCTTGGGGATGTTGCATAAGGCCAAGTATAATTCCATTGCCTCCCCAAGCCAATTGGGAGGGGGATGTTACACTAACTATGTAAGGTGGTTAAGAGATACTATTGGAGAATAATGTTTTCTTTAGTAAGTTTGATAGAAATGGTTTTCCAAGGGTTGGGTGGGAGATTATTTATACTTGATGAGAGGGGTATTTTTTAGTTAACATAATAAATAAAATATTATATACAACATAAATCATGTTATAGTAATATTTTTGAAATTATGAATCAAATTTGAATTAAATAACATGGTTTCAATACTTTTATATAATTTATAATACAATTTTAATAGTTTAATTAAAAGGAAATATGGAAATGATCAAATATTATTTTAATGGAATACTTTAGGTTTTATAATTTGAAACATAATATTTAGGATTAGAAACATTTTTATTAAATTTAAATTATAAATTATCAAATTAAATGTTATATTAATTAATACAATATTTATATAATTGATTTTGTCAATAATTCATTAGGAATGGTGTAATTTAAAATACACGAGTTAAAGAAAGATATATTTTAACAAATCACCTAAAAATTGAAGTATTTCATTAAATTACCAATAGATAACCCTCATAGAATTTCAGTGTGTTTTTTTATAAAAATGAAAATCATTTTATCAAAATAATTTTCCAACCTTGGTGATTTTATTTTTTATAATAAAAATTAGAATTTTTAATTACATTAAAATATAGTTTATTCAAAAAAATAATTATAATTTCCTTGAGTTCTTAGTCATGATATTTGTCTTATGGTATTATAATATTTATATTTTCTTAAATTACCCATGATAAATATTATTTATAATAAATTCTATTATTTTGAGATCAAATTACCATTCCAACATTCAATTTATCATTCCCAATGGATAGATTGCTATTTCAAATGTCACATTACCTCTAATAAATACCACATCATTAATTAATTCAATATTAATTTCAATTTATATAATGTTTCTAAGTTTCCATTTTCTAATATGTCAATTTATATAATAATATTTTATTTCTTTCCTATATTGTTTTTCAAGGGAGTAATGATTCTAGAAAATCAGGGTTATCCAAATTTTCCCATTCTACATTTTCTGATTTCTATTTTTTGGACTGTTATAAATTTTTTTATTTTCATGGGTTTAGGTGTTGAATATTTTAATGATTTTCATTAATGAAATAATGTTTTTGCAGTTTTTCTATTGGTTTTATGTTTATAATACTATACAATAATAAAATATGCAATTATTTTGGAAATAAATGTCACTAATAATGTTTGAGTCATTAAAAAGATTCCATTTGAGATATAGACTAGAGGATTTTAAATTTATATTTCATGAGTGTTTATGTTTGTGAACGATATATATAAAAAACATTATAATTTTAATAAAATTTAATCTAAATCATAAAATTTGTTTTTTTCTTATTATCGTAAGGAAATTATAGGATATAATTTCTATAATCATACTAAACAAAAAACTGTTTGTGTTCAAATATGGTGTTTTCCTTTAGAATTATCCCATGAATTGAGATATTAATTGGATGATAATTTAACTTGTATAATATTTAATCCAGACAATATACATTGTTCTAGATATAGAAAATGATTCGAATTTAATAAGGGTTGGGGAAAAAAATGGAAGTAACATAAAAACCTAGATAGTCTGTAGGATTCATCATGGTCCTAAGAGATATATTTTTATTATGTTGAATTATGATGATATAATTTTCATTCATGATGAAAATATTTCCGGATAAGAGGACATTGATGGTATTGATGCTAATAAATGGTATGAGTCTATGATATCTAGGGCAGACTCTATATACAATAACAACAATAAAAGATTATTAAATGTAGGGGTGAGACCCGTACTATTTAAGTGGGTTTTCAATAATAAGAGTAACATGGATGGTAGAATTAATTCCTATAAATATTTCATTATGGAAAAGGTTTACAAAAAAATTCATCTAATTAACAATAAATAGGCCTTTTCACCAGTAGAATTGAAAGTCTATATGGATATTATCTTCCAAAGAAGAACACGGTGATTAGGAGATATATTAAATGGATATCAAACCAACTTTCCTTAATGGGAATTTAGTTGATGATGTGTATATGACACAACCAAGTGGTTTCTATTTTCCAAATTATTTTTTAAAGGTGTCTGTGTTTCTATAGTATATTTATTGATTAAAGTAAGCTTCTCAGAGAAGGAACATCTAGTTTAATAATGCAATCAAACGGGTTGGTTTCATAAAAACATGGATTATTCTTATGTATACAAGTTTTTTAGTGGGATTTATATAGTATTTATGATTTTTATATAGATACAATACTAGACATCAAAACATAATCTCTTGATTTATACTTAGTAAAGTTGATATCGATAATATTATTTTCAATGAAATAAATCAGTGAAGAAAATAATATAATTTTCGATAATATATATACATATATTCATTATTTTATTGAGTTTTAATTATTATATTGGTAATGTGTTAAAGTGTTTCATCATGGAGAACTCTAAAAAGGTCTCTTTTTCAATGATCCATCACACATGTCTTATTAATTATCGACGTCATTCTAAAGATTTAAAATGGAGAAAAATTTGTGATATTTTTTTATGTCTTCTATAGGATCCATCAGTCATGCCATGTTGATTAATATCTATGTTTTCACCTAATATTTCATATTAATAAGTAGATAAAAATCGATTTCTAGTGAGAGTGACTATAATTAAATTAATAGCATCCTTAAGTACTTGAGAAGAAGTAAGGATATGTTCATGATCTTTAGATGTGAGAATGGGATCATTTTATTGGCCAAAGTAGACAACACTTGATAGGGGTAAATTTTGATTCCAATTAAAGCATCTATTTTAAAATATTATAAAACAAATCCCCCATTTTGTAAAAATAGACCAGTTAACTAAAATAGTATAAAAGTATAATTTTATATTTTCAAAATGTTTATCAAAAGTTTGATCACAACATAGTCAAAACCTATTTTATAAACACTTTATCTTTTTAAAAAAAATTACTTGTATCAAACACCATATATGAAACACTTATTAAATGTAAGTATGAATGTTGTATAATGGAATATTTTTAAAAAAATTAAATATGTTTTTTTAAGAGTAAACCGGAAAATGAAAAAACATAGATGTATAAAAATATGAGGTTCAATCTAAAGGTGATACTTAGTTCTCTCCACATTGAAATAACCCTTTGCTATGATGTTTATTAAATATTTAATTGATTTATAACCTGGAACGAGTTTTTTACAAATAAAATCTATTCATAGATTTCCTGTGATACACACAGTATCTCCCCCAGTTATACAAGGGAAAATATGTATAAAAAAATAATGTAAAGAGTATATTGTACTCTTTATTGTAGTGGAGAAGTATATGATAATGAATATGAAAAGTAATACAAACATAGAAATAATAAAATATATCATATAGATAGAAATATATTAGAGGAGATAAAATCTTACCCATCTCAATATAATCATCTTTATTTGATCAATTATCTTCAAATATATCATTTAAATGATTCAATCTAGAGGTGCACTGAGATATAAGAAAGCAGACTATCGTAGTGGTATTCAATGAATTAGTATGTCAGAGTTAGTCCTTATTATATCTCTTTGTCTGTTGTGAAAAAAAATTACTTGTCACCATGTCCATGATAATATCAACTTCCATTTAAGAAATTCTATTCACTGATTAACCATTAGAGAATATTCATAAATAAATCCTTACAAAGAAAATATTACCTAAAATCCATAAAAGATTTGAATCACGTTAATTGTATAAATATATCCATTGAGTTTGAATATTTCTAATTTTTTAATTTATAATCATCTAATTAGTCTTCACATAAGTATGGATACCCTTTATGGCCACTTTTCATGGTCACTTGGAATAGTCACCTAGGATGATCTCTTCCCATGGTCAGTTGACACTATCACTTCGCATGGTCAATTCACATGGTCACTTTACACGATCACATGGTATGGTCACTTATTTTCTTATTGAAGAAACATCTATTCTTATGTTTACTAATATCCTTCTAGAAACTTCTCTTCATTTGATCACTTCATCACATGGATAAAATTTCTACATATGACACATGGTAGAATGGTTTTTTAGAACGTCAAATGGATTTCAACATGTTGTCACTTATACCTAGTTATTTCATCTTCGCGGCCATTACAATACATAGAAAAAATTATTTTACTTGATCCTTAATGTGATGTAACTTTAACATGGTCACTTATCCTTCATGATAAATTTAACATCTTTTTGTGGTTGGTTGAAATGGTTACTTCAAGACTTATCTATTTTTATAGCTTTTTCCAAAAAAAAATCGCTAACTATCATAAAACATAAAATTCATTAGTAACATTAGAAAAATTATTTTTGGGAATTAAAATAAAGGGTTTTTGGACTACACAAACTCATTATATAGTGGTACACTAATTTTAATTTCTGAAATGATGAGGGTAATTTGATATCTTAATCTAGATTCATGTTTTGTATTAATGTTAGGGATGTCAATTGGAAGAGTTCCAAACAATATATTGTGGAAGACTCAATAATAATTGAATATTAAATCAGTGAATCATATTTTGAGAAGAAATTTAATTAAAAAAATCAATTCAATACTGGAAATAGGATAGTTAGAAGAATTTAGGTAGTAATTTAGCTTTATAGTGATAATAATAGAGCTTTTTCTTATGCCAAGGAACCCAGATCTCCTTAAAGTAATAAAATCTCCTTAGAAAAAACTATTTCCTTTGATAAATCATTTTTATATCTGATGTAAACATTTTTCGGGAGGACACAAAAAAGACATTAGAGAGTAAAATGAAAAATCTATTAACATAAATAAATCATGAGGGTCTTGTAAAATATCTAGTTATTAGATACATGAGATTCGTGATATAATGGTTATTTTAAATGTAAATACATTAAGGTTTTATGATAAAGAAAATATCTACTTATCATTAATTCATGTGTTTTTCATATATTAGATAATCAATGTAATGATAAAATCCTCTCAAAGTATGAGTTTTAATTGTCTGTAATTAAGGATCATCATAATGTGTTATAGGTATTAATGAAATGTTAAGAATTGAATGATTATAGTATAATATATAATATAGAGTAGAGTCATGAGATAATAAGGGGATACAAAATATCTAGACTAGATCCTTAAATTATATCACTTGTAATTTCATGTGATCATTAATATACTTAATGATTATGCTACACATTAATCCTAATTACTTAATTATTGAAAAATAACTTTTCATGTGAAAATTTATGCAATGATACCTTTCTAACACCACCATTGAGGATATCCCAATAAGTTTTTGGTAAGGTATTATGTTTATGTTTCCATCTATTTAGTTTAACTGATATATAATTTATTATTATTGTATTAAAATTAAAATATTTATTCCCTCAATTGAATTATATTGAGTAAATTCATGTCCATAATTAATTAGGTGATGTGCGAGGTACTCAAGTACATTGAAAAATGACACATGATGTATTAATTCAAACTGTTTACTCTATTTTAGAGAATCATAAATAACATGGATATATTTTACAAGATTTATATGTTCCATTATAATGGCCACTCAATGTTATAGGAAATGTAATTATATAATCATTTATCAAATATATGGATATACATATTATAGAGAACAATTTCATATGAAGATATGGATTTATTTTATCAAAATCATGTCATATCCCTTTATAACATCAGTATCAATAACGTTTTATAAGAGAATTCATGTTTCTTACAATTAAGTATTAGGGAATTCATAATTTATTTAAATGCTATAAATTCCCATGAGGTAAAAAATAATATCCTAGAATAAAGAAAAATTTTGTTTAAATTTATTTGTCTAAATTGTTTGAGTTTATATGATAATCATAACCACAAGTTTTTTAAAGAATTCATAATTATTTGTGATGTTTAATATAATCTGTATTTCTTTTCAAAAAGTTGGTGCTTCTTGGAAAATACAACCTAATGAACAAACCATAAACTATTCATATTCATAATGTTTTGATTTATATTCCATTATGTTTCTTACAACCATTGGAGTGTATGTGATGAATGAAATTAGACAACATTTATGTTACTTTACTAAATATATTTTCATGTGTTATTTGGTTAGTGACACATCATGTAATGATGTGTAGATATATTTTGAATATTTAAAGGATTTTAAAAATTAAAAAATCAATTATTTCAATGTCATTATATTTACAACATTTAATACCAAAGGTTGTCTATTTAAAAAATGTTTGAAATGTCTTAACTTTAAGAGGGTCCTTCATTTAATTTATAAGGTCTAAAAATTTATTTTTATATAACTCATTTGATATATATAATTTCATTCTCACATATTCAAATATCACTCTATTTCTCTTCCCATCATTTCCCTTTAAGGAGGAGGTGATAACCCACCTTTTTATAGAATCATTCCTACCAAAAACATTTAGCGATTCCAGTGAATGATGGGTACCATTAATGGAAAAAACAATTGGTAACTACCAATGGAACTCAATTAAACTCATTTTTTATGATGAATTTACATGTATAGTGAGGTATTCAAATTTTATAATTATTTATTTTGTATTTTCATTTCCCATAGAATTTGATATTTTGTGAAGGTTTTTCATCTTCAAAAAAAGATAATTGAGATATCCAACCAAACCCTCCACTTATGAACCTTATCCATAATTAGTTTGTTTCATCTCATCATGTCACAAATTCATTTGTATACTTTACACACAATGAAAAGTGATTATTGAGGATAGAGGCACATTTATTATTTTTATTCTCACTACTATTTATTATATATTATTTTCTATATTAATATAAGTTATCTATTTTTATTGTTATTATACATTATCTTAGGTATGTTGAGATTTGGGGATTGGTGGTGGTTTTTTAATTTTAATTTTCAAGTATCTCTTTCAATTGTTTTTTGGTTTCCTCACTACCACAGATTTTGGTATTGAAATGTTTTATGAAATTATCCTAAATTATTTTAGATTTATCATGTACTAATTTTATTTATGGGTATAATTTTTCAATTATAGAGTGTATTGACTTTAATTTTCTATGAAATTTTCTCCCATAGATATTTTCACTAACCCAATGCCTATATGACGTTAGAATGGTGGTCATACTCAACATCATTATGGGACCAGGTTGTGTACCAGCGGTTTCAGGTTATGAATTGATCAATAACTAGTACGCTTTATTTCGTTATACTAATAAATATAATAATATACACAAGGAAAATTGATGATGAAGATCACAGATTCCATCTAATTTGACATATAAGGATTTTTTTGTACTTTTCTTATCATTCATACTTTTATAAATTTTTATTAATTAAATTTTAAAAATAATATCAAAATTTTATTAAACCAAAGGAAAAATGGTGTATGTGAAGATTTATCCTTCAATGTAATTTCACTGAAACATAGTTAAAATGATAAAAAAGTGTTGTTATAAGAAAAACAATGTATATCATATGCTTAAGTATATTTTCAAATGGAAATGTACATAAGTTTTACTTCAAATGGAGAATTAACATAATTTTTATAAATAATAATTGTAAGAATGAATTAAGTTTAAGTAAATTGGACAATTATTTTGAAGAATCTGTAATTAAGGAGTTGGAATAATTTGTGTATGTGCTTATGAAAATTTTCATTTATAAATATTTCACTATTATCGTAATTGGACATCATTTTCTCTTTCTAAGGTATGCTCTCTTTGATACCAATATTAAATTGCTTACTTGAGGATAATAAACTGTTCAAGTGGGGGGTATTTGATACCTCATAATTATAAATGAGTAATTATGTAGTTTAACACTAATTTAGAATAATTTTGATATGTATATTTATGACTATTGTATATATATATATTTTTAATTATCAAAATATTATATTAATAATATATATTTATAAATGTTATATTATTTTTTATTTGTATTTATATATAAATTTATTATTTTATTAGCGTGGTTTTAAAATTATTATTTTTTGATAATAATAATTATTATTTGTATATTAATGTTGGATTGACATTTACATATATATATATATACATAATATTAACATTAGAATACTATAAATTTAACATAATTATAATTATATAAATTTTGGATTTTGCAATACATCTTATTGTAGGTATATTTATATTCAAGTTAATTATTAAATATATAAATAACATTATAATTGAACTAGATTATTAGTTATTATGATAATATTATTATTTTATTCCAATAGTTTGTAGAACCACCAATTGGATAAATGGAAGATCGCTAATATGGGGTGAATCAATTATTTGAATTCTTTTAATATTTATTCCAAAAAAACCTTCACCACTATTAGAGTGTAGTGATTATTGTTTTTCTGAAACCCAAATTCACACAAACAATATTCAACACATCAAAATTACAAATTTCACCTCTCTATGTAATTAGGTTATTCACTTGGTGATATGGATTCCACAGAATCATCATGTGAGTACAATGAGAAGTGTACAACCTTGAAACATTCATTTAAATGTATCCCACATATGATTAAGATAATTGTGCACTATAAAATGATCAGATGTTTGGCTATTAATAGATATGTATTCCCCTGGTAGACTGCTTATTGAGTTGTTTAGTGTGATGAGTTCTTCTTCCTCTTAAGATATTTCATAGAAACAAGAATTATTTCTAGTTTTCATTAAAAAAATATATTTTCTAACATCATATCTAAACTGAAATAGTTTTTTATGATATGTTTATGAAAACATCAATATTTTCATCCTTTATCTCTACATATTGTGTAATTTATATCCAACACTAATTATAGTTTTCTAAAAGTTCATAAAAAAACATAAACTTTATTTTTACTCAATGAATATTTATTCATGAAATATCATGTGAATAATATTTTAAAAAATCCACCTTCATTTTTAATATCCTACCAGAATAATAATCTATATGTATTCAAATTTTAACTCTCTTAAAGACATGGGTCCTTTCTTTTAAAAACTCATTTTATTCCTCTTAACCACATATAACTATAAAGAGGAATGTTATAATTGTCATAAATATTTATCCATTGAAATAATGCTGTAATATTTATATTCTTCCTGGATCAATTTATTATATATTCACACATTAAAATTCATTCATTCAACAACTGTAATCATGGAACACCCTTCATGACATTGAAACACATATAAATAATTCATTCTTCCATATTCATCATTTTTCTCAATAAAAAAGCTACCTTTAATAATTATGGTTTTTTTTGTGTTTCTCTAGAAATAAAATCTTGGTAAACTCCCTTATTCTTAATAATAAGGTGTGTTATAGTGAATCTCAAGGAAATACAGGCTTCGAAACACCCATAATCATATCCACTTTTCAATTTTTTTCTTAAATATATAAATATTTAATGCTCACATTTCCATAGTCCAATATAGACTCTAAAAACATTGGGAGTGATTATTTTATCACAATAGGGGAATGAAAACTTCCATGTTAACCAAAATTTCCACATATAATACATTGTGGTATGGTCTCATATTCATTTTAATATCTCCTTAAAGTGTGGTCTCTATTTATTTGTCATGAAGTATTTGATAATTCATCTAATTCCGCAACTATAAATTGATAACTTAACTAAAATATCTCATTAATTTTGATATTTAATCTTTCAAGAAAATTTCTTAAATAATTAACTGAATTTCCTCACCATTTCATGAATTTACTAAAAATTGGAAAACGTGTAACTTTTATGAATTTTGATGTTATATGAAAATATTATTGTTTTATGGTTTAGAATGAATTTATAAAAAAGGACTTAGGGTTCATTAAATCTGCCACATAAAGTCATATGAAATTAGTAGTGATATGAATTTTTTTTGAATTCATACAAAATCATGGAAGGCGTACCAAAAAAAAATGTTATATGAAATCCCTTTAGAAGTCATAAGAAATTACCAATTTTATATGAAAAACACTATAATGTCATATGACGAATACATATGCTAAATGAATTTTCAACAATTCCAAATCTATCTTGCAACTATAGAAATCTAAAGTGGCTCTAAATTATTTTAGATATTTTATTAATCACAAAACAAAATTAATTTCAAACAACATTATACAGTAATAAATGTTATAATGATCCTCACATAAAATTTATCACTAAATATAAATTGATATTGAACGTAATTTATATGTTCAAAACAAAATACAAAACATATATGATATCAAATTCATCTTTCTCCAATAGTATTTCTCTAAAAAATACCATGACCTAGAGACACTTCTTTAATCTCATTGCTTGGTCTCAAAAATATCCTCCTTGTACTTTCTAGTCAATCAAGGAGTATAAATAATTATAAAAATATAAATTATTAATAACAAATAATCACTCAATAGTTATAATCCTATATTTTAAATCATTATATGGAAAAAGAATATTGAGTAATAATATCATGTTTTATAAAAACCGTTAAAATTTTCAAACCATTTCAAACATAATTTTTTTATTCCCTTAGATGTAATGATATCACTTGAAAATAAAATAAATGTAATTTTTTTTAATAAATAATTAAGCATCCCATATAATATAAATCATATATATTTCAAAATATATAATCAATAATGAAAAAAGAATCGAGGAACTGGTCAAATATCAAATTCTCCCATGTATTCAACAAATATTTTATAAAATAGTTCAAAAAAATAACCTTGAAATTTTCAAAGTACTCCCCTTATTAAAATAATATATAAATATATACTCATTGTAAGGAGGTTCATATACTAATGGATACTCCCCCAATGAAAATTATACGAATTTAAAATAAAGCATATGAAGATAAAGATATTAAATATTTATGTTCTATTTTATTTAAAACCCTTTGACAATAATATCTAATAATTATATTAGAGAGGGTTCTGATGAACCATAACATGTAATCAAGATGGGTGATATTGAACTACCAATATAATCCTAAAATTTTGAAATGTATTCTTATACAATATATTGGTGAACACATTAGCTATTTTTCTCCTTTGTTATAAAAAATTCAAGGATCAATTCATTTAGCTCCAAAATCTCTTTAATGAAGTGATATTTGACATCAATTTTATTTATTATAAAATTTATAATGGTATTCCTTAATATTTTCATAGAAATTTGATTATCACGTCTAATAAAAAGTGGTATCTCCATTTAAAAATTAAAATCTTCTAATTAGTTCTTTATCCACATTAATTGAGATATGGAATAAGTTTCAACAAAAAATTCTTCGCTATAGGTTCTCAAGGTGATCCAATTCTACTTCATACTAGTTAAAATAATAATACTATATCCAAATAAGAAAGAACTACCAGATGTGGATCTTTTTTCGTCAAAAAATTCAACCTAATAATCATTTTTACAACCAAATTGATTTATCCATCCCTTGTTGTTATATGTTAATTTGTATTATTTTGTGATTTTATATAATTGAGAATACTTTTTCCAATGATTAATTAAGACAAATTTGGTATATTTGGATACCGATTACAAAGTTTAATAACATAAAGTTTATCTAGACATGAATCTATTAAGTACAAAAGACCTACAATAAGATTTCAAAACTCTCATTGATCAACTTTATTACGTTGTTTATCTTTGGTCATCTTGGTTCCAACTAAAATGGGTGTATAAATAAGAATTTAATCCTCCATGAAAAATATTTTTATTATTTCTCTAGAATAATTCTCAAGAGAATGAAATATGGGATATTTCCCTTGAGAATTTTTTATTCTAAGAAAGTTCCTTGGTCTCGAAGCATAGATATTTTAAAAAAAATACTTTATATAATTTTCAAACATTTCAGAAACTTCTTCATCATTTCAATAAAATACAATATCAAATATAATAATAATAACTAAGAGAGATACCTATTTTTAATCATTAATATATATTTTATTTTCCACTCTTCCCTTTGTAAAATTAAACATCATCAATTAGGTGTATTATTTATAATACCAAGCTCTTGGTGATTGTTTTAGCTCATATGATGCATTATTTAACCTAAAAACATAATTTTCATATTTTCAAAGAAAAATATCACACAGTTACCCAATGATAACCCCATCTTACAAATCACTATTTAGGAAGAAATAATTGGAGTCAATTTTAAATGTCATATATTTCATTTTTCTTCTAATATAAAGAAGTATTTTCATTGTTTTATTCTTTAAAAGTTTTGCATAGGTCTCATTAATGTCCACTTATTCAACATATGAATATCCATTCCCATTAATCATGGATTACTTCTAATCACTTCTAGATTTTCATTCAACTTATTTCGGAACACCCACTTTATTCCAATCATATTTTTTATTTAGGTTCAGTAAATAACTCCAAAGTATAATTATTTTTATCTTTTCTGTATTCAATATTCATATAATCAACCCACTCTTTATGATCCAATAATTTATCATCATAATTAGGTTTAACATGAGAGAATAATTATGTATATGTTATTGTCTTAATAGTTTTCCTATTATTACTTACTAATTTTGACTTCTAATTATATTCTAGATCGTCACATGTATTTTAAACCTTTAATGAGATGAATCAGGTTGTTTAACATCACTTAAATTGAATGAATCTTCATTCCAACCTATAAATTTTCAATAAATTCATCTTTTTATAAAAAAAATTAGTAATTTTAACAAAACTAACTGCATCATGGCTTCAATAACTTTCTTCTTCATGTATAACATCATTATATAAATGTTTTAAGTCCATCAACTCAGCTGTATAAACTATTTTATAATCTCCTTATTATAGTTTTGGTATACAAATCCATTTTGAGGATATCCTAGAGAAATTTTAAAAATAACTCTAGTCTTAAAACATACCTCTATTTTAAACTTTTACCTAGATAATTTATGGTCTACTAGACACACAAATGATCTTCAAACATGGATACAATTTTTATTTCATGTCATAAGGTGACATATTAAAAAAATTTATGTAGAAATTGATTTTAAATACGAACTGTTTTATCAATATCTTGCCTTTAAAATATTGAGATGAATAATTATCAATTATAATTTTCTGACCCATCTCCCCCAAATACATATTATTCCATTTGGACACGTCATTTTATTATGATGTTCATGGTGAACCGAGTTCATATTGGATTCCATGATAATATTAAAACTTATAATTTATAAACACAGTTACATTTTCCATTTGAATATTAAGGAGAAAAAACTCTTTATATTCACTTCTTCAAAAACATTTAAACTTACTTACGGCCTCAGTATTGGGTTTTATAAATATAACAAAAATAATGTTTTTGAAGTCATAAATAAATGTTGTAAAAACAATTATATATATTGGTTTATTTCTTCCTCAAATACCCATAAACATCTGAATAAATTGGCACCATGTTTTGAGCAGATTCAATACCCACCTTCTTAGGTGAATTGTGAAAAATATTCCCCATAGGGATGTTGACAACATCAAGTATCATTCTTTTTTTCAAAAAATAACATCACAAGAATTTTCTACATATGTGGTCATGATAATTTTCTTTTAGCCAATATAACCAAGACTTTGATTCCATAATTCATTATCTTATTTAATATGAAGACAATAGAAATTTATAGCATCATCTAGTTTAAATAAATTACCTACAGAATGCTACCCTCTTATTATCACTCTTCAATATTCGAGTTTCTTCAACAAGAACCCATACTTTGTCAAAATACCTTCATTTTATTCATCATTAAGCTGAGAAATATTTAATATAATATGTTCCAATCCATTAATAAATAATTTTTTTATTTTAGTTTATATTTAGTATTAATATTTTTTTAATATCCTTTAACATTTAGTGAACTATTTTTAAAAAGGTGAATGAGTCTCCATTAACATATCAACAACTTTATAAAAATTTAAAACCCTTTTCATGTGAGGGGAATATCTAATATCCAAGATCATGGGAATTTCATCTTCGGATTCGTTGACCATAATTTCAACTATTGATGATTTCTATAAGCCTTTGAACCACATTAGTTAAGACTTTTGAGTGTTAAAACTCAAGTATTTTTGGGATGGTAGAAGGAAACTTTATTTATCTTCATAGTGATCGTGTGGTTGGACCTTCTATAAAATTATTTAAGAATATCAAACCTATTATAATCATTTTGTTAAAAATTTGAAATTAGTTTCAAATTTTTATTATTTTAAAGGTGTCGAATATCCCTTAAAATTTATATCTCAATTTTCTTAGGAATATTTTGATGATGATAATTAAACCAAAACATATTTTTACTTTTTTTGAAGAGACCATAATACTGATTGGATCCATAAAATGCGTAAATACCTTTTTGAGAATAATTATATATATAATTTTTGTGTGGTCTTCCTTCCAAATTTGAATCTCTATTATTGCATCCTTTTGTGGATAAAATATTGATAACTCTTAACATATAACTCTTAATGTTAATATTGTTCTTATCCTTTATAAAGTCACCAGTTATATCGGTTTTTAACTTTATAATAGTGTACCTAGATTTTATAGATTTATAAGTATCACGATATTTAGATAAAAATATTGTTTTTATGAGATGTATAATGATCGTAGCCTTTTAAAGATATTATTACATGATTTTTTACATAATTAACCATCAAATACAAACCAAGGGTCAAAAAGTCTAGTGTATTTAGAAAATTAGGTACATAATTAGAAATCCTAAAACCAAAACAAAACAGCTTTTATTTAATCTATATAATGTGATCTTAACTTACTTCGAGATCTTAAATCTTCATATGATATCTTGGGGAATACATGAACAAAGTGATGAGCTAAAAAGACCTCTAAGGGGATAAAAAATGAAAAAAACACATGGGTTTGAAGGAATAACATGACGACATAACAAGGCATGGAACATGAATAACATATATAAGTATAAAATATAGAATAAGAAATAATGTAATCAGGTAAACATGGGAATTTGGTATAAACTCACAACCTAACAAAAACATTAGTTAAGGATAAGAGCCAAGACAATATCACATAGTAGACAATTTCCCATAAAGGAATATGGTTTACTCTCTATCCCAACTTGACATCTCATTACACTAAACACTACTCAATGCATTGTAACACTATATGGGTTCACCCATCATAACATGTTCATAAATATGTGTGACACATGAATAATCATTCATAAGTAATAAACATAATGGTTATCCATAGAAGGAAATGGTTATCTTAATCATGTCATAAGGAATAACGAATTGGCATATCATAAAGGTGTCTATGAATGAATGGATTTAAATCATACATGTAAAATCATTAGGGTAAATATTTTTATATCATGATAAGAAATTTTAAATTTTTGTGAAATCATGTAAAAGTGTTTTTAAAAACATTAGATATGAGCCACTTTGGTGTGGTTTTGGGGAAACATTAAAAATTCTATAAAGAAGAAAAGGTGTAAATTTTATATAAAACAATAAATAAAATAGGATATAATATAATTATGAAATTATTGGTTTTAGAAAAATAATGGTGGTTTAAAAAATATTATGGAGTGTACATGAAAAGTTTTAAGAAGTTGGTAAGTTCCCTTTAATCTGAATTTCTTATCAGAATGAATTGAAAATTGATCATTATGAAACATATATATCCCATTAAAAAGTAGAATTAATATAGGTACATTTCTTTAAAACATTAAAAAATTAGATGAGTACATAACAGTAATTAATAATTACAGTGGGGAAAGAGATAGAAGGCGTGACTCAAATGAAAAAAATTGGGGTTTGGAGATAATATGTTATCTTATGTCTGACAGTTTTCTACAATTGTACTTATTATCACAGATAATCGAAATAAATACTTTAATTAATTAATTAATTTATAATCTGTTATATATGTATTTAATTTATTATAATTTTATTATTTTCATTTTTGATCTTTTTAATGGGTTTTGATATTCAATGTTGTCGTTCCAGGGGATTTCATTTCATGATTTAATGATCGGTTCCCTTGAGTTTAATTTTTAGAGTTCAGGTCAAATAAAATAAAAAATATAGAAAAGTAATCATATGATATTAATTCACATACATATATTTAAATGGTTTCGTATATCGTTTATTTATAGTTATAGAATGATTCATTAGATGAAATGTTAGTGATGAACGTTAGGTTATTTTGTTGACTTTTTTATCCTCATGAACTTCTTTTGTTTTATAATTTAATATTATGTATAAATGTTAGTTTCTGAATATAAAAATGTTTTAAAATATATTTTTCAATTTTCTTAACCATAATAATGCTTTTATGACCAATCTCTAAGGAGGAATGGAAAATGAAAATGCATCATCTATGAAGTCAGTGAATTGACACCTTACTACCACACAACGGGGAGAGGGAAGCGGTAACCCTTTAACTGTGCTAGTAAAAAATTGTTGATAAATGGGTACCTTTATCAGCGCTAAGAAAAGCGCTCATAAAGGGGTACCTATATCATTGCTAAAAAAAGCACTGAAAAAAGTTCCCCTTTATTAGCACTTTTTTAGCCTGATAGAGGTATCCCTTTAACAATGCTTTTTTTTCTAAGGCTATTAAAGATGACCCCCTTTATGAGCGCTTTTATAAAAGCACTTATAACCCCCCCCCCCCCCCCCGTATGTGCTTTTATAAAAGAACTGATAAAGGGTAAATTTCAAATGAAGACATTAAAAATCATATATTAATATGTAAATCTATAAATCAATTTTATATTGATATAAATATAATATATATTTTTTAAATATGTTTTAGATAAGGATACATGGAAATCTAAAATTAATGTATAAGATATTTAGTAAAAGAGGATTATAAAATATTTTTAAAAATATCTTTAATTAATAATTTTTTAATTTTTATTGAGTAAAAGTCATTTAATAACAACTTGAATATAAAAAAAAAGAAAAAACTAATAAAAGATCAAAAATAAGTTGAAAATTCTACTCAAATTTAAAACGGCCATAACTTTTGATCCTGGTGTCTGTTTGAGCTCTATAGAATATGAAATCAGAGCTTGAAATGAGCTCTATACTCTAAGAAACATAAGGAAACATTGTTTCACATTCTTTTAGGCCCAAAAGAGCCTAGAAGGCCTCCAAAACTATGTTTTTAGTCAGGATACCCCAAGTTTTTAACATTCAAACAGCTATAAATTGTGATCTGGATGTCCATTAGGCATGTAACACATATCATATCAATGATCATTTAATTTTCCACAGTTTGACCAGTTGTGGAGTTGAAATGAACTTATATATTAGAATTTATGATCGTTTTAACATTCCATGGATTTTTAGACACACACACACACATATTTATTTATTTATTTATTCGTAAATATATATGTGTGTGTGTGTTTGTTGTATATATGTATGTAAATATATATATATATGTATTTATTTATTTATTTATAAATACACATTTTAAAACACATTTTATAAATTTATTTAAAACTAATCTAATACATATATATTAATATGCAAATAAATATACGAATAAAAAATTATAACTAATATATATATATATATATATATTAATATACGAATAAATAAATATATATATTAATATGTGAATAAATATATATATATATATATATATTAATATAACTAAATATATTTATATTAATATGATTACATATTAATATATGAATAAATATAATTATATATATATATATAAATATATATATATATAAATAGATATATCATTATATTGAAAAATAAACCGAATGGATTATTGGTAAAGGTGATGACGTACAAGAGGGGAGGATTGGGGTTTGAGTTCTAGTGTAAGTAGGGTAATGATCAGGCAATTTTATTAGTGGATAGTGTTGTTAATAAGAGGGCATTGTGCGGGAAACTACAGCATGTGGTGAGAGGGAGGGGGATCCACCTATCGCGGATAAAAGGGGGGAAAACACTGATAAAATAAAGTTTCATGTGTTTTTAAAAGATCCCTTGATTATATATTCTTTTAAAAAAATTATTTTTTTTTCTTTTATATGTGCTAAAAAGGCCCAAATAAAAGATCTATTTTATTATCACTAAAAAGCGCTGATAAAAGACCTTTTTATCAACGCTTGTTTTAGTGCTGACAAAGGCTACCTATACCAGTGCGTTTATAGTGATGATGAGGGGACCCCAATCTTTATCTTTTATATGATTAAAAACACTTTTCTAGAACTGTTAAAAAAATGCTAGCACTGATAAAACCCTATTTTGTAGTAGTGCCTCATGGACAATATTTTCATTTTTAGAATAAAATGGGAAGAGAATATATTTGATGATTGATATTCCATTAAAAATATAATATTCCGATATATATAATATAACAGATATATCATGTTAAATTTTATAGGTATGTTTATGGAAGTATGTGAAAATAAAATAAATAAAATGAAAAATAGAAAGGGTTTTACATCTTGAGTGTTGTCTCCATGAGAACCACCTTATGGAACATAGATTTTGAATTTTGGGGTGACAAGAAATACTAAACCATGTGTAAGTGTTTTGGTATAGTAATTGGTCATAAAATAATAATTTTACAAGTTTTATAAGCTAATAGGAGAATAGGTGATGAGGGTGGTATTTATAGTTGGAGGAGAGGGGTGTTTTTGATTATTTTATTTATTATTATATTATTTTGGATGAAGACTATAAATATTAATGATTACTGTAACGCCCCGACCCTTATTACCTAGATTCGGTGCATTTTTTTAATACATTGGCATGATTACAAGGAATCAAGTCTCGAAATACCGATTAGTTTAGCAGTCTTGGAAAATAGATTACATACCTGAATGTTACATTACACTTCATTACATGAAAAACAACATAAATAATCTTTTATGAATGCCATTATTCCATTATCTTAACCCTTCTTATCAATCACAATATACATCTTGGAATCCTGGGAAAAATAAAACATAGAAATGGGTGAGCTCAAATGCTCGGTAAGGGTAAGAAATACAGTATAAACATTCATAAATAAGCATAAACATTTAAGGCAATGTATAACTAAAACAAAAGCCTTTTAAACATGAACTTCAACATAGTATGGAAAAAAATAAAATGAAATAATTTCATTTACTTATTCACATGGATATTCTAATAATCGAATAATCACATGCAATGTTAATAACCACTTTCATAATGATGGAATGCATAATGCCAGACTATCATAACCACATAGCCACGGCCTCATGCCAAGACAACAAATAAGATTTTTTCCAAGGCCTTGTGCCAAGACACTAGTTTTTCTCATGAGATGTAACGCCCTGACCCCAGCTACCCAGAGTCGGTGCGTTACTTCGTAACATTGGCATGATCACAAAAGATCAAGTCTTGAAAGACCGATTAGTTTAGTAGCCTTGGAAACACTAGATACATTCGTAAACATTACATTATATCATAAAGTGAAAAACTACAATAACAAAGTCTCCATAGTCCACACTCATATCCTCTTCTGACTATCCCTGCAGGTCATTCATAAAATACTTCTTCACATCCTGGAAAATATTAAAACATTGAAAGGGGTGAGCTCAGATGCTCAGTAAGGATAACAATAATGCGGAAGCTTTCATAAATAAACATTAACATTTAAGGCAATGTATAACTAAAACAAAAGCCTTTTAAACATGAAGTTAAACATTATATGGCAAAAGTAAAATGAGATAATGCCATTTAATTATTCACATGGATATTCTACTGGTCGAATAATCACATGCAATATCAATACCCATTTTCATAATGATGGAATGCATAATGCCAGACTATCATAACCACGTAGCCAAGGCCTCATGCCAAGTCCACAAATTAGATTTTGTCAAGGCCTCGTGCCAAGACACTAGTTTGTCTCATGAGACCTGCCGATGCATCTAAGAGCTATAGCGGGCTCCACCCGTCACTTATTAAGTCCAATGCATTCCTCATATGAATAGGTTTAAACATATCATAAACCATAACATAATCATATCACATAAAACATGCATAAAGGAAACATAACATTTCCACATTTCAATCACAAGATATCAATACAACACTTTGATATGATAAAAACGCTTTCAAAACCATTTTCAATACCAAAATAAAAGAAAGTTAAAACTTTGTATTTATTTTTCATTAAAAAAAATGATGGCTTGTAGAGGAAGCCGAAACTCAAATAATGGTCACGACGGCGGAGAAGTCATTGTCGCCGCATAAGTACGGAAAGAAAAACATTCCCTTCTTGTCATTTAGTAAAATGCTTCGTATAAAAAATATTCCTTTTGAATAAACATAAAAGTCAAAGGGGTTTATACACCGTATAAAAGAAAGTTGTGTATAAAGCCAAATATGCCTCAATGAAAGGAGATTGAGACGAAGTCCTTAAAAAGATAATTTTTAAAATAAAATAGATCTATTATGTGTATTCAATATAGGTACACATAAATAAAGTAAAAATACAAAATAATACATAATAATATCATGACATAATTTGAAAGTAGGAGATTAACCCAAAGAATGGAAGTTAGGTTAAGAAGTTCCCTTACCTCGTGTCTGACTTGACTCAACCGTTATTTATCCTCCTGAATAATAAAATAGAGTTAATATATACCTTATTAAGAACCATTTTTAATTTCATTATACTTTTTAAATCACTTATTACAATGTTATGAACATTATGTAATTATTTAAGTTAATAACGGTCGTTTTGTCGATCTTTGGTACTTGAGTCAACAATAAACTTCTTATAATTACAAGTTGATTATGTGGTAGAATATCCATTATCTCCAGAATTATATTCATGATTTAGATGTAATATATATCTGATATATCCAGTATATACATTCATTTATAATATTACGTAACATTTAGAGGTAATAAATGATATGCACCGTTCATGGAGACGGTAAGCCGTACGTACGCATGAACGCTACTTTCATTTCAATTTCATATTTAATGGAATGAGATCATATTGATATAAATGTATAATATAATTCCATTATAAAATAGTGTATAATACCATTTACTCCATCCTTTATACATCCCACATATGGCATTCACGATTCAAATCACTTTGAGGGGGCGGTAGTCTGCACTTCCTAAAATGAAATTATCGCATTTTACCCATAATGAAAATCATAAAGTATGCCATAAATGAGAAATACAGAAGCATAAGTAAAACATAGACATATTATATATCATATATAAAAATAGTTACATCTTAATGGCTACCTTTGAAGGTGTTATATGAGTGTTGAACAATCATCGTTTCGTGAGGCAGAAATTCGCCATCCACAGAAACCGTATGTTATTTAACCATTAGATGTAGGTGTGTGTAATTTTAGCTCTAATACTTCTTATAACAACATCCTAGTATATTTAGGATACTGGTGTTGTTACAAAAGAAATTAATAAAAAGAGTTTAGGGGGTTGGAGAAGAAAAATAAAACAAAACAACATTAGAGAAGACATTACCTCAAAACCGGGTAACTCTTTTTGATTTGATCCAAAGGCTTCTTGGGAAGAGTTATGCCCAATGTGAGGCTTCTAGGAGTAAGATGGGGAAGTTCTGAGAGTATTTGGGCAGAGTTTGGCTGATCCAAATTGCTTGATGGTGTGAATAAGGTGGGAGAGGTGGGGGCCTTTTATAAGTGGAGAGGAGGGGCACTTTTGGAAAGTAATGAAATGTTATTCTATTATACAATGATTTTCGGATTATAAAAGTCCCAAACTTGTATAATTCAATGATAAGGTGATAAGGGTTCTAAATCGCCTTATCCAATAGGCTTTGGACAAGTGTAATCCTTGGACTTTACATTATCTTCTCATTTTATTTAAATCGTTAAATAATGAGGTCATCGCTGCATCATCATGATGTCATAAATAATTTAATTTATTTAATGTCTAAAAATTATAAAAAAAATACTATGATGTATTAAATCTTTTTATCTTTCTAATGAATATTTATAATCAAAATTTTGACTTGTGTAACCCCACTTAAAAACTGTTTTAGTAAAACAACTCATGTTTGTGTCAATTTAATTTTAACATTAAATAAATATATATTAATGTCATTTTCCAACCCAAGTGGCTCCATGGGGTCCCCAAGTTGTCCCATGGGTTTTCTTGGTCGGCCATGACTCATCCAATAGGAGTAGGACAAGTTTCAAGCTCATATCATATTATTAAAACATTGTTTTTACCTTAAACTACACTAATTACCTCTAATCGCGATTAAGAACTTAAAAGTATTCACCAAAAATTATTTTAATCTCATTGAACCACATTTTACTTCTTAATGAAAACCATGTATGTCGGATTTTTGAAAATCAAATCACAGAGGTGGTAATATTTCATTTAAACGAAAAATCAGTTATTTAACTACCACTTAGTGGTTTCACTATTCATCAAAAATTGAAGTTTTTCAGAACAATGCCAAAATTTCACCCTAAGCTATAATTGATATTCCAAATTCAAAATTGATGTCTATTTTAAAAAATTCCAAAAATATAAGTTGCATTAATTAATTTTATAATTAATTCCCACTGTCACAACAAATAACGTGTTTTTAAGAAACAATTTATATCAAAAGATTGGCAATTGTTTAGGTCCAATTTCAATGTTAAATTAATTCTAATGACCACCATTGGATAAAATGGTAAAAATATATTATAATTATACTTTAAAACCACTAAATATTATAATTTATCACTATAAATTATTTTGATTAAAAAAGTTATTTTTAAGTATTTTTCACTATTCATAAAAAAGTAGAAGTTCTCAGAAAAATACCAAAAATTCAACATAAGCTAATTTCGATATTCCGAATCCAAAAATGAAGTCCATTTTGAAATATAAAATTACTATAATTTTAAAAAGTGGTTATTACTATTCATAACGGCTACTATGATTAGTCACGGTGTTTTAGAACTCGAAGTTGCGTACAATGCAAGCTATTGCATTATTGAAAGAGAGGCGTATCGTGAAAGCTCGGGGTGTTACATTCTCCCCTCCTTCAATAAATTGCGTCCTCGCAATTTAAAATTTTTCTTTGAAAATAAATGGTTGAAAATAGAAAATACTTTTGTGGAAAACCCACATCGGAAATAAGGTTAATAAAATTTAGCCTTAATAAGAGGGAAATGGAAATAAGAAAGTCACCACCAAATTATGATCTCGATAAGGAGAACATTGGTGGAAATTAGAGACATATAATTGGAGGAAAAACGTAAATATTTGTAGGGAGTTATTGAGGTGATCAATCACAATCAACTGTCAAATTTAGGGCCTCAAAGCCTTCAATCTATGTTGATTTAAAATATCATCATTTCAACAAGACATAAGGTATTAGGATAACACATTTTTCGTTTTAATGTCCATTTAATAAAGTTTAAGAATTAATTCATTCATTGAATAAGAGATAGGTATATATATATTTATGCTTGACAATTAGAGTTTCAACCTTCAACTCATCTTTCACTCAAAAGATAATAGAACTCAAAAATATTATACTTATCCTAATTGTATAAGGTTCCAAATGTTAACACATACCATTTAGATTAGTAAAATAATTTTGTAATAACCAGGGACTTCCTGTAGGCTAGTGGTAGGAAATAAAGGCCTGTCACACTATGATTGTGGGTTCGATTCCTGCAGCTTTGTCCGACGCGACGGGTTATGCCCCACCCTGCAGGTTGTCCTTTTCCTAAAACTATAGTATTATAATATTCAAAAATAATCTTCATAAATTTTTTAACCTTAAACAATACTATCCAAAGATCAACTTAATCCACTCCAACCTTTATAGTTATCCAAAATACCTCTGTCCAGACTTTCTCTAAAAGGTCTCTTAATTCCAAAATCAATTTATCAGATTCCCCAAACAAAGTAAAGTTTCTCTTATTGTCACATACTAAAAATATAATTACCTACATCATATTAAAACTTTAATGAAATCAACAAGTACTACAGGTGAATCCTTATATATATATATCACATTATTCTAATAACCATATTATAATTCATGAGTCCAAAAGCACCAATACATTATTATTCCGCTTCAACAGTAGTCACATCATAAGATTGGCCTTGATCCCTTGGCCTTTTTTGAGGTAAGTTTCCTTGATACTTAGGACATTCATTTGCATAATGCCCCATTTCCCTACAATTGTAGCATTCAACTTTGACAGCCTCTTTCTTTCCCTTGCAATCACGAGCCTGGTGACCCTTTTCTCCACATTTATAACAAACTCCCATTACTTTTAGGCACGTACCAGGGTGATTATTCCCACAATTATCACATAATGGAAAATCCTTCTTTCCCTTTTTCCCTTTATCTGTCTCTTGTTCCCCCGTTCTCTTCTTCTCTTGCTTTACTTTGTTGTCATATGAATTAGAGAATTCCTTTTCTGTCTTGATAGCACACGAGACAATATCTTCGTATGATGAGAAGGATTGTGATACTAAAGCTCGACGGAGAAATGGTTTTAACCCATCAAAGAAACGATCAATCTTACTCCTTGGGTTACGTATATAATCGGCAGCATGCCTCGCTAACCTTGTAAAGTTAGTATCTTACTTTGCGACATTCTCATCCTCCTTCTGCCTCAAACTCAGAAATTGCCTTTCCATATCTGCTCGATGGTCACGAGGAAAGTATTTTTCTAAGAAAAGCTCTTTGAACTCCCTCCATTCCATATTCGATACGTCATCATCTTCCTTAGTGTTTTGAATCAGCGACCACCACTGATCGGCATCTCCAGTGAGGCGGTAAACTGCCATGACAACCTTCTCCCTTTCGCTACTCCACAAGGCATGGAATATTTTCTCTAAGGAGTTTATCCATTGCTCAGCTACTAATGGATTTGTACCCCCATTAAATGTTGGTGGTTGTTGCCTCATGAAGCGGTCTAACATTGATCCTCCACGTTTCGGATCAGGGTTCTCCATACGAGTAAGGTTATTATTCATAACCTGAGTGAGTTGTCCCAGTATGGTAATAAGTTGATCAGCACCAGTTGTATCTCCAGATCCACAATAATTATCTTGAGCAGGAGGGCAATCCCTACACGGAGTTCGTGCATTGATACGGTTTCCATTCCTTCCACTAGGCTCCATTTCTATACAATGTCATAAACTAGATTAGTTTATGAATCAAAATACATAATTCCATACTTATAAAATACTTAACATAAATTGACCTATTTATGGATATAATCCATAATCATAAAAATGTTTTCATTGAAGAAGTATATACTCATAACCGTTCATAGTGGTTTGTAATGAAAATGAGAATTATCCTAAGCATATCCCCCGGGAGTGTCGTAACCAAGAGTGCAGCAAGGCCCGTTGTCGTGCACCAGTTCCCGTTCGAGTCTAGCTCAAAGCGGTGTTTTCGGGTTTTACCCCTAGGTACATCTGTGCCAGAGCCGCCTCTACCTGCTCGTATCCAGACAGGGATGTATTGCTCGGAAAACTCATAACATCTCTATAATACCAAAATTCTAAGAAGTTCTTCTATACTAATCCTCAAAGTTCATCTTAGGTCTACGTGCTCTAATCCGAGTTTGTCTAAATCTAGCTTCCAAGGTTAGTACTAAACTGCCTCTGATACCAACTGTAACGCCCCGACCCCAGCTACCCAGAGCCGGTGCGTTACTTCGTAACATTGGCATGATCACAAAAGATCAAGTCTCGAAAGACCGATTAGTTTAGCAGCCTTGGAAACACTAGATACATTCGTAAACGTTACATTACATCATAAAGTGAAAAACTACAATAACAAAGTCTCCATAGTCCACACTCATATCCTCTTCTGACTATCCCTGTAGGTCATTCATAAAATACTTCTTCACATCCTGGAAAATATTAAAACATTGAAAGAGGTGAGCTCAGATTCTCAGTAAGGATAACAATAATGCGGAAGCTTTCATAAATAAACATTAACATTTAAGGCAATGTATAACTAAAACAAAATCCTTTTAAACATGAACTTCAACATAATATGGCAAAAGTAAAATGAGATAATTCCATTTACTTATTCACATGGATATTCTACTGGTCGAATAATCACATGTAATATCAATAACCATTTTCATAATGATGGAATGCACAATGCCAGACTATCATAACCACGTAGCCAAGGCCTCGTGCCAAGTCCACAAATTAGATTTTGTCAAAGACTCATGCCAAGACACTAGTTTGTCTCATGAGACCTGCCGATGCATCGAGGAGCTATAGCGGGCTCCACCCGTCACTTATTAAGTCCAATTCATTCCTCATATGAATAGGTTAAATCATATCATAAACCATAACATAATCATATCACATAAAACATGCATAAAGGAAACATAAAATTTCCACATTTCAATCACAATATATCAATACAACACTTTGATATGATAAAAACACTTTCAAAACCATTTTCAATACCAAAATAAAAGAATGATAAAACTTTGTATTTATTTTTCATTAAAAAAAATGATGGCTTGTAGAGGAAGCCGGAACTCAAATAATGGTAACGGCGGCGGAGAAGTCGTTGTCGCCGCATAAGTAAAGAAAGAAAATCATTCCCTTTTTTTCGTTTAGTAAAACTCTTCGTATAAAAAATATTCCTTTTGAATAAACATAAAAGTCAAAGGGGTTTATACACCGTATAAAAGAAAGTTGTGTATAAATCCAAATATGCCTCAACGAAAGGAGATTGAGACGAAGCCCTTAAAAAGATCATTTTTAAAATAAAATAGATCTACTATGTGTATTCACTATTGGTACACATAAATAAAGTAATAATACAAAATAATACATAATAATATCATGACATAATTTGAAAGTAGGAGATTAACCCAAAGAATGGAAGTTAGGTTAAGAAGTTCCCTTACCTCGTGTCTGACTTGACTCAACCGTTCTTTAACCTCCTGAATAATAAACTAGAGTTAATATATACCTTATTAAGAACCATTTTTAATTTCATTATCCTTTTTAAATCACTTATTACAATGTTATGAACATTATGTAATTATTTAAGTTAATAACGGTCGGTTTGTCGATCTTTGGTACTTGAGTCAATAATAAACATCTTATAATTACAAGTTGTTTATGTGTTAGAATATCCATTATCTCCATAATTATATTCATGATTTAGATGTCATATATATCTTAGATATCCAGTATATACATTCATTTATAATATTACATAACATTTAGAGGTAAGAAATGAAATGCACCGTTCATGGAGACGGTAAGCCGTACGTATGCATGAACGCTACTTTCATTTCAATTTCATATTTAATGGAACGAAATCATAATGATATAAATGTATAATATAATTACAGTATAACATAGTGTATAATACCATTTACTCCATCCTTTATACATCCCACATATGGCATTAACGATTCAAATCACTTTGAGGGGGCGGTAGTCCGCACTTCCAAAAATGAAATTATCGCATTTTACCCATAATGGAAATCATAAAGTATTCCCTAAATGAGAAATACAGAAGCATAAGTAAAACATAAACATATTATATATCATATATAAAAATAGTGACATCTTAATGGCCACCTTTGAAGGTGTTATATGAGTGTTGAACAATCATCGTTTCGTGAGGCAGAAATTCGCCATCCACAGAAACTGTATTTTCTTTAACCATTAGATGTAGGTGTGTGTATGTGTAGCTCGAATACTTCTTATAAAAACATCATAGTATATTTAGTATACTGGTGTTGTTACAAAATAAATGAATAAAAAGAGTTTAGGGGGTTGGAGAAGAAAAATAAAACAAAACAACATTAGAGAAGACATTACCTCAAAATCGGGTAACTCTTTTTGATTTGAGCCAAAGGCTTCCTTAAGAAGAGTTCTGCCCACAGTGAGGCTTCTAGGAGTAAGAGGGGGAAGTTGGGAGAGTATTTGGGCAGAGTTTGGCCGATCCAAATGGCTTGAATGTGTGAATAAGGTGGGAGAGGTGGGGGCCTTTTATAAGTGGAGAGGAGGGGCACTTTTGGAAAGTAATGAAATATTATTCTTTTATACAATGCTTTTCGGATTCTAAAGGTCCCACACTTGTATAATTTGAGGCTAAGGTGATAAGGGTTCGAAATCGCCTCATCCAATAGGCTTTGGACAAGTTTATGCCTTGGATTTTACATTATCTTCTCATTTTATTTAAATCGTTAAATAATGAGGTCATCGCTGCATCATCATGATGTCATAAATAATTTAATTTATTTAATGTCTAAATATTATAAAAAATAAAAATATGATGTAGGAAATCTTTTTAGCTTTCTAATTAATATTTATAATCAAAATTTGGACTTGTGTAACCTCACTTAAAAACTGTTTTAGTAAAACAACTCATGTTTGTGTCAATTTAATTTTAACATTAAATAAATATATATTAATGTCATTTTCTAACCAAAGTGGCTCCATGGGGTCCCCAAGTTTACCCATGGGTTGTCTTGGTCGGCCATGACTCATCCAATAGGAGTAGTACAAGTTTCAAGCTCATATCATATTATTAAAACATTGTTTTTACCATAAACTACACTAATTACCTCTAATTGCGATTAAGAACTTAAAAGTTACTATTCACCAAAAATTATTTTAATCTCATTGAACCACATTTTACTTCTTAATGACAACCATGTATGTCGGATTTTTGAAAATCAAATCACAGAGGTGGTAATATTTCATTTAAACGAAAAATCAGTTATTTAACTACCACTTAGTGGTTTCACTATTCATAAAAAATTGATGTTTTTCATAACAATGACAAAATTTCACCCTAAGCTATAATTGATATTCCAAATTCAAAAATGATGTCTATTTTACAAAATTCCAAACATATAAGTTGCATTAATTAATTTTATAATTAATTCCCGCTGTCACAACAAATAGCATGTTTTTAAGAAACAATTTATATCAAAAGATTGGCAATTGTTTATGTCCAATTTCAATGTTAAATTAATTCTAATGACCACCATTGGATAAAATGGTAAAAATATATTCTAATTATACTTTAAAACCACTAAATATTATAATTTATCACTATAAATTATTTTGATTAAAAAAGTTGTTTTTAAGTATTTTTCACTATTCATAAAAAAGTAGAAGTTCTCAGAAAAATACCAAAAATTCAACATAGGCTAATTTCGATATTCCGAATCCAAAAATGAAGTCCATTTTGAAATATAAAATTTCTATAATTTTAAAAAGTGGTTATTACTATTCATAACGGCTACTATGATTAGTCGCGGTGTTTTAGAACTCGAAGTTGCGTACAATGCAAGCTATTGCATTATTGAAAGAGAGGCATATCGTGAAAGCTCAGGGTGTTACATGAGACCTACCGATGCATCGAGGAGCTATATCGGGCTCCACCCGTCACTTACTAAGTCCAATGCATTCCCATATGAAAAGTCTTAAACATAACATAAACATTCGTATTAAAACTAGCATACGAAATGTCAATACTTTCTCCATAAACCGTGAATTGTATAAAAATAACACATCCATAGTCGAACATATCACAAAACCTTCAATACATTATGGAAGTTTTGTATCATAATAAATCAACTTCATATAATCATAAAATCCATCAAAGGATGTTGACATAGATGAAATCAAAACTATTTGAGAGAAATATCTCCTTTTTTGAAATCATTTAAAAGTCACACATTTATAAAGGAAGTAATTAAAAAGAGATTTTTGAATCAAAGTGTCCCATACCACTTTGAAACTTTTGAAAGAAATTAAAATTTTAAAAACATTCATGTCCATATAAATAAATCGTTAAAAATCATTTTGAAGAAATGGACATTAATTAAAAATATTTAGAAAGATAAATCTTTAAAACATTTAAAATTCTGATTTTGATAAAGAATACCTTTCCGAAATTCTTAGAATATTCATTTTGAAATCATTTAAAAGTCACATAATTATAAAATAAAACATTTACTTTGAAAATATCTTTGTAAGCTTGTAAGGTAAGCTTGACAATTTTATAACGACGGTAAATAGCCGCACCCACCATAAAAAACATTCTTACCTTAATTTTGTCGAAAAGGTTAAAAAGCACCTTGTTTGGAAAGCGACGGAAAGATTCCTTTATAAACATCTTATAAAAAGTCAAACAAGGGTATAAATGACTTTAACCCATATTCTAGTAAATAGTAAAAATGTTTTGAAATTCATTTTTAGGAAACGTGGATGTGGATGATAAATAGAACCCAGTAGATAATTACGTATAAACAACCTCGGATAATGAAGATATTGTGAAATAAACCCTTACCTTGTACTTTTCCTTGGTTGGGGTAGGTTAACCTCCTCTATAATGGTGAAATAAGTTTTATTAAATTATAAAAGAATCATATATATTAATATGATATCATATATGATCTTTTAACATTGATTTGTTAATAATATCTTATAATTATCGTCGTTTCGGGTGTTAACTTACTCGTTTTATTTTATATGTTTTGTTACATAAGCCATGTTTGTTATGGATAGGTTGTATCATATTCATATCCAGAATTATATCAAGTCCTTAAACATCATTTTTAAATCATCAAATAATAATTATACTTGAATGGATACGATGGAGAATGAATCTCATCGCGTTCGTGGAGACGGTAGTCCGTACGTACGCACGAGCGATAATATCATTCTTTTGATATTAAAATAATATATAAATGGATGGTATATCATTTATACATAATCATTAACATGTTATATTTATTATTTACATGAGTTTCACATCATTATTATACCCATCCAAATAATAATATATTGAATAACAATTACACCACGACGTGGAGACGGTAAGTCGTACGTACGCACGTATGGTAACATGCTATTAAAAGGGTGGATAGAATACTGAATATGGTTTTACCACAATTATAATAAATCACAGTATATATAAGATACTAGAGTTATTATTTTATAATGGTAATAACAAAGAAAGGAGAAGTGGAAGAAGAAAGGAACAAGAAAAGGGGTGGTGAAAACATTACCTCTTCTTCGGGTTCTTCCTTTTGATTTGATTAAAATGGCTCCTTAGGTTGACTTTCTGATCAAACTAAAGCCTCTAGGTTGTAGTGAGCGAAGTTGGGAGAGTATTTGGGCAGCGTTTGGCCGAACCAAAAGGCTTTGAAGGTGTGAAGAAATGAGAAGGAGGAGTGCCCTTTTATAAGAGGGGTGAGGGGCACCTTTGGAAAAGCTAGAAATATTAACTTATAAAAAATTCAAATTCTGTTTATTATGGCTCCAAAGTTGATTATTAAAAGGTTAAGGTGGGGATGGGTCGAAAACCACTCAACCAATATATTTTAGACAGTTTTGGATACTTATATTAACCTTATCTTTAAGTATTAACTCTAAGTTAATTAGTTTCACTTTTACAACGTCTCTTTGTATTTTTAGATTATATGGTTAATAAACATACTATATAAATCACATAGACCCCCCAAGTGGTCCATTAATGATACAAATATCATTATATAAGTCTCTTGGCCGAACCATAGATTTTTAAGAATTTAATATCAATTAATAATATAATATTTGTTTTACAAACTCTTTTATGTCAATTTTGACACTATTCAATAGTTTGTTTTTGTGAAACTCATAACAGAATGATTACTTCGAAATAATTTAATTAAATAAATCCTAACATGTCATATTAACTTAGAAAATTATTTTAATTCATAAAAAGTCTCAAATAATATTTATTTGGGTATTTATAATATCAATTATTTTAAATTGTCACTATTATGGGAATTACTGCATCATCATTGTGTCATAAATAAATTAAATTATTTAATCTCTAAAAATTATAAATAAAATATCATTATGTAGGAAATCAATTTATCTTTCTAATGAATATTTATAGTAGAAAATCCCACATATATAACCCTATGTAAAAATTGTTTTGCTAAAAGATATATGCTTGTGTCATTTTTGTATTCATTTTAACTTAATTAAAATAAAGTGTCCCTATCACCTACAAGTGGCTTCATGGGGTCCCACAATCGACCCAAAGATGCCTATGGTAGAACATGTATCAACCAATAAGTCTAGGACATGTTTTAGGGTAATTTAGTATTATTATAATATTATTTTTTAACCCTTATTTACCGGATTTACCCTTAACCATGGTAAATAAAATATTTACCGCAGTAATTATTCAAAATGTCTAAAAATAAAAGTTACCTATTTACACAATTTAAATATCCTGATTCCAAATATGGAATCCATTTTTCAAAATTCAAAACACATAAGTGGAAGAAATTAATTCAAAATGAATTCCTGTTGTTAAAACAAAAAGCGTGTTTTTAAGAGATAATAACTATCAAAAGATTGGCACTTGTTTATGTCCGGTTTAATTGTAAAATTATGTCCAATGATGAACATTATATTAAATGGTAAAAATATATTCTAAATATACATTAAAACCACTCAAATTCATAATTTATCACTATTAATTATTTTTATTAAAAAAGTTGTTTTTAATCAAAATTTAGTAATTTTCACTATTCATTAAAATATTAAAGTTATCCAAAAAGTACCAAAATTTCACCTTAGGGTAAATTCGACACTCAAAATCCAAAAATGAAGTCCATTTTGAAATATAAAATATATATAATTTCAAAAAGTAGGTATTACTATTCATAACGGCTAGTTTGATTGGTTGTGGTGTGTGTTAAAACTCGAAGTTGTGTACAACACACACTACTATATTATTCAAAGGAAAGCGTACCGTGGAAGCTTGGGATGTTTTATTTTAAATTTTTGCTATCCCCATTTAGTCAAAAAGTATAAAATATTGTATTTAAAAAGGGTTCACTATTAAAAGTTGATAAAAGTGCAATACTGAAAATGAATTTCTTCTTGCATTATCTCTAAGAAACTCATAACATGGATTCTAAAATTATAAGGATTATATAAAGTTTAAAATTTAGTTAATACTATTCATAAATTCTTTTGAACGGCTTGTTTGGTAAGTCATAGTGCACTTGAACTCGGTGTTGCGTGTAGTGCAAGTTATTGAATTATTTTGAAGAAATAACACACTATGCAATCTTGGGGTGTTACATTTTCCCCTCCTTCAATAAATTGCGTCCTCGCAATTTGAAATTGTTCTTCGAAAATAAAAGGTTGAAAATAGAAAATATCTTTGTGGGAAAACCCACATCGGAAATTGGGTTACAAAAATTTAGTCTTAATATGAGGAAAAGTGAAATGAAAGGGTCACCACCAAATTATGATCTCTATTAAAAGAACATTGGTGGAAATTAGAGACATATAATTGGAGGAAAAACATAAATATTTATAGGTAGTGATTGAGGTAATCAATCACAAACAAGTGTAAAATTGAGGTACTTAAATTCATCAATATATGATGATTTTAAATAATATCGTTTCAAGAAAACATAGGGTATTAGGATAACACATTTTTTGTTTTAGGATTACTTAAATAAAGTATAAGAATTAATTTCATCATAGAATAAGAGAAGAAGAAAAATATATTCTTGATAAGTATAGTTCCATCCTTTAACTAATTTCTACCACAGAATCATCTTTCACTCTAAAAGATAATAGAACTTAAAAATAATATTCTATTTATCCTATTCATATAGGGTTAAAAATGAATTTATAATTCAACTAGAAGAACCATTAAAAAATGACATTATTCAATCCAGGACATCATGTGGGTCAGTGGTAGGTGATACACCCTTGTCGCCCTTCAGTTGTGGGTTCAAGTCTCGCGGCCTTGCCAGACGCGACGGGTTTCCGCCCGACCTCCAGGTTGTCCTTTTATGGCAATCCAAAATAATCCAAACTAGAACTATCCAAAATACTTCAGTCCAAAATCTATAAGGAAGGTAAACACAATGAAGATCTTTTTTTTACCGCGTAATAACATGTGATCACCTTCATCATGTATTCTTTTAAAACACTTCAACATCCTGAATTGTCATAAAAAATTATTGATTACATTCATGATCCCTTATTCCTTATAGAATAATAGATATACTCCTTCAATCCAAAAATGTTGTAAACCCCAACAATGATGGAATATACAAATCATTAATCAGTTTCATGGTAGTCAAGAATATCTAATATAATTTATCCAAAACAATCATGTATTATTCTAAAATCACTACCACTGTATCAGAACCATATTATGGTTTATCTTTCTCTCAACCATATATTTTCTGAAAATTTAACCTACTACTGAGTCACTCTTCTTTGTTCCACACAATCTCAAGTCCTTAATGAAATAGTACTGTAGTACAATCCTTATATACTCCATAATTATTATAACAAGTACATTGTTGATACAACACTCAAATGACATAATCAACTTAAGAACTCTAATCATTTCTCTTTATTTGTGGTAGTATCATAACTTGATTATTATCCAATAGCATCATTTGCGGAATTGTCTGATGACTGGGACATAGGTTCACATAGTGTCCAAACTCCTTGAAAATGATGCATTGTACATTTGAAACCATTTTCTTACCCTTGCAGTCACGTACTTTGTGCCCTCTTCCTCCACACTTATAACAAACTCCCATTCCTTTCAGGCAAGTTCCAGGGTGTTTCTTCCCACAGTTAACACATATGGGAAAATTATTCTTTTCCCTCTTCCCTTTATCCATATTTCTCTCTTCCATCCCTTTCTTCTCTTGCTTCCCTTCAAATCAATAGGACTCAGTAAATTCTTTACTTATCTTATCAACACAAGATATTATTTCTTCATATGATGATAATACATGGGAGACTATTTCTCTTATAAATTCTGGCTTAAGACCATGAAAGATATGATCCTTCTTTCTCTTTGGATCATGTGCAATGCTGGAGTTCCCATTCCATCTACTAGGCACCATTTCTAAACAATGGCATACACTAGATTAGTTTATAAATAACAATACCTAATCCCAAACTTGTAAAACACATAACATAAATTAAATAGTTTATGGATATAATCCATAATCATAAAAATATTTTCTTTGAGGATGTATATACTCATAAACCCTTCATAATGATTTGTAAAGAAAATGAGAGTTATCCTAAGCATATCCCTCGGGAGTGTCGTAACCAAGAGTGCAGCAAGGCCCGTTGTCGTGCACCAGTTCCCGTTCGAGTCTAGCTCAAAGTGGTGTTTTCGGGTTTTACCCCTAGGTACATCTGTGCCAGATCCACCTCTACCTGCTCGTATCCAGACAGGGATGTATTGCTCGGAAAACTCACAAAATCTCTACAATACCAAAATTCTAGGAAGTTCTTCCATACTAATCCTTAAAGTCTATCTTAGGGCTATGTTCTCTAAACAGAGTTTATCTAAATCTAGTTTCCAAGGTTATTGTTAAACTTCCTCTGATAGCAACTATAATGCCCCGACCCTAGTTACCTAGAGTCAGTGCATTATTTTAATACATTGGCATGATTACAAGGAATCAAGTCTCAAAAGACCGATTAGTTTAGCAGTTTTGGAAAATAGATTACATACATGAATGATACATTACACTTCATAACATACAAAACAACATAAATAATCCTTTATGAATTCCATTATTCCCTTGTATTAACCCTTCTTATCAATCAAAATATACTTCTTGGAATCCTGGGAAAAATAAAACCTAGAAAGGGGTGAGCTCAAATGCTCCATAAGGGTAAGAAATACAGAGGAAACATTCATAAATAAGCATAAACATTTAAGGCAATGTATAACTAAAACAAAAGCCTTTTAAACTTGAACTTCAACATAGTATAGAAAAAAATGAAATAATGCCATTTAATTATTCACATGGATATTCTACTAATCGAATAATCACATTCAATTTCAATAACCACTTTCATAATGATGGAATGCATAATGCCAGACTATCATAACCACATAGCCAAGGCCTCGTGCAAAGACTACAAATAAGATTTTTTCTAAGGCCTTCTGCCAAGACACTAGTTTGTCTAATGAGACCTACCGATGCATCTAGGAGCTATATAGGGATACACCCGTCACTTACTAAGTCCAATTCATTACCATATGAAAAGGTTTAAACATAACATAAACATTCGTATTAAAACTAGCATACGAAATGTCAATACATTCTCCATAAACCATGAATGGTATAAAAATAACACATCCACAGTCAAACATATCACAAAACCTTCAATACATTATGGAAGTTTTATATCATAATAAATCAACTTCATATAATCATAAAATCCATCAAAGGATGTTGACATAGATTAAATCAAAACTATTTGAGAGAAATATCTCCTTTTTTTGAAATCATTTAAAAGTCATACATTTATAAAGGAAGTAATTAAAAAGAGATTTTTGAATCAAAGTGTCCCATACCACTTTGAAACTTTTGAAAGGAATTAACACTTTAAATACATTCATTTCGATATAAATAAATCCTTAAAAACCATTTTGAAGAAATGGACATTAATTAAAAATATTTAGAAAGATAAATCTTTAAAACATTTAAAATTCTGAGTTTGATAAAGAGTACCTTTCCGAAATTCTTAGAATATTCATTTTGAAATCATTTAAAAGTCACATAATTATAAAATAAAACATTTACTTTGAAAATATCCTTGTAATATTGTAAGGTAATCTTGACAATTTTATAACGGTGGTAAATAGCCACACCCGCCATAAAAAAACATTCTTACCTTAATTTTGTCGAAAAGGTTAAAAAGCACCTTGTTTGGAAAGCGACGGAAAGATTCCTTTATAAACCTCTTATAAAAATTCAAACAAGGGTATAAATGACTTTAACCCATATTCCAGTAAATAGTAAAAATGTTTTGAAATTCATTTTTAGGAAACGTGGATGTGGATGATATATAGATCCCAGTAGATAATTACATATAAACAACCTCGGATAATCAAGAGATTGTGAAATAAACCCTTACCTTGTACTTTTCCTTGGTTGGGGTAGGTTAACCTCCTATATAATGGTGAAATAATTGTTATTAAATTATACAAGAATCATATATATTGATATGATATCATATATGATCTTTTAACATTGATTTGTTAATAATATCTTAGAATTATCATCGTTTCGGGTGTTAACTTACTCATTTTCTTTTATATGTTTTGTTACATAAGCCGTGTTTGTTATAGATAGGTTGAATCTTATTCATATCCAGAATGATATCATTTCCTTAAACATCATTTTTAAGTCATCAAATGATAATTATACTTGAATGGATACAATGGAGAATGAATCTCATCGCGTTCGTGGAGACGGTAGTCCGTACGTACGCATGAGCGATAATATCATTCTTTTGATATTAAAATAATATATAAATGGATGGTATATCGTATATAAAGAATAATTAACATGTTATATTTATTATTTACATGATTTACACATCATTATTATACCCATCCAAATAATAATATATTGAATAACAATTACACCACGACGTGGAGATAGTAAGCCGTACGTACGCACGTATGGTGACATGTTATTCAAAGGGTGGATAGAATACTGAATATGGTTTTACCATATTTATAATAAATCATAGTATATATAAGATACTGGATTTATTATTTTATAATGGTAATAACAAAGAAAGAAGAAGTGGAAGAAGAAAGGAACTTGAAAAGGGGTGGTGAAAACATTACCTCTTCTTCGGGTTCTTCCTTTTGATTTGATCCAAAGGGATCCTTAGGTTGAAATTATGATCAAACTAAGGCCCTTAGGTTGTAGTGAGGGAAGTTGGGAGAGTATTTGGGCAGATTTTGGCCGAACCAAAAGGCTTTGAAGGTGTGAAGAAATGAGAAGGAGGAGTGCCCTTTTATAAGAGGGGTGAGGGGCACCTTTGGAAATGCTAGACATATTAATTTATAATAAATTCATATCCGGTTTCTAATGGCTCAAAAGTTGATTATTAAAAGGTAAAGGTGTGTATGGGTCTAAAAACACTCAAACAATATAATGTAGACAGGTTTGGGTACTTGTAATAACCTTATCTTTAAGTATTAACTCTAAGTTAATTAGTTTCACTTTTACAATGTCTCTTTGTATTTTTATATTATATGGCTAATAAACTTACTATATACATCAAGAGACCCCCAAGTGGTCCATTAATGATAAAAATATCATGATATAAGTCTCTTGGACGAACCTTAGATTTTTATGAATTTAATATCAATTAATAATATAATATTTGTTTCAAAAACTCTTTTATGTCAATTTTGACACTATTCAATAGTTTATTTTTGTGAAAGTCATAACAGAATGATTACTTGGAAAGAATTTAATTAAATCAATCCTAACATGTCATATTAACTTATAAACCTATTTTAATTCATAAACAGTCTCAAATTATATTTATTTGGGTATTTATAATATCAATTATTTTAAATTGTCACTATTATGGGAATTACTACATCATCATTGTGTCATAAATATATTAAATTATTTAATGTCTAAAAATATAAATAAACTATCATTATGTAGGAAAGCTTTTTATAATTCTAATTAATATTTATAGTCGAAAATCCCACATATATAACCCTATGTAAAAATTGTTTTGCTAAAAGATATATGCTTGTGTCATTTTTGTATTCATTTTAACTTAATTAAAATAAAGTGTCCCTATCACCTACAAGTGGCTTCATGGGGTCCCAAAAACGACCCAAAGTTGCCTATGGTCCAAAATGTATCAACCAATAAGTCTAGGACACGTTTTAGGGTAATTTAGTATTATTATAATATTATTTTTTAACCCTTATTACCAGATTTACCCTTAACCATGGTAAATAAAATATTTACCGCAGTAATTATTCAAAATGTCTAAAAATAAAAGATACCTATTTACACAATTTAAACATCCTGATTCCAAATATGGAATCCATTTTTCAAAATTCAAAACACAAACATGTCAGAAATTAATTTAAAATTAATTCCCGTTGTTAAAACAAAAAACGTGTTTTTAAGAGATAATAACTATCAAAAGATTGGCACTTGTTTATGTCGGGTTTAATTGTAAAATTATGTCCAATGACCGAAATTATATTAAATGGTAAAAATATATTCTAAATATACTTTAAAACCACTAAAATTCATAATTTATCACTATTAATTATTTTGATTAAAAAAGTTGTTTTTAATCAAAATTTAGTTATTTTCACTATTCATTAAAATATTAAAGTTATCCAAAAAGTACCCAAATTTCACCTTAGGGTAAATTCGACACTCCGAATCGAAAAATGAAGTCCATTTTGAAATATAAAAGATATATAATTTCAAAAAGTAGGTATTACTATTCATAACGGCTAGTTTGATCAGTTGTGGTGTGTGTTAAAACTCGAAGTTGCGTACAACACATGCTACTGTATTATTCAAAGGAAAGAGTACCGTGGAAGCTTGGGATGTTTCATTTTAAAATTTTGATGTCCCCATTTAGTCAAAAAGTTTAAAATATTGTATTTAAAAATGGTTCACTATTAAAAGTTGATAAAAGTGCAGTACTGAAAATGAATTTGTTCTTGCATTATGTCTAAGAAACTCATAACATGGATTCTAAAATTATAAGGATTATATAAAGTTTTAAATTTAGTCAATACTATTCATAACCTCTTATGAACGGCTTGTTTGGTAAGTCATAGTGCGCTTGAACTCGGTGTTGCGTGTAGTGCAAGTTATTGAATTATTTTGAAGAAATAACACACTATGCAATCTTGGGGTGTTACAATTACCATGACTAAATATAGTAAATAGGGAAGGATAGTTTGATAAAATGGCTCTTATTGCAACGATACATCAACAATGACTCAAAAATATATGTATTTATAAAATTTCATAAATTATCACACATCACTATTCACCAAAAATTCAACTATTTTAGAAATATACCAAAATTCACCCTAGCTATTTTTCAGCATATAAGGGTCTCCATTTTAGAATAATATGTTTCAAAATTTGATAATTTTAATTTTTAAATAAAATCGTTATTTAATACAAAGTTAAAATTTTTAAATAAAGTCACTATTGGTGTGAAAAATATATTGAAGGAGATTCTTGATCATGGAAGAGTGTAAATTTTTATTTAGATCCATTTGGATGCTCGGGTGGACATTTTTGTTGTAAGAGAACTCATCCAAAGTTTGATGATGGTACCATCCTACTTTAAAGTCCATAGAAAATTCTCTCAGTATGTATCAAGTGTCTAAAGGGTTTTCTTATATTTGAAAAACGTTTTAGGTTGATAGGTTGTACTGATGTTTGTATTAGTGTTTAGATCATTTTGGAGAATTTTTCAATTTTTAAAGGTGACTCTTAAATCTCAATCGGATAAAATCTATAGTTTTGCTCCTTGTAGACTTAACACTTATATGATGTATATCCATGGAAGTTTATCCACTAAGAAGTCCTCTCGAATTTTAATAAAGTGATCCTTATTTGTAATACAACCTACAAAAACCCAGATAGTGTTGTCTCCAACCGATGTCTTTGAAAGTATAGTGAAAAGCCTGTGATAATGTTTTCCAATTTCCATGTTGGTATTTGTAATGTTTGTGTCATTCCATTATAAATTTTCATTTAATCCATCACTTGTACATTTACAAGGAACATTTATGTATACTCATTAATATCCTTCTTTATATTTTCACACCAATAGTGATCTCGGAGATCTGGTACATATTTGGTATCTGATGGTGAATAGTGATGGATGATCTATATGAATCATTTATAATATCGTTCTTTTTCTCTAGATTGGATGGTACACCTAGTTGTGACCATAATCTTACATTTCCTTCCACATTAATTTTGATCTATGATTATTTATCTTCTTTGAAAACATCCACCTTATTTAGAATTTTAGCAACATTACTTTGAGGATCCATCATTTTATCCATAAGAGATGGTTGAGAAATCATTTAAGAAAGGATTAGTGATTTTGCATGCATAGTGATTCTCATCTCCATCCTTTGCAGGTCTAAGAAGATTGGATCCTTCCGAATTCGCATCATTGATAATGTTTTTGGATCCTTATTCTTAGAGAATCCTCCACTTTATATTCATTACTAGGATGGTATTGGATTGAGTAGTCAAAATCCATGATGATACCTTACCATCGTTATTGGTTCGTATTAATCTCCTTTTATGTGAATATATATTTGAGGCTCTTATGAATAGTATATATATCACTCCTTTACAAAAAAAGATAATGTCTCATGACTTTTAATGTGAATATCATAGCTTCCAACTCTAGATCATGTTTGGGATAGTTTTGTTTGTGAATATTCAACTTCCTTGAAGAGTAATCTATCACTTTATAGGTTTTCATCACTAAAAAACCTAATATATTCTTTGAAGCATCATTGTACACCAAAACAAGTTCCGCACAAGTTGGTATTGTGAGTAATATTATAGTGATAATTCTATTTTTAATCTATTTTAAATTGTCTTCAC
Organism: Viscum album; assembly: GCA_963277665.1. Lineage (NCBI taxonomy): Eukaryota > Viridiplantae > Streptophyta > Magnoliopsida > Santalales > Viscaceae > Viscum > Viscum album. The sequence goes on along the minus strand of OY728145.1, from coordinate 271,357,683 downwards.
ATTCATTAGTGCATAAAAACCTTAAAACCTTCTGATTTATCTAGGTTATCGGGCTTTACAATCATGATAATTCTTAAAGATGTTTTGGGAATACCTAGATAGACTAAGGAAACTATATATCTCCATTATAGATTTTTTCCTTATCCACTCTTCTTTTTTTTGTATGTCATATAAGGGTCCCAAAATATTCTTTTACAAGTGATAACATTCCCCATGAATGATACTTCCTCCATCCAGAACTCACATTTAATATACTTTACATAGAGATTCTCCCTTGATAAGTTCATTAGCACGGTATTCAAATTCTTTTTATGTTCTTTCTTTATATTAAAATATATCAGATTAACATCAATAAATACTACCACAAATATTTCAAGGTAATCTATAAATATTTTTTTCATTAAGTACATGAATGTTTTTGGAGAATTAGCGAGTCTGAAGGGAATCATTATGAACACATAGTGTCCATACCTTCTTCAAATGTAAGTATTGGGAATATCTTACTTATTCACCTTTAATTGGTGATTCATGGCTGAAGGTCCACCTTAGATAATTACTTGGACCCATGTAGTTGATCGAACAAGTCATATCTTTGTGTAAGGGGATACCTTTTCTTTATTAGGATTTTGTTGAGCTCACTATAATCATTGTAGAGGAACATTGACCCATCATTCTTCTTTATAAAGAGGACTGGAACACCCCATGGTGAAGCCCTCGGGTACATAAAACCATTTTCTATATTCTCTTGTAACAAATTATTATATTCCCCCAACTCAATGGTGTCCATTATATAAGGTTTCTTTGATATAGGTAGAGATCCAGGAATGAGTTCATTTGAGAACTCAACCTCTCAGGATGAAGGGAGACCAAGAAACACTTCAAGGGAGAAATCAATGTATTCCCCCATAATGGCCATGTATTTGATCATTATTCCCTCCTTTGTGTCAATCATTTGAGCTAAATATTATTTCTCATAAAGAAATAATATCAATAATTTAGATGTTGATTCTAAAAGATATTCATCCTCCTCCTTACACTTGTACATTATTGGAGGATGTCTTGGGAGTAATATCCCTTTCCCGAACATTTAATGGGTTTTATATAATGAATGAAAATCCATGTCCAATATAGAATCAAACTCCATTGAAGAAAGTAAGACAAGATTTTCAGGGAGTTTCATTCAACAAATATTAAATGAGGCTGATTCATATAACTTTGATGAAATAAGTTACCCATTTTTTGTTCTCACAGATAAAAAAATCTTCATATTTTGAGGTTGTGTTGGGCTAATTCTACTAAATGTGTAAGATATAAATGAATGGGTAGAACCATAATCAAATAATATGTTTTCTATACTTTCTTGAATAACCAGCATACCTCTCATCACATCATTTTTGGGATCTACCTCAATAGTAGTTATATCATATTCTATTCCATGCTTCCGTGTAGGTTTTTTGTTGATTTCCTCTTACAAACCAATCGTTAGGGAATTATCTCGCTTAATTACCATGTTTATTATAGTTGAAACTGTACACTAAAGGATGTTTTTTGTTCTGATGCATCCTTTCTTCCTCCATATTTGTGGGATTATTAATATCCCTTTGATAATTATTAGTCAGATGCCCATCTCTTGCACATTTGAAGCATCTCCTAGTTCCCTTTCGGTAGTTTCTAGGATAATATTTCTAATACTTTTGACATGTGGGTTGTCGAGTTTTTATTCCATCATGGAATTTATCTATTGATCCTCACATTTTATAAGACATTTTTTCCCTTTTATCTCTGATCCGATGATACCAATTAGAGTAATTGACCTCTATTTCAACCTTAATGAAGCCATGTACAATATTTTTATATTTTTCGAAGTCTAAAAACACTTTTTGTAGAATCATCTTTAGTCTTTGAAAGAATATATCCACCGTGCTTTCAATGTTCATGAAAAATTAAGAGTTGTAACAATAAGTCCTTATAATTTTTACCTCATACGCCTCAATAGACTCATCTTAATTTTTCTTTAGTATGAGAAACTACCTTTCAAAAATAAGGATAGTTCCGGGAAAATATTTATTGAAAAATATTATCATCAAATATTCACATTCCAAAGAATCCATTTCCTCCTTAGACATTTTGTTTTTTGATCAGTTTCCAAAATTGATCATATTCCCCATCAAAATGATAGTTTGACAACATTAATTTCTCTTATTATCAGTATTAAAGGATAGATAATATCTTTTGAATTGAGTTAATCCATAGTTATGTGATGATTGGATCAAAGGATCCAATAATGATAGGATGCCTTTATTTCATAAAGAATTAAACTAAAACATGATATTTCTTAGGATAATGTGGGTGTTATACATTTTTCATGTTATTATTCATAACTTCATCTAGTTGAGAAAGTATTTTTTTAGCTCCGCTTCCTATAAGATTTGGAATTTCATTAGAGAAATCTTCACATTTTATATCACATTGACTATAGGAATGAGATATACTATTGACAACCATTAACTAAAAAAATAACATACAATTATGGAGTATTTAATACTTATCTTATAATAATATAAAAAAAGAAACTCTTAAAATAGAGGGATAAACTTGAAAATTAAAAGTATATCCTGACTTTTAATTCATTGAGTTTCAATCTAGGTTATCCATGTGGATGAAATTATCCCTAGGTTCTTACTAAAATGATCTAGTCCTAATCAAAAAATACAAATATACCATGAAATACCACTAACTATAATGGCCCAAGCCTTTTACACACATTATTTCATGTTTTTAAGCATAATTAACCCTCAAATACAACCCAGGTATTGTAATAAGCTTCTGTCTTGGTAAAATTAGGTACATAAGTAGAAAACATGAAAGAAGAAGAATTTTTTTTGATTTAATGTCCATAATTAAGTAATATATTCCTTTGATATCATAAATATAAATAATATAACCAGTGGAATACATGAGCAAATGGATGAGTTAAAAAACCGATTAATGAAATAATCAAAGGAATAAAGCATAGAAAATGGGTTAGAAGGCATAACAGGCTGACATAAAAAAAATGGAACATGAATAACATATGAAATAATAACATATATAATATGATATCATGTAATTATAAAAACGTAGGAATTTGTAAGAATCACTCAATATGAAAAAAACACGAGTCACGAGAAACTACCAAGACTATACCACAAGGTAGACGAAGTCCCATAAAGGAGTTAGGTTTACACCCTATACCAACATGATGTCTCATGAGACTAAATATTACCCAATACATTGGAGATCTATCTAGGTGAAACCATTATAACATGTTCATTAAGTTGTGTTCCACATGATTAATCATATATAAGTAACAAACATATGGGTTTCGCATGGCTGTAAATGAGTATCGTAATTATGTCACAAGGAAAAAAATTGGTGTATCATATATGTGTCCACGAAAGAATGTATTTAAATCATACATTGAAATTAATAATGGTAAATTTTCATATATCATCGTAATTTATTTCAAACTGAAGTGAAAACATGTACACGAGTCTTTATGTAACATTAAAAATGGGCCAGTTTGGTGTGGTTTAAAGGAAAACATAAAAGAGTCTTTAAAGTGGAAAAGGAATAATTTTTTAATAAACCCATGAATGAACTAAGATATATTTTCATGATAAATTTACTAGTTTTATAAATAATAATTTTTTATTGTAATATATTATGGACTGTACTAAAAATTGGGAAATAAATTGGGAAGTTCACTTTAATCATGATTTTTTATCAGAAGGAATTGAGAAGGGAACCTTATTAAACCTATATTTACCAAAAAGAGAAAAAATATTATGTTAGGTAAATATTTTTGGTACATAAAAATTGAATTTATGAGTCTTAAATAATTATAATTAAGAATCCCATTGGTTTAGTGAGAGAGAAATTATAACCCAAAGGGGAAAAATCAGGTTCTTGAGAGAATCCCTTACCGTATGTAAAAAAGTTTCCTGCACTTTTACTTTATTCCCATGATAAAAAAAATTAAATCCATTAATTAATTATTTAAAAACCCCTTACAATTTTTTTATTATAATTTTATTATGTTCAATTAAGGTATTTTTTATGAGTAATATGATTCAATTCAATCATTCCTAGAGCATTCATTTCGTGATTTTATGATCGGTACCATTGAGTTTAATTTTTTGATTTCTTTTAAAATGAATGAAAAAATACATATATTTTAATTTTTTGATATACATGTTTCAATATTTTTTAATATTAATAATTATTTTATGCATATATTTTAAGATGGAAATGGAAAATTTAAACTCATCGTCTATGAAAGCAGTGAATCAACACCTCACATACGATGTTTTCGTCTATAGAATTAAAGGAGAAGAAAATGGATTGGAAAATTATTATTCTAGAAACAAAATAAAATTATAGTATATATACATATTATATTGGATCTATCATGTTACTTTTTATAGGGGAGGTGAGGGAGGAATATGAAAAGAATAAAAATTAAAAGAAAAACGGGGACGGTGTCCTCTCCTTGAGAACCAACTTATAGAGATTGGAAATGGTATTTTGGTGGGACCAGTAGGACTATAACATGGGGAAACGTTCTAGGAGAGTAATTAGGTATCATAAATACAAGATACATTTCTTATATTGTGTGTGGAAAATATGTAGTGAGGGGTAATATTTATAGTGTGATGAGAGGAGTGTTTTTTATTATTTTATTCATCAATTTATTATTTTAGCTCAAAACTATAAACAATGATGATTACCATGAAAAAATAAAGTAAAAGGTGGTGTATATTTGTAGATAATGGTGTTTACATCATCCATATTACCACAATGTCTCAAAATTCATTTATTTAGATTATTTCGTAAATTATCGTATTTCACTATTTAAAAATTCAACTATTTTTTCAAAATAAAAATATTTCACCCTAACCATTGTTCATAAATTATAATTCAAACAGAGACTCCATTTTATGAAAATATTTTTATAAATATGAGACTTTTATGTTTTCAATAAAATCATCATTTACTCAAAAAAATACTGATTATAATTTTATAAGCGACTGTATGCCACTTTCAAAAATTAATTAACTTCTCATAAAATTATCATAAAATAATTAGACAAAATAATATAAATTTTTTATCTCTTTTGTGATAATAAAATTTATTTTAAATCATAATATTAATTATGAAATTGTAAATAAAAATTTACATTTCACAAAAATACCGACACTTAATTTATTATCTTTAAAACATGTATTTACTTATTCCAAGTTATAAATATTTCATATTTTAATTTATAAGATACCCAAATTTATTCTACACTTTCATAGGTTAGGTTTCTATTAAAATGTCCATATTACTATTCCTAATGGTCACATTATTATTCCAAAGGTCGCATTACTATTCCATTTGTATAAGTTCTTTAATTTATATAAATACCATTAATTTAATTCTTAATTTCTGAGAATAATGTTTTTATTAGGTTATCTATGTAAAGTATTTATTTTATACTATATAATTATATGAAGGGAATGTCCATTGATAAAATTCTTGATTGTTACATGATGTTTATTCTTCTTGATTCTTATCCATCATTTTGCATCACTATTTTCACCCATAGTGGATGATATTTACACTTCAAAAGAATCATACAAAAAATCAACAACATTTAAACTTGATTTTTGACATTAAGATATAAATTTTTTTGAATAAAATTTATTTTTAACAAACTACTATTTAACATGCTCATACACCTCTTTCACCTTCACTCTTTCTTCCATGTTAGTGTTAAGAGTCTTCTCAAAATTGAGCTTCAACATTCTGATTTATTTTTCCAATTTAAGGATTATTGAGATATACACTATCAATTATTTCTTTAAAATAACTTCATCTCATTATTTTTTATTTCACATTCATAAATTCATTACACACTAGTAAATTTTACATCATTTAATTTCTCCATGAGAAATTTTTCCCTATCATCAACAGAAAAAGTCACAACTTCTACTTCATCTTCACTTCCTTCAATTTATATAGATAATAAATTTCTCCATTTAAATTTATATAACTTATTACCTCTATAATTAGAAGAAAACTTTTAATTATTTCATTTATTTCTATAAAAATATAGTATAAACACCTTCCTCAATATTATCAACTTCAATTTTGAATTTTGAAACATTTATAACATTATTACCAATGAAACCACACATAAATCATTAAAAGGGAGATGTTATTTGTACATTAAAGCACCTATTATCATTTTTTATTATGTAATGGAAGTAACATCATCAAAATTATCCTCGATATATCCATAAAAATCTGAAAAGTATGATTCTTATTCAAAAATAAACTTATTCTTAAACATATAAGGTTTCGTAGATTTGAAGGAAATATATTTTTCTGCCTTTCTAATTCTATTGATAAAATTAACCTTCCTAATTTCATAAATAAGAGTATTTTACAGATTTTCAAGATTAACTTCACCTAAACAATTTTCTTCCAAATAAGATAAATTCACATCAAACTTTTTAGGTAAAATAAAAAATATCTTCTCTACAAAATAATAGTCTTATAACTTCAAACCAAATATTTTTATCATGTTCACAATTTAGTTAAAATTTATTAAAAAGACTTCAATATTCTATTAATGATGCATTTAGAGATATTCATATTTATGTCACCAAAACTATAGCATAGACACTTCAAATTGGTCTTTCCATCAAAAAAATTCTCTAGTGTTCCCCAAATTTGTTTTTTTATTTTCATTTCATTGACTTTAATAAATTTATTTTCATAAGTATAATAAAAAAATTATTTCTTCTATAAAAATTATTTGATATATTTATTTTGGTTTGTTTTTCTATGAATGTACCTTTATCCTATAGGTAAATTCCATCAGTTGTGACTTCTAATACATTACAACTAATTGAAAGAAGGTATAGATTCACTACGTCCTTCCCTTCAAGATAACTATTTATATAGAATGTGGTAATTGCATTTTTTTAAAATAAATTCAAATTATTCATAGAAGATAAATTAATTCATTAAAAAATTCATCTTCTATAGAGATAATCTAAAATCTGAGCTTTAAAAAAGAAAACACAAACAAAGGTATCTTAACTTTGATCCCACTTTTGGAACCACCTACTTGATCAATGGATTATTATAGAGAGGAGGGTGAATCATTTATCTATATTCATTTTCATCTAAAATAACCTTTAACACTTGTTACAATGTAGTGAGAGGATCAATATAAGATGATTGAGGGGGTATTGAATCATATATTCATATTCTATTAAATATTTTTTTAAGAAAATCATTGATACTTATGAAACCACCTATAGGATCAATATAATATTAATGAGTGGGGTTGAATCATTTATCTACATTATTTTAAATCATATTCCTAAATGAACTTAACTTATTATTAGATTGTATTAATGATAATTATTATCACACCCAAACACACACTACTATATGGGAACACAATAGATCTTAAAGGATTTACTCTCAAAGAGAAAACTACCCATTAGAATTATCAAGTGAGTTCCATGAGTAGGGTATAACCTTGAAACAATCATTTTCATGTCTCATTTTTATGATTCAGTGCATCCCTCACCCATGTGTGTCACACACTTTACTATTATAAATAAAATTGGAAAAAAAATTATTTCTTCCTCATATAGACTACTTATCAGTTTTTTCGATCTATTGAGTTCTTCTTCTAATATTCTTGTATATTACCAATGATTTTATTCAATTTTAATTCACATCACTTCATGAAAAAAATCATTTGTTGACTACATCTTAATTATGAAATAGTTCTTCAAAATATGTGTATGACATTATTGATTAAATATTTCTCTCTATCTATTTTCAACTTTAAATCCAAAATGCCTAATAGTTTTTTCATAGTTTATATAAAATCATACCCTTCCTTTTTCCCTAATGAATATTTATTCACTAAATACCTTGTGAAAAATATCCCAGTATATCCTATTTCTTTTTTGGACTCCCAAGTGTAATAATAATAACACAAATATTAAATTTTGAATTATTTTTAAGTCATAGATAAATATAATTAAATCTCTATCATATCCTCTCTATAACTTCCTATAAATACATAAAAAAATTAAGTAACTATCATGGATATTTACCCTTCATAAAATCATTTATTCTTGGAATTATTCCTCTTGTGAAAAGTTATTTCTTCATGCATTAAAATTTATTCATACAATAACATCAATCAAGGAAGTAACACTCACTACACAGACATCTCTCATGTTCTTCCATCATTTATATTCATTATGTTTTCCCGTCACTGAATATAAATCTTCACAATATATTTTTTAGAGTTTCTATAAAAACAGTACCTACTTATTAACACCAAATTATGGTGTAGTGAATTTCTAGGAATGTAAGCCTTTGAAACACCCATAACTGAAAATACATAATTTCTTTCCTTATGTTTTTGAAACATAAATGATTAACCTACATATGTCCTATAAATCCACTAAAACACATGTATAAATATTCTTGTTTCTCACAAGTGGAATGTAAATCCACTACAGGGACTAAAATACCAACTAATAATACATCACAATAAGGTCATTTATTAACTTCATATATTCTTAAAGTGTGACCCCTATTTGTTCAGTGTGAATCATCTAAAAGATTAATTATTTCTTCAATTATAATTCCATAATCAATATATTGAACCGAAATCATTTTCATAGATTTTTATATTTATTCTATATCGAAAAAATCTCAAGAATCTTATTAATTTTTTCACAAATTATTTCCTTTTACAAAAATCAGAACTAGTGTAATTTTCTATGACTTGTGAAATCATATTCATATCTTTAAGACTTATATTATGGAATGAATTCATAAGAAATTAATTTAAAGTGATATAATATTCCTCTTGAAGTCATATGAAGTCATAATTCATATAAAACATGTTTTAAATTCATATTAAATCTATGAAGCCGTATAAAAATTAATGTTAAAAACAATACCATTATAAGATTTAAAAAGGATCAAAGTCATAAAAAAACCAAAGATAACTTATAATAAAGACATACTCTCAAGGAATTTTGAAAAATACCAAATCCATCTTCATACGCCAAAAATCTATATTGAATCCAAAATATTTCAAACTCATTTCAAATAAACTCAAAAAAAATTCAAACTACTTCAAACACTGAAAAATGATGGAATGAACATTACCTAAAATAAATCACAAAACATTTCTTTATTTTGAAAATGATATTTGTGTTGAAAAAAAAGATAACATAACCATAATATCTACTTAATCCTTCTCTAACATTTCTTCTATGTATGAATAAAAAAACCTATAGGAACTTCATAAATCTAATGAATTAGTCTCTATAATTCTTCAGGAATAGTGTCCATCCTTATAGACATGATATTGTACTCCATAGGTTTTTTCATATATGGGATAAAGGAGTCATGCTAGGGGGAGAAACTAATAGTACTTATGATAAACACGTAAGACTCTCTAATTACACATGTGGGATGTAGGATGTGTGGTGTCATGATGTATCCGAGTTCATGATGATTTTCAGTTCCATTCACACATTAATCTAGTTAATTCAAGGTCATGAATACGTAAGGGAGTGTTGGATGATATTAGGTCCATCAAAATCTCCCTTAGCATTACATGAAGGGATTAAAAGCTTCCCCCATTTTTTGATACCATTATGGGATATTTTCAACCCCTATAACCACAACATTTTCTACTCTATGGTTCTATCCACATGGATTTTTTTTCATAGAATACTTCGCATCTAGAAAATTCCCCATACATGGAATAGAAACTCATAAGTATTATATTCCACATATCAGACTCCCCCATTCCACATGTGTGACTTGAAATGTATGCTGACATGGTGTGGCCCTTATTAGGATAAAGTGTAGTACTCAACACACAACATGAGAGTAATGGTGTATCATGAATCTTTTAGAAATCACTTGATGAACATATGTCCAACATAGTTTTATTTATGTGGTATATTTAACTATAAAAATAAATCATTGTATTTTTATAATTAAATAATGTTATTTTTTAATTGATTTCTTATTTTAATTATTTTTATAATTTTTATTTCATTTATTTGTAGAGGTATGTGTGTTGGGGAAGTAAAATTGAGATGGGTGTGGAATTAAAGAGTTTCACATAAGAGAATCGATCCCATATCAAATAAATTTATTAATCAGGTGAAGCCATAAGTGTGGTTTTCGATTCATTTAGTTGTGGTTATTGAATGGTATATCTCATTCAAATGAAATTTTCAATGACATGGAGGATATTTCATAATATTTTGATATTACTTGTTATATAGTAGGGTTTGATTGATGGTGATGAAACCATCAAAATATACATCTCATTGTTGTATTATTGATGTTGTTTAAGGAAGATGTTGGATTTATTTAAGATAGTGAAATAATATTTGAAACATCATTAGGGATTATGGATGATATTTTTTGGATACTGGTTTATTAGTTCAATTAAATCATAATTAATGAAATGGATTTATGCAGTCTTGTATCATAGTGATGAATTCGTAGTCAAAGAATATGGAAACTATAATATTAAAATGTATTAAAAATTCCATTATGATATCTAATTGATGATAATAAAGATTTTTTAATTAAAAATATAAATATAGATTCTATAGAAACCACATGCAATACATGTTCAAATGAATATACAATGAACCATGACATCGAGAGATAAAACAATATTAAAGGTTTGTATCTGTAAAATTTTTATATAAATTCTGTTGAAACTAAATGCAATGATTCCTTAAACTTATATTGGAAGTTTATTAAGGTATGACTCAAGAGGATTGGTGTTATATTTCTATGTTTTATAGTGTATGATTGAATGTGACTTGCGTAATTATTTCAATATTTTTAATAGAGGACCTTTTAGCTTGTTGGGTGAAAAAAAGTAAGGCCTTGTGGCTTGTACAATTCAATATTCTGTTATAGATATCAAGATAAGTCTCTAATTATGTCTTTTAGTTCTTCTAGGATGTTTATACCATTATATTAAAGATAATTATCTTAGTTTCATTCAAGGTAATATCAAAATTAATTATTTATTAATCTTATTTTGGTAACTTTAAGAATTTAAGAATTTATTTTTCAAATCATTTTTTATGTAAAAATAATATTTATTTTATGAAGAATTTAAAAAAAATAATGAACAAACAAATAAAATATGGAAAATAATTTTAGAACCAAACTCCAAAGAAAATCCCAACATCATGGGGAAAACACCCGATAATAAACCCTAGTTAGCACTACCACTACGGATCACAATTATCACTCAAAATTATAAATGATTATCCTGAATTACAAGTCAGAATCTTTAAAATGGGATGCTACCAAAAGAAAACACCACCGTCACCAATGAAAAAATGTGAAGTGAATGAAATTGTGTGATCAAAGTAGTATGAGAGTAGGAAGATGACCACATTTGAGAAAAATTGGATTCCATTATTTTTAACTGAAATTCAAAAGATCTATATGCATACATAGATGAAACATTAATGTTGGAATGATAAAAACCACATATAGAGGCCACTGAAAAATCTATTCATTATCTAGGATCCAAAATATGAATTTGAAACATATTTGGAACCAAACATGAATTCATTAAATTATATTCCCTCATAAAAAACAAATTAAATGAGTAAAAACATATACACAAACTCTAATATTGGAATTATACTACTATCAGAGAGCCATAATGAAAACTAATGATTAGACGACTGAACAATCCATGTTTTTTAAGCTACAACTATCACATTAGAAAATTTTATTCCACCTTATATAATTTTATTTAATCTAAATTTAATAAAAATCATTGGGATAATTTAGGTTAATGAATTTATTGGTGAAAAGTAAAATTGATGACATCATTTTTTATTCTACTTTTTTATGGAGGTGTCAATATTATTTTTTTAATTGATTATATTTTTGGAGTAATATATTATTTTTTAATATAGAGTTTTTGAGTGTAATTACATCCATATATTTAAAATTAATAAATTTTATTCATTCTTCTCTATTATTATTATATATTTTTTCTCAAGATTGTTTGTTAGAGATAGCAAGATATATGGAATCTAATAAATTACAACCATAACTATAAGAGTTTGATGGTAAAAATTTTATCAATTGGAATCTCTAATTTAAAGTGATCTTTAAATTCAAATATTTATAGAGCTTGGTGGATAGTTTTTAAATCAAAGTTCTTATTTTAAAATTTTTTGGTGCATTAAAAAAATTGAATAATAATGCACTGTTGGAGATTCAAAAAAATAGCCAAAGGTTTTTCAATATTTCATTAACCAGAATAAATTATATTTGAAAAAAATATCATGTTCTAAAATAAAAACAAATCATGGAATATTTTTCAAAATCCCTATAAAGGTAATGATGAAGTTAAATGAGGGAAACTTCGGAAACCCTAGGGTGATTTTGATACATTACATGTGAAATAATCTTAAATAATTTATATATATTTTCATTAGTTATAGTTAATAATAAATTTTTTGTGGGTGAAACATAAAAACCTATATGAAGTAAGAGTGGTTTAAATGATCATGTGATCTTTAACATTAAAATTAAACTATTTTTGGAAGTAGTTATGGAATCAAAATATTTATCTACCATGAATATATTGTGGTAAATGTTATTTCTTTGTTCATATTAATAAAGAATGAATAAAAAGTAACATGTTTTATATTCAGAGTAGGAATTTTAAATCCATGTAGTTCAATAGGACAGTGAGGTATTCAAGATAATTGAAGACATCGAAACAATAAAAAACTTAGTTGAAGATGATGTGGAAATTACCCCATCACCTATATATAAAAATAAATATAGTGAGTTAATATCGATTTTAAAGAAAATTCCAGTATTTGATGTTCTAGATGAAAAATATTTATGCATTTTTAAATAACACAATGAACCAAGATGACTTTTCAACCTGTAGTTCATGAATATATCATTCATGCTATATAAAATAATTTTATTTTGTGAAAATAAGATGATTTGCCTATGTATTTCAAAAAAAATCAGTACCTTGACAATGAATGAAATAATCACATGTGTGAAAAAAAGTTGTTTTCACATAATTAGATGAATCCATCAATGGAGAAGTTAATTTTGGAATAAATACAAATTTTTTATCCTAGGAAAAGGTAACATAATTATACGATTTAATAATGGTAAAAATTTCAAAATTGTAGATGTGTTTTATGGTAGTAATTTTTTTTATAAAAAATGTTAGAATTTGTAATGTTTATGAAAATTAGAATAAAAATAATATCCTAGATAGAATATGAAATAAAAACAAAATATGAATATAATACATACTCAAAATAGAATAATACCAATGACACCCCTTAAACAAAAAAATGATGAATATTTCAATGATTTTGAATGATAATTATTACTTAGGAAGTATGTGGTTCATAAATTTAAATTTCCACCATTAATTTTATTGTCTTGGATGAATATTGTAATAGTTTCACTACTGATAGATGATCTTAACCATAATTTTAAAGGTAAATTTTTTCAAAAAAAACAAATAAATCTTTTTTCAATGGAAATATCTAAATGAGAGAGAGAGACAGAAAATATTACATTAGTACATACTAAAATCTATAGTTGAGTTTAGGTGAAATCACATAGAAACAAAAGGTTTATGTTAAAATTTTTAAATTAATTATCCAAAAAAATAAACATTATTGATGGGTATTATTATAGATTAAATCTATTAGAAACATCCTCTGGGTTATGTGAGAAATGGAAATTAAGGTCAAGTTTACAAGGACAAAAAATATCTGTACAATATAAAATAGGCACATTATGAGAATTAATATCATATTAAATAAAAATATAATTGAAGTATATTTATTATTTTACATCATTCATATGACTTTATATTTGTTGGAAATTTAGATGAATGTTTTTTCATAATTCAAGGTGGAAATGAAAAATAAGTTTAAATAATGGATATAAAATTGATGTACATTATTGTGGGAGTTGAATTTATGAAGACTACTTAAGGTATATTTATTTTTCAAAATGAATATGAAAATGATATTTTCAAGTATGTCAATATGGATTTTTTAAATCCCATTTGAACTCCAATGATGGAATGGATTTATTTTAATAAAGAAGGAAGAAGAGATTTAATAAATGAAACTTAATTTAAAATAATTTTTGGAAGCGAGATATATTAAACATCAAAAGGAAGAACATTGTTTTTTGTTGGTATTATTAGTCAGTTCATGGAGAAGTCATTTTAGAGAATTTTCCAAGTGGCCAAATAAATTTTTCAATATGTCTTTGGTGTATGAGATCGTGGAATTTTTTATTATTATTTTAATTATTTTAGTTTAGTTGGGTATATAGATTGTGACAGGGTAGGTGAAACAAAAACTCAAAAAAGTACTTCTTGGTATAAATTCCTTCTTAAAACAAGTCCACTTTCATATTATTAAAAATGGAAATAGTTTATATAATTCAATGTGGGAAAATCAGAATACATGGTTGTGACATCAGCATCTTTTTCTTTATATTTTCTACAAAATAGGCATAATGAGTTTTTTTATGAGAAATATGGTCCAACAAAAAATATAAAAAATATTCAATTTACTTAGAAAAAAATCAAGAATTTCGTAGAAGGTGAAAAACATTGACATTAAATATCATTTTACCCAAGTTCATGTCAATGATGGAAATATTGAGGCTATTTATTATAGGGAAATAAAATTTATGGTTCAATGTTTCAAATATATTAATTTGGTTTATTATGATAATTTAAGTGAGATAAATATATAGTGAAAATTAAAGATGAAAATAGTTTTTTAATGTCGAGTTTTTATGCACATTGGTTATTTTTTTGTTGAAATAAATATCTTTTATGTTTTAAAGTAAATGTTTTATATATAATATTTGTTTATGGGTATTTATTTTCATAAGTTAATGTTAGATAATTTTTTTACATTATCCTATATTATTCTTCTCCATTTTTTCAACAAACAAGGATTCTAACAACTCACAGTTCCCCTTTATACCACTTTGAATAAATTGAGTTAAAAATAATAAAAACCTAATTCTTATATCCAAGAGAGTTAGATTAAAGTCCCATTTAATGATCATATATCCCTTTAAGATGATGAGGCTATATACTATGAGTTTCTTGGAAATGAGAATAGTGGGTTTGTTGTCCCTATTTTTAGGACCAAATTCCTTAATCCCAAACCTTCTGGAACCAATCCATAATCCATTATGGATTTTAGTCCTAAATCTAATTAACTCTTGGAGTACCCCATACATTATTATATGGTATCCACCACTCCTTTCAAGAATAGATGTGGGATTGGTTTTGAATCTATAATTCCTCCCATAGAATCAAATACCACATATCTAGGACTTCCCCTTCAATAATAATCAAACATATCCAAACATAATGCACCATAATTTCTTTCTGATCACCTAGAGATTGATGCTTGACCACTACAATTGTGAATACATTTTCCACAAGGCAGCATGGATTCACTTCCTTAAAACGATCCACTATTATCTTTGTCAAACTAGTTTGGGGATATTCTAACAATGTTACAACTATGATAAACAATGGTTATAATACCACATTTCGTAAATCAATTCCTATATCCCAGAACATTTATACCGAACAAAAAATTCTTTCACGGTTCCATCCTAAAACTAATTAGGGATAACTATATTTCCCCATCCAATTCTATATTTTATCAATCACTCATTTAAAAAACATAAAAATGATTGGTTGTTTCAATGAACACTCATACCATGCAATAAGGTAAGGTTCTACAATACATTAGGAAGAAAACCATAAGGGATCTATCTGTAGAACACATTTTCATCAGGCGAAACCATTCATTGATGTATATTTAGATCCCTAAGAGAGATAGTTGAAACCATTTATGCTCTTTATCGATATCGAGAATATAAAATCGCAATACCCATAAGATAAAAACACAAAAGGTGGAGACATAGAGGATATATTTATCATGTGACATTATTTTTATCATTACATATATATATAACCTAACCAATTATAAAATCAAAAAATAGAGAGAAAACGGAGATTGATCACAAAAATCACCTTCATTAACAATGAAGAATACCTAATTTCATTACCACTCAGAAGTTTATTCTTGAGATCTCTCATTTATCATGGCATCATATTCTCATTATTCTTTTGGTTTGAAACTAAGAATTTTGTATGCTTCTTATTAAAATTTATTTTTATTTTCTTCGAATATTTTTTTTATTTATACTTAATAAATTAGATTATTTAGAGCCTCCATCCCATGTTATTGAACCCACTAATAATTAATTTAAAATAAATAATTAATGTTTAAACACAATGAAGGAAGGGGATTAATGTAAAATGGTAATTTTATTTTAAATTAACTTTTGATTGAAATTAAATTAATTATATCATATTGTTATTTTTCAATAAATATTAATCCAAATTATTAAATGATTAATACTATTAAATATAACAAATAGAATATTCATTTTTTTAAAATTATGTTTTAAAATTAATTAATTTGGTTTTATTTCGATTTTTTTAATAATATATAATTCATATAGAAAATCAGTATTTTAAAATTAGAAAATGTTTAAATAAATTAGTTTAGTAATCTAAAAACTATTCAATTCAATTGATTTTTCAATTGATTTGAAAGTATAATTCTTAATGAAATTTCATTATTGGATATCGATTATCATCACTTCATTTTTCATTGTTTTAATTTAATTGATTTAGGATACTAATTAAAAAAATTTGTAAAGATGTAGAGATTTGATACTTTGATTAAAACTTAATTCTAGGATTTATTGTTTCTTGTGGGTTTGTTCTAATGATTAAATTATAGTATATCTTTGTATTTAGTATTTGTGTCCTTAATCATCCCTTTAAGGACTCCTTTTGAGCTCATAAAAAGATGTAGAGTAACCATTGATGCCTGTATGTAATAGGCCATGAGGTGGCAGCTAACACCAATAGTATAAATCTTCTTCAATAGGGGCATTGCCCTTCTATTAAATTTTACAAATACTAAATAACCACATAGAATAATGAAATATATGGTATATAAATTAACAATATCTTGCATTCTTGATGAAAACATAGATAAAAAATGTAAAAAAACACTATGCTCCATGTAATTTAAATACTATAACCCACTAATTACTAAATGATTTAAATGAAAAATACAAATAGTCAATACTTCCTACTCCCATAAAAGTCGCATCATACCAAAACTAATTTCACCTGTTACCACATTCGACCTAATCTTATATATCTAATAAATAGATAAAATTAGGGTTATTAGACAATGATTCTAATTCATTTCATCCTATAACCTTTAATGTGTCAAGTGAATAAGAATCATATATATTTCACACATCATTGTATTCAAGATAAATAAACAAGAAAAAAATTCATTTAAATATCTATTGTATTTCATATGGATACTACCTCACCATTATTTGTATCATCATCATCCATATCACCACTATCTAAATCACCATAACATCTAAACATTCACATCAATAATGAATGACCACAAAAATAATTTATTGCTTTATCTATAACAAAAACAACTGTATATGAAAACCATATAGATACAACAAAAAACTATATATCGGTGTGATGAAAAAAAATAATAACCAAACCCATGTTTGGAATACAACATCCCTCAGGGACTAAAATATCCCACAATACAACATCATTCTCTTAGAATATAATAACCCTCAATACCATTTTAATATCAAAACAAAACATCATTATCACATATAAAAAATCATATAAATAACACACGATACAATCCATTTATCAAATTATATTATTGATTAAACATAATAACACATTTCACATTATATCAATAATAATAAAGAACTACTTACGAATCATATAATTGTTTATACAATAAAACTAATTCACTACTAATTTATAAACACAATTTATCTTAATATTATATTTTTTTTATAAAATTAGTATGACCTTAGTAAACCGAAATATATGAGCTATATATTTGATCATAATTTACCCTCTAAATATAATTAAAATATATTTAATCTTGTAATAATACAATAAAATTATTAAACAACACATAAAAATATGATCAGCTACATGGATCAAACATAACCAATTAGCTCTATTGAATACCATTATTTGATTGAAACCATTTAGTATATTAAAATATTGAATTATTTATTTAATGTTATTTTTAGGACTAGATCTGTTGATTTTATATAGTGAATTATTCATTAACCTTACCCTATTAACATGTGTATCCACTTCTCAGAAATCCAATTCAATATAATCTTCACTCGTTTATCTTATTATCATTTAAAGTCACTATAATTAAAAAAATAATATTATCTAAATTCAATTCCTAATAACATATAATTATATATAATATTAAATAAAAATAATTATTAATAATATATTAAGATTATTTCTAGTCAGTATTATTATTATTATTAAAATGTTAAATATTTCACATCAATGAAAATATATATGTTAATCTTAAAACTATATTTATTGGTATAATGATAATTATGACAGTAATGATGATGATGCTGATCACTCATAGGTATTAGATGGGATATAATTAGAGCATGTCACACACACATCTAATGGGTCCAAACATGGTCAGGTCACATGCCACTCAGAGGGTTAACCAATAAACCAGATCGACCAAACATTATATAGTCCTAAAGGTCCATTTTCAAAACACTTAGTAATATTAGGTAATTATATAAAAACAGTATTAATATACCAATATTAATATTTTGTATATTTTGGATAAATAATAATTTATATTATTAATATCTCATTGTTAGTAATTAATAATTATTATTATAATACTAATGTAATATCATATTAAAAAAATAATAATATATTATTTATAGATATATACATTATTGTGGATAAAAAATACTAATTTTAATATTAATTAATAATTAATATTAAACTAATAATGTTAATATATTAATAATATAGTAAATTTAAAATATATATACATAATTATATATTTCAATAACAATAATTTTAAAATATTAATACTAATATATAAAAATTTGTGTGTAATTAAATTATAAGTATGCTAATAATAATATATATATGTTAGAAACCAATTTTTATATTAAAATAATATGAAAACATGAAAATATTTTAAAATTAATAAAATTTTAAATGTTACAAATATAACTCTCAAAAATAGAAAATTAATAAAAAAATTGATACAGATATACTATAGAGCATGAATCTTTAAATCTCATAAAAAAAGTCTAAATAAAAAAAATAATTTATAATAATAATTTATAACTTATTAAGGTTCTCAAGGTAATAAGAAAAGGAAATAACACACACACACCCATGTGGGAGTAAGGGCAGATCACACCACCTCTAAGGGTTCACCCACTCTATAATTGTACCAATATATTTGATGTCCCTATGTCCCTAGGGTATGAAGTAACTTTTCCCCTATACAGGGGGACCTTGACTAGATCATGCGCTTACGTTACCATGTAATTGGTTTTTTATCCCTTCCTGATTCATCTAACATAAATGGCCTCAAACTCCCCCTAGGGACGTTGTAATGGTATGAACCATGTCTAAATAATGAATTGCAGGATGATTTTACCATTCAAGAAAGCCCCTAATAGCTAATAATAATAACAGTAATTGGAATAATATATTGGTTGTATAATATTAATACTAAGGTTATTTATGAAAAGATATATATAATTATTATGATAAAATGAATATTAAAACCAACCTAAATTAATATTAAAATATATATTTATATTCTAAAAGATTATGTACCAAATCCACCTAACATGAACATTTTTTTAAAATTACGAAACAATATTAATAATTATCCCAATGAAAATACACAACAAAAAATATAAATTTTAATTTAACATGAAAATACATAAAGTTATATAACTGGATATTTCCAAATTTGTGTATACAAATTCATTGAACTCACTGATCCTAAAGAAACAAGGATACTCATGAAATGAATAAAACATTAATTAATTCCTTAATATGATTTATTATAATAAATGCTCTAATTATTTCTTTAAATTAATATTTTTATAGATTTCCAATTAAAATCATACTTAGTCATAAACATAAAATATTTTTATAATTTTATTTTTCATTTCTTTTTATACATATAAAATTAAATTTCATATAATGATCAAGTTTCATAAAACCCTAAGCTTCATTCGTTCAATCACCTTCTGAAAATAATTTTAATAGTTTTGACATTATTGTAGTAAAGTTGTAAATAATCATAAATAATAATATCATTAGATTTCAAACCAAGTATAGAACCTTTATCCCCACCATCAATATCCCCCTATATTATTTTTAGTATCTAATTAAATATTATTTAAATTGTTCTCATTAAAGGTGAATGTGTGAAAATTTCAAACTTTTTTTTCAACTAAAGTTCCTAAACATAAATTAAAACATCCATAATTTAATTTAACCACATGCATAACCAATAAATTCCTGATTATCTAATGTGAAATTTAATATTTAAATTCAAATGTTTCTTTTCTTAGTTCATCAATAAAAAAGAATATGTTTTTCTAAAAATAAACATTTTTTGTATTACATGTATTATCCAAATTATTTTTAAATTTTTTCTATTATGTAGTGATGTTTATAATATTATGTCTTGTATGGTTATTATTTTAATAAAAATATCCAATTGATTCCATAAAACCCGTCCCACACATAAAATTAAACATTTTCCCCAATGTTTAAGTTACTGTGGAAAAGAAAAAAATGATTTTATCACCTACCAAGATTTATATTACATTTTCCATGAACTTTTTAATATATTATATTAAAATTTATATCATTTATTAAATGTATAAAAATACCTAAAACATTAAATCATTGTTGTGATAGATATTTTAACATCATAATCATAAAAATATATTCAAAAAATTTTAAAGATCTAACCATCATTGATAGAAAAATTTAAAAAAACATTTTCCATTAGTTTAAATGATATAAATTAGTAGATATCAAAATATAAGGAACAATCTAAATAAAATACATATCCCAAAAAATATAATTTAAAACCAAACATATTATCATAAAAATTTAAAAAAATCATTTTATTTTGGAGTCATATCTAGTTTTACTCACAGTAAATTATTAATTTAAAGTATTTATCATGTATTAAATACCTAGTATATCATGTGATATAGTATTATAAGGAATTAACCTTTATTAAATTGTTAAAAAATTCTAGATTATGTTCATACTGCAGTTTTGGCCTCCATCTTACCGCTCTTGATTTTATTATTTCTTCCTAATATATTTCTTGGTTTTCTTATTTTAGTATGTCTGATAGTGTAGTTTTAACTATGCCTAAAAGGACAATAATAGTCTCACTATCATTGAAGTTTATAGTATTAATTACATTTCTCTTCTTTTTATAAAATTTTGCCCAGGATGATTTAAGAAATTCTTCCTTCTCCCTCATATTTATTACATTATCTTCATGTATTATGATACATTTATATTCTATTTCAGTACCCCAAAATATTATAACTTGAGAATACCTAAGAATGGGTGATTAATAGTTTAAGAAAAAATTTAACATTTTCATTTATTTCTTTATATTTATTTAGGATTTGTCCTTGTGTTGGAAGAAAATGTGTTCAACCTATCACTTAATTATTTTTAATATTCCTCATTGAATCTCATGAATATAAAAATAAATATAAAGCATGAATAATGAAACAAGGTGGTTCTTCTTAATTCACCACATATGTATAATCTAAGGAAAATACATTGATAGTGTGTTGACATACCAAAATTTAATACTATTCATTACAGGCATTACCATTTTTTAGGAAAGATGCATTTCCATTCCAAGGGATGCTCCATCTTCTTCACCTCTACTCACTAATTCAGTGATAGACATTAAACGTTTACAGACATGTGATACTTTTTGTAATAATATTAGAAATCATGGTTCTATTAATATTTAATTCTTAGTAAATTCTCTTTTCTAGAACATTTATGTTGTTATTCTATTCATAAGATCGGTGATACTGAATACTCAAGATGAGTTCCAATCTTATGTATTCCTCATGAACACAAAAATAATAATTCCATTGAATGTGGATAATATTATAGTGGTATTATCATCTTTCTATCATCCTCTTCAAACTAGATTATTATATTTCCTTACTAGAATTAAATCATGTCACTTCTTATTTTAAATTCATATGTTTCAGTATGTTCATTATCCTTCTACTCCCACAAATCTAGATCTAAACTTCTATTAGATCTATTATTAATATATAATCGAAATATTCAATATTG
The DNA here is from genome assembly GCA_963277665.1 of Viscum album. Classification (NCBI taxonomy): domain Eukaryota; kingdom Viridiplantae; phylum Streptophyta; class Magnoliopsida; order Santalales; family Viscaceae; genus Viscum; species Viscum album. The sequence continues at coordinate 271,335,209 of OY728145.1, read as the reverse complement.
TATAAGGTATCTTTGTCACTCTTTCATTGATGTACAATAATTTAAACAAAATAAATATTTTCAAATTCCTCTTTTATTCTTCTTCTATTCTAATATATTCTATAAATATTAATTTGAGGTATTTCTCTATATTTGGAATATGTAAACTCTACGAAAAGTAATGTGTAATTTTATCCATTTGAATTATTCAACCAAATTATTTGAATTAATCTTAAATCCAGGGTTATTTTTTTGTTACATTCCAGAAATTTTGGTATTATATTCTACATGATCTCCCTTAAAAATGAAATTCATTATATTGCCACAAAATATATAGATTTATTGTTTAAAAGTTTTCTGAGCTATCAATCATATAATATGATTAACAATATGAACTATAATACATATGGATCGATTCAATCCTTAATTAATGCATGTTGATATACAAAAATCCTAAATTTCAATTCATTGAAAAATATTTTTCATTATCCTATTTTAATTCCAACACCATCTCCATTGTAAGGTCATGATTCCACAACTATCTCTTAATAAATTATCAATCTCCATATTATAGAACAAAAATAAGTCCTTTATTCTCGAGATAAAGTGTAATATATTACATACCATTAATCATCTAATGTAATATTACATAACAAAATCATTATCAACCATATTATTACATATTGACTAACATATAACATATCAACAAACATTTTAAATATATATGGTTCATTGTATTTATTCAATTCAACACTCCAATATGTATGAATATGAACTTCCTATGGATCCAAGGAGTTATGTTCTCTATTTCACTATATCGACCAAGAGAACCTTATCTAAAAAGGATAATTCCATTTTTTCCATTTTTCATCTACCTCTTCAAAAAATGAATATGTGTTAAAAAACCCAATATGTGATTTATTTTCTAGCTTAATATTATTTAGTTATTTGGTTTGGATGATCCTGAAATTATTTCATAAAAATTCACCCCTCACCAAGAATGTGAAATAATTTATTGTTATTGAGTAATTTTTTTAAAAAATTAACATTAAATTTATTTAATTTATATATAATTTAAAAGTGTATTTAATATATTTTTATTTAGAATTACTATCATTAATTTATTATCCTGATATTTCAAAAAATCCACCCAAGACTCTATTTTTCAGGGGTACGGACCTCAATATCCATTATAGACATTCCATAGGAGATTTATTTTAAATTTTTTATAATGATAGGGTAATCCCCCTTTTTTATTGAAACAAATACATCCCCTGTGTTATTACGGGAAGTGGGATACCATTACAAGATCTTATTCGGCCCAATGGTTATACCTGAGGAACATGTTATTAAAGCCTAGTGGGTATAAAATACCACAACATGACCAATGGGAGCCAGAACTGTATATCACATTCACCCATGCACTTTTTCATTATTTTCTATGAAAGTATCCCCACTGCCTATATCATCATTTTTATTGTGTCATTCGTCCATCGCTATTGGCCACAACATCATCATCACATCCTCTATTAGTTCTATTATCATCCCAAATATCCATCATTTCATCAGTGACCCACTACACCCCTTTGAATGTGGACATATATCACGATAATTAAATTACAGGACATCCATCTGCACACCAAGAAATTAGGCCATATTTGCAGGAGGTGGGAGTTGAACATTACTTTTTTAGCACTTAAATAATAATATATTAATAATAATAATACATAAATACTGAATAATTAAAAATATAACTAACAAAAATAAAATATGATTAATATAAATAAAAAATAATATTATAGATAATAAAATTTCGTAATATAATTAATAATAAGAAATAATGTAGGTAATAATTAATACTAAATATAATATAGTTAATAATTAATAATATTATATTATATATAACAATTAATAATAAAATTATTTATATTATATAAAATTAAGAATATAAATAATAATTATTAATCATAGATAGACTTAAACCATGATTTTATAAACCAACCTCATGGTTAATTTGTTAAAATAAGAAAAAAAGAGCATTGAAGGGAATGGCATGTGAAGAACAGTGACAACCACTTCCACAAAGTTCCAAACAGACTGATTCCCAAAATATAATAGAAAAAAATAAAAATTAGTTGATCAAATCAAGTTGAACAAGATTCTTCATTTATTAGAATAAAAATGTTCATCACCCGGACTTCTTGAATTATGAGCCCTTCTTCAATATTTAGGCTTTTCTAATGTTTTTTCTTCATCAAATGGGATGGGATACTCATGGGACCAAGGATATTATTCCACATATGGTCCTAAACATTATATTATTTTCTTCTATTTAGATCCACGCCATGGATCAACTGGAACATCTCATTCACTTTTCTAACATAAATCTTTTACCTCAGAGACCTGAGGAACCATTGAGGCAAGGGAGTATGATTTAACAAAAAAATCCAATTCTTTGTCACATTACACTCAAAATGAATCTCTTCCACTCGATATATTTAAATTTCCATGTAATCAAAATTAAGTATCCTTTCATAACAATATTGAAAATCCATCTGGATAGTTTTCATTATGATCCCATGATCATTTTTGTTGGCATTAAAATCAAATCAAGTATAATTCTTAATCACAATTTTCATTGCTTCATGAATAATTTTTCACTTCAAATATACCACTGCCTGGTGATAAGAATTAAAACTACAAATTGGCGCAAATGCCCCTATTCTCGTATAGTCATCCTTCTTATCAGGCTTCGGAGGTTGAGATGAGTCTTTTACATCATCCATACCTTAATAAGAAATCACTTTAATGGATAAATAAGATCCATACCCCCACCTTATTTCTATTTTCTGAAACCATCACAACAGTATTGATTGAGGTCTGGAGAACCCTATTAACCTTAATCAAGTTCAAAAATTTCCCTTGAACCAAACTAGTTATTTCTCTAGAAGTGGCTAAAACCACCTAATTCTACAGCACCATGGGTACTACCATAGCGCTAGGCCCAACTTCTGTTTTTTTCATAGTAAGGGTTTTATGATATTTAGAAGGAATATAAATAGTGTAAATGTTACTCCACATAGGGGAAGGTGATTGAATATCAACTGAGTTATAAAAGAGTGATTTTTCCCGTACTACTTTCAATATTCCCAAAATTATCTTCCTAACGAACTGTCATGACCACCTCATATTTACTCTCACAAGACCATTTATTAATCAGCCCCTTTATCTTGTGAATAAATAAATAAAACCCTATTACATTATAATATTCTAATAGGCCCTTTCCATTTAAGCTATAATCTCTATAGCCTCTTAATTTTGGATCTTATTGGAGAGTAACATACCCATATATCATATAAACATGGTTCCATCTCCCCCGACAATAATTTTAGTTCCTTGTGTGGCCAATTCTTTGATACCATTAGTAAGAACCTCCTTAACCATTCCCTAAAATAATAAATCATAAAGTTGGATCAGATCCTTATCTAATTCCTTTCCATTACTTCCCTTCATTCCCCTAGAAGGGACCACACAATCACTGTTAGATTTTTTTTGATTTTCACCATACTTAGCACCTCCCCTACATTTTCCATAGACCAAATACCTAATAAATTTCTCAATAGAAGGTCAAATATTCTATTATCCACGAAATAAATGAGGATTACTTTCATATTACACTAAAAATCAAACATAAATTCAAATGTATTAAAAATGGTGGTTTTGAACAAATGTGTTTTAACGAAAGCTTATACTATAAAATGTGAAAAACTTCAATATATTTAACTTTTTATTTCCTTTTTCATTCTAATTGGTACACCTGCTATAGACAAAATATACCATAATCCTTTGGGATGCAAAAAAAACTAGCACAACCCATGGATTTTATTACATGTCTATCTTTTCAAGTTCATCACATTGGGGTGGATAAATTGAGGATCCCATTAACATATTCATAGAATATTAATCATGAGATTCATTAATATTAATCCATATTCATTGGACTTTGATTCCACTAATGAAAATATAATTTGGAAAAAACTGACACACAATAAAGGCTTTCTCCATCCATTGATTACCCAAAAAAACCAAAAAAAACTTCTTTAGATCAGTAAGGCTCAATTATACTCATGTAATCAATGATATAATTGGGAATAAATATATTTCATACATTTGTTGGCCTCTAAAATATTAGTCCCTTATTTGTCTCCACCAAATATGTCTCCCCCTTCTTCATTATTTTCTGAGTCTATTAATTGTTCTCATTTTGGAATCCATAAATGGCTCAAACATTCCAAATCTAAGTCACATATTTTAAATAAATACCTTCATATGAATAATTTATTTCCCTCAATCCTTATCAATCTGTAAAGGATTATAAGAACCCACCAAGACCTAATGTAACACCTTGCCCCTACCTCATTGGCTTCAGGAGGCGGTGAGGGCTACTTGGACTTAAGCGATGTTCCCAAGGAGCCAAAGGCTGGCAATAAATGCCGAGGGCTTCAAGATCAAGTTGGGGAACGATTTTACCTTAAGAAAAAACCAACCAAACCATCAACTAATAGCCACTATATTATGCATATCAATTCCATTACCCAACCATGCATTCCCAAAAGACAACCATGTCGTTCCACAACAGTACTCAAAACCAATACAACGAGACATGTCCACACAACATCAGAGTACACTATGGAAACTAAAAAACCAAACAACATATGCCATGACACCACCACATCTCCACACCAATATAAAATCTCCATGATCCACCAAGGGATCATAATGATCCACTAATGGAGGGTGATTCCTTACCTTTTCCCATGTCATGGTACACGACATCTACAAAGACACCATAGTGCCAAAGCAGGGGGAGAGTACTAAAACTCAGTAGGATTTCCCCAAATGACATCCCTACACATGTCAGTAGGATAAAACCATTGGCACATTTATATAAAACAGTTTATATAAGATAATCACAGGTGAAACCATTACCATAATCCAAACATGCTCTTACAAAGCCATCACACCCAAACCAAGCAACCAAGGGAAAGCCAACCAAACAAGCCACAATCATCCCAACATTTACACATTAGCACAACAATTCCATCTTTCAAAGCAATTCACAACAAGAAACCAAAATAGTGGGACTTCCGCCCAACCCGTTCACCCATTCACAACTAGAGGTACTTCCCGAACACTAATCATATGGTGGATCTTCTGACCACTATCCATCCCCTTTTATAGTGAGACTTCCCACCTACTTCTATACTACATTTAAATCAAACCAAACCAATCATAAACCCACCACGATCACAACAACATGCAGTCAACCAATTCCATTGCATACCAATCCACTTCAATAAATCACTCATTTATTGAAAACCATTTTCCATTCCAAACAACATTTCAATAAAACAACCCTGTTATTGAAAAACCATTCCATAAATCATTGTCACAAATAAACCATATCATCCCATTCTAAAATCTTCATTTTAAAATCTACAAGAATATCATTTCACCATAAAACACCCTTTTTCCCAAAAATCCCCAAAACATCACGCAAGGGATTTCCAACCAATTTCGCATAACAATTCACAATTAATTTTCAGAACAAAATTAATTGTAACAAAGAACCACTACTTCTAACCATGTGGAGTCGAGAGAGAATCCACCTGCCTTTAGGGTTTTGGCGAACTCGACCCACTACCAACCGCACCTCAAATCTGGAAAACGCACAACCGAAACCTCTCTAGATCACTTTCTCTAACATCTAGAAGCCTTAATATTAACATCCAATGCAACCCGAACCCTATATCTACAAAAAACACGTGTAGATCTAGGAAAACAAGAAGGAGAGGGATGTTGATCTAGAGGAAAACACAAGATAGACAAGAGGAGAGACTTACCCGGGAGAAACCACATACAAACCGCCTTAAAACCCCTTTGAAATGCTTCCAAATCGATTGGGAGAGCACCCATAACCCCTGAGAACCCAAAATACCAAGTGAGTCTTGAGAGGGAGTAATATTGGAGTGAAATAGGTTAATCTTGAGGGAGATCGTAACTTATAACCCTATTTTTATGTGGCTGCACAGTTAGCCCTCATGGTTTGGAAAACCGTATGCTAACCGCGCACATGCTACTACCTCGGGAGAAAGGGTATGCACGGTTTCCTCACACGGTTTGGAAAACCATGCACAGGCTGTGAGAATCCTATTGTCTCCCTTGCATTGTTTCCTGGGGAATCCGCACGGTTTTCATTAACCGTGCTCAAACCATGCACCCCTTTAAAGGCCTCCAAACACATCCAAAACCATTCCAAACTCTCCCAACATCTCCCCAACTCATCTCATGCACTTTAAACACATAAGAAAGCATAAAAAAAGGCCACATACCTCAAACCAAAGGTTCTAGAACTAATCATATAAGCGGAGACCTTAACGATGTAAACATCATCCACCTTTGAATGAATATGTTTTTTGTTCTTCAATATCTTGTTATCCAAATTTTTATGAATTGACATTGAGGTACCATTCAAATCAACCCCAAGATCTATCATTGAATTATCTAAATTTTCATCATTCAAGATCATGGGAGCTCCCAAAATGGATAAATCAATCCCTTCTTTATGAACATCAGGATGATTACACAATGAATCCATGGAGATAAAAACCCTATAAATCAATCATAATTTACACAAAACCACCCAGAATTGCTTGATCAATTCAATCCCAATTCCCCCCCCCATTAATTTAATTTAGTACAATAATAATATGAATGGTGTGAAGGATGGATTTTAAACTCAAGGACCATGAAAATTTATTAAAAGAGAAAACAATCGTATATGGAATTGCAGGATCAAATTCATGATATAAATGACAAATAACATACATAGATCTGTCAAAAAATTGTCAACCAGCACAATTCAACAATATCTACAAGTCATAGGAAAAAATTCATCATTATTTGTGTCTATTTACCCAAATCTGAGATCTATCCTGATTTATTAGGTGAATATTTATCATACATGCATACCAATAATAATAATTAATAATATAAGTAATAATTAATAATATGTATAATAATTGAAAATACATTTAATATTATTAATTATAACTGACTTAAAGTAAGATTAAAATTATATAATTAAAATTATTATTTACATAATTATTGTGAAAAATAATAATTAATCATATAAATAATAATAATTATGAATATAACTAATACTTAATAAATTTTTTAAGTGAACCCTGATTAGGATTCTGTAAATGAATTAGAATTTGAAAGTGAACATGAAGTTAACTCTAATTATGATTCTAAGAAAGACTCTGTTGATGATTATATTCATATATATGATAATACAGGAATAAAGTCACATGAGTTTTTCTCTTTGTCATTATGTTAACTCAATTAATTGAAACCTCATAAAGGTGCTAAATCCAAATAAATTGTGTTAAAATCACTAGAGAATCTATTATAGGTTTCCTCAATGTTATCTAAAGATGATATCCACATTAATTTTTCAACTACATACTATTGACTCATGTGAGTACCTATAGAGGTAATGAGAGATATTTGTCCTTTCATGGAATGTTAAGAGGTTTACCCATCAAAAGATGCATTCTTATATAAAAAATGAATCTGATATAAAAGAAATTTAGGAATGGGACTCACTAAAGGTCTCTAGGTAATAAGATTTTGATTATTATATAAGATTAGATTTTTTATCTACCTCATGGAACATCATAGAAAATGGTAGTTCTGATATGAAGGTTGGTACTATGGTAGTGTATTAATTGGTCATTCTTATAGTTCCATGCGGCATTGGTGTTAATAATAACTATAAGGTTACCAAGATGTAAGTAGGGACTGATTCTCATGCTAATATAAATTCTTGATCCAATTTAAGGAAAATTATAGCAAGTTGTAATGAATTCACTAAGAAGTTTGAGGTATCTATTAGAATGTTTTTCAAGTGGAAAATAGAAATTGGTTATTAAGCGAGTCGTAAATTCTATGTATGAATATAGATTTCAAAAATATGTTCTATCCAAGGAATTAAATACATGCTATAAAGGTGATCCCAGGGATCCATCTTTACCCATATCTTCCTTCTCTAAGATTACAAGATCTTAAGAACTCTATGTTGAGAACTCTATTGATTCTATGTCAATTGATGGGGAGATCTTGATAATATAGTTGTAGTGGTTACTTTTAATACCTCTATGATATATGAACTTGGTGTGGAATGTATCTTGTCGACTTTAGAAGAATATGGGATTCATTGGATGAATCGGACCCGTGATAAGGATAATTCCAACTTTTTAACTACACGGCTCCAGGATGGTACTCAAGAAGTTAAGTTTTATAATAAGGATTATAGTTCTATTATATCCAATACTGAATAACATGAGCCTTTTCAGTGAATGAAGACATGGACAAGAGATCTTGATAATCCGTTTTGAAAGGGTTCAAAAAAATAATTAATCATATTATGAAATATATTATTACTTATTATTATTTAAATTATTAATTTCTAATTATATAAATTATTATATTATTAATTGAGGATTGGTAAATTATATTATTAATTAATAAGTTTTCTTTATTATATTAATTTTATTGATATAATGACTTAAGTGAAATTCCCACTGAGACTGATGATCCTTTCTCTTCTCCTAAAGTGGAAAAGATAGTTGAGAAGATTCTCCAACAATATATCAACAGAAACAATGATTTTAAGAGCCTGCATTATTTTGAGTCTTAGACATTGTATAGAACTTGAAATTTTCATCTAGTGGATAGCTCATTAAGAGAACAGGGTGTCAAAACAAGATTAATCAAGTTCAAATATCAAAAAACATATGAATTTGGACTTGAATGGAGACTAAAATACTTACTTGAAGCTCGATAATTCAATAGATAATGTTTGGAGATGTTGTGGTTGGTTCAGTAACACCGGATAAGCAGTTAGATGGGAAAAAGTCTTTACTGCCGAGAAGGGCTCACCGCCAAGCCAGTCAGCCTACACCAGCTTGTTTGTTTAGAAGATAATGGGCCTCCCACTTAGCAGGGCTCACCGTTCAACTGGTGGGGAATGCATTAAAATACTTAATAGATATTCATTTAGTCATATTATTCCTTGAACCCCCTTCTTGAATAATAGTGTTGTCTTAGAATTTTGATTTTCATTTAGTTATGGACTCCTATCCTCCTCTTTCCAAGAACTCTATATGATCTGGGATAGGTCTTGGGGAAAACCCTTGCCCTTTTTGTGTGAATTCCTCTATTCCTCTTCAATATTGGCCATCTTCTTCCTTGTATACGGGTGGATCATTGTTTCATTAATTTTTGATGAATTTAGATGGTAATACATATCAAAATATATCCTTTAACTTCTTAATAATCCATAAATTCCCTCTACTCTGATCATCCTGGTTATCAATTCCTCATTGGTGTGATCTTTCTTAGGAAATAAGATTACAATTCCATGAGATCATGAAAAAAAAATTATTAATGATTGTGGTTTATATCATCATAGCTCTAGGATGTCCAATTTATATGAATCCATTTAGTAAAGAATCATTGTCCCATTAATGTAACTTATTTGTTTTTTTGGTAAAATTGATTTAACTAGCCATCGTATCATGAAATTGACATGGGTATTTTCATCATCATGGAATAAAGAGTGTGTCAGGAGTGGATCAAACTAGGTTTAATCTTTTTGTGTTTAAGGTATATCACATAGATGATATTATTAAAAATGATCCAATTTTATTATATTAAATTGATTTTTTTTCTTTAGGGTATATATTTTTATTGGAATGTTCTCATAAGGGTATTACAAACCTTCAATGATGTTTGATCAAGTTTCTGGCTAGGTGGTGATACCCATAAATTCCTTCATCAAGTATGACTTCACCTTTGAAAGTTATTTCCCTTGTAAATAAATAAATAAATAAATAAATAATTATAATTTACTTATATTTAAATAATTATCACTGCTTGGTTATGAGTAGGATATTATGGCATTCAATGGAGGATAAATGGTCTAAGATAGACTCAAAAAAATATGTTGGGATTTTTTTTATATTTGACTCCATTTGAGGTAGGTGGACCCATGTAATCTACCCTTTGGTATTATGTACCCTTTATTAGTATGTGATATGAGGATTTCCAAGTAGGAATAATGATAATTAATTCATTTTTGGGATATGAATGAAATAGAATACACATTAATTAATTAACCAATCCAATTAAAGTGAGATACCTAGTGTTGTGAGTATTTAATTAATGAACATCATGTTTTAACTAATTAAATGAATATTCCAAATGAACAAACAAGGTTCCAAGGTCCACATTGGACATTGTGTGGTGTATTCTTTCCCAACCACTAGTGGTTGATGCTTGAATGGTAATGTAGCTGTGAGATTTTGTTTGATTTTTGATCACATGTGTGCGTGTATGTGACCTATGAGACCTATTCTTGATGTTTGATCCAATTTGGTCTGCATGTATATCCATATGAGTCTTATGATTAGTTTTTAAACACATCTAGATTTGTGATGGATATGAATCTTTCTTATTATAACAGGATGTTTGATCTAGAATCCTATATATATTTCACATGTTGTTCCTTTTTCTTATGTGGTTGTGAATGTTGGTTTATTCGAATGGACTATTCCCTTCAGAGGAATGTGACAGACATTGGTCGGCATGTCCATGGTATATCCCAACAAGTAGGAAGTTTAAAATGTGTTTTTGAATATTACATCTTGGGGGAATTTTTTAGTTAGATGGTTAAAATTCGATCTAAATCTATTATCCATCCTCATAGGGATGTTTCAGACATTTTCTTAGGATGTAAATATATTTTTCCCATCAATACGTATTTCTTAAACATGTTTTGGACTATCCCATTGAGGGATGGATATTTCAGACATAGTTGAACCATATTCTTCTAGCATAGATCTGAAGTATGTGTACTCAGGGTTCATGGAGGCTTGGTAATCACATGTGTATTAGTGATTATATTTTATGAAAATATAGTTTTTTAGTTCATGTTTACTTTCTACTAATCCTATCACAAATAGAAACATTGAATTTTATTAGTTGGGTATAGGACCCTATGGGTGGTAACCTTCTGTTTTGTAGTCACACCCTACCTGGTTGGCCATGGATCTTTGATACCCAAGTAAACCTTACTTGTTGTAGGTATATATTGTGTTGCGGATAGGTAAGATAATATATTTCGATAGCTCACTATAAATATTGAGACTAAGATGAGGTCACTTTTGCAGTTGTATAGAATCTTCTACTTCTATATATTTCCTATCATGTATATGATCATAGAGGTTAGTGATCAGTGTATTATTTATTGTTTTGACTATTGAGTCTATTAATCCTGTATTCATTCATACAGTTTGTATGTTAGTAATTTCCTATTACTTTGATTGTATACATATTTCATGTTTGGTTATTTATATACAATTTTTTACTTTTATGGAGGGTATATTCTCCCCATTACTTCATCTTCTACCCTCACTGCTATTCAATTCCCTCTAACGTAAAAGGAGGCATGCCTAAGTTCATGTGGTATATGTATCGAACTTGATAACTCATTTCATCATGTTATAATTTTACATCATCGAACGAGCAATTTTTTTTTCCTATTTTTTAGTATAGGTAGATAGGTGGCATAGTAATTTTTTGTATCATTTGATGTAAGTTAGTTTAGAGCATAATAAACACCATTTCTAAAGGATTTAAATGTTACTTGTGTCAGGGATTTATGTTCTTCATTTGAAATATTATGATCATACGTTTTCACCCCATGTGAAACAGATGGATTTTTCAGTTTCTGATGTCATATGGATTCATCTCTTATCTATGTTGGTAAGAGGAACCACATGCATCATATTCGAAAAAAAGTCTTGTCAACACGAATATGCAGTTTTGGTGTGATTATATAAACGAAGGAGGAATCATATTCGTGGTGCCAACAACTAGTATTGTGTTTTCACATGTGAGTTCTTGGGGATATTCTAATAAAATAACCACTTATGTGTGTCAAAATATAATATAAGGTCATATTAGAGTATGATGTGGTTTACTTGGGTGATGGAGACAATGGCAGTCATGATGAGAAAGTCCCTCTATGCACTGACAGTGTTGTACATTTGTTATATAATTTTCTGGCATGAATTTTATTAGTAAATAAACTTTTACAAATAGCCATTAGATATATTTTCTTGGTTAAGGTTCTAACTATAACCCATGTAGAGTTTTCCATATATAACCTAGTTTCATTCTGTTTGACTGAACTAGACATCTTTAGCCTCGATATTGATAGTATAAAGGAGAAGTAGCCTTGACATATCTAGAGACATGTAGCTAAATATTATTCCATGATTTATAACAGTTAGTTAACCTTTTGTGGGTTATGTGTAAGACCTTGTTTCCTTAATGGTGTTACTCTGGTTACTAGAGATCTAGTGTCTCTTTATACATAATGTTAACCTGAGTACAAACATTTCTTATGAAGGAATATCCAAATTTGGTGCCTTAGGAGTGTATTTCAATGAGGAAAATGGAATGTTCAGGTGAATAAACTTTAAATAACTTAAAGGAATTTCAAAAAATTTTATTTTCAACCCATCAGTGTGTATCTAATCATGATATAGTAATTTTGATACATGGTTGGGGTTTGATGCTCTTGGATACTTTTAGAATCAAGGTTAGAACCAGAGTTTTCCAATACCATTTTTTAGATTGAAAATCTCATTTTATTTCAAGTGATTATCCAATGTAGTCGATCCTCTGAGTGTAGAAACATGGTTGGATGCTCATAAGATTTTTTTAGAACTCATGTGTTATGAGGTGAATGAAAAATCTTGATATTAAATATTTTATTACTTTTAAAGGAAGTATTTTGAGTGAATGATTTTTGTGGTTTTGGAACCTTGTACTATAGAAATCTGAACATTTAAGTGAGTGTGGGTTTTAAGGTCCAGGACTTAGTAAGAAATGACTCTATTTCGAGTTAATAGTGGTGATTTCATGTCTTTTTGGGAAACCTGGTTGTGTGAGTGTCAATTCCATGATTTTTATTTTGCATTGTTGAATAGATGGAGAGGGGTGGAAGTGAATTATTGAAAAAATTTCAGGTTCTATTAATGAAACTTTAATAGATTATGGTGGTAGGTCACTGGCATTTTTAGTTCAAGGTGTCCCTTAGAGTTAGCAAATGATACACTTTAATGAAACTAGATAGTCTTGGAATCCTGTAGGATTCTATGATTAGAGATGTCTCTATAGAAGAAGATAACTTCATCAGTGATTAGGGTACCATTTTTCTTTCAACCTATGTTTATCATTTATTGAATTTTTGTGGTTCAGTGTAATATCTTGTGTGAGGTGATGAGACCTATCCTGTTCGATTGTTGTAACCCATTCTTATTCCACTTAATGATTTTATGGACACCAAGAATATAATTTTTTGATATATTTAACTATTTCAAAAAAATCATGGTATGCCCAGTGCTTGGTTCATTCTTGGAAATAATGTTTGAATGGATGATAATGAGTAGTTATCATGTTTAGTGATGAACATGTAATTGGTTTGATAGAATGATGAAAGAACTATGAGATAACTATAATTATACTCTTATGTTTAGGGTTATTTAATTTTTCACATGTGTAAAGGCCACTATTTTTGAAAGTTCCATTCTCTATATAAGACTTTCTGTGTGATGATTATGGTGACTCTAAAATACTGGTGTGCAATGGACAAGAGAGTATTTGGTTCCATGATGAATGTATAATGTTAGATTCATATGTAGAACTGTATGCTGACCATATGTAATCTTAGAATCAGGAAAATTTGGTTCAAACTAGGAGGGATTCAAATCACAAGTGTTTTTATGTATGATTGAGAGGCTTGTGGTTAGTGATAGAGAATGATGAATCAACTGAGAAAATTCATGTGGAGTCACCATGGACTTCGGTATGGATGTTTGATTGATTTAAAGATTTCTTCAAGGATTAACGTATCACGATCATTGGTTCATATATAATTGGCTATTGATATTGGGAACCTTGTTGGAATATGGGTGGAAGTGTACCGACTGGTTTTTTTATATAGAAATAAATAGAGTAGATTAAAACTACATTGATCTCACTGTATTGCCTATGAATGAGTTTTTTAATAATGGTATGTGGCCTTCAAGAAATATTGACATGTTTGGGTTACATTTGTTTAGAAAATAATTTTTGTTTCATCATAAAACATGGGAGGATGTGTTGGTATCAACTTTAATGTATGTCTTATATTTAATCAAACACAATCGAACTAAACTTTACTGAGAATTCGATTTTAATTTTTTATTATTGTTTTGTATGATGATTCCAATGGAGGGGAGAATCTTTATTCTTAAGAGGAATAGGGTTAGGATACCATGGTGTTTTGAGTTCAATAAAAATGATGATCATGGTCTCAACGTTGTATTGTAGTGACCTTTTACCTCAAATTCTAGTGCTCATGATTGGAGTCACACTGTGGGAGCATGTCAAACATTTAATAGTGAGTGTGATCGGTAGTGGTGAGTTGATGTTCATAGATTTAATGTTTAGAAATTATTATGGATGATAATAGAGGTTGATTGGGATTCATGATTCACATGCCAACATAACATTTTAAGGATGAGAATCATTATGGTTAAGATATTATAATTACTCGCATAGTCATGGGTCTCAAATTTAAAGGGGAATTTGATTTTTTCATCCAATGGATATATATTTGAGAGAACCACATTTAAAACTTATATTATTCATGTTTTAATATCTAAAATATATTCTTCTTTAATTTAAATGAGGATGAGAAGCAGACTCTAGGATCAAAAATTCAGTAAAGAAGTCTTGAAGCTTCTGGGTCTGTTGCAACAACACCGACTTTCCAATAGTCGCACATTGGTTAGCCAGTGGTGTGGGAAGAAACCCATGATGTTCATTAGGACTCATAGGCTACCAGGAAAGTATAAAAATGGATTTCTAGTGAGGTAGTTAGTGAACCTACTAGCTTGTAGGCCTTACTATCCAGCCGATGGGGCTTGTTGAACGACACCTAATGGAAGGTCATTTGGTCATTTCATCCACTAATACCTATTTAGGTTTAATACGATTGGAAGAGTTTTTTGGGTTCCATTTTTTAATAGACTCATATCTTTATCCCTAAAATATCTCCCTTTTATTCAAGGAACATATATTGGGAAACAATTGGTGAATCCATATAAAATCCTTCATTTTTCAGGGATCATGGACTCTTCCTCCTCATACGGTGGTGGATCAGTTTTTAATTCATTGTGGATGAATCCTCATAGTAATACATATCCCATATAATCATTTGGTGTATCAATTATCCTTATATAATATCCTCTTTGATTATATTGTTCAATGATTGGTCAATATCATGATCTTTATTAGATAATCTTATGAAAATTGACCGGATTTCAATGGAATTATATAATAATTGTGGAGATTTTTATTATAATTTCTCGAGGACGGACAATGATGATGAATACTTATTGTTGGGAGGATTTTTTATGAAGGATTGTCTGTTTAGGAACACTTATTTTTTTGGGGTTGATTTGAATTAATTAGAAATTGTATCATGAAATTGATTTGGGGATTCTTCTCATATATAGAATTTGGAGTGTTCCGTGAGTAGATAAAACTTCATTAATTTCCTTTAAAAGGTTATAATAAAATTTTATTAATTTTTTCATTGTTTTTTTATTGTTTGATTGGTCTTTTGACCCAAACTTAGTCAAATGTTTATTACATATCATCCATGGAGTTTGGTCATGTTTTTTCTATGCGGCAATTCATGAAAAGTAAATTAAAAATTATTACTTCACATTTGAATGTGAGTTCCCCTTTACTTAATTAATATATTATAACATAGTTTTAGTTAATTAATTTGAAATTTTTGGGTATGAGTATGATTTCATGGTTATTGATATAGGCCGAATATACTTATATGGACTCAGAAAAATATAGTGGAATTCTCGATGTTCTATTTGAATCTCTCTTTGGTATGTGGTCCCATTTCCTCTACCTTATGGTATTATATATAATTTATTAGAATGTTATGTGAGTTTTTCCAGCATAAGTGAATGATCATTAATTCATAATTTTTAGATGAATGAAATTTGAAACACTTTAATTGATTGAACCAAAAATTTGTATTAAGTGACATGGTTCTATGATTAATTAGTTAATTAATATCAAATATTCACCAATTAAATGAATATTCCTAAAAAATAGAAGAGGTTATCCGGGATTCATTGGAACCTGTATGCTATATTGTTTCCCATACATTTATGGCTAAGGCTTGATGGGTATTATAGTCATAAGACATTATTTGATATTTGATCACTTGTGTGTGCTTGTGTATCCTGTGAGATCTATACTTGATTTTTTCTCACATGTAGTGTACATGTGTAGCCCTATGATATCTATGCTTTATGTTTTCTTACATATGGATTTTTTATAGAAATTAATCTTTCTTGTTATAAATTGATTTTTAATATATCATCATGTATATATATATATATATAGTTCAGGCATTGTTACTCTGTATTATATAGTTGAGTGTGCAGGTTGACCATATAGATAATTATATTAGGAGTTATATGTCAGACATTTGTTGGAATGTACATCGTCTATCACAATTTATAGAATGTTTCAACCATGTTTTAAAATATTCCGTCAATGGGGAATGTTCCTTGAAACTGGTTGTAATGTTGTCCGTGTGGATTATCCCTCATGAGATGCATGTGTGGGATGTTAAGTTTGAATTTACATGGACTATCACTTCTAGAGGTATATGTAAAAAATGTTTTTGGACAATCCCATTGAGGTATGTATGTGTTAAACCTGGATGTTGTAGTTTATTCTTACATAGATCCGAAGTTAGTATGATTGAGGATCATCGAGTCTTGTTAAGAACATATTCATTAAGTATATGGGTGTTTATTTATTATATGTGCATTGGTGATTATATGTTATGCCTATACAGTTATGTATTTCATATTTACTATCTTATAAGATTATAAAATGTATGTATACTACATTGAAAAGTTTGGGTATTGGAAAATGTTTGTGGTAACCCACTATGTTCTAGTCACACCCTACTCAGGAAGCCATGGTACTTGGGTACCCGAGATGCCCACACGTATTATAGGTACAGTTTTGGTTGAGGTTGTGTTTGATTATCTTGTAGGATTGGTCTCTACATGTATAGATACAAGGATGTGGTGAGGTTGGGTTTTTCATATCCTCTTGTAATTTTATTTCATTTCTTCCATGTGTGTGATCTGCCCGATCAGGGATCAGTGTCTTGATTCTAATTGTAATTGTTAAGTCTTTTTTATTCCACATTAATTCATACAGTTGGCATATTATTTGTTTCTTCTTACCCTGATTTTATTCGGTTTATATGTATGGTTATTTATTTGTAACTTTATTATTTTATGGAGGGTATATTCTCTCCAATATTTCTCTATAGACCCTCACTTCTAGTCAGAAGACTCTAGTATATGAGGAGGTTTGTTAGAGGACATGTGGAACACCGAACCAAAATAAGTGATTTGGGATAAGGTGTAATAATGATGATTAAGGAAAGTCTAACTAGATTGAATCTTATCAAAGTGATTTTGGTTTACTGGTGCTAAAGGAAACCAAAAGGCTTCCATTTTGAATTAATAACATGCAGGCTGAGTTGGATATCATTAACTAGAGGGAGACTTTACAAGTTAATTTATCATATGAAAACGTGAAATCCAAGGATTTCATGGAACCAGTTGGTGAATAGAGGAATTATTGATAACCTCACATATATATGACCATATGAGAATTGAATCAATCTTGACTGTTTTGTTGATGATAAGGATGTTAATAACACACCCCTTGTGGATACTAATTCATACACCTCTATTGGAAAGGCTGCTAGTATACCAGGAGGATCGTCCCAATATCTAGTTAAAGGGTTTGTGAAATCATCCTTACACCCCTTGGAGATGGATTTTCACGCTCTTTTTGAGGAACAAGCAAAGGGGAAGGTTCAGGATTGTCAGGAAAATCACTATACAATATTCTACTAATGATTTTTTCATATTATATAATTAAATATAATTCCTTAGGAAATGTTATATTTAGGTAAAATATTTATTAATATATCCAAAACAATATTCATATTTTACCTTGAATTTAACTTTCATAATTTTCTTTGAGAATGAGTGAGGTATTTTTAAGGTTTCACATCCATCTTTTTGTTAATTTCATCTTGTTTGTTTTTTGTTCATTTATTTACTTCTTCTATATAAACTTCTTCCTTCTCTTTTTATTTTTATTTTTATACTTAATTTTATTTATTTTTTATTCCCCCTCTCTCTCCTTGGTTTCCTTCTATAATTTAAACTCACTTTCATTTATTACGGCTATTTATTTACTTCTCCACTTGCAGTTAGTGTGTCTCCAAGTTGGGTACCTGATTTTCTCTCAAAAAGATGATCAAAGAATTATTCAATTTGAAAACGAATGTTAGGAATCATGGACGTTGTTGACTAGATACTTGCTAGTTAATTATTTTCATCATTAAAAAAAATAATTTATTCCCTAAAACATAAGTATATAAATTAATATAGAATTTATGGTCTGATTCTTTTGCTCTTTGTAAATGAAAATAATGGTATTTGATATTGTTAATTTTTCTTCATTATTTATTTATTTTATTCTTGTTATATCATTCTCAATTTGTTTTAAATATCTTATTAAATGTATTTATTATCCTAACATGAGTTTTTATCAACCTTGTGTTGAGTATGTATAAACATTACATCAATATAACTGAACCTTGTGACTATGTGTCTGAACCGTATGCATTCTATGACTGAAACATAGGAAATTACTGATCTATACCATAAAAGACAATCCCAATCGTATAATGAGAGTTACTCAACCTTATGAGATGAAAGTTATTCTATTTTTTAGAAAATATTTGAACCATGTGAGGTTATTAAACCTTATATAAATTATTACCCCAATACAAAAAAAACATTATGTTATTTTAAATCGTATATGAATATTTAAAATCCTAGAGTTTTATTTATTTTTTTATCTATTTTTACTAATATATAGCATCTATTACTTTGAATTAGAATATGTATTTTTTATGAGATTAGTTTTACATGTATTATGATGGATATTAAAGGATATTAATGGTTGAATATGGGATGCATTTTTAATTGATTTAATGTTTTATTCATTTTAATAGTATTATTACTATAGATTTTTTCTCTATTAGTGTTTTTTCTATTTTTCATAAGGTCTATATGAAATCCCCATTAATATTTTTCTTTTCATTTAGGATGAGTAAACTTTAGACTTTGCTTTATCAAGGAGGTTTGAATGATACTATTTTAATAATTATAAAGTATTTTATTATCATACCTCCATGATTGAATGCTTTGATAAAATAAATTTAATATCTTAGAGAATAGATAAATGAGAACTCAAGAGGTGGGTGAATTGATTTCTTGAAAGAAAAATTACATTAAAACCACCCTCTTTAAGGTATCCATGTTTTGAAGTTTTACTTAATGAAAGCAGGCAGTAGAGATTATCAAAGGAAAAAATATCGAACAAAGGATATTTACAGTTTTCCAAGGACTAGAAATACCCTATCCCACTTAACCAACACTCTACTCCTCAATTTTGATGATTTTAAATATAACATACCTTTTTACAGGGGCTCCTAGCTGAGTGAAAGAAGTTGTTCCTTGTTAGAAAGGTCTAGGATCTTTCTACTATGCTCTCACATCACAATGTCTATCAATGGACTTAACACACTCAATCACAACAAGATAAAATATAAGTAAATATAATAAAGACTTGAATAATGATTCAGTTCGAAGCCTAAAAAAACTAAAAATAGTTGAAAATATGACTATGTAATATGAAAATATTCTATGCTTATCTCTGAATGTTATTTGATTATAAAGAATTATGTTCTTATTACAGTCTGAAATCATTATGTGGAGAGAATATTTGATTTAATATATTTATATTATTTTGTTCTTAATTTTTATTGTCATTTTTATACAAATAGAAATATTCTTCCTCATGGAGTAGTTGACCTTTCTATTTATATCTCCTTCTTGATTTTTAACATACACATACATGATAAGAACAATATTATAGTGAACAATCCTTTGAAAATTTGATAATATAAGTTTTTAATGATGTGTGTCCTTCTATTCCAATCAAGGAAAAACACTCTACTCTGGCGATGTCTGAAATCTTTTTTTTCGGATGTTTTTGTTCTTGAAAAAATGAAACATTGGATAAATCAACAATCTCTTATTTAGACATATCTTTTTTTGACACACTTAAAAGGATGAATTTAATTATCAATAGACTATACCAACGTTACAATTATAATCATGTTTATTTTTAAGAAGGATTTTTCATTTAAATATAATAATTTTAAATCATTGTTTTTGTAACAAGATTTAGAAATAACCTTTATTAGATAAAATATATAATGAAATTTCTGTAATATAATTATACTTTGTAAGAGAATATCTTAATCACTTATGATAATTGACTTCCACAGATTCCTTTGAAATTCATAAGACAATAATGTAATTTTTAACACCCCAAGCATCCACAGTACGCTTCTCTTTGAATAAAACAATAGCATGTGTTGTACGTAACTTTGAGTTCTAACACACACGACAGCCAATCAAAGCAGCCGTTATGAATAGTAATACCAACTTTTTGAAATTTTATAAATTTTATCTCTCAGAATGGAATTAATTTTTGGATTTGGAATATCGAAATTATCCTAGGGTAAAATTTGGTACTTTTCTGATAACTTTCATATTTTGATGAATAGTGAAAATTACTAAATTTTAATTAAAAAAAAAATTTTAATCGAAATAATTAATTGTGATGAATTATGAATTTGAGTGGTTTTAAATTATATTTAGAATATATTTTTACCATTTAATCCAATTTTGGTCATTGAACATAATTTCACATTTAAATCGGACATAAACAATAGTCAATCTTTTGATAGTTATTGTTTCTTAAAAACACGCTTTTTGTTTTGACAACGGGAATTAATTTAAAATTAATAAATTAATCTTCTATGTTTTTTATTTGGTAAAATATACTTCATTATTGTATTCGGAATATCAAAATTATCTTAGGGTAATGTTTTGGTATTTTTTTGAAAATGTTTAATTTTTTATGAATAGTGAAAAACACTGAGTTGTATTTTAAAACTGAATTTATATTTAAATAATTATTTATTTTATTTAAATTAATTTTTGTCAAAATAGATACATAATATCTATATAAGTTAAATTCAATTCATTGGAGTCGATTTATTATAATTTTAGATATATAAAAATTTTATTGAACTTTTCCCTGTCTTTTACCCACCACCTAGGAGAATTTACAAATTTACATAAAACATAATTTTACCTCTTCTATGAGTGGAATTTTGAAAATTTGAGAGAAATGGTTAATATAAAAAAGTAAAATTTTGTTCAATAAGATAAAAATAATTTTTGGTGAATAGTAACTTTTTACTTTTATTTACCACGGTAAAAATTAAATAGGGTAATTAAGGGTAAAAATGATATTATTATTACCTTAAAACATGTCCTAATTCTATTGGCTAGGTATAATTGGACCAAAAACAACCTTATAAATAAAATATGAACCACTTTGGTCAACATGTATTAGATTTAGACATTTTTATTATTTAATTCAAAGAAGAGTTAAAAGAGTTAAAATAAAAGTTTAATAACTAAAACATTTTTAATATGGGGTTATACATAAGATAAATTAGATTATAAATATTCATTAGAAAGATAGTATGATTTAATACATAATTTTATTTTATTTATAATTTTTAGACATTAAATAAGTTAATTTATTTATGACACAGTGATGATGCAGTAATTACCTTATTAGTAAAATATTAAAATAATTGATATTATAAATACCTAAATAAATATAATTTGAGACTTTTAATGAATTAAAATAATTTTATTGTTTAATATGACATGTTATGATTGATTAAATTAATTTGGGTCGAATTAATAATGTTATTAAGACTTTAAAAAATTCAATTATTTAATAGTGCCACAATTGACAAAAAGGATTTTTTAAAACAAATATTATATTATTAATTGATATAATATTCCTAAAAATCTAAGGTTCGGCCAAAATAATTATATTATTATATATATATCATTACTTAACCACTTGGGGTTCTCTTGGAAGTATATAGTATGTTTATTAACTATATAATAGAAAAATACAAAGAGACATGGTAAATGTCAAACTATTTAACTAAGAGTTAAATCTAAATGATAAGGTTACTATAGTGACCCAAACCTCTCTAAAATCTATTGGTTGAGTTTATTGCGTCCCATACCCACCTTATACTTTAAATAATCTAGTTTGGAGCCATTATAAACCGATTATGAATTTATTATAAAGTGATACTTTAAGTTTTCCTAAAGAGCCCCTCCTCCCCCTTATAAAAGGACACCACTTCTTAACAATTACTCACACATCTCAAGCCTTTTTTTCTCATCCAAACTCTGCCCAATTAAGCTCCCTACATCCCTCTCCTACTCCTAGAAGCCATACCTTAGGCAGAAGGCACTTCAGGTGTCCTTTTTGGTTCAAATAAAAGGGAGTTACACAAATTAAAGGTAAAGATTTCTCATAACTTATTTTCTTTTATTTTACTTCTCCAACCCCTTAGATATTATTATTATTTTATTTTGTAACAAAAACATTATACCAAATATACTAGGATATTTTTATGAGATGTATTCTAACTACACTTACACACACCTCCATAAAATGGGTGAAGAACATAATGTTTCTATGGATGGAAACCAAACGCCTCACGAAACGATGATTATTCCATTATCTCCTTCCACCTCTCATGGTGGCCATTATGATGGACCAATAATTAAATATGATATTAATTATATTTATATTATATATAAGCTTCTGTAATTCCATTTTATATCACACCATTTTTTTTCATGTTGTATATATATACGATAATTTCATTTGAGGAAGTGCGGACTACCGCCCCCTCAAAGTGATATGACTCATTCATACCATACATGGAACGTATAAAGGAATGTGTTAATGAACTTAAGTAAAAAATATAAGATATTATATTATACAGGAATAATAATATACCTTTGTATCATTTTTTTATTCCTTTTAAAATGAAAAATTAAATGGAAGTAGCGTTCGTGCGTTTGTACGGACTACCGTCTCCACGAACGCGATAAGATTCATTCCCCATCGTATACATTCAAGTATAATTCTCATTTTATGATTAAAAATAATTTCTAAGGACTTGATATCATTATAGTTATGAATAATATACAACATATCCATAAAAAACACATCTTATTAACAAAACATATAAAAGAAAACGAGTAAGTTAACACTCGAAACGGTGATAATACTAAAATATTATTAACAAATAAATATTAAAAAGATCATATATGATATCATATTTATGTATATTATTCTTTTATAATTTAATAACAATGATTTAACTATTATACAATAGGTTAATCGTACCCTCGACTAAAATAAAGTGCAAGTTAAGGGGTTTCTTATCTCACTTTTAATTTCGTGATATTTCCATTGTTCACCACATATTTATTGCATGTGGTGTGTGTACTTCCCATAATTTTATTCACTGTGTAATACACTATAATTTATGGATATTTACATCATAATTTTATGATCCTTCTTTCATGGGTGTATGTTTCATAAGTTTCCAAATCAATAAGGGAATTTGAAATTTCAATTTCCACTCATTCGGCTTTACGCATACTTCATTGATTATTTTACTCCAAGATTATGCGTGGAGTCACTATTTATTTACTTGTGTCATAATTTCCACTCCCCATTATGTGGATATACTTTTTATACACATAATCACTCGATTTATAAATTCTAATGTCATCGGTATGAACATGATAAGAGTAATTTTTACTCAATCTCGATTTGTTGAGTTAAACATCCAATTCATTGGTGTTGTTTTTACAAGAATATGTGTGAATGTACATTGATTGTTTTACATAGAATATCCAATTATATTGAGTGTATTCATATTTTTCACGCATAATTACGTCGTTGATTTATCCTTAACCTAAGGATATGGCCTTTATGAGAGATTTCATCTCAATTTACATTCCATTGAGACTCCTTTGTTGTTATACACCAAATCACTTTTATATGGTGTATATAATGTACTTTGACGTATTATATCATGAATCCCTTTATTCTCATGATATTAAAAAGTTTTTATTACCTCAATTATTTGTATTCAAGTGTCTCTCTTTTGGTTATGAACTCTAACTAAAATATCATTTTAAAATGTTTTAAAGATTTAGTATTCTAAATCTTTCTCATTAATGTACATGTTTTTAAAATGGTTTTAAGGATTTATTTATATGTAAATTAAAGTTTTCAAATAAAAATTTCTTTTAAATGTTTCAAAGTGGTATGGGATAGTTTGATTCAAAAATATATTTTGAATGACTTCTTGAAAAATAGCGTGACTTTTAAATGTTTTCAAGAAAAAATGTGATATTTATCTCAATAGATTGATGATTATTTTAATCTATGTCAATATCCGTCATTATTCTCGATTGAGGTTAATATGATATAATACAATCTTCCATATTATATCAAATGAGTTATGTTTTAATGTGGATGTGCTATTTTTATACCATTCATGGTTTGTGGTTAAAGTATTGACATTTCGTATGCTAGTTTTAATACGAATGTTTATGTTATGTTTCAAACTTTTCATATGAGGAATGAATTGGAATTAGTAAGTGATGGGTGGAGACCGCTATAGCTCTTCGATACATCGGTAGGTCTCATGATACAAACTAGTGTCTTGGCACGAGGCATTGACAAAATATTATTTCTAGTCTTGGCATGAGGCCTTGGCTACGTGGTTATGATAGTATGGAATTATGGATTCCGTCATTATGAAAGTGGTTATTGATATTGCATTTGATTATTCGACTAGTAGAATATCCATGTGGATAAGTAAATGGAATTTTTTTTATTTTATTTTTTCCATATTATGCTGAAGTTCAAGTTTAAAAGGCTTTTGTTTTAATTATACATTGCCTTAAATGTTTATTCTTATTTATGAAAGTTTCCACTATATTGTTATCCTTACTAGGAATTTGAGCTTACCCCATTCTATGTTTTATTTTTCCTAGGATGTGAAAAAGTATTTAATGAATGACCTACAGATATATTATAAGGGGATATGAGTGTGGAGACAAAATGTTAATGTAGTTTTCACTTTATGATGTAATGTAAAATTTATGAATGTATCTAGTTCTACCAAGGATACTAAACTAATCGGTCTTTAGAGACATGATATTTTGTGATCATTCCAACATTATGTAATTAATGCACTGACTATGGGTAACTGGGGTCGGGGCATTACAGTTGGTATCAAAGGAAGTTTAGTACAAACCTTGGAAGCTAGATTTGGATAAACTCTGATTAGAGCACATAAATCTAGGATGGACATTCAGAATTAGTATAGAAGAACTTCCTAGAATTTTTCTATTGTAGAGATTTTGTGAGTTTTCTGAGAAATACATCCCTGCCTGGAAAAGATCAGGTAGAGGCAACTATGGCACAGTTTTACTTAGGGGAAAAACTCGAAAATACTACTTTAAGCTAGACTCGAATGGGAACTGGTGCACGACAACGGGCATTGTTGTACTCTTGGTTACGACACTCCCGGGGGATATGCTTAGGATAATTTACATTTTCTATACAACCCAATTTGAAGTATTTTAATATAAGATGAGAATAAATGACCTTGGTTAATACTAAGGTTTTTCAAATTGATAATATGGTGTCATGATATTCTCTAAATGATTTTATGACTACGGTTACTCACACAATGCTTTCTAGTTTTAGTTAATGGCTGGAGTCCAAGGAAGTCATAGTAACTTTGATAATTATGTACAAGGTGGGAATGGTGGTTGAAATGAGAAACAAAATGGATTGTTGATAGGTGTAAAATATATCGTGCTCATGCCAAATCAGTTTTCCAAAAATATGATCAACAACATATATATAATCCAACTCCCGGACTCAACAAAGAACAGAAAGGTGATGAATGATAACAGCTCTAGCAGTGGAGACCATGGAGAAAAGAATCCTAAATTTCCATCATGCAGGAAATGTGGAAGGAGACACCCAGGAAAGTGTCTCAACGGAACAAAGAAATGCTTTACGTGCGGAAAAAAGGACCTAAAGTGAAGAATTATCGAGGAAACATGAAGAGTACTATGGAAGAAAATAAAAAAGGTCCCAAAAATCCATTTACAGTCATTTGCTATAAATGTAGGGGACCTGGCCATTACCCGATTGAATGCCCTATTCTATAGGATATTTTTGTGGTCAAAGAAGAAGCTATGTGGAAATAAATGGTTGTACAAATGTTTAAAAGTATTAGTGCTCCTTGTTGATGGGATTACATTGGAATAATTTTCCCTTGTATTTGTAACCCCACATTTTTTCTTGTGAGAATGATATTTGAGGAAGACTTATCTTTTCCCTTGTGGATATAGTTATAAATAAACATTTTGTTTTATATGATCATTGGGTTTGAGACAATTACAAGTTATTATATTTTGGGATGAAAATTCAAGGTATGAGATAACATTTCTGGTTAAAATTATGTTATGGTTATTTTGAGGAATTTATCTCATTTTGATAATGTTATAAAATATAGTTTTTGAAAAAGGACAACACACAGACCGTGTGACAACCCGTCGCATCAGACAATGCTGTGGGAATCGAACCTACAACCAAAGTGCAATTGGGATTTATCGCCTACCACTGGACCACGTGAAGTCCCTGGTTAGTATGACTAATTATTTTTAGTTAAATGATTTTATTGGCCAATAATAACTTGATTTGGATTATTATTTTTTATCAAATGAATACCCTTAGTATAGGAAAATTATTTGGTGATTAAGTGATAAATGTTATTTTGGAATATGTTCACTTTGTTGGGAACACTATATGCCCAAGGAAACTAGAATACTATGGGATTTCATTTGAGGATTATTGGTGGATTTTTATCTACATTTTTATTGTGGATTTATAGTGATTTAGGTTATTTATGGAAATGATTAACCTATAACATAGAATATGTTATTAGGTTAATTACTTTTAAGTATGTGACTTTAAGAGTAGTTGATGTCATTTGGAGATACAATTTAATGTGTAAGACTACATAAAAAAATTCTTCTATGTTTTGGGTTTCAATATTAGTTTGGATTATATTGAAGGATTTTAAGGACAATTGTTTATTTAATGGTATTTATTTAACTTTCAGGTATTGATGGTTTAATTTTAGAAATTAAAATTAGTGTTTCTTTCTTTAAAGGAATATCCTTTTTGGGGATCATCAGATCTTGTACTAACCGTTTTGGTTTTGATTAATCTCCAAATACAAGGTAAATATATAGTTTATCTTTCATGGATCATGTGATTCTATAGAAGTTTATTCTAGCACTTCCACTGTGACCAAGTCTTCTTGAATACTCATCATTTAAAAAAATGAGTTAGTGGTGGATATTTATTATTGAATGAATCTCTACTTAAAAAGTATATCTCTTTATTTTCATATTCAATCTCATAAATGAATTCCACATCTTTATGTAATGTAACTTAAAAAAATGTTGTCCGTATTCTTTTACTACTGGGAAAATAATGACCGTTTGTCCCATCACAAGTTTTTGGATTTCTTGTTGTTAACTTTCTCCTAATCATGTTTTATAGACCTCTCCATCAGAACACGACACTTAGTTTGTCTTCCATATCCATGTTTTCCTACATGGAATCATAGTACGAGTTATCTTGGGTGACCTTTGTATTTCTCTTTCTTTCTTTTAAGGTGATAGTTTTATTGACTCTTTTTCCAATGTGGGACTTTGAATTATATTCCCAAACCCAATTTTTAAAAAATTTCAAGGATGAAATTATTTTAAGGAGGGGAGAATGTAACACCCCAAGCTTCCACAGTATGCTTCTCTTTGAATAATACAGTAGCGTGTGTTGTATGTAACTTCGAGTTCTAACACACACCACAGCCAATCAAACTAGCCGTTATGAATAGTAATACCCAATTTTTAAAATTTTATAAATTTTATCTCTCAAAATCGACTTCATTTTTGGATTCGTAATATCAAAATTAGCCTATGGTGAAATTTTGGTACTTTTCTGATAACTTTCATATTTTGATGAATAGTGAAAATTACTAAATTTTAATTAAAAATAACTTTTTTTAATTGAAATAATTAATAGTGATAAATTATGATTTTGAGTGGGTTTAAATTATATTTATAATATATTTTTACCATTTAATTTAATGTTTTACATTTGACATAATTTCACATTTAAACTGTACATAAACAAGTGTCAATCTTTTGATAGTTATTATTTCTTAAAAACACGCTTTTTGTTTTGACAGCGGGAATTAATTTTAAATTCATAAATGAAACTTATAAGATTTTAATTTAATAAAATATACTTCATTATTTTATTTGGAATATCAAAATTAGCTTACGGTAATTTTTTGGTATTTTTCTGAAAACATTTAATTTTTGATTAATAGTGAAAAACACTGAGTTATAGTTTAAAATAGAATTTTTATTTAAATAATTATTTATTGTATTTAAATTATTTTCTGTCAAAATAGATACATAATACCAATATAAGTTCAATTCAATTCATTGGAGTCGGTTCATAATAATTTTAGATATATAAAAATTTTATTGAACTTTTCACCGTCTTTAACCCACCACCTAAGAGAATTTGCAAGTTCACATAAAACATAAATTTATCACTTCTGTGAGTGGAATTTCGAAAATCTGAGAGAAACTATTAATATCAGGGATTAAAATGTTGTTTAATAAGATAAAAATAATTTTTTTGTGAATAGTAACTTTTTACTTTTATTTACGACGGTAAAAAGTAAATGGGGTAATTAATGGTAAAAATGATATTATTATTACCCTAACACCTATCCTAATTTTATTGGCTAGGTATAATTAGACCAAAAATAACCTTAGGAATAAAATATGAACCTCTTTGGTCCACTTGTACTAGATTATGGCAGTTATTATTATTTAATTCAAAGAAGAGTTAAAATAGTCAAAATCAATGTTTAGTAACAAAACCATTTTTAATATAGGGTCATACAATAGATAAATTCGATTATAAATATTCATTAGAAAGATAAAAATATTTCCTATATAATGATATTATATTTATAATTGTTAGACATTATATAAGTTGATTTAGTTATGACACAATGATGATGCAGTAATTACCTTATTAGTGAAATATTAAAATAATTGATATTGTAAATACCCAAATAAATATAATTTGAGACATTTAATGAAATCCAAGACTTTTATTGGTTAATATGACATGTTAGGATTGATTTAATGAATTTTGGTTTAATTAATGAAGTTATTAATACTTTAACAAAAATCAATTATTTAATAGTGTCAAAATTGAGATAAAGGAGTTTTTAAAACAAATATTATATTATTAATTGATATAATATTCCTAAAAATTCAAGGATCAGAAAAATGACTTATATTTTGATATTTATATCATTAATTAACCACTTGGGGTTCTCTTTGAAGTATATAGTAATTTTTTTAACTATATAATATAAAAATACAAAGAGACATGGTAAATGTCAAACTATTTAACTAAGAGTTAAATCTAAAAGATAAGGTTACTATAGGGACCCAAACCTATCTAAAATATATTGGTTTAGTGGTTTTAGACCCATCCCCACCTTATAATTTAAATAATCCAGTTTGGATCCATTATAAACCGAATATGAATTTATTATAAAATAACACTTTATGTTTTTTCTAAAGAGTCCCTCCTCCCCCTTATAAAAGGACATCACATTTAACCAATTTCTCACACATCTCAAGCCTTTTGGCACGTCAACCTATGCCCAATGAAGCTCCCTACATCCCTCTCCTAATTCTAGAAGCCTTACCTTAGGAATAAGGTACTTCAAGAGTCTTTTTTGGTTTAAACCAAAGGGAGTTACCAAAATTAAAGGTAACGGTTTCTCTTAGCTTATTTTCTTTTATTTTACTTCTCTAACCCCTAAACTCTTCTTATTATTTTATTTTCTAACAAAACAAGTATTCTCAATATACTTGTATATTTTTATGAGAAATATTCTAACTAATCATACACACACCTCCATCTAATGGGTGAAGAACATAATGTTTCTGTGGATGGAAACCAAATGCCTCACGAAACGATGATTGTTCAATTATCTCCTACCACCTCTCATGGTGGACATTATGATGGAACTATAATTAAATATGATATTAATGATATTTAGTTTATATATAAGCTTCTGTAATTCCATTTTATAGCATACCATTATTATTTTCATGTTTTATATATATACGATAATTTCATTTGAGGAAGTGCAGACTACCGCCCCCTCAAAGTGATATGACTCGTTCATACCATACATGGAATGTATAAAGGAACATGTTAATGAACATAAGTAACACATATACGATATTGTATTATACTAGAATAATAATATACCTATTTATCATTTGGTTTTTATTCCTTTTAAAATGAAAAATGAAATGGAAGTAGCGTTTGTGCGTACATATGGACTACTGTCTCCACGAACGCGATGAGATTCATTCCCCATCGTATCCATTCAAGTATAATTCTCATTTGATGATTAAAAATAATTTTTAAGGACTTTATATCATTCTAGATATTAATAATTTACAACCTATCTATAACAAACACGTCTTATGTAACAAAACATATAAAAGAAAATTAGTAAGTTAACACTCGAAACGACGATAATACAAAAATATTATTAACAAGGAAATATTAAAAGACCATATAAGATATCATATTTATGTATATGATTCTTTTATAATTTAATAAGAATGATTTAACTATTATAAAAGAGGTTAAACATACCCTCGACTAAAATAAAGTGCAAGGTAGGGGGTTTCTAATCTCACTTCTAATTCTGTGAGATTTCCATTGTTCACCACTTATTTATTGCATTTGATGTGTGTAATTCCCATGATTGTATTAATTGTCTAATATACTATAATTTATGGATATTTACATCATCATTGTATGATCCTTCATTCATGGGTTTATTTTTCATAAGTTACCAAATCAATAAGGGAATTTGAAATTTAAATTTCCACTCATTCGTCTTTACGCATACTTCACTGATTATTCTACTCCAAGATTATGTGTGGAATCCCTATTTATTTTCTTATGTCATAATTTCCACTCCCATTTCTATGGATATACTTTTTATACACATAATCACTCCATTGATAAATTCTAAAGTCATCGGTATGAACTTGATAAGAGTAATTTTTACTCAATCTCAATTTGTTGAGTTAAACATCCAATTCATTGGTGTTGGTTTTACAAGAATATGTGTGAATGTACTTTGATTGTTTTACACTTAATATCTGATAATATTGAGTGTATTTATATTTTTCACACATTATTTTGTCATTGATTTATCCTTAACCTAAGGATATGTCGTTTATGAGAGATTTCATCTCAATTTACTTTCCATTGAGACTCCTTTGTTGTTATACACCAAATCACTTTTATATGGTGTATATAATGTACTTTGACATAGTATATCATGAATCCATTTATTCTCATGATATTAAAATGTTTTTATTACCCCAATTAGTCTTATTCAAGTGTCTCTCTTTTGGTTAGGAACTCTAACTAAAATATCATTCTAAATGTTTTAAAGATTTATTATTCTAAATCATTCTCATTAATGTCCATGTTTTAAAAATGGTATTAAGGATTTATTTATATGGACATTGAAGTTTTCAAATAAATATTCCTTTTAAATGCTTCAATGTGGTATGAGACACTTTGACTCAAAAATCTATTTTAAATGGTTTATTGACAAATAGTGTGACTTTTAAATGTTTTCAATAAAAAAAGGGATATTTCTCTCAATAGTTTGATGATTATTTTAATCTATGTCAATATCCTTCATTATTCTAGATTGATATTAATCTGATATAATAAAATCTTTTATATTGTATCGATTGAGTTATGTTTGACTATGGATGTGTTATTTTTTATACCATTCATGGTTTGTGGTTAAATTATTGACATTTAGTATGCTAGTTTTAATACGAATGTTTAAGTTATGTCTCAAACTTTTCATATGAGGAATGCACTGGACTTAGTAAGTGATGGGTGGAGCCTTCTATAGCTCCTCGATGCATCAGTAGGTCTCATGAGAGAAACTAGTGTCTTGGCACGAGGCCTTGACAAAATCTTATTTGTAGTCTTGGCATGAGGCCTTGGCTATGTGGTTATGATAGTCTGGAATTATGAATTTCGTGATTATGAAAGTGGTTATTTGTATTGTTTGTGATTATTCAACTAGTAGAATATCTATGTGAATAAGTAAATGGAATTATTTTATTTTATTTTTGTCATATTATGCTGAAGTTCACGTTTAAAAGGCTTTTGTTTTAGTTTTACATTGCCTTAAATGTTTGTGCTTATTTATGAAAGTTTCCACTATATTGTTATCCTTACTGGGAATTTGAGCTCTCCCATTTCTATGTTTTATTTTTCCCAAGATGTGAAGAAGTATTTTATGAATGACTTGCAGGTATGTATAAGGGGATATGAGTTTGGAGACTAAATGTTGATGCAGTTTTAAATTTATGATGTAATGTAATATTTATGAAGGTATCTATTTCATCCAAGGATACTAAACTAATCGGTCTTTAGAGACTTGATCTTTTGTTATCATGCCAATGTTATGTAATTAATGAACCGAATCTGGGTAACTGGGGTTGGGGAGTTACATACTTTTTAGAAGACTTCTCATTATACTATTAAATCTATGATTTCTAAAATTGAGAATACAGAACATAATATTCTTTATATGTAATATATTATCTTTATTAGTAAGATAAAAATTCAAAACTAACCTTTATATAAGATAGAATACTATTGAAAAGACTGAAACTTCAAAGAAGATACCGATTTTACTCTATAGGATAATTATAATATTCATAATATAATTACTCGGTTTAAGAGAAATGAATTTCCTAAAATCTTTATGAATAAATGACATTACATTTATGTATGAAAAATTCCTTTTAAATAATTAACACATCACATATAAAAAGATAAAATGCGATACACTTAATACAAACTCATTATAATAAAATTAGGAATTTTTGAATTATAAAAACACATAAACAACTGACATATGATGGAAAAACATAAGTCTATATAACAATATCCTACTTTTTATGATCAAAAAACCCATTAAATGTTTAACAAAAATTTATGAAAAAATATTAAAAGGATTTAATTTCTTCCCCTAATTTTTATTCCCTCGATTTTTGTGACATCATAAAGAATTAAGTATATAAAAATAATAGAAATAATACTTCACAATAACAAATGTAAATGGAATGAATAAGATATACCAGATATGAATATGATTTCTCATGTACTTATATTATAATTAACATTGAAAGGATATTGAAAATAAAAATAAGAAAATAAATAAAAATGAAACATATAAAAATTAAAATAATAAATTATACTAAGGAAAACTCAATTTGGAAAGAGTAAATAATCAATTAAAACATTAAGAGTAAATATAATTAAGAAAAATAAAATTTTATAACATTATGAAAGTGGATTAAGAGTAATAAATTTAAAATATATAGTGAAAAAGAAATACAGGAATTATAATAATGCTATAAAAATATAACAAAAAAACAATTCAAAAAATTTTTGGACACAAAAACTAGTTCAACACCTATATCCTAAAAAAAATCATGTGGTGTTGGTTTATATTTTAGTTGTGGAAGTTTAAAATATTGAGGTTGGAAAATAGGTAAGGAGGATGTAAGTATATGAGTATCAATAATGAACCTAATTGTGTCACCTGGAGTAAGAAAATATCATCCATGATTGGTTCTATCTCCATGAGTGATCCTAACTAAAACAGATTGGATATCAAGAGTAGTCTATTGTTCTCTAAAGAAATTAATGTGATCTTAACATACAAATAATAACATAGAGGAAGAGGTATGTAAGTGAAATGAAACTTATTCTTGGATCCTAAAGTTCTCACTTAAATATATTTCATATGGATTGAATGTTTATTTTAATCTCTAAGATGTGGAGGAATGGTGGTTAGTAATGAGAGGTCTAAGAGATGATATTTCTCTTATATGATCGAGTGAATATATGTAATATTTGACCTACTTCAACATATCATTTTTCATAAATATAATAATGTCATGAAACTATTCCATATTATCTGAGAAAATTCCCAAAGAGGTTCTTCAAATCTAAGTTTTGGTATAATTAAAAAAGAAAATCTTTAAAACATCAAACTGATTATCCAATTGACTAATCAGACCGATAGAAGGAGAAAAAACATGTGCCAGTCTTTTATGAGTGATTTATTTACCATTTGAAGAGTTTTGAGGCTTCATTACCTCACCAAATGTATCTTCTTTGTAAAAATAAGGATCTTGTCCCATTCTTCTCACCATTACCTAAAATAGATTGCCAAATTTTCATTCAATCACTTTAAAATAGTTAGGAAATGATCCAACCATTTTTTCCAACTAGTCACTATAGATATTGTGTTATTTTTAACTCGAACTGAAACATCATGAATTATTGATACTCTGTCATTTTGAAAGGAACATACATCTTTTTAAGACGGATCAATATTCAAAATAGGGATTTTTGGGATTATATTCATAATCCTAACATCTGAAACAAAATTTACCTGATGATATTATAGTATTTTTTTAGATAGGATCTCACAATGCATAGAATATGTGTTAGAAGACAGTGTGTCTATAGAAAGAGACACTTCTTACAACATTGATTCTATTGAAAACTAGTCAGTATATTTTTTAGGGTTTCTCAAATATAATATTTCAAAACACTCTCCAAAATCAATTGAAACAGCAACATAAACTAAAAAATATCTTCCTTTGAGATGGAATGTTCTTAGAGAGTATTTATTTAGGCTATGAACTCAATTAATTGATTCTTAAATTAATCCACTTCAGTCATTAGATAGTAATAACTCCCTTGATTTATTTCATCTATATCATATAATATATATTTTTAACATCATAATTGTTTTAGAGTGAGAGAATAAGAGAAAACAAATCTTGGTGCACGTCGACACTAAAATCCTTTTCAACTAGTTCATTTTCTTCAACATGGGGTACTTCTATAAAAATAGACTGTTCTAAAAAAATTTATTTTAGTATTCTATTTTTAATAAGAAAACTGGGTATATTTTATTTATCTATATTTTCTTCATCATCATAAAAATCATTCTGACTAAAAAAACTAACTAATTCTCATAGGAATTTTCTACAAGTCTTTATTAAAGGAGGTCATTAAAAGAAATGCATTTATCTCAATATAGAATAAATCGTCTTCTCCTCACCAATACTGACTAACGATGTATTGTATGGAGCCAATATTTCTTTTATATTTTAAATATGTAAAATATATGGTTGGGTTATAGAAAGAGCATGAGTGTCAACCACCTAACACATAACTGAGTGAACTTCTGGGATAGACTCATCCTCAGCTTAAATTTCTTTAGAAACAAAAACTCTCACTATTATTCTCCATTTATCAAGATTTTAGTTATTTATAATTTCTATTACATCTATATTTTCAAAATTATCTTAAATAGGAGTTGGAAAACATATATGGTCCTGATTAAAAACGTCACCAATAACACCCATAAAATATGTCATCAGTTGACTATTATTCGGGTAAACATCTCCATCTTATTATGAACTAACCAGAAAAAAATTATTAAAACATGAAATCCAATAAAATCCACTTCTCTTAAAATCACTAAAAGTTAATTTTGTTAAACCATGACACTAAGTGGAAGTTTTTTCATCTAAAAAACACCAAAATTACCAAAACTGTGGTTAATAGCCTTCAAAAATAGTAAATAATTATTAACTATTTTGAACATGGCACATATAATTCATAATATATCATTATAAATTCATGTGATTTTATATTATAAACAACTAAAAAAATTTAACATATTGAAAAATGATTTTATCAATCATACCATTTCATTAAGCAATGATCTAATGAAAGAACTTCAGAATATTATTTCTCTCTGAATTCCATTTATTTTACATTCTTTTTCTCAATATTTGGAATTCCATAAAGAGATTTAGTTATTTTAATAGTTCTTACATCATCTCTTGGAGTTGTAGAGGTGTTGAAATTGCAATTTATTTCATAAGGGATATGAAATTATTATCCCTATTCATATATGATATCAAAAAGTCCTTCTGGTTTACTGTTGATGTTATCAGATCCTCATTATATCTAAACTGAAACATATCTATTTCATATAACTCTCCAAATTCTTTCTCATATAAATAATTTGGTCACTTATTTTTATACATGAACTCGCATCCTTAAGGAGTTATAACTTTTGTAAGAAAAATGGTTTATCATTCATCCATCTATAATATATTTCTCTTCCTACAAACACTTTTCTTGATGTCCATAACTTCGTAGATAAATTATAAGTGGCACCATTTATTCTCTTAGTTTCCAACATTTTTTAAAATTGTTCAAAGGATTTAATGGTTTTGGTTAGGAGGGTTGATAGGTGATATGGGTGAAGCATTGAGGTTCACAAAGGGTTCCCATATACGTTTCTATGAAGAACTAACTTTCTATTTTTGATTTATATTGACCAAAGAGTTTATTAGTGTGATTTATAGGATAATCATTAGTATATGTGTCTTATTTATATGTAATTGATACTCGAAATGGTGGTTCCAAAACAATAACAAAATAAATTAAATAAAAATTTTCTAAATATAATTATATAGTTATTAAATTAAAACATAAGTAAAATAGAATTATGTAAAATTAAAAAAATACAAATTTAGTTTTAATAAGACCAAATATTTTAGTTGGAAAATGTTTTTTAATAATTTATACTAATTGATTTTCTGTAAAAAAAATTTACAGAGATATAACTTTATTATGGATTCTCTCTTAAGAAATGATTCCTTAAATCAATTTTCTTTGTTCTATAATTGTTTATCAATGTTTTGGAAATTTTTATTGCACTTTTTTATCAGATTTTATTTGAATGTGATTAAAATTAAAAATAAAATCTCCCTATGTGTGTTTCATCTACAACACATTTTCACAAAAACTACCAACTACAATATATTCAGATTTAGTAGTTGAAAATGAAATAGATTTTTTTCTTACATGACGATGATACTAAGGATTTACCAATAAAGGGATAGGTTCCTAATGTGATCTTCCTATCTCTTCTATATCCACTAAAAATAGAATCTGAATATGAATCTAAATTAAAAATATATTTTTTTGAAAATTTTATGATTGTAAAATAGTTCCTCTTAAATATCTCAAAATTCTTTAGGCATCGTTTAGATGAGAGTCTATTAGATTGGAATGAAATATTGTATAAAGATATAATGAAAACATAATTTCTTGACTAGTTTCAGTAAGATAAAAAACGTTTCTAATGATTTCTCTATATAAATTCTCATCAAAGAGTTTTCCAAACTCATCCAAAATTAAATTTAAATTGGAAACTCATAGGATTTGAATATGTATTACTTTTTTCAAGTACAAATATTTTAAGTAAATAAATTAGTTCTTTTCTTTTCATAAAATAATTTTTTAATTTTTTTTGATAAATTATAAAATAAAAGGAAATATTTAAAATCATCAATCATTCTCATTTAAAAATATTTTATCATGATTTTATAAAAATCATTAACCATTTATTGTTTTTTTATCCAAGAATAACATCATCTACATATATGTTTACAACAAAAAGTATATTTTAATGAAATTTTCTTGAAAATAGTGGGGTCTTCTAATCCCACATTAAAACACTCAATAAAGTAAGATAAATTAATCTTTTATTCCATGATATAGGTAATTATTTATCTCTATAGTGAGATTTGGTAAGTTTAAAAATATATTTTTTAAATGAGAGTCTTCAAAACAAAGTGGTTGTTCAACATAAACTATATCCATTAAAAACATGTTT
Organism: Viscum album; assembly: GCA_963277665.1. Classification (NCBI taxonomy): domain Eukaryota; kingdom Viridiplantae; phylum Streptophyta; class Magnoliopsida; order Santalales; family Viscaceae; genus Viscum; species Viscum album. The sequence goes on along the minus strand of OY728145.1, from coordinate 271,296,898 downwards.
AAATGAAAAATTTAATATCCTTAAGATATAATTTAAAATTCATATGAGATGCATGTTCTATAAGGATTCTAATTTCTTTTAACCTAGATATAGGGGTAATGGTCTCCTCATAATCATACCTTCTTTTTTATTATAGATGTTAGAAACTAATCTAGACTTATTCCTAGTGATCATAGTGTGATTATCTTATTTATTTCAAAAACCCCATTTTTTTAATAATAGGATAAAAAAGTGTATGTTAACTAATTCACATCCCTTGTTCATCATGAAATGGTTTAACTCTCCTTTCATTACTGAAATATAACTCTCATTTACTAAATCTTTATATACAATTCTAGGTTCCAGTTGGAACAAAAAATAGAGAATTATATATGGTGTCCTATATTTTTTATGGTCCTAAATATTTCATCTAAACATCATATAAATATTTATATAGGATATTATTTAAGTTTTCTATTTTTTCTAGGTAAAGAACTTTATGGTTCACAAATATCAAAAATTATTGGATTTCTTTTTCAAAAACCAAATTCTATATAATCATTCATTTTATTTTCTGAAAGATGTTTAGATCTCATGTCATTAATAGAATCACTCAACTCATCATCTTCATTTGTTTTAACATCAGAAAGATCCCATTAGTCAAACATTACATGACTTTACTATTCAAAAAACCTTGACCTTATATCCAAAACTCCATAAGCATTATAGGTAGTATAATAATCTAGGATGATTCCTTCTATAGTTACTTGAATAAATTTACCAATATTATCTTTGGAGTTTAGAATATAAACCTTACATACATAAACTTTAATGCATCCTTCATTTGGTTTTTTATTATTCCATAACTCTTAGGGTGCTTTATTTAAGATAGAAATTATTATTACTCTGCTAATGACATAACATGTTGTTTTAACTTATTTAGTCCAAAATTAGGTTTTCATTTTTTATTCACATACTATTATTCTAGAAATTTATTTTAATTTCATATTCCTCCTTTCAACAACACCATTATGTTGTGGTGTCCTAGGGTTAGGAAATATATGTTTAATACCCTTTTTCAGCAATATAAATTGGATTTATGATTCTCAAATTATCCTTCATTATCAATTATCAAAGTCACAATTTTGGAAAATTTCTCATCTTTTACAAGTTTACATTAATTAATAAAAATATAATATGGTTCGCTATTTTTTCTAAACATAAACCTCTATAATTCTTGAAAAATAATCAATGAACACATAAAAAAATATTTTCTAGCAAGCTTGATACTCAAGAGGGTCTGAAAAAATTCATGTTGATAAGCTCTAAAGGTCCAGAAATACCAACCTCTTAAATTAGTTTAATGGATTACTTGTTCTTATTGACCATTTGATATGCATCACATAATTTATTTTTATCCTATTTAAGTTTTGGTAACTTAGAAATCAAGATAATTATGAAACAAAAATCAATGAATAAAAATTACAATATCAAACTCTTCTTTTCAAACAATTTACATTCTATCTATGCAAAGAGTTAAGTTCTAAATTATATACATTATCTATCTATAGTACATTAAATCTGAGGGATTTTTATTTAAAAATAGTACAAGCATTATTAGGAAAATAAAAAATAAAATCAAAAAGTTGAAAAATAATATTCAGGTTGGGCTTTAAGCCTTTAACATAAAGCAATTTTTTGATGAGGATAGATTTCATATTTTTAACAGATCTAACAACAACTATATTATCTTCTGTGTTATCACCAAATGTGACATAACCCTTATCAATGTTAGATAATGAATGAAAGTTGGAGACATTTCCACTAATGTTCTTTGAATAGAAACAATATATGAAATGTTTTCCATTATACTTTATGTGGGTAGTTCCATACAATGAAAAATCAAAATACCAGAATTATTTTACACAAATACTCACGGGTCTATAAATTTTCACTATATAAGATTTGGGGACCCAAATCTGTTTGTGTTTTCCAGAAAATCTATCAATGAATTATTAAAAACCTTTTATAAAAAAATAATTTTTAATTATAAAAATTATATATTCCTCACATTACATGCAAATTCATAATTACCTACTTCTCTATATAGAAAAAAAGTTAATTTGGATATTTTTTATCTTTAAAAAAGGGATAAAATACATTTTATAAAATTTGGGCCTTTCACCTTGAGTTCCTCACCCAACGTTTTCTCTTCTAAGTTGGTTTTCATTAAGGGTTTTGTTTAGGTAATCATACCCCTTTGTAAAAACACTTTCATCAACTTCTATGCTTTTTACTCTTTATGTAGGTTCTTGGTTGTGCTAGTCTATATATTATATGATGTAATATACTTTTCTTGCTAGTTTATGAAAGATAAAATTTTCATGTATATATCCTCCTCTTCATTAATTTTTTTGATATGTCTTTATAATAACATTGTTTTCATATTTCAAACAATCATACTTAGTTTCTAAAATGTTTCAGTATTCATTTAATTTTTTATATGATCAATATTTATTTTTAGACTCAAAATCATACTTAGAAGAAAAAAATTAGATTATACATCATTAGAAAGTTCTATGACTTCCATGTTGTAATTATGATTAGATACTTCATCCTAAAATTATAGTGATTTATAATAAATATAATGTTAAAAATCCACCCATGGGGCTTTCATATCCTTCTTTTACTTCTTCTTATTTCTAACCTTCTTTAAAAATAATTACCCCAATTTTTATTTTCTTAGAATAGAGGACTGTTTGGCTTAATGTGTGTAATATATTTTCACTCATATCATCTCAATTAGTTATAATTTCTATCATGATTCTTCTACTAGATGAAAGGTATTATTAAGCCTCTTCTATTTTTATATAACTATCCAAACATTACAGAATATTGTGAATGTTTATCTTTTAAATTAGAATTTCTATATGAAAATTAATATTTTGAAAATTCAAAGATCTATATACCGTTGTTATTATTATTAAATTTAGAATTAGGAACCATCATGGTATATTTTATTTCTTACCAAATTTTTATTCCCCAATATCAACTTCTATTTCTACATCATACATCATAAGAGTTCCTGTAAGATATTTAATTTTTTAAATTTTAAAACTCTGTAGATTGTCTGATAGAATTTGAGATCCCACACTACTTATGTGGTAAAACTTTTATAACATTTCATTATTTTTATAGAATAGTAATTGGTAGTTGTAGATATGAAACATTATATTTAATTTATATTAGTCTTCCAATAAATAAATTAATGATTTATCAATCGCCCATTTTTATGTTGTTGAACTTAAGAATAGAATTATCATATCTAATATCCTTCAATATGATCATCCAAGAGAAGGTATACTATTGGATAAATACTAGAAATCTGAGGAAAGAATGTTCCCATGGATTAATTGGGAGTTCCCATTTCTCCTGGTAAAATTAGTGTCATACACTTTCAAGACATGGTCCAAAAAATTACAAACCACATTACTAATTAGAGGAACTACTTTCTCTGGATTGGTGGGAGAATTAAACTGGTTAATAGTGTGTTATCGTAAATCCCCATGCATTTTCTCTTGGTGATCAAAGTTCCCAAGTCAACTTTTAATGAAATCAAAAACATATTAAACTCCTTCATCTTAGATTCACAAGGGTAGGTAAATTTTTGTTGGACCACTTAGTCCAAACTATTAAAGGTGGTGGAACAAGGGGAATCAATGCATGGAATGTGGGGGAAGTTATGTACTCTATTTTGGGGAAGATAGAATTGGAAGTCATTGAGGGTAGGACCCTCTAGAATAGATTTATCAAAGGTAAATATGGATTTATATTTTGAGAGAAAATAGGGAATCACTCCCCCATGTGGAACTCCTTCAGGGAACACATCCCTACCCTCTATCACAACTGTGGATAAATTCTTGTAAATTGAGACATTAAATTATGGGATTGTAACTAGGTGGATGTTATTTTGGGTTACCCTTGGTGTCCCACTCTTGAACTGGCCTTTTTGGTATGCCAATAATCACCCTAAATTCATCCATGTGATCCTCAATATCACTCAATAAACAATTTTCAATAGAATAATACTATAGGAAAATCACGTCTGGTGTATCTTTATGGGCACTTCATCAGGACATTTCACAGCCATGGAAAACAATAATATGGTGTATGTAAAACCTTCAAGAAATCCATGGGGGGAATATCTGGTGTAATTACATCCCTATGAATTATAATTTCATAGTATTGTGAATTTGTAATCATTACATTTCTACGGACATAGCTGTTAAAGGAAAATAATTTCATCTTGCTTTAAAGTGATTCTCCCATCTGGCCACTAAGAGGGAAACTACTTTGAACCTTTTATTTCAAGGTGAGTGGGTTTCTATGTTAATATGGTAGTGGGGGAAATTCAATACTCCTTGTAAGGAGAAGAAGTATATGGGGTTTCCTTCATGGTTGTATTATAGAATCTAGAAGGTACATATATGACGATAAGGCTTAGGTTATTCTTTTTATGGAAAGATGTTGGATAATTTGGCTAGATCCCAACCATTCTTAGCACAGCATCCTTCGACGTTCTTCCACTAATATGATTGTTAAAAACATGTTTGGTTAGGGGATTTTTGGGAATCATGAACCTCCAGTTGGATTATCCTTAAATTAGATTTTTTATGACCAGAGTCCCCCACCCTAATGCACCTAGTTTTTAGTAGGGTAGTTGGTTATGTTGGTCTCCTCTAAAAAATGCATTAAATTAATCATTGATGATTCATGAAGGTAGGTAATAATGTATAGTTGTTCATTGGTTCGTGAATTCATGGGATCAATATAACGACCCATACTTTACATACGTTGTTAATACTTCAAAATTGAAGCACACTTATTACAACATATGACAAAACCACAAAGGACCGTATAGGTATAGTGTCTTTAGAAACTGGGAAACATAAACAACTGGTTCATAAATCTTCTACAGTGTCTCCCATTTATTTCTTCATATCTAGGGTCCCTTTTTGCATATTCTACTTAATATCCATCTTCCTGACCTGGGGAAAAGAAAATATAAAAGGGTGAGATCAAATGCTCAGCAATGGAAAATAAAAATCATATCATATCTTTTTGAAAATCAAAACCTGCAAAAGAGATCATAATATCTTAACATGGAATAAATCATAGAAGTGAAAATGAGATCCCCATAATCATAACATAATACATGAAACTTTGTGGCATGAACACATAATCATGGAAAATCATTTCTTGTTAGTCATGACTCGTTGCCAAGACTATCTTAGTGGACAAAGTCCCTTTCTGAACCGAGTTCACTCCTCGTTTCAGTCCTGTATCACTGAACCGAAATAACCTTCCGTTCCAGCCATGTCTATCTCATGAGATATAAAATCTTTACCCAATGCATTGGAGGGAGATATAGGTCCCACCCATCTTATAATGAATCCTTTCTTATGTGTGCCACATAATCATAAATCTTACATCATCACATAACCCATGTAATAAAAATGGGATTCTTAAACAACATGACATCATAAAACAATTCATATAAGATAAAGGAATTCATAAAAATAATTCCATCACAACATGATCAAATCAATTTAATAATAGGGATAAAAACAGAACCCTTTATTATCTTAGATGGAAAATAATTTTGATAAAACACTTGAACTCCATTCTTGAGGAAAATATCCTTTCTTCTTCAAAAACATTTTTCCTTTCATAACATGTCATACAACTTTAAAATAAAAGAAGTTGATTAAAAATAAACCTGAAAACTTGTAAAGGAAGCTTCTTGGAAATAATGTTTTAAAAATCCATTCATGCCGTATAAGTTAAAAAAAACATTCTTCGTACTTTTGTCGGAAAAGTCAAAAAGTACCTCGTACGAAAAACGACAAAAGATTCCTTTCATACATATTACTAAAAACTCACCGAAGGGTAAAAATGGATTTAAACAATTGTAGGTGGATGGAAATAATATTACATATTGATGAAACATGGATGTGGATGATAAAATACACCCCAGTAAATACTTACAAATAAACAATCTCGGATAAAAATGAGATTGTGATATTTCCCTTACCTTAGGTCCAATTTGCCTTGTATGTGTCCGAAGCTCCAGTATAATGGTTTAAATAATGTTATTGACTTATTCCAGAATCATACATATTGATATGATATCATATATGGTCATATTGTTAGCTTCTTGTTAGTAATATTTCATTGTTACTTGTTACTCGGGTCTTTATTGCCTTTTGTCTTTACGCGTGTTTTGCCGAATAAATTCTTATTCTTATTTCAAGGTTATAGATACCTCATATCCAGAATGGTATTATTGTAAAATATATCATATTTATTCATTCAATTCATTTATATAATTACTATGTAATGATGATCATGTAGAACGAGTCGCATCACATCGTGGAGGCGGTATTCCGTACGTACGCACGAGTGATGATATCGTTCCTATGATCGTGGAAATGTATTGGAGTATATATATATTATTTCATTATCAATATTAATTTATAATAATCATAAATAGTTACTCATTACACCATTATACCCATCCTTGTAAAGTGATGGTGGAAAAATAGATTACACCACGGCGTGGAGACGGTATTCCGTACGTACGCACGCGCGGTGATTTCATTTTTCCATAGGATGGATAGAAGGTGAATTAGGGTTGTTTCATATTCATAATAACATATCAGTATGTAAGTAATACTGATGTTATTACTTCATCATGAAACAACTAAAGAAGAAGAAGTTGAAGAAGAAAGAAATTGAAAAGATCGGTAATGGATATTACCTCTTCTTTGGAACGCCTCTTTGAATCCTCCACTTAAGGAACTAAGAGTGGTCTTTGGAGAAGAACAGGACTTCTAGGACTATTCTAGGAAAGTGGAGAGGAGAAAATGGCAGGGGTTGGCCGAGCTTGAGTGCTCAATTTGGTGTGAGGAGGAGGGGGAGGAGGTGCCCTTTTATAAGGGAGGAGAGGGGCACCTTAGGAATATCTCAAAATATTATTTTATATTAAAGTCAAAATCGGTTTATAATGGTTTCAAAGGGTATTATTTCGAAGATAAAGTGGGTAAGGGTAGAAATCCTATCAACCAATAGGATTTAGACAAGTTTAGGGTATTATTTTAACCTTATCAATTAGATTTAACTCTAAGTTAAATAATTTAACTTTTACCATGTCTTTTTGTTTTCTTTCACTATATGGTTAATAAACTTACTATAACATGCCAAGCGAACCCCAAATTGTTTATTATTAACATATATATCCTTATCTAAGTCATTTGGCCGAACCTTAGATTTTTAGGAATACAATAACAATTAATAATATAATATTTGATTTAAAAACTATTTTGTGACAATTTTGACACTATTTGATATATGATTTTTGTGAAAGTCATAACAGAATTATATGTTCAAAACAAGTTGATTAAATCAACACTAATATATCATAGTAACCTAGAAAATTATTTTAATTCATAAAAGTCTTAAATTACATTTATTTTGGTGTTTATAACATCAATTATGTCAATATTTCATTAATAAGATAATTACTGCATCATCATTGTGTCATAAATAAATTAAATTATTTAAAGTCTAAAAATTACAAATAAAATACCATTATGTAGGAAATCTTTTTATATTTCTAATGAATATTTATAATCTAAATTCCAACATATATAACCTTATGTAACAATTGTTTTTCTAAAAGATATATGCTTGTGTCATTTTTGTATTCATTTTAACTTAATTAAAATAAAGTGTCATTATCACTTACAAGTGGATCAATGGGGTCCCAAAATCGACCCAAAGATGCCCATGGTCGACCCTGTATCAACCAATAGGTTTAAGACACGTTTTAGGGTAATTTAATATTATTATAATATTATTTTTTAACCCTTATTTACCGGATTTACCCTTAACCATGGTAAATAAAATATTTACCGCAGTAATTATTCAAAATGTCTAAAAATAAAAGTTACCTATTTACACAATTTGAACATCCTGATTCCAAATATGGAATCCATTTTTCTAAATTCAAAACACAGAAGTGGCAGAAATTAATTTAAAATTAATTCCCGCTGTCAAAACAAAAAGCGTGTTTTTAAGAGATAATAACTATCAAAAGATTGACACTTGTTTATGTTCGGTTTAATTGTAACATTGTGTCCAATGACCAACATTATATTAAGTGGTAAAAATATATTCTAAATATACTTTAAAACCATTCAAATTCATAATTTATCACTATTAAAAGTTTTGATTAAAAAAGTTGTTTTTAATTAAAATTTAGTAATTTTCACTATTCATCAAAATATTAAAGTTATCCGAAAAGTACCAAAATTTCACATTAGGCTAAATTTGATATTTTGAGTCCAAAAATGAAGTCCATTTTGAAAAATAAAATTTATAAAATTTCAAAAAGTGGTTATTACTATTCATAACGGCTAGTTTTAATAGCATGTTGTTATTTAGTGAAACTCGGTATTGCGTACGACGAAAGCTATCGAGGAAGGTCGCGATTGCGTGTAAAGCAAGCCAAGCAAGTGTTGTGTAGAAAAAGATTCCTTTGATGATTTATATAACATAAAAGTCTCGGGTGTTACATTCTACCCCCCTTAAAAAGAATTTCGCCCTCGAAATTCGTCACTTTGTAACAAACAGATGAGGATACTTCTCCCTCATCATATCCTCAAGCTCCCAAGTAGCTTCTTCAAGTTTGTGGTTCCTCCATAAAACTTTCACCAATCGAGTGGTCTTGTTTCGTAGAACTTTTTCGCTACGATCCAGAATCTCTATCGGCTGTTCTTCATAAGAAAGATCTTTCTCCAGCGGTACAACTTCTGAGCTGAGTACATGTGAAGGATCAGGTATGTACTTTCTCAGGAGAGATACATGGAACACATCGTGAACTTGAGAGAGATTCGGTGGAAGCGCCAATCGGTAAGCTACCTTCCCAACACGATCCAGTATTTCGAAAGGACCGATATATATAGGGCTCAACTTCCCCTTCTTTCCAAATCTCATAACCCTCTTCCAGGGAGATATTCGTAAGAACACTTTATCACCCACTTCAAACTCTAGGTCTTTTCTTCGGTTGTCGGCATAACTTTTCTGTCGACTCTGAGCTTCTCTTATGTGTTGTTGAATAGATCTGACCTTTTCTGCCATTTCATCAACGAGATCAGGTCCTAATAGCTTTCTTTCCCCAACTTCATCCCAGCAATTTGGAGTCCTGCATTTCTTTCCATAGAGAGCTTCATAAGGATCCATCTGAATACTGGAGTGAAAGCTATTATTATAAGAAAATTCCACCAAAGGTAGGTGTTGATCCCAACCTCCTTTGAAATCCATAGAGCAAGCTCTCAACATATCTTCTAGGGTTTGAATTATTCTCTCAGATTGACCGTCTGTCTGGGGATGATAAGCAGTGCTGAAACTCAACTCTGTATCCAGAGTATGCTGAAGACTTCGCCAGAACTTCGAGGTAAATCTCGGATCCCGATCAGATATAATAGAAAGTGGTACTCCATGCAATCTTACCACTTCCTTTACATATATCCTGGCAAGCTGATCTAGAGAGAAATCCTCTCTAATAGGAATGAAGTGTGCAGACTTTGTAAGACGATCAACTATGACCCAGATAGCATTATTGCCTTTGGATGTTTTAGGAAGTCCTGTGACAAAGTCCATAGTGATGTTTTCCCATTTCCATTCGGGTATGGGTAATGGTTGTAACATCCCCTTAGACTTCTGTCTCTCTGCTTTAACTTGTTGACAAACCAAGCATCGAGAGACATATTCAGCAACATCTCTTTTCATGCCATCCCACCAGAAGTACTCTTTCAGGTCCCTATACATCTTCGTACTTCCAGGATGAATAGAGAATGATGAACTATGAGCCTCATCCAGCAGCTCATTCTTTAATTCGGGGATGGGAGGAATGCAAACCCGATTCTTGAACTTTATTATCCCATCACAATCAAGGTTGAATTCAGGAACATTTCTCACCTTCTTTTGTAACTCGACATCTTCTTTTTGTGCCTCTTTAATCTTCACATGTATAGATGGTTGAACATTCATTTGAGAAAGATAAGATTTTTCCCCTTCCATTATAATTCCAAGATCCATCCTTTGTAAATCCATAAATATTGGATCTTTTGTGGTCCTCATCATGGATAAACTAGCATGGTCTTGTCGACTTAATGCATCTGCCACCTTGTTTGCTTTCCCAGGGTGGTAATGGATTGAGCAGTCATAATCCTTAATCAGCTCCAACCATCTTCTTTGACGCATATTCAACTCCTTTTGTGTGAAAATATACTTTAAAATTTTATGATCAGTATAAATATCACACCTTTCACCATAAAGGTAATGCCTCCAAATCTTTAATGCAAAGATTACCGCAGCCAACTCCAAATCATGTGTTGGGTAATTTTGCTCATGGATTTTCAACTGTCGTGAGGCATAAGCTATCACCATATCATTTTGCATAAGAACACACCCCAATCCCTTCTTGGATGCATCACTGTAGATCACAAACCTTTCTCCACTACAAGGTAGTGTGAGCACAGGTGCACTGGATAACCTTCTTTTCAACTCCTTGAAATTCTCTTCACATTCCTCTGTCCAGACAAACTTAACTCCTTTCTGAGTCAACTTGGTGAGTGGATTAGATAATCGTGAAAAATCTTTTACAAAACGTCGATAATATCCAGCCAAACCAAGAAAACTTCGGATCTCAGTTACTGTTGTTGGTCTCGACCATCTTTCGATAACCTCTGTTTTTGCTGGATCCACAGATATCCCCTCTTTTGAGATTATGTGACCCAAAAATGCAACTTTTTGAAGCCAAAATTCACACTTGGTAAATTTGGCATAAAGCTTCTCCTTTCTCAGGGTCTTCAATATAATTCTCAAGTGATCTTCATGCTCTTCCTTGCTCTTTGAATAGACAAGAATATCGTCTATAAAGACTACAACAAATTGATCAAGATAGTCTCTAAAGACTCTATTCATTAGATCCATGAAGATAGCAGGGGCATTAGTAAGACCAAATGGCATCACTATAAATTCATAGTGTCCATACCTTGTACGGAAAGCCGTCTTTGGTATATCCTCCCTTTTGACCCTTAATTGATGATACCCTGAACGAAGATCAATCTTGGAAAAGTATTGAGCTCCGCGTAGTTGGTCAAATAAGTCATCAATGCGTGGGAGAGGATATTTGTTCTTGATAGTGATCTTGTTAAGTTCTCGATAATCAATGCAGAGTCTCATTGATCCATCTTTCTTCTTAACAAATAGAACAGGTGCTCCCCAAGGTGACGCACTAGGGCGTATGAATCCCTTATCAAGATTCTCTTGGAGTTGCTTCTTCAATTCCTGCAACTCAATTGGGGCCATTCTATAAGGTGTCTTTGAAATAGGCAAAGCACCCGGTACGAGTTCTATTGAAAACTCAACTTCACGATTTGGTGGAAGACCTGGTAATTCCTCCGGAAAGACATCATCAAACTCTCGTACAATGGGCATATTCTTAATCGTAAGTTTCTCTCCAACCATTTTAGATAAATAACCTTCATTTAGTGGAATCATGACCCATAAGATGGAAGGAATTTCCACTGGAAGGTTATGTCCATCCTTGCATTGATAGACGATCGTAGATTGATCTGGAATATGAAATGTGACTTCCCTTCTTTGGCAATTGATATGATCTCCATGTAGAGAAAGCCAATCCATGCCAAGAATCACATCAAATTCCACTAAAGGAAGGATCACAAGATTTGCAGGAAGCACTTTCCCACAAACTTCGATCGGAGAAGAATTATAAACTTTTGATGCGATTGATGTGCCATTAGGTGTTGTCACAGCTAACTCAACATCTAATTGTTGAGGTAATACGGTGATACCCTTAGAAAATTCTTCAGAAATAAAAGAGTGGGTGGATCCAGAATCAAATAAAACATTTGCTACTTTAGAGTGGATGGTAAGTGTACCTTTCACCACTTCGTTATCGTACTCCACATCGCTGATAGAAATTGCATGTGACTTTCCTTTGTCTTTAGCCTTAAGATTTTGTTGACGTCGACCATCATCATCAACCCTTGGATTTGGGCATTGATTGGCATAATGCCCCATCTCCTTGCACTTGAAACATTGAAGTGTAGTAGGTTCATTCTGTGTATCCCTTCCTTTGTTTGTGTCATTAGACATCTTCTTCCCATTATCACGGCATTCAAATGCCCGATGACCTTCCTTTCCACATTTAAAACATTTACTTGTCCCTTTAAGACAACTCCCTCCATGTTTCTTTCCACACTTTGAGCATAAGGGAAAGTTCATCTTCTTTTCAGTGTGCTCTTTAGAGTTTCCTTTGAATTCCATCTTCCTCTTCTTATCAAACCCATGTGACTGATGGGTTACTCCAATATCCATCTCGACTTTGAGAGCACATCGAATGATTTCCTCGTAGCTATTGAAGTCCCTTATGGCTAACGCCCTTCGAAGACTTGGTTTTAAGCCACTAAAGAATCGATCGATCTTACTCTCAGGTTGGATAATAATACCAGAAGCGTACCTTGAAAGTCTTGTAAAATTTGCTTCATAGGTACTAACAGATTCATCATCCCTTTGCTTCAGTTCAAGGAACTCTTTCTCCATCTTTGTTCGGAGAATACGAGGGAAGTACTTATTGAAAAATAAGTTCTTTAACTCGTCCCATTCCATAGACTCAATTTCATCCCTTTTCCTCGTATTCTTAATAAGATTCCACCATTGATCAGCATCTCCTTCCAAACGATACACTGCTAGGATGACTTTATCATGTTCAGAACATTGAAGAACTGAAAATATCTTTTCAGTTGTACTAATCCATTGTTCAGTAACTAATGGATCAGTAGACCCACTGAAAGAAGGTGGACGCTGCCTCATGAAGTATTCAACAGAATGTTGCTCCTTCCTTTGCTCGTTTGGAAGTCCTGCATGATTCATAGCTTGAGAAAGTTGTGTGAGCATGGCTACAAGATTTTGAATTCCAGCTCCCATATCGTTTGGTTGCTCAGGGGGACAATCATTGCATCGCCCATCGCATTCCGCATTAACACGGTTCCTTCGGGTTCCAGCCATTGACTAAAACCAAGAAGAATAGTGTGAGCAACACTAATTATAATAGGAAAACCACATAATTCAAGAATAAAATTTTCATGCTTAAGGTCTTATCCTAGGTTATTCAAGGACATTTCTAAAACACTAAGATTGTGTTCTATGCTTAGACTTATCCTTAGGGTTCTTACTAAGGCTTTCACATCCTAGTTTCCAAAGGTTGACTATACCTTTCCTCTGATACCAACTATAACGACCCATACTTTACATACATTGTTAATACTTCAAAATTGAAGCACACTTATTACAACATATGACAAAACCACAAAGGACCGTATAGGTATAGTGTCTTTAGAAACTGGGAAACATAAACAACTGGTTCATAAATCTTCTACAGTGTCTCCCATTTATTTCTTCATATCTAGGGTCCCTTTTTGCATATTCTACTTAATATCCATCTTCCTAACCTGGGGAAAAGAAAATATAAAAGGGTGAGCTCAAATGCTCAGCAAGGGCAAATAAAAATCATATCATATCTTTTTGAAAATCAAAACCTGCAAAAGAGATCATAATATCTTAACATGGAATAAATCATAGAAGTGAAAATGAGCTCCCCATAATCATAACATAAAACTTGAAACTTTGTGGCATGCACACATATTCATGGAAAATCATTTCTTGTTAGTCATGACTCATTGCCAAGACTATCTTAGTGGACAAAGTCCCTTTCTGAACCGAGTTCACTCCTCGTTTCAGTCCTGTATCACTGAACCGAAATAACCTTCCGTTCCAGCCATGTCTATCTCATGAGATATAAAATCTTTACCCAATGAATTGGAGGGAGATATAGGTCCCACCCATCTTATAATGAATCCTTTCTTATGTGTGCCACATAATCATAAATCTTACATCATCACATAACCCATGTAATAAAAATGGGATTCTTAAACAACATGACATCATAAAACAATTCATATAAGATAAAGGAATTCATAAAAATAATTCCATCACAACATGATCAAATCAATTTAATAATAGGGATAAAAACAGAACCCTTTATTATCTTAGATAGAAAATAATTTTGATAAAACACATGAACTCCATTCTTGAGGAAAATATCCTTTCTTCTTCAAAAACATTTTTCCTTTCATAACATGTCATACAACTTTAAAATAAAAGAAGTTGATTAAAAATAAACTTGAAAACTTGTAAAGGAAGCTTCTTGGAAATAATGTTTTAAAAATCCATTCATGCCGTATAAGTTAAAAAAACATTCTTCGTACTTTTGTCGGAAAAGTCAAAAAGTACCTCGTACGAAAAACGACAAAAGATTCCTTTCATACATATTACTAAAAACTCACCGAAGGGTAAAAATGGATTTAAACAATTGTAGGTGGATGGAAATAATATTACATATTGATGAAACATGGATGTGGATGATAAAATACACCCCAGTAAATACTTACGAATAAACAATCTCGGATAAAAATGAGATTGTGATATTTCCCTTACCTTAGGTCCAATTTGCCTTGTATGTGTCCTAAGCTCCTGTATAATGGTTTAAATAATGTTATTGACTTATTTCAGAATCATACATATTGATATGATATCATATATGGTCATATTCTTAGCTTCTTGTTAGTAATATTTCATTGTTACTTGTTACTCGGGTCTTTATTGCCTTTTGTCTTTACGCGTGTTTTGCCGAATAAATTCTTATTCTTATTTCAAGGTTATAGATACCTCATATCCAGAATGGTATTAGTGTAAAATATATCATATTTATTCATTCAATTCATTTATATAATTACTATGTAATGATGATCATGTAGAACGACTCGCATCACATCGTGGAGGCGGTATTCCGTACGTACGCACGAGTGATGATATCGTTCCTATGATCGTGGAAATGTATTAGAGTATATATATATTATTTCAGTATCAATATTACTTTATAATAATCATAAATAGTTACTCATTACACCATTATACCCATCCTTTTAAATTGATGGTGGAAAAATAGATTACACCACGGCGTGGAGACGGTATTCCGTACGTACGCACGCGCGGTGATTTCATTTTTCCGTAGGATGGATAGAAGGTGAATTAGGGTTGTTTCATATTCATAATAACATATCAGTATGTAAGTAATACTGATGTTATTACTTCATCATGAAACAACTAAAGAAGAAGAAGTTGAAGAAGAAAGAAATTGAAAAGATCGGTAATGGATATTACCTCTTCTTTGGAACGCCTCTTTGAATCCTCCACTTAAGGAACTAAGAGTGGTCTTTGGAGAAGAACAGGACTTCTAGGACTATTCTAGGAAAGTGGAGAGGAGAAAAAGGCAGGGGTTGGCCGAGCTTGAGTGCTCAATTTGGTGTGAGGAGGAGGGGGAGGAGGTGCCCTTTTATAAGGGAGGAGAGGGGCACCTTAGGAATATTTCAAAATATTATTTTATATTAAAGTCAAAATCGGTTTATAATGGTTCAAAAGGGTCTTATTTCGAATATAAAGTGGGGAAGGGTCGCAATCCTATCAACCAATAGGATTTAGACAAGTTTAGGGTATTATTTTAACCTTATCAATTAGATTTAACTATAAGTTAAATAATTTAACTTTTACCATGTCTTTTTGTTTTCTTTCACTATATGGTTAATACACTTACTATAACATGCCAAACGAACCCCAAATTGTTTATTATTAAAATATATATCCTTATCTAAGTCATTTGGCCGAACCATAGATTTTTAGGAATACAATAACAATTAATAATATAATATTTTATTTAAAAACTATTTTGTGTCAAATTTGACACTATTTGATATATGTTTTTTGTGAAAGTCATAACAGAATTATATGTTCGAAACAAGTTGATTAAATCAACACTAATATATCATAGTAACCTAGAAAATTAGTGTAATTCATAAAAAGTCTTAAATGACATTTATTTTGGTGTTTATAACATCAATTATGTCAATATTTCATTAATAAGATAATTACTGCATCATCATTGTGTCATAAATAAATTAACTTATTTAAAGTCGAAAAATTACAAATAAACTACCATTATGTAGGAAATCGTGGTATCTTTCTAATGAATATTTATAATCTAAAATCCAACATATATAACCCTATGTAACAATTGTTTTGATAAAAGATATATGCTTGTGTCATTTTTGTATTCATTTTAACTTAATTAAAATAAAGTGTCATTATCACTTACAAGTGGATCAATGGGGTCCCAAAATCGACCCAAAGATGCCCATGGTCGACCATGTATCAACCAATAGGTTTATGACACGTTTTAGGGTAATTTAATATTATTATAATATTATTTTTTTAACCCTTATTTACCGGATTTACCCTTAACCATGGTAAATAAAATATTTACCGCAGTAATTATTCAAAATGTCTAAAAATAAAAGTTACCTATTTACACAATTTGAACATCCTGATTCCAAATATGGAATCCATTTTTCTAAATTCAAAACACAGAAGTGGCAGAAATTAATTTAAAATTAATTCCCGCTGTCAAAACAAAAAGCGTGTTTTTAAGAGATAATAACTATCAAAAGATTGACACTTGTTTATGTTCGGTTTAATTGTAACATTGTGTCCAATGAACAAAATTATATTAAGTGGTAAAAATATATTCTAAATATACTTTAAAACCACTCAAATTAATTATTTATCACTATTAAAAGTTTTGATTAAAAAAGTTGTTTTTAATTAAAATTTAGTAATTTTCACTATTCATCAAAATATTAAAGTTATCCGAAAAGTACCAAAATTTCACCTTAGGCTAAATTTGATATTCTGAGTCCAAAAATGAAGTCCATTTTTAAAAATAAAATTTATAAAATTTCAAAAAGTGGTTATTACTATTCATAACGGCTAGTTTTAATAGCATATTGTTATTTAGTGAAACTCGGTATTGCGTACGACGAAAGCTATCGAGGAAGGTCGCGATTGCGTGTAAAGAAAGCCAAGTAAGTGTTGTGTAGAAAAAGATTCCTTTGATGATTTATATAACATAAAAGTCTCGGGTGTTACAATCAATTTAGTATGCCTTTAATGAATGCTATGGGTAAATAAACTCATTGCGTACTAATTCTAAGGCCATGTTGAATGGTCTCGATTTGTTCCATGCACATCAGATTTGAATAAAAATGGTTGAGACTAAATATAAAATCATTTGTAACTCTATCAAATATATTTTCCTCACCCCTAGAATATTATCAATCTAGTTTTCAATTGAAAGTCTAACATCTCTACTCAAATGTATCTCCTCCATACAAGGCATAAAGGTAATCATGTTGTGGAATTTTTAGCCAGCAAGGAATCCCCAAATGATCCCCTTAATTAATTATTCACTCTTGGGTACCTCATTTTGGTAGTTCTAAGTTGTTATGAGTGATCCTCTTGGAAAACATTTTTAGGCCTCTTTGAAGACTCAGTTCTTTCTCTTTCTTCTCTTTCTTCTCATTCTTTTTGTACTCTGTTTTTTTAATAAATAAATACAAATTCGTATAATATCGATTAAACTAATATACCCCTGTTCTATATATTATAGAATTCATATCCTCAAAATTCATATCATACCTCACTTTAGTGATAGCATTCCATGTTTATAGTTGAGTTTTTTTGGAATTTTATGAGGTTTTATGAAATTCCTGATAATCCTTTATCTCAAGGTTCTTTAAATAAATGGACATTCATGCCTTCTAGAAACCATAATTATCAACCATGAAATATATATATCTATAACTATTTACATATAATCTCTATTATTAGGCATAGTATCAATTTTAAATAATATCATTATAAATCAACCTTTCATAGTTGCGAACTCAAGTATCATGAGCTATAAAATAAATTATTGTCACATACAATTCCCAACTAATTTCTCAAGAGGTGGTGAATTGAGTTGTGGAAATTTTCATTACATAAAAAACACTCACTTCAATGCATGTGAATTTTGACATTTTCCCTAACAAAACCGGTAGAATAAAATTAAAATATCATAGGAAAAATATATACAGGTGATTTATAGTGTTTTAGGGAAAATAAATCCGCTATCTGTCTCTACCGACACTCTACTCCTCTAGTTTGGCGATTTTCAATATAACAACCCTTTTTTCAGGGTCTCCCAGCTGAGTTCAAGAAGATATTACTTGTTATAGATGTCTATGTTCTTTCTACTAGGTTATAACTTCAAAAGTCCTATCTATGGCCTTAACACACTTAATAATGATGATAATTGAAATAAATAATGATAAACAATATTTGAAGGTTGATGTAAATCACAGTTTCAAGAAGCAACTGATAGAAGTTGAAGATATTTCTAGATAATATTAAAATATTCTAGGATAAACTCTAAAAGTTATTCAATTGAAAATATTGATCTTTTAATCATAGTAAAAAAAAGGTTAAGTGGATCAGGTATGTGATCTTTCTATGTACAAAATATTCATTATTTGTGTTCCTCAATGGTTCCATATGTATGTGTATATTCCTCCTTAACGTAATAGCGAACTTATCTATTTATATATCCAATTATATTTTCATCTTATTCAAACCCAATAAACACAATTTTTGATTGAATAATTCTTTGAATATTTGATTATATAGGTTCTTAATAGAATGTGCCCTAATTTTACAAATATAGAAAAAAATTCTACAGTAGTGGTGTCATGTTTATTCAATTTAATATATTTTTATTCTTGGTAAAATGACACTTTGGATAAGTTAAATTTTCTTTCTTTAGACGGCTCTTATTCTAATCTGATTAAAAGCATGAATCGAAAAACAAAGAAACTATACCAAAATTCATGTATAATCTTGATGATCTGTAATATGGTTTGTTATTCAAAGTATAAACATATGAATGTATCGCTCGTGTAAAAAAAATTTAGATTATCTTCATGAGATAAAATTGATCTTGAATTATGAGTAAGATAATTATTCTTCAAAAGATAATACCTTACTCATGTGTGATAATTTACTTCCATGGATTCCATTTATGTTTATACGAAAATGCATTTATGAATTTTCTTTTCATAAGACTTCTTATAATTTTCTTCAGTCTCTTCTTTCAAAATGTGAGCACGTAGAAGATAATTTTATTTCTACATAAGATAATATCTTACATAGTAAGATAAAAAATCAATAATGTGATTTAATAAGATAAATTACTTTGTTATAGACTAAAACATCAATGTACATGTTGATTTTACTCCGAAATATAATAGTGTTATTTGTAATATAATCACTCATCATATGATAAATCAAATAGCTAAAATCCAGTAGAATCAAAAATATTAAATTCACATAATATAAATTCATATAAAATAAATATATCATCATTTATAAAAGGATAAATTATAAAACACTTAGTGTAAACTTTTTATAATAAAAATAGGTATTTTTATAATAATCAAAACACAAAAACAACATATATGTGTTGGAATAGAAGGTGTTTTTGGAAAAAAATCTATAATAGATATTATTTTCAAATATTTTTCTGAATGTTATGAAATATATTGAATATTTTTTATATTTATATAATAATTTTATTATATCAAAGTTTAGGATATTTAAACTATAATGTGTGGATTATTATTCTGATAATATACTACTAGAATCTAAAGACTCTAATCATAGTATCCCAAAAGCAGTTGTAACGTTATTTCATTGTCACTATATAATGGTTATCACATCCTAGAGGGATGGAGAGTTTATATTTCTTGGTAGACTAAATATATTCTGGAATTTTAACATACATTTAAATACAACAATTTGTTTCTTTGAAAAAAAATAAATTTTCTTTAAAAAACCACATCATTTTAATCAAAATAAACTTCTAGTATTATATAAAAAGAAAATATATTAAATAGGTGGTCTTAGATAGTCAATAAGGGTATTCATATATCATAAGCTACTATGGAATTAATAATATGTAAAGAATAATTGAAAATCAAATAATGTCATACAAATAATAAAATGATCTAGAAACTTATCCTAGGATATCAAAATTATTGAACTAATCTTACGGTAGTCAATAACTAATATTATAATTATGGAATGAATAATTTTTTGAAATATGAAACATACCATCGGGGCCTATTTAAAATACATCAAAAACATACCGTCAAGGACTTGTGCTAGGAAATGTTACATAAAATGGTAAGTAATCTACCAAATACAAAATATATTTTGTCTCATATGACAAACAGATGAATTTTGGGACTATATAATTTTATTCCCTACCTATCACTTAATAATTTTATTGAATTCATCAAATTAATAAAAAATATAACCAAATCAACATTTCTTAAAAATAAATAATTATTTTTATTAGAAGACCTGCCATATAGAATATCATTACATTCCCAAGTAAAACTGATCATAAACCATTAATAAAAATATGGTGTATTGTATATTAAGATTATAAAATCTTTAAATAATAATATTCAATGAAATATATGTCTATATATATGAAAATATCTTCAAAAGATCATTAAAAAATTTATTGAGGAAAATACACTTCTAACGTTGAAACAAATTATTTAAAATATAATTTTTTTGAAAATATAAAGGAAACTTTTTTATTTCAAAATAACCATGTAAACATGTAAAGTAATCTTAAAATCAATTATTTTCCATGATAGTGGTAAATTACATTCATTTTTTATAGGTTAAAAAATATCCCTTTCTCACTTTTTCTGAAAGAATTCAAAACGTACCTCATTCAGAAAATAAAAATATTCAATTTAAAAAAATTTAAAAAATTAAAAATTGTCAAAAGTTTATTAATATTTAATTATATAATTGTAAACTTATTATTTAAAAAATTTTATGGAAAATTTTGATATAGAAGAAAAACAATTCTCAGTTTAGTAGAAAAAACCAAATTGATTTTACCTAAATGGTTATTTTGGTATCTTGAGTACTTAAAGAGTTTCAAATGAATGAATAATTTTAATTTTATGAAATAATTGGATAATAATAAAATATCATTATTTTGATATAAAAATATCCAGTAATACCCCCATTAGATACTTAATCAAAAACAATCCAAAATAACGATGATATTATGAAATAAACCATTACCTTATGTATGACATAATTCATATGTTTTCAACACTTAATTATAATAAATATAGGTTTATTAAAAATATATTCCATAACCATATTCATATATATGATATTATTTACTTATAACAATTAATCAATTATTTATTAAGAATTATTTATTAAAATCACAGTTTAGGGATATAACTGCTCCGTTTTTCATGTATGTTTTAGTTTGATTGTTTTGATCCTTGTACTTTGATAATAGTTACATAATATACATAGTTTTAATAACTATATAAATATAATAAATATTCATTAATTATTTATTTATATAAATTCATAAAATTTTGAAATGGAAAAATGAATTACATTGTTCATGGATACGGTATGTCGTCGTACACATGAATGTTATTTTCACTTTTCTATGGTTGGACCAAAATAAAGGCAATTAATAATTCATATTGCAGGAATTATGATTATATTATATATATAATATATAAACACTAAACCCATCATAAAACCCTCCAATACAATATGGGGATGAAAAATGTATTGTAATGCTATGTGGAGACGGTAGGTTGTATGTATGCACGAATGATACTATTATTATCCATTTGATTGAAAATATGGTGTATAATTCTAGTTTAATAATAATAATAATAACTTAGAATATTTTGGATTCATAATTTCTTATTTTATGATAACTACCAAATTTTTAGATTAATTAAAAGAACTAGAAAAGGAGATTGATAGGTTAAGGCGATTACATCTTCTTTTAAAGAATTATTTTAAATATTCTCTAAATTACCCTAGGGTTGGTATTTTTTTAGAACACAACCTCTTTAACATTTATAAATTTTTTTTTGAAGAATCATTTTTTGTTTTTGTATATATATATGGCTCAATGAGGTGTTATGAATTCAGAGAAATGAGTGTCCTTTTATATGGGAGGAAATAGCCAAAATTGGAATTTTGAAAACTATTAACACATAACTAAGTAATTATCAATATATATGATTCACAATGGATATAAAGTTGAATAAAAAGATTATAATTTCTATTTAACATCATCCAATGAAATTTAAAAACTTTTAATGTCATTTTACACCTTATATTATGGTTTAACATGTTGGTTAACTAATTTTAATATTATCTTCTGTAATCAGTTTTTTAATATTAAAGGGTTGTAATTTTAACTTATAAGGAGAAAATTGGATCATAAATGGACAAGGAATGAAATTTTAGACCATATGTTATCGCACTCATCATATTTTAATATTTTTATCATATTTAAATAATTTAATAAACTAATATTTTAATAAAATATCATTAATTGTATGTATGAAACTATTAATTAAATTTGACAAAAAATATATCAATACAAATATTTAATTCATATAAAATCCTTTAACACATTACTAATATATCTTCTTTAACTATAAAATTATAGGAACACTATAAATAACTAAAATTATATAACTTTTAATTTATTTGAAATTTTTTTTATTACTATTATATGTATAAATTTTATATCCGTGTTGTTATAATTTAGGGAAATTTTATAATTAAAAAAATTATAAATAATTTATCATGTTGTAAATAATTTATTATTATCAAAATTATCATTAATATTTTTCCACGAATTTCTTTTTTCTCAATGTGAACTCATAAGTGATATGTAAAAGTAAGAAAGTAAAATTATTTATTTTTCATTGATTTTAATGTTATATAGAACATTTTCATTGACAAGTACCATAAAAAAATAAACTTATAGAACAATGTGATTAGGGAAAAAATAAATTACTAAATTACTAATTAAGATGAAAAATGGTGACCTTAACACTTATTTTTAAACTAGGTTAACATGATTTACCCTTTCATGAGGTGATAAAGTTTTCCATAGATTTTATTAATAATGAAATAAAGAGGCTTATTTACCAAATTTTAAAAATATGGTATCCATTTTTCAATATTCAATATCTATAATTAGAATAAAATATTTTCAAATATTGTGTAGAAAACTTAATTTAATCATTATATAGAGGAAAAAAATACAGTTTTTAAGCATAAAAGTTTATTTATTCATATCCCATGGTCAGAAAAAATATTATTTAATTGTAACAACATTTTATTAAATACATAAAATAAATAAATTTCATTAAAACCATTCACCAATAGTGATGAATTTAATTTATTAATATAAAAACACATTTTTTTCATAAAAAAGAGTTTTTTCATAAAAATAATACTTTTACTTTCAAATGACATTTATTTTCCTTAAAATAAATTGATAACTAATTAATTAAATATAAACCACATATTTTTCAAAAATTATTTATTCCAATTCATAGCCAACATTATTAACAACTATGTTGTAAAATTCACATTTAAATAATATTTTAGTGGTAGAGTGTGGTTTGTTTAAACTCGGCGTTGTGCATAACGCAAGTTATCAATGAAATAAAATTTATTTGAAAATTAATGAATCATAAAATCAAGGGTTGTTATATACTATCCCCATATTAAAATATTTCCCTCTAAATTTCATCACTCTGATACAAATTTTTGAGGATACTTCTTTCTCAGTACATTTTCCGGTTCCCATATAGCTTTAAAAATAATATGATTTCACTATAAAACTTTGACTATGTGAGTGGTTTAGTTTCATAGTAATTTATGAAAATGATCTAGAATATCCAGTATTCATTCCTTATTAAATATATGTTTTTTCATTTGTATTACATCTATGTTTTGTATGTGTTAAGTATCATGAATCTACTTACTCGTGATAGATACATGTAACACATCATGAACTTGAGAGAAATTTGGTAGATGCGCTAAGTGATAAGCTACCGTCTTGATATGATAAAAAATATAAAAGGGACCTTTATACCATGGGATAATATTTAAATTATTTTTTAATCTCATTAGCTTCTTCCAAGGATATTTTTTTATGAATACCATGCCACCATCTTCAAATTCTAGACATTATTGATGATTTTCAACATACATTTTTGTAGACTCTTAGTAGTCCTTATATACTTTTTAAGGGATATACCTTCTCATAAATTTCTTTAACTATATTGGTTCACAATATATTAATTTATCTAAATTAATTCAATTATGTTTGAGTTCTACACATATGCCCATAAACAGATTCATACGGAGATATCTGAATACTTAAGTGAAACAAATTATTGTAAGAAAATTACACTAATGGAATGTGTTGATCCCTACCACATTTTAAATCCATAGATCAAACTATAAATATTTATTATATATTTTGAAAGTTCCTATTAGACTAACCATCTTAGTAAGGATGATTAGTAGTGCTGAAATTTATCTCTGTTTCTAGATCATGTTGAATAAATTTTCCATAACTTCATGGTAATTCTCATATACCAATAAAATAAAATAAATATGGCATTCCATGTATCCTTAAAATACATTAATATATATTTTTTAAAGTGTATCAATAGAGAAATCTTCTCTAATAATAATAAAATTTTTGTATTTTTAAAATTTTTTAATTGCATCTGATGTTGAAGTGTTCCATTTAGATGTTTTGGGTTGCCAAATAATACAATTAATGGTAATGTTTTCCCATTTTCATCTTGGTATGGGTAATAGTTGTTACATACCCTTATAATTTTGTCACATAGAATTAAATATTTGACATACTAGGAATCTATATTTGTACTCTGTAATTTCCCATTTAACATTATCCAACCAAAAATACTTTTTCATATCTCTATACATCTTCATACATCAATGAAAAATAGAGAATAAAGAATTACGAGATTCAAATAACAACTCCTTCTTTATCTTTTGTATAGATATGACACATACTTGTTCTGTGAATCTTATCATTTCACCATGATCATTTTTGAAATGAGGAAAATTACGCATTTTCATCCACAATTCCACATATTCCTTCTACACATTCTTAATCCTATAATGGATGAATGGAATAACATTAATCTAATAAAGATAATATCATTCCACTTTCTTCAGGATTTCATGATCCATATTCTATTAATCTGTAAATATTTCAACTCTTTAAAACCTCATCATGGACAAACTAGCTAGTTCTTTCAAATCATTATATCATCCTCCATGTTTCCCTTCCATAGGTATTAATGTATTGAGTAGTCATAATATTAAATCAACTCCAAAAAACTTCTCTGAAACATATTCAAATATTTCTATATAAATATAAACTTCAATATTTTATTATCATTATATATACATCCTACCATTCACTATATATATAATGGATCCATATCATTAATGAAAATTTTACCTCTTCCAAATCCAAATTGATTGTCGGGTAAATTTTATCATGAATATTTAATTGGTTATAAGAATATTCTATAACCATTTCATTACTCATGAGGATTCATCCTAGTACCTTGTCTGGATCATCATTATTGATTACCAAACCTTCTCCACTAAGAGGTACTATAAGCATAGGTATGATAGCCAAACTTTCCATTATTTATTTGAAATACTCTTAAAATTCATCTGTCCATAAAAAATTAACCCCCTTCTTAGTCAACATGGTGATAATATTAGATGGCCAAGATAAATATCTCAAAAATATTCAGTAGTATCAATATATCCCAATAAAAAAATGTATTTCAGTTATCATGGTTAGTCTAGTCCATTACTCAATAAATTCATCCTTTAAAAGATATAATGATATACCCTCACTATAGATTATTTGACCCAATAATGAATCCTTATGAAAAAAAATTGAATTTTTTAAAATTTACCATTCATCTTCTCCTTCCTCTGGGTATTCAACAAAATTATATAATGTTCTTTATAATATTCTTCAACCTTTAAGTATATAACATTATCATCTATAAATATAATCATAAACTGATCAATGTAATATTTAAAGGCACTATACATTAAATATGTACAGATGGAAGGATCATTGGTAAGAAAAAGGCATTACTATAAATTCATAATGACCATACGTCACACATTAGGATATATTCGGCATATCCCCCTTCATGATCCATATTTTATGATATCTAGATCAACAATCACTCTTGTAAAAATATATATGTCCTTGTAATTGATCAAACAAATCATCAATATGAGTCATTTGATACTTTTTCTTAATAGTTATTTTTTTTGTTCTTGATATTCGATGAAAAAACTCATGGGCTAATCTTTCAATATAACAAAAGGAATTATCGCATCCCTTGGTGAAGCACTAGGCTAAATGAATCCCATATCAAGATTCTCATGCAGTTTATTCTTCAATTCCTTAACCTAAATCAAGGCCATTTTATATGGACTCTTTGAAATTCGCATATATAATGGTTTTCTAAAACTCAGTGTTGTGTGTAACCGAATCTATTGAATAAATTATATTTATTTAAAAATATATATCATAAATTCTTCTCTTGTTAAAAGGAATTTGGTATCGTGAACCTCATCATATAGAACATGTACATCTAAAGTGATCTCTGATACCTTGACACAATATCTCATGATCTAATTCTAGTTTATGTGGTGTTTCAAATACTTTCGATATTCATTAGATTTAGTTTGTGATTTTTAATTCCAAAATATAACTTATTGGGTTATACCCCCCTGCAAAAGGCAAGTTGGGTTATACCTCTAGTTGAAAAAGGTATAAACATTTGGGTTATTTTTTTAGCTAAAAACGTAGGTCTTGGGTTATTCCTCCTATTTAAAAAAGGTAGGGATGTTTGTATTGTGACACTGGGTGTGAAAACTATGTTTTAATGGGTTTTGATTCCACATAAAAAGAAAGGTCACTTTGTAGTTAGTGTCATACTCTCATATTGAGTGTGAAGATAACATGTAGGATCACTTTGATTCAAACTACTATAGATATTTCTTGTGTTTATATTTTATTTTCTACACTTCATAAATTATCTAACTCTGATAAATATATAAAATTCATAAATTGGTCAATTCACTCCCCCCTTCACTTTACCATTCATCCATCCTAATTTCTGGGACAAAAAAATCGTCTCAAATTAGGTTCATCAAAGTATTATTATATTTTTATTTTATATATTTTATTGTTTACAACATCGTAGAATTAACCATCTAAGGAAAAAGGTCAATTTTAGACAGCAATAAAATGTTATAATGATGGTTGGATAGCATAGATTCCACCATTAATTAAAGTAAATTTTTATATCTACGGTAAATACTAGATAAAGTCTTATCCTAAAAATATAATTATTTATCATGAGAATAAATTATTAAAACAATAAAAACTTTTGGATACTGATCCTACTTCTTTTATCGATGATGGTTCAATAAAATATGTGTCTAAAAATAAAATCATGAACATCTTATGTCATCAAATAAGACAAAATTATTTTATTCATATTAATATTTATAAAGAAACACATGTTTTTAGGGAATTTATTAAACTAATCATTGTAAATTTGATAAGTTTATTAGGTAAAAAACATCTTATGTTATTAGATGAATATCAATATTTCAAAATTAGTAAAAATGAAATTGTTAACCAAATGGTTCATCGATTAACTAGAATTGTAATTGGAATGGGTGCTTTATGATAAGTCTTGGATTATATTAGTTTTTTTGAAAGAGTTATTATATGATTCACTAAGAAATAACATACATTGAAGGTCTCCACAGATAAAAGTAATAATATTAAAGAATATATTTTTTATAAACTTATTGGATCATGATTACAAAATGAATTAGAACTTGAAAATATTGTTGAAGAAAAGTTTACTAAAATGATAAGTAATACTTTTAAATCTATGAATTCTACTTATTAAAATTATTTATTGTGGGTAAAATAAATTAATTATGTGTCACATGTTTCCAAATAATTTTACAAGATAAAAAAAGGGGAAATCAAGGAGGAATGGAAGGGACTATACTAGAGATGATGAAAAAGGAATCAAAAATATAATTTTATCTCTAATGATGTTCTAGAAGTTATAATATATGTGCGTGTAATAAAATTTATGTCAAGACAAAAATTATAAATAAAAAAAATAAATAAATAAGAAGACATTAAACAAGGAGATAAAATCCTTAATAGATAGATAGAGCTATATGGTAGACTCAAACTCCAGTGATGAAATAGGTTATAAAAAGGAATTGTAAAATATGTGCTTAAGGGCATAATTTTATTGATTTTGTGATTATAATTATAACACAAATGAATTCAACTCTAAAACACCCATTATTTATAGATTTCTTGATGAATTTTAAATATTAAAAAATTATGTTTTTGAAATTTTATATCTGCACATAACTCAAAAATAAGAATAACAAAGTCATTATGTAAAGAAAAGAAACTATTAAAGAAAATAATAATCTAAGGAATAATTTTTTATCACAAATGATAAAATATAATATTATTTTCAGATTATTAAAAAAGAATATCAAAAAAATAAATATTTACATTCTAAAATAAAAAAAGATGGAAAAATGAAATAAAAATATTTCTCTAGATGAAAATGAAGATATAAAATGGAAATTTAATACTTAAAAAAATTGTCCATATTTTATGATGGCAGAGAATACTATGACAAAATGATGACCATGAAAACATTAATTGAAATAAAATAAGAAATGTATATAGAAATTAATTACCTAAAATATAAAAGACATTGTTTTTAAAAAGTTGTAAAGTATGATTTTCTAAAGTTTGATGTCTTAGATGTAGGATTTAAGGTAATTATGAAAGTCAATTCTCCTTAAAATTTCTTAACTCTTTGGGACCAAGAAACCCATTATTTTTAAATATTTATCTTCAAAATTTCCCTAAAATAATTTTAAAATCATTGTAGGTTTCTAAAAATTCTTTTTAAAAACCAATTGGAATCAAATTTGAAAGGGTTTAGAAACATTCTTAGAACTAACTTTTTTGGATATATGCCTTGAAACTATTATAAATGAGACATGGTGCATGGATAGTGGATTCTCTAGACACACGATATATGTTTAATAATGTTTTTCTTCATTTAAAATATATGAATGAGGTAATGATTCTTTTGAGGAAAACTCAAAAGGTAATGTTAAAAGTTTTATATATATGTATTGTGTATATAATTTGAAAACGTTTTTGAGTAAAATATTAATTTCTAAAACTACTTAGCCCCTCATAAAACCTAAAAAATTGGAGTGTTTTAAAGTAAAAAAATCACAACATTATAATAAATTACTAAAACCTTGTTATATTAACTCAAAAAAATCTATATATATAGGCATAATTTGTGAAAACAGATTTCTATGTCTCTACTATAATTGTTTGAATCTATATTTTTTAGAAAACCCCTTATAAAATTTAGAAATAAAGAAAACAGGAATTTGGTTATTTAAAAGTTTTTGGGTGTAATGTATATATTTTTAACACAAAATAAGATTTATAAAAATTTGATAAAAAAACAAAACAAGGGATATTTTGGGTTACTAAAACACTATTAAATCTTATAGAGTGTATAAAATAAGAATGGTGGTTGTGAATAATATATTAATTTCAAATTAAAATAAAATAAAATAATATGAAATAATGTTAATTTAGACCATCTTGAAGACAACATTAAAGAATTTTACTTAAGGGAAGAAAAAAAAATTAAAATTAAATTCACCTTTTGATAAGGATAGTTTCACTATTCAATGTTCATTTAAATCATATAATGATCATACTATAGATAATGTTTTTGGAAATCTTAATTTTAGAGTAGAAACTAGAAATTCATTAAAAAATGTTTTTTCACATTATACTTTAATCTCTAATTTTGTACCTACAGATATTTCTAAATATTTAAATTATTAAAATTTGATTTTATCTATTGAAAAATAATTAAACTAGTTTTCAAGAGTTAATGTTCACTCATTAGTTAAAAAGCCTCAAGCTCAACATGTAATTAGTGTTAAATGAGCATTTTTAAACAAAGTAGATGAATTTGGAAAACAATTATTAGGAATAAGTTAATATTGGTTGTACAATTATATTATTAATAATATGTTGATGATTATGATGAAATATTTTTATAGGTTTATTTTTAAAAAACTATTATAGTTTTATTATCTAGTTTCGATTTTCAAGGTTTTAATATTTTTCAAATGGATAGAAAAAATCATTTTCTTAATGGTATCATTATAAAATAAGTATATATAAAATAATCCTAGGTATTTGTTGGTTGGAGTGGATACTCAAGAGGGGGGAATTGAGTTCCAATTAAAATTTTAGTTAAAAACATAATGGTTAAAAAAACACCAAATTAAAAACGGCCCAGTGAATTAAGGAAGAAGAAATGTAAATGTTCAGTTGGTCAATAGGTTTCTCAAAGGGTGATTATTACCCAGATGAATCAGTGCAGAATACCAATTCTACTTTTGAAACAAGTTTATTAAGATAAAAAAAATACACATACTAACCAAAACTAACTATCAAAGTGAATGTAAAAATAGTTTTGTGTCTTTGAAAAATATAAGCAGCAAATAAAATAAAATAGAGTATTTGAGGATTTGCACAAAAATGTAAACAAGAGGTTCAGTCTCAAGCCGAGACCTAATCCTCTCCAATCGGTGATCACCTACCACCAAGAAGTTTATATTAAAACTTGATACTTAGCCTGTATCGGTATTTAAAATAGTTTTCACAAATTTTCCAGGGAACACACCATCTTCCATAGTTCTTCATGGAAAAAACACACAGCACAGACCACACATGGTCACTTCCATATTTATATGTGGGAAACAAATATGGGGTGAATTTTAATGTGAGGATATTTAATATCCTCCAGTTCAAGCACATGAGATAGTGTGTGGTATAAACAGACACACACACTTCTTAAAGATATAAAAGTAATAAAACAATGGAGCAGTTATGATGAGAAAGAGTTTAGAAGGCTTTATGTTATTGCAGTTCAAATCTTGACTCCTCAAAGGGAATATTTTGATGACGAAGTCTCTCTCTGAAACTTGTCTTCAAAATAGACTGTCGCAACTGAAGGCTCTAGTATTCAGTGTTCTGCTTCTAGTGTTTGATTAAGAGTTGATGCTCTATAGAAGGCATGAATGAGTTTATCCCAGAATGATCTTTATGATGCTTTTGGGTTCAGAATATTAGTATTGGATGGTTCTTCTTTTTTTACCTATAATTTATGCTCTATTGCACTTCATATGACCCTTTCTTCTTGTCCGCATATATGTTACACTTTTTTTTGAATCCTCGATCGCCTTTTTTTCGTGGCCTTCCCATTTTATATTTGAGGTATGACAATGGGAAAGAGTATATCACTTGCATGCTTTCTCGTACCTCGTATTGTCCATGGTATTGTCTCCTAAAATGTTTACAATCAGCATTAGTTAATTTCAAAGTCATTTAATTTATCAAATATGACAGTTAGTATAATTTTGAGAAATTGACAAATTATAGAAGCATAAGAATCGGTAGACTGGTAATGGTAGCCTTCATATTAGTAGGATTCAACAGTAGGTTCACATCAGCAATATCTAATTGTAACCTTTAATAGTATTCTCACACCAATAACCATGTAACAGTGACCTTTTTGTGCTAACGTTATAGCGGCTTGTAGCGGTAACCTTGTAGTGGTAACCTTCTAGTGGTAACCTTGTAACAGAGACCTTGTATTGGTAACCTTGTAATGGTGACCTTGTAGTGGTAACCTTGTAACAGTGACCTTGTACCGGTAACCTTGTAATGGTAACCTTGTAGTGGTAACCTTGTAACGGTTACCTTGTAACGGTGACCTTGTATCGATGACCTTTTTAATGGTGGCCTTTTCATGGTGACCTTGTACCAATGACCTTTGTAATGCTGACCTCTATACTTAGATAAATTTTTCATTGTAAGCTTAACCAATCAAGCATTGAGATTGAGAGTATATGAATATTACTCTATAGGAATAGGAAACATTAATGAAACATAATTAGCATAGAATGATGACATGGTTCTGACTTAAATGAATACAATTTTTGGAATTATCAAAATATGATTTGGGATTATCAAAATAGGTTATTCCAAAAATCTCCCCCTTTTTTATAATCACAAATTATGGAAGTGCTAAATGTTTTGAATAAAGGTAAAAAACATCTGCTAATGTCATTGAAGAAATATATAAACTCAGATAAACACTTCTCCCTGTGTATATATGAGATTATATCCATCTTCTCCCCCTATATATATAATATCACATACATCTTCTCCCCCTTTGTGATTAAAAAAAGCATATAGAAGAAAAAGAAAGAAAGAAGAGGTTTTGTATTAATAAAACAGGATTACATTATACAAAAAATTGATAAAATAATCCATATCCACTAAGACAATCCATACTCAATCCACACAAGATATGCCCATATGATCTTTTTCCTTGGATACTGAGAATTCAGGTTCTGAAGATGGAGGGATAGGCCGAGGGATGGCAGTTAGTAAGGTGGGAGGAGCTGCAACAGAAGAATATGTAGACCTGTAGTGAGTATATCTCTGAGGAATCGATGGGGTCATGATTTTGATGACCAGGGAAGGAGACATCAAAGGAGAAGCACTGGTGGAACCTGAAGCAGCTGAAGGAGCAGGCAGAGCAGGTGGAACTATGATTGGAGTGCAGTCCACAGGAAGGAAAGGAAAGAGAAGATTCATGAAGTTGATAATGAAACTTCCACCTCTATTCATAGTAAAAATGAAATCATCCTTATTCTCCATGAATATTTCCAAGGTAGGAGTCTGTTATCTCAGTCTTCTAACAAGATCATTAAAGGATTGTGTGACAGGTGGGATCCTTAAGTTTTCCAACAACAACATGAAGTGGTCATCCATAGGATGCTTAGTGTAAACCCGTTTATAATAGAATTCAACTTGATTTTTTATGGCCTTCTGATCCTGAGCATCTTCCCTTAAATAGTTTCCCAGAAGATTATGAATTTACCTGGTGATGGAAAAGACCTGAAAATATGAGGAACTTCCACCAGAGAACATTGCCACTTCTTCTCTGCCAATGGTCCTGAAAGCTTTAATTTCAACTGGAGGAGAATCTGAAGTGGAATCAAATGTATCTAGAGGAGCCAGAGAGAAGTCCATTGTCTCCTTGAATTATTTTCTCTAGCCACTGATTAGTCTTTTGACATCATCATTTTTCCCTTTAACACGTGTTTCCATAGATTTCATAAAATCCTCAAACATTGTGACCATTTGCTGAACTACACTTTTGACCTATGCAGGGTCTCTATCCACTTGGGTTCTTCCAGACATATAAGCATCTAATCTAATAATAGACTATCTCACTAAAAGCATAGACTCTGCCAACTCCCTAATTTGGCCATGGCATTGCCTTACTTCCTGGAGCAAAGTAGATTGAATACTAGAGTGCATTCTGGCTAACACAGATGTGAAATGCTCATGAGCTAGAGAAATAACCTTTTCCACCTCTGGAGACCAATCCCTAGAAACATTTTTCAGGTCGGATTTCAGGGATTCAAGATCATTCTTTCTGACATAGTCTTGAGGGAAAGAGGTTTCTAGATGAACGAAAGTGTGGTTTGGAACTGAGGGTCTTCTATTGGGAATCTAATCTTCTAATCCATAATAATCTTGACCCAACACCATAAATACAGGGTCCTCAGACCAGCCATCAATCTCATGAAAAATTGCAACTAATCCTATAATAGAAGGTTCAACCCCCTCAATTTGAGCAATCTTCTGAGTGGCCATATTCATTTCCTCCAGACATCCTTGATCAACTACAAAATCAGTAAGGCTCTCTTCCACTTCCTCCTCATAATCTTCAACCACTTCCAAAACTGGACTAGCCTAAATTAAATTAACAGCTTCTTCTTCTCCACTTTCTAACCTTTCTATATGTCATATTAGAGGACTAAGACTTAGAAATTACTCTTAATTTTCAGCAGTAGCTATCTCAAGGTCAGCAAGACTTGATTCAGAGTACTCATCCTCATCTGAGGTATCTCTGACTTCTCTTAAGACAATTTATTCCCCTTTTTCCTCATCGGTTTCCTTATCACAATCCCTTAGACAGCTTCCCTTCTAGGAAATCTCTTTGGTGGTCTCAGCTCACTAAAGGATACAGTAGTTGCATGAGGACGGAGGGAAGGTCAGGGTCACTCCTATCATCAATAAGAGAGTCTTCTCTTTCTTGCACAGTAGCAACTTCTTCTTCTTCATCTGAGAAGGCATGCTCTACTTTATCAGGCTTAAGAACATGGTCTCTCTTATTTTTAGGCCTAGTAGGATGAGTCACAGGATTAAACTCTTCATAAACCTTAAACTCATCATTCACCCATCTCCTTAGACATGGATTCCATTTAATCTTCATCATCTTGCAGATCACTTTGGTGATACAATGATATTTTGTACAACAACAATTTCTTCCTTATCTCCAGAAACTCCTTTCACTTTCAACATAAGGGATATCAACTTAGCATGGAATAAGGCCTTAGATTTGGAACTAGGCTTGGTCATGTATTCAAGTTGAATCATCAACAACCTACACAGGTTGAACTTATGTCCATGATTCAAAAAATACAATATGAACATGTCCTAATACTTCAAAACAGCGAAGTCCCTCTCATGGGACTTATCACATGCTAAGAAAATTTGAAAGGAAACTTATCTTCCCCGATCATCTCATCAGCAATGACTTTACTATGAATTTCATTCCCTGTCAATTTAGCTAAATATTATTCATAGCAAAATAACTTGCTAATGTGAGGAACCACCTTTGAGTAATAGTCATAAATTCCATCATGAGGAATCCTTAAACCATTAGCCCATTCAGTAAAGGAGAAACTCACATTTACTCCATTTACTTTGGAAGTCATCCAGTGCTCATTCTCATATTTTCCGAACATCAGATACTCATAGAACTCCTTCACCAAAATTGGGTAATAGTTCCCATTTTTGTTTGCAAAACATTCAACCCAGCCCTGAGCTTCCAGTTCTTTAATAACTGACGAATAACTTGACAACAGCCACTCTGAACTTAACTCCTTCTCAACTACTATCTCGATATTGGATAAATGTGGGTTCAGTACGTTTTCTACTTTATTGATTCTGCTAATTGACTCATCTCTAGGTCTCTTAGGATCAGTTGTGCCTCCTTCATCACTGACCAGCAGCCTCTTCAATCTATCCATTAATCCGGAGCGGTTCGATGTTTCGGTAGAGGTTTAGGTTCTGAGATTTTAGATTAAGAGGTTCGGGAGAGGGTTTTATGTGGATAAAAATGTGATCTGTGTTATATTCTTATCATTTAGGGGTTGAAAAAGTAAACCGAATAAAATAATAAGTAATACCAGAAAACGTTTCAGATTCCGGTTAAGAGCACAAAAAACGAAAAGTAACAAATGTCATCTATCGGTAACAAGGTATCTATTAGGTTTAACAGTGAGGTCCTATTGGTTAGTTTATAACAGTGAGGTTCAACTGTGAGGTCCTATTGGTAAGGTCTAATGGTGAGGTCCTATTGGAAAGGTCTAACGGTGAGGTCCAATGGTAAGGTTCTAACAGTGAGGTTCAACAGTAAGGTTCTAACGATAAGGTTCTATCAGTAAGGTCTAACAGTGAGGTTATATCAGTAAGGTCTAACAGTGAGGTTCTATCAGTAAGGTCTAATGGTGAGGTCCTATCAGCAACAATTTATCATACCTAACTCATGTTTGATGTAATTTAACCTCTCAGAATTCAAAGCCTTTGTGAATATGTTAGCCAATTGGTGTTCAGTAACAATGATTTCAAGAGTGATATAACCTTTTTGAAAATGATCTCTCAAGAATTGATGTATTACATCAATATTATTTGTCCTAGTATGAGATACTAGATTCTTAGAGACATTTATAAAACTTTTGTTGTCATAATTTATAGAGACATGTTTGAATTGATATCCATAGTCTAGTAAAGTGTGTTTCAGCCACAGAATTTAAGTACAACAACTACCAGTAGCTATATATTCAGCCTCTGCAGTATATAATGAAATATAATTATGTATCTTACTATGCCATTATACTAGCGACTTGCCTAAAATGTGACATGTTCTAGAGGTGCTCTTTCTGGCTAACTTACAACCAGAAAAGTCAGCATCTGAATAACTTATTAAATCAAAAGCTTGTCCTCTTGGATAAATTTGTCCTAAATTTATAGTATACTTGAGATATTTAAAAATCATTTTAAAAGAATTTAAGTGAGGCTCTTTGGGATTGGCTTGAAATTGAACACACATGCATACACTAAACATAATATCAGGCTTAATAGTAGTAAGATAAAGTAGACTCCCAATCAAACCTCTATAATTGGTTTGATGCACTGATTTACCAGCTTTATTAGCATCCAATTTGCAAGTGGTACTCATAGTTGTATCACTACCTTTACTAATATCCAAACAAAAACGTTTTAAAATATCCTTAGTATATTTATTTATATTTAAAATAATACCATCTTTGTTTTGAAAATTTTGAAATCCAAGGAAAAATTTTAGTTCTCCAATTAAACTCATTTCAAATTCATTTTGCATCATTGTTGAAAAATCAGAACATAAAAAATGTTTAGAAGATCCAAAAATTATATCATCTACATAAATTTGTACTATTAAAATATCTTTGTAAATCCTTTTAATAAAGAGAGTAGGATCTACTATCCTATTTGTAAAACCTTCTGAAATAAGAAAAGAACTAAGTCTATCATACCAAGCCCTTGGAGCTTGCATTAGACCATATAAGGATTTAGATAGTTTAAACACACGACTTGGAAAATGGGGATTTTTAAATCCAGGGGGTTGTTCAAAAAATACATCTTCAATTATATATCCATTTAGAAATGCACTTTTGGCATCCATTTCATAAATTTTGAAATTCAGGTGAGCTGCATAACCAAGTAGTATCCTAATGGATTCTTGTCTAGCTATAGGAGAAAATCTTTCCTCGTAGTTTATTCCTTCTTCTTGACTATACCCTTTTGCAAATAGTCTATCCTTGTTTCTAACTATATTTCCAGACTAATCAAATTTATTTATAACAACCCATTTAGTGCCTATGGTAAATGTGAACATAGGTCTTTCTACAAATTCCCAAACATTGTTTCTTTCAAACTGATTCAATTCTACTTGCATAGCCATCAAAAAAAATTCATCACTGATTGCATCATTAATTAATTTAGGTTCAATCTATGAAATAAAAGCTTAATGGTCAACCTAGTTTCTTAGAGATGCTCTAGTTTGTGTTCCCCTATTTAGATCACCTACTACGACATCTAAAGGATGATTCCGTAGAGTTCAAATACCTCTATAAAATGTTAAACTAGAATCCTTGTGGCTTCCTATTGGTTCAGGCTCAACAGGTGTAGATTCTGGAGGATTCCCAGAACTAGTTACTTTTATAAAAGGGTCACTGTCATTATAATTAAAATTGAGAATCGAAATGTCTTCATCAAGATATTAAAGAGAGGTTTTGGGTTTATGTGGATCAGTCTCATCAAATTTGACATAAACTGACTCTTCCTCACATTTGGTTTCCTTATTAAAAACTCTATATGCTTTACTTGAGATTGAGTAACCTAGGAAAATTCCTTAGTCACTTTTGAATGAAAATTTGTGAAGATTATATTTAGTGTTAAGGATAAAGACTTTGCAACCAAAAACTCTAAAGTAATTCCCCTTAGACTTCCTATTGTTACAAATTTCATAAGGGGTATTCTTAATAATTGGTCTAATCAAGACTCTATTAATAATGTAACAAGGTGTATTAACAACTTGATCCCAAAATTAAATTGGCAAATCATATTAATTTAGCATTGTCCTAGTAATCAATTGAAGAGTCTTATTTCTTCATTCTAAGACTCCATTCTATTGAGGTGTTCTATGAGCAGATAATTTGTGACTATAGCCATTATGTGAGTAATAAGATTAAAACTCTTGATTTTCAAACTCATGGCCATGATCAGTTCTCATGTTCTTGATTCTATGTCCACTATGATTTTATATAGACATGGAGTATTTGATAAAATAAGAACAAGCTTCACTTTTGTGAGAAAGAAAGTATACCCAAGTGTTCCTAGAAAAATCATCTACAAGAATATAAACATAGTGTTTCTCATTTAGACTTGAAACTCTTGATGGTCCAAACAAATCCTTGTGAACTAACTCAATTGGTTGAGAAGTAGAAACTTCTTTCTTTGGTTTGAAAGAAACCTTGTGTTTTTTCCCTTCTGATAGGGATTACACACTTTGTTAGGAGGGAATTATAATTTAGGTAAGTATTTAACTAAGCCTTTCCTAGTCAGTTTACTAAGTGAGTGCACATTATAGTGTCCTAGTCTTCTATGCCACAACCATGATTTCTTATGAAACACATTTAAAAAATAAACATTTTGCTTACCTAAAGAATCCATATCAACAGCATATACATTCTCATTTTTGAGAGAAATAAATATTAACTCATTTTTAGAATTAAAAACATTTCATTCATCATTTTCAAATTTAACATTAAAACCATCATCACACAACTGAGAAATACTTAGTAGATTTTATTTTAACCCATTAACAAAAATTAATTTTGAAATTAATACAGTATTAGGGTTACCAATCTAGCCTAAGCCGACAATTTTTCATTTATCATTATCACCGAATGTGACATATCCACCATCAAATTTAATTGGTCTTTTGAAACATGAATAGTCTCCTATCATATGTCTTGAACATCCAATGTAAAGTACCATAGACTTTTACAGGAGCTCATTAGACAATTTTCCTAAAAAACAGATTAAGTATGGGGTAGCTTTGGTACCCATATTTTCTTCAGTCCAGAGGGGAAATAAAGTAATGATTTAATAACCCATACTTGTCTCATAGATTTCATATAATCAACATATATATTTTGAGACATAAACACTTTTTTTTACTTTAGAAAATGTTTTTCAAAAGATGGTCCAAAACTGGAACTAGCAGTGAATTGTCTAGATTTTGGAATAAATTTAGTTATAATGATTCTTCTCTGACCTGGTCAATATCCTAGAGTAGTTTTATATTTTGGGGAAATCTGTTGTCCTAGAAACTGAGTCAAGGTATCTCTACCAGAAGTAAAATACTAAAGATCTCTCTTTAGTTGATCATATGACAATTTGAGTTTGG
The DNA here is from genome assembly GCA_963277665.1 of Viscum album. Classification (NCBI taxonomy): domain Eukaryota; kingdom Viridiplantae; phylum Streptophyta; class Magnoliopsida; order Santalales; family Viscaceae; genus Viscum; species Viscum album. The sequence continues at coordinate 271,257,563 of OY728145.1, read as the reverse complement.
TATTTTCTTTCAACAGCTGAGCACATTTTTCTTTCTCAATATCCAAATCAGATTTGTAATTAGTATTTAAAGCATGTTTTCTCTTCAATAGTTTATATTTATCCTTAAGTTCATTAAAAGTATCCTCAATCATTCCACAATATTTAAATAGTTCATCCTTAGTCATATTTTCATCAATGTTTGATTCACCTTCATTCCCAGAGTAATAATCATTTGGAAAATGGGAATTAGGTGTTACCTCAAGTCTTTCTGTCATGAAGAACAAGTTGGCATGATTGTTCTGTTCACTTTCAGAAGCATCAGATCCACTGGAGTTGTCTTCTGAAACAATCCAAGTAACATTCATAGCCTTTTTTATAACCCTTTCCATCATCTATATATTTCTTCTTAAATTTCATCTTGGGGCAGTCTGCCTTTACATGACCTTTTCATTTTCACTCATAATAGATTATTTCATTTGATTTTTCATTCCATTTCCTATCTTTCCTCCATTAACCTATACTATCATACTTTCCCTTATAGTTTTAATTCCTAAATAACTTCTTCTTTCAGTAGAATATTTTGAACCATCTGGCAAGATGAGCCATCTCCTCATCACCGTCTGAGTCTTCACTTGTGGAAGTGTCTACAGGAGCATGAATGTTTCCTCTATCCTTGTTCTTTGAGGTAGTAGTCTTAAATGCTATATATTTCTTCCTTGGTTATTCATCTACATCTTGGTTCACCTTAAGTTTCTCTTCATACATCATATGATTTCAAATTTGTTCCCTCACTGGAAGTTTACCTATGTCACAAGATTCTTGGATAGAAACAAAAGTCCCTCTCCATCTATCAGGTAGGCATAGAAGCAGTCTCATAATCTAGTCCTTGTTGTCCACTGGTTTCCCAAGAAGACTCATAGTATACACTATCTCATTGAACATGAGATACATGTCAGAAATGAGGTCATCATGCTTCATTTTAATGTTATCAAATTTAATAGTTTTTGTATTTATTCTCATTTCTTTATAATTGGTTGTTCCTTCATGAGAAATAGCTAAATTATCCCAAATTTCATATGTAGTTTTAAAAGAATATATTATAGTGAATTCCTCATCAACTAGAGAATAGTACAAATAATTCATTCCTTTACGTTTATTATTATATGTGTCTTTATTCAACTCATACCATGTGTCTCTATAAGTAGCAGGAAATATACGTTGTTCTTCAATTGTGTCCCAGATTTTAGGTCTTATGCTCTCTAGATACATTTTAATTTTTAATTTTCACTGAGCATAGTTATTAACATTAAAGAAAGGTGGCATGTTAGTAGCAGAACCCTCAACTCTATTTTCCATAGTTACGTAGAATTTAAAGAACTGAAAATTTAGATATGACAGAAATTTTATGTTATTTAAGATACAGATAAAATTACAGTTAAATATAATTTTCACTCTGGACAAAAATTCCATTGATACAAAATATTGGTTGGAGTGGATACTCAAGCGGTGGTGAATTGAGTTCAAATTAAAATTTCGGTTAAAAACATAATGGTTAAGAAAATCCCCAATTTAAAAACGAACTAGTGAATTAAGGAAGTAGAAATGTAAATGTTCAATTGGTCAACAAGTTTCTCAAAGGGTGATTTATCCTCAGATTAATCAGATCAGAATACCAATTAAACTTTTGAAACAAGTTAACTGAATTATACAAATACACACACTAGCCAAAACTAACTATCAAAGTGAATGTAAAAACAGTTTTCTATCTTTGTAAAATATATGCAGCAGATAAAATAAAACAGAGGATTTGAGGATTTTTGAAACAATGTAAAAAAGAGGTTCAGTCTTAATATGAGACCTAATACTCTCTACTTGGGGATCACCTTACACTAAGAAGTTTATATTAAAACTTGATACATAGCCTGTATTGGGATTTACAATAGTTTTCAATAAATTTCTTGGGAACACACCCTCTACCATAGTTCTTCGTGAAAAAAAACATAGCACAGACCACACATGATATCTTCCATAGTTATACGTCGCAAACACAGTTGAGGTGATGTTTGATGTGAGGATATTTAATATCCTCTAGTTCAAGCACAAGAGATAGTTTTTAATATAAACAGACACATACACTTCTCAATAATATAATAGAAAGAACACAATGGAGAAGTTATGATTAGAAAGTGTTTAGAAGGCTCTATGTGTTTGCAGTTCAGCTCTTGAATCCTTAGAGTGATGATTTTGATAATGAAGCCTCTCTCTAAAACTTTTCTTCAAAACAGAGTGTCACAACTCCAGGCTCTAACATTTGTTGTTTTTCTTCAGGTGTTTGATCAATAGTTGATGCACTTAAGAAGGCATGAATGATTTTATCCCAGAATGATCTTTGTGATTCTTGTGTGTTCATAATATTATTCCTAGATGGTTATTCTTTTTTTATCTTGCAATTAACCTCTGTCACACTTCATATGAATCTTTCTTCATGTCTGTGTATATGTTACACTTTTTGTTTGTATCCCATTTCATCTTCTTATTTTGTGGTCTTCCCTTTTTATATTTGTGGTCTGACAATGGGAATGAGTAGATCACGTTCATGCTATCTCATACCTTGTATTGTCCACAATATTGTCTCCTGAAATGTATACAATCAGCATTAATTAATTTCAGAGTCCTTTAATTTATCTAATATGACCGTTAGTATAATATTGATAAATTGAAAAAGTATGGAAGAATAAGCATCAGTAGACTGGTAATGGTAGCCTTTATATCGGTAGGCTTCAACAGTAGGTCCAAATCGGCAATCTCCAACTGTAACCTTTAACAGTATGCTCACACCAGTAACTATGCAATGGTGAACTTTTCGTGGTAAACTTGTAGGGGATTGTAGCGGTAACCTTGTAGCGGTAACCTTATAGCGGTAACCTTGTAATGGTGACATTGTAGCGGTAACCTTGTAATGGTGACCTTGTTGTGGTAACCTTGTAACGGTAAGCCTGTAGTGGTAACCTTGTAACGGTAACCTTGTAACGGTGACCATGTACCACTGACCTTTGTAATGGTCACCTTGTAACGGTGACCTTGTACTGGCGACCTTTGTAATGGTGACCTCTATACTTAGATAAATTCTACACTGTATGCATAACCAATCAGGCAGTGAGATTGAGAGTATATGAATATTACTCTATAGGAATAGGAAACATTAATGAAACATAATTAGCATAGAATGAAGACATGGTTCTTACTTAAATGAAAAAAATATTTGGGATTATCAAAATATGATTTGGGATTATCAAAATAAGTGATTCCTACAGTATTTGACCATTAAAATAAACCTAATCATGTTTTAAAAAATTTAAAATATATGTATGGACTTTAGAAATCTACAATATTTTGGAATGAAATATTATCTATTTTTTAGAAAATTATTTTCTAAAGGGAAAGCTTAATCATTCTTTGTTTAATAATAAAAATTCAAAATATATTTTTATTGTTCAAATGTACATGGATGATATTATTTTTTGTTCTTTAAATAATACTTTTTTTAATATTGTTCATATTTAAAGAAAAGTTAATTCGGTAGGAGACTTATAGGAGAATTAAAATTCATTATATCACATAAAATCTTTCATAGGAATGATGGAATATTTATAAAAAAATATAAGTATGAAAAAGAACTAGTTATGAAATTTGGTCATGATAATTGTCAAAGTTAAAATACTCTAATTAGTACTTCATGAAAACTATATTTCTATAAAATTGGTTGATAATAAAACTTAAAGAGGTCTGATTGGTATATTTTTATGTTTAACTACTTCTCAAACAGATTTAATGTTTTTATTTTATATCTATACTATATTTCAAAGAGTTCATGAGGAAACTCGCTTTATAGTTGTCAAAATAATAATTAAATATGTCATATATTCTATAAATATTGGTTTTTTTATCTAAGAAAAACATATTTTGAATTAAAAATAACAATACTTGTTCAAATTTTGGTTAATTTAAAATAAATATAAAAAGAACAAGTGGCATGTGTCACATTTTAAGAAAACTCTTAGTTTCATGGAGTTAAAAACAAATTTTTGTTACTCTATCCACTGTAGAGGAAAAATATATAATGACTACATATTTTTGTGCACAAAAATTATGTATTAATAAAACTATAACCTATTTTAATTTTTATTTTGATAATTTTATTATTTTATATAATAATTCATATACAATTGTTGATTTTAAGCACCCTTTAAATAATTTATTAACTAAAAATATTGATGTTAAATTTCATTTTGTTATAGACAATGTAAAAATGGGTGAAATATATTTTCAATATATTATAATTAAAGGTTAACTAGAATAAATTTTTTTAAAACCATTATATTTTTTTTTTAAGATTTAAAAAATAAAATATGAACTTGGTTGATTGAAATATAACTCTTTTGTATTTAGGGGAGTATATAATTTTTATATATGTTCTTCAATATTTTAACAAATTCATTATATAATATCTTTATATCCCTCATGTTTCATATAAGGTTCAACATACTTCTTGAAATATAAAATCATTTCCCCTTTTAATAACACTTAAAATAAACTCTATTAGTTTGGAATTAAAAATTTATGTCACATGTTGAAAATGAGATTGTTCGGATTATCTTCAATTTTTTATTTTGTCTAGTGAACATGTGAAATATATTTTTATTCACTATAATAATAACATATTTAATCAACCATAGTAAATTCTTAATTGACTTCATATAATTTTGAAAATATTTTATTATATTAACATTGTTTAATAGTTACTTGTTGCTTTCAAATCCAATTTTAGGTGGACTAATCAATGTTTCATACAAATAATTTTTTAAATTGAATATAATAGTTTTTAAATATTTATAAGTTATTTTAAAGATTCTCTCTTCCTAAGAAGAAAAATAAGAATGAATTAAGATGGAGGATTTCTATTTTTATAATCTATCTCATTACATTTCTTGTAACGTTTTTTTATATCAATGTTTTAAGATGTATAAATTTTGGGAGAGTTAGTTTTTTATTTGAATCTAATGATATTTAAAACCAAAATCTAGAAAATTTGTTTGGATATTTTAGAATCATTAATTTAGGGGATCCTTAATTTTAAATTTTAAATTATATTTGAGTTATTATATATTTTTAAATTTATGATTTTAGGAAGATTTATGATTCTTAAATGTTTTTTAAGTTTAATCCTACTGAATTATTATTTTACGATTTTTGAAAATCATATTTGAATTTTTTTATACTGTTGAAAAATATTATTTAACAATGAAATGTCTTTGAACATGATATCTTTACTCTAGGTTTATCATTTTTTAACTTAGGGGGTGAAAATATTAATTTTTATCAAATTATTATTTTAAAAAATGTTGTTCTTTTTCTATTTAAATAAATATTTTGATAATTTAAAAAAGTGTGAGAATATTTTGAAATTATATTTCTCTTTTGTAATTATCAAAATCGAATGATGTTGATCATATCCTTACCACTTTATTTTTGTATTATGAAAATTAAAACATCTTTATTTAATTCCTTTAACATTATATTTAAAATGAGATTATAAATTCTTATATGAAACTTGAACTGTATGTAAATGGAAAGAATCAACTGGAATATTTTTTATTTTTCATCATTTATATTTGGTTTTTTATGGTTATATTTAGTTTAATATATTTTAAATATCTAATTTAAGGTATATCATTACCTTAAAAGAGTTTTTCTTAACCTTATAGTCAACATGTATAAAAATTATGTCCATGTGACTGAAACTAATGATTGAATATGTGAAGATTATTTGACATATTTTTGAACCTTTTGTAAAGACTCGGAAATTTCAAGGAATTTTTTTTAAATACGTTGGAATTTTACGAGTATGTGGCTTCTGATGGCACTTGATTCTGAAGCCCGGTGTGCCTGGAATCAATTTCCAAAGTTTAGCTAGGGTACGTTCAGTGAACGGACGAGTAGATTTTTCTATCTTTTGAACCGGTGCTCGGAATTAAAATACAAGGGAACTGATGAACTTGCAACACCGGTAATTGCTTAACATGATCCTTACCGTAGTTGCGTTCGCAATGGAGGAGAAGATATTTATTTGGGGTTTATTTAAGAAGTAAATAAAAATTGCCGATTTTTTTTATTTTATAAGGAGGTTTTTCCCTCCCATGGGTACTTAAGGGTTGGGACCACAACCACCTAACTACCCAAGTGTGGATGTTAAAGAGGTGTGGCCCACACAAGCCCCACCATTTAATTTCCTCTAATCTCTTTAAAACCCCTCATTAAACTGGCAACCCCCCCCCCCATTAAATTCTAATCTCTCCACCTCACTCCATTAATTCTTGTCAACACATAATTTAATGAGGATCCTTCCTCTTTCCCCCCCTTTTTTTAATTGACAACGCGTTTGATAAATGGGGACCTTCCCTCTCCCTTCCTTAATTGATTATCAACACATTTTATTTAATGTTGTGAATTAATTTTGGGAGAGTTACTTTGTGTGTATAATAAAATAATATGAGGAATCTATTATTTTATTAAGGGGGAGAAATTTCATTGTTCGGGGAAGATCGAGAGAACTCTTGAGGTTTTGGAAGAACGCCATCCTCCGATGAAGAACGACGAAGAATGTCAGTTCCTCAAAGAACAACGACGTGCCATCAATCCTCTTCTCCGCGACAAGAGAGGAGATGCCGCTTCCTCCTCGGCACAATCCAATGATGCCTACGAACCCCTTTCCCTGTGACGTCGTCTACTGCGACGCCGAATTTTATCTTCAACTGCTGAGTTAGGTTGTAGAAATTTCTTTATGGATTTATACCCTTGGCATGTCGTCTAATTGTTGGGTGATGTTTTGAACCACTAACACGGTGGGTGCGGACTAACGAACAAGTCCGAACCCACCTCTACATTGTTCTTGATGCGCGGAATATTTGGAGACAACGAATCGGGGCTGCAATGAGGATTGGAGTCTTTCGTAGTGATGTATGGGTCTCGAGACAACCGCAGGCGCAGACGGGAGTAAAATCGGACAACCGGAATGACTCAGGTGGGCCGCGGAAGTCCCCAGCAGTGCGGGTTTCCGACGTGGCAGCGTCGGCAGCCGGAGGCGGCGGCCGGCACTGGCCAACCGCCTGGAGGCGCAGGCGCCCCAGTGCGCCGCCGGTAGAGGCCCTCCACGGCTGAAGTCGTGGTGGTGAGGGGGGATCCTGCGGCCACGCAGGATCCAAGGGAGACACAGCGCTGGCTGGCCACCACATCCGCGGAAAAGAGGGGGGTTATGCCCCCCGCTCGACTCGCTGGCTGAGCCAGCATAACCTTCTGGCCGGGCTGGGGTGGGTCACGCGGACCGGTCCACGCCAGCCGGGTCGGGCCGTGCCCCGCCGGGCCGGGTCAGACCGGGCCCAGACCCCCACTTCGGACCGTTTTCGGTCTTTTTCCCATAACTTGAGCTATGAACCTTCGATCGACGCACCGTTAGTTATTTAGGAATACTTGGATCGAGACAGTCCTTTTGGTATATTACACTCGATGTTTCGGTAAGGTTTTTGTATGGTCGGGTTGGTTTGAACCTGAAACCAACCGGGCCCTTGGAGCGGAAACACTTATATCTTATGGACCGGACGTCCGATTGACGTGCCATCAATTGCATTGAATTAATTTTGTTGAGAATGTTCTCTTGGATTATTCCACTTGAGGTTTAGACATATTTGGAGTATGGTCGGGTTGGTTTTAGCTTAAAAACAAACCGGGACCCTTAGATGGAAAAGCCAATAACTCTCCGACCGGGAGTCCGATTGACGCACTGTCAGTCACGTTGGGATTCTTTTGTCGAGAAGAAACATTGGGATGCATCAACTCTAGACTTCATGACAGTTGATGTATCGAATCTATTGCTCGAGGAGCGGACCCTCCCTGAATCGAGCATGCTGTGTGCGGGAACCCTCGAGATGTCTGCGACTGTGAAGATTACGACTGCACTTAGATCCTCCGTGGGTTCGGCAGCGAGGATGACTGTACTTGGATCTTCTGTGGGATTGATAGTGATGAAGACCTTACTGTGATCCTCTATGGGTTCGACGACGATGACAACTATTCTTTTATCCCACGTGTGTCCGACAGTATTTGACCTCTGTACTTGTATCCTGAGTGGGTTTGGCAGAGTAGCTGGTCTTGTATCCTATGTGGGTCTAACTGCTTAGCTGGTCTTGAATCATATGTGGTTCCGATAGATTAGATGAATCAGTGGATATATCTGATCATCTCTATCACCTTACGAAGTGTATACCAGTGTGAGATGAGTCTTGATATCAATCATTATCATCGATGTGATTGTCTTGCTTTCCTTGGTGGATTGGGTTGTGTTTTCCTGTGTGGACGGGGTTGTTCTTGGGCTCGAGAGTTGGATACGAACTATAACTGATGACTTAGGTATATTTATGGGAATATGCCTAAGTAGAGTTGTTTCATACTTCGTGATTGTATATTTTCTTCATGATTTATCCTTCATTGATTCTGAAAGACCTTCGGGTGTCTCAGGGTCCCTACTGTGTATCATATACTCACCCCTGCACGGGCTATTCCCGCACTACGTTGTGTTGGATACAGATGACGGAAAACACTGATCGAGGTGTAGGCTTGTGGAGCTGGACTGTACCCAGAGGTGGACCACTTGGCAGGACGTACGCGGAACGGATGGCCAGACCTGAGGAGTTGAAGAGACTATTTGTACCCACTCTTCAGGTGGGATTTCCGGAAGATGACTCAGAGTTACTGTTTTACATACTGTTCTTTTACTTACTGTTTTTGTACTTTCCTTTCAGATGTACTGTACTCTCATTGGGGTTTGTATACTGGCCCATTTACGTTTTAGCACTTACTTTGTACCCAGTTTTACTTAGTGCTTACTTCACTTGTGTACTCTATTGTGTTTTTGTCTACTTTATAAAAAGGCAATGTCTTCCCCTTTTTCGGGATTTACACCCTTGGTGCTAGTCGCCTGCCCCTGGCCTATGGAAGGCGGGCTTGGGGTAGTCACAGCACGGGCCTCGAGGACAGGTCGTGACACCTTACACACTAACTGTATAAACCTTACAATTATTTCTCTACATTATAATTTTTTTATAGACCATATGCGATGAACGTTATGATATTTTCCTAAAAGTTTTGAACCTTATGAGGTTATTTATCAATAATAAAATTTTTAACCCTACGTGAATGAACCTTATATGAATTTTTAAAATCATGTAGTTTATTTATTTCTTATTTATTTTTATTATTTTCTTTCATTTATTATTTTTAATATGAAAATTTATTTTTTTTCAATGATATCAGATGTGCATGGACTATGGGGAACATTAAAGAAGATTAAATGTTGATTAATTGGAATTATATATTACTAGTATAATATTTTACCCATTTTACTTTGATTATTTTTGTGTAGTATGTCTTCGTATTATATATTTGTTTGACTATTTATAGAATATTGATTTAATACTCCTAATGATTTATTTATTCATTTATGATGAGATAATCATTGGTTTTCCTTGGTCAAGGTGATTTAAATGATAATATTTGAACAAATTTGAAATAGTTCATTGCCATGCCTCTATGAATGCAAGATTTTGGAAAGAATGTTATGGAATGGATATTATATTTCATAATTTTTGTGCATTAAATAATAAATATTTAGGATTTTGTCCATAAATAATCTCTATAAATATATTTTAGAAGAATGAGTTTATTGTATTGAAATTGAGGTCATTTTCAATTTACTCTTTGGCTTAATTTAATTATCACATACTATTATAAATTGGCATGATGATCCTCATCCAATATAACTTATATATCTAAAGATACCCTTGTGACCACGACCCTAAATCTAACATTTTATAATTTTATTTTCGTTGGTTTTGTATTATTATTATATTTTGAGAGGAATTAGAGTTGGTTTATTATTGTGTATAAAAAATCTATTCTAGTTGGGTTATACATCCCCCCAAAAGGATACATTGGATTGTGAATCTAGTTGAAAAAGGTAGGAATACTCAATTTTTTCATCTATGTAAAAAAATACAGGTATTGGGTTGTGCCTCTAGGGTGAAAAAGGTAGGGTTTTTTGGGTTGTGGATCTAGGTGTATAAAATTAAACTATAATGAGTTGTGACCACCCCTTAGAATTTAGGTCACTTTATAGTGGGTGTCATACTTTTTCATTGAGAGCATTAAGAGCATATGTAGGACCACTTTCATTCAAACTACTTAAGAAATCTCATATCCTCGTAGTTTATTTTTTATGTATCATAAATTATTTAACTATGATATATCATTTATATGTTATAAAATTTTAAACTCAACCCCCCCCCCCCTCTTGACCATTCACACATCAATATATGTTGGAAAAACAATTGGTTTAAAAGTAGTACATTGAAAGTATTATTAGATTTATTATATATATATATTCTTAAATATTTCCATGAAGAAATCATCCACAGAAAATATCAATTAAATATGGAAATAACATGTTCTAATGATCATTGGATACCTCATAGACTATTATTCATTAATGGAAATGATTATGGATATTAGAAATCATGAATGGAAGATTTTATTAAATAGAAAAATATTGACCATTGGACTATAATGGTAGAACCCTAAAAACATTTTCATACAAATCATTATTCTCATACCAGTGTTATGGAAATAAAATATTTATTTAACTTTAAAATAATTAACATTTTATGTTATATTTTGTGATAAAATAGTTTTATTCATATTTATTCTTATAAAGTTTCCCATGATATATAGATGATTTTATAAATTAATCATTATGGATTTGATAATATGATAACAATAAAACATTATATGTTATGTGATGAATATCATGATTACAAAAATGGGGAAAATGAAACTACTAACCAAATGGTTTATCAGTTCACTAATATTGTAAATGTGATAAGTTATTTACAAGAAACATTCGATAATGTTATTTAGGCTAATATTTTTCTTAGATCCTTACCTAAGAAATTAAATACTAAGAAAGCTTCCATAGATGAATGTAATAATTTTAAATAGTATACTCTTGATTAATATATTGGTTCATTATTACAATATGAATTTAATGCTAAGAATATTGATGAAGATGATTTTTCTAAAAATTATTTCATTTCTTTTAAATTTGAAAATGTTTCTTATCCAAATTCTAAATTTGAAGTAAATAAAAGTGACTAAGTAAATCAGGTTTCCAATGGAATATGTAAAACAAAAATGGGATACTCAAGAATGAATAGAAGGGATTGTAGTTGATATTATTGTAAAGGGATGAAAATGTATTCTTAATTTTAATGATATTCAGGATGTAATTTTAAATTATTACAGGAGAAAATGTTATATCATGATTATATATAATAAGTTAAAGGAATAAATAAAGAAAAAAATTACAATAATTAAAGGAGGTCCTTAATAGCTAGATAGATTTTTACAAGGGACTGAAACTCTAGGGATGAATTGGGTTCTAAAAAATAATGGAAAAAATCTATTCTTATCAAAATAATGAAATCAGTTTAATGATTATAATTCAGATTCTAATGATGTTTAACCTAAAAATCCCTTATAATGATGTTTCGGTATTTTTGGTTTTTTGTTTATGTTGAAAATATTGGTTGGGAAATATCCTTTATTTTCCTAAAATATGATTTAAGGAATTTTTAGAAGCTTTCTAATGTTTTCCATTTTTTTGGATGTGAAAATAAACGATAAATAATGTTTTTCATGATGTGTTATCACAAACTAAGAAGTAAAGTGTTCAGACTATGAGGTAGAGTTCAATGAATATGAATGAAGATCACATAATAGAGAAGGTTGTTTGTGGATAGTGGAAAATTAGTCCAAGTAAAAAAACAAATTATTTTGTTTGATTTTGTTTTATTCTTTATATTACTATGAAAAAATAGTGAATAATGTTATATTTAATGAAAAAACTTGATTGAAAGAGGGAATTTTTCAAATGCATCATACCCAAATCTACCCCTCCCTCTCATGGTACATAACCTATTGGGGCTAAAATTTTATATCAGTGATAATGTTTAAAGTGAGTGGATATATCTTGGTTGGAGATATGGAAGAATTCAATCACAAAAGAATTCTAATCTTCAATGGGAACAATTTTCAACTATGGAAGATTGAGATACATCATTATTTCTAATAATTAGGATTGGATATTTATATAACATTTATACATGGGATCTAGGATGTTATAAAAAATGGGATTTATCAAATGTACACCAAACGGAACTAGATAATGGATCCATATCTATTGATTCTTTGATTGTCAATTTAGCTAACATAATATAAAAAAAGATAGTATTGCGAAAATCCTCACATTCTATGTGGAAGAAGATAAAGAATATATATGAAGGTTATTTTAAAGTTTAGGAATATAAATTAAATTTAAGTACAAAAATTACGATAACCTAATGATAAACACTAATAAATATATTGATGTATTATTTCATCAATTTAATGTTACTATTATGGAAATGTGGGTTCTAAGAAAAACCCTTCATGACATTATTATTATCAACTACATATTAAGAATTCTTCCACTCCAGTTCAATCTTCAAGTCTTTATACTTGAGGTAAATGATCTAAAGGAGTTGGTGTTGGATAGTTTACTTAGTAGCCTTGTTATATATGTGATTCTAAATGATGATATTGGGGATATGGGAAATGGTAAATCAAAGTAGGTTTCATTCAAGGACATGAATAATCTCACCATATAGGTCAGCTAAGAAGAAGAATAGGTGTATAAATTCACATCATTCTATTCCCTAAATATACAATGGGGGAAATGATATTTTTTAAGGGTATACATCTACATAAATTTTTATAATGTGGAAATGTTTGGAACATTGTAGAAAATATTATTAAGAACATTTTTAATGATGACGAGGATAATGATATCCCCATGAATAAATCATTTTCTTATGTGAAGGGAATACGAAGAACTAAGAATATTTTTTTATTAAGAATAAAATTTCTCAATAAAAAATAGTAGTTTATAAGAAACTGAAGCAGAAGAAGTTAAAGACAATAAATTGAATAAATAAAATGGGTTGTTGGTGGTTATAGTTAGTTCCTAGAAAAAATAAGAGAGAAGCAATGATGAAGGATATATATATAATGAATAGTTGTTCTCCATTTGAAGTGGAATCCTCGCATAAGGATATAAATGTTTTGTGATCCAAAATAAGGAAATCCAATATTGTGGTTCATAATTTCAAACTCTATATGAATTAGTAAGATAAATAGAAGTCAAAGTTGAAAATAGAAATTGAGAATATAAAATATGTAAATTCAAACAAAACACAAATAATTTCACTAAGTAAAAGCTCAAAATTGAATAATATATCAGGGCTATCGATTGTTGGAATAAGATGGTGGAAGAATAGTTCAAACAAATCCATGATATTAAGGAAAAATCTTTCATCTAGTGACTTAAATTTAAGTATTATAAAAGAATATTTGATCATAGTATGAAAAAGTTAATGTAGGTCACATAAGAAATGAAAAAAGTGAAAATATAGCTTGGTGGTCTAAAAAAATGGGCAAAGGACTATCTGTAGAATTAAAAATTATGTCTTATAGAAAATTATGGTATTGGATTTGATGAAAAAAATCACAATAAATTATATTATACCAAAAACACCCACTTTGAGGTTGAAGGTTTATTTGGGTATGATTCAGAGTTAGATAACATAAGAAAAAGTGATTTTACACAAACGAAAAAAATAAATTCACTTCATATTAAGTATTATTACTAAATATAAGACATTTCCAAATAATATTTCCATATCTAAGAGACACTGAAGGTCCTAATATCAACAAAGGCATAAATTCATAGTTTAATATTCCGTGGATTCTTCTAATGGCCATTATTTTTTTATTGCGAGGGATTTTACATATGGCCATATATTTCTCATCAAAACAGTAGAGGAATATATTAAAGAAAAATAATGTGGTCATACTTCAAAGACCATGGAATCATTCTGTGAGCTGAAAATGAAAAAAAAATTAACTTTAAAAGATGATGTTGGTCCATCATACTCTAAAGAGGATAAAGCTTATTAACCAATACCATATATAATGAAAAAGTAATGGATCAAAAAGTAAAGATATGATCAACAAGTGGTCAAATTGATTGTCCTGAAATCATTAGATCATACTATTGTGTAGATAATATATCATGGATATACTTTCCGCATTATGAAAAATAAGGATATTTTAATGGGAATAAATAATAACAATGAAGGTGTCATCAGATTTTGAAATGATGAGGTCCAAAATATATTAGGTCTTGGAAAGGAAAATTAGGGAGAAAATATATGAGATGTGAAAATTTCATGGTCAGTGAATGTCTCAATCACAAATTTCATAGTTTTATACAACTTTTTGATACAGGACATGTAATAAACAATACTATGAAGTATTTTTCATCAAGGGAAAAGAATGTAATGTGGTGATGCAAGGGAGTGCCTGAAGGGGAATCTCAAGATTTTGAGTGGATAATGAGATATGTTTATTCTATTCAGTGAATAATAAAATAGGATTTGTTATAAATGTCTTGGAAATTTTTTCAAACCATCCTTCTAAGATATTCTGCAAATAAATGGAAATTGATATATCTCTAATATATCATGTTATCCTACTCACATTTTTGATGCCTTCTAGTAATTTAAGATTATTCGAAATACATACATGTTAGAAGAACACAGAGTTTCATATGTAGGGACTCATCAGAATAATTGTGTACTTTAGTGGAGAAACTAGATTATAAACAACATATACAGAATAACAATTATTGAAGAGAACCTAGTAGAGATGTTTTGAAATAAGGAAGACTTAAAATCAGTTTATATTTATAATAGATCTTTATTGTGTATGGGGGTAGTTCATAATTCATATAATATTTGTTATGGAAATAATATAACATTGAATTACTTTGGATTATTCAAAAGTAAGTCCATCATTCTCAATATGGAGAATCAAAGAGATTTTTAATCTCATCGAGATTAAGGGATATATTTTGAATTCTTGATAAAAATAAAATCATATAAAATCTATGATATGCAGCAAGGAAATTTTTGGAAGAGAAATGATATTGTTCTGATGGGGAATGATAATAATCTTCATAAAATCAGTGAACAATATCAAGAAGATTGTGATGAAGAGATAATAAACTCAGGGGGAGTATATGTAGAAGATCCAAATTTAGTAGAACATAAAAATGATGATAATGATGAACTTAGACCTATATATGCATAGAAGATGAACTTTGGATCTAAAATTTAAAGGAATAATCTCATCAATGATTATACTATTGGAATTTCTGAAATATCATTAGTTTTTTGGAATAATGTTTCCATTAGAAGTTTTGAACAATGGTAGATTTTTTTGAATGAGTTTCTGAAAGTTGAGATGGACCTCATCTTTGGTGTCAAGGTTTTGATTAATCATGTTTTTCAATGATCTATTGTACGTGTCATAAGAATATCTTTGAATCTTTGGAAGCAAACATGTTCACCAGTTTCTAACATCCAATCAGAAGGTGTAATAGTGTATCGAAGGTTATTTTGATCAATGAAAGGACAGACGTGGATCTCAAAGTGTGGTGGAATTATTTTAATGGGATAATACCTATATGTGTATATATATATATATATATTAGTTGCCACCAACCTTGTAGGAAATGATAACATTTCAATAAAATTACATAAAATATCTATGAACAGAAGTCATTGAAATGAGAATTTTACTCAGTAAGAGTAGTGAGAGTAAGTGTGTCTTTTTTAAATCTCTTAATTTCATTTATCAGAGTGATTTTAGTGCTCTCAGATGGATATAATGATTTTTTCCAAACCATATAATTATTCTATCTACTATTCTCCAAATTTTTTCTTTGATAATTGTGTGTGTATAGTTGAATTTACGTGGTCATTATGTTATATTCTTCCTCCTCCTAGAACATCCCTGGGGTTGTGAACAATTTAAAAAGGTTATGGTCAAAGTGAATGTTATACCAAATTATTATTTTGAGGGTTATTCGGGATCATGATCCCAAAAAACTAGTATCAATGTAATTTTTTCAACTGTACACACCTGACTATAGGAAGAACAGAATCAAATGACATAAATACCTGAATTGACAAGTTTGATTAAATAGATTTTAGATTTTGGGAAACAAAATTGTACGATCTTATGATCTAGATATATCATGATGCTCTATTTTTAGGATAATATACTAATAAGGAAGAAAAATTGGAGTTGATAGAGTTGGATAAGAAGGCTCTAGCCTTGGTAATAATTTCAGACGCATAGAAATTTGATTTCAATATTTAGGATAATTAAAGCACTATTAAAGTGATGAAAGAGTTAGAAAACATGTATGAGAAACTAGTGGATCTTAAAACATTATTGATGATGTGGTAATTATTCGTCTTAAGACTATTGTAAGGAAGACTTCAAGGGGGTCATTTGAATTATTTCAACTTTATTTGTGGATAGATCAAATCAGTGAAGGTCACATTTATAGATAATTTATGTAATTTATTCTTTTATCATGAGTTCTATAAATTGGTATGTTAGAGTGGAAGTGGTAAAAAAAATTTGTGGAAGGATATATCCTATTTTTGATGACATTTTGAATCTAAATATTAGTTAGGAGTTGAGGTGGAAGGAAGTACATGTACCCTCAAGAATTTGTCTTAATGTTTATGGATATGGATGGTAACATCAACGAAAGTATCATAAAAAGAATTCATTAGAGGATAAGTATTTTGGTAGAAGTTGTTGTAGATTGGTTGTTCAAGGCCCTATGTGTTGGATTTGAAAAAAGAAGGCACATATCAATAAGGACTGTATGAATCAGAAGGAGCCTACAAAGAAAGATTCAAATAAAAAAAGATCAAATTTTATCATTATAAGGGATGTTGTTAATATTTTATTTGTTGTGTGTGAATATTTTGGGAGATTCATGGGTTATTATATCAGGATCATCTTTTTATTCCATTGATTATTGGGGGTTAATGTTGGAAAATGTATTTCGAATCATGGGAAAATTATATCTAGATGATAATAAATCCCTAAAGATTTTAGGAACCTAAAATTTAAACATTTGGATAAATAATAGAGGTTTCTTGAAGTTTAAATATGTTATACACATTCTAGGTCTCCAAAAGATCCTCATATCTATAGAACAACATGATAAAGAGTATTTAAAATCCACTTTCTTGAATAGAGTATCTATGGATATTTCTTGTTTGGTTAATAATCAAACCATGAACTTGACTAGAATTAAATATGAAATTGAACTGATTGTAATCATGTAATCAGAAGATCGCGATGTATGACACTATATATATGGTTACCTGAATGAGAATAATATGAAATTTCTAGAAACAAATTTCATACCTAAACTCAATCATATGGATTTAAAAATATGTGATATTTTTATTCTTGGAAAATAAAATAACATGTCTTCCAATTTTTATATTTAAAAGGCTATGAATTGAAATATAGAACTAGATTATTCAAGTATTTGGGGACCTTCCTCTATGAAATATAATATAGGATATTTTAATTTGGTAACATTTATTGACGATTAAATTTATAAACTATAGGTATACTTATTTAAGAATAAATTATATTACTTTCATCATTTAATCTTTAGAGATTTTTGGGTTAAGGTAAGTGTGATCAGAAGATAATGTCCCCTGGAATAGGTAATGGTGCAGAGTACACTAGACACAACTTCCAAAAAAAATTCAGAAGAAGGTTGTTAGTCATGAAAAGACAATTCCTATTACTCTATTATTTATGTAGTAGCTAAAATATTGAATAATACTTTCAATGTAAATATCAATGTGTGAGAGTTTATTCTATAATTACAAAAAAAAATATTTTAAGAATCTAAAACCATGGTAACTTACTTGATCAACAGATTTCTAGATTCAGTTGTTGGATAAGGACATTTGGAGAACTTTGGTTTAGTAAAAGATCAAAATTGAACCATCTCTAGAAAAATTAAGTATTGAATATGTTCATGATTATTCCAAGGAAATAGATGAGTTGGAGTATAAATCCAAAGTATGATTTCTTATTGAATATGGTGATGAGAAATTTAGATATTATTTGAATTTTAATGAGAAGAATTAAGATATTTGGATTTGATATACTATATTAAATAAGAAAATATTACGCATATATTGGAGCACATAAAAATGAAGTAGATGAAAATTCAACTTTTGAAGCTCAAGTTGATCAGAAAAATATTTCAAGAAGGATTTCCAAAGAAAGAAAGAAATTTATAAAGGTATTGATACTCATGAGAGATTACCTAAATAAAATTATCTAAATGAGACTATGGAATCGATTTATATAAAACATGAAATTCAGTTAAGGAGATCAAATAAAATCAAGAAACTGGTATAGTTTTTTTCAGATGATATAATTTTTCCTCCTTTAATGAATACTACTAAATCAAAAAGTCTAAAAAAGAAGCTACCCTTTATGGATTAAAGTACTGCGAGTCGGCCGAATAGGAGGAAATTAATTCCATGAATATTAATAGATCATTTGGTCGGGTGTACTTCCCAATATAATTTTATCTCTAAAAAATGGGTTTCCCTTTTTAAGGTAGAAATTTATGTAAGTGGTATATAAAAAACATAGATGATTTTTAAAGGTTTCAAATGGAAGGAATTAATTGATCCTTCATATTTTTTCCCATCGTATGTTAATCACACTACTATCTACACAGTGTTTATCATAATTTCCTCCAATAATTTTACTTGTATTATATGGATGTAAAGAAAACCTTTCATCATGGTGATTTGAAGAAGGATATCTACATGGTTCATCTAAAGGGATCTAAATATTATCTAAAGGAGAAACTATTTTTTAAGTTGAATTTGTTTCTTAATCATTTGAATCAAGTCCCTCATTAATTGAATGATAATTTTCACAATTTTATTAATGAATAAATTTTAATAGGTGTGATTCTAGTCAGTATTGTTATTAGTATAAATGTTATGATGGTAAATTCCTTATAAAAGTCTTGTATATAGATGATATGTTTCTTTTGGAACTATAAATTACATAGATTTTAAATTTTAAAAGAATATTTTTTGAATGGTTTGAGATGAAGGATCTTTGACATGTCAAGAAAATATTGGAGATGAAAATTGAGACGGATATGAAATCTAGAACATTGGTTTTATACCATAATGAATACATTTTAATGTGCATTAATAGATTTGGAAGGACTGAATGTAAACTAGTCTCACCCGCCTTATTGTAAAATTCAAAATTTCATAGCCATAGGAACTATCATTAGAAGAATAATTCTGGGACATGGTAAAGGTGGTGTATGCTTTATACATCAGAGGTTTGAAGTATGCAATGATTTTTCAAAAATCCTGATATCTTATTGGGATTAATATTTCTGAGCCACTTCATCTCAAATACTAGAAGGATTAATTTGGAAGTTATTTAATTGATTATCTAATATATAAAAGTTTTAGAATATGGAGTGTTATTCTTTGATAATAATTATTTATTAAAGGGTTTTATAGAAACATATATTTTAGATATATAGATTTATAGAAGATCACTATAGTTTTTTTCACTTTTATAGAAAAACAAATTGTGATATTTTTTAATATAGTCTTTGGTTAATCTCTAGAAATAATTAATTTAGAATATTTAATTGTTATGAATTTAGGAATATATTTTTTCTGGTTTATTTGAAGGAGCTCCGGAAAGAATCAGAATATGGAATTTTATTTTTTGATAGTCACAGTTCCATTAACCTTGTAAGAACAGTTTTTTTAATATATGAACAAACCATGTTGACACAAAATTTCATTTAATAGAAAATATACTAGACCTCAATGATGTAACATTAGAAGTTGTTTGTAAAAAAATCCTATAGACATGTTTAAAATGGTTTCAATTTACGAAACTATGACCCACCAATAATCCTCAGTTGAACTCAGCTAAATGGAAGTAAGTGGTGAACACTACATGAACCAAAAGGATGATAACCTAATAATAACGGAAGAAATAAAATACTGTTAGGGATTATTTAATAGGGATATTATTGGAATTCTGAATACTCTTTAGTTTTTTAGGACGATTTTTCTAGAAGGATCGTTTCGTTGAAATGAGTGTTAGGTAATGACAATGGAATTAAACTTTTTTAGAAGGATTCTGAATAAATTGTGTTATTCTAATAATTTTTTGTAAGTATTATAAGGATTTTTTTGATACTTGGGAAGCACACATGATTACCATCTTTCAAGGGTCAATCAAAAGCAATAACCATGTATCATATGTTTTCATGGAAAACTAAAGAATAGTTGTAGATCTTATAGGATAGTGGAACAGATTATCCAAGAGAAGACCTCGATATATATGATGTGGTAAATAATGTAGGTGATATGATATCAATTCAACAAAATCATATAAAATATTGATGATAATAATTCATTGGAATGATACATCAGCTGATTGAGACTAGTGGGAGTAAGAATTTCCTTCATAACTCTTATAATTTCATTTATCATATTTATTGTAGTGTTCTCCCATGGTTGTAATACTTTTATCAAAACCAAATAATTCTTTTGTGTGAATTTATACCATTTTTATTCAATAATGTTTTGTGTCTAGTTGGATTTTGGGTGGTTATTATGTTTTATTCTTCTAAGTTTTGGAATAGGGTGTCAAGGGGTAATGAATACATTCCTAATGTTGGAATTCAGATTGATTTTTTTCTGAACCATTATTGTGAGGGAACTTCCATAGCAGGTTCCCCAACATAGACGGAACTAGTACATATATGGAAAATGAAGTATCTACAATAAACACATACCCTATCATAGTTATAGAGAAAAAATTTTGAATATGTTTTTAGATATGAGACTTGTATTCAATAGATTAATGAAGTGCTTGAACAATTAAAGAAGAATCAGACATGGGATATTACTTCGAGGCCAATAAAAAACATCATCAGGACATAATGGTTGTTTCATATCAAGGGAAATGAATATGAAATTTTGATTGGAAACAAATATCGAATAGTTTAAAGGGGGTACTACTAAATCTATGGAATTGATATCGATGAGACATTTTCAATTGTTACATGGTGAGAGAAAACTGGAATTTTATTTTAAAATTTAGTAAAAAAACAATTCAAATTTTTTTAGATAGATTTCAAGTCATTATTCAAAAATAGTGTTCTATAAGAAGTGTTATACATCAAACAACTATATTTTTTCATTTTATAAGGATGATAAAATAGTTTTTCAGTTAGATAAGACTCTTTATGAAATAAAATAGCCACTAATAGAATGGTATTCAATACTAGATAAATGGGATATAAAGATATATTTCTAGAGTGGTGGATTTGATTATAATGTATATGTTAAAATGAGATAGATAAAAGGATTTTGGTGTTGGTTTATGTTAATGACATAATCTTTAGCGGATTAAATGAAATGAAATTCTAACAGTTTGTAGAGTTTATGATGTCTGAGTTTGAGATGTCGATGATTGGTGAACTGGTATTTTTGTTATTATATTGGTACTACAAGGGAGAAATGTCACATTTATTTCCAAAAACAAATACTCCTAAAATATTAATATATGAATTAGAATAGATAATTATTATGATAAGATAACTCTATTTGTTACCCAGATGAAATTATCAAGGGATGAAAATGGTAAAGTGATCAATTCCATGGAGTAAAGGTAGATCATTAGAATCATACTATAATTAATAGTGGCATGAACCAATATTGTTTCAACATTATAAGTTTAATGAAAACAATTTAATATAAAATAAATCTACATTTATGAAATAAATATAATACTATAGTATAATGAAATTTATTGGGTTTTTAATGGGTCATAATTCCCAGTATTTTAGAATTTTTATGTTCGGTGGATGGTTTAAACTTTATTTTAGGATTTGGAACCTAATTCCATGAGTTTGAAAACGAAAATGTGTTTTTTTAGATTAATTTGAAGTAATAGTGAATTAATCAGGGGTTTGGATGGGTTTTAGGAGCATTGGGGACTCAAAAACTCATTTTTTTAGATGGTGAAGATAGAGGCTCATTGTTAGATTTGACTATACATCCCCAAAGAGAAACCATGGGGGGGTGTCCCTAGCTTTTCTCAAAGGGTGTGAATGGTTTGTGCATAAGTTTTAACCAATACATCATATCCCACATGATTAGTGAAACATGGGTAGTAGGTGAGCATGGTTGATGCATGTTCTAGTGAAATTATGTGTCCAACCCATGCGACCTATTCAAAAGGGTAGAACCTTTAGACAATGAGTTTGAATGGTTGGATCATGATTATCCAAACCATGAAACTTACCATGATCCTATTTAAAAATTTGGATGTTTATTTTTACCCATCCTTCATTAAAATCCTTCCCTATATTTTTCTTATCCCATGGGTGACCTCTATCCCACCAGCCTTGGATCTCTACCTTCCCACTTCCTAGGCTTTATCCTCGTTCATCCATCCATGATCTGAAGAAATTTCTATCAGTGGCTATGGATTCTTATTGATAAGGCCTTTAATCCTCTGGATTCTATTTTTGGATTATCTCTCCATATGAAATTCTAAATTTGTGGAACCTTTTTTACCAAATTTCAATGGATTTTTTCTAAAAATATGATTTCTCTTATTTCAAATAAAGTCATATATTGATATTAAATGACTTATTATCCAATGGTTTAAGTTAGGTAGTGCATATATTTCTCCTTATTTTTTGGGGTGTTATAGGGTGTGTATTAAATATGTACATGTGGGTTGTCTAAGTGAGATCCTAAATTAATTAACACTTATCTTTAAATTTCTAAATTGAAATTATGGGATGTCGTTGGGTATGCCCTAGTCTATTTAAATCATGCTAAGTTGGGTAAGGGTATTTTTACCAACTAGTTTGTTTAGGCTGGTTATTGTATTTATATTAATTGATTGAGATCTGATTTCATTGGTTCCATGGGAACGTAACGGGCATGACCCAAGGTATTGAAGTGATTTAAATCACCATGATTAAGAGTAAATTTTTATTAGGATAAGTGTGTGACTCAATATATAACGGGTGATGATGATCACCAGGTTACGGTAACATGGTTTGTTGGGTTGAGGCAATGAGGTTTTTAGGTTGAATGAATAGCCCACGGAACATGAGATTGTGTTACAATTAGGACAAAGATGAAAAGGTCTCAGGTGGAAATTAGGTTCTCAGTTAGTGTATCTTTGGTATTTTTGGTGATTTTTTCTCAATGTTGTTAGTCCGTGCACTTTTGGAGTCATGTACACACATATAGGACTCATATAAGGGGGTGTGGACCACTCGTTTTTGGTGGAGGCCTTTATATATATTGAGACTTTTGAGATGGTATTGACCATCAGTAAGGAAGGAGGCTCTCACTATAGAAATCCATGGTTGATGGTGGTGGACCATGAGGTTATGGTGTTGAGATCATCATTTTAGGGATGAATGTCATTGTTATACTTAGTTCTATAGGGGTGGTACTATTAGAGGATGGATATTTTCATTACTCATAATGTTAAGTTGTTGAGCCGATTATGATATATTATATATCAGAGGATAGATATCAAGGTTCCTTGGGATGTCAGGTTGTTGAGCCAATGAAGATTTTTTTGAGAGAAGGTATTTGGTACCTGGGACTTTATATGGGCATGTCGTTAGGATGCTAGATACGTGGTTGGCAGAACAAGAGGTTTCAGGTAGCATGAGGTGTCTATGATATAATTTTGGGAAGTTCTCGAAGACTCTCCATGTATCATATTCTTGAGGGGTTTCATGGGAACTAATCCATAGGTTTTCACCTCTATAAATATATATTTTCAATCATGTATGCTTTGTGAAATATATATTTTAGGGAATGTTTTCATAGATGTATCGTTGTTTAATGAAGTAGTTAAATGATCACTTTTGATTGTTGTCTACAATTTGGGCAGGTCAATTATTATGTGTGTGTGTTTGATTCCTTTAAAATTACATTTTTTATACACTATATAATTATATATGTAATATATAAACACATTGGTGGGGTCCTATTGAGTTCATCCTCACACACTACATTGGTCCCTTGTAACACATGAGGACTTTATGGTTTTGTGATCAAGTAGGCATTCAGGATCAAGAGCAGCAACTTAGTGATTAGGGGTGTACTTATTTTCCATGGGATGGATGAAAGTGGACTAAGTGGTTCCTCTACATCAGTATTGGCCTTCTATTGGGTTTTATATATGTTTACTATTATTTTTTCCATGGGTGACATTTCTTATCTATTTTTTATGAACTATCATGGGTATTTATCTACTAATGGAATTGTGCCTTTAGGAATATTATTACAGTTTTCATTGTTTAAAATTATATTTTCTTTATTCTAAAGTTTCTGCTATTTATGGTCCTTATTATACTGTATTATATCTATATCTTCCATTTTTATTATCATCACCTGATGGTATATACTCCCCACTAACACCTAATAGGAACTTTTCTGCTAGTCAAAAACCTTTGGAAAATGGGGAGGTATGCCTAAAGACTAGTGGCCAATAATAATAGAGCACAAATTAAGTGTAAAAATAGTTTGGAGATCTAAAGATGTTAACATAGGTGTTTAATTTCCATGTATGTACTAAGGGTTTCAAATTGTTGTTATGTTTTCTTCATTTAACATTGATTTATTTTCACCTTTATTTCACACTTGGGTGTGTTTTTATTTGATTATTTGGCTTGTCCCTTATCCTGATATGGCAAGGAAATATTGTTTATCCATCATGATAGACACTAAGGGCCCTATGATTTGTTCTTTTCTTTTGACCACTATTGGGAACCTATAATATTCTAAGAGGGGTTCGGTTATATAATGTGTCAATAAAGAAGATAAAGAGTTTTTCCCTAGTTAGCTTTTTTGGTGGAATTCTACCAAGCCATCCAGGTATGTGGTTCCTTAAAAGATAATATATTGATTCTATGGTTATATTGTATGTATATTTATGACTCTCATATGGGTATGAAAGATGAAAAAGGGGAATGTGTTGTTTAAATTGTAAAGAAACATCTAAATAGTGTTTTCCAGCTTAGAATTTAGGATGAATTCTACTTAGATGGCCTAGATTGATGATATATAATCTGGATGATATGTGATGTATGAATCTACAATGGGAAGGTAGGGGAAATGAGGAAAGATGATACATAGTACCAGAGTCTATTATGGGTAAATAAGGGGCCATGAGGTCAAATTTAATGTTACATGGGTTCATTAGGGGAGTGAATGGGTGACGAGATACACTACCTATTACATATTTCTCTATCAACCACACATATATTACTATTATAGAAATTTGACTATTATTTTTTGTTTCTTGCATTATTAAAACTATAAATGTTTCTATATAGATTCAGGAGGGAGAAGATTTGGTTACCCTAGAGTGTGTACGAAATGAGGCCCCTGATGGTCGGTAAGAGTCCCCTTAGGGTCGGGATGATCATGATTCAAATGTAAAGGCTCTAGTGTAGGTGGTAAGCCCACAATAGATGGTAGATTTTGGGCCATGGTTATAAGGTTAGTTCAAGGAAACCTTGTTCTAGGTCATATAGTGTATTTACTAGGGAACTTAGGTAGATGATCCATCTATGGAGTAGTTCCAGTCTTAGTACCCACCATTATTTCAGGGTGATGGTGAACTGTAGATAGTAGAAAAATATATCAAGTTGGTGTAGATAATTTTCAATCATCTTGAGACATCCCTATGTAAAAGGTTAATTATGTCTATGTAATTTTTCATAGGACCGAAAAATCACTGGTGGGACATAATGGTGTTGGTGAGAATACATGAGGAACTGGCTTGGAAGGATTTTAAGGCCATGTTCTTTGATAACCTTTTCCCTGATATGTTTATTGTAGATTAAGCCCATGATTTTATAAATATTCAATATGGAGAACATCATTTTTTTAAGAAAAAAACTTCCAAGACTTGTTTTGATTTGTGCTTCCTATGGTGGGTGATGAAATCTTTGGGGTGATGAATTTCATGGATTTCCTGTGACATGCCATCAGGGATTAGGTTAATATCATGATGATGGACTCATTCTAAGAATTAGTGTACAAAGTGATGATATACAGGGGAAACATAATGGACCTGTCATATTTGAGTCAGGTGATGGAATCATCTGAGTCTAGTGGTGATTCTATATGTATCCGAAAGGGAGACTGTGAGGAGTCTTAGTAAGGAGGTCATTCCAAAGACTTGGGTAGGCCACTAAGGAGTAGGTATTATATAGTGTTCTTCCAATACAGGATACAAGGGTATGTTCAGACTCTGTTTGAGAGGGATCCAAAGGAGTGTTGAGCATTTTGAAAAATTAGTCATATGAAGATGTTTTGGAGGAAGTCTTCCTAGACAGTTGGGAGCCAAGGACTATGATTGACTCTGGGATATGGGTTAGGATAGAGAGTGCTACCAAGATCTACTAGTCGATATCCTACTACATGTATATTCCATGGAAGGGAGAGAGTGACCTAGTAGTGGGGTTATTGGCCAGTAGCCGCTATAGCTCCATAGGGAGGTCACGCCTTAGGTAGTCAGGCTTTAGGCCATGTACATGTTTTATAGAGAGTATGTTTAGAGTAGGATATAGATTCGATGATGGTTAAAGGTATGCATTGATCCGGGAATGACCTTCTATTTCCATTTTGTCATCACCAAGTGTTGGTACATGAGGTGCACATGTTGTTTTTCGACTGACGTGGCGCTGGTTAGTATGTTGGAATCTGTTATGATGCATGGATTGTATGAGGTATATAGGCATAAATACTATGATGATCATACATATATATATATATATATATATGATGTGTGATTCTTTTGAGCATGCGATTTGATGAAATATCTCTGGGAATCTGATGATATGTGGGTTTTAATGAGTATCATGTATGGAGCATGTAAGAAATGGAAATATAATGAGATTTGGAACTTCATGGGTTTTATATATGACATAGGTATAAATTAATCACTTGATGAGGTTCATGAATTACAGTACATCATGAGAGGCATTTTATGTTTATGGATGGTCAGTGGAGCCATTGGGGTGTTTTATTTTTAGGCCAGGAAGTGGCGAGGTAGGTAATTTCTAAGCTGGGGAGTGACAGAAGGGGAATTATCCATGTGAATTAATAAATGGTATTGAATTGGGTGTGAAATGGTGATATTTATGATATGGGTATGTTTGATACCATATTTAGGTGATACATTAAATCTTAGGGATAAACTATCTTAAGTTTGTGAGATTATAACATGCCAAGATTTTGAATAGGTTGGAATTACAAACATTTTGAATTTTTGAGTTTAGTGGATGGTCCAACATTTTTTTGGGCCCCAAAACCTATTTTGGATAGTTTAAATGATCCCAAAAAATATTATATGGGTTTTAGGTATTAATGAATTCCTCATGAGTTCAGAGGACTTCTTTGGAGAATCATGGCCCCGAAAGTTCATTTTTTAGATAGTGCGAACATATGTGAATGGTTTTATTTAACCATACATCCCAAAGGAGAAACTATGAAGGGTGTATATTTATTTTCTCATAGGGTTTACGTTTTCTGTGAATGGTTTATCAAACCTGCAGCCTATCCATGTGCTTATTTCTACTTAGATATTTGGTGTGTATGGTTGCTTCATTGTCTAGACAAATGATGTGACCTTTTTTAAAGGGGGGTTCCATTGGACAGTGAGTGATCGTGGTTGGAACAAAGTTAGCAATACTATTAAACTTAACCATGATCCACATTAAAAAATTATAAAATAAACTTTTTTTCCTTCCTTATTTAATATAATTTCTAATATTTATCTTCCCCCATGCGTGAACTCTCTTCGAGTAGCCTTGAAGATCCTCTTTCCCTATTCATAGGTTTTTTACATCCTTCATCCATTTCAGATCAAAATCAACCCCTTTTAGTGGATATTGATTCCTCTCAGAAAGTTATTTAATCCTCTTACTACTATTTATTGTATATGTTACCTTAATTAATTCTAAATCTGATCTTCTTCCATATTTCTAGCTTGTTTTTTGAAAACTCTGATTTCAATCATTTTAGATAATGTTAGAGGTCGATATTCAATGAGAGGAAACATACGAGTAAAGGTAGGTGGTGCCTAAATTTATCCTTAATGTTATGGGTGTTATAGGGTTCATATTAAATATTCACATGTGGTTTGTCTAAGTGAAATTATTAATTAATTAGCACTTTTATTTAAATTAATAAATTGATATTATGGGATGTTTTTGTGCATTCTCATGTCTATTTAAATCATTCTAAGATCGGTAAGGTAATTTTTTCCAATTGTAAAGGTTATGCAAGTCGTTTTATTTAAATTAATTATATGTGATATGATTTCATTGGTTACATAGACATGTTATGGGAATGGCCTAAGATATTGAGGTGATATTTATCAAAGTGATTTAGATGACGAATTCTTTATACTGAGGGTGTGGAATGAGGAAACTCGGGTGATTATGATCACCTAGTTAATGTGACATGGATTTTTGGGATGAGGCAAAGAGTTTGTTTGGTTGGGGGAATGGCCCATGGAACATGAGATGGTGTTTCCCATCGGGACATGGATGACATGGTCACATATTGAGAGAAGGTTTTCGATTGGTTTGGATAAGGTATTTCTTGTGATTTTCACTCACCATTGTGGGACAATTCACCATTGGTGTCATTTTCACAAAAAAATGACTCAGATGATGTGGTGTTGACTACTCTTTGTGATTATAGGGCTCTATAAAAATTGTGGTTAGGCAATGGTTTTGACCATTGGTTATGGGGGGGGGGATGGTCACCTTATAAAGCCATGGTTCATATTGATGGACCATAGGGAGATGGTGTTTAGACCATCGGTTGGGGGTTGAGCCTCACCATTATACAGGAGGTTGACAGGTTAAGACTAATGGTGGAAAAATATTATTATTCCTCAGGATGTTAGGTTATTGATCCAATACTGATTTATTATATATTAGAGGATGAAAAGCAACATTCCATAGGATATTAGACTGTTGAACTGGTGGTGATTTTCTAAGAGGATGTGTGAGGGGCCTGTTTCTTTGGAAGGGATTTCCATTTGGATATCATATACATTATTGGAAGAATGTGTGGTGCCAAATGGAATGAGGTGTTGATGGAATAATTATGAGAGGTTCTTAAGGGCTCCAATGTATGATATTTTTCAGGGGATACATGGGCACTAATCCATGGGCCCTCATCATTGAAAATATATATTTCCAAACATGTATAGTATATGAAATAAATATTTGGGTAACTTTTTTAGCGATATACCAGTATTTAGTGAAATAGGAAAGCACTCACTTATGACTGTTGAGCATAAGTGGGTCGTGATAATTATAAATTTTGGTTGTCGAATTTTATTTTTCTTTTATTTCATACACTGTATAATTATGGTTTCAAGATAAGAATAGACTAGTGGTGGCCTAATGAGTTCATACTCACA
Organism: Viscum album; assembly: GCA_963277665.1. Classification (NCBI taxonomy): domain Eukaryota; kingdom Viridiplantae; phylum Streptophyta; class Magnoliopsida; order Santalales; family Viscaceae; genus Viscum; species Viscum album. The sequence goes on along the minus strand of OY728145.1, from coordinate 271,227,927 downwards.
CCCTACATGGGCCCCTCTATATGCATGTAGACATTTTTTGTTTTTGAGATCTGGTAAGGATTCTAGCTCTAGAGCCAGACCATAGTGGTCAGGGGTGTACTGGTTTTTCATTGGATGGATGGTGGTGGACCAGGTGGTTCCTCTGAATTGAGTTGAGACTTCGTTTGGATTTTTCGTTATGTATACTATTACAGTCATCAATGGGAGACCATGATTAACTATTTTTATGAAATAAAATGGATATTTATCTATTAATGGAATTGTTCTTTGGGATTATTATTATTGTTTATTTTTTATGTTTATGTTGTCTTTATTATGCAGTTTCCACTGTTTATGGTCCTTCTTCCACATTGTTATACCTATATAGACCATTTTAATTATCATTTCCTAAGGGTATAGTATCCATAATAATACCAAATTAGACCCTTGATATTAGTTAGTATCCATTTCCATATGGGGAGGCATGCCTAAATCCTGGTGCCCAACTAGCTCGGAACATAAATTAAGTGGAAAACAGGGACTAGGCACTACAATAAAAGGCCAAAGGGAATTCAACTTAATTTATAATGAAAAGGTGTAGCATGAGTTTTGGGGTATAAAAATGATTACTGGGCTTGTTCATACTAAAATAGAAATTCAATATAATGTAGTACATTCTATCAAAGAAGATTATGTATTTCTTACTAGAGTAAGAAACAAGATTGAATTTCTTTAAGCACCGCAGAACATGAATATATTTCAACCACTCAAGATTACATGTAATTTATAAGAATGAAGCACAACTTTATAGTATGCGTGTAGATGTGATGTCTCAAATCGTAATCAACTGTGTTAGTCGATGTTCTCTTAATCTTAAAAAAATGATTGTCCCTCACTCAAGTAGAAAGCACATTAAAATCAAGTATTTCTTTATAAAGGAGAAATTAGAGCATGGACTAGTGAAGTTAAAGTGTTCTACTATAGGATATGAAGTTGAAGATATCTTGAAAAAGGACATACCTAAAGAATAATCTCAAATACATCAACTACATCATATATTTCATTCGACCACCACACTTAAATAGTGTGAATATGATACCCCCACGCACATAGGTATGAATAGAATTTCCCTATGTACTGATAGGGGTTATTTATCATATTTCATACTAAAAAAGAGTAACCTATGGGTTTATTGACATAGTAGGGGATATATTATTCATGAAATAATTAATGTCGGACGATCATTCATGTGATCCATCAATATGAAAGGGCATCTGGTCAGTCAATCAACCATGGAAAATCGGAAATATCCTTCAGCGCAAGGGTGCCTCCATCCAAGAAAGAAGATCTATGTTCTACTACTGGCATCCATATGGTTGATAAATAATATAAGTATCTCAGGCTTCCCACAGTGATTGGACTCTCCAAGAAAGAAGTCTTTGCATCTTTACTGGATAGGATTGAGAAAAAGATTCAAGGATGGATCCCTAAATGAATTTCCAAAGCCAGCAAGGAGACACTCATTAAATCTTCCCTCTAGTCCATCCCCAGCAATTTTATGTCCCTGTTTAAACTCCTCTCTACTGTGGTCAAACAGATCCATGCACACATTGCCAACATCTAGTGGGCAAAGCATAATGGAAGGAATTGTACACACTGGATTGCCTGGGAGAAACTCTGCTCCCCCAAATCTGAGGGAGGATTGGGATTCTGTAACCTCCACCACTTCAATGACGCACTGCTGGTGAAGCAAGGGTGGAACCTAATTAACCGTCTATAATCTCTTTGTGCACAGGTGCTCCGAGCTAAATACTTTCCCCATAAGGAATTCCACGAATCCTATCTTGCCCCCCCCCCCATCCTAGCTTCCTCTGGAGAATAATTTGGGGAGCCCGTTGTCTCCTGAAAAAAGGGTTGGGATGGAGGATTGGGAATGGATCATCTGTTAATATCTTGACCGATCCCTGGTTGATTCATAAGGATGGTTTGCGAGCATCATCCCCTTCCCAATCGGGCCTTGAAGATGTGACATCCAGGCACCTCTTTTCTGATCAGAGATCAGGGTGGTGTTTAGAAATGATCAATGCTTGGTTCAAAGAACGTGAAAAAAGAATTATCCTGAGTACCCCACGGGTCCCAGACGTGGGCCCTGACCATCTCTTCTAGACAAATGACCATTTGAGAGAATACACGATGAAATCCAGCTACAGGCTCACCATTGGCACTCAATCAGATAATCGGGAAGGGGGCCCTAGAATTCGCTTTGGAAACTTAACGTCTCCCCTAAGATACGTAACTTCTGGTGGCAGGTTTTCTCGGGCACCCTCCCAACCATGAGCCTTCTTGTCTTCCGACATATTTCCAGTGACGAATGTTTCCCCTTCTTTCCAATCGTCCCAGAATCCCCCTTTCATGCCATCATTAATTTCCCAGGGGATTAAGAATTTTGGAGGAAGTGGGATTCTGATTCATATTCTTTCATGGCCACTACCTCTGACCTTCCCTCTAACGTGACGCAATGGTGCTCCTCCTTCTCATTGACTAAAGTGAGCTCACTTTGTAATCTGGACTGGATCATTTGGGTCCATCGCAACGATGCAGTTTTCAACCACATCCACAAACCACCCGAATTCTGGATTGACTGGGCATCGTATTGGACAGATGGATGGAAACATTATAATGGACATCAAAATCCCTTTGGAACCCCTTCATTTTCCTTCTAATGGTTTCTGCCGATGGAAGGCTTTATTAAGATTAATGTGGAAGAATCTCTCCCCACGAATGGACCTGTTTCCCTTGGCCTTCTAGCCCAAAATCACCAGGGTCAAATCATTGCATCCAAACAAGAATCGAACCATGATTTTTGGGAACCAGTGGTAGCTGAGGCTACAACCATTCTCGCCGGTTTCATGCTCTCTAATGATAGTGGATGGGATAAAATCAACATCGAATCAGACTGCCTCATCATAATCAATGCTATCAACCATAACAATGGCGGACTGCAGTCATTTGGCTCCCTCATCAGGATAATCCTCTCTCTCCATCAAGGCTTTTCAAACTGCACCTTCCCCTTTATGAAAAGGGAAGGAAACACTACTTCCCATCAGCTAGCGGCCTCTGGCCCCTTTGATGGCAACTAGCTCGGGCTAGACCACTTCCCTACGTGGCTTCATGTTTCTACATCTACTGATCTTCAACATTAATGAATCCATCTTTTCAAAATAAAATATAAGATCATTTTAAAATATGTTTATGCTAAATCTATTCATTCCAAGAAGAAAAATAGTGAAAGGATGTTTCTAGGTTCATAATGAATGTTTTTTATATATGGATAAATTATTCTCTTTCGTTATGGATTAACTTTATTAAAAAATTTAAATACATGGCATTGTCCCTCATAATTAATTTTTTCAATTAAATACTTGGATTCAATAATGGTTATATATGAGGTTTTCAAAAATGGGTTGATTTGGTGATGAACATAACTTTATAATATTATTTCTCATGTCAATAATGACTCATGTGGGATTATATTATAAGATAAATAAGTCTTTCATATCCTTCTAGAAACAAAGAGTGTAAATAATGGTTGAAGTAGATGTTGTGAATTTTTTTAATACAAAGTTTCAATGTGGTGTTGAAGTTTTTCTAACAAACCTAAGTGGATATATTATTGTAAACAAAATCCATATGATGAAGCTTCCCTATATTTTGTAGTTTGGTTTTTTGAAAATGATAGTTGTTAAAGTTTCTATTTTTCTATAGGATTATTAGATAAAGCTAGTAATGTTTCTGAGTGATTTATATATTTTGGGACATGAAAATATAGAAGAAAGGATGTTTTATAAAATTTGTAAATGTAGTCCATGAGGTGAAGTATTCTAACCATGAGGAGGATTTCACATACTATGATGGATGTTTTTAGAATAGAAGAAGATGATTTTGGCTAGAGGATAGTGAGTTCAAGTAAACATGTTGTGTCTTGTGCATGATTTTATTCAATTTTTATGTTACTATGAAAAAATAGAGAAATATGATTTTTTTAATGACCAAACCATATCAAAATGGGGAATTTTTCTATTTCATAATACCTTGATTCACCCCCCAAGATACTTAACATATTGGGTCCAACATAATATGATTCTAAATTACAATTACTGATGAATTTCATGAAAAAATTAAAAAATTACATAATTTTTTAAAAAATTCTAGAACTATATAAAGAACTCAAAGATGAGAATATGAAACTTTTTGATGAAAATGAAAAAAATCCTGAATTAAATGAAAATATAATTAATAATTATTCATGATATAATGATAAAATTTATGTATATTTGGAGATAATTCAAAAGGAAAATAATAAACTCAAAAAAGTATTTATAAAATTATTGAAGAATAAAAAAATTTCAATTCATTCTAGATAAAAAAATTTAAAATATGAAAGTTAATGTTTAATATAAATATTTTCCATATTTTATCAAGTTAGAGAAAACTATGACAAAATTTGTTTGAAGAAAAAAATGAATAAAAAAAATTGGAAAAGCATGTGATAGTTAATTACCCAAAATATATAATATTTTATTTGAAAAACGTTCCAAAGGAAGCATTTCTATAATGAAATGTTTTAAATATATGATTTGGTTAATTGTGCAAGGGAATTCTCCTTAAGAGTTCCAAAAAAAATTAGAGAACATGAAATCCTTTATTTGTACATCTTTATATTCAAAATTACCCTAAAATAAATGATCAAAATAATTATGGGTTCCTAAAAAAAATTTAACCTGATTATACACAAATTCTCAAGGGTACCATAACTATCTCAAAACTATCTTTCAAGAAATATGCCTTGGGATTTTTAAAAAAGAGACATGGTACACGTATAGTGGATGATATATACTTGTGATGGGTGATGCATTAATTTTTTAATCATTTAATTTATGTCAATGAGGTAATGTAACTTTTGGGGACAACTCAAAAGGAAAGGTTAATGTTTTTTAGTAGCTTCTAAATCTTGAATTCGAAATATTTTTGAAGAAACTGGTCATTTTCATAACTTTTCAGACCCTTGGACACCACCATCAATATGGCTCAGTTGAATGAAAAAAATAAAACATTAAAATAACTAACAAGATACATGTTAAAGGAATTCAGAAAACCTATATACCTTTAGGCACAAGTTCGGAATATTTCTTGTTATGTATATAATATAATTATTTTAAGGCATATTATAAGTAAAAGACCTTATGATCTTTAGAATAGAAGAAAACCAAAAGTTGGTTATTTTAAAGTTTTTGGTGTGAAATATTTATTTCTAACACAAAGTATGCTTAAAAATAATATGATGATAAATCTAATGAAGTTATATTTTCGGGAAACTCAAATACATGTAAAGCCTCCAAATTTTATAATAAAGGAACCATGGTTATAGAGAATCTAATAATATTAAATTTTATATGAATATATTAAGAGAAAAAAATTATTTGTATCATCTTGAAGAAGATTTTAGATAATTTGACTTTGGAAAAGAATAAAATTAATAATTGAATACACATATTGAAAATTAGAGTTACCCTCATGAATGTTCTTATAAAAAAAATATCATCCCATAGATAAAGTTATTGAAAATTATGATTGAAGAGTAAAACCAGAAATTCATTAATATGTTTATGTGATCATTATAATCTCATCTATGATTTTGTACCTAAATATATTTTTAAATCTTTAAATTAATCAAATTGGATTTTAGATAAAGAAGATTAATAAAATTTGGTTTCTAGAAATAATATTTGGAACAAAAATATACTACCTCAAGATCAACAAGTAATTGGTTCTAAGTGGATATTTAGAAAAACACTGTATGAATCGGACCAAATTATTATAAATTATGCCAAATAAATTACACAAAGATATTTTCAAGAAGAAGTTATATATCATGAAGAGATTTTTACACAAGTTTTTAGGTTAGAAGCTATAATAAATTTTTTATATCATGTTCATTTTTAGGGTATTAATCATTATAAAATGGATGTGAATTGTTATTTTCTTAATGATTTCATCATTAAATAAGTACATATAAAAACCCACGACATTTAAAGGCAAAAAAAAAATTCTTGTATTGCAAATTTTTAAAACTTTTTATGGACTTAAGAAGACTCCAAGAGCTAAGCATAAATTGTTATCTCATTTTGTTTTAATAAATTATTTTAAAATGTGAATTGTTTATACTAATTTTTTAATTAAGAAATTTTTTACAGATATATTTATTGTTTAAATTTATAAGGATAATATTATTTTCATATCTTCATATGATACTTTATGTAAATATTATTTTGATTTAATTACAATTGAATTTAGTATTAGTGAAATTAGAGTATTAAAATAGTTACTTAGAGGAACTAATTCAGAAGTTGGCATTGGTGGAGTTCACCCAGGCCTGACATGAGTACGTGGTGAAATGGGTATAATGCAAGCAAGGGGTGCAGACCCATGGACATGCTAATGAAATCAGGGCCCATGGTCCATGAAATGAAGGGGCCTTCAGGCCATCTAATGTTGGGCCTATGAACCTTTAATATATCAATAAATAAGGATAGTAGGGTGAGTTATCCCTTGGGGGATATGATCCACATCGGAGTTTCTCCCATTTGTAAGAAGTTTCATTACACAACATCTTGATACCAATTTCAAAACTTTCTAGTTTGACTATCAATCTTAAAAACCCACCTTATTTCAATCTTTGAAATCACATTCCCTTAAAGAGTTGTATTAAATCATAGAAATCTAGTGACTGAGACTACCATTTATTAGTTGTGGTATCAAAATATTCTTTAAACCTAAAGTGCAAGGGTTCAGTGTAATAAACAAAAGTTTAAGGTAACACATACAAGGTTATTCCTATCAATCACTTAATTTATAAATCCAAGGTACATTTCCATTTCAATTTTCTAAAAAAATATTATTATCTAAAAAAACTATTAGTATATTAATTTTAAAGAAGAAATGGTGTGTCACATACCCCTTTTAGTATCAATTGATAAAATTTTATTTCTAAATTGGTAAAACCACTTGACTCCCATTTCATTCATATTCTTATGGGTTATTTCAACCAATAATGAGACTAAAAAACCCTTTTAAATTCATCACCATATCCTACAAAATTTAAACATCATATATTTGTTATACAATTAAATTTTAGGAACATAATTTGTTGGTAAATAAAACTTCTTGATAATTATAATTTAATATTATATTTTACTAGACTAATTCAACAAAAAATATAGTATGAAAAAACAAGTTGTAAGGTAGATATATCAGGATATAATATACAACTTCAGATCTATCATCATGAAACAGATTGCATATATATATGTCTTTTTTTATTAATTTAGTAAGAACAGACAATTTTAAATATAGATTCAGCCATAATACCAAAATTTTCATAAAAACACCAATATCAATTTTTATGTGAAATATAAATCCTTAACCCATATCTACTTTCGGATTTTGAATTTATTCATTGTGAGAACACATTCCTCATGGGATGTGTCACCTACTGAATTCATCTCCTCTCCAGATAAGTTAGAAATATTTAAATTATATAAGGATAGGTGTACCTATATCTAAATCTAATAGAGGGGAAATATGGGTCATTAAGGACATCCATTTTCCCTTTTTTAGTCATCTTGTATTCAATTTTCATATCTGAATTTTTTATAAATTAATTGATATGTTTTTCTACTTGTTTGGGCTTGATCTCTTTTTCATAGCTTAAATGAAAACATTCTCTTCCTTGGATATCTTTATCACCAATTATTGTCTTAACTCCAAACCCAGGTTCCATATACTGGTGCCCTGAGCCAGTTGGACACATAACCTTAGGCATGCCTCCCTGTATGCTAGAGCCTTATAACTCGATGCAAGGTTCTAATATATAAAATGAGGATTATATACCCTCTTTATAAAATTATCTCAAAATTATAAGTAAATGCACAATAAAAAATGATATAATCAATAACCTGAAGAATGTTATAATCTACACCTACTAGTATCACATGATAACCAGAATAAAAAAACAGTAACCAAAACAAATGCAATAGATATTTCAATGGATATATGTGTCAATTTTCAAATAAAAAACCTAAATAATGAAACAATAACACTCCAAAGTGGGTCCCAACACCATGTATGGTTCCCTATTTTATAATCCCTTTTAACTCAACCATATAACATAGGGATCAATACTTATTTCTATCTTGAAAACATGAAGTCTATTTGGGTACTGATCTTCCATCCCGGGTAGTGTGTGAGTAATAATAAGTATTCCACCACCAATGGAGTCTAAAAGAATATCCAGTCTATAATAGTGAATTAATTTGAATAAATAATAAAGTAAAATCTTAAAGTAGAAAAATTTACATATTCAATTATTCATTATTCAACCACATAATTCACTTGTGTTCTTGATGACACCCAAACCACACATTCATGTGTCTGACTATGCTGTAGTCTAATCCTTACATAAGGGATATCGCATAGAGAATTAAAAATCATTATAACAGGTTTTTTCAGTATTCATTTAATTTAAATTGATATAATGACTACTTGGAACTATAGTCCAATTACAAACATATCCCTATAGAACATTTTATCTAGAACATTATAGGAATTTTAAGAATTATTCCATGTCCAACACCTCATTGTTATCACATATGTGCTTTTGAATAAACATTTGTTTCCCCATTATCATTATCACATATTGTATTTTGAAGAATAAATTTTTTCCCCACACTCATTATTACATATATCATAATATCACATATTTCACATATTTAAAATACATTAAGGTTAATCATAATTAACCTTCTTATAAAATATTTTCATTAATGTGTTCCATTTAAAATATCAAAAAATCAATGCCCATCACTTTTTTTGACATGGAATAATATGAAATATTTTCCATTAAACCATTTAGGAACATTGTATCACATAACTCATTAGCCCTTCAAGTTTAAACCAAACATCCCTTAATTCCCATTATCATCCAATTCATAATAATGTTAATTGAAACTTTTCATAAAAACATTAATTGACCAATTTCATAATCCCAATACAACCAATTTCAATTTCCCTAAGTTTAAACGATTTCATTATCACATGTAAATTTAATTTAATATATTTAAATTCTGGACGTAATTTCCTAGTCATGGAAATTAATATTTAACAATTTCATGCATTCAATTAAATCAAGACTATGGTAATTTATATTTAGGCCACCTACCTAGAGAACATTAATGAATGTTATCCAAGATTGAAATCCCCATCTTGATGTAGAATGATCAAGATCACTACAATGAATGATTTCTATAACAGAAACCTATATCCAAGATTAAACTGATTAAGATCCCAGAAAACCTAGATCTAAACCATCACCAATGGGGAATAAAACATTAATCTTCATCCATAAAGAGATACAGGAGGGATAAATCACAAAAGGAAATAGATTACATACTAGAAAAGGTTTAGTCTCATCAATCAATTCTTTACTTTGTCAAGAACGGTGTTCAAAAATCTTTGAAATCCTCTCTAGGACCTCCAAAATTGTAAGAGACCTTTTTAGGCAATGTGGGGGAGAATCAGGGTGAATTCAAGGGGGTTATGTATTTTTAAAATAAATTTTCCAAAAAATAAATCTCAGGAAAGGGGTTTATTATGATGGGATGCACAGTTTTCCAAACTATGCATCTTAATCTTGTGCACATTCCAAGGATGAATGGTTTCTCTTAAGTGGAACACAGTTCTAAAAACCCTATTCCAACCATGAAAATTTCTTTTTTTGTGTTTTCATAGTTTTTTGGGGTGGGTGAATGGTTTGGTCAAATCATACACCAACCGTTCACTTCCTCTATTACTTCCTAAAACTTCCAAAATTCTCTAAGTAAATGAAAAAATACCCAAAGTAAAACCCTATCTAGATAAAACAAATTTAGGATAAATTAGTACATGAAAAATAGGTTGAGTGTCTCTAGAAAATTTTGGGATCTTACAATCTCCCAACATTATAACAGCTCATCCTCACGTTGTACTTCCAAGAATATCTAAGATTCCGAGGTAAAAAGATAGAGACTCTAATCCTACAAATATGCTTCTCTCTCCCATGTTTCCTCACATACACACCCATGTTGCCACTATAATAGAACTATCGACATGGTATTTCCCTGAAACACTTTCTCATTGTGATCCATAACATGTATCAGATTCACCTCAAAGGAAGAATCTGTCTCAAGATTTATATCACCAACATCAATCACATGAGATGGTTCAGGGTGATACAATCAATGTTTTGAAACATAAAAAATAGTATGCATATCACTGTAACTCAATGGAATATCCAATTAGTACATCACCATCCTGATTCTCTCCGTAACCTCAAAAGGTCCAACAAACCTGGTCACTAACATTCCCAACCTCAAAATCCTATGGTGACCCAATCTAAGTGGCACCAAAAGGAATATAAGAAAACACCATGTAAACTCAAGGGTTCTTTATTATCTATGTTCATATTATTTTTACCTACTCAATGATATATCCATATATTTATGAGTTATCTAATCCTCCTCTAATATGTCTTGAATGAGACTCAGTCCCAACAAATCTAGCTCACTAGTATCCATCCAACAAATAGGTGATCTGCATGGCCTATAATAAAGTTCCCCATACGGTGACATATAAATAATAACCTAATAAGTATTGATATAGGTGAACTCAAGTAGTGTTAAGTGGTTCTCCCAATGCCTGAAAAATTCAAGAATTCATACCCTTTTCATATCCTCCATAAAATTAATAGTACATTCCAACTTCTCATAGGAATGTGGGTAGAAGTCGTATTAATAAACACCTATGTACCAAGATCCTTATAAAAGATATTCTAAAAGTGAGAAGTAAAATTTACCTATTGTTTTGATACTATACTCTATGGCACCCCATGAAGATGGAAAATCTCCTAAATGTATGATTCTCTGAACTAATCCACTGATAAAGTCTCTCTCTTAGGAAAAAATGCAATGCTTTTACCTGTTGATCCACAACCACACAAATATAATAATTCTTCTAAAGAATCCTTGATAGACCCACAATTAATTCCATAGTAACATCATTCCACTTCAAATATATACTGGTAAATGTATGTAATAAAACCGTAGTATTTTGATGCCCACCCATCACTTGTTGACAGGTGTAACATCATTTCACGAACCATGCAAACCCATTTTTCATGTCCGACCACTAATATATTCGACATATGTCAGGGTAAATTTTGGTAAAACCTATATGTACTTCCCACCTTGAGGCATGAAATTCGTGCATAAACTCCTCAATCATACATATAGGAACAACTAAATAGCCTTGAATATTGATGTTCTCATCCACATCTATGGTCCAATCGGAAGGTGACTCCCCACATGAAAGGGTTTCCCTCAAGGTAAAAAAATATATCCTTAAATTTCCACTCTCGAATCCAAAAAAAATGTATGGAACCCACTGAGATTGATATAAGGTTCATATTCTCTTGGACCTCTCAAATCACAACATCCATCTCATACATCCAAGTCATAATCTTTTAATTTGAACACGACTCTTAAACTGCCTGATTCTGAGTTTTCCTGCTCAAATAGTTAGGAAAATTGTTTCCCTTTCTGGGAATACATTCTAGCTCAAAATAAAACAATTTCATATACTCACCCCATCACCACTACCAATGATTGGAATCTCACTATTAAAATATATACATCAATATCTTTTTATCATTATACAAAACAAAATTCTCACCATATATATAATGAATCCAACACATCAAGGCCCAAACAACTATGTGTTACTTAAGGTCATGAGTAGGGTATTTAGGTTTATGTGGCCTCAATAGTTATGACCCATAAACCACAACTCGGTCCCCATAAATTAACATTGTTTCATTCCAAATCCTAAATGTGTCACAAAACATTGTATACTCCTACCCTAGATCGGGTATAATTAATATCGGTTCTGATGTCAGCCGCTTATTAAACTCTTGGAATGAATTGTCACATGATTTAGACCATTAAAAATTACCCCCTTCTTGGTATAACCATAAATAAGTTCCTCCAAGTGGTAAAATTCTTAGATGAATCTCTCATAATATCCCACTAATCCTATAAAGATATAGATATAGAATACATTCTTAGTATGCTCCTAATAAACCACTCCCTACACTTTATTTGGGTCCACATACACACCATCCTCCGAGATGATGTGACCCAAGAAATTTACCCTATCGATCTAGAATTTAAACTTAGATATATTGGTGTATAAATGATGCTCTCTATTTTAAGATGTTTGGAATGATTTTCATGAGTCTTGGAGTACACCAACATTGCTTCCACAAAAAAACAATAAACTGATCTAGGTATGGGTGGAATATTCTGTTCATCAAGGACATAAACACTACTCGTTTATTTTTCAGCCCAAACAGCGTTACGAAGAACTCATAAAGGCCATACATACTTCTAAAATTTTTCTTTGGTATATTAGATGGTTTAACAATCAACTAATGATACCTAGATCTCATGTAAATCTTGAAGAAAACACAAGCTCCTCTCAACTGGTAAAAGTGATCATTGATATGTGGAAGAGGATATTGGTTCTTCACTATTGTTTAGTTCAACTTATAATAATCAAGACACAAGCATAATGTCTAATAGATATTATTGAAAAAAAACTATAAAACACTAAGGTGATTAACTAAAATAGATAGATCCATTATCCATTAACTCTTATAGTTGATTATTAGTCTCTTGATGTTATTTTGGTGCCATTCTGTATGGTGGAATAGAAATTGGCTCCTCTCCATGCATTATCTCAATAGAAAATTACACATCTCTCTCAGGTGGAAACCATGTTATGTCCTCAGGAAACACATACTATAACATGACCAATATAGGTGGAAATACATCCCATTTCACACCCACATCATCTAGAAAATGACTACAAAACTGAGTGGTGATCTCCCCTAGTTATTGATGAATTGTCCATGAATAGTTTTCCCGGATATCCCACTCTCTATGGTGAACATAACTTTCAGCCAAAGGGGACATAAAATTCACTCTCCTGTGATAAAATCAATATGGTCTTGGTATGATACTAACCAATCCATAAATAAAAATTATGTAAAAGTTAGGTATGTTAAGTATGTAGAGATCCCATGGTAAATGAAACTCTACAACCTTGACTAAACACCCACTGTATGCCTCTCAACCATAACCAGGAAGGTGTATCGATTACCATCTCCCCATTCCTAAACTACACTCTCAGAATCAATCTATTGAAAAATTGTATAGATATAAATAAAATACAATAACCATTATATAATAAGGAACTACCCAGCGTATAAACTACAAGGATAGTACCTCTAACTATTGATAGTCTAGCCCCGCTATCCACCATTGTAGGTTGAAGTAGATTGAACTATAATGACCCTATTCCATGTGCTCCAATCTGATTCTATGGATCTCTACAACTCTGTTGATATGGGTTCGCTTTCCTAGTGATACCATATCCTCTACCTCAAATTCCACATCTATTAAAACTCCAACTACTAGATTGATAGGGAATGGGAGACCCCCTTCCAATGATCTGATTCTTTGTAGAACGTCCATCATTACCCATCTGTCATGGGATCCTACAGAATCAGTATGGATTTCCCATCCTACCATAGGATTGGAACTCAATCATTGGTTGGGGAAAATATATTTTTATGTGACCCAACTTACCACATAGGTGGAAAACCACTCGAGCAAGGTCATGGGTAACTGATCCTTCCACCTATCAACTCTACATTCCTTTTATTTGGTCAAAATTATCATTAAAATGCTTCCTTATCTCAGAATATATACCTCCAAGTCATCGATAAGAAACATCATATCCTCCACCAGAAGCCTCCTTCAGGTTTCACTTAGATATGAGAGCCCGATTCACCTCTTATAAAAACTTCTTCAGTCTAAAGATATTCACCTGGGACTTAATATCACATCTAAACCCATCTTGAAACTACTTCTCCATATTATATTCATCCCCTTAAAATAGTATAAAAAACACTATAAATTAGTAAATCGTCTAGTATAGTCCTTCACAAACATTCTCCCCTAGGTCAGCCTAACGAAAACTACTTCCCTCTTCTTCCTAAGTGTCTCAGGATGAAATTCCTCCATGAACTTCTCCTGAAATTCCTTGGACTATATATTTTCTTGGTTTCCATCTTGTGTTAGGATATCACACCAATGCTTTACTTAACCATATAACTTATATGCAGCTAGTTTTACTCTCTTTCTCAGTTGGATTCTCTTGGTGGTCAATAATGATCAGGATAGACTCATTCTAGAACTCAGCTACCATAGGTCCACCCTCTCCTGTGAATATCAGAGGGTGTTATAACTAGAACACCCTTTTTAATTTAGGCATACTCTTCAAAACCCACCCTGGGTATCTTTATTTAAACTTCATCAAGTGAGAAAAGTTATCATGGAACTATTCTCTGGAATCCTCACCTATAACTATTGGATCCTCAGGTTCTATTACTAGAGTCACACTTCCAGACATGTCCTCTTTTTTTCCTCTCATTAAGAATTTTTTTGGAGGAATATATCTAAATTTAAAAACATGTGTCTTAGGAAACATTACACAACATTTTCCCATTTTACTTGAGATGGATTTACAATAATCTATATCAATACATTCCCTGAAACCCCTCTATATGGCCAATAACAAGGCTCTATCACTACCCTTAACAATTGTCCATCTAGGTCCTGGATAACAAGGGTAAAGACATTATATTTATTTCGGTTTCTAATTATAAACCCATTTATCCAATTAAGTTAAACACATTTAGCATCATTCACTACATTTCAATTTCATATTAGATACATTCTCATTCAAATTACACAAAAAAATAAAATAATTTCATTTTAAAAACATACATAAAAACCTTATTTTCCATTTGTTCTTAAAATGATGCATGTAACAATAATTCCAGAGTGTCGGAATGATTCATGAATAAACAATATTTTCTTATATTGGTCCAGGAGTTAGATATTATAAATATGTGAAAATAATAATGTCACACAACAAGTTCATCACTCGAGGTGAAATAAAATTCAACTGTAACAACACACATCAATAGAAACAATCCCACCAGGGGTACTTCACTTTTACCCTTGGGAATGGGTTAGATACTCCCATTGAAGAGATATTAACCAAGAAATGTCTCATAGTAATCTCATGTTTACCATTCCTAAATATTAAAAAAATAAGAATGTAAAATAAAAATATTTTGATACCACATTGCAACGTTTCAATCTGGGTTCCACATACTGATACCTCGAGCCATTTGGTCGTATGACCATTGGTGTATATCCTCATATTCTAGAGGCTATCAGATAGTAGTGCGGTTCTAATATATAACATGGGGAGGCTATACCCACTTTATAAAAGTAGGTTAGCAGAAGATGTAAATTCAAAATAACCAAAGTGTATTATCAATAAAAATAATAATTCCATAACCAATACATAACAGTATCACATGATGAACTAAAATAGAAAAAAAATCCAAAACTGAAGAAGTAGATATGTCATGAAATATACATGTAATATTTTAAAGGAAAAAAAGTAAAGACACAATGAATCTCCAAGGTGGGTTCCAACACCAATTATGTTCCCCTCTTCCATTATTCATTCAAAATCAAAAATATAATATAGGTATATTACACTAATCCTATCATGTAAACATGAATTCTATTTTGTTACCAATCAGGCATCCTAAGTAGGGTGTGAGTACAACTCAGTAGACCACCATCAACAACTTCTAAAACAATATCCATCCAACAATTGTGTATGAAATTGTACAAAGAATAAATTAAAACAATAAATAAAATAGTTTACAAATTCAATTATTATTTATTCAACCATGCAATTCACTCAGGTTCACGATGCCATAAAAACCCTCAATACATACTTCGTCCTCTATTGGAAGCTAAACCTTTCCCAAGAAAGATAATATAGATAATCAAAATTCATTATAACATGGATCTTTATTATCCATTTAATTTCAATTCTTTTTATGGACAAATTGAACCATATTCATATTCTAGTCATTTGATCCTAGATCGTCATGTCTATCACCCCATGGGATTTTGAGGAATCATTACCTACCCCACACCTCATTGTTATCACATATGGGATTTTGAATCATCAGTATGTGTCCCAGACACATTCTCAAATATGGGTTTTTGAAGCATCAGTCCTGGTACCACATTTGTTATCACATATATCACCATATCACATATATCATCTATTTCACAAACATTATGGTTAATCATCATTAAAATTCATATCAAAAGTTCCAAAAAAAGTGACCCATTTAAATTTTGAAACATTCTAGGTTCATCACTTTTTTTTCAAAAGGAATAATATAAACAATTCTCAATTAAACCGTTTATCAACATTTGATCACATAACCCATTAACCCTTCAACATTAAACCAAGCATCCCTCAATTAACATTATCAACTAATTTATAATCCTATTAATTGACCAATTACAAAATCACATTAATTAACCAATTTCATATTCTCAATTTAACCAATTACAACTATACCAAGTTCAAACCATTTCATTATCACATGGTAATTAAATTTAATCAATTAAGTTTCTGGACGCAATTTCCCAATCAGGGAAATTTAAATTTAAAATTGCATACAAAAAATTAAATAAATGCTATGGTAATTTACATTTAGACCACCTAACTCAAGGTCATATATAAACATTTTCCATTATGGAAATACCTAAATTGTAGCAGAATGTTTAACATTAGAATGAATAATGAGATTTAGAATTGAAACCTATATCCAAGATCAAACTGATTAATCTCCTTGAAAACCAAGATCTAATAAATATCGAATTATTAATAAAACATTCCTCTTCATTCAAAAATATAGATGAGAGATTTGGAGAACCAAATGGGAAGATATTAAATACTATAAGTAGTGAAGATATTTAAATTGGATCTTTAATTCATCACGAATGGTGATTATAAATCCTTAGAATCCTCTATGGGACATCCAAAAATAAGAGCTAACCTCTTAGGTAAAGTGGGGGAAAATGAGGTTGAAATATAGGGGGTACATAATTTTTAAAATAAATTTCCATACAAATAAATCCCTTGTGCATGGTTTCATATGACGGGGTTCAATGTTTTTGAAACTGTGCCCCATAACCATGTACCTCATTCCAAAGAAAACATGGTTTCTCCTAAGTGGTGTAGGGTTTGACAAACCATGCACCAAACATGAAAATCCCATCTATTTTGGTTTAAATGATTTTCTATGGTTGGTGCATTGTTTGGGAAAAACTATGCACCAACTATACACTACACATCTTCCTTTCAACAATTTTCAAACTTATCCAAATTCAAATGAAACATCCCAAAAGTAAAACCCGATAAATAAATTCCAAAAATGGTAACAGAGTACCTGAAAAGAATCTTGTGTATCTCTAGAAAAGTTTTGGATATTATAGATTTTTTAACACATATCAGGTATAGTTTACTTTCTCTAACAAACATTTCTATTTTTCATGTCTTTCCAAGTATTGTTAGACATTTCAACACCCACCTTTTTGGGTGCATTCCTTTCACATGTGCCTTTTCATTTTTAGCAACATGTAATGTCCTATTCTATTTAAAAATAATTTTATTATCTGTCCAATATATATTTTTGTCTAAAAATATCTTTAGATCCTCTCTTCACATCACTTTTAATATATGAGTCTTCTTTATGTATCCTTTAAAACCTATTTCTCTAATGAATATATTTTTCAATGTAATTAGGTGGAATTATCCCATTAATACTTATTGATTATCATTTTAAATTTCAACTTGATGTATTGAGAGTATGATAATAATTGTTTTTAATCATTTACATTATTTTAAAAAAATATTTGATGACTTAGTTTCTCAAAATTCTCACTAGATTTATAGTAATTAATGTATTTTAATACTTGGGATAGAAAACTTGAAATGTGTCTCTAAATCCCACAAAAAATAAGACAAATTTACAAACCTTATTTTAGTGATCATCCAATTATCATTACCAATTATCGAAACTCTTTTGGATTTATTTTTTACACTTACTAGATTTTCCATATTCTTGGTAATCTCCGTGTCATTTTTCATTTTTGACATTGAATGATATCCTTTATAGAAAAGAATAGTTTTTCTCCATTGAATATGGTATTTATTGAAAGATGATACTTTCATAATTATCCTAAAAATGGAATGATTACCCTTTCCTTAATCATCACATTCTAAATGGAAATAAAATAGTGAATATTGGGAATCTATCAATTTGTTCTTACCTTTACCATAAAACTACTTCTTGGTTGAAGTCAACTAATCTTCTATTTGTTGAATCTATTTACTTATTGATTCAATTTGAGTATTTAAATCTTTCTTGAGTGCCTTCCTAGAAAAAATATCATCCTCAAATTTAAGAGGAGTTTTACCAACATATCATTATACTCCTTTATCTTATAATTAATTTCAGTAATAGAATCATTAAGGGATTCTTTTTTTTGGTTTTGTCTTATGCTTCTCCTCAACCAGTTCTAACATGTGTATACCAAGCTCCTATTTACTAAACATCAATTTTTTAAATTCCCTTGTATAATATTCATTATTAATAAAACATTATTAAAAAAATTATTTCGGAAGATATCACTTGAAATTATTTTACTTAGGAGCCAATATTTTCCCTCAAGTCTATGGATACCTCGATAAGTCTTTTTTCAAAAACTTTTGTTTTAACAATATCAATTATCACCCCTGAGATCGGGATATCTTGATACATATTCTATTCATTAATATTCATCTTTTCATCTTTTAATTATTCATCTATATAATTTGACAAGTAGAAAAAAATTCAATTTTGGCCTCCTTGGAATATCCTTGTCATTAGTAGTCCAAAACTAAATTTTCATGTTACCCTATTTATTTAAACTTATTCTAATATTAAATGTATAAACATTTTCACAATCTAAATGTTTCATACACTGATTTTTTAGGTTTGTTGTATTTCTTAATAATTGTCTCATTATTTCTAAGAACAGTTCAACATTTTGTAATTACACCATAATTTCTCTTCATCTATGATATTCTCCCCATTTGCATGAAAACCAAGAATATAAGGGTCATCTAAAACATCAACTTCCTAAAAAATTAGAATAATTTATAGAAAAAATATATAATAGATTATATCATTATCTTAGATAAAAATTTATAGGCTAAAGGGGATTAGATTAAAGATACCTTAAGAGGGTGTGAATCAGAGTATAAAATATTTTCATTTATACCATATGTTCCAAAAAACACTCACAACCCTATAGATCTTGACCTCTTAGTTTGATATGTTAGATAGTTTTTCTCTTCTTATTTATTTTTATTTAATTATTAATTTACTTAACCACACATTTACCATATTTATTAATGATTTCTTAGCTCAATATTACTAAGTTATATTGTGAAAATTAAATTGAGAAATCACACAAAACACACATATTTTAATTGGCACATAAGTACAGTATAATCCAAGTAGCATGCATGGAAATGTGCCTATGCACTAGAAACACTAATGGGTTTAGGATCAGTCACTACTACCTAGGGTTACATATCCAATAATGGTTTGGGGTAGATAAACTATATCTTTATTCTCACATCCTTTATTTTCACCTCCTTCACCCACCACTCTAAATGGAAAACAAAATTAATGCATGGGAAAAAGAGAAATATCACTGATTGTTAATTGATTAGACCATGTATTGTTTGGTTCTATTTTTTTTTTCTAATATGATACTTCACTATAATTTTTTAAAACTACCATAAAATATAATTATTCCCTAAGAATTAATTTAATTCTTTTATTATACTTATAGTAATCCTATTCGTTGGAAAAAAAATTAAATGAGTTCCAAGGCTTATTCCCTTTCATTATTCTTTTTTTCGTAGTAGAAAATTCCTTTTTTCCTCTGATATTAATATACTTAATGTCTCATTTTTATCCACACTTTTATTAAACATCCATGAGAAATTATATAGAATTTATAACCATAACATATTTTAAACAACAGTTATAATTTAATTCCTCTAATTAAGGAATATATTGATATAAAAGGTTTACCATATTGTTTTTTGGGGTTAATTATATTTATTTAGAGTATGTTTTCAAAACAAAGTGGTGCACCCTATATATGTGATCATTTTGAATTGCAAAATAAATATTAGTTAACTAGATCATATTTAAGGGGAAGAATTCATATTTAATTCACATAATTAACCACACAAAACTATGTGGAACACCTATTATATTGATAAATTCCTTGATGTTGGGAAATAAATTATAACCATTAGATCAAATAGGTGATGGTTAGAAATTTTATATAACAGATCATGGAATTCCAAGTCATGGGTAGAGAATAATGGCACAATGACGATCAAAATATTAGGGATAATTATGGATTTTATGTTATGCATAAATGTATAATGAAAGATATGGATTGTTACTCATTGAATATTCTTCCAAACAAGAGAATTGTTGTAAGAACTATAAAGGAAGGAGAAAATTATGTAACTTATAATGAAATTATTCTATATAATGGGGGTTTCATAACATTATTGTAAAGGAGTGTTCTGGAAATAAATAGACCACCAATCTATACTCATTTCATTCAACCAATAATATGTGATATTGGCCTTGGGCCTATGTGCAAACCTTTTTTCACATTGGAGAAATGATTAAAGGAGGAAACTATGAAGGATGTGATCCTTAAGAGATAGGGTATCTACCCTAAGAAACTGTTAGGGGAGTAAAACTAGATAGGAGTGACCTAGACTATACTAATTAGTGATTTAGGTTCAAATTCACTTTTACATGCATGATTATTGTATTTTTTCCGTAGTGATAAACCAAGTTAAATTAGTGTTCCTTGTATGCTTGGTAATTTACATTCTGCACATCATAACATGGTTATATATGGGTAGGTAACCATAGATAAATCTAGTAAAGGGGTTTTTAGGTAAAGAATTCATTATATAAATATAAAAAAATAGAAATATTGGTTTACCCATATATATATAAGAGGTTAATATCTGTAGGGTCTTGATAGTTTTTGTAACATGTGTTATTGTTGAATGGATTTTATATCCTGATCCCCCATCATGGTATCTCTCATATAATCCCCTTTGGTCATAACATATTTTCATATGTTTCCACTAGTGATCTACTAGTATATATTTTAATTAAACCATTGTATTTAAATCAGATTGAGAATGTAAAAATATAAACATAGTATGATGAAAATATAAATTATTTGTAGTTAGGGGAGTAGAAATGTTTTAAATATGTTCTTAATTATTTTCATGGATCTTATATAGAATCTGTTTATGTCCTAATTGTTTTCATATAGACATTAGGGTCCTTATTTATGGCGAAAATCATTTCCACTTTAGAATCCAAATTCATGTCTACTCTATTAATTTGGAAATCATAATTGTTGTGATATTTTTCAAGTAATCAAGTTCAGATAATTTTTGTGTTTTGTTTTTTCAAGTGACCAGGTGAAATATGTATTTATTATATAGTTTATTGAAGTAAGTAATCATTGGTTGTTATTATTTAATTCACTAAATATCATTTTATAACTCCTTGAATATATTAACCTATTTTCATGGATCCTTGTTTGTTTTAAAGTATATTTTGGGTGTAATAATCACTTTTTATACAAATTGTCTTTGAAATCTTGATATTGTAGTTTTGAAATGTATGCACATTATTTTGATTCTAATATCTTCTAAATAAGGAAAATAATATGAAATTATGAAGTATAATTTCTACTTTTTTTTATCTCATTTCATTTCTTATTTATATATTTGGTTTCTATTTTTTCGGATCAAAAATATAGGAGAGTTCATGTTTTTGAATATGTTAAAATTTAAAATTATAATGTACATAACTAGTTTTATATAATTAGAAGAATTAATTAACGGGGATATTTAATATTTTATATTCACATATATCTGATTTATTAATAATTTTTATAATTCAATAGTTTTTAAATAAATATGATCTTTAGATATGTTTTTATGTTTAATCCTTCTGAAATATATTATTACTGTTCTTAAAATCTAAAATGAATCTATTTATACTACTAAAATATATTAAATAATATTTAAATCTAATTAAATATTCTATATTTTCTCCAGGATTATCATTATTCAATCTTGAGGAGAAAAATATTATTTTTTATTGAAAACTTATTCCTAAAAAGGTGGAGAGATTTTATATTTAGTTAAAATTTTAATAATTTTATAAAAGGGGATTAATTTTTAAAATTATATTTTTGTTTTGTAATTATCAAAATGGTGTATAATGTTGAGTAGTTAATTTATAATTTATGTTTTCTATTTTTTAAATTTCAAATTCCTTATTTATTCTTTATAACATTAGTATTGAAAAGAATGTAAAAACTTGTGTTGGATTTTCTTACTACTTATAGAAGAAACAAATGATATTGAATTATATTAAATGTTCTACATTTATTGTTTATTTTGTTCTAGTGATATTCAAAATAATAGCTTTTAAATATCATACTTAATATTTTTCCAAAATATATGAGAGTTTTTCTTGAACTTATGGTCAGCATCACTAAACATAATGAATATATTAAAGAACCATATTACTATATTTCTAAACCTTTTTTTTCATATTTCCAAACATTATACATTGAGTTTATGAACCGTTCATGTTTCTATAAACATTAATATGAGTTTATATTAACATTATGAGATGTAAATTATGGGATTTTTGTAAAATGGTTGAACCTTACAAGGTTATTAAATGTTATGAAAATTATGAACCCTACACGGATGAAAGTTAGTCAATTTTTAACCTTACAAGAATATTTATAATCTTACAATTTTACATATTTACTATTATTTTATAAATTTTATCATTTATTCATTTGAATTTGGATTTGGATTTATTTTTCAAAGAGATTAGTTTTGCATTGATTATGTGAAATATTAAATGATATTAAAGTATAATTAATTGAATGTATTTATTACTTATTTAGAATTTAATTTATTTTAATATTATATTTTTTACAATTTTTCCCTTTTTTAACGAATATTTATATTTTTTATAGAATATCGATGAAATCCTCATGAAGGTACATTTTATATTTTATGATGAGCTAATCACAAGGTTCATTAGATCATGGGGTTTTTAATGAGAATATTTTAAAAACTATGAAGTAATCTATTATCATACATCAATGATGGAATACATTGGGAAATTAAGTTCTAAAACAGTGACATAACTGTTGCCACAGTCCTTGTCAAACAAAATTTAAAAAAATTCAATACAATATAGGGATGTAAAAGTTCATTTCCTAAAGAGTGTGTGGTGGGTATTCATTATTATTAATCAAATACTAATATATATTTTTAGAGTTTCAAAAATTTAAACTAGAATTATGAAAAATTAATGGGGTTTTCTTTATATTTAATAAATTTAGTAAAAGGAAAACAAATCACATAATATATTTGAAAGAAGTGTGAATGGTCCTTAAGTGAATTTCAATGAATTCTGTTATTATTCTATCATATTATTAAATACCTAATTAAATAAGCATAATCACTATCATTCTTAAAATTACCCCTCTATTTCTAAATTTCAATAGTACATGTATACTCTAGGATACTCAAGGACACATTTAACTAACCTATCCTCTTTAGTGAGTGGGAAAGAACACTCCTTGTGTAAGAGAGTGAACCTACTAAACCCACTTAGTATAGACCACACACGATTAAAAATCCCAATTCAATCACCTATAATTGTATGGTTACTAAATAAATAGTTATTAATCATTTAAGTTTAAAATAATAAATTATTAATTCAATTTGAATAAAAAATAGCATCACTGTCCCTAACGTTTACCATTTCTGCTTCCCTATAATGAGGAAAATATAATCTAATTAAAATAAATACATTGAATAATATCAATATGAATAATTTTTTCCCTACCCACATTGGGTTAGTAATTAACCATTTTCAAGTATAAGATCACTAGAACATCATAATGATGAAGAAACAGAAATGTAATAGAGAAAAATAGAAGATAATAGAATATATGGATAAGAAATCATTGGAAATTGACTTCAAAAAATACTAAGAGAGTGAGTATAAAAAAAGTAAAAGAAAGATGATAGGAGTAATCATGAATGGGTAATTTAGATTCCCCAAATACCCCAATCCATATTATATAACATTCCCCCAAATGTTTCACAACATAATTTTAAAAAATAAATTACTCATTTGAGATACTCATCTCGTGATCAAGATCCATACTCATTCTATTAGAAACCATTGTGATGTTATTCATTGCTTCATAATATGGTGAAACAAAAGTGTTGATCATCACTCGCATAAAATCTATACTGAGAGACCCATGTGAGGATTTGTAGAAAAAAACATCACATATTTTGGGTGTGGGATCATTATACATCGGCTGGAGTGATGGGACATAGTATAATTGGAGAGGGACTTCGTGGTTTGTGGGTATAATTTGGTGGATTTGGGACTTGGTTAATTCTGGTATGAAGTAATAAGTAGTATTGATTGAATCTTGATATAAAATTACTAAATGAGGAATGAAATACTAATATTGAGGGGTAGATGCACTGGTTTATGAATTTAATCGAACGTCTAATTCATATGGCACCAAGGAAACTTCTTGGAGCTATGAGGATCTTGAATCTTTGACAATATGAATAAAATTTTCACTTTAAAGGATTTTAATTAAAATGGTAATCCATCGTGATATGGAGAAATTACATGGATAGATCTGGATAGTTCATTGATCTCAAGTGTGTAAATATATCAATGGACCTAGATTAATATATGTGGTGACATAATCTATAATTGTGTAACTAGATGTAGGAAATTCATCGAAAGATTTGTGTGTGGGTTCTAATAGATAGAAAAAATAATTTATTAGGATGTTTGAATTGTTTTCATACCTATAAAAATGAATATAAATAGTCTAAATTATGTATCAATCAATAAAACATACACATTAAGTATTATTAGTGTGACTTATAAAGCTCTAGTGGGTTATAAATGTTATGATTTTGAGTCAGGAAGATGACAACTGAGGGGACACAATCATTTTATACAGAAATATTACATAATTTTAGATAAATATTTAATTCATATCATAACAATATATACCTCAAAACCTTAATGGTTTAGTGCCTTTGGATACTAGGTAAATAGTCATCTTAGTTCATGAAATATCTTAAACATATTTCAAAAATTTATTCTCACATATTACTCTTCTTAGACATTCCCTATATAAAATATTTCATCAAAACATAAGTAAAGGAAATATAATATGTGTGATCAAAGATTTTTAGTAAGGTTAAAAATAAGATATATCAATTAGTGATCATAAATGATTATAGGATAAGAATAATTGTTTGATAACATGATCCTAACTTATGAAATTCATACCCAATTAGTAAAATATATTCAATCATGAATCATATAATAAGGATTTTTTATAAAAGAAATAAGTTATAAGAGGTAAGGATAATCAATAATCAATCATGATATAAGATAAAATATTATAATCATAATAAATAAGATTTTGGAATACACATAAGTATATAAAATCATCTCCTTAGTCCAGGTTCACTGACAAGACCATCGTATTAGAAAAATTCCCATGGTGGATTGGGATCACTCTCCATTCAATCATTAACATAGTAAAAGTCCTCTACCTACGATAACATATTGCATAGAGTACCATATTTGATTGGATTCAATCTACATTACAAGATTTTCTTAGTCAAGAATCAATCTAAAGACTATATTAATAGACAGATTCTCTTATGAATCTAGGTCCACTCTCCATTCTGGTCCATATTATCTAATTAGATATCACGATTTATGTAATACATTAAAGGGATATATAATTATATTCCCACCTATCCCAAAAATAAAATCATAAATATGTGTTAAATAAAATAAAAACTATTCATCATGTCATCATATCATTTCTCATAGAAATAAAATTTGTTTCATATTAATTAAATCATTTCATTGTATCATAACTCATACAAAACAAATGGGTTTCATAAAGATTTTATCATAACTTCATTAACCCAAGGGAAAGAAATAGGTTTCATGGAATCATCCTTATATTATCATAATCATAATACATATATATAAGTAAATTATATAGTATCATAAGATCATATCTCTAGTGAAGCACAAAAATACTTAAATAATGCTAAAAAGATGAAAAATACCTTTAGAATATCATTTTAATGTTCATTTAAAAACAATGAAAAATAACCTTTTAATTTGATTTCATTAAAAGAAAAAAAATTACAAGAATATTTAGAAACATATATTTTTTGAAAATAACCATGATAACTTTTAATGGAGGATTCAAATAAAATAATTGTTATGAAACTAGGAAAATATATTCAGGGCATATACATTAAAAGAGAAAAATATTTTAACACTTTTTTAGAAATTATAAGGCTACTTGTTTAGAATATTTTTATAGATATTATTTTTAAAATATTGAAAATAATTTAAAAGGTAGTATAAATTACCTTTTTAAAAAACTTTTCAATTAGATATATAAACTTCTATAAAACCATTTGAAGAGAATGAACATAGAATAAACTTTTAATCAACCAAAGTGGAAATATGGTCATCTTTTTTTAGAAAAACTATTATTGACAAATTAAGTAACAAATAGAATAAAATGATACTATAAATATATATTATGTAAATAAATATTATTATAAAATATATAATTATTATATAATTTCCCTCATTGTATACCTAACCTAAACAATCCTGAGAAGAAATGAGATTGTAACAAAAACCCTTACCTTAAGTCCCATCATTAATTGAACACATAAAAGCCTCTTATATAATAAATATAAATTAATTTAAAATGTATTAAAGATTAATATTCATAAATAAATTATTATGTATAATTCCTTTATAATTTATGACTATAATTTTATGATCAATTCTCCATTAAAATGAACATTTGGGTGAAAACTGGTCAATTTTTCATCCATGTTTTGATTCATTGGTTCTGATCCTTGAACCTTGGTCATGGTTTAATCATATAATTATTATTAATAATTTAATAGTTATAATTTTTATTAATTATATATAATTTTATAACCATTCATATAAATAGGTGATGAAAAATTAATTATATCACTTCGTGGAGAAGGTATTCTATATATACACACGAGTGTTGTTTCTACATTTGATAGATGCAATTAAAGAATATAAAATAATAATTCACCATTATAAAGTCATAATTTTAACATATATGTAATATATATTCATTAAATATATCCTTATTACCAAATATTTAAATATTAAATGAAAAACGAATTACATTAATTCATGGAGATGCTAGTCCACAGGTACGCATGAACAACATTATAACATTCAAATGGATTAGAAGGAGAGATAAAACTAATATAACACTAGAATAAAAATATTGAATTATATTAAATATAATTATTACCTCAACTAAATATTGTTATAGAACATTGGTTAATATTAAGTAAACATGAAAATGATTATTAAGAACATAAACCTCTTCTTCAGGTGTCCTCCTTTGGGAAGCATCATAAGGATTATTGGATGGGTATTTTGGGAAGAGTATAACATCAAGTTTCTGTATAATGATTTTCAAATATTATATGGTTTTATATTGGTCCAGATAATGGGATAAATTGGTTTTGATAAGAGAGGATAAGAGGTTCCCTTTTATAAGTGAGGTGGGTGGTAAACTTACAGCTACTTGAAACATTATTAGATAATATTTGTATCACTCAATTAAAGTGGATAAAAAATTAAAGATACTCAGAGATAATAAGGATAAGTTCAAAATTACACCAACAAATAAAATTAATGAACGTGTTTTTTTATATTCTAAACCTTATCTCTTAGGCTAAACCCTCTTTTAACCGTTTTAACCTTTACCATGGTGACAATATTTTTAAAATGGTAATTATTTATTATGAAAAAGAATTATATTTAACTTATAAAATAATATTAATTATGATTACATAAAAAATTGATTCCATTTTTCAATATTCAATAAATTTAATTTGTAGATGTTGATTTTAAAATATGTTTTCAACGCAATGAAAAATGTTTTTAGAAAAAAAATCATTTTAAATATAAAACGGACTTTATTCTTATTTAATGTGCAATAAAAACCAATAAATGAATGTTAAAGTTTCTAGTTGAATATATTTAATATAAATTTTATTAAATTGATTCATATATATTAATTAATTTAATTTTTTATGATAAAAAAACATTATATGCATAAAAACATCTTTTAAAAAAATTATCTCTTTTTTTACTTTCAAATGATTTTATTTTCATTTATATAAAATTTATAATCAATGACTTCATTTTATATGATTATTGAAAATAATTTTACATACATTTTTAATCCTATTACTACCCTCTAATCCAATGTCTAGGCGATAACTATCACATTTAATAATAATATTCCAATAGAATAACATAGTTCATTTAAACTTTTTATTGCATGTCAATAAATAAATAAACGACCTAAAACTTATTTAAATAGAAATATTCCATAAAATATTATATTTTAACATTATATATCCATTATAATAATTTTTCACACAAAATTCCATCACATTTATATAAAAAACTAATGATAATTCTTCTTGATCACATCCTTAGGTTCCCATGTAGCTTGCTCAAATTTATGGTTTTGCTACTAAACTTTAACCAGATAAGTGGTAATTTTCCACAATACATTATCTAATTGATCAATAATATCTATTATTATTTCCTTATAATAGATATTATCCTATAGTGGTTTGAACTCTTATTTCAGTGCATGTTAAAGATTAGATATATACTTCCTCAGGAGAGATACATGGATCAAATCGAGAACTTGAGAGAGATTTTATGGATGCACCATGAGATAAGATATTATGGAGATATAATATTTATTTAAAATGGAATTATATATTATGAAAAACTTTAACTTTATTAAAAATATCATAAAAATCATGAAAGGATGTATTCATTGGAATACTTTATCACCAACTAAAAAATTTAGACCCCACTAATTATTTTAAAGATGAATTTTATGTCAACCTTAATATTCCTTGAAGTTTTTTGGAATAGATTTAACATTATCTACCATTTCATATGCTATAATAATTCTCAGTAGATTTCATTCTATAACTTCATCTCTTAACATTGAAATTTGGTATTCCTAACATAGAGTACTTCATAAGGATCCATCTAAATGCTCGAGGGAATGCTATTTTTGTAATAAAACTCAACCATAGAAAGTTGTTGATCGCAAAAACCATTAATATCTATAGAATAAGATCTCAAAAATTTATTTTGGGTTTTAAATTATCGTATTACACTAAAAATTTATATGAGTATGGCAATCAATTATTATGATCAAATCCATATTTAAATCATGTTGGTGACTTCTCTAGAAATTTGAGGTAAACCTTAAATATTAATCAGATACAATAGAAACTAGTACTTCATGAAAACTTAATAATTCCTTAATTTATATCTTTTAAATATAATCAAGATATAAATATTCTTTTTTTCAAGTAAATTCTCTAACTTTATAAGGTAATTCACTACAACCTTAATTGCATTGTGGTGTAAAGATGTTTTGGGGATTCCAATGATGAATCCACTATGATGTTTTCCCATTTCCATTCAAATATGGGTAATGGATTTAATGTCCCCATGTAATTATTTATATCACCATTAACATAATATCATATAATAAAATGAGATACATACATTCAAATATCCCTTTTCACGTTGTCTCACCAAAAATACTCTTTTAGATCTATATACAACTTCATACATCTAGGATGATTATATAATGGTAAAATTTGAGCTTCATCAAATAAATAATTTTTAAATATGGTATTTATGGGAAACTTACTCAATTCCTAAAACTTATCATTCCACCACAATTATTTTTTGAACTCGGGGACATTCCTTGTCTTCTTTTTTTGTTCCACATCTTTCTTATGTTCCTCTATAATCCTCACATAGATGGATGGTTGAACATTCATCTATGGAAGTTATTATGTGTCCCATTTCCACTTTATTTCAAGATAAATATTCTATACATCCATATGTAAAGTATCAATTTCAATCATAATCATGTAAAAAACTAGCATTTTCTTTTTGACACAGAGCATTATCCACCATGTTCTCCATTACAAGGTGCTAATGTTTTGACCAGTCATAATATTTAATCAACTCCAACCATATCCTTTGAAACATATTCAACTATTTCTATATGAATATATACATAAATAGTTTAATAACATTACATATATCATATATTTTACTAAAAAGATAATTAAACTATATTTCCAATGCAAAAAATATTGTTATCGTCTTAAAATCGTGATCTTTTTAATTTTTCTCATGAATTCTTAATTGGAATGAGGAGTAATATATCACCATATAATTATTTATGATAATGTATCCTAGTTCCTTCATTGATAGATCACTATTTGTCAAAAACCTTTATTTATTGTAGGGTAGTGTCATAATATGTGCACTGACCATCCTTCTCTTTAGTTCCTTGATGTTTTCATCACATTCATCTATCCAATGAATTTTGGATATATTTTGTGTCATCTCGGATATTGTGTTGGTTAGAAATAATAAATCTATCATAATGAATCCATAATATCCAACCAATTCAAGTAAACTGTGGATTTAATTCACTATGGTTGGTCTAGGCCCATATTTAATAACAACTGTCTTTAAGTGATCTACCGTTATACCCTCACCTTAAAATATATGACCCAATAATGAAACTTTCCATAACCAGAAATCACTATTTCAAAAATTTTATTAAATATTATCCTTTCTCAAGGTCTTAAACATAATATTTATATAATTATCATGGTTTTCATTTATCTTTAAATATAAAAGAAAATTATTTATAAATACTACCAAAAACTAATCAATGTAATCTCTAATGAATCTATTTATTAGATCCATGAAGATAGTGTGATTTTTGGTAAGTACAAATTTCATCACTATAAATTCATAATAACCATACCACTTACAAAAATGATTTCTTGGGTACATCATCCTTCTTGACCCTCAACTGATTATATACAAATTATTGATCAATGTTGAGAACATATTGAGATCCTAATAATTAATCAAATATATCACTAATATTGGGTAGAGGATATATGTTCTTAATAATGATCTTGTAAATTTATTGATAATCAAAACAAAGACAAAATGACCCATATTTCTTCTTAACAAAAGACTGACTAGACCCCATTGTGATTCCCTATGAAATATGATCTCTTATTATGATTCTATAAGAGTTTATTCCTTAATTTCTACAACTCAATCGGTTAATTCTACATATATTCTTTGAAATAGGTGTAAAACTATGTATGAGTTCTATTAAAAATAAACATCACGATTCATGGGAAGAATGGGCATGGCTTTAGGAAATACATTTTCATAATCTTGAATAATGACATTATATTCAATGTTGAGTTTCTCCCCAACCATTTTTTTTCATTATCCTTCATGAATAGGCCATAATACCCATATAATAGAAGTAATTGACTATATGATTTTATATTAATCCTCACACTGAATGATAGTCAAAGGCTGACTTGTATTATCAAATGTGACCTACCTTCCTTATCAATTGATATGGTCTCTATATAAATATGTTAATCAATGGTCAAAATCACATAAAAATCCACTAGAGGAAAAATAATAATATTTTTATGGGGAACATTCTTACAATAATACACATGAAATACCTAACTCTTCAGTGGAGGATAATTATTCCTTAAGAATCATGATCCCCTTCAAATATTGACATAACATATTCTTTCCTTGATTTAGGTGTTATCACTTGGATTAGGGCACTAAATTTGATAATTACAAAGTTCTCTACATCTAATACAATGAACTATTACCGATACCTTATGATAAAATTTCTTTCCCTCCATTTAACTCTTCATTTTTCCTCAACAATTTGTTGGTTTATGTGTTATTTTCATACATAAAACATTTTATTGTTCCTTTCAGACATTTCCCAATGAGATTATTCCAAAATTATTATCATGTAGGAAGATGAATATTCTTACATTAATGGTCTTTATTGCCTAATATTTAATAAAACGAAATTTTTATCTTATTTAATGAATTTTAAAACCCATCTATATTCGTTTAGTTAATCATAATTCAATATATTTGATTAGTAATGGTCATAAATTTTCATATTCAAGATTTTATTCCATTTGGTTTATCACTAGGATAACCATGTAATTTTCCGTCACACCCATTGTTTACATGGTCCCTTCTATATTACAATATTTACTAAAACTCAGACATTTAGAATGAGTATCAAATATCATTAATTTTTTTAAACAATCATAATATTTGGAAAATAATTATTATGGTGTCCTAAATTTTGGCACCTTCTTTCAACCCATGATACTATAAGTTCATCTCATATCATTATGGATTATAATTAGTTTCCATAGGTTCTATCATATAATTTATTATAATAGTTCATAAAGAAAATATAAATTAACTAAAGCATTCCCCCAAAGAGTGGCTAGCTAAGAGTATAGTCTTGGGCCCACTCATCATACACCGAGTGAATATTGAGTTGATACTCAATCAATGTTTTATGGGTGTTAAACCCTAAATTCACTTGTGCCACATCCACATCCACATCCTCTTTATAGTATCTAAGAAAATAATGTAATTTCTAGGAAACCTCGTAATTTATACCTTCATAAAATTTCAATATGTTGTCATATACCTTGTCTTATCCCTAAGGTTTTCACCAATATTTTTAATCATAATCTCAAAAAATAACTAAACCATGATATGATACCAACTAATGGGACCCAAGAATTTCATAAATAAATATTACATCATTTTATATTAATATTCAATACGTCTTATAAAAAAATCCCTAAAACTATAAAAGATTATTATCTTAGAATTATAGATACATAATTACCTTATTTCTTGAAATATATTAAAAATACCCCACATATTTCGTCTTATATAGTGAACTTATAGTTATATCCAATAAAAACCGTTCTTCATAAACTAGGGACCGAAAACATAAGAAGGGTTAGCTTAGATTCTCTTTAAAGGTAAACATTATAGATATCAATCAATGGTAATAGATGAGAAAAATATAGGCTTAAGGGTATGATAATATGATCATGAAAAATATTATTAATGGTCGGTCAGTCAATGATCATTAATCATGATTCATATCATAAGTTTTTGTTATAAAATACATTGGTCAAATGAATGTAAAATCATAAATAATCTATCGTTATCAATAAGAACATATCATAATCATAATATATTGGTTTGTCTCATAGAAATGAGAATATGAAATCATTTCTTAAGTAAAGGATTACTGAAAAGACTATCATAGTTGACAAAGTCCAATATTGGATTGAGTTCACTCCCCATTCCATCATTTCATTATTCAAGGTTCACTCACAAGACTACTGCAATGGATTGAATCGCTTACTAAACTAAGTTCACTCATCAATAAATTCCATATTATCTCATTAGATATCATTATTTAGTAAATTAATTGAATGTGTATATAATTATGTACCCATCTAAAACATAAATAAAATCATATATATGATTTCCAAAATATCATAAAACATTTATCAATTAATTATATCATAATTGATACATATATTTCATATATATATTTTTTATACTAAAATGCATTACTTTTATGATTTGAATTTTAAATATTTCTTAAATATCTGATGATTTGTACATATGTGATAGGATAAAACATTTAGTTGAAATGAAAAATTGAGCCAATTATATCATGATCTTAACTAAAAAGGATTTCCCTAGTGAAGGATGACCATGGGATGCTTCTCATTAACGGATGTGATGAAACGAGCTGAAGTCAAAGCAAAATAACTAGAAAATGGAAATTCACATCTTGAATTTAATTTTGGATGTGAACCGGATACAAGAAATGAAATAACCCCATGAAAAAAAAGAGGATTTACTGTGGAATTCAGGGTGGGACACATATTTCATGCCATGAAAGTTGCTAGATAGACCCAATAACGAGAAATTTTGATGTTCGTCCAATAGATACCACCAATTAATTACCTATAATGGCCATTAAACCCTAGGGTGGAATCAGAATTTATTAATGGATATATAAAAGGATAATTAAATCCTTCTAGAGTGTATATCTATTCCTATAAATTGATGGCTAGGGTTACACTCTATTAATTCATTCATTTTTAGGTATGGACCAATGGGAGGTGTTTTCACTGAGATCTGAAATTATTATTTCTTTGATTCGGATGGTATTTCTATTTTCATATCCCCTCATAGGTATAATGAGGGTGTATAATTTGTGTCTTGGAATTCATAATGAAAGGGTATTTGTTCTAATAAGGTATTTATAATTTTAATTGAAATTCTTGTGGGGTTCTTATATTGGTTCTTCACTGATATACATTTCATAATGATTCTTTCATGACCCATAAAAGATGGGTGAGGAAGTGTGATTTAATTTCATTATATCTTTGATCATGTTCATTTCCTAGTAGTATTTAATGTTCTTTATTTGATATAAGATCTAAGGATTAAAATTTCACTATCACCATTTGGCTATTTCTTATCATATATCTAAATACGATTTTTAGTAACTTATTCTTTTATAATTTGAAATATCTAAACATGGGAAAAGGAGAGTTTATAATAGAGAGTGTTTTTCATGACTATCAAATATGCTATGACAAAAGTTTTCTTAATTATAAATTAATTATTTCATATTTTCTTATTCTTTAATTTGAGATTCATTACTAATTGACACCCAAATTTCTATTTTCTTCCCCCACATATTAAAAATAAACTTTCTCTATAGATTAAGATTTTCAAATCATAACTCATTCATAGTAGTTGTATTTAAAATTAAAATAGTATTTTCTCCAACCCTATTTATTTGGGTTTAATCTCAAACTTTCATTTTATATAATAATTATTAATTTAGTGATTTATTTTTCATGTTTTAAATTATTAAATCTGATGACCTTTTGGAATTTAAAATTCCCATGGTGATCTCAAATTTTTGGTGTCATTATCCGGGACATGAATGAAGATTATTTTTTTAATAATTTTGAAAAACTCTTTTCTCATCTGTTATTTTTCCTTATTTTACCCTACTATTTTTCAATAATTTTTTTTGTTTTATGAACAAATGGAATTTTGGGATATTAAGGGAGGAATTGAATATAATGATAAGTTTCACATCCTTAAAAAGGGTTTTACACAACAACATTAAGAGATAATATTAATGAAAGGTTAATTTTAAAAGTCCCAAAAGCCGTTCCCAAGAAAATAAGATTAAATAATCCATAGCTTGTAACCAAATATCAAAGAGCCACATTATGATAAAAGAATAATTTAAAATGAATTAGATCTAAGTACTAATTATAAATTTAATTTTGATACTGTTAATTATGAAATTAAATTTTTAGGTTTGAATGATAAAGATGAAGAATGAAATCTTATTATTGAACTTGAGTGGACAAACTAAATATTCAGTGATCCATAGATTGAAGAATAAAAATAAGAATTGGTGACCTATATTGTTGACTCACAAAATAAATTCCTTGAAAAATTGGGATTACAGTCGATGGAAAAAATGATTTAAAAAAGAGATTTGTAACGTTTATAAGGGAGCTTTTAAAAGATATTGAAGCACCATAAGAAGAACGAGAAGAACCAGGTACAATCTACAATAATGACATAGAATAAAATGAAATAGAAATAATAGAATAAGTTGAATATATAGATACTGAACATGAAGATAATATTGTATAATTAGAAACCATCAATCCAAAAGTTGAAAAATTAGAATAGTTTTACCAATTCTACACTGAGTTCTTTTTACTTACAATAAAATTGTCCAAATGTTGGTCACCTCCAGTGGACTTCATGAGCATTTCACTAAGAATGATATGAGGTTATTATAATTCCCTTAAATTTATAGATTATTATAACATGAGATTTTTATCTTTATAACACACTCAAATTGGGCAACCCACGTATTGTTTAGGTAAACGACAATTAAAAATGAGTATCTTACAAGATGTTACTAGAGTTTCTTATTTATATCAATAAATTTATATTTATTACACTCTTAGTATTTAATTTTTCATAAGTATTTAGTTCCAATTCCCATTATATTTTTTTGCATTATTCAATGAGCCTACACCTCTACTGGTTTAATATTATTTTTTGGTCCAAAAAACAATTGTAAAATAAAAGAAAATAAAATGAAGTGGATTTTATAGAAGATTAAATAAATTAAATCCATTTATGACATGAGATACTCATTCATTATATAAGTCACTCTCACAACATGAAATGGTGTAGGAAGGACCTATGTAAGACACGACTAGAAATATCAATGAAAGTGGAGTAAGTGTCTCAATTCTATAATTTTAACCTATAATCTCCACCTTTATTTGTTTTTATAGATTTTTAACTACTAATTTCATGCATGTCATGAATATTACTTTAATTTCATATCCATGAGACTTACTCTACTTAAGATAAATATTATACTAGGTTTTTAAATTTCATTTTAAATAAATTTGAATGATAAAATGTGGGAAATAATTGTTTTATAAAACATGTAGTTTTGGATTCGAAAAAGATTTATTTAGAGAGACCAGTTAGTTATTGTGAATAATTATCTTTTTATATTTGTCCTTCCTTGAATTTATTATTTTTTTAATTGATTTTAATATTAATATTTGTTATAAATTGTGATCATCTCAACCATTCATCTCACTCCAAAGACATTGTTTGAGCCTTATATTTCCCATTCTTTCTATAGTATATTTCATAGGTGAAACTCATGAATGCTAACTTCAATAACATGATTTAAATATTATAGAAGATATTATTACACAATGTCAAATTTAATATGATTGATACACTATTATTGATTATCCTTTAATCCTAGTTCTCACATTACATTAATACATTTCAATCCTAGATAATTCATGAACATCCTTTTTAGGATAAGAAATGTGTTATAGACATATTTTTATCTATTTATTCCCTATTTGAAAATATTTTTCATGATTTTTAAAAAATTATTTTGGGGGATACAGGGCCATAGTGGAAAGGACATATGCGTCAAAATAGATAATGTATGGGGGTGTTTTTATGGGGTTTGTGGAAGTTATTATATTTTTTTCCTTATTACATTTGATCCCTCCATCATAATATATATATAAATTAAAATAAAAAATGGGTTGTGTCTTCAGTAAAAAAAATAACAATTGTTTGACGAGTGATCATAATGTATCTATTAAAAATATTGTTAGGAGGAGATCATTTGGGGTTTTTTGTTGGATATACAACTTTTCTCTAAATGAAATTTGTAGAAATAAATAAAAAAATTAAAAAATAAAATATGGTTCATTTTTTATTATATTTCATAGCATCATGAACCTACTTTGTGTTTTGGGAGAGGGAGATAACTTTTTTAGGAAGAAATTTTATATTTAGTTATTCTTGATTATCATGAAAAATACCTTAGAAATAACCTTTTTTAATACATATTTATTATAAAAAAATTTCGAACCTTACCAATGTCTCAGATTCATTTGATCCTAGTATTGAATCCCTTAAATCCCTTATGATTATTTATGATTTTTTCTCTATGAGGTGGAGAAATTATATTCATTTCCATCCTAACATATAAATCATGATTTGAGGTATATTTTGACCATCTTTTTAAATTATACCTTGATTATGAGAGAAAACATCAAAATTCAGATAAATTAAAAATATAATTCTTATTAATAATGAATTTAAAAAAATAAAAATGTATAAATGAAAAGGTGTGGATATTTTTTTTAAAAAAAGGAAAATACTAAGTTGATTTATTTCTTTGAAAAGTGAGTAGTTAATGAAATGTGTCTATGTGATGATATAATATTTAATGGCCCATTTAATCTATTTATTTTATTGACATTGAATTAAAATCATTGTAGTGTGAGTATAGAGACCCTCACTTTTCATATATTAACATTACATAACTTTTTCAGAATACGTAATCATTATATAGGCCAACACCAATAGATCATACTCTCTAATTCCTTTGTAAACATGGAAACATAAACACTGATACATAAATGAGCTACATCATCTCCCACTAGGTTCTTCTTGACAAGCACCCTTCTTAGACACATAAAACATAGTGCCTATCTTCATAAACTAGGGTAAAGGAAACAAAAAAGGGGTGAGATCAGATTCTCAGTAAGGATAAACAAGGGATATATGAAAGCATAATCATGAGAAAAATGGTGTGAAAACGTGAACATGAAAATATAATATCATACCCAGCACATCAAAGATCATGTACGTGAATCATGGCATAAATATTGGAAGTTAATAAGCCATGAATCATAAATAAATGAAGAACATAATACATTAAAGCATAACATAAGAATAAAATATGGAATTATGGAATAAACATAATCATATATAATTATTTTCATAGTAGTCAAGGCATTGCTTCTAAGACCATATTAGTAGACAAACACCTTAACTGAATCAGGTTCACACCCAATTCTAGTCATGTATACTGAACAGAGTTCACCCCTCATTCCAGCTTTGTTTTACTAAATCGGGTTTAATTCCAATTTCAGAACATTAATAATTAACCGAGTTCATTTCTCGTTATATCCATGTTTTTATCATGATATATAAATCATTACAAAATGCATTGGAGGAAAAAATATGTCCCACAAAAATCATTGGGAAACCATATATACATGTTCTACAAAATCATAAAATATCATATCATAACCCATGAAAATGAAATTTTTATCATAAAAATGTAATCATATCATAATCTATGGAAACAGATACTGGTTTCATAATCATTTTATCATAAGAATAACCCTTGAAAAGAAGCAGGTTTAAAAGGAATATAACCTGAGGAATATAAATAGGTGTCATAAGAATCATTCCATCAAAACATAAACCATTCAATAAATAATATAAATGGATCCTTTAAATTATTTCCTAGATTGGAATGTTCAAAATCAAATGATAACTTGGAATGATATTTTGAAAACATCTCTTGGGAAAACTATACATATTTGAAATATGTTTTTTAAATCATTAATCCTTTTAAAAACCATTTCCATCGAAAATACTTTGAAAACTAAGAAATAAGGCTTGAAAACATTTTGAAAACATTTTTTCTTGAAAACATATAAAATAATATTAAAAATATGTTGAAAATAATTTTAATTGAAAACTAATTAAAGGATACTGAAAAATATTTGAAAAATATTTCATTGAAAATAATTTTCAAACTTATAAATGAGGCCTTAAATCATTTTGAAATTGATTTTCTTTGAAAACATATAAAATAAGCGTAAAAACTTTTTTGAAAACAATTTTCCTTGAAAATTTATAAAATAACCTTGAAAACATTTTGTAAAACATTTCATTAAAAACTATTTTAAAAAAATCTTAAAAATTAACCTTTAAATATGAAAATAAATCTTCCAAGAATTTACGGTGGATAATTTTGAAATGTCATATGAGGTAAAAAAACATTCCTTTTCCATGTTAAAAAGGTTAGAGAGATTCCTTATTTGGAAAGAGGTAATAATATTCATTTTAAAACATTGTAAAAAGTCAAAAAGGGTAAATCAATTATTTGAATGATCATAGGGTAAAAATGGAATATTCTTGGAAACCCTTTTTATAAACATGATTATCAAGTAATAGAGATTTCTCACCAAAGAGAGGGTAAAGTCAGTCTTTCTTAAAAACACTTTTTAATGATATTATGTACCAAAAAGTTGAACAATGGGAACAAATATATGAATAAATCCTTAATAAACATATAGAATAAAATTGGGTAATTTTCTTAAGATATGGATCATATTATTTCATCAATGGAAGTAGAAACATAAAAAATCTTGAAAAGTGGTGAGATTGTTAAAATAGAAGCTTACCACTTGGTGACACGGGTTCATACTCTCCATGTAAGATTATAAGATCATGAAAATATTTATATTCATGATATATCATGTAAAATGGAAGTATATATACCTAAAAACTAATTTAGGTGTATGAAAAATCATGAGTCTCAAAGAAGGGAAATTGTGTAAAACTATTTTTTTTATTTGATAAATTTTGAAACATAAACCCCATGAAATAAATGTCATATAATGGATATTTAAATACCCATAAATTTAACTATAATAACTATTGAATACATCCATGGTAAGTATACACACTGCCCAAAAGTAATGGGTTGTGAATAAATCATGTATCTCATGCAAATAAAAATTGAGATGAAATCCCCTTACCTTATGTAATGACTCTAGTCGTACTTATTCAAACCCCTATATAATAAATATAAATTTACTATAAATATTTTATAAACCCATATTATTATATATTATAACATATATGGTTTTATTACAACTTCATATTACCCAATTGTTATCAATCATATGTTAATGTTTTATTTTGGATAATATTCATTTTGTTCTTCGCATGTGTCTTAATTGGTTATATTAATGGTCCTTATACTTATATCATGATTACAAAACGTAAAAAATGATGTAAATATAATTTATATATATTACATTTTTATTATAACAATTTATGTAATTTTAATTATGAAATGGAATAAACCGTTCATGGAGACGGTAAGTCGTACATATACATGAACGTTGTTTCGGTTCGTATCATCATATTGAAAGAAAGAAAGAAAATGAACTATATGATTATGTATATAAAATCATAAAAGTATCATTATAATTATATATATATAATATAATTTCACTAAACCCATCCTTAATACATTACATTTAGTGTGTGAATGAATCACATTGCTTTGAGGGGCTGGTAGTCTACCCTTCCTCAAACAAAATTATTATATTTACACCAAATGGAATGTAAAAAATATATGAGTTTTAAAAGTAATATATAAGATTAAATAAATAATAAATATAACATATAACATATATAAATATATTTTCCATAATAATATCTATAATGAGAGGAGGTAAAAGGAAAAATGAATACTCATCGTTTAGTGAGGCAACAGTTCATCATACACGTAAACAGTATGTTAGTTACCCATTAGATAGAGGTGTGTGTAAGTGTGGGTTGTACCCTTAGAATAAAAATACCATAGTATACTTAGGATACTATTTTTTAATACAATCATGAAATAAAGTGAGTTGATGGGTTGGGTAAAGATAATAAAAGAATGCAACTTGAGAGAATGTTTTCCCTCTTATTTAGATAATTCCTTTAAGTTTGTTCTAAAAGGATTCCATGGAATCATTTATGCCTGAAGAGTGGATATAGGGAATAATGGAGGGATTTTTGAAATTTTATTGGGTAGATCATGGCTGAAACTAATTATTTTGAGATGTGTGAAGGAAAGGGAGAGGCGGTGGCCTTTTATATGGAAGGAGGAGTGGCACTCTTATAAATATTTGAAGAGAGAATTGTACACACATTTTTCATGTTTCAAGTGGATCCACTAATTATCCAAAGTTGATAAACTGGAATATAGGGTCTAAATATGCCCATAAAATGTACTTTGGACAAGTTTATATTTCATTTTGGGCCTTAAGATTATGGTTTAGTCCCATATTAATCGCTATTGAACCTTAATCAATGTAATTAATTTTAATCCCTTTCACTAATAATTTTGGTCAAAACCTAAGTTGACCTTATAAGAAATTATAAATTATTATGATTAAAAATATTGAATCAATTATTAACCATTATACTAACATAAGTGTCAGAAATTATTTTAAAATTAATCCCTCTAACAGGATGTTATTACGGGTTTTTAATGTAAAAACGATCAAATGTTTGCAATGTTTTTATATACAATTTCAGTGTGAAATTGATCTAAATGACATAAATGGTATTCATTAATAAAAATTTTATATAATTAAACTTTGAAACCAATTTATTATATAATTTATTCTTATAAATAAATTAAATTAAAAATAAGTTTTGAAGTGAAAATCCATATTTTTAACTATTAATTAAAAAAATGAAACCTTATAGAAAAATACAAAAACAAATCATACTTAACTAATTTTTATGTTTCTATTTCAAATATTAAGTTTATTTTTGACATATTATGTCTATAAAATTTCCAAAATTGTGATTTAAAATAGGTTCTCCATTAAATATAGGTAAAACTACATTTATAAAAATATATGTTTCTAAGAAATAATTTGGGTTTGTTCTTATCTTATTTCTATCAAATCTATTGAATGAATATAAAAAAAAAATTTGAAAGCATAATATATATATTATATTAATATCACTCACAAATTGTATTTAATTTAATTCATTAGGGTACAACAGCTTTGTAACCATAATAATAATAATATTTTATTTTATATTTAATTGGTTCTCATATTAATTTATAATTAATTAGTAGCCTATGAATTTATATTATATAATATAAACCATATATTTTCATAATTTTTTAATACTATTCATTACCTCTAATTTAATGTCTATATTATCTCTTATTTTAATAATATATTATTGTTTGGTAAACCTGGATCTTGTGTGTTACACCAGCCATCAAGGAAATTAATTATTGTGTATAATGAAAGATAACATCAGTGTTCCGTGTAGAGAAAGATAATGATTATGTTTCATGTAGTTCATTATTAACTTGTTGTTTTTTATAACACAAGCCAATAATAGTGATTCAATATAAAATAAAATATCTTTAGTTTTGCATGAAATAAAAAATATCAAAAAGGTAAAATAATTGGGAAAAAATAATTGACCGAATCTCGCAGTGTCACATTCTACCCCCCTGAAAATGAATTTCACCCTAAAAATTCATCTTGTTTATCAAAGGTTAAATAATTTAAATTTGTTTCATAGAAAACCACATCAAAAAAATGAATACAAAAACATTCCTTAAAAGGTAACATTGTAACCATAACGGTTACCCAAAGTAACATATACTTGGGTTTCCACATACGAGAACATAGGTTTGGAGTGAAGATTGTACCTGGATGAAAATTGTAAATATTTATAGGGAGTAATTGAGTTAATCAATCAAAAACAAGTTAATATTCAATGAAAAGTCGGGGGCCTCAAAGTCATCAATCTGTGATGATTTAAAAGGCCATTGGTTCAATAAAATTAAGGTATTATAGCTTCACATTTTCTTTTGATCATTATCCAAACATTGATTTTTTTTATTGACCAATAATATATGGAAATATACGTACTTGATATATATATATATATAATTTAATTATTTATTTTTAATTTTATCAATTTAAAATTTATCCTTTATTTCATGTAATGGATCTCCAGAAATTAACTTTAAATCCCGATGTGATAAAATACACTTTTAGAATATCTTAAGGCCCATAAAAGAATGATATGTATAACTATTTATCTACAACTATTCATAAAAATAAATATGGTTAAAACACTTTTATCTAAACATATAAAGTAACACTAGTATTTCATCATGAATAATTATTCATTAAAAAAATTATACATTAACCAGGACATCATGTAGGCTAGTGGTAGGCATAAATCCCTAATCATACTTCGATCATGGGTCTAAGACCCACGACCCTTCCAAAGATGATTGATCCTCACCTACAATTCATATTTTCTTTTTCAAAAACCATACTAATATAATTTCCAATAATAAATAAGATG
This sequence comes from Viscum album, assembly GCA_963277665.1. Classification (NCBI taxonomy): domain Eukaryota; kingdom Viridiplantae; phylum Streptophyta; class Magnoliopsida; order Santalales; family Viscaceae; genus Viscum; species Viscum album. Next base: position 271,183,940 of record OY728145.1, on the reverse strand, counting down.
GATATCCTTAAAATATGGTTAATCACTAAATAGCCTTTTAACCAAGGTTTTCAATAAGAACTCAGTTCATAATTACTTCCTCATAAGATTAACAAAAACATTTCATGAATGGTTACCCTTAAAATCCATCTCAAATATCAAAATAAAAAACTTTATTAATAGATGCATGGAATCGACTTAAAATTCTCCCCCATATATCACAAATTAGCTCTTGGTTGTCACATTCCATACATGTGAATAACCTCATCATATATTCTAATGAAACATGGTTATAACCTGAATTACAATAAATTCTTCTAGAAAACATGAATTCTTCATTATTCTATATATTTCTAGATGTATTCCATAAATCCAATAAGTTTTAAACTTCATCCATGATATCATAAACTACTTTTCAATAAGTAAATAATTAGTTCGAAGGTGATAAGTACCTTCCAACTTATTTATTCATATCCCACATATATTTATCCAAAAACATTATCATAACATAAGAAAAATATTAAGGGTTATCTTTCCCTTAATAATTTGTTTTCCATAGACATAACGTTGCCATTTATCACTTTTATATTCCTTCAGAACCATTCAACGTTTTCTTCTAAATCTATAGTGAAAACATAAACTGATCAATCCTTATATATTTTACCCTTCGTATAACATACTTCTTGAATTCAAATACATAAAATCTTTTATTATTCCACTTCATCATTTTATCATTAGCAAGGCTTCTTAATCCTGTTACAAAAAAATTCTTTCTTTTCACATTTCATATGTAGTCTCTTCATCATCAGCATTGTAACCATTACTCATACCACCTTTTTTATCCCCTTTAGGATCATTTCCCTTATGACATTGAAATTCATATTGATAGTTTATTCCATGCTTAAAACACTTAACCTTAAATTATTCCATAGGGAGCCCAATATTATCATTCATTTCATTAACTGAACTCTTGATTTTTTTCCCTTCATTCACTTCCTTCATGTCCTTCTTTTCCATAGTAAAAACATCTACTCATTCCACTAAGACATTCACTTAGGTGATTCTTTCCAAATTTGTAACAAAAAGGAAGCCAAATATCCATTCCTCTGTGGTCTCCATTGCACAAACTTTCAGAAAACTCCTTCTTTATCTTTTTTGGTGAGTCTGAGAGTTGGTTAAGGTACATGTTGTTAAACATGTTCCATGAAAACTGCTTAGGTATGACCACAACATATCTCACTTTGGTGATCATCACACATGATTTTTCATCACCAAATCATCCATCACGTTCAACGTTAACCCAATTCCTTCAGGTTCTTTTCATTGACTTAAACCAGAAGGATAGTGTGAGCATTGCTTATCATAGCAGAAAACCAATTAGTCATGAAAACAATTACTTATAAGATGTATAAATTAGGAAATATTCCTTAATATATGACACCCTCAGTTCATCCTAGGTTATTCATAGCCCTCATATATTTAAATCATTCATTATAGTCCCTAGAGAGTTTGTGAATTACCAAATCATATCCCCCAGGAGTGTCAAACTAGGTGTCCAGCAAGGCCTGTTGTCATGTACCAGATTACCCAGAGTCGGGCCTATAACATCGTGTCTGTGTTTCCACTCTTATATACATCTTTTCCTTATCGAAATAAACTTGTAGTATCCATACAGGGATATATTTTTTGGAAACCACTCACTATATTGTTTACCAAAATTCAGAGAAATTTTCCTAAATGTTAACTCATCTTAATAATTATCATTTGAGACATCCCTAGACAAATCCTTAGAAATATACATATGGATATTTGTAAATTTCTCTCATCCTATTTTCTGAAGGATAACAAAAGTTTTTCTCTGATACCAACTATAGTGACCCTTTCTATTCATAAATTAACATTAAATAACTTTTGGGGAATTCTTAAAACATTATATTAACGAACACCCAAAGAGCATTCTATACTAGTTCCTTTCTAAACATAGAAACACAAACACTAATACATATATGAGATACATCATATCCCACTAGGATATTCTTGAATATAACCTTTCTTAGACACATTATAAATCATAACATGGTGGAAAAGAAAACATAATAGGGTTGATCTCATATTCCCAATAAGGGTAAACAAGGGAGATATGTAAGCATAATAATGAGCATAACAATATAATAAAATTATCATGAGAATCTAAGATCATACCATACATATTATAGATCATATACCTGAACCCTGATATAAATTAGGGTACTTCATAAGACACAAATCATAAGGAAATAAATAATATAATCCATGAAAGCATAATATAATAATAAAACATGGAATTATGGAAGAACATTAATATATATAATGATTACCATAGTAGTCAAGTAATTGTTGTAGACACAACATCAATGAATAAATTCCTTTAATGAACCAGTTTTACGCCCCATTTCATCCTTATATTACTAAACCAATTCACCCCTCATTCCATCTATTTATCTCTAAACTAATTTGATTTTTCATTCCAATTCTTTAATACTGAACTGAGATAATTTCTCATTCCATCTATATCTATCTCATAACATATAAATCATTACCTATTTCATTGGAAGGAGATATAGGTCCCACCCATCTCTTAGTGAAATCATAGATACATGAACCAAAAAATCATAAAAAATAATATCATAAACCATGAAATGAAATTGTTATCATAAACATGTAATCATATCATAACCTTTGGAAAATGATATAGGTTACACAATAATTTCATCATCTCATGGAAATAAGTGAGTTAAAAAATCTTATAACCCATGAAAGATAAATGGGAGTCATAAGAATCATTCTATAAAAACATAATCTATTAAAGAAATAATATTAATGGAGCCTTTGGATTATTTGCATGAAGGTCAGGAGTAACATCAACATATAACATGGAAGGATACTTTGAAAACATATCTTGAGAAAAATATCATTTTATTAAAGTTATTTCTAACATAAAAACTTTTTAAAACCATTTTCTTTTAAAATACCTTGAAAACATGGAAATAAGTCTTGATAACACTTTGAAATCCGTTTTTCTTGAAAACATATAAAATAATCTTCAAAAAAAAATTATTTAAAATGATGTTTTCTAAAAATGGTTTACAAAGGTATGAAATTGTACCAATATATGAATAAATAATTAATAACTATAGGATAATAAAATTTATTAATTTTCTTGATATATGGGTGATAATATTTCATTAAAGGAAGTATAAACATAAAAAATTTTGAAAATTGATGAGATTCTTTTAAAAAATTATTACTACGTGGTAAATTGGGATCATATACTCCATTTAAGATTAAAATATCATGAAAATATGGATACTAATGATATATCATGTAAAATTTATTTATATATGCCTGAAAACAAATTTATGTTCGTAAAAAAAACATTAGTCTCAAAGAAGAAAAATTGCAAGAAAAATATTTTTATGATATGGTAACTTTTGAAAATTAAACTCCAATAAATAGATGTCATATAATGGATATTTAAATACCCATAAATTTAACTATAATAATAATTGAATACATCCATGGTTAGTATACACACCACACAAAAGGAATGGGTGGTGAATAAAGCATGTATCTCCGGGAAATAAAAAGTGAGATGAAATACCCTTACCTTGTACCTTGACTCTCTTAATATTCATTCAAACCACCTTTATAATAAATATAAATTCATTATAAATATTTTACATAACCATATTATTATATATAATACCATATATTTTTGTATAATTACCTTATATTACCTTCTTGATAACAATCCTATGTTAAGGTTTCACATCAGATAATATTCGTTTTGTTCTTCACAAGTGTCTTATTTTGTTATATCATTGGTCCTTGTACTTATATCAAAATAATAAAATGATTATAATTATATAAATATCATTTATATAAATTATATTTTTATAATAATAATCTATATAATTTTATTTGGGAAATGGAATACACTATTCCTGGAGACGGTAAGCTATATGTATCCATGAACGTTGTTTCAATTTTTATTGTCATGTTGAAATAAAGAAAGAAAATGACATATATGTATATATTTATAAAATATCAATAAAGAATAATTTTAATTATATATATATAATATAAGTTCACAAAATTCATCCTTAATACATTCCAAGTAGTTTGTGAATGAATGACATCACTTTGAGGGGGCGGTAGTCCACACTTCCTCAAACGAAATGTTCGTATTCACACCAAATAGTAAGTACAAAAGATATGTGTTGTAAAATGAATAAATAATCATTAACATATAATAAATATAATATATAACATATATAAAAATATTTTCCATCATAATTTCTACCATGAGAGATGATAAGGAAAAAATGAACAATCATCGTTTAATTAAGTGGTAGTTCGTAGTACACTTAAACAGTATGTTCATTACCCATTAGATGGAGGTATGTGTAAGTGTTGTTTTAAAACATAGAATAAATTTTCCTATTAAAATTAGGATACTGTTTTTGTCATAAAATCATGTAATAAATATATTGGAGGGTATGGATAGAGATTATTAAAAAATAGATCTTGAGAAGAGGTGTTACCTCTTAATCAGGTAACTCCTTTTATTTTGTTAAAAAAGGATTCCTTGGTAAACTTTATACCCAAATTTAGGATTAAAGTAGTAAGGAAGAGATTTTGGAAAGTGTATTTGGAATACCTTGGATGAAAATAATTGTTTTTAAAGCTGTGAATAAGAGGGAGAGGTCGTAGTTTTTATAGGGAAAGAGGAGTGGCACTCTTTTAAATATTTGAAGATAGAATTTCTCCCATGTTTTTCATGTTTCAAGTGGATCCTATAATAATAAATAGTCAATGACATGGAGAATAGGGTATCAATATAGAAATAAAATGTCTTTTGGACATTCTTATATGTTTTTTTGGGCAATAAGGTTATGATTTAGTCCCTTATTAAACATTAGTTTACCTTAATCGATGTAGTTAATTTTAATCACCTTCACTAATATTTTGGTTAAAATAATAATTTTATATAATTATAAATTATAAATTATTATGATTATAAATATTTAATCTATTTTCCAAATTTCTAATCACATAAGTGGCATAAATTAATTTAAAATTAATCTTGGTGACGGGATGATACTACGGGATTTTAACATAAAAAAATATGAAAATATTGTTATGTATTTTTATCCAATTTCAATGTGAAATTAATCTAATTGAACTAAATTTTATTAATTTATAAAAATATAACCTAATTAAATTTTTAAATCAATTTAAAATATAATTTATCCTTTTAAATAAATTATATGAAGGAAAAAAATTGAACTCAAGTTTCTTATTTTTAACTATTTATTTAAAAATGAAACCGTACCAAAAATACCAAAACAAGTATCATTACCTAATTTTAATGTTTATATTTCAAGAATTAATTTTATTTTTACATATTCAATCTATAAAATTTATAAAATTTGGATTTTAAATAGGTTTTCTATTAAAAGGTGTGAAAATTACACTTCTAAATATATATGGTTCTAAGCATAAAATTGGGTTTGTTCTTATCTTATGTCTATAAAATAATTTTAATGATTATAAAAACTATTTTTTTGAATATATAACATATATATTACATTAATATTACTCACTAATTGTTTTTTATTTAATTTATTAGGGTAAAATTTCTTTTTGACCATAAAAAATAATAATATTTTCTTTGATATTCAATCAGTTTTCATACTAATTTATAATGAAATGGTAACCTATGAATTAACATTATATTTTGTAAACCATATATCTTCATAAATTCTTTAATACAATTCTTAACCTCTTATTTAATATCTAGGTTATATCTTATTTTAATAATATATTATTATTCAGTAAAGCTAGGTCTTGTGTTTTAAGCAAGCCATCATGGAAAGCCGTTGTAGTGTATAACGCAAGATTACCTTGGTGTTCCATATAGAAAGAGATAAATTTTATATTTCATGAAGATCATGACTAAATTTGATTTTTTTTATAGTTTAAGGAAAATATAGTGATTTAACATAAAATAAACTATATTCAGTGTTGAGTGAAATGCAAAAAAAAATAGAAAAAAGGTTAAATTAATTCAAAAAAATAATTCACAAAATCTATAGGTGTTACAGTGAGATTCCTTTATAGTATGTTGATATTTTTATTTAGGAGGACAATAATGAATTCATGTGTTCTGATATTTTATATGTATATTTTCGGCATATCTTATTTATATTAAAATGAATTACTTTTATGATTTAAATTACAATTCATTCCCAAATATCTAATGATTTGTTCATCTATGGTAGGATACAAAATTTGGTGGGAAAAAAATAATACAAGAAGATCTATATTTCCATTAAAATAAGGATTTTATGATGATGGATGACCATGGGATTCTTCTACGAGTTAAAACTGAAGAAATAAGATAATATAAAGGAAAATCAACTAGAAAAGTCAATTCACTTTGTGAATTGGATTCTAGACACAAACTAGATAAAAGACTAGAATGAACCCCCTATAAAACCCCAAAATTATGAGATCCCATAAAATTCATGATGTGACACATATTTCACACCATTAAATTAGCCTGTTATACCTTGTAATGAGAAATTTTGACAAACATCCAATAAAACATGCCCATTTATTACTTAGAACAGCCATTCAACACAAATCATTACTCAAAAATTATTAATAGATGAATTAATTTCTAATTAAATCCTAATTAGGAATCAATATATTTTTATAAATTGAGGTATAGGGTTCCACTCCATTCATTAATTCATCTGAAAGTCTTGACCTATGTGAGGTGCTACTATCATGATCAAAAATTTCCACTGTTATTATTAGGATAGGATTTATATTTTCATACCCCCTCGTGGCTACCATTAGGGGGTAGAATTTGTTTTCTTTAATTCATGATGAAAGTGGATTTGATTTATTATGATATTTATAATTTCAATACATATTGGTTTATTACATTGGTTGTTAATTATTATCCCTTACCTAATTCTTTTTGCCTGACTATTTTAAGAGGGGTGATGCTACTTGATTTAATTTCTTTCCATATTTCAGCCTAAACATTTCTTAGTTAAATTTAATGTTCTTTTTATGATGTTAAATATAGGTTTTATACTTCCACCATGACCATTAGGCTAGTTATTATCCTATGTATAAACATAGTTTTTTTGTTACCCATTATTTTATAATCCAAAGTATCTAACCATGAGAAAAACAATAGTTTATGTTGTATAGTGTTTACCATGACTATCGGATAGGCTAGGACGTAATTATTACAACTATTTGATAATAAATTAATTATTTCATACCTTGTTATTCCATGAACCTATGTTCATTTCTTCTTGGAACCCTTTTTTTCTTACTCCCACCTCTTCAAAAATTATTTTCTTTCTAGCTTAGGATTTTAAATGATTCTTTAATTCAAAGTTCAGGTAATTTTTATAAAAATAGAGTTTTTTGTAACCTTATACATGATTGTTATACCTTAGAAATTTATTTCCAATATTACCCTATAGTTTATCGGTTCATTTGTTTCATGTTTTAAATTATTAAATTTGGTAACCCTTCAGTAATTAACGGCGCCCATGAGACAATCAGTAAATAGGGGAAAAGAAATGAGTTGTATAAAAATTCAATCATTTCTTCATAAAATGACACATTGAAAATAAATAGGTTTCATAAATATTGCATCATAACAGGATTAACTTGTAGAAATAAAATAGATTTCATAGAATGATCCTTAAATCCTTAATATTATAATCTATCCATAGAAATAAATTTGATTGTATCATAATATCATATTCCTAGAGAAGTATAAAAAATACTTAAAGTATGTTGGCATATAAGAAAATTTTCATTAGAGTTGTATTTAAATATTTCATATAAATTAGAAAAAAATACAATTTTATTTTTTTATCTTTGAAAAATAAAAAAAATCCAAGAATATTTAGAAAAAATTTTCTTTAAAAAGAATCATAGAACCTTATAAAAGAACATTCAAATCAAAGAACATGAATTAAAATAAAAACAAATCCATCCATGCCATATATATTAAAATATAATATTCTTTCCACAATTTTTTAAAAAGTAAATATAGAAATGTTCGGAAAAAGATTTTAAAAATACTCATTTAAAACATATATAAATAAAGTAAATGATAGTGAAAAGGAAATTTTAAAAAATTCTTCTGTATGCAGAAAATTCTGTAAAATAATTTGAAGATAATGGACATGGAATAAAAAATTTGTTGACAAAAGAGGAAATTTCCTGAACCAGACTAGGTTGACCTGACCCGTCACTCGATCTGGCCTAAAATAAGGCACCATGCTCACCTCCATGTATGGTAGAGGTTGTTAACTACTGTTCAGGGACTAAAAGAATATATTGGAGAGAATATGAACTTATATTAGAGTGAAATAACAGCTGAAAAATACTAAACATATAATATTTCATGAACATAAAATAGAGCATAAAAAAATAAATAACTAGAACAACTATAATAAATGAAATTATGCATACAAAAAAAAGGAAAAACATACAGATAATAGACACCCACTGGGACAACTACATGCATAGTAAAAAATAATGTAAATAAATAAACTAGGCTCTGAAACTACTCTTATCCAAACCACATACCTGGTCTTCTCAATTGCTAAATGGATCTAGTACGAACCTCAAACTCCACATGATCCATCTTCATGAACAAGAAACAATGTCCCTCTACCTAATTCATTACATACAATTATCAATATAATATAATTCATAAGGTCAACATATACAGTGAGGTGCTTTTACAAGGGTGAGAAACAAATCTTAGCAGGCCACCCCCAATAATTATCTTAACACATACTATCAAAAAATGTACTGGCAACACTCGTCGTGTCATGCCTACTAAATATGAATCCCCACATAGAAGGTAAAAAAATACTAAAAAAATAACAAATAGAAATAGAAAACTCTAAGTTCCATCCTGACACACACAGGTAAAACTACTGTCACTTTAGCCCCAGCAAGAGGAATTTCAAAATGTGTCTCATGCATCCTTAACATCAAGCATGTCCACAAGATTAAAAAGGAGATATAAATTCCAAAATAAGGATAGAAATCAATTCCAAAACATATGATATAATCAATGGTGTATATATATCAATGAACATCTACGAAACACTAAGACTCTAATTAAATGATTAGAACTAGTAGTATGGAATTCTTGTCGACCTTGGGATTATGATACCATTCCCATAAGTCTTGCATAACCAAGTGGGTGGAACGAAATTGTTATTGAATCATTGAGATACTTGATTAGGCCAAAAACTCATATAAAATGGGAATTGATAGTGTTATAGACACCATAGTTCTTGAACCCTATCCAGGTGAAAATCTATTCTAGGGTGGTTTCACTCATCTATATCATCCACTATCACTCCAGTTGTACCTCATAAAAATTATCTAACCATAATATGAGAGAAAAAAGAATCAATATCAGGGCCTATGCCTGATCCCATAATATACCAAAGGTTTCCTCTCTTCTCTAGACCTTAATAAGAATATCCTCAAGCCTCCAACACAAAAAATTCAAGCACTGAGGTATGATAACACAGACACCCATCAACCAAAACCACTAAAATCAGCACCAGACATCTCACAAGCCAACTAAACTAAGTTAATACACCACGGTTTCTAATTCCATATCTCAAATAGTACACCCTGCAAGGGGATCCTACAAAAATTACAACTCAATATAGACACTCTACAAGGGGATCCTCAAGAAAAAAAAATCATTGGTTCATTCCCACTAAAAGGAACCATGGATGGTTCCCCCAACACAAATCCATATATCACCATACTCAGAAAGGAAACTTCAACAGTATCTCACCTATAAATGAAACCTTCAGAAACAACCATCCCATATGGGAACTCCAAAAACATGTATTATATACCAATATCAAACTCTTCTCAACAAAACCAAATTGTACCCAACATCTAATTATTTCAAACCACTCCAAAGGCTCCTACTATTCCCATCCTAAGCCCATCAAGTATAAACCTCAAAAAATTGAACTAATGATCTCATCCAACAAAACTCTCAATTCCACATTTGAAAATATATACAAATAACCATAATAAATGTTTCTTAGCATTCTCTTTCCACGGTAATCAACCAACACACACCTACACACAAGCCTCACCATATACAACCCAACCCCAATAGGATTCTAGAATGATAGCCTCATCGAAATAATTCTTCCAAACTCTATTAGTATAAAACACTATCCATATAGATTCTAAATGATGAAAGGATTAAACTATTGAAATATAAATTCAAAACCACTCATAATAGACTACTTGCAGGTCCAATTCTAAAACTGGGGTAGAAAGCTACCCAAAACCACTTACTGGAAAAGTACACAATGTGTACGTTTGAGTACATGATGTGTACTCTCAAAGGTAAACCTAGACATATACATCCACATGGATAGGAACCACCTAGGGTCTGACCATGTACTAGTACATGGGAATGACATATACGAGTGTACTATTACACGATCATGCCCCTTTACATGGGTTGTATACCCAACCACCCAGCCACATAACCATGTCCCACCACATGAACTATACTCCAAGTACAGAGCATGCAATCCCAAATTTCAATTTACCCAATTACTTGGATACATGTCCAAGAACCACTACATGTGGTTTCCCCATAGTCTACTATGTGTACTTCCCAAAATATGACTTCCCATGTATACATCGACATGGCCGAATACATGTCCATGCACCACTACACAAATTGAATTTCTAATAAGATCATATTTCTTATGTAGGAATAACACATGGAACATGTCTACCATGCCACAGGTCTTGTGGTTGGGATTTCCCAAACATAAATCCCTCTAAACCTCTAAAACACCTCGATTCATCTGAAAACCACCAGATCAACTCACGAGGGTTCCCAAAATCCCAAAAACAAGATTAAAACATAAAATCAAATAACATATGTGGATTTTGATAAATAAAAAAGTGATTTCCTCTGGTCCAAAACTATTGACGCTACAATCTAATACATGATCTGCAGCTACTTCACAATGATCTAGAGTAACCCAAGCACTATGATGACACCTCCTTATCCCTCCCTCTCTTTCCCTCTCCCTCTCCCTCTCCCTCTCCTTTCTCTAATGAAGACACCCAAATTAGGGGTTCATGAACTCATTAAAAATTTAAAAAACATAAAAGATAAGTAAAAGAGAAAATAAATTAGAAAAAAAGAAAAATAAAATAGGGAAAGATAAGAAAAGGTGGCTTGGACAGGCATAAGAACCTGGTGGGAGATCATGTCATACCTATGTAAAACACCAATTCTATCCTCAGTGAAAAAGTTGGAATTCTAGTCTGACGCACAAAAAATAAGATATAATTAAATGAACATGAACAAATAAATAATACTTAATTAATTAAATATTAAATAATTTTCTAAAATTGGGATGGATTTGATTTCCCCCAAACTCCTATCCAAGGTTAAACACCCTATTTCATGACTGAAAATGGTCAAAAAAATTATATAATATATCATGGAAGGATAAATTATCATTTTCCCTTAGAACACACATGAGAGAAAAAAATAGGATTTCCCCTATTTTCTTAAACAGTCATGACGTGATTCATGATAATCTCCCCACTACAAAAACTTCTCACCCTTGAAAATACTCAATGTCTAAACATCTAACAAGCTAAAATCAAATTATTAGAGCTTCCAGCAGAAGCACGGTCCTCCACTGAGTAGCCTCACATTACTGATGAGTCCCAATATGAGAGATATTTAATAATGAATGATCTTGGGCTTCTTGCCATAGGAGTATCCTTGTTATCTAACATTAACCAAACATCAGTTTCATATCCCACACTTTATCCACTACTGAATGTAATGGTTGTACTTAGAAAAACAACTCATACCTAGGAGCTAACACTAAACCTCTTAAAATAAATACCACCACCCATGATGTCATATGGTGTACTCCCCATCATAATATTTCCACTATGCCACACCTCAAACACTGACCTCATAAACCAATCAATACAATACTTAACCCATACACACATAACTTCACTCAAATAGGCTTTCTCTGAAAAATTCATGCCTACCACCACTCTCCTCATAATGGAAAATTGAGTATTGAAAAAAACTCTCACATAGATCCACGCTAAAATAAGTCATGTGCTAATGAACCAAGGATAACTCACCTAAAACAATTACCATGATACTCATGCAAGTCAGTTCTAACAAACCAGAACACCCTCGACACTCTTCTTATAAATAAGGCATCTCCATCATGCCATTTCCACCACATGATCACCCTCCATGCAATAATTTATAAAAAATCACAATCACCCAACCACACTAAAACTACATTTCCCAAAACACAACGAGAAACAAACAGGGACAAGAACCAACTAAATGTTACCTCTCAAACCAGTCACAAAACTACAAATTCAATCAAAAAACCATGAGCTCCCTCAGCGCTAAACTTTAAAAGACCAAATAAACCTCTACCCCACCATATAACTTCTTGAGGCAACCATAAATTCTGGGAAACACAATCCTAATCTAATAATTTCCCTATAATCCTTTCATTCATCGATCCAACCACCACTGATAGAAAAGATTACAAAATCCCACACCAACCCTCAATGATTTACATGAATACATCGACAAAACTGAGTAAATATACACCACCATAGAACACCTCACCAAAGTATCCACATGTACTTCAATTGGAATAAAAAGTACTCATGTTTCAATTGAATATAATTACACCGTGAAATTATATGACAAAACTCCATATATATTTTACTGGAACTTTAAAAAACTAATCATTCATCTTCAGTGAAACAATACATCATCATAAAAATGTATCCTATGTTCCTAGAATGATTCAGGAAAATAGGTCTCTATCCATCCATCCAAGATCCAAAATCTCATAAATTATTAAACCCAAACACATAATTGCATCTCCCAGGTTTAATTTCAAAAAACACAAAAAAAAAAATTAAAATTAGTAATCCTATATCATTAGAAAATAATATTAACTACCAGAACATGTGTTTTGGAAGAATTAGCATGTTATCCATCATAAGAACCTACATATTCCTAGATCTCCAATCTTCTGGATCCTTGTAGACCCTAAAAAACGTGTCCTCAAAATTTTCTAAATGCTCCCATAAATGATCTCGGAGCATAGCTCGTTCTTCAAGATTTGATTTGACTAGTCGTAGAGCCCAAATGGAGTTATGGATCGGAAGTTATGGTTGTTCGAAGTCGGGATTATAGAAATGGCCATCTTGGATGGTTTTGGGGAAAAGTATGGGTTTGCGTGTAAAAATGGAATCTCACATGGAAAACCATTTGCGCACTTGGAATATTATGTGCCCTGTCTTGTGCGCGGGGAATTTTATGTCCACTGATTTGCGTGCATGGAATTTTATGTACACCGGCTGGTGCGCGCGGAATTTTATTCTCCCCGCCTTGCGCATGGAAAACCATTAGCACGTGCAGGATTTTACATGAACCACATTCCTAGTTTCCTCCTATAAATACAAGTGCACCGCCCTTCATCCGAGAGGCCTCCGGAGGTCGGACGCCGCTTTGATGTGTGTATGTCTGAATTTTCCGCACCTGCATGAAAAATCCCCTCTATTGCACGTAAAACATAACTTTTTTGCGTAAAGGGGAGAAATTCTCCCATTTTGTGCACAATTCCTTCCCTATTTTTCATGCGCCTCCCCTTTTGCATGCTCGCGTCGTCTATTGCGGTCCCACGTCCCGTATTGTGCAGTCGTCTCCCGTATTGCATGCCCACCTCCCCTTTTCCCCGCACCGGTCCCCTATTGTGCACCTATATCGCCTATTGTGCACCCTCTCCTGTTTTGGATGCCCAACTCCCCTATTTCGCGCTGAACATATGTTTTCTGCGCACATGTCCCATATTGCATGCATGCCTGCCCTATTATGCGCAGGGCTTCCCTATTGCGTGCAATCCCTCTTTCTTGCACGCATCCCATCCTGTATGTCGCTCCTATTACGCGCAACAGTATATAGGTCTGGGCCTGCTGGTCCATACCGCAGGGTCTACGACCCCCCCCCCCCCCCACCGCTCGGGGACCGTGCCGGGCTGCGGTACCGGCCCTCCGGGATGATCCCTTCACTAACATCACTCCCCCCATAAAAAATGGAGAGTCGCAAGGCGAACATTTTGGGCCAGGACATCAGTATTTTCCATTACGCCCTTGGGCACCCACATTCCACCTATGGAATACCATGATTTGAGATACTCTTCTGCACACAATGAAACACCTTGACTGATGTATTCCTCCTGGTTCCTTCCCTATGCCTTGAGTTGGTATTATCACCATCAATTCCACCAAGTCCCTTGAGTCAAATCATTCCTCCACCAACTCATCCAAACCTCCTCACCTGACTCCTATGCCAAGTCAAACAATAGGTCTGCCCTTGTGTAAGTCCCAACACCATCCATTTTTAGGTTCCATATGACAAACATTCCTTTTTACATGACTCGAAACTATAGTATTCCCTATGTGGCAAACCTAGGATGTCACTTGCTCCAAATAAGAGATGCTTATGCTACACACATGAGATGCCAGTAGTCTAATCTACAAGACTCTAATTTGTAGTACTCCCTATGTTCCAAACATAGGATGCCTCTTGCTCTAAATGAGAGATTCCTTATGCTCCAAGCATAAGATTCCAACAGTCCTCTAGACATGACTATAAACTGTATTACTTACTATCATTCAATATTAAGATGCCTCTTATTCCAAATAAGAGATGCCTTATGTGAAAAGAATAAGATGCATCATGCCATCATTACAGTGGAATAATTTCAAGAGAGTTTGAATCTGTTAAAACATTCCATCACTCCACCCCACACTTTTCATGTCCTTAATTTAGATCTTCATCCACTTACATGTCTAAAGGGACCCCCTAACGGCCTAGTCCCATGCCGCCTAGGCTCACCTACCGTCCTAGGACAATGCCTGGTAAGACATTGGAAAACACTTCAAGTCCAGTCCTATGTTTTGAACATGGTCAATAGTCAACCCTCATTTGTTTGTCCCCATTTCAGGTTAACACGACATGGATGTTATATTTCTAACATGGTCAACTATTAACCTCTATCGTCACGCCACACTCATTACATTCTGAATTTTGGTCTTGTGATTCACACTTTTCATCTCTCATTGTTCCTACTGATTCCAACGCCATTGGAATTATCCCACTTGGGTGCTAGTGAATAAGTGAATACCTCAACCCACCAGTGAGATGGGATTTCCTCATGGCCAGACATGAGGAAGACATCACAGGAAGCTTCCTTGTGTAAGCCCCAACCACCATTGTCACTCCATAGCGGCACCTGGTCAGCTTCATTGGGTAAGCCCCATTCAACATTGCCGCTAAGAGGTACCCAGGAAACAACCATGTGTAAGTCCCATCCACCGTTGAAACACTTTAGTGGCACCTAGGCATGCTAATGGCTATTGCTTCTTCACATAGCCACGCTGACGTGGGCCCCTCTATGGTTCTATACATGACACACCCTCAACATAGCTTTTCCTGTCCCCTCTCTACACCAAGGAGCATAGGGTACCGGTTATGTAAGTCCTAGGGGTGTGGAGTGAACCCACCTTGTCCAAGCTGTCAGACGTTAAACTGCCATGCACCCTCATCCTCAGCACATGACGTTAAACTGTGACATCGCCTCGTGCCTCGCATGCAAGGTACCCCCACCTTGGACATTCTTCACTCCCACTTGTCTCCCCAGGGGATGATATCCTCTTTATGGGAGTGGAATTTGTACGTGGGGGAAGGGAAACCATCTCGGTGTAAGCCACTAGCTTGCTTGTAGGAGGTGGAATACCTGCTCCTCCTTTAATCTTCAGTCCCTAGGGACAACGAAGGGAGTGATGGAGAACGGTGCTTCTCCTTTCTTCGGTTCCAAGTCTCTCTACTACTTCTCTTTGTCACCATCGGGCCTCCATCCTAGAGTAAGTCCTATCCTCTTCAGGCTGCTAACCACGCATAAGCCCCTGTTTCCACTTTGGGCTGCTAACCGCGTGCATGCCCCACTCCACTTCCCACAGACGCACCTTTCGTGATGTAATCATCAGGTCTATGCTTCCTCTTGTTTCTCACATCGAGCATGACTCACGTGGGCTTAGAGTAAGCATCGACCCTAACATCTCGAACACTCGGTCATCCCAACACCCCTTCACATCGGTTCACCAACACCCTGAGCAGCCTAGAGTGTAAGCCCGACACCCTGCCACCCGAACTACGAGGACTTTGATCTTTATCAAGGCAAGGTACGTAGGAAGTTTCCGTGAGGTTCAAGACCAACACTCGGTCGTCCTGAGACCCCTTCATGTCAGTGAACCAACACCCTGGGCAGTCTAGAGTATAAGCCCCACACACTACCACCCAAACATTGAGGAATTTTATCCTTATCAAGTAAAGGTATGTAGGAAGCCTCCCTAAGGATCAATCCCAACAACCGGTCATCCCGACACCCCATCACATCAGTTCACCAACACCCTAAGCATCCTAGAGTCTAAGCCTCACACCCTACCACCTGAACTATGAGGACTTTGATCCCTATCAAGGAACGATACGTATGAATCTTCTCTGAGGTTCAAGCACAACACTGGGTCGTCCCAACACCCTTTCACGTCGGTTCACCAACTCCCTGGGAAGCCTAGAGTGTAAGCCCCACACCCTGCCACCCAAAATATGAGGACTTTGATCCTTTTCAATACAAGGTACATAGAAAGCCTCCCTGTGGTTATATCCCAACACCCGGTCATCCCGAAAACCCTTCACATCAGTTCACCAACACCCTGGGCAGCCTAGAGTGTAAGCCCCACACCTGGCCACCCAAACTACGAGGTCTTTGATCCTTGTCAAGGAAAGGTACGTAGGAAGCCTCCCTAAGGTTCAAGACCAACACCCGGTTGTCCCAACACCACTTCACATAGGTTCACCAACACCCTGGATAGTCTAGAGTGTATGCCCCATGCTCCATACCTGAACTACGAGGTCTTTGATCTTTTCCAAGGCAGGATGCGTAGGAAGCCTCCATTGTTTCAAGCCCAACAACCATTAGACCATAGGTCCACCTTCACAACGATTTCCACCCATCTGAACTATGAGGACATTGATCTTTGCCAAGGAAGGGTACATAGGAAGCCTCCACGAGGTTCAAGCCCACCACCCATCGAACCCCAGATCCATCTTCACGTCAGTTCGGCGACACCCCCTGAACTATGATCCTTGGAAAGGAAGGATATATAGGAAGCCTTCACGAGGTTCAAGACCAACACCCAGCAGTTCCGATCCCCTTCACATCTGTTCTCCCTCATCCCGCATGATGTTAAACATGGGACCTTTTTTAGCAGTAAGTCGTTTCCATCCCATTTAGCGGAAAGCTATTGTGACCTCAATCAATGGTAATTTGTTGAAACCTCATCCAGTGGTATGTCGTTGACACCTTATCCAATGGTAATCCATTGTGATCTCATCCAGCAGTAAGCAGTTGAAAACCCCAATTAGTGGTAATCCATTGAAACCTCATCCAGCGGTAAGCCGTTGACACCTAATCCAACGATAAGCCGTTGCGATCTCTTCCTACGGTAAGCCGTTGAAAACCCCAATCAACGGTAAGCTGTCATCATATGAACTACGTGTACTTTGATTCCCTACCACGAGGATACGTAGGAATCCTCTTTGAGGATCAGGCCCCAAACCATAGTCATTATTATGACAGTTCTATCCCATTCACCATCCAATTCATGGGACCTTCCCTCATCCCTCCTAATTCATACCCAGGATGCCACATCCCGGTGGGATCATGCCACTCCGTTCCCCATTCCATCTCCAAAAGAAGTTAAACTCATGGCCTACCCCTTCATAAACATGATATGCCTGAGGAAAACCATAGAATACATGCCTTTGGCCTAACCGTCTCCGCAAGACGTTAAACTCGTGGCGTACCCTTTGTTAAACATGGGAAGCTGAGAAAAACCTCATAGATATGCCTCTAGAATAAGATAACCCAAAACTGACGTGGGATGCCTCAGGTTATACACTCTTGAGATGCCCTCTTATGAAGAAGAATACAGGTTCTCTTATGTCCACGCACCTAGAGATACCCCGACATGCCTGATGTTGTCATCTACTCCGACCGAAGTTTTCTACCATGTCAAGACTGCATGGAATGTCCTGATAGAAGTAGTGTAATTAACCATCATCCATAACTATATGGAAACGGGAATGAGATTCATGAACCACAACTTAATCTATAAGGGAGACCCGAACTATGTGACGAGTTCCGAGGAGGAATCCACAGAAGGAAGAACAGACATCCCATCATCCCATTTCGATCAAGGATCAAATGCACTTGAACAAGAAATAGATGCTACCCACCTTTGGAAAGTGGGAATGCGGGGTAATTGCTACGTGTTCTCATAGACGGATGCATGATCCCTGGAGAAAGCATCTAAAACACTCCCAAAATTGTAATACAATGGAAAATAAACCTCTCTTTGATACCATTTTTCCATGATCTATCCCAGATTAACCTGACCTTTTGCATGATCTTGCCCATAACAAGGCCTCAAGCATGCCTCCCTATATTCCAAAGGCTAATAACTAGTGGTGATGTCCTAAAAGGATACAATGGGGATATTATTCCCTTAGATAATAGTGAAATAACCTCAAAAATAAACTAAAAATATACACATCCATGAAAATCGTAGAGTGAATAAGTAAATAAATAATCATAACAATGATAACAAATGAATTTTGTATATAGACAAAAGGGAAAACACATAGACATTGATCGCCCACTAGGTCGACCACATATAGAATAAAAATTATGGAAATAAATACACTATGATTTAATACTACGATGATCCAAACCACATAACTAGTCCCCACGACTGATGAACAACTCCAACATGAACCACAAACTCCACAAGTTCTATACTCTCAAACAATCACTAAGGTGCATGTGTAGAGGGTGAAACAAAATATCAATAGGGAACCCCGATTAGTGGCCCTAACATATGATGTCATAACATACACATGAAACAACATTTTAGGATTTAACTCTAGCTAGTTCCAATGTGAAGATCAATTTATAAATCAGGTATGTGAGGGTTGAGAAGAGATCAGATTGGTCGTTATTAGGAGTGTAGACTAATGGTAAGTTTTACTTATTTTTTATTGACCTATATGAATATATGGATTCAGTTGTGGAGATAATTAACACTGATTATGGGTGGATATGGGGTAGCTGGGTTGTTGGTTTTATTAGTAGAGGATGGTACTAGCATCAGTATACATGGAGATTTACAATTTATACTGGTTCTTAGTCTAGGTTAGATGATATCAACTAGTGAAAAGGAGAAGTGGGGTGTGGGGTGTGTACTAGGATGGTCGAGGGGATACATGATGTAGTGGTCCAAAAAAGGAGGCACGACCTAAATCTGCTTTCTTTGGGGTGAAAGTGATGCATTAAATTAAGGTTGCTTATGGATTCATGTGTCCATCAAACATGTGTGCTTCTAAAAAAGTATAATCCATCAATAATAATACATTATATAGTATTAAATTCAAATTTATCTATACACCCATAAAAATTTAAATATACCCATTAACTAATTAATTGAAATCCAAGTTTCCCAGGTTCTTTAAACCATTTCAACACATAAAATTTATAATTATTTCAAAAATAATTGGAAAATCAAAGGAAAAAAATAAAATATATTTTTATCATTAAAATACTACAATTAAACCAAATTTTATTTTTTATCTCAAAACCCACCAAAATATGAAAATTTTATTAACTTGGTTGTTTAAATATGATATGAGGGAGTTTTACAAGTGAATTTATATAAAAACATACACTAAATTTAATATTTATAACCCCTCAAACATACACTATTACACTCATTGGAAAGTCTCAATAGAGAACTTCCAAAAGCATGATTAATAACCACTAAGAATAAATTTTCAAATTTTAGATTACCAAAATCATTTTCTAAATTTCTTAAAATAGCCATGTCATTTCAATGGAGTAAACCTAGAATCGTCCTTATTTATTGATATTTAAAAATAATCTATTTCATCCTGAAAAATTATTATTTTAGTTTGAACTCATTTTAAAATAAAAAACCATATTTCTAATAAAATATACTTATTTCATAGAGATTTTCCAAAAAAATCTTTTCGATCCAGGTTTGAAAATTTCAAGCATCCTATTTTAAACAGTAGTCAGTATGAAATATTCAACAATGGTTACAAGAAAACAATTGAATATGGAGTTTTTAGAAATAATCTTACGCTATATAAAATTTTCAAAGGATTAAACTATTTAGACAATTCATGTTACTCAAAATACTAGTTCAATTAAATGGTAATTAATAATCACACACTTCACCAAAAGTTCCCAACCCAAAATTGTTCCATAGACTATCCAAATTCCGAACATAATGCATATAAATATCAAAATAAAACCATTAATTCAGTAAAAATATCCAAATATACTTTAAATTTAAAAATATAACTCATGAAAACTTGTGTCTTTAATAAATTTAAGTAAGATCATATTAGTAAAAATTTAATTAAATTAAATAATTTATCATTAATATTTTAAATATTCCCTTAAATAACCAGAATATAGATATATTCACATAATTTTATAATAATACCAAATTATATGGAACCAATAAATTAGAATTGGTATATCAAATAACTATATCATATTCAAGTATCCTAATTGAAAACAGATTCTAAATAAGATTTATAAATTCTAGTTCACATATCATTATATAGAAAAATAATTCACTGATCAAGAAAAGATAGACTCATAAAAAATTCTATCTACCAAGTATAGTGTGGAAACGTTTTTAATTTTTTCCACGAAAGACCACATATTTCTTCAAATGTGAATTTAATTTTCATGGAATTAAATTCTACTGTAAATATTATATTCTACCTTCAATATCTATTTCAAACCATTTCCTGACCTACATCATGTGGAATTAAATGTCTCACTTCACTCAAGAGAATTAATTTATGTGGAGTTATACTTATACTCTAAAAATGAATATTTACTATGGGATTCTGAAAATTCTCATTTCACCACACTATAATATATGAATATATAATCCATCATTTGGTCTTCAAGATGATATTGAATGGCTGGAGGTTGGTGTATAAGTGTTGAAAAAGATTGGTCTGAAAGATAATGTTTTTTATTATTTCAATACAATTCCTGATTTAACATTTTAATAAATGAACACTACCTTCACTAAATCCTCCATACAATTTGTATCCAACACTCCACATCGTTTATTTTTCAATTTTTTAGGATATGAGTCCTAAAAATGAATCTGTTTAATGAATTCATCCCTACTATTCTCTGTTATTTATTATATTTTTTTCATTCATGAATGTATATATTTTATTATTTTCACTTTTTTAGGATAATCAGTTTTAAACTGAGTATAATGAATCATTATTCATTCCCTTTTCATGATTAGGGTCAGGTATCAAATAAATACTAATAATCAATGTTTTAACAGTATATCGTTTTTCAAAAAAAATAGGTATACAATTTTTTAAGAGAATAGTATGATAAAAATGAAATGATATAAATTATATTCACCCTTTCCCCTTTGCCTATTTTAGATATTTGAAAATAATGACACCCCATTCACTTTCCACTTAATGTTAAATATTTTTTAAATAAAAACATATGGAAGACCCTTTTCCACAACATATATACTTGAATCAATCATGAAAAGGTATCTTATAGTGTGGGTATTTAAGGGATAATAAGGCTTCTAATGCAGTTTAAAAAAATAATTTTATGCATGGTTATTTAATATCTTCAAAATGTTTTATTTCTTGATATAGGACTCTAGGAAAAATAGTGTTTGGATAATGTGATGAGAGAAGAAAATTGATATTTTTAATTTACTTTCACTGATAATTACCCCAATATTAATCCAAATCTCAGGTAATTGATATGATTTTGATAATTTTTTATAATTTTTTATTAATTAAAAATTGGATTTAATTTTGATTTTTTGTGTTTTTTTAGTTTTGAATCAAATGGGAAAATTCATATGTTGATTTTTGAAATAAAATTGCTTTATTCAATTTTTAAATTTTTTTGATGAATACATTAAATTATGTTTTAAATCATAGTTTTCCAAGAGTAATTTTCAATCTAGAATATTAAAATATGGATTTAAAATAATGAATTTAATATTACTTGAAATTTAGAAAATTTTGGAACCAATCTAGTAATTAATTTATCAAAATAATTTTAATTGATTTTTAATTTTTTATTAATTTTCAAAATAATCGGAAAATATCGTACACTTAAAAAATTGTTTTTGTGAGTGAAAATTCAAGGGGAAAATATAAAAAAGGAATGAATATTTCAAATAAAATCACACTATGACCATGATAATAATATTCCACTATATCAGAAAAAATATTTGATCACGCCTCTACATCTATGGCACCACTATCATGCCCATACAATGTTGTCATAAGTTCTATAACTATGAGGAATATATATTTTTCTACTATGATCCTACATGATTATACCTACATCCAAGAAAATATGACCGTTTCATAAAAAAATAATTCTACTACCATATACAACATTCTTTAACCGTACACTATGAATTAATGATATCCCTACTACCACACAATATTACAACCATGAGAACACCATTTTAGTTGTCCACCTATGACCGTGTGATCATCCAACTGAAAGTGAGAATAAATTTCATATAACCATGGACAAGATCTATTGAATTTGTTTCTTCCCTCCCCTAGACTGACTATGTAGTTCTTCTCGATGCATATATCAAGAAGCTGATAATTGTTTACCCAATACTAAATATTGAGTAACCTGAAGCATTTTTCTTGACATAACTGAGTATAATGCAGTCTAAAAACATGATGAAGATAACTATGGGCTCAATCTAATATTTCAAATGATCCCACTTGACCACACATGTGAATTTATTTTCAAAATAAAGTTAAACCATACATGATGAAGCATACAAAAAAACCGATTTTAACTTATGTTTATCATTATTTCATCAAATCGTTGAACACCAGCAACATTAAAGAACGATATGGGAAGGGTTCTATTGAAATTAACCAAGCCAATAGGTAAAATGGTTGAACAATAATGAAGTTTATGAATATTTAATGGGATTTTAATAGGTCACTGAGCATGTAAATAAACCTGAATCTTATGATTACCATTGACGTAGATTGATTAGAGGTCATTGAGGAATAATACCAAGGCCATGAATTGAGGTTGTCGATGATGAGATGTCCATATTTGAATCACCTAATTTCTTGATGTTTTATGTTCCATATTCTGTGATGAAGATGAAAAACATAGTGTCATTGTTCCCTTCACACACATCAGCTTCATGGTAAGAAACTGAGGCACTCCACCTGTAAAATAAAACCCCCTGGTGAATCATTTAGGATAAATTTTCTTGTTCTATATAGAGATGTGTTAGAGAGACTGAATTCATGGCCAAGAAAGTTAATGGGATTCACCATAACTGGGTTCCGGAATAAATTATGACCAAATTCCACAAAAATAGTCCAATACCACACCAATAGTCCCATAAAAAATGTTTTTATAAATAAATAAGATGAAAACTATACCCAAATACTCATGTAGTCCTATATACAATGATAAAAAAATATTATTTCACAGACCACACATGAAGACATAAGATGAAATCATTTAGATAATGCAACATGAAACGCAATTGCAGTAACATTGAGTCCCTTTTTACATAGGCCCATTTACAAGAATAAACTCCATCTTGTGCATCTCCCCACATGAGCTTACAGAAGCTTCACAAGATTACTATTGTTCTCATGTCACCCTAAATAATTTCACCCAATAAATCTTCTTAAAGGAATATGAAATTAATTTTGGGAATGAATGATTCAATTAGAATATTCAATTGATACTAATCTCATCCATAAACCTATGCACATGACAGAAATCTAAATAGATAAATATTAACTCGAAATTTAGGAGTAATTCTAACTTTTTGGTTTCGTTAGAAAAAAAAACTCATGATAATAATGTGGAGGGAAATGGAGGATTGAATAACTATGATACATCCTCTATAAATAAATAATCATTCACTTATGGAAGTGGAGGAAACTTCTAAAACTAGTTGATCAACTTAAGTGAATGTTATTTCATTTCTTCTCTCTGTATTTATTTCAGTTATAATTCTAGGGTGATGACATTCTGATCCATTATTGGGTAAGCCTCTTAGATTACTCTTACCCCATTATAAATGAATTATGAAGATTAATTATTTTTATCTCTTATTAATCGTTATAGATTCAAATTTTGGTATACATTATGACATTAACTTAATTCTATTCATTTTGAATTTTTCTTACCTTTTTCATCGAATTTCACACACAAACCATATGGGGATTCTATAATGTTGTGATAGTTAGTAATATAATGAATGAGGAGTTATTGGAGATCTTTGATCATGGGTCTAGGTGAGTTTTGAGGTTGCAATGATTATTATAGTACTCTAATAGAGCTAAAGTAACTAGGAAAGGGTGATAAGTGAGGTTTCATCTAATTAGAGAGAGAATAGGTTATTTCAATTAGAATTATGATTTTACAGGGATGGTAAGAGAATACCTTAACATGGTCCACTTTATTTAAATAGATTAAAAACAAAATTTAATAAAAATCACCTTTATTTAATCAACAATTGTTTTCAATCACACCTAGTACCCATAAAACAAGGGGAACACTCATATAATATTATTCTCTCTAAGAGATAACTAGACTCTACAATTAGTACATGTTTTCTTATGTTCAAAATTCATTTTTCAATAGTGCTATTTTAGGCTATACATCAACCTAGTGCCATTTCCATGTAAGCCACTTTGGGGTTTTGTTTTTGTTTTAAAAGTTTTTCAATAAGTCACTAGAACTAATTCATATCCCCTTGCTAGTTTGGATCTAGATGTCAAACTAACTATTGTATAAGGACTAAGAAATTTAAAAAACACTAAGTAAATCAGTGATAATTTTTCATAGTTTCATTGAAATTTCCCCCATCCTCATTTTCTTCTTCCATCAATGTGAATTTAAAGTGTGAAAGCATCGAAAAAAACATGGAACTATTAAATAGAACTTTAGGAGATCATTTTGAACACAATTTCAATAATGATAATCGACTTCAACCACTTAATAATTAAAAATATTTTTAACTAAGTTCTATAATGATTTAACTCTTACCAATGTTCTGTGGCTTGAAAGGAGAGTAACATAACCAGTATCAAATACAATTTACTAATGTTTTCAGAAATTTCAATCCATTAGGAGTATCATAAGATCAAGTAATTTTGAAGGTTTTACCCTTATCTCATGATGTAGAATCCAATGAATGAATCGACATCCTACATCCCAAGAAGGTTACTAAATGTTTTGAATATAAAATTAATTCCTATAGAGGTAATTACCTACAACGAGTATCAATCAGATAATGATACAGAAATATGAGATCAAACAAGATATTGGTGAAACCCTCTATAATTTTTGGGAAAGATTCAAGTGGTTGACAACCATATTCCCACATCATATTTCCAAATATCACTATTTTTCGGGAATTATTTTATGTAGTATTGAGAGAAAAGTACTATAATTTTCTATATTCTTCCTCTAGAGAATAATTAATAGAAAAATCACTAATTGAATTCATATATCTAATTGAGAGGATATCATAAAATTCCCAGAAATTTGGTACAAATCCACACTTAGAAGTACAGATTTGGTAAAAAAAATACTTTCTCCTTACATAAAAACAAAATTGAAAAAAAAATCACCTATGAGATAGTTAGATTTGAAAAGTTTCATAAATCATCACCACCTACACCTCTAAGAGTCTTCCTGCTCTTCTACTCTCAAGACAACTGCACCGATGGATTCCCTCAAGTCCAATGGAAACAATTTGTGATTCCATGTAACATTTAGTCTTAAATCACGTATAATAATTACTTTACATGATCAAAACATCATTTCCAATAAAAAAATTGATCACTTTACTTGATTAAAACACCAAAATTAGAAGTTAAGGATCTTCACATGTAATTTATAATTAATTTATAATGAGATATAGAATTACCACAACATGTAATTTTACTTTCATTGATGATATGATGGAATAGATTTGGTCACACTATCATTTCATTGTGGGATCCAAGTGAACAATCCCTGTAGTGATGATCCATATAGGAAAAAAAATCCCTAAACATCATCGAAGATTCATTGTGTGCTATCACAGCTGATCTTGATTACATGGATTGTTTGTAGTTGATTGTAGGATAATTCTTCTCAAGATATAAATAACTCTTGATAGAGTCTCCTTGGATTTAGAGAGTAGGGTAGGTGAGCACTCAATATCTCTTAATCTCTCTATATGGATTGATATATTCTCTATCTATCTATTTTTCACACCAATTGTTTTTTGAAAGGTGGTATAATTAGGTATTTATTATGTAAGGTTTAGGGTTGAAATGATTCACACTAAACCCTTTTCGTCTTTATAATTATTCAATGACCCAATTTCCATAAATATTATTATTATTATTATTAATCACTTTATATGTGGAACACCATTAATAATATATAAATAAATTTCATTTAAATTATTTCCAATAAAATCATTAAACTTTGTCTTCTTTCCCTCATCGACATTTTTCTGATCCTTGAATAATAACAATTTAATTAATAAATTTCACTTCAATATTCTATGATAAATAAAATAAATATTATATTAACCCGGAAAATAAATATTTTTTATTATTATTTAACTCACTTTTTCATTCAAATAACTTCTGATTAAATTATGGTGATTAACCAAACCAAATATTTCTTATTTATTATATCTTTTAAAATTCATTACTTTTATTTAATCGAGATTGTGAATACACTACCAGTGTGACCCTCTAGGCCTATTTCTTAATGGAATTATCCATAACTGCCTAAAGTAAAAGGATAGGATTTAGAAACATTCTAATTATCTCATAGATAAATAATTTTGTATTAAAATGATATCCAACCTCTTATGAATGTTTATTGTGTAAAATTATATCTTTATAATCATATCTCTAATCAAGAAGGTTACAGGCCAATATGATCAACCTATATGCTAGATGTATCTTTATTTGAATTTTCATAAATGAGCTCACCCATTGAAAAATATGTCCATTGATTTAGAAATGAAGTTTCATTCCCATAAATGGGCCTCAGATACAAATTTCTTCAAGAGACAAAAGGGGTAAATATTTTCTCACAATATACATTAATGCAATATCACTCACAATTCACCCAACATATCTTACCTCACCACAAGAATATTTCATCATAGTTTTTTTCAATACATAAAATTATGTGATTCATGATTTCCATTAATGATAATATTAAACTCTAAGCATCTATTCACATATCAACATATAGGAACATTCAATGACACATGGAAAATTGGATTTCCTACTAGAGGTCCTATTATCATAAGCTCTAATCTTGGATATTAACAATGGAAAAACCATGATAAGGTGACTCCATTTATTATGAGCCTCCTACCAATAATAGATTTATTTTCCTATGTCCCATCATAAAATATCATTTACCCATTAAACAAGGTTCAATAATAATGTCATCACACCTCTAGGTTCTCATTATAGTGGGGAACTACTATGATATTTTAGGATGACATATATTTTTAAGACATGATCACATAAAAATTTTATATAGAGTAACAATAATAATATGATAATAAAACATTATTAAAAATAAAAAAATGGTTCCATGTACTAAACAAGATGGTTCTAAGGTACAAACTCCAATTATACCAAAGGTAGTTCCTGTAGAAACTAGAAAACAATCAAGGATATGTGGATTATTCCCATACTCATTTTATAGTTGGAAACCCACAGCAACAAAGAGTACATTACTAGAATGTTTTTTGGAGACCTTACAGCATCCAACCTTATAAAGAGGAACATATCATCCCTCTATAGGCTACTAACTATAGCAATATCAAGAACCCAGCATGAAGGAATTTCTTAAACAACTTATGGAATCTCACCCCAATATAAAAATACCCTCAAAAATCATAGATCAACACTAAAAGATCTATAGGGAAAATACATCTAGATTGTGATAGTCATAAATTAATTAAAGGATCAAGTAACCGGTAATCTTTTTACTCGGTAAATTACTATACCTAAGGAAAATGTTAGTTCCATTTGATTAAGGTATACCAAGGAGAAGAGAAGTGGGGAATAATCACTATCTAAATAATGAGATATAATTGAATATCCACATGCACCTAATAAACATATCCATGAAAAATATTCCAATACACCTATGGAAACACCCCTATATAGATGGTAAAAGTGAAGGAAAATTTGGAACATCTATATCATCCCCATAAACTCTTCCCATCTATAGAAAAACCCATTAAGAGACCTAGTGAACACATACTACATTTGGAGATTTGGAGAATATTAAAAAATGATATTTTAACATCTATTTGTTAAAATTAATCAACCAAATTACTATGTATGAAAAATTAATCAAATACATATGAATTTAGTGGATAATATTTCATGGTAATTAAAAGTTATATTTAGGTAAAACAATTATACACTGTTAACCCCACAAATATCCTAGAAGTGTCAAAATCCACAAACCATCATTATCTATTGCACTATTAGTAAGCATGATTTTTGAAATGAATTGTATCATTTAGGATTATCAATTAATTTAATTACCTTTTTAGTTTATTCATCTCAATAAAATAGAGAATTTAAACCCACGGAAGTGGTTTTGAAGCTTTCTAACTAATCAGTTTCTTATTGAATAAATGTTTTAGAAGATGTTTTGGTAAGAGTTCAAGGATTTATGTTCACTTTTTTACTTATATATTCTAAACATGGAGGATTTAAAAGGTAGATATAACACTCATATCATCTTAGGTATGTTATAAATCAATACTATAAATGCTATTAAAGGAACTCTTTCCAAGAATTCTGTATAAAAAACTCTGAATTTCAATGTTCATGATTCAATGAAATACACCCATGAGGGAAAAATTATTATTCCAATGAAGAATTTTATATTTCCGTATTTTATTAAAAAAAATTGAATATTTGATGTGAAAATTATATTAATAAAGGATTTTTAATCTCATGATTTTAATAAAAATATATCATTTAAAATGTGTAAAATATAATTTCTATTTGATACATTGAATAACTTAAATATATTTGTGATAAATATTATGAAAATTTACTCAAAGGTTATACTCACACCTATACATTACATGTACGAGATGTAAGTATGGATAAAACTAAGTTGAAATCATAATTATAATACCCACCTAAATTGGAATTGAAGTTTCATTCATCCCACTAGGGATATTACTTCCTTATAGAAAATAATAAATTGTCTATTGATATAAAAAATAAACCCTATATATCTACAAAAAAATTAACAAGGAGTTTTAGAAATATGGGGAACAAAATAACCTAGAAATTATAGAACTAGAAGAACTATGAAGAGAGGAATATAATAATTCATTTCATTACAAGTAGAAATCCAGGCCTCTCTATAAAATAATTATCTAGATAATAGACATTAAAATTTGAGATATAGTGTTTTTTCCTCAAGGATGAACCTATTGATAGGTATACTTCATTCCAAATGGATTGGACCACATATAGTGAATAATACTTCTCTATTTGGTGAAGTTGAGATCCAAGGAGATAAATCATAGAGATCCTCAAAAGTAAATATCCAACAAGTAAATTATTACCATGAGGAACTTTTTAAAATATCCAATAGAGGATTCCAAACTTCCCTATGATTTCTTCAAATGATGAAAACCTAAGTTATATTTTTCAACTAATTTTTTATGGATACTCATTTTCAATTTGGAATTTATTAGAAAACATTATTATGGAATTAAATAGATGTGTTTCTCAACTATGTATGGGGGAGAGAGGAAAAATGTATTTTATGATGTAAATACCTTTTTTACATTCATTCATTCTCATAAGGAAAATATGAAAATAAAAAAACATTCATCTCCATAGTTTCCAAGAATAGTTTAAATAACATTATAGGTTTGTGGAACTATTTTAGTGGTTTTGAAATTGTAAGAGTTAAATGAATAATGAGTGAATTTTCATTGATTTCATGGAAATTTGTTCTGAGAACATGTAAAGATAGTTTCAGTGGAAAGATATTTTTAGAATTAGAATTGTAACATGAGTTCACTAAAATTTATAACTTAATATGACATAAGTTGGCTCAATGAAAAAGAAAACATCAGGGATCCAACACAAAATAAATTGATATAATTCCTTCTAAACAATAGTAAATGGGTGATTGGGATCCCATGGTGAACCTATAAGACATTAGTCACTGGGTATATCAGTAAATTTCATTTTTACATATTAAATAAGTGAATTTTCATTGTATTCATATATAGGTGGCTGGAAAAATTTAAAATTTTAAAATGTAAAATATTAAAAAATTAATTCATTTGGGTGAGTAGAATATTGAACAAAGATGAATAAGGGGAAATTCATTTATAACACATTCATTTGAGTTGTATCAATGTAGTGGAAATTGAAATTTACCTTAATTAACAAGGGATATATGGATAAATTAAAGTATTTCTTGTTAAAACTTTCATCCCACTTAAATATATTTTTTCAACTACTAGACTTGGTACTCTTACTTGAATAAAAGTGAGGGATTTAATTTAGATCATATAAGAGATAATAAAAAAATTGTAGGAATATGTGGTTTTTTTCTTCAATGTATGGTAAATTTAAGTCTATGTTGGATAACTATCTTTATAGATAACTAAATTTATTATATTATATAGGAATGTATTGGTTCAAGTGTTAGGGAGTGAATAGAGATTTAATTTTCAAAAAAAATATTTCAACAAATAATTACCTTAGTATTAATCCCCAACATATGTTATTGGTTTTTAAAAAAAATGAGAATCTATGATTAATTGAAATTTGG
The DNA here is from genome assembly GCA_963277665.1 of Viscum album. Classification (NCBI taxonomy): domain Eukaryota; kingdom Viridiplantae; phylum Streptophyta; class Magnoliopsida; order Santalales; family Viscaceae; genus Viscum; species Viscum album. The sequence continues at coordinate 271,152,714 of OY728145.1, read as the reverse complement.
ATGTGATTTTTATTTATAGAATTTTTGTTGAATTTTGAATAAAATTAAAAAATAAATAATATTATTTTATAAATAAAATTATTTTATTTTATTTTATTTTTTATGTGTGATAAATAAATTAAATTTAGTTCAATATCTGAGTTTTCCAAGAGTAAATTTCAATCAGGAATTTTAAAATTTGTTTCTAAAATGATAAATTAAAAAATAATAATGATTTAGAAAAAAATTCAACTAATCTAAGAATTAAATGATCAAATTCATTTTATTGTATTTTTAGTTTATTTTTACTTTGAAATAAATTAGAAAAAATCATGAGCCTAATTAAATGTTTTTTCAAGTGATAATGGAGGTCAGAAATATTGTAAAGTATTGCATCTATGAGATCATATCTCATTATGGCCATGAGAAGACTCTACCATGAATAGAGATAAAATGTATTATTGTTACACTACATCCATGGAACTGATAACTTTTTCATACCAAACTATTATGAATTCTATGACCATGAGGAATAAATTTTCCACTAATGTTCCCCTATATCTTTCTACCCACTTCTATGCAACTGTGACTATGTCATAAAAATATCATTCTTCTACCATGTATACCATTCTCCTATCATGAATCTTGAATGTTTTCAATCCTTTAAACAATATAGTATTTTAACTGGGACAAAAACATTAAAAATTGTCTTCTGATAACCGTGTTCTCACCCATATTACCATGAGAAATAAATTCACTACAAATTTTCCTAAACTTTCTTGAATCCATGGTTTCCCTCTCCTGGACTGACCAAAAAATTCCACTCAAATATTCTACCAAACATCTAAAGAATCTCAACCAAAGACAAAATATTGAGGAAACTAAAGCGCTATGCTCAACCTAGTTGAGTATGGATGAATTTTATAGCCCTATGTAGAGAATTGTTGGTTAGTTCAAAATTTTCACCTAAGGCCACTCGATCAACTCATGTGAACTTTTTTTTTCTAGATGAAATTGAGCCTTACATGATGAAGGAGACCTAAAATTTATTTTAATCTTTTTTTCATTAGGAATCTAGAAAATCGTTGATGACATGTGACATAAAATAATAATCATGGAATGGTTTAATTGAAACAAAATTATCCAAATAGGATGGGGTTGAAGATGAAAAAGTCTGATGAATGTTGAATGGGATTTTAAAAGGTAATAAAACATAGATATGACTATGAATCTTATGCTTATTGATTTTGTGGATCAATAAAAGAACATATAGTAAGAACACCAATCCAACTATAGATACTGTTGATGGAGATTTGGCCACATTTTAATCACTTGATTTCTAGATACTCATGTTCCATTTGTAGGGATGAAGGTGAAAAGAATAGGGCCTTGGTTTTCTACCAATGAACTAGGTACCAGATCAAAAATAGTGGCATTCCACGTGTTCGGTCAATCTTTCAAATGAAGATTCTAAGATAAATTTTCTTGTTGTATATGGAGATATGCTATTGACACTGAATCTATTCTCGATCTTGTTAATGGGATTCACTCAAGACTGGGTTCAATCACTATCATGGTCTAATCTATCCAAGATAGCCCAAGTCTAATCCCACACCACTGGTCCCACAAAAAAATATCTTAATAATGAAATATGATGATGGTTGGGCTCAATTACTGGTTCATGCCCAAAAACAATGATAGTAAAATCCTTATTAACCAACTAGTCTGGAAGCCACAAAATTGAATCATCCATTATATGCATCTTGAATTCTATGTGTAGTGATTTTGGGGTTTTTTTCTGCATAGGCCCATTTTCATGTATCAGCTTAATCATATGCATCTCACCACATGAGCTCATAGAATAATCACCAAATATCCATAGTACTCATGTCACAAAAAATCATTTCACCCTAGGATACTTCTCTATAGAGTATTAAATTTATCATGGGAAGTAATTTTTTATTTATAATATTAAAGTAAAAAAATCGCATTTATCATCCTATGCACATGGGTTTAATATAAAGAGAGAAAACTTGGCTTGGAGTTTGAGGAATGATTTAAAATTATTGAGTTTATTGGAGATGAAACTCATGATAATCACATGGAGGGAAATCGAAGATTAAATAACTCTAAGAATTCATCTATAAATTATTAACTATTCACTTAAGGAAGATGGGTCTACTTCTATAACTGATTGACTGAAAGGAATTGGTATTGTTTCATTTCTATAATATTTATTTCTATTAACTTTAATTCTCAAGTTATTGAAAACTAACATATTAGTATATGATCCAAGGAGATTCCCTTTTCCCCCAGTAAATTAATTTTTATCATTAATGATTTTTCCCTTCTATTAATATCTTTTTATTTATTCAAATTGTTTAGATATTAGGATATTCATTTACTTATATGTTTTTTTAATATCAATTCTATTTTTAATTGGATTGCACACATATAAAGCATTTGGATTCTACACTACAATGATAATTATCAGTGTGATAAACCCGGAGGGATTGGAGTCTTATATCATTGGCCTATGTGAGTTTTGGGGTTGTAATGATTAATACAGCACTCAGATTAAGCTAATACAACCATGAGATGGTGATCAAGGAGGTTTAAGTAAGAATTAAGATTTTATATGGAAGATGAGAGGATATATAAATTTTTTCCACTTTCCTTAAATATATTAAAACCCATAATTAATTAAAATCAACCATATCCAATCATTCATTTTTTTCACTCGCACCCAGAACCCAAAAAATAAGGGAAACCAATCCCATAATATTATCCACTTTGAGATATAACCTGAGTCTACTAATACTACTACATTTTTCTTGGGTTCAAAATTCATTTATTGGTACCCCCATAAAGGGTCTTGAATTACAATTGAATACCTCAATCATATTGAATATTTTTCTGGAATTATAATGATTAAAAAGAGAATATACACAAGTTATATATCATATGAAATCCAAACATTCTCTCAAGAAGTGTGGGTCATGGAATATAATTTAAAATTGTTTTAGAAACCTATTAGGATATGGATTTTAAAATACCAAGGTCCAATAGGATCACTGCTATAGGGAGGGGTGAATCTGTGATTTTTTAATTTTTTTGATGTTTCTTAATTTTTAAGAACTCAACCTCTATGGATGGTTTAATTCATAATCCTCTTTTACTTAAAATCTCATAAATAACACATATTTATGAAAATTTAATAAAAAAATAAAAACATAATGATTTATAACGTTCGTAAAAAATCCTACTCATTCCCATTTTAGATATACACCATGTCTTGGATTCTCCAATATTACAATGGACTAGGCAGCAACTAGTTATACACCCCATCACATTATCCTCATATTGACCATGGTTCTATACCCTTGACAAAAAATATTCTACTACAGTTGTTTATACTCCCCAATATTCTTTCTCCTCCTCATCTTTATTTATTGGTTATACACCTCATCCCTTGAACCTCTATATCAACTAGTTATACACCCTAATCAGAAACTCTTTCTTCCTTAGCATTATTTATACTGAAACCACTATATTTCAAAGAATCTTTTAAAAAATACTCATGGATGGTTTTTCTACTACCTTTAATATTCCACTAAACTAAAAACGCACATCAGAACACTCCTTATACTTATAATTCTATAATAATGTTCTTCTAGAAGTCTCAATGTCATCTTCTAGATGATTTTTCTTCTAGAACTCCCAATGGATTAAACTATAATGTCCATAACTTTCATAGTTTAGTGTAAAATTTTTGTATGGATCTCATCCTAGACCTATGAATATGGGAAACTTACTCAGTACTTCATAACCTTAATTTCCATTATTTTTAACTTTAACCCAACTTTTCTTATATTGGATGTTCTTGGACCACTACATCCTCTACATTGTATTTAGTATCACTCTTAATGTTCTATCTTTTTTTATTAAACTAAACACATATTTCATTCTCCATTTATATAGTTGTATTTCTTCTAAAAGATATTAGGATCACAAGGGATTCAATTTAAACTTCCCTTAATCTTAATTCTTAAAATTATCACCTTCAATATCATCCTTAGATATTAGGATTTTACTTTATCATAGTTCCAACAGAACTCAATGTCAAAAATATTAAAATATTAAATATATCTTATCTCAAATCATGAAATTTTATTTTGTAAATATTATATTTTGAACTTATAGAGCATCAATAAAAAAATTTATAACCTTTCAATAACTTGAATTCTGACTTGCATATTTCGAAACATGTTCTTCCATATAATCCAATAAGATACTTCCATATCTTCCTTCATCTCAAATCAATATTCTATAACCTTTAATGTTTCAAAAAAATAGCATGATTAATTTTCATCCAATGGTACAGATTATTTTCACCTTTATTCATTTCAAATTGTGCTCTCATCTTCTTCATTTGATCAGCTCAACTTCCAATCATCATTTTGATCAATTCCATCTTCACCCAATAATTCCTTCTTCCATATATTTTTCATTCAGCTATTATTCTTTTGGTATTCACTCGAGATCAATATTCTAATCTTCTTAATATTTATAAATCTTTTCATTCACCTATTCATCCTTTTGGTTCCTTATTCTACCATTTCTTTATCTTTCTGTATCTTCATAACATCATGATGATTCATATACATCCTTGACATTTTGTGTTCAATGTTTTGAAAAATAATTCCATTGGAATTGTAAACTCAACTTTAACTTAGATAATTATTAGTATTCCACCAGAGTGATGTTCTTTTAATGAATGATAATTGTAGAATCATTCAACATGTTCTTCTAAAATATTCAAGGTATTGAATTTATTAATCTTTGATTTTAATTATTTTCATATTTACAATACTCCTCAAGAAACATTTATCTTTTTTGAGATACTCATTATATAATATCATTCCCTAAATATTCACATATTTCCTCCATCTTTATTTTTCTTTTCAGTGAGTCCATAAATTTTTCTTTTATATTTTCATCCATAAAACTCATAAATGATATTCTGAAAAGTCATATTCCACCTTATTATAGAAACCTTTCCTTTATACACATGTTGATATATTGACTAAAAAGTAAACTAAAATATTTTCGGAACAACAATCTCACCCTTATTATTTGTTTTCAATACCACTACATGTCCTCAAAGTCAATATCTATGAAATTTTCTTTCTACCCCATATTCATAAGTAACTGAAAAGTCTGTTTTATCTCCTTATTTAATGAACATTAATTGATGGACCTTCATTAATGTTTCATATTATCACCTTTTATTTCATTAAAATATATATAAAAATTAAACTTCCTTAGAAAAGGGCAACATCACTCTTCTCAAAGTAATAATTCACAATTAAAACAACCCTAAATATACATGCTTTTATTCTTGTTGTAGAAAAGAAGAGTGATTGACTCAGATATTAAAGTTTTCCATAACATTTAAAAAGTGATTACAAATTTTATAAAGGCTTATTTTAGGAGTAAATTTATCAGATTTATTATCAACATAATTTTTTGAATCTATATTAATAAAAACATTTAAAAATAAAGAATAAAAAGCAGGTTTGTCCCTCTTTTCAAGATAATTCTTACTTTTCCATAAATAAATCAATTTTTTCAATTCTGTTTAAATTTTAGTTTTTATATGAGGATGGTGCATTTTAGATAATGTTCCATAGATATGAAAGATTATTCATTTCTCTAAATATTTTGTATCAGCTACTCCATCATCATCAGGATCTTATACCTCAATGATTCTGATCATCACTTTAGGGATCCCCATGAATTACATCACCTTTAATACTCTTTTTAATATATACACAAAGGAACATATAATGTGATAAGATAACAAATTTAATTTTCTCATTAGATAGACAAATAGGTATGGGATAGTTTTATTAACCTATAAAATCCCTTCACATCAGAAACACTTTTATTTATGTTTTTTACCTTGGATTTTAAACAAATGAGATTCATGGGTGTCATTTCTTTATTCAATTCATTGTTATTTTTCATATTTTTTAGTTGTTTATTCTTATCAAAATCCATAGTTACTTATGATTTCTACTACACTTTTATTGAAAACCTCTTAAACTATGGTAATATTTTAATTCATTTTTTTGGATTGTGTCCAACTAAGTTACACCTTGAAAACATATATTTTTCATTAAATATGTTACCCTTTATGGTAACTTCTATAAAACTTAAAATTTTTCTTTTATCTTGGGTGTAATAATATTTGTAACTTCATTTTCATTAAACTCTAGAATGACGTGACATTTTTATTCCATTTTCGTTTCCTTATATTTTGTTGTATTCTTAATTTGGATGTAACTAAGTTGTTTTTTGTCAATATAAACTATAATTCATCCTCACAGGGACCACTTCTCTTACAATTTCCATATATATTATAAAGGTATTTAAATCTATTGAATGTTAATATATTTTCCTAATTTTGTGTTCTCTATCTGATCTTAGAAGGATTTATTGTCCCTTATATATATCCACATAAATGGATTCCTTCTATATTTACAAATATTTGAAATTTTATTCCATGAATCTATGGCATGATGTGTGAATTTTTTACAACACCAGAAGTAGCCAACAAATATCCTTTCTTTGTGATTTAGTCTATATGGTGGATATATCTTTTGATTCATGAACATTAACATCTTTATATTGACCATATTTGGGGGAGCTACTTCCTATACTTCTTTCTCCCACCTTTAGGAATGTAGTTTGTTCTTCTTCAAAATCCATTACCCATATTTTTCTGGAAATAGAATTCTCTTCCAACACCATTTAAATAATTGGAATTAGTACATACTAAATTTTTAGATGATAGTTCTTCCTTATTCATCAAATTAGGAGAGGGTTATACATTTCATAATTCAATTATTCTTTTATATCTTTATAAACTCTTTCCAAGAGTAATATTCTTCTATGAAACTTTATCAATAATAGTTCCGTTCTCAACTTCATGTGATGATTGATCTTGAGTGTCTTCAATGTTCCTTAACTTTATCTCCAACTTAAGACACTTTAAACATAATTTTTTTTATCTTTAATAAATTATAACTTCTCTTCAAGTTTATATTTTTACTTCCAGTAATTTTCGTTATGTATTTTACTCTATTAAAAAGTTGTTTTTATATCACTTTTATCCTTATTGTTTTTGACTTCTAATTGTTTTTTATTGATATCTACTATATACTTTAGTGTATGGGATACTTCTATAAAAATTTCCATTAAAACAATATACTCATAAATTATTCTTTGAAATTATTTTTCTATAAGGGTGAAAATTTCTTCAAAACAAAATACTATTTCTTCCATATCTTCGGTGATTTTATTGCATGTTTTACACTCACTTTTATTTTTAAGCAATGCATCCTTCATTGCATATGATTCCTTCTCGAGCCATGATTTTTCATTATAAAGTATATTGATAAATTAAAATATATAAAATAAAAACTCAAATGTTAAATTCCTTCATATGATATTTTATTTCATAGAAAAAATAAATAATAATTTCAATTGACTCATACTTACCATAGCAGGAATAAAGTTCGTTATGCGGTTTAACATTAGTGTATTTTCCTATATGAATTCCATACACTTAATATTTTGGAAGTGGTGGATCTTTATTCTATTTCTTTAGAGATTCCAACTTTATTAACTTTTAACCTTCCTTTATTTTCGATTTTTAATAATTTTTTTCAAAGGCTTCATGTATCTTTCACTTGGATGTTTTTCATCTTAATTTATCTCAGTATTATCTTCTAGTATAATCATATTTGTATTTTTTGGAAGTATTAACTTCATGAAATACAATAAAACAAAATTAGCAGTAATCTTATTGATCCAAAAAAAGGTAAAATTCTTTTTGATACCAATTTAAATACTCTGGTTTGATAGGATCACTAAGAGGGGTGGGGGCGAATCAGTGATTTCTTTTTTATTATAATGATTCTTTATTTTTAAGAACCCAAATATTTGTGTCTAGTTAAAGCCTGTATCATATATTTTTGAAAATCTCAACCTTGCCTCATATTTATAAAAATGTAAGATCAAAAAAAGAACACTAATATTTAAAAGTTTTGTAATTAAATCATACTTCTTTCTATGTTGGTTATATGTCCAAACATAGATTATCCACTACTGTCTTCTTCATGACTAAAAAGGAACTTGCTTAAACTATTTATACACCCCAGTACTCAATCTGATTATTTACCCTGGTTTTATACCCTATCCAAAAACTCTTCTACCATAGTAGGTTATAAACCTCAATTTTCCATCTCCATGCCCCTCTTCCTTTATTGGTGATACACTATATTCCTTAAACCTCTTAAAAAACATGTTATACACCCAAGTTATAAAGTTCTTCTTCTTTGGTATTGTTTATACTAGAATCACTAGTCTTCAAGTAATATCCTAAAACATCATCATGGATGGTTCTTTGACTACCTTTGATTTTTTGATATACTAAACATTCATGTAGACCCTCCCCTTCTTCTTTAAAAATAATTTTCTTTTGAAACTATCATGTTTGGTTTTGGAAAAATGATCATATAGAACTCTCAATGCCTTGATATTCAGCATTTCAAACTATTATAGTTTATCCATTTAAGTTGGTTTATCTCTCCTCCTTCTAGTATTTTGAATGCAGTGAAATTAACCAGTACTTGAAAACTTCATGTTCCAGTATTCTCAACCTTATATCATTTGATCCTCTGATATAATTGTCTAGTAAAATGTTTCCTCAACTTTATATTCAAAAGATATCTTAATATTATCTCCTTTTTAATTCCTACTAAAATCAATTGATATTCCCCATTTATATATGCATATTTTATCCAAAATATATGTTGAATGTATGAGCTTCAATTTGAGATTCCATCCATCTTAACTCTTGAATTGACAAGCTTTAATATCTTCCTAACATATCATGATGTCACTTTATCAAAATTCGTAAAAAACATGACATCAGTAATCTTTAAATATTTTTCATACCTCACCTTAAATCATGAACCTTCCATCAATGAATATTGTACATTGAACATCCATACCAGTATCATTAGAATGTATAACTTTACAATAATGTAAAGTCCACTTTACAACTTTTAGAATTTTTTTTCATAGAATTAAATCAACTCCTAACATTTTTTCATTTTTATCATCTCAATATTTTATAGAATTTAATATTTTAAAGATTTTTATCATGGTATATTTGATTTCATTGGTCTTTGTCGATTTCACCTACTCTCTGTTTGAATTATGTATGTAGATTCTTCTTCTGATCAACTCTACTATTAATCATAATTCTGATCAATTCTATATTCTCCCTTCCTATTATAGATATATTTCTTCTAGATATTATTCCTTTGTTCTTTACTCTCGATTTATCTTCCGATCATCTTTAGTTTGAGGAATATTTTCAGGCACATCTTCATCCTTTTTGTTCTTTCTTCTCCCATTGATCCTTCTTCTAGTATCTTTAAAACAATATGATTCTCTACATGAATCCTCAACTTCCAGTTATTAGGACATTAAAAAAATCATTCCTTTTGATATTTAATCTCAGATTTATCTTAGATCCATGTTTCCCTTCAACTAATGAGATGTTCTTTAGATGAATGATCGGTGAAGCATCATTAGACTTATTCGTTCAAAAGATTCAAAGGATCAATTTTCTTAACATGTTCTTTTGAATATTTTTATATTTATACTACATATCCTTCAATGTTTATCATTGTTTAAAAACTCATTTTCTAAGCTCCTTATAGAAATCTTAACATGTTTCTTCTATCTTATTTTTCATTCTTGTGATTTCATAAGTTATCCTTATAGATTTTCATCCTTTGAAATGAAAAATATTCTTCTAGAAACTCATAATATTCCTTCTTAAAAAAACTTTTCCTTTAAATAAATATTGAAATATTAACAAAAATACTACCAAAATACCTTGGCCTCAATAAGTTAAAAATTTGAGCAGTTATTAGTTGATTTGGAATCTAAATTCTATTTAATGATCATGAAATTTTTGAAAATCATTGCCTGAGAAAGAAATAATAATTAGAAATCATTTGAACTTTTTAGCTTCAATAATAAGATAAAATTGATCACAAAAAACTTGGAGTTAAAAAAATATTTATGATTTTCAAATAATATCAATGAATATTTGTAAAACCGTAAAAAACACTAAAAATAGCTTCATGCAATTTTCTGAAATGAAGATGTTTTAAAAAAACACAGACTCATTAAAATTTAATCAACAAAAAGATAATAAACAAAACATCCAGTTTTTTAACCCTACCCCACACTTTAATTCCATTATATCCTCAACTAAAATTAGAAAATATTGTGCATTTTTCAAAGAAAAATAAAATTTGGATAGTGAAATAGGGTGTAATCGAAAGAATCCACCTATAAATTGTTATTCCCTTACATTGTACATCCTTAGGAATCATTGATTATCATTTTAGTGACTTAAATGGATCTTTAATTCAAATATATTAGTTCTTGTCCACTTCATCCCACTTTTATTCTCAGTAGTGTAAGTAATAGATTCAATTTATAAGTAATGTAAAAATGTTATCCATCAAATATCTTTTAATAAAAACAAACATAAATAAGTCTATGATTAAAAATTAAACTCATAAACATAGGATAAAAGAAAATTTTTTAAAAGGGAAAATAAATCTTCAGTAAATACCCAATAGGTTCGTCAATTTATATTGTTTACAGCCAAAAAACGTGAATTAATCCTGAAACTCTTAGTAGGTTGGATTTGTGTGGTATAAAACACCACTCTCCTTCTGTTTCTATATGATTCCAACACTCCTTTCTAGGGATCTCTTATTTAAAACTCATATCATCCATCCTCTCTTAAATAATTTATTTTTTCCCATTGGAGTTTCCATTATGTTGAAGGCCTCTTTTACTTCATCTCCATTTAGTGGGATGATGTTGTCCACTTCCTCCTTTTCTATATTTGTGAGAAAAGTGATGTTATCTTCTATATCATCTACCATTTATTCTTCAAATATGGATACCACTAATTTTATGAAGGCCTCATCCAACTCTTATTTAAATTCTTCATACATGGTACCATCTTCTACAGCCTCTTCAAACTCTTATATGGATTGCAATATGGGCATTTTATTAGTAGTGTAATAATAAGGGATGTCTTATTTAAATTTATTTTCAATTAAATTCAATTAAAATAAGTTTAATAAAGAATAATTCATCTCATTTGTATGAATTTTTATCTCATATTCCTCTAGTGGTGGCCCTAAAAACCCATTTTTTGGAAATGGTGTATGGAGTGGTTCATTTAACTTCAATTAAAAATATATTGCCTTCAGTTATATTTCATCCTTATCCAAAATTAATAGTAGTGTTAACCCTATAAAGTCAAATTTATGGGAGTTATAAATATTTTCAATTTTATGATTGTCAAATAAAGAAGGATTTAAGCTGTGGTCTACTATATTGATATTTGGTTCATCAATCATGAGTTCTTCTGGAACGGAATTTAGAATATTTTTGGAAATATTTGAGAAATAAGGATTTCAATGTCATTCATCTACCTTTTATATAAGCACTCTAAATAATATCATAAACACTAATTCATCTACTCTTGGTTTTGTATGTAGTCCTTTCTCCGTTAATGTGGGAGTCTAGTAAATATCACGGCTAACATGTCCTTTAGTTCTCTCATCTCAACTTGGTATTCTTTGATTTGTTGATCCGGAAGTAAATATATATTAATGGACACTTGAATCTCATTTGGTTTTGGTTCATATTCCCTCATATGGGGTGGGGACATATGTTGTTGATATAGGGAGAGTGATTCAATATCTGTTTTCTCTATTTTTTTATAATTTCAATTTATAAGTATTAAAATATCTAAAAAGTGAGAAAAATGAATTGTCAACCTAAGTCTCTAAAAAAATTCCAAGTTTATCATGTGGCTATCATAGCTTTTTGTAAAATGTAATTTAAAAACTATAAAATATAGAACAGGGTTGAAAAGGGTCATTTCCCTAGGGGGCATGTAATGGATCATCACTATTATCAATCACTTATTAATATTCCTTAAGTTTTATTCTTATAAATACTATAATCATGAAAAATTAATAATAATTTTTTCATTTTCACTAATTTAGAAAAATTAAACAAAATAAAAAAACTCATATAATGAATTAGAAACAATAGTGAATAGTATTCAAGTGAATTTCAATGCATTCCATTATCATTCACTATTTTTTTTAATTACCAAACTCAATAAGTAGAATAAATATCATAAATATTTTTAACCCTGACTATTTATAAAGTATGAGAATACAATTATACTCCATGATCATTAGGCACACATGTAACTCACTTGTCCTCCTTCATGGGAGGGAAATAACACTCCTCAACCAAGAGATTAACCATACTCAATGCACCTGGTAGAGACTGCACACCATTAAACCTCTAAATTATCTCACCTCCACTCATATGGTGAGTAAATAAATATTTTGGAATCATTTATGTTCAAAATATTGAAATATTGAACAAATTTATATAGAAAAATAGAGCATAATCCTCACTCTATTCACACACTTCATTACTAGAATCAGGAAACAACATTCAAATAAAATAAAAAAAAATCAATAATATCACTTTGAATCCCCTTTAGAAAACCCACAATTGGTTAGAAATTCACTATTTTAAAGTATGAGATCGTGAGGATATAACAATGATGAATAAACACCAAGGTATAAGATAATAGGATAAGATAATATCACATTATAATAAGAAACGTGTATAATTTGACTTCACAAAACACTAATGGTGTGAATATATAAAGTGTAAGAAAAATGTAAGGAGTAATCATGAAAGAGGAATCAAGAGTCCATTTATTCAAAAATTCCCTATATATAAATGTACACAACCCATTTCACAATAGAATTTTGGAAAAAAAATACTCAATTGAGATACACATCCAATAATCAAGGTGAGAAATCATTCTAGAAGAATTAGAGGTGATGTGCTTCACTGCTTCATTGTATGGTAAAAGGCATGTTATTCTTGATGTACTCATGAAATTGTTACTCTAAGTCTCATGTGAGGATAATTTGGAGAGAAATGCTTCATGTGTTTCTATTGTGCACTCAATGTACACATGCAATAGTATTGGACATCAATTTGGTTTGAGAGGGCTTGCTTACATGGTGGTCCAGATTTGGTGGATTTAGGCCTGAGTTGATTTGGGTATAAAGGATGTAATTGTCTTGAGGTGTAAAATATGGTATTCCTTTGGTATTTTTCCATTTGAAAATATTCCATGTTCAATTATACCTTTTATATGATGAATCATGCATAAAAAACTATTTTTTTATTGAAAATTATAAATTTTTGGATGTTGGGCCATGGTTCTACATCAACTCTTGTTTATTGGGGCTTGGCCTTTTGTTCTTCCTATTTCTTGTATTCTCCCATGGAACTCTGGATATCCGTAGAACATGACTAATTGACATTGATTAATCATGTCACGCATTTGATCTAATTCATCCATTTGGTTCTACCATGTTGTTAATCTGATGGAATTTCTATTTCAGTTGTGAATCATAGTGAAAGTTGTTTTTTTTTTGTGCTTTCAAGAAGCGACGGGTACCAAGAGAATTGGTCACCACTTCACCCCATCACATCAGTGGTTGGATCTCCCATGTGGTGTAATGCTCTGTTGGTTCTCTAGTGCTCTTTTTTTCTAGTCCCCAAACCTTGTCAGATGAATTCATCAGATCGTCAATTGTGAATCTTTGTGCCTGTCGATCTCCAAAACACAGTAATAGTGTACCTATCCTAGTGGAGCATCGAAGAAATCCATTTTTCTCTAGGATGAGTACGCAAAGAATAATTATATCATCGAAGTATATTTTTAAGTTTTAATTATCTTCATCAATCTCTGATGATATAGAACCCTCTAGCAAAGATAATAATTGATTAGGATGGTTGAACCGGTTAGCATACAGTGTTGTAAGTTTTTGATTTCTCATTCCCATTTATCACTCCATATCAATTTTGTTGACAATAATTCTATTTTGGTTTATTAATTTCTGTGTTTTATTAATCTTGTTCCATTTCTTGAGCATTAAAGAATCATGAGCGTGGGTGGTGGTGTTCTTTCTTCGTACATAGGTCCCACAAACCTAAAGCATATTAAAACTGTGTGTTATTTAATTATTTCTGGATATATTTTGTTTCTTGTATACTTTTTATCTATCTATAATATTTTAATTCATTCTAAAAAGAATTAATTTTTGTCCTTTTGGTTGTTTGGTATTCTTCCTTGGTTCGAGTTACCACTCATACCCACAATGTGGTGTCAGATCCCTAGTTCTTTTATTTTACTATCAAATTCAATTATTGTTCCCTATTTTCTTTACATACGATTTGGATTATTGTTTTAATTTTTAAAATAATAATTTAACTCTTAAATCACCCATTCCTTTATAGATTTAAATTATTTAAATCCATTTTCACTTTTATATTTCTCTACATTTCATATCCCTTTGAATAAAACATATTTTACCTAAGATATTGGTCTGTTTTTGGGGAATACACTAAAAATTGTCTGTAAGAACTCATCATATACTGTTTGGGTAATCATGTCAACTATGAGATATTAAATAGATAGATTGTATGGTGATGATGAATTTAATTTTTTGAGAATTAAGATGAGATCCATTGTTGTATAGAAGGGCCTCATTGATGCCCTTTGTGGGCATAAGAATATTATCATTACTATAAATTAAATTGAAAATACTATTATAGAATATGTTGATGTTCCCCCTAATGAGTTAGTTAAAGCACATAGCTCCCTTTTTATTTCCTTATGTGATAATGTCCTTAGATATGTTTCTTATGAGTCTACGTCTGCTATAATTTCTCTTCTAATTGAAAATCATTACATTAATGCTTTATTGGTTGGTTAGATTTATTAAAAAAACATTATATGTTTACATTTAAAATGAATCATGATACTTCAATTAAATCTCATATAGTTGATTTTAATAAATTCATATTATATTTATCCATTATTAATGCTAATTTTAATGAAGCTGATCAAGAAATGATCCTCTTAATCTTCATAGATAATGCCTATAGCACACTTGTTGAGATTTTGATGTATGGATGAGACTCTTTAACCCTATAAGAAGTTAAATCATCCAATATATATAAGGAATTTCATTCTAAAACTAGTATCAAAGGTGAGTCTAAGAGCTTTTTATCAAAGGGGGGACCTCAAACTAAAAACATTAAGAAAAACTTTAATTAATATAAGAACAAAATCAATAAATAACCCAATACTATTCCTAATTATAGGAATATAATGTTCAGCTTATTTCATTAGGGAAAACAAGGGCACATTAAACCTGAGTGTAGGAAACTAAAGCCTGAGTTAGGTTCTAAAAAACCATTGATATGTCCCTTCTTGTAGACTCTAGTTATGAAACAATCGAGGTCCTTAATTTTTCTACTCATGCACTCAATCAAGAGTGGTTCCTTGATTTTGTTTTCTCTTTCCATACGTTCACTTTTAGATAGTATTTTCTGGAGTTCGTTGAGAGGGTAGAAGGAGATGTTCTCTTATGTAATAATAAGAGGTGTATGGTTTATGGGAGAGGTTTTGTTTTGTTATAACTTGATGACCATGCTATAATTACATAATTCTATGGTAGGTGGGTTCTTAACCTCCATAGAATCCTTGTTTCCTTAAGAGTCCTAATCCAAAAGTGGTTCACCATTATGTCATAAACAATATGTCTTAGATTCTAAAAAGGCTCTTAACCTATTCTTAATGCATATTTAATCAATGAGTTGTATTTATTTAATGTAAAGAACCATTCAGGGCATTTGGGTAGTGTCTATTAAACTAATACTGATAATACTATGCTTTTTCATAATATATCATGGTATGTTAGCTCCAAAGTCCTTGAGGAACTCAATAAGAAAGGGCGATGGAGTGACATTACACCAAGAATTCATCATGTTTGTGAATATTTTGTGATAGTAAAGGCCAAGGGGTTTAGTTTTGGATGGTTTAGTTTCTAAACCTCCATCCCTGATGTTCCCACAGGCACCATTTAATTTTCCCAGGCTATGGTCAGCTTAGATTTCTTATTCTGAAATTACACTATCTACTAAGTCATAGTATAGTGACAATACAGATTTGATCCCACAAGGATCAAATTGGATAGCAAGAACTAAGTATTTGAACCCTATGGGTAGGAGTCCTCACAAGTTGATTGAGTGTAGGAATAAACAAATGATAAGGGATTTGTTGTTTATGATTTGAGAGAGAAAAGGGATCATGATCAATTTCAGGGTTTAGGTAAAAGAATCATCTTAATGCTAACTTGGTGTGGCCTTAAGGTTTTGGCTACGAATTAAGAAAAGGTCACTAGTTGCATATGTTCAAACCAACAAGATCTACCTAAGAGGAAACTATTACTTGGTCTGGAGATATCTAAAACCTAGATGCATTAATCCTAGATTCTAAGGAATAAATTATCTTGGACTATTAGTCATAACTTATTCCACTCCAATCAGATCAGTGTCATTCATTCAAACCTACTATTGTCAAAATTTCCAAAAAAAAATATCTGAAAATTTTTGGTTTAACTTGATTACTATCATTAGGGTTACCAAGTTGAGAATTAAATATTCATTAATTTCATATACCCCTACTCTCAACCCCTATACTAAGTGATTTATCCACTCATGGTAGAATAGATCAAGAGTGGGAAAGTAATTAAAAACTTGTTGATTTTATCAATAACAATTGAGATCACCTGATTAAATATCATGATTTCAAAAATAATAAATTTAAAAATAAAATCAATAACAACTTCAAAACAACATTTACTTGAAACAAGAAACAATTAAGAATGTATTAATGGTTCATCATAAATTGGTGATTGAGAAGAAGAATGTACATAACTTGGTTTGGAGTTGTAAATGAACAAATAATTATTTGAAAACTAATCAATAGTTCTTGATGTAGATGTAAAATAGTGAGAAGAATTTATGAAAGTTTAGTGGAGAGCTAAAGGTAGAAGAATAAATGAGAAAAAACATATAAAAATAGATAGATTCCAACAGTGTTTAATGTTTTCTCTATTGTGCACCTGCTGGAAGTAAATAATCGGGATATTACAGAGCATGTAAAAAATTTTACATCTTGTTATTCTGATCCAAGTTTTTTTTATGTGAATTTAAAATTTGGCTCAAATCTCATGCGAATCTCATCTTGTATCTTTTAGATTTGGATGTTTGACTCCTTTAACAATGTGTAATGGGTTTTCATGATGTGTTTCTTCCTTTGGTTTAGATCTTCATGTGGGAATTGAAATTTGAACATTACACGACTTGTACTAGTGAATCACATTGTGTAATCATTTCATGGATTATGCTTCCTACAAAACATACTTCATGACTTATGATACATAGTGATTGATTCCTACACATCATGTAATGGAATTTGATGATGTGTAATGATCATCTTTTGTCAATTTTTTATTTTTTTCCTTTAAAAACTGGGAAACCTATTTACTGCAACAATTATCACATACCTAGTGCATTATTGAGTAAAACATGAATATTCCTTAACTAAGTGATTGTGAAATGTGTATATAACTTCATCTTATTAAATTCCCCCACACTTGAATGATTTATTTTCCTTAAAAAAAGAATCTCAAATGAATATGATAGTGTAAAATACAAAACAATCACTCATGGATCATGATAAAATAGTATTGTAAGAACCACAATAAATATCATTAGAAAAATTATCATGTGTCCATTTTCTCAAAAACATATCCCACACTTGTTCAAAGTAAATTCATACATAATACATATAAAAGGGTAGGAAGGGATAATTGTCTTAGAGAAGATTCACCCCACTATGGTAATTCAAGGAAACTATAGTCTAAATAATGGAAAAAATGTAAGGTGGGTCTCAAAAAAAAGTATCTCAACAAATATTTCCTTAATAATATTAAAATTTTATTCATTTAGTCATATCCGTGATAAGATCTAAATGTCTGTTCTGATAGGTTAACATGTCCCATGTTTCACTTAGGAAATATGATCAAAAAATAATATGCGTGTATACACTCATAATCCTCTTGAAAATGGTGGTAAATATAGAAAAATAGTGATCACTCAAGATATAAAATAAAGTAATAAGTCAATTAAAAGAAATTTCAAAAATTTGCAATTTTAATTAAATTACTAAACTAAGAATTCATTTTAGAAAAATATAAACATGAGAAGAAGAAGTAATTACAACAATTTCCAAATTAACTTTTTTTTTAAATGGATGTACTGAGTTTTAAATTTTAAATAATTATTATAATGAAAAGTGCCTCCTAAATAAATTAAAAAAAGAAATAATTCAAGTGTATCAATATTGAAACTCATGAAATACACCCTCCACATTTAGAATGAGATACCTTCTACACTATCTGTAAAAGTGTTGTGGTAGATGTATGATAGATAGAGTATAGAAATATGGAATGGATATTTTGAAAATTTAATACTAAGGAATCGATGGCTCCCTGTAATGAGTAGAATGACATGTGAAATTTGATCAAAAAGGATTTTTTAATTGGGATACATGAAAAATTGGTTAAAATAAAAATTCATACACTAGATAAAACATTAGTCCATAGATTTTAAATAGTTATAAAGTAGTAAGATGGGAAGGTGCACACAGTGAGTAGCAATAAAAGACATTTTATAAAAAATCAAGTATTTGTGTTCAATAAATATCAAAGTAAAATAAGACTAAAACAATAAAGATAAAAATGAAAACTAGAAGAAAAATAATAAGTATAAAAAATGAGTAAAATGAAACATGGGTTTCCTACCATAAATCACTATCAATGACGTCGCCATCCAGACATCTGGAGTAAAGTATTATTCAGAATCATCCATTGGATTGGATATTATCTATCATCTATAGCTAATGGTGGTGGTATCCTCTAGATCCCATGGTCATTTGGAAGGATTGATCATATAAATATCCTATCAAGCATAAATATGGTTTGGTAGGGAAGGTATACATGCTCATTATGGAGTTGGCTACTGATTATGGATCTCAATTGATAACTCGTAGAGATGGTTCTTGACATCATTCAAATACTGAGTCATCTATTAAAGAAGATCATATAATGAAGGCATAGGTGCATCATTAACAATATAATAAGTAGAGGAGATTGACATGGGTACTATAAAAGTATATTGAATTGTAAATAATCCAAGTAAAATAAATCAAAAATAGTATCTCTTGTATATATGAAGTGAAATGATACATAAATGAAATGGAATACATAATGTTCAAAAATAAGTTCCCAGGAAGAATACAAAAATGGGGGAGGTTACTAGGGTAGAGTAAGAGTAATCAACATCATCAAGTATATCATTTATAGTCTGCAACCTAATAGAGTGTGGTTATCACTAGCCCGCCTAGTTAGTGGTTGTAATTGTAGAAAGGTATGAATGATCAGTTGCATACGGTGGTTCCTCTGTGTGGGAAACTACCTCATAGACAGGTGGTAGTGAGGAGGAACCAATTCAGGGTTTTATTGTGGGTTTAGAAGCTAGGTCAATGAGAGGAACCTCAGTGGGTATGGTGACTATTGTTCTCTTACCCTTGAGGATTTCTCTCTCAGATATTCCTCCTAGGAATTAGGGTCTATTAACTTTAATGGTAGTTCAGATGGGGTAGTGTATAGGGTAGGATTAATGGATGATCATGGGTAAAAAGTGTCTGATGGAGGCTAATAAGCTTCATGGGGTGATGGTGGTGTAGGGGTAGTGAATTGAGAGGAAACTACAAAAGGGATGTCTAGGTGTTGGGTGTTCTGATGCAGATTCTCTAGGATGAATAGGTGTATATCCTAGAGATCATCTAGATATTATGGGGTGGTTGGAGAAGTAGTATGTGTAGTGGTGGTAGATGTATTAAAATGGGTGGGTTCAGTGGTGGTAATGGAAGCTACATTGGTTGGTCTAGAGGTGGTGGCTGAAGCTAGTGTAGGGTCAGCTACATGATCACTGGGTGCCTCATCAGCAACCTCATAGACTCATAGTCCCCATTGGTAGATGTCACTATCCTTGATCAGCAGTTGCATATTATGTAGCAGTTGTAATTAAATGGAATCCATATTATTGAGGGATTTGAGTTGGAGTGTGCCATCAAATATAGTAAGATGCTGGGCTAAATTGGTGATGAAAGATCCACCCATCAATGTGCCTCACGTCCATTGTGCATGTGCTCCATAGTATGAATAGAACTAAGAGCCCATGTTTATATAACTTCCACCCATTGATATAGGGGGGGTGATGAAGATCATCTCTCTACCACTACCGTGTGACCCAACTCGAGAAAACCATACATGCGTTAATTTTGTATGAAAGATGTGGATCACTGGACCTCAAAACTGAGTGAACATCATAATACTAGGATCATGCTCATTGTGATCATCTTTTGAAATCATCCTCCAAATCCATTTTCAATTTTACTTGGATGTATCAAGCATCAAGGTGGAAAATAACTTTGATGTAGCCAATTCATTGGTATAAAACTCAATCCCTATGCCAAACTCTATGAAGGAAATCTTTTGAGGTTGCCCGCATAATCTAAATTTAAGAATATCAATATACCTAAAAACTAGCTAGAAACTCAAGAAATGTATCCTGATATGTATCCTACCATACAAAGATGATATAGTAGATATGAAGTCATTCAAGGAGATAGAGGCCCTCTTGGATGATACACAGGTGTGAGAGGACACCCATATCCAATGTTTTGATGGTCATTTTTTTCCTACAGCCAGTTGAGGGAAACATGGTTCTTGGGGTATAAAAAGTGTAGGATGGGGTGTATATGTGGGTGTTCATCCACATATGACCCATTAGAGTTGTATTGGGAGTCCTATAGAATAGGTGTCTCTTCAGGAACTGCTATGGATGTGGAGGAAGGGGATGTGTGAGGTGTTAAAGGTGTGGCACCTCTCTTGAAATTCACCAATGGAAGATTATCTTGCTCAAATGTGGGATAAGTAGAAAGATTCTACACGGTCTCTGTGTACACCACATCAAGGTTAGGGTCAGGTAAATAGATGAGTGGATGAAGGAGGATGATGAAGGGGAGACTTGACAGAGGGGTTGAAGGAAGGTTGGGAAGGAAGGGGCCTCGAGCAGCTTACGCGGAAGAGGAGGTATTGAAGGGGTTGGGTGCACACAGAGAGATGGGGGAGCATGAGTCACAAACCCTTTGGTCATGACCCAAATAGATCGTATAATTTCATGAGGTTTATGATGATTCAGTATGTGTAATTTTTTAATTTATTAAAATTCAATCTATAAAGATACATGTCGTGAATTATGGTTACATGACTTGTAATGGATTGTTTGTTCTCAAATTTGGATCAGACCCCAGTCATATGATCTCAACATTCGCCAAGATATCCTAAAGCTTATTCTAACGTAATATAGACTAAGGTGACCTAACCTAGGTTTCCTACCAATCAGTTCTTTTTTTAACATTGATATCATGAAAATTCAATGCTCAAATTAATTTCAAGCTGATGACACAGTCCTCACAAAAGGGTTCTGGATATATTTTCAACATTTGACCACTGACCTTGAATGGTAGTCCACCTTATTTACAAATCTTGATGGTCCCATAAGTATATAATTTAATGACCAAAACGTTTTATAACCATCTCTATTTCAGCTTCCTAGGGAACATCGTTATACTCGAATTGACCAATAAGACCTCACACCCTAGGAAACAAATCTGTCTCATGATGTATTAATCATGAAATTTCTTGGTTTTAACTTTATTGATCTCATAATATTCATAAGAAAAAGTTAATATCTCTTTTTATTCATCCAATTGTAGTATCCCGGCTTCATAAACCTTTTTAAAATCTATATTGAGTGTTTTAATTTCTAAATATGAGTGATACTCTAATTCCACTAGAAAATGAAAGGATTTCCATATATAAATTGAAAGGGTGTGGTGTCTATGGGTGTTTTTTATGTGCTATGGTATGCCCAAAGTGTATCATATAACTTTATACTCTAATCATTTTCATTTTTGTTTAATTACTTTTCAATTATTTATTTAATTTCCCAATTTGACCATTCAACATACTCACTTGTTTGTGGGTGGTAGGGAGTTCCTGTATTATACATGATACCATATTTTTTTAGTATTCCTTTAATAGAATTATTATTCAAATGTATTCCATGATCACTAATTATTATACTATAGAATCTAAATATTTAAAACACTTTTTTATTTAAGAAATTCATGACCAATTTTTTTTATTTCATGATCTATAGCTTCAAATTATACCCATTTGGTTATATAGTCAATGAAAACAAGGATATAAGAATTTTCTTGTGAGTTAGAAAAGAGTCCCATGAAATATATCTCCCATATATTGAATATTTATACTTCCATGATTGGGTTTGTGAGAATTTCATTCCTTTTTCCAATGGTTCCATATTGTTTTCACTGATCACATCTTTGATAATATTTCCTTTCATACTTGTGGAGTGTGGGACAAAATTTTCCACTCTCTATAATTTTTTATGTTGTGTGTTATGGTCCATGATTACCTTAGGTTAGTGATATAAGAAACATTTCTAGCACACTTTTGATTTTGACCTTTTCAATGGAGCATCATAATAATCCTTCCACATAGTTCTTAAAAAGGAGTGTTTTATCTTAGTATTAGTCTGAAACTTCTACCAAAAAACATATTATTTTCTTGAAGGTGTGGTCTAAGTATAAAAATATCATTTATAGACAGTTTTCCATATCTAAAAACCACAAGTTTTATTTTATGCTGAATAGAGTTTCATCAAGGAAGTTGATATATATGTCTAGATCATCATCGTCATTTATAAATGGTTGTGGAAGTCAAGAAAAATGGTTTGTGACAAAATTTTCCATTACATTTGTATCCTTGATGATTATGTCGAAATCTATAATAAATATGATCCACCCTATTAGTCTTTCTTTGGAAACCATTTTATTCATTGAATATCTCAGGGAATCATGGTTAGTGTAAACAATTACTTTTTACAAAACTAGATAGGATCAAAAAAAATCAAATGAAATGAAAAATGATAAGATATTCTTATCTACAGTTGTATATTTAACCTGAGCCTCATTCTTTGTGTGAATGTCACAATAGATGGAGAAGAATATGTGACAAACTCTCTGTCCTAAAATAGTTCCAAAATAGAAGTCACTATTATCTCAAATCAACTCAAATTCTTTATCTCAATCTAGTGAAACGATTACATGAGAAGCGACCAAGTGTTTCTTTAGTGTTCTGAATTCCCACCAACATTGGTTAGTGAGTTAAAATGGATTTTACTTTAATAACATTTGTTTCAAAGGGTGGAATTTTTTTTAAAAAATCTTAATGATTTTCCTATAGAATCTAGAACATCCTAGAAATCTTCTTATGCCATTGACCATTGAAGTACTAGGTTGTAATGACGCGGAATTTTCAAGGAAAATGTTTTTCTTGAAAATTCCGGGTCTTTAAAACTTAAGTTGGATTTCCACAATGATTTCCTCTTATTGTTGCTAAGTTTGGATTTGGCAGTCAAACCATGATGGGAAAAAAGTAAAGTCAACCAAAAAATTCATGTTAAAGTTCCATGATAATTGGAATCACCCTAACTTTGGCCGGTCAATAAATTTGAACTATTGGTCGATTTTAACTTATGTAGTGGAATCCTATACAGATATAATATATATAATTTAGATATTTTTATCTCTATCTAAAAGTTTCCCATTTTTATCTTTATTACATGCTTGTTAATATTAAGTGTATTTACATAAGTGATTGACCATATCTTAGATAAAATTTATGCATAATCCAAATTATCTTAGTTTTATCCTATATGCTTATTAATTCATTAATTCATGTTATTATGATCAATAAATCCATAATGAAATAGCCATGAAACATGATAGAAATAAAACAGTAAATTGGTATAATAATGGGATTTTACTAATGGTTTTTTTATCTATAAAATGATAAAATATCCTTTGAGATAGAATAAAAACACATTGAACCATTTAATAGTTCATGTTGCAGCTTTGAACCTTTCCACATATGTATCTCTCTTGGATTGGTTTCTCCTTAGAATCAAAAGTGAACCACCTATACTATCTTGGGAGCTCCATCCATTATAAATTATTTTAATCACTCAAGGGTGAGAGGAACCAAAGGATTGATTATGGGTTTTACATAGAAGAAAACATGGGAATGCAAGCCATCACAAAATTAGAGGAGGGGTAACATGTAGGCCAATAATTTAATTTAATAATAGATTAAAATAAAACAATCACATACAAAAGCCTGGTCTATGCTCATGAGAAACCAAAAAACATGAAATGAATTACTTGTTTAATAAAATATCATTCAATTCTAATTATACTTATTCAAGATGAATCCTAATTGAATCAATTAATTATATTCATTAATTAATCAATTATTTTATCTTAATCCTCATCTAATTTTTTTTGATGTTTTTATTCATCATAATTTTAAAAAAATTAAATAAATTTATTCAAAATTTACTACGTAAAAAAATGTACCTTAGAGGTAACATGGTGAGTACCCATCCGAACTACCTGATGTTTATTAAATTTATATATTTTTTACTCATGTGACATAATCATGGACATCTTAACATAAAATTTCATGGAATTTAGTGTCAATTTAATGACCAAAAAGAACACATGTTGATATTTTTAGATATTATAAAAAATTAATTTTAATTATACACAATTTAGTAATATACACGGTGTATACAATCCACCTACAAAATGTTTATTTCTCTCACTATCTATACATGGGACATGCCTAGGGACTAAGTGTATAATTGTGCCACAAAAAAAATTGAATACATGACATGTGTATTTTTTACACGATGTGTGTTTTCCAAGTTACATAGTCACCAATCATGTAGTTCATGTAAAGAAATACATGAACTATATTTTACTAATAGACTATACGTGATGTGTGGATGTTACATGGTGTATGGTCCAACTAACTATGCACCATGCTTGACCAGTCAACATAAAGTGTATTTAAATACTAAGTTCAAGAAATAAACATACATGGCTCAAATTAACACTCTCTGCAATGAACATAGGTACCAAGAGTGTACAAACGAGCTACACAATGTGTAATCTCATGATATCCATCCAGATTCCTCATCACCTCTAAATTATTTCTTCAAAATGATTATTCATTCATAAAATTAATTGATTTGATTATATTTTTGTGAACTAAGAAGAAGAAAGTTTGATATCATGTTTCAAATTAAGAATGATTAAAATATAATTGAAAACAAATGATAAATTCATAAATTATTCAGTGAAATTTAAATTTTTATAAATAACTATGTGACTACTCTAATGCTACTTGATGGTTTTGGTCATAGAAGAAGTTCTAAATGGGGAATTCCCAACTAGACTTTTTGTCATAATTAATGATTAATCTGAGATTTACATGACAATAAACACTATGAAAATATAAATGAATCAAAGAATGATTTATGATTGAACACTAAAATCAAGATTCAAGATCATCACATATTATTTATATACAATTTAAACCAATACATAATAACCATAAAATTAATTATTTTTTTGTTGATGTATTTGACAATGTATCTATATCATATTATCGTTGCATTGTAGGAATCAAGAGTAGATTCCATTCACCGATGATACACACATATTCCACGAACCTTTGAAAATATTAATAGGAATCTTTGGATGTTGGCATGGTAGATCCTAACGCTTTCATCGTTATCCTTAGATCTCCTTAAGAATCACTTGAATAAGTATTCCCTTTGATCTCTGTAGACTCAAGAGTGCATGTTTATAAGTATATCTCTCCATTCTTGAGAGTGTTCCTGGAGAGGGAGCTCTCTATGGTTTTGAGAAAATTCTCCCTTGATATCATTTGCATAACCAAAATAAAATTCCCAACCATAAGGAAATAATATAGTTATTCTTTTATACCATTGTGGTTAGAAATTAATAATTTCACATGTGACCTTTTTATTTTTTATAATTCCTATGGAACCCCATATCTTATATAATAATAATATTGTTATTATTTCTTAACAAGAGAAAATCCATCAAATTAAATTAAATATTATTAATCCAAATAATATTCAATATATATTATATCTCACCTAACAATTAAACTAGGTTAGATATTACTTCAGGATATTTATCAGACATTGAATAATGTCTATTTATTTAATAGATAAATATCACTATATGATTTAAAAATAAATTAATATTATATTCACTAAATAACAAATAGATATTTATTAAATATTTTTCTAAAATGTTTTTCTCTCGAATAACTGGTGAAGAAATATATGAGATCAAGAAAAAAAATAATTATTAAACCATGTGAGAGAATAATATTTATTCAACTTGTTGAATAATAAATAATGTTATTATATAACTCAGATTCATGATACACTTAGTGTGTGAAACTCTATACCTCTATCTTAATGGAATTAGGTGAAGCATCCCAAAGTCTAAGTTTAGCATATAGAAACACACCAAGGCACCCATAGAGAAAGAAGTTAATATCACAATTTCATAAAAACACATATAAACACTTACTCTGTAGTGTAATTCCTTTATCATGATATCTCTTATCTAATAGGTTGAATGTTAGTTCCATCAATGAATATGCTCAATGTCTCTTTTTTTAACATTTTGGATATTAAACTTGCCTATGGAAAATTGTGGTCATGGATTTATTTAGGCTATATCATTTACATAAAAGTTCCTAAGAAATGAACTTTCATTAAATAATATAAGGGGAAAATCCTTTCTCATATTATTAATTAATGAAATATTACTCCTGATACACCTAATATTTCCTACGTCACTGTGAACATATGTTTTCATGGTTTTCATCAATACATTAGAGTGAGAAACTCATAAAATCCATTAATAACAATCTTAAAGTATCATGATTAATACATATGTTCATATGTAGTAACATCCAATGAAACATATAAATGTCAATTTTCTACTGGCGGGTCTTATTTTCATAATATCCTACACTGGATATTCTTAAGGGCGTAAACCATGATAAGGTTCCTCAAAATACTATGTGTCTCCACCCCTAATATCCTATATCATTAGTGTCCCTAATATGATTTAATTTGGCTATAAAACATATATTTATGAATATCATCATGACACTTCTGAATTCTTATCATATTAGGGAACTTCTATGACCATTCAGTTTGATAACTACTATTATGAAATTATGAGATGCTCTATTATAAAAAAGAAAAATCATAATGTGATAAAGAGATTATTAATATTCAAAACAATTAAAAAAGTTTATCATAAAGTACATAAAATTTTGATCTAGGGTACAAAATCCAACACAACTCAGACTATGCATTATTTTTTCTTCCAGAGCAGCTAATCATTCTGGCATATCACCCATTTTCTTATATGTATCCCCCTATTTATTTATTTTCTCAAAATATGTTTAGGGTGAAACCCCAGAACCAACACCTCTAATATAGCCATGTTGTTCTGTCCTCATTAATTCCACTGATAGTAGTCGTTTATTGAGTATACCTAATGGTGATTCTTGTGTCTAAAATGGATAAAAAATATTTGAAAATAAGTAACCATTGTTATGTAATACTGGTTTAAATAAGATCAATTTTTTATTATTTCATACTTACACATGATTCTCAAAAATGTTCTAAGTTTTAATTTATTAGTATCTTGTCTTTATTTACACAAGACTTATTCCATAACACTTGACATGGAATGGAAGTGGATTTTGATTTTGATTCACCAATATTAATATAAACAAAGTAACATAATTATGTTATCGATTCATGTAACATAAAATAATTATTGTATATATAAAATACATACAATTTTTTCAAGTGAAGGATTCCACATCCTTTATTTACAGTAGGTGTACATTGGATTTACTGCATTCTGCTTATTTTTAGTACTCATTTGTTGTTTTATAAATTCAAAATTCTTAATTAAAGTCATTAATACACATTTTGACAAGTAATGTATTACCAAAATAAATGTACTTGAACATTTTTCTCCTCAATATGACCAATAAATGTATTCCATGTTTATTGTTTTATCAGGTGTGCATGAATCTTTGGTGGGTGTGGATTTATGTTAAATTTATCATCCCTAAGATGATACTTTGTAAGAATTTTATAAAATACACTATGATTACTTCCAATGATTTTTAATAAAAAGTTATTTTGTAATTCATCTAGTATTAATGCAATCAACAAGGTATAATTAAGAGTAAATTAATTTTTCATTACTATTATTTAGTAAAATAAAAAAATTATATCATAATACTTCCCTAATATCTAAAAACATTAGTCTCATAAGTGTAGCCACAACATTATTCCATGTATCTACATTAACAAGTGTGCGAATTTGAGTGGTGATCCCAATGTAAATACTGAAAATTGATTTTTTGGGGTTAAAGGGATGGCCTCATGTATACCATCCAACCTAAAATTTTATGCCTCTGTTTCTCTCCTTATTAGTTTTTATTAACACTATCATGTTATGATGATCTTTTTTTTATGGGACATAAGTTATTCACCATATACCATTTACATAGATTCAACATCATTAATATATTATTCCTTGGTATTGGTAGCATTGACATGTGAAAAAACATGTTGTTACTCTTCAATTAGAGCATCAACATGTTGATAAACCTATTGTTACTCGGGATTGGGAGTATCATCATGTGCATGAGTCATTATCTACAAAAGTTGTTGAATGTATAATTTAGATTATGTAAATCTGGTTGTGAATAGATAATAAAATTTGGTAACTAAATGTATATTACAAAACATATATAACCTGATTATTGTACTATCATTTTTTTAAAGGGTGAAGTGATTTTACACCTCTATCTAGTATCCAAATCCCCTCATTGTGGTATCCTCTAATATAAAATTACCCATCAATATTAGGACCACCTAAAAATGGTTACAATGTCTTAATGAAAGGTCCATTCTTATTTGAACTAAAATCTGACCCTTAAGTGGTTTTCATTGGTAATAAAACAATTAATCACTTTCTATGGAAGGATATGGAACATAAAATACCTGTACTTCATGTGATTCCATTATCTATGTTTCTTATTTGTACCCTTCCATACTGAAATCCAATTTCATGAATCCAAATTCATATATTTTAATAACACTCTTATTGTTGAACCACTTGTATTGAAAAATTGGTACTTGGAATTTTGTATAATCCAACTCCTGTATTTGTTTGATGATGATAATGTATGCTATATATTTATAAATTGGATGTCTTTCCTTAGTATGAAATACATGCAATGATTCAACGACAAGTGTAACTCCACTATTTTTTATGTTAATATGTTTATCATGTTCATTTTTATATAACATTCAACCATTAATTAAATTACCATTATAAGATAATACATGAACACTTGGTCCTCTGGCTAGCCATTAAAGTCATTCTGAAATTGAATCCAAATTTTTAGTTGATTATTTAAAAATTGGGTCTTGAAACTATCCTATAAACTATTGATTATGTGTATTTGATGTCAATATTTCAAACCTTTATGTATTTAAATTTATAACAATTAATTTTTTGGTTTTTAAAGTTGTCCCAACCTCTAAATAATTACAAAAATGTAAAGGTGGGCCTACTCACGCTCTGTAATCGTAATTGTGGCAATATCTATTTCATAAATTCGTCCACCCATAAGCACTATGATGTAATGATATTTTGGTAGAAGAAAAATTTCTATATCAGATAGGTTTTTATTACAAAATTCAATTACTTCCTTAATAAAATGTCACTCTTCAATATAATCTTATTAATGATTTAAATTTTTGACAGACCCTTTTAAAATAATAATATTCCATTCAATGCGATACATCGAGCTATAATTTAAGGGACCACATAGTTGAATCTCTATAACCAAGTGAAACATCATATTAAATAACAAAAATAAGAATAATATCTCACATTTACATAATATGATAGCAATTTTATTTTTCCATAGTTATAAATTTCATTGGGACTATAAATTTACTACCTATATATTTCCAAAAGAAATAGAGTTTGGTTAATGTATGATGGATATTCAATGAAAAAAAGTAATGTAAATATATAATCATTATATATTACATAAAAACATAATATTCAAGTGATTTGACACCCTTTAACTTTAAATCATTAACTAACATTATATTCTTAATATTTTATGAATTCCTCTATAAAACCTGTATAACATTCGGGAAGTTTTAAAACTGATATCACTTGCCTGGGAAGGAAGTAAGAAGTTGGGGGAAGAAAATTATATTTTTCACGCTTCACTAGAACAAAATCTTCTCATAGCATCATGTCAATAAGGTCAATATTAGCCTTAATTCTATCCATTATTTTGTTTGGTGAATTTATCAATGTACAAATGGCTCTCTCACATACATTTTTTCCACATGCATTACATTAAAAAATGTCTAATGTAAATAGTAATTCCAATATGGTAATTCAAAAATATTATCATTTTTTTCAAATATTTTTCATAATTTTTCTCAAAGAAGTTTTTTCACAAGTGGTTTCAATATATTTTACATTCTCAAATTGTTGATCACCTATTAGTAAAGATGTAGTTACACATTCTTATGAAATCCCATAGAATTATGTCATCCAAGATCATTATTTTTCTCATCAAGGTAGAAATATGAAATTGCCTAGATACATAGTATTCAATGAATGTTTAAACTTAATTGATTGAGTATATATTTCAAGAATGGGAGAACTTTAAGTTCCCTTAATTCTATATATTGAAAAATTTCTATAAGAAGTAAAGTAATTTATCATCCCATAAAAAATGGATCTCAATGTGGAATATTCATTTTTATAACCACCATACAACATAACACTTGTATCCCAAAAAAAATCAAATCTTCAATCAATGGACACAAATAAACATCAATGTCATTACAGAGATGTTTTGATCCTAATATAAGAAAATATAACATAATGTATTTTCATTTTATACGGATATTGGGTGGAAAGTTATAATATAACAAAATAAATATCCATGTATTGTGAGGGATTCTTTAAAAACCCAAAAGATTCAATCCATATTTAGATAGCACATGACAAATGTTTCTCAGCTCATTTCCAAATTCAGGATACTTATGATCAATTTTCTTCCATTGACAAGAGTATATCAGGTGAAAAAGTTCCCCAAATTTATTTATTATATTTTCATGAAACATAAATTGACATGAAGAAAATTCACTTCCATATAGGTTCTTAATATTCTGAATGATTTAAATACACCATAAAAATTTTGGAGTACCTGGTTCAACCTTCTTCTGTCATGATGCACTATAATTTGGTAAATTTTTAAGTGATTTATAATCCTTGTGAAATGGTATACATTAATTTTGATATACATGTATTCTTTTAGATATTATTCTTATTGGATGTATCATTTATTTTGGAAAGGAAGTTCATTATCTCCTAGAATCATATAAATCAAGAGAGAATGTAGTTCAGTAAAGATGTTTTCACTCCATTCATTTCAAGGTTTCATATTATATAGATTTTGTATAGATGAAAATAATGTATATTTCGTACAACTAGTACACAATGGAATATTTTCAAAATTATTAAACTTATTAAAAAATGGAAATCATTAAGTCCATCTTCAATATTCATCATCATATCTTCAAAATTATCCTTATCATCATTCACACCTATAATCATATCCTTGTTACGATCTTCATCATTGTTCACACTTGTAATCATATCAGATGATCCATAAAACATAGTGTTATCCTAGACACTAGATATATTCAAGTTTTAATCATTATTTAGTCTAATATTTATAAATTTTATCTATTCTGTTATAGATCAAGTGTTCTTCCAAATATTATAAACTAATTAGTCATGAATAACAATAGTTTAAACACAAACAGAGTATTTGGGAAGGGTCATAAGAATGATCTTTTCTAAACATGATGAAAACTTGCACCCCATCTTCATAATATTTTTTTCATGTGATTGGAATCCATAAATTTTCTATTTATATCCATCCTATTTGATTCAGTAATATTAATATTTAACAAAATTAATAAATATATATAAATTATGATCTTATAAACCATAAAATTTAATTCTTCAATAATCATTTAAACTATATGAATCCATTTTTTAAGATAATAAGAGTTAAATTATATGCGTTGAGATTGATATTTAGTTTTGGAAATAGTTGATAGAAAGGAATGTGATATATATATAAAGATACAAAGAATATAATTAATTTTTTTTCTATTTGAAAATAAAATGATCAACGATGGTTTCTATAACTTTACTGTGTGGGGGTGAAATATGAAGTAGGAGTTGGTGTTTATTCATTTCATCACATAGTATATAGTGGACCATGGGGTATTTCAGTGATAGAATTCTTAAGAGCCAAATTTGATCTTTTTTCAAATGATGAAAACATTGATAGGGCCCAAAAACATACTCTTGAGAACCCAAAATTTGAAGAAAATCTTCAATAAACTCTTGAAAATGTCAGAGTAAAAATTGGGATTTATGTTTAAACCATATGGAATAAGATATAGATTTTTTCAATGTTGTTCAAGATTACAATTTAAGGAGTGAAAGGATGTCTGGGTGGAGCTTTAAAGAGAGTTCTAGGATTCCTCGTAACTAGGGATAGGGTTTAAATAAAACTGTGGGTCTATCCTAGTGGGATGAATTAATAATGTCAACTGTAAATAAAATATCAAAATATTGGAAACATAAAGCAATTAAATGGTGATCAGAATGAATGAAAATGGGGAAAAGAGGAAGAATACACTAAAAAGAAAGACCCACTTGGAACTGAGGTTGAAATTAAGGTGGAAATAATCTTCAATGGGGTCAGTAGGGGGAAACAATGACTACGAGTGAAAATTTACAGAATTGAGGAACTATAAATTAAAAGGTTGGTCAATTAACCTAATTAATAATGATATAAAACTTTTTATTGTGTGTGCTCACTTTTTGTAACATTATTACAGGAATTCATTTTTCACTGAACATGACGACGGTGGTTTGTATTGTAAAATGACTTTCATAAATGTTCACAATAATGGAAATATTAAAAGGATTAGGGTTCTTCTATATATTAGTGGAAGAAAATGGAAAGAATTTTTGTATTTTAATCCAAGTGATCATGAAGAATACCTAGAACTTAGAGGAGATTACTATTTATAAATTGTTAAAAAATATACCTACTTATCCATTGAAATTACCACCTTATATTAACCATTTTGCATCCAACACTATTCTTGGCCAAGGTTTCTAAGAAATGGGCGAAAAAAGATTTGGGTTGTGTGTCCCACATAAGGAATTGGTGTTCAGTGATAAGTGGGAAGAGTGTTTGTACTGCATATATAGTCTTTTCATTAATGAAGGCATCTATATCTCTTACACAACATCAATAATTCGAGATCTCCATGCAATTGTAGTGAGAAATTAGAAAAAGGATATGTCATGTATGATTCATTCGAAGATATATAAAATTATTAAATATATAGAAAAGATCCATAAAATATTGGGAGTAATTGAAATAAAAAACAATGAGGCTTAGAAGAATCAATATGAATCTGTTGAACACTAATAAAGGAGAAACATGTGATGTCGACTAAATAAGATTAAAAATAATCAAATACCTTATGTTATGAGATGGTCAATTCATCTGAGAAGTTCAGGGGGAGTGACGGTGAAGGTTTAGTTCAGCAAGAGCTTGAACGGGATGAGCGATAACCTTCTCTATTAGGGTTCTATTTGAAAGAATAGATGGGTTTTATCAACACTATCAAAAGACCACTAATAAAGATGGGTTTTATCAACTCTAAAATACAAAGTGATGATAAATCATATGTTTATTAGCATTATAATTTTAGTACTAATAAAGATAGATTTATCAATGATTTTTATTATAGAGCTAAAAACACTCATATTTATCAGCGCTTTTTTAAAAGTGTTGATAAAATTTGTTTAAAATTAAATAGAAAAATATTAAATGAATATATATTAAAAATTAATAAATTATATAAATAATTAAAAAATAATTAACATTTCAATTAATGTATAAAAATGGATAAATTTTATTAATTATACAAATTATTAAAAAAATTAAAAATGGATATATATTAAAATGAATATGATTAAAAATATTAAAATATAGTTAATAAATATGAATAAATAAATATTATAAAATGATTAAATTCCAAAAAATATAAAAAATAATAAATATTTAGAACGAATAAATAATATTAATTGAAATAATATTAAAAATGAATAAATAAAATGTAATAGTTAAAAAATTATTTAAAAAAATTGGAAGATTAATTACATGAATTGTAAACATGTACAAAAAATGAAGAAAATAAAAAATTCATTTAAATTAATTAATTATATATATTTTAAACATTTTAAAAATATTACAAATTAATAAATAATATTTAATGAATATTAATCATATAAATTAAAAACATAAAATGAGTATTGAAACATAGTAAATGATATGCATAGTTCATAAGATTAACTATATTAGTTGTAAACATGTAAAAAAATGAAGAAAATATTAGAAAATGAATTTAAATAAATTTATTATATAAATTTCTGACATTTTAAAAGTATTACAAATTAAAAAATATAATTGAATAAATATTAAACATATAAATTAGAAACATATTAATAATATTAAAAATTAGTAAATAATTGTTTATATATAAATATATAAAAATGACTAAATCCTAAGAATAATAAAAATTAATAAAAATTGAAAAAATTAAACAATATTAAATGAAATAATGTTTAAAATGAATTAATGGAATTGAATAATTTAAAAATATATATATAAAAAGGTATATTTGTGACATTAACTACATGAATTAAAAACACATAAAAATGACTAAAATGAAAAAATAGATATTATTAATTATATGAACAAAAATTTATATAAAAAGAATTATATTGAATATAAAAATATTAAAATTAAAATTCATTTATAGAAATTAATTATATAAAATTCAAACATATTATAAATATTAAAAATAATAATAAAAAAGAATAGATATTAATCATATAAATTAAAAATATAT
Source organism: Viscum album (assembly GCA_963277665.1). Lineage (NCBI taxonomy): Eukaryota > Viridiplantae > Streptophyta > Magnoliopsida > Santalales > Viscaceae > Viscum > Viscum album. The sequence goes on along the minus strand of OY728145.1, from coordinate 271,117,410 downwards.
TGAAAATATTAAAACTTTGTAAATAAAAATGTATACATTTTATATAATGAATAAATTCCAAAAAAATTAAAATTTAATGAATATCAAAAATGAAAAAATGAAATAATATTAAAAATGAATAAGTAAAATTAAAGTTTTTTTGAAATTTTAACTATTTAAATTGAAAAATTATTAAAAATGATTTTAAATAAATCAATTATATAAATTTCAAACATAATTTAAATGTTAAAACATAATAAACAAAAAATGAATAATTTTTTTTATATAAATTAGAAACATATTGTAAATATATATAGTAAATATATTTTTAAATAAATATTAGAAAATTATTAAATTTTTAAAATTATATAAATTAATAAATATTAAATCTGAAAATAGAATATTAAATAAAATAATATTAAAGATGAATAAACAAAATTTAATACAAAAAATATTTAAAAAATTAATTCATATAAGATTAAAAACATAAATTATAAATACGTACAAAAATGAATAAAATATTAAAAAATAAATTTAAATAACTTAATCATATAAATTTAAAATATTTTAAAAATATTACAACTTAATAAATAAAATTGAATAAATACTAATAAAATAAATTAGAAATATAATTTAAATAATACTTATTAAATAAACATGTATAAATTTTAATAAATGAATATAAATTCCAAAAATATTACATCAAAAATGATATATATATATATATATATTAAGTGTGAAATAATATTAGAAATGACTAGTATATGCCATACATACACATATATACTTGCATTATACATACACATACACATATATACGCATGAATATACCTACATCACAAATAAACATGTGCACATAAACATATACATGCATCCGTACACATACATACATATACACACTTGAAACATATATATATATACACACATACACAAAGCACACACAACATACTGCTTAGTTATTTATGCACATAGACATAGGTATAAATATATATATTCAAATATCACATATTATTAATAATACATATTTATTTATATTTATATAATTATTTAAATTATTAAAATATATATTAATATATCAAATTAGTATTAATTTTATAAATTATTTTATTAATGTATATAATTAAACATTAATTTTTTAATATAGATATGGTGATTTTATATATATTGATAGTAATTTTTTATTAAAAGTTATAGAAATCACTATGTCCTTTAACAAAGCTTAGAAAAGTGAATTTAAATAACACCTTTATTAATGCTAAAAAATACACTAACAAGGGGATTGGTTTTATTAGTACTTTTTTAGCACTAATAAATGTAACCTTTATCAGTGCTTTAACCAAGAATAGGTAAAGGTCTCAATTTTGGCATCACCTTCTGTTTAGCATTGATAAATGTTAGCAATGTATATCTTGTGATCTATGGTAGTGGTGAGTCTTCCCTAGTAGGAAGTATAAGTTATCCCCTTGAGCTCTGGCTGATGGAGATCTCCTGGTTTAGCAAGAACCTAGGCTGATGATAGTTTTTTTTTAATTATGAATTTTTGTCTCATTCTTCTCTTATACTCTCTTTATTGTTGTATAGAATAGCCAATTATTATCCTTCCAAATATAAAGAGACCAATTGGATGAATCAAATTAGTCCTTATGTCTACTTTACCTCTTTCTATTGATCATTTCGTCAACCAAGAATTTGTTGAACTACTTCTTATGTCTCAATGATTCTTTATTGATTAAAAAATATTTTGAGTATATTTTCTCATATTGAAGATATAATAGATTTTTTAATCATGTTAAGGATATTTTTGTATGTATTTTTGTTCCCTAGAAATGGTTATTTATGTAATTTGATATAACATATTATATTGTTCTTATGTAAATATATGTTTCAATTTCCATCATTGTTTCTTGACTGGTATTTAGATTATTTATATAAAAGAACTTGCATATGGATTTGGAAATTTCTATATGATGAATCTAGAAGTCTAATTCTCTTGTTCTAATTCTATTTTTTTATTGAATTACATATATTGACTTGTTTGTGTTATTATGGGAATTATTTTATCTTGATTATCTAACCAGTTTTTTCACAATCATATGATCTATTACCTGTTTCAAATCAGCTATAAATTCATATTTTGAAATTCTATTATCTTAATTTGTTCCTATTTATTAATTTCATTTTTCATTAAACTAGATAAAGGCAACATGTAACAATTTTTTTTTATGAACCAAAACCAATCCTAATAGACTCGTTTGGTCATTGAATTTGAAGTACCATATCAACACACACCGTAACAATTTGTATCAGTGATAAGTTGGGTATAATTTTGTGTCTCTACAATTTTAAATTGATTGATATATTCTTTAAAATGATGTATTTTTTTCTATTTATATTGAAAAAATATTTTATTAGTTATTCAAATAGGTCATTTTCTATTTATGGTCGTAGTTTTAATATTTCCCTTGATTATTTTTTTCATTGATATTCTTTCTCTATTTATCAGCATATATTGAGCCCTGTAGAGGCCTTTAGTATTTGTTTTTTTGTTTTTTATAAGTTACTTTGTTGGTAAAGGGTTACTGTAAGGTTGGATTTTGTGAGCGTTTTAGTTAGTAGTAAGGTTTGTGGTTGGGACTCTCTGGTTCTTTTTGTCTCATATGTTTTGTCTATCTCCTTATGGGGTGAAATGGTGTTTATCTCTAGTTTTGTTACTCTATTTTGTATAATGGATGGTGATAGTGTCTAAAAACATTTACCTATTTCAAAAAATTATTGGTTCTAGGTATTGTTTATAGTTTTAGTGTCGTGTGAATAAGTTCAGTAATGACTAAACTTCATGGTTTTTCTGCAAGGATCCCTCTACTGATGTCGGTTGGTACTTAAATAATATTGGTTTTCTATAATATAAGGGATTTATTATTGATCCATAGCTAGTTTCCCTTGTATCAATGGTGTTTATTACTGTTGTAGAAAATCCCTATGGTGTTTTTCATGGATTTTTTTTTTGAAAATCTCATTTGAGAGTTGAAGTTGGATAAAGTCATTAAGAATAAAGTATTTGAAGAAATATATCTAGAATATTGATTTTAAACCATGATAAATGGGTTATTAAATAATGGAATGTGGTGTAAAGGTAAAACAGAAGCTATGTAAGGGTCAATCCCTTGTAACATTTGTGTAAAGGCCAAGCCTACATCACATTGAAGTGGGTTGCTCCATAATGGTAGAATATGAGGATCTTCACGTAAGGGTAATATAAGTCCTTTGATATGTATAATGGTAAATACATAGATTTTTGTTTTTCATAAATTTTAATAAGGATACACTACAATATAATGTCATGGATTCTACCATAGGATACATTTGAGTTCATATTTAAAGGTAAATAGGGTTTTTCTTAAAGTTCATTAATGAATTATTGTAATTATGTAAAAGTAAATCTCAAACTATATACGGGTAATGTAAATAAAAATGGAAAAAATTGACATCATTCCATAGGCTATGATTTAGTCATGATCATAGAGAATATTTCCACACCACAGAAACTCCACGAAATGTGTAGGTTGTTATTCTAATGATTTTCATGTCTACAAGTTTCAATTCTATATCTAATTGATTACATCATATCATGTACAGTGATCAAATAGGTTTATGAATTTGTGATGTGATTTTTTAGGTGAGATAATAGGATATATTTGTGAGAGATTTGGGGTTTTGGTCAACTATATGTGGCCACACAATAAAAAATAAGTAAGTGTAATATTTTTTTTATTGAGATCATTTTCTATACTATAGTGTAAGGTGATAAACCATAGTAAAGGATTGGAAAAAAGAGGACTACATCATTGAATAAGTGATTATTCTATATTCATGCAGTTACATAGAACCTATAATTTTCAAACATGGATTTATGGTTCAGGATTTAAGGGATTTTATGTGATGTAAATTTCTCTTAATCACCACATTTAAGTGTGGATAACATATGGATTGATCTCTGAAGGATAGAAGAAAAACATATTAACCCAAACCCATGATTAAAAGTAGATAGTTGAATTATCCAAAACTATAAGTACATGATCAAGAGATTTTAGAGAAGTAATTTAGATAAATAACACATGATCAAGAGGAATAAGAGGAGAAAGGAATTTCTAGTGGTTTTTGGAATGAAAAAGGAAGAAATTCCAGGAGATATTTTCTCATTGTAAATTCATCAAGATGTGCAGAAGAGACATTCTATTTCAGTTGTATTTCATATAAATATCTTCTGAAAGAGGCTTTCATAGGAGTAGTGAGTACTTATGTATTAGGAAACTTTGGGATATTTTTAAATATTGTGAGCACAATGACTTTAGACCATTAGTATGACCACTATATTTTGTAAAACAAATAGAATCATACACTATAGTGTTTCCAGTGCATAAGAAAATTATTATTCATACTCCTTGGATTAGAATGATTGGGTGAACCAAGTAAAATTAGATGTTTTATCTTATTACTTTAATCACTCTAGAGAGTTTCTAAGGGAGATAAATAAGTTTTCCTCTTATTGAGATAAAATGATCATGATCAATTAAAGATAATGTTTAACATATCCTGATTAACCCCCCCCCCCCTGCTCCTCAAGGTGAAATCCTTATCATGGGCCAACACTCATAGTTTAGAGCATATCTTTTGGACCTTTGAGGTTGCATTTGTTTTTTAGTGATTCCTTGATTTTTGGATTGGTGTAGTAGTGATATCCCCTTAGGTGGAGAATCTAAATCCCTTTATTAAAGATGTTTTGATCCTTTTTTATTTATATTTTTTGTGGATAGAATATTACAGGTTCATATGATTTCATTATGGAATGTTTATTATATTATTTATTCTTTAACAACTACACTATAAAATTGTGCTATTATATTCTTCATGAATTTTTTAAGTTTAATTTTTCATGATTTTAGCAGTTATGGTACTTCTCTTTATGATTCTTTTAGGTAGGTACTAGTGAGATAGTATGGGTATTCCTTGATAGAATGATATCAAATGGTGTTTGGGTAATGGTAGGTATTGTTTTTATAGTTTTTTAATTATGATAATGTTAATAGTAGGTTATAATTTTATTAATAGGTGAACCGGGTTTCATGAAAGTACATATTTGGTGGGAAATTACCATCATACCCAATAGATGATTCATATTTATGATGTTTTTTCTAAATTAATGGTCATTTATGTCCAAAAATCATCATGAGCTATAGGATTTTAATTATCAATGTGTATATTATGTGTCGTTGTTTCATATTAAATTTTTTTAATGTATTTAAATTTTCAAGGTGTATAATTATGAAATCCAAATTCACTACTTTTTGGTTAATTTAATTTCCTTTTAATATTCCATGTTTGGTTGTTATATAAGTATTACTATCTCTTTATATGATTGTTTTTTTAACTTACATGGATCTTAGTTATTCATGTGTGAACTATTATTATTCATATGTGGAGACCTTATTCTTACTTGATGTGACCCATTTATCAATTGTTTAATATTACATGTTTTTTTCATTTTATTCTCATATTTTAGTGAATTGAATCATGAATAGTGTGTACTTTAGTCTTATGTAGATCGGGTGGTTATGGTCATGTTGATTTCAAAAATACACATGTGATCCTTGATTTGTATTATTGTTAGGCTTCTTAAAGCTATATTGAGGGTTCGTTACCAAGGTTCCTCTTTGATTCTGATGGGTGGTTCTCTATTAGGGGGTGCATAGGGATAGATCTCTCTGGATCAACAATATTTTTTGCTCGGTTGAGAATAGAGGTGAGAAGTGTACTTCTAGTGAAGCATCCCTTATTCCGTATAAGAGGTGGAGGCGATGTAGAGGATCACCATATCAATATCCATGTAGCTATATAAGAAGCTTCACTAATCCCTAGTGTTTCCAAGCTATAGTATGTGAAGGTTGATCATGAGGAATCATTCGATCCTAGTTCTTGAACCTATGCATAATAATTTTATGTGATGATGAACTTGGATGGAGTCAAATAACTTAAATAATGGTGTAATTGCATAAAATCAATCTTGGTGGAGGAATCAAAGACAATGGTGATCATCCTTAAGTGTGGAGGAGTATTACATGTGAGATTGATCCCCTGTAATAAGTTCTTGGCCTAGTTTTATCTTCCACAATGAAATTTTTAGTCATTTTGGATAGGTCGTTTGTGAGGAAATCCCACCACAAATGACTATTTGTGATGATATTCCATTGAGAACAACTCATCATGGTTATATGCATTTAAATAAGTTGTATTTTCTATAAAATGAAACAAAAATAATTTTTTTATGGACATATGTATTCATCTCTAATAATATTTTGTGAGGAAATTCCGATTGATCATAAAAAAATAAGAACTTATTTGAGACATAAAGTTTTTTTATTGAAAAAATACTATATTTGATGGTATTAACATTCCATCACAAATTATATTTTGTGAAGGAAAAACATTCCTTCATAAAAAAACTAAAAACATTAAACAAAATACATAATAAATTATAAAAAAAATAAAAAAACCACTCATGAATAGAATAATATACATTTAAAACATTATATTCTTACTAAAAAATATTATAATGTAACTAAGGAGGAGGGGAATCAGATAAGGGATAGGTTAAATGGAACTCCATCCATGAACCATGTGCAAGTTATCGCATGCACTACATCATCTTCTCATGCAGCTAATGTTATTGCTCCAACTACTAACACTTATCTTCATGATCTCTATAAATGCATCAAATAATCTCATCCTATACAGTCTGCCTCTCCTTATACTCTATAATAAATAATGACTCTACATGATCACCCTTCGATCTGACTGATGATGTCATGTTAGTTCCATAATAACTGGAAGGTGTTGATCTTGAATCAATACCAATCACTCATCATTTCTTGATAGCATTCAAGTTTTACTATATTGAATATGCATCATATAAACTTGACTCATATGAGGCCTCAACCTTAGTCTTGGCCAAACTCTCTCATGTTTGAGAATTCATGGTCTCATATGTCTCTTTAAAATGTAATTAAAAAATAATATATGAAAAGTTTAATCAATACTATTTTTAAAAACTCAAAAAAAAATATTCACCACAATTTTAGACTATCGTTCACTAAAAAACTCATATTTATTTGGATCAGTGTACATTATCTTATAAACATAAAACTCTATAACAGTGGTATTAGCAAAAAATTTTATATATATAACATAATCATTTTCCATTAAAAGTATATATAAATTAATGAACAGTAATACTTATAATATTTCATAAATGAATAATAAATGTGTAACTTCCATATCTATGTTTGACCTCCTACCTTAATCAATTTTGTTGATCAAATGATTACCTCCTCTAAAAATTCTCTCACATATAATAGGATCACAATCAATCCCAATCCTGGGTTGGGATACAAAAAGATCGGTGAAATAAGTAAGAGTAATCAAAAATTATATTAGAGTCTCTCTCAACATCTCTCTTTCTAAAAATGTGTAAAAATTAATGAAAACTCTCATGAATAAAAATATATCTTGCCTCCAAAATAGAGGCCCTCATGTTATCAAATATTGGAGACCATAAACCCAATTAATAATTAATAATACTATGTTAATAATTAAATATGTTTCAAAAAAAATATATTAATTGTTTAAATACTGTCTAGTGATCAGACATACGATGTTGAACATCGATGGGAATATGATTCCATGACACCCATGGCCCGTACAGATAATTCTATTGAATTGAACAGGTTTTTCCAATGGCTATTTATGAAAAAACATTTCAAATAATATCAAAAAATCATAAAATCGATAAAAACATTATTAAAATTAATTATTTTACACAATTAAACAATCCTCTATATGCATCGATCAAAATAAAGATATGTATTTTGTGTGGGAATATAGTTTAGAATCATTAATCTAGCAAGGCTTAGACCCCTTCTAGTAGGTGGTATAGTGGAATCATTCTACAGGTTATATAACAGATCATCAGGATAATATTAGAGAAGCTTAGAATCGATTATGGAATGAAATAGATCATCGTAATCCTTTATATCTATCTAAAGTGAAAAGATAATACTACCCAAAAATAGTTATTAATACATATATTAAGTGTAAAAAATAATAAATATTTATAAAAACAAATAATATATATAGATTATGATTATAAGTATAATTTAACAAGTCATTCTTCATTTTAATCTTCATATTCATTATTTTCAATGTATTCATCTTCCTCCTCAACGTAATCAATTTCTATATGACGTTCAATTTCATCAACCCTTTTTTATTTCAAATTCATTAGATATATCATCAATTTCATCAGCAACATCAACCCTTATCTATGATTTTTCATCATTGATATGTATATCTATTCAAGTAAGAGATGTATTTAGTTATGTTTCTTGAAAAAATTTAATATTTTTCACTTCCATAGAACCAACTTCATTTTCAATGAAATGATTTTCATGATATTTCATTTTTATTATACTCTACTAGTTTTTCAAATATATTGAAGAATTAATATAATAATAAACTTTATGTGTTTAATGATATATCATAAATGGTTCATTTTCTACATGAAAAATTTTATATTTAATACTAATGATTCTATGTCATGGATAAATGAAGAACCCTCAATCAATATCAAACTAATTATATTAAACATTGGTATATAATTCTGTCATACATAACATAACTAAGTTATTTCATCTCATATTCCATAAAAAACAACTTCCCATTTTTTATAATGAGATACTTTTAAATAAACACAATTGATTTTTTATACACCATGTGTGTGTGTGTGAAATAAAAACCCATTAACCACATATTAATTATAATATTTGACTAATATATATGTTAGATTACTCAGTTCACATAATCTAAAATCAATTTTTTTCATTTTTTGGTACCTATAAAAAAATAAAAAATATATATAAAACAAATAAATTGATTTCAAATATTTGACCACAAATAATTTAACTTACCAGTCTCTAAAACTAATAGGTAAAATTATGATGTCAACATTCTTCAATAGTAGTCAAAGTAATTTTTCTGATTTTTTTTAATATGATCATAAAGTAATCTACAGAATAATTAATATAAATTTAATGTTAAAAAATATTTCAAAAATGGGTAAAAGTATCCCTTACTACACAGATCATGTCATTTATTTAAAATTGAGCACGATATATATATGTGATGTGTTTTTTACATCATTTGAAACCCATAATTCATGATCACCATGAAAAAAATGATCATGTTAGTTAAATTATGATAATATATGCTTTGTATCATCATCAATATTTCCCTCATTGTGGCACATTCAATTATATTTTGAAGGATTTTTAGATTGAAAATAATAAGAATAAAAATATAAAATTTTCTTATATGAGTATGATTGTGCAATTGACCTTTAAACTAATGCTTTATGTGTTCCTTTTCCATTAATTTATTCATGATCCTCTCATAATAGTACATCCATCCAAACTTTAATTGCCCTTAACATTTTTCTTTATATAAAAATGTAATACTAAATAATCTATTGAATCAAAGAAGGCTGGTGGAAATATTTTTTTCAATTTGAATAAAATTAGAACAAAAAACCTTTATAGTGTACTTAGTGCATAATACTCACTTTTTTCATAAAAATATCAAAAAAATTATGATATTTTATACAAAACATCCCAAATATAATAAATCAATAATCCTTTAAGGCTTACATGCAATAATATTTCTGTTAAAACAAGATAATCATGAATTGTTTTAATCAGATAATATGACAATTTTGAAACATTAATGAAAGTTAGTGGAATATCTATTTACTAACCTCAAATATATAATCCACTAATTAATTAAAAAAATATTTAGAAAGTTCATAATCTAGTTTTGGTTTCATTAAATTTTGTGATCTGTCATTTTCAAATAACTCAATTTTGGGATACTTATAAATTTGAGACAGATCTAATTATACCTTTATAGTATCTTTAGTCTTTGTTTGTTTGTCCAACGTAGTATAAAATATCTTATCAAAACAATTCTTCTCAATATGCATGATATCTAACATGTGATGTGCTACAAAATCTTAACCAATTATAATCTATCCCTAAGATATCTATTTTTTATTGGTTTATAATTAGTCTAAATAAAATGGTAGATAATTAAGAGATGGTAAATTTTACTTGAATATATCATAGAACTTCTGGTATTAAATCTAATTTAATCATACCTATTGAATAATTATTTATTTCATTTGGAATGGATGATCTTCAAGAATAAATCATTGATGAAAGTAAAAAAAATAAGATTTTTTTCTATTGATAATAATAAATTCTTCAATATCACCGATGTAGTATGAATATGATTTTAGACCATGTGTACTCTATCCAAATAACAAGTCACACACTGGAAAGTATTTTATTGCCTCTATTAATGTAGATTTCATTATAAAATTATGTTATGAAACTGTATCATCTATATTACACCATCAGAACATAATAAAATTATCTTATCAATTATTTTATTTAAATAAGAATCAATATTCTTCTTTAGATATCCTGGAATTAGTAATGCCAAATTGTTATATGGTTCCTTCATATAAAAATAAGGAGAAATTTTATATAGTTTTATGAAAATAATCTAATAAGAATATTAACTAGTGTTAACACAAATTGGATAACAAACCATTGGTAGAAAAACCTAAACATGAGTTATAAATTTTTGAAGTTAAAGATGGATAAAGCTATTCAAATTGATCCCATGAATCACTATCACAAGGATGGTCTAAGATTTTACTAATAAAAATATTAGATCTACGTCATGTCCTCAATGAGGCTATATTTTGAGACATAAATAGTCATTATAATCTCGATTCAGTTGTAAAATACCTCAACTATTTAGCAAGAATAAATCAATAAATTCATTATTATACCTTTGTGTACCTTGATTTTACACGTATTTGACAATAACTAATGACTCGTATTCACCATAATATAAGATGAAAGAATTTTAACATGAATGTATCTTCTAATAAATAAGATCTAAATTATTATCTAACCTCTTAATTTCATAAAAATTTGTAGTTATTTTATTTCTCTAAGTGAAGAATGTTTTAATAAAAGAGAATATTTTATCAAAATAGTTATTTGACATTTTAAAATCTGATTTAATAGCCATAAATTTTGTAACAACTTCAAATTTTCATATATTGTATACAAGATATGTTTCCTCCTAGGTAAATATCCACAACTCATAAAATTTAGATCGTTCCAATTCAAGATTCAAATAATTATTCTGAATTTATATTTCCTTAAAAGATGAAATAGTAACCTATGTCTTAAATTCTGAAATTATGATGGATCTAGAAATTATAACTTTATATATTCTTCTAAATATTGATTGCCATGTTGATACCAAAAAATCAGTATAAAATAATGATTATATTAGTATGAATTAGTATAAATAAATATATTTTTACCGATTTATACTAATTTATAATTCCCAATAATTAGAAGAATATATAACATCAACTTAGTATGAAATTATGATGGATCTAGAAAGAATAACTTTATAAAATAATGATTATTTTAGTATAAAATAATGATTATATTAGTATGAATTAGTATAAATAAATATATTTTACCAATTGATTGCCATGTTAATAAATATATTTTTTACCGATTTATACTAATTAATAATAATTCCCAATAATTTACACTAATTTCGGTTAATTTATTATAATTTATACTAATTTAAAGTAATTTATAATAATTTATAATAATTTACACTAATTTTTAATAATTTATACTAATTTATACTAATTTATACAAATGTATACTAATATATTCACTACATTATACTAATTTATAATAATATTTATTAGATATTACTAATTTATACAAATTCATTTTATAAATTTTATTAAAATCATAATATTTCTTATATTAAAAGTAATAAATTTAATTTTTTTACCAATTTATTTTGATTTACTAATTTATACTAATTAATATTAATTTATACTAATTTAGAGTAATTTATAACAATTTACACTAATTTAGGAAAAAATTATAACAATGTATACTAAGTTAGACAAATTTATAATAACTTATAAAATTCTATACTTATTTATAATAATTTATTCTTTATTTTATAGTAATTTATACTATTTTTTAATAATTTTTTATTAAATTATTCTTGCATAAACAAATTTATATGGTGATTTATATTAATTTATAATTACTTTTATGATAACTTAATTTATAAATTTTATAAAAATTTTCTTAATTCTTTTTTTAAAATGTAATAAATTTATTATTTTACCAATTTATAAAATAACCGAATTTATACAAATTTATAATATTTTATAATATTTTATTCTAATTTAGAATAGATTTGACTAACTTAGAATAATTTACTCAATTTTATAACAATTTCTAGTTATTTATAATAATTTATAATAATAGACACTAATTTATAATAATTTGTATTAATTTAAACTAATTTATATTAACATATATTAATTTATTCGTTATTAATTATTTTATATTATTTTATACTAATTTATTCATTATTCATTATTTTCAAAAAACCAATATATTCATTATTTTATATTCTTTTTTTATTTATTTACTAATTTATATTATTATTTATATTAATTGTCTATAAATTTATTTTCACCTAATTAAAAATAAAAATTTTATTTTAAATAAATTTTAATAATTTATAATAATTAATGAAAACATATTTTATATTTAATATTTATCCATATTAGATTATTCATAATTTTTTTACTTTTTCCTAATTTTAAAAGAAATTATTTCTTTATTTTATTTTTTATCATTTAACTAAATTTCAAAAATTTGTAATAAATTATTATATACTATGCTATTAAAATATTTTAAATTATTATTTATATTAATATTACAATTAATTAACTAAACTTTTTAAAAATAATTAAGAATGTGACATTAAAATATAATTAATCACTAACAAGTTAAATGAATTGATAAATTATATAGTAAAAAAATTAAATACGGAACTATATAACAATTAAATAATGTTTAAAAGCACGCCTTCTAAATTTTTTAGACAAAATTATAGACCTATAATCCAAAAACATTCAAACTATGGTCAAGATTCTGAGATTCAGATTTATAATCCAGAAACATTGAAATTAGAATATGTATTATAAATTAAAATATTTTAAAGTGAAAAACGAAAATATTACTGTGATAAATGAGAAAAATGGGAGATTGTTCATGCGAAATAATTGAAGGGGAGGGTTTGATGGTTTTAGGTGTAGTGGTAGTGCATGATGGGCATCGACAACTCTGTTTTATGTTGTAATCCATGATTATTCTGAGATGTATAAGATGTAAAAATTCATAACCAAGGAAATTAATTCAATGATTAATTGATGAAATAATGCCTGAATGAAAACCTTGGATCATCACATCATGATTTATAATTAATTTAAGCAGTCAAAAAAATTTCCTACAATTAATTATTTATATGTTGATGAATCTGAAAACATCTCAATGTCATTCTATTGTTGTGTAAAATGAATTAATTGTAGATTCCCTCCAGTGGTGATCTACACATGTAGCATGAACCTCTGAGTTATGTTGTATGATTCTCTGAGTGCCATCATGAAAGATCATAACTCTTAAGTCATTATTTTATGATCACTGTGAGAATCGCTTCAAAAAAGGACTCTCCCTATTCTCACTAGAATCGAGAAGGGTGGTGGAGAAGGATCGCTCTTATATCTTGAGAGCATTCCTAGAGTGGATCTTTCTAGGGATTGAGAGGATTCTCCAGATTTTATTTTTCACAACCAAACCAATGGATAGAATTTGGGTTGTTAATAATATAATTTATTTTATATAGTTCTATGGTTGGAAAATAATAATTGCACATAGGCTCTTTTTATATTATTAACCCTCAGAAAACTCTATTCCCAAACTATTAGAGTTGCTGTCCTAGGACCGAAAAATTTTACTTTGATAATTTGTATATTCAATGAATTGAATATTAATTAAACAACTTATTACACATTTTCCATTATTCTACATTCCTTTAATGAAATATTTCCCTATAGTATTTGTTGTATTGGTAAGGTCCTAGTAGTTCCCCGCTATGATGACAACCTTGAAGTTATATGTAAATATTCTTTATATAATTTTTCGGTTGGATAACATACTATGATGAGACACATACCATTTATATCATCATGTGTGAGTACTCATAAGTGGATGAGGCTTCTTTTCATAAAGATTGCACTTGGTAATCTCCAAGGTGGGAGGTTATGAGAACAGACCATCTAGTGAGAATTTGGCATGTCTTGGTGTCATTAGATATTTTTATATGTGAGCATGTGTAATGGTTATTTGACTTTAATATTATTATTAATACATTTCATGACTCGCCACTTAGATTTACTAACAAAAATTGTCACGCCATATGTTGGTGAGAAGTCGGGTATGTTAGGTGCATCATGATTGATATGTCATTATTTTATAAATTGAGGAAGGATTTATCCATTCCATCTACATGGAAGTTGAAATCTCAGTAAGATTAATGGAATATTACCATCACCCAAATTCCATGGTCATGGTGTAATGCCATGTTTATTTTTTATAGTCAAAAAATATGTGTTAAGCATATAGGTTGATGACGCCATCATGCAACCTGTTTTATGAGATATTGCAACAAAGGGATTATATTACGAATTGAGTTTTTTATGAGATTGTTTTCATTATAATATTAAGTTATTTATCTTCGGTTTCTTGACCCGTTTTTAGATAATAATCTTTAACATTAGGAGAATCTTCCTACTTCCAATAAGAAATAATCATGGAGGACTACATGCTAAGTGTTTTCATTGATTTCAATTAAATTAAAGTTTTATTTAACTAATGGATTAAATATTATTCTCATGACTGAGGAATAATTTTACTCAAGTTATATTTATCTCATAAATGAAACAAATATTTATTCACTGGTATGTAAATAAAAATATAATTGTTTATTTTATTTAATATTCATTAAATTTTTATTTCTCGGTATATAAATAAAATATTTTTTTCCTATATTAAATAATTAATTAATAGTTTCAACAAAACAAGACCGCGTCCACTGATAGAATAATTATTTACAATCTAGTAAATATTATTTATCAATTTTCATAAGTTGGAACTCCAAAAAATAATATTATTATTATATGGCATAGGGTTTACTAAAATTTTTACATTTTATTTCATAGTTGGCATGAAATTAAATAATACATTAACCAAAAACCTAACTCTAGAAATAGATGATGATATCTATTGTGTATTGTAGACAAAATTGAAAATAGTTAATTATTGCACACAACGCATTCTCTCTCAACCCCTCTTTCTCTCTCCCTCTTAACAATAAAAAATGAGAGAGGGATTTATTCAAGACCAAAGAATGAGTGATCAAAAATGAATTACACAACACATTTGATTCACCATGATGGTATCTTGAGATCGAGTGGTGTTTCTTAGAAATCATTGGAGCATGTGTGGATCACCACTAGAGGGATTCTATCCTTGGACCCTTATAGTATAACAAATGAGAACTGAAAGGGTCCTTTCAGGCAATCAACATTCATCAACGAAGAAAGTTCCTAAGCCCATGTATTTATTTCCTTATATATTAAATAAATAAATTATAAATTTTATGTGATATATCCTCCATAATTATTTATAGCAATTATTATTAAAATAAATTGTAATATATCTCCCACTACCACACGCTTCAACTGTGCTCGGAACAAATAATTTGTATCCAAGCAGTCACTTTTAAATTTATAATTATTTATTTGATTATTGATCAATGCGTAATTGTGGTTATAATTTCATTTCATATTATTCATTATTTAATACTATTTTAATAAACATGCTTCAACGTATTAATCATATTCATTCTAGTGATTTCATTTTCTTAAATTTTTAGGAACAAATGAATAACAACTAAATATTCCATTAGGAAACTGATAATTTTTTTTCGGTAAGATAGGATTATGTGGAGTGTACTCATAAGTACATGTCATGTACCCAGTTTTTTGCATCTGGATGTGCCAAGAGATACGCATAATTCCATATAGTAATTACACATGGTTTACACCATGTGCTGACCATCCTACATGGTACACGGTTGTCAAATTACAATGTGTGTATCGATATACACACCATGTAGTCTACACGGGTTAGCAATGTAATTCATGCAATCTTTGTGATCGTTATACATGGTCAAAACCACATGAGATATAAAACATGGATAAATTATGATATAAACGACTTTTATGTGGTGTACATGGCATGTAGTTCATCAATTATCATGCCCAATGAACATACTGAGTGACTCAGTGAGAAAAATGTACACACGGCTCTAAGAGATACATGATGTGTAAATGGATTGTGCACACTATGTAGTCTACCAAGACACACTGGTATATCCCAACCACATAGAAAGAAAATCACATGGCATGTAGTTGGTCTGTACATATCATATAGTCCAAATTAGGCACACACCGTAGATATAGGCATGTGACCCAGATACATGGAAACTGAGATACACGTAGTGTAGTTAGATGTACATGTCACGTACTCTCCCATTAATGGAAAGAATTAAAAATTGCATTAAAATGAAAAATTGTAGCATTAAAACCTTATTTTATTGATTTTTATACCATTGTGTGTTTGATAATTTAATAATGGTTTTAAAAAAAATAAATGCTCAACTAATTTATTGTAATAAATATCTCATCACTAGTTATACCATTTATATTCCATGAATTCCATAAGTAATGTGTATCTCCAATTATGTTTGTATGAGCATTAATATGAAAGGGTATTAATTCATTAGTTTATTAATTATTGCAATTTCATTCATCTTAAAAATAAATAATGAATAATGAAATGAATGTCGGTTAGTTACCTTTTGTGTATGTGTTGCATGTATCACTATTCATGATCTTAAACATGAATTTTGTGTGTGTTGGATGTTTTAATTTAATTTATTTCAAGGGTTTGTAATTATTTAATATTAAATTAAATTATTTCATATGATTCATCACTCCCTCTATTATTATGTAGGACCTACGTGTCCAAGGATATTTATGTAATCCTATTTTAACCAATCATTTAGTTCCCCTCACCAGTGTGTACGTCATAAATACAAGTAATTAATGGAGTATCTCATGGCATGTAGAGGAAGTTCAAGATAGAACCATTATGATTCCAACTCAAGTGATACATAGGGGGCATGTGGAATGTTATAAATCATTCCAAGACTTGAAATATGAGTTATTTACCCTATGTCAAAGAATAAACCATTATATAAATATCATTAACATGTAATTTAATTATTATTTTTATTTATTTTATGGATGAAAGTTCAAAATCACATAAATAAATTTATAAAGATGAAAATTAGATAAATTATTTTTGCATAAATGTTTTATCCAACATGGTTAATTAATTAAGTAACACCCACTTAAATATTTACAATACTTGTAAATGATAAAAGAAGATAAAATTTACGCATAGTAAATTAAAAAGACCTCAATTGAATATTATGTAAGACATGGTATTCCATTACTTGATCAGGAAAGAAACTCAATAGAACAAAGAGTCTGACCAACCCTTGATAGGACACTAAATTTTATAAGAGGAGTTATTATGAAGTTTTTTGGTTGGTTACATCAAGATGAGTATCCCTTATAAGACTGTTTTGTAATTTGGGGTAAATTTTTGAGGAAATCCAAATCAGGATATCATGATAGGGGATTCCACTCAATAGATCAAGGATCTTCAAGCCTACAGTTGGCAAATACCTTCTTACCTAAATATATTTAAGTAGCTTGACCAACCCTTATTGGGGTTATGCGAAGGGGAATATGGATCCTTTACACTAGAATTATATGGAAACTATAAATTAAATGTTCAATAGAGAGGGCTATTAAAACTTGATAAAATATAGGAAGATTTAAAAAAATAAATTAATTTATTATATCTCACTAAATGTTTAATCAAGAAAAGTACTAACAATATACTCTTTTAATTGGGGAATAAAATTACAAGATTGTCATACACATTATCCCCGTGATCAATATTTGATAAAAATAACCTCATAATTGGATTTAAAATTTTATAATGGTACATATTTCTTCAGGTTGTGCTATGCCAGGAACAGAAATATTATGTACTATAATCCTCATTTTCTGATTTTCCTGCTAAGAAGGTGAGTGATGAAGAGTTTCTAGTCTATGAGAAACATATGAATGATGTGTTCATAATTCAGTGTTGGATAATTTCATCTATTTCTAGTTAACTCATGAAGTCTCACAAAAACATGGATGCATATAGTATGCCTGAGACCTCCATGGTCTTTATCAAGGAAGTGTTAGACCAGAATATTTTAAGATTTCTAAGGTTCTCTTTTAGATAAATCATGGAGAGGGTTCCCAATCTAATCCTCACATACTCAAGATAATAGGATACTTTGAGTACTTATAGGTTTTAATCTTTAAAATCCCTAAATAACTAGGAACTGATCTCATTATAACACCACACCCTCATAGATTCTCCACATATATTGTTGATTTTAATATGAACAATATAGAGAAGTCTATGTCAGGTCTTTTTACTCTTCTTTTAAAAGTAGATAAGGATAAGAAGAATAAAAAAACATTTATCAATATGGTGAAAATATGGAAAGTTAAATAGAATATATTTAATCTAAAATCAACTTTACCCCCTTCCAAGTCGAGGAATAATACAGGGAAGTAAGGGAATAAGATGTTGTCTATTTCTCATGTTGGAATAAGGGCCATTGGAAGAAAAATTGTACCCATCCAAAGAAGTAAGGGGAATATTTTGGTTCATTTTCTATCAAGTAAAATTTAACTATTTCTATAAATTGGGTAATATATCATCTTTTGGTGATAAAATATGTATTCAAATACAAGAAACAAGTATATTTAAAAATATTTAAATAGGGGAGGTTGATCTATAATCATCCAATGAAGCTAAAATGTTTTCTATAGTTATCGAGGACTAGAACCTCACATTGGTGACTATAATGATATTAGTTTTTAAATGTTTTTATTATGTTCAATTTGTTACCAAATAATTATTTTTGTATCCAAACTCGATACACATGGATTTATATAAAAATTGGGAATAAATTTTTCTTCTTTTATAAATATAGAATATTTTATGGTAAGGAACATTTAAATAAAGGTATTTATGTTTTGGATTACACAAAAAAAAGTAATGTAAATTGACAAAAAAGTTATTTCACATGATCCATACAACACCCAAATTTCTCATCAGCAACTAGGTCATTTAAATTATTTCATTTCATTTTCCCCTCGGTAATAACTCAACAGACTGAATGAATATTTTTAAGGAAAACCATACTTATTTCTCTCTTTGTATAAAAATCATTTTTATTTCATATCCATGTTTTCTAAAATGATTTTAAATATTTTTTTATATATTCTATTAAGATTTTTAAATTCATTTTTACCCATGATTTAATTTTTACAAAATGTTTTAAAAAGAATGCTCTTAATGTTTTATGAATAAGGTGCTTTAAACGTTTTATCAAAAAATATGAAAAGAATATTTATTTTAATTTATATGTAATAAATGTAATTTCACATCATCATGAACACTCCAATATTTGAATCTCCCTTTATAGGTTTCAATGTTTATTTTTAAATGAAAATTCTCTCTTAATATTTTGTCTAAATTTTAGATTTTAAATAAGTGATTTCAAAGTAAAAATGGTATTTTAATAAATAAATTTTATGTTGATGTTTAAATGGTATCTTTTATTTATGATAAATTCATTTGATATTAATTATTCTTTACTAGGGATATGATCCAATTATAGAATACAATTTCATTATTTTTATGGCTTATGATGATAATTAACTTAAGAATGATTCTATGAAACCTGTTTCTTTCCCACAAGTTAAATAATTTACAATGAAACATTTATAAAACATGTTTCTTTTCCATGGGTTATGCTATGATAAAATTATTATTTTTTATGAAACTTGATTCTTTTATATGTGTTATTCTATGATGAATGTTTAATGATATTTTGGAACACATGTGCATGATTTTCATTATGTGATGGGTGGGATCATAATTATATATCCCTTAAATGTATTAGGTAAAGGTGGATATCTCATGATATAACAAGCAGTAGAATAGGGAGTGAACCCAATTCATTAAGAGATAATGTACACTATGATAGTCTTGGGAGTGAACATTTACTAAGGATATTATGGAATGGGTAGTGAACCCAATCCAGTATGATAGTCTTGGAAGTGATCCTTGATAAAAGAAATGATTTCTGATGCTTGTGTGTATTCCATAAACATATGTCTTATGAGAATGGTATAATCTCATGGATCAAGTTCTTTGATTCCTCAATGATTAATGTATTATGAACTGAAAATATTTATGTTATGACTCACGAAAATTATCTATGATATGTTGGGCATGGTTTTAAAATTTTAAGCTCACGTTATCATTCCCTTATACTCATGTTATGTTTAAGTGATCATTTATATCTCCCTTGTTTACCCTTAATAAGAATATGACCTCACCCTTTATTATGTTTCCTTTACCCTGGATGTGAATAATGGTTTTATTTATGATATGTCTAGGAAGGTTTATAGTGGTGAGAACTTTGATAGAGATGATATATAACTTTTATGTACCATTTTTTTATGTATGCAAGTTTCAAAAGACACTAGACCTATACGATTCTGGTGGGGATCATAATGTTATGTATTTAATATTCATCTAATAAGATGTAATATTTATTTATGAAATGTATGAGTTTCTATATAAAACACCTTGAATCATGAATTGGTTTCTGTTATATCTTTACACCAATCCTCCAATGTATCTTTTAGATTGGTTTCTCCTCAGCTCCAAACATGAACTGCTTACAATCATCTGGGATCTCTGTCCATTACATAATATTTACTCAAACTTAGGAGAGGGGAACCAAATTATTGCATTAATTCGTTTACATAAAATAATACTTCATGCATGTGAACTTTAACACTCTAATACTTTATAATATATATATTTAAATAATTTAATATCTTCTATAGCTTATAATGCACACAATCCCGAGTCTAAATGAACAATAATATAGTATAACGTTAAAAATAGTTATTAAATCAGAGGGCATGAATTGGACTAACTAAATTATGAAAATTATATGGTTTAATAATTTTTAAATAAATTCATTAGTTTTAAATTTATTATAAATGAAAAGTTATAATAATTTTAAAGTAAAATAAATGTTTTTTCTGAAAAAACAATTTCTATACGCGCAATGAGTTTTAATTTTAATAAATTAAGTAACAAATATTGTTAAATATATTTAATGTAGTTTATATATAACATATTAAATAAAAATATTTATCATTCATATAATATTTTTTATGCATGGGATATGAATAAATCTATTTTTATGCTTAAAAAACTATAGTTCTCTTAAAAGTGGTTCCGTCGCATTTTTGGCACTTATTTTAAAATTAATTTTTACAAATTATAAAAAATTAATTTTAAATATTTAACTTTATTTTTGAAATCAAAATTTCAAAATAATCTTATATTTAATTTTTTTAATTTTCTTAAAATATTATTTTTTTCAATGAATAATGAAAAAAATTGATTTTTATTGAAAACAACACTTTTATTTGAAGAATTTAAGATGTTTAAATTTTTATAAAAGTAATCTTAATTAAATTATATTATTATTAAAACAATTTAGGTCATTAAAAGTAATTTTTTTATTGAATTTCGATATAAAAACATTTTATATTTAGGAAGGCTTTTTCTTCGGAAAACCTAATTTTTATCGCGCTTGCAGGTTTATGTTTAAATTACATTATAAAAATTATGTGAATCAAATTTGGTAAAATGTATTAAATATTTGGAATCATAAAATTTACTATTATTTAAAAATTTCTATTTAATTGTTTTCAAAATGAATAATAAAAATAATAAAAATTAATTATTGATGTTAAGGTTAAAATAGGGTTTTGGGATTTACATCCCCCTATGTAAAAAATAATTTTCCATGAAAATAGGATTTTTTTTTGATAAATTAAATTTTATATTTTGATTAAATTTGTATATATATAATAATAATAATTTATTTTAGAATAAAATAATAAATTGCTGAGGTAAATAAAAAAAACTAGTTACTCTAGTGAAAAAATGGTAAAAGTGAGTAACCTTAGTGATTAAGGGAATAACATGTTTAAAAAATGTTTATTTTTTGTGTTTTAGGTGTTTATTAGATTTATATTAAAAAAAATCCATTATTTATTAATTTTGGAGGATCATGGGTTGATATTGAATTCCCATTATTGAACAGTTTTGGGTATTTACAAAAACAATAATCATCCCCAATTATAAAAGGGTACATCCTCCCCTCACATATTTAAATCACTTAAGCTATTAATCTCAACCAAAATATTCCAAAATGTCTCCATAAAATATATATACATGTTATATAGCTATTTTTCATCCCAAAATATCAACCCTATGTCCCTTAATAAGATAAATAAAGGATGTTTTTCTAAGTGAATGTAATTTCCTTCACTAAACTCTTTATTTTTTTACTTCTTCTCTTACCCCATTAATTAATGTATTAATATTTATAATATAATAATTAAAATATCTCAAATATACCAATGTATTATTATTTTTATTTCATAACCAATATCTATATCCTCTTCCACCAAATGGGAAACAAAGCTATCGATCGTGTGTATGGCGGACTACCACCTCACAAACCGATGTAATTTGTTTTCCATCACCACTTCCCTTATATGAATATAATTATGTGTTTAATGAATATATATGATATGTATGACATCATGACATTATTATACTTCTATAATTATAATATCACTTATACCTTATTACCTTCAAATATTTTGTAAAATGATAATGTTCTCGGGTGTACGTGTGGACTACCGCCTCCACTATGCGATGTTATTATTTTTTCATTATATTTGGAAAATTATGGTAATAAGGATTTATTTTATTAACATATATAATTTATATAATATAATAATGATTATTTAATTATAAATTATTATTTAACATTCTTTCTTTCCATCAACCAAAAAAATGAAGATATATTCCATATGTACGTATAGCTTACCATCTCTATGAAAAGTGTAAATCATTATTCAATATAAAACCTTTATGGATTAATATATATATATATATAATTAACATATATTATATTTAAATAATTATTAAAATTATGGATATTATGGAACCATGATTTAATTACAAGGACCAGAACTATCAAACCAAAACATACATGAAACAAAATCAGTTATTACCTGAAATAGGGATTTCAAATATGAATTGTTGATAAATGAGTGATAAACGATTATAGGTGAATAATATATTGTATGAAATATATGAGAATTTTTTTGGATGAAATTATAATAAAAAATATTTATTATACAGGAAGGTCAAACACATACAGAGGAAGTTGGACCTGAGCTAAGGGTTTAATTCACAACCTCATCATTATCTGGGATTATTTAGGTTTATGTCTCCTATGGGAAAATTATTTTATATTTATATCTTAAAAAACAATATATTTTCTTCTCCTTTGGTTATTATTAAAAATTAAATGTTTTATTTTCAATTTCCTCTCTTTAAATACCCAATATACAAAAACAATATATTTAAGGAAAAACCAACATTGTTTTTCTACTCAGTCGGGAATATTTATCTTCAATGACTATATTTTCTATAAAATGTATAAAATAATGTTTTCAATATTCTAAAATTATTTATTAAAGATATTTTTACCCCTTTTGAATTTAAAAAAAAATTAAAAGGAATCTTCTTTTTTTTCCAAATGAGCTACTTTTTGACCTTATTACAACAGTGTGAAGGGAATTATTTTTTAACTTATATAACATGTACATAATTACCTTATATCATTAAAACTAATTTATTTAAATATTTATTTACAATTTTTTAGTTTACCTTTCAAATAAAAAGTATTCCTAAATATTTGGGAAGTATTTTAGAAATTAAATAAGTTATTTCAATGTTAAAACGATATTTTACTTGGGGATGTAATATTTGAATTCCATTATCCATATTACATTTCTTTAAATTAAATGTGGGGTAATGCCCTTTTATTGAAAAAGAAAAAAGTATGGAAACAAGGAGATTTGTAGGAACGTTCACATAAGTCATCAAAAGACTCATCATGAGGTGACAAGTTTCTTCCTAATTTTTTCCACAATCTTGCGCTCTACATCTCTTAAATAACCCAAAGCCACTCCTCTACCTCATCCATGCCTGCACTCCCTAGTGTGAAGATCTTCCAATTTATTTTCCAATTGAAGAAGACTTTTTATTTCCAAGTTGTCTGAGTCAGATACTTTAATTTTTGACTCGTCTTTTGAAGTAGACCAGTCCTCTCTTCCATGCCTGCATCCATGATTTTGAGAATGGAGTCCTATTTTCTAATTGTCTTATTTCCAGGTTCCTTCTTGATCAATTTCTTTTGCAATAGAAAGTTTTTCCCCTTTCCATTATCCTCTTATATCAGCTGTTGTGAATGCAGCAAAATGGTTTTGTCCACTTTTTCCTCTTTGTGAGTTTCAATGTCTCTTTCATCTGTGATACCTGTATTATGAATATTGATATCACGAAGGAGGTTAGAGGGTGTCAGATATATTTAATTTATCTTGTCTGTGCCAATATTCATTCCAGGCTACAAATCAGGGAGACAGTCATGTGTTTCATTGATCATAAGATTAGTTTGGGGATTGCTTGACAAAGCATACTTGTCCAGGAAGGGAGAATTATCTAGGGAGTTGTCTCCGAAGATCATTTTGGCCTCCACCTTTAAAACAGAAGAAGAACCATTCTTCATTCCATGTTGTAAAGTAGTAGAAAATTCCAGATTTGTGATAGGAAAATAATAAATGGAATTTTCATCCTTGCTAACAACTATAAAAGGGAGGTTCAGAATCATTATTGACTGCACGAGAGGAGGGGACTTTTGAAAATCATCTCAAGGAACCTTCCTTACTACCAAAGGATTGCCCTAGGAAATTTCCTACCATTTTTTGACCTATATTTGGTACTTTTTTATCCTATGATGACTAGACTGTAGTATTTTTTCCTTATTGAACAATATCAGCCCATAATTTGTTGACATGGGAACAAAAGACATCATTGGGTTTCAAACTGTTTTGAGGGGGAGACACCAAAGGGTCTGCAATGTGAGTTTCTTCACCACTGCATTCCTTCAGGTCTGTCAAGACATCCACCCCATCCTAAGTCAGGTTTTGGTAATTCATACCATTCCTAGATTTAGTTTTTTTGAAGAATGCGTTTATATTATGTCTATGGTTGGATCAGAAATCACACACAATAGACCTCTAACAGTTTAAGGAGTCATGAACAATTACGTTACAATCTGAATAGATTATAAGTAGATTTTTAAAGTCAATCCTTAACTCTAATTCTTCTTCACCAGTCGAAAGGAAGACTCTATCAACTAGAGTAGAAGCTAAATCTAATACCACTAATAAAGGATCAAAGTGTCCATATCTGGCCACTTCAGTTTACTTATCAATTTTAATTGGGATACCTATAGAAAATGTGATGTCATATAGAATTTAAGGATTCCAAAGGATCCATTTTAATCTATAAAATTTATCCCAAGTCCGGACAGATGTGTTACCGATTTCATGAGGGTTGAATTTTTTGTCCATTTTCTGAATGTGAACTATGCCAGGCTTGAAATAGATTGATCCAGAGCCCCATGCTCTCATATTAAGGTATTCATATGGGAAGAGAATATGGAAGAAGTCACGTCCCAGTGAAATGCATTTCCAGGTGTAGAATTCACAAATTTCCATGTGTATTTGGATAAACTAATCAATCTTACATGGCACAGATCCTATAGGTAGAATGAGGTCAGTGATAATGGAGTGAGCTCCTATCTCCATTCGCTCTAAGATTGCAGTCGGGTCAGCCTTGACATGAGTGACACTCCCTTTCCGACGAATCCCAACATTCAAACCTTTGAAGAGGGAGAACGATCAATTTTGGTTACTGAACTCAATAATAGGTTTTTGTTCTATTAGTCTGGACATCGTATGCTTGTAAGAATAAAATCTCACATGAGCAAGGAAACCGCTCTCCATAGGCTGCAGATTCATCGAAGGAGCAGTGCCCTAAATTCCATGTCTAAGAGGAGGGAATCGCTCCCACTCACTTTCCTTCTCTCCATTATCCATATTATATTGAATGTTTTGTTATTATGTTTATTTATTGGGGAAATTTTAATAGTTTATATGATGGTTTTTCAATATAATCATTTACATTGATTAGGTTTCACCCCTTTCATATGAGGAATGCATTGGACTTAGTAAGTGATGGGTTAGGTCTTCTATAACACCTAGATTCATTATTAGGGCTCATGAGGAAAACTAGTTTGGGTATTTGGCCGATCCCTTACCCATTTATGTAATATTTCTTAGAATGATGCCTTGAAGTTATTTTTATAATGAATGGAATTATGTATTTCCTCATTAAGTGATTATTTATTTAAGACCATGTGATTATTCCATTAGTTACGATATCCCTGGATAAGGTTCAAGATTATGTGATTATTTATATAGAATTATTTGATCATAATTTATTCCTGAAATATTATTCTTCATTTTTATGTTATTAACTAAATAGAATGTGTTTTCATATATTTACCATATCATATTGATTATGCCTTGTATGTTTATGATACCCGTTGTTGTACATATACCCATACTATAAATCTGAGACCACCTATTTCTTATTTTTCCTTTCCCTAGGATACTAGTAAATATATTATGATTGATATTCAGGGATATGATAAAGGTAATAATATTGTTATAAATGAAATTACTATGTTGAATTTTTATTTTTCAAATGTAATGTGAAATTCAACTATGTATCTAGTTTTCTAATACTAATAAACTATTCATTCCTTTGGTATGTGATCAATTTTATCTATCACCAATGTAATAAAGTAACCACCGAATCTGGGCCACTAGGGTTGGGGTATTTACTAATGATATCATATAAATTTTAGTATAAATTTTGGGAACTAGATTTATGAAAACATAGATTAGAGAATATAGACCTATGATTGAACTTTAGGATAATTCTATGTATAGGATAAAATCTTAAACCTTTGGTAAGGTAGATATTATGTGGTTTTCTTAGAAACAAATTGATTTATAGACACTATAAGTGGATATAGTTTTTTAATAGATTCTTATAGGGTTAATAACCTTGAAAAGAGTTAGTTGAGTTTATCTTGGCTATCATTTGGGTTCACATTGAGTGTTCCCTTACTGATCACGTGGTTTTACAATCTTAGGGTATTTTCTTGAATTAATTAATATTTTATTTAAAAACCATTATAAAATATTTTAATATATTTTTATGAATTTATAATATTCCCAATGATACAATTTTTTTTATTTTGATATTAGCCATGCATAAATTTTTAAATTAATGTAAATTTTTCCACTGCTTTTAAAATTATACATTATGATTCATAATGTTATGATCTAACCCAGTGTATGTGACTATTTAGAAATAGAACTTATTAGAATGAATGTAAATCTTAACAATACACATAATCAATGTAGGGATTTCTATCCTGAGAAATATAATAAATCTAGTGCTAGAGTTGCGAATAAAGATAAATAAATTATAACTATATTTGGGTTGATTATTTAGGTTGTGACCAATAACATTTCTAGTATAGGGAAACCAAATAATCCAAAAATTTGGTTTAATATTGTTAAAATTATTCATGTGTCATCAACCTCTATAATTCAATGGGAATATAATCCATTTATATTGAAGAAATGGATAAGTTCTTTAGAGAATATATTTCTTACTCTGGGAAGTAATTAAAGGTAGAATGTTGTCATGATAATTTATCATATCTCAGGGGATACAGATCTATTGTGGTCACTGATTAAAAACATCAAGGATGAGGAGTAAATAATGAGTATAGAATGGAATGATTTTAAGGAACTTTTCTTGGAAAAATATTTTCCTCACAAACAATGAAAAGATATTTGGAGAGAATTATTGAGACTAAAACAAAAGGAAGAGGAAGATTTTTATAAGTATGAATCCAAGTTTACAAGGTTAGTAAGGTATTATATGGGATAAATATGTAACCCAATGAGAAATGTTTAATATTTATTTTATGGTATTAATCCAATCCATCGAATAGAACTAGTCTCCCAAACATTATCATCATATGAGGATATAAAAACATGTGTTTTTATGATAGAGAAATAATTATCTGAGTATTAAAACGTTGAAAGAAAGAAACATAATAAGTGGGTGACTAATCACATTGGAAAAGAAAATATTGAAAAATGTAAGAAGGTAATAAGGAAAGTGTGGAATTTAAAACTTGTAATAAATTTTTAAAAAACATCATGAAATGTGATTTATAATAATATGATTTCTCTACAACTATGGGTAGAAATACCATATGGCTCATGATTTAAAAGTAAATAAAGAAGATTTTAATATTCAATAATTCAAAAAAAAAGAGATGGGAAACTATAAAAATTATTACCCCAAGGATCAAGGGAATTCTTCCCATAAAGTTATAAGGGATCAGGGAAAAATATTATGCAATCATAATATTTGAGGTTAAAGTTTCAAAAGTTATGGAGGAAGGTACTTTAATCATATCCTCAAATTTACCTAATGATTTATTTGATTTTATATCTTTACACTCTTTTATATCCCCAAAGATTTCCAAAAAAAAGTATATCCCAAAAACCTCAAAAAGGGAGTAATCAGTTAAGGATCTTAGTATAAGTCTCACTACAATAAGGATATGTTAGTCAGTTCCCATTATAACACATAAAAATACCATATTTTCAAACATTTTAATTATACCTATGGTATATTTTTATATAATATTTGGTATGTAATTTCATTAAAAATATGATTAAAATATTAATTTAAAATAGACGGAAGTTATGATTCATGATGAAGATGTGGAATTATTTAACTTTATAGGGGATACTTCATCATCTAGGTCATGTCTAGATCCACCCCTAGTAACCCTTTTAAATGAGAATCTTGCAGAAGAAAATAAAACAAAATCTATAGAGGGAAAATATAATCTTAAACTTGATTATGTACCTATTATATAATAGGCATTTACGTATTTACTGAGTAATTTCCTATAAATCCACTAGATCATGAAGTTTATTTTTTCATTGACTTAATCCTAGATATAATACCTATATAAAATACTCCCTATAGAATGGACACTATGGAATCAGTGAATTTGAAGCAAAAACTTGAGGAGTTTTATTATAAGGTATTTATATTCCCTAGTATTTCACCTTGGGAAGATCAAATTTATTTCATTAAGAATAAATATGGATCGATGAGCTTATGCATTTATTTTAGGGAAATCAATACTAATATGAAAAAACCAAGTATCCACTACCTCACATTGATGACTTAGTCAATCAACATTATAGGGCTCGGTATTTTTTATAGAATGACATTAATTTTGGGTATCACTAATTACGAGTGAAAATGGAGACATTCCGAAGAAATAATTTCATATAAGGTATGGAAATTATGAGATTATAGTTATTCCATTAGGATTAACTAATGGACCGTCTTTTTATAGATCTATGGAATATAGTATTCAAGGAGTACCTTGATGATTTTGTTGTGGTATTTATTTATGGTATCTTGGTGTACTATAGGAGGCATGAGGACTATGATAATAACTTATAAATCAATCTAGATACTCTTATAAGAAAATATTTACCTGCAAAATTTTACAAGTGTGAATTTTGGATTTATAAAGTTTCTTTTCTTGTCTATATTTTCCCAAATGATGGGATCAAAATTGATCCTATAAAGATAATAGTAGTCCAAGAATGTCTTATTCCAATGAATATAACCAAGATATGTTGTTTCATTGGTCTAGAAAGTTACTATTAGCAATTTTTCCAAAAAAAATCTTGATTGGATTACTCGTAACTAATCTTAATCATAAAGGGGTTAACTTCACATGTACAAAGAAATGTGAAGAGGGTTTTGAAGAATTGAATAATAGGTTAGTGAATTCTCTGATCATTAATCTATAATTGGTAAATAATGAATTTATGATATGTAGTGATTAATAAAATAAGGGACATGGTTGTTTCTATATGCATAATGATGAACTAATT
Source organism: Viscum album (assembly GCA_963277665.1). Taxonomy (NCBI): domain Eukaryota; kingdom Viridiplantae; phylum Streptophyta; class Magnoliopsida; order Santalales; family Viscaceae; genus Viscum; species Viscum album. Next base: position 271,087,056 of record OY728145.1, on the reverse strand, counting down.
ATATATGCATCAAGGTATTTAATGATTTGTGAACAAAACTATCCAACCCATGATATTGAGTTGGAATCTATAATCTTTTCTTTGAAAATATAGATACATTATATCTTTAGTGAAAATGTGATATATAAAAAAATCATAATACTCTAAAATACATATTTTCATAGAAATAATACAACATGAGGCAAATCTGATGGCTTTATCTACTCAAGGATTATGATTTCTCAATACACTGCCACCTTGGGAAGGAAAATAAGGTTGTGGGTGCATTGAGTAAGAAAGATTGTAGAGTTTTAACCAAAATGATTATTGTTAGGGATCCATGTCTATTGATCTAGTATATATATATATGGTAATTATTAACAAATGGGATATATCAATCCTTTTTTAAATTATTACCAAACCATTTTTTTAAAGATAAAAAGTTCTCAAACTGATAATTAGAATTTTCAAAATAAAATTAAATCCAAGTATAAAAAAAATTGGTAGTCTTAATTTATGAAGATGGAAATATGAAATTTGGAAATATACTATTTATTCTATATACACATAAGTTGAAGAATGAATTGTGGGAAGATTATCATAGATCAAATTTTTCTATACACTCTAGTAACACTAAGATGTATAGATAATTGAAGGTGAATTTTTTTGTGGGATAATATAAAGTAAGAAATTTTTGATTGTGTGTGAAGATATTTTTTTCAACATGTTAAGGATAAGAGATAGTACCCTAGAGGATTCATGCAACCTCTTATTATTCATAAGTAGAAATGGGATGAAATTACGATGGGCGTTGTCACTAGATTACCATAATCCTTGAAATAACGATGTAATATGGTTTATTGTTCATTTCCTCACAAAATATTCACATTTACTTGATATAAAAATTATTAAACTTTTAAATTCCCTATCTTTATATATATTAATTAATTTTTAAGACTTCATATTACACCTATTTCAATTGTGTCTCATCATATCCCACGATTTACATCAAAATTATGGAAAATTCTCCAAAAGGCTCTTGACACTGAACTTTATTTGAGCACCTCTTATCACCCTAAAACCAATATATAGTCAAAAATTAATATTTAAAAAATATAAAAAAGGTTATTTCATGCTATTTTTACTTTTAGGGAATCTGGGATTGGTATTTACCATCTTTAGAGTTCACCTATAATAATTTCATCCATTCAAGTATTCAAATGGAACTGTATCAAGTATTATATGGAAAGATATGTCATAATCTAACTTATTGGGAAGAAGTTAGTGAAATGAATCATATAGGACCAAAACATGGGGATGATATAGTGAAAAAGGTAAAGACTATTAAATCTCATATCAAAGCATCTCAAATCATGGAAAAGTGTAATGCTAATAACCGGAGGAAAGAATTGTAATTTCAAGTGGGAGATCATAGTTTCTTGACAATATTTCAATAAAAGTGTGTTATAAGGTTCAATAAGAACTGGAAATTGATCCCCAGGTATATCATACATTTTTAAATCCTATAAATAATTGGATTTGTGGATTTCCATTTGGAAATTCCACCAAGCCTCTCTAAAGTACGTGATGTGTTCCATATCTATTTTTTAAGGAAGTACATTATAAACCTAATGCATGTGTTAAACTTTTAACAAATAGAAATTCTACATAATTTATATTATTGTGATGAGACTATACAAATTATGGACACTGAAGAAAATGTTTTGAGGAATCAGATGACTCTAATAGTAAAGGTACTTTGGGGAAATCATAAGATAGAATATGAAATGTGGGAACCTGAAGATATTATAATGACTAACTACCCAAATACATTCATAAAGTTACATTATATAAATTTTAAGGATGAAGTTTTTTTGAAGTAGGGAGTAATATAACACCATGAGAATTTATGATATTTTTCTTCTGAAATAAATTTAATATCTTCAATATATTGTGATAATAAAAACCTAGAATCTAAATGAACCATAATATAGTATATCATTATAACATAGTTGTTAAATTGTAAGGTATGAATAAGAATAAATAAATTATGAAAATTATATGATTTACTCATTTATAAATTAATTTATTGGTTATCAATTGATTAGAAATAAAAAATAATCATCATTATTTGAGAGTAAAATAAAATTTTTCCTTAAAAGCTATTTTTATGCACACAATGTGTTTTTATATTAATAAATTAATTTAATAACTATTATTTATTTATTTAATAAAATTATATATTATATATTCAATAAACTTTTCTATCACTCATCTCATATTTTTTTAATCACTCGTTAAGAATAAATCCTATTTTATTCTTAAATATCTATTTTTTCTAAAAAACAGTTTTATCACTTTTTGGAACTTCTTTTAAAATTCCATTTTACAACTTTTAGAAAATTTATTTGAAAAAATTAAATTAAATTTTTAAATCCAAGTTTCAAATTTATCATATATTGAATTTTTAATAATTTTATAAAAAGAGTTTTTTTGATGAATAGTAAAAAAATTATGATTTTTATTGAAAATTTCCTTTTCGTTAAAATAATTTAAAAAGTTACACATTGTTTTAAAAGTTTTTTAAAATTAAAAATAGTATAATTATATTTTTATTAATCCAATTTTGTTCATTTAAATAAATTTTATTTTTAATTTTGATATATAAATGTTTTATATTTATGAAAACTTTTTTTGGAAACCTGTATTATCATCGCGCTTATAGGTTTAATTTTAAATTAAATTCTGAAAAAAAATTCAATTGAATTTCATAAAAAAATTTCCATATTTTTAATAAAAATAAGTAATATTACTTTATAATTTGAAATTAATTTTTGGTCATAATTAAGAGTAAAAATAAAAAAATTAATTATTGCGATTATGGTTAAAACATGTTTTTACACGTTACATACGCCTGTGTTCAAATTAATTTTCCATGCAAAAAAGGAATATTATTAGATAAAATGGATTTAATATTTATAATCAAGGGTTAAATTTTTTTAATTTTTTTTCTTATTTATACTTAAAGGATAAATTATCTAGGTAAACAAAAAACTAGTTACCATAGTGAAAACTAGAATCGTAAAAGTGAGTAAACTTAGAGGTTAAGGGAATAACATGTTTAAAAAATTAATATTTTGTGTATTTTAGGTGTTAATTGAAATTTTATTTGCTAAAATACATTATTTATAAATTTTTTAGGTACTTGTTTTGATAGTGACTTCCCATAATTGAATAGTTTTGGGTATTTACGAAAAATGTCCCTCCTCCTCAGTTATAAAAGGGCACATCATCTCATCACTTATTTACACCTCTTAACCCTTTTAACATGAAAAAAACCTACTAAAATCTCTCAGAAACATCCTTATTCATGTTTTATAGCTACTTTCATTCCCCAAATACCAACCCAGGTGTCCGTAATATGATATCCAAAGGAGGTTTTTCTAAGATAGGGTGATTGTGTTCACTAAACTCTTTTTTTTACTTCTTTTTTTAGCACCTTCATTCATGTATTAATAATTAAAATATATTAAAAAAGTATCTACCATATAATGAGAGGTTATTATGTTGATGTAATAACCTATATACATATCTTCTTCCATCAAATGGGAAAAAAACCATCGATCGTGTGTACAGTGGACAACCGCCTCGCAAACCATTGTAATTCATTTTCCATCATTACCTCTCACAGATGTATATAATGATGACTTTAATGTATATATATTATATTTATGGCATAATTATCCTTATATAGTTATAATATCACAACTACCTTTTTACCTTCAAATCCATTGGAAAATGATAATGTCACTTGTGCGTACGTGTGGACTACCACCTCCACGAAGGGATGTGATTTATTTTTTGTTTTATTTTTACATAGATAGTAATAATTATGGATTTGATGATCATATATGATTTATATGATATAATATTTATTCTGTGATGGTGAATTAATATTTACCTTTACTTTGTTCCATCCTTTAAAAAATGAAGACAACATTTATGTGTATTTACGACCTACTGGCTCCTTCAATATTGTAACTCATTTTTAAATATATAAAAATTTTATGGATGAATCTAAATATGTATATAATGAATATATATTATATTTAAATCATTATGAAAACTCTATATATTATCTAATCATGATCTAATTTCAAGGACTGAAACTACCAAACATACACATACATGAAAAATGAAGGAGTTATTACATAAAATAGTGATTTTAACAAATAATTATTAATAAAGGGAGATAAAAGATTACAAGTAAATAATATATGGTATGATATATATTATTATGGTTATTTTATAGATTTATAATAAATAGTTATTTATTTTACAGGATTTTGAAACACATATGAAGGATGTTGGACCTGAGTTAAGGGTTTAATTTACAATCTCATCATTATCCAGGATCTTTTATGTTTATAAATCCATTGGAGAAATTATTTTAGATTTATATATTAAAATGAATATATTTTATTCTCCTCTGTTTATTCCTATAAATTATAATTTTTCCACTCAATTACCTTTTTTAAATACTCAATATAACAAAATAATGTTTTTAAGGAAAAACAGATATTATTTTTCTACTCAATCGGGAATCTTTTTCTTCTATGTCTATATTTTCATAAAAAATTATAATACGTCATTTTTAAAATTCATAAAATATTTATTAGATAAATTTTTACACAAATTTTTATTTTAAAAAAATAAAAGGAATATACTTGTCGTTTTCCGAATGAGGTTCTTTTTGACCTTATTACAATAGTCTGAAAGGAATGTTTTTTAACTTATATGACATGTATGAAATTACCATACATCATGAACACAAATTAATTTTAATATTAATTTAAAATATTAAAATTTACTTTTTAATGAAAATTTTTTCATTAATACTTAAAATGTATTTTATACTTTAAATAAGTGTTTTCGATGTTGAAAGTGTATTTTCCACAAGAAATTTTCCAGTGATTTTTTAAAGTATATTCATCTATTTAAAAATTATTTAGTGAATATTATTCTTTATTGGGGATGTTCTATATTTTATACCATTCTCCATATTATCATAGATGTTTTATGATTATGTTTATTTATTGGGGTAATTATTAATATTTTATATTCTGGTTTCTCAAGATGAATGTTTACATTGATTATGGTTCTCCCCACTATTATGACGAATAAATTGAACTTAATAAGTGATGGGTGGGGTGACTTATAGACCCTAGATGTATTGGCATGTCTCATGAGACAAACTGGTTTGGTTATTTAGTTGAGGCCTTACCCATTTATGTAATATGTCTTAGCATATGGCATTGATGGTATGTTTATGATATTGGTAATTATGCATTTACACATTATAAGTTTAAATATTGATTTACATTATATTATTTGATTAGTTATGATATCTATTGATAACTTTAAATCTTCTGTGATTATTTGTATGTAATTATTTATATGTAATTATTTGATCATCATTCATCCCTTCCATATTTTTCTTCATATTCAAGTAATTTATTAAATTTCATGTGTTTCCAGATATTAACCTTAACATATTTTTTATGACTTATTTATTCATGATAGATTTGTTCGTACGTATTCCCTCAATATGAATCTGAGCTTACCCCTTTATTAGGTTTTCCTTCCCTTGGATGTGAGGAAATTTATTATGATTGATATGCTGGGATATGCTAAATAGAATAGTGGTGTTCTCAAAATAAATAATATGTTGTATTTTATGTTTTCAAATGTAATGTGAAAACCTAGTATGTATCTAGTTTTCCAATAGTACTAAACTATTTGGTCCTTTGGGATGTGATTTCTTGTATCTATAATCAATGTAATAAATTAACCACTAACTTAGGGATAATACAGTTAGGTCCCTTAAATGGAACCTTGCATAATGAGAGGTTGTATGACCCACAAAATATCAATTTAAATTAAAAATAATAATAAATTTAAGCGAAACTTGTCACATACAATGGTCTGGTCTATGGTCATAGTCATCTATATACATGAAATTAATTATTCATTTAGTAAACAATTAGTTATTCCTAATCATTATTGTTTAAGATAAATATCTCTCAAATTAATTAATTATCGTTATTGATTAATAAAATATTTTAACTTAATTTTCATCCAAATGTTCTTGATATTATCATAAATTGTTATTTTAAACAAACTAAATAACTTATTTAAAATTTACTAAGCACAAAATATATACCTTGTAGTCAACACATTGAGTTCCCATCTGAACTACCCAGTGTGAATAATGGTTGTATATTGTTTAATCTTATGTAATGTAGCATAACTGTCATATCATATAGCTTCATGGTGTGTGATGTTAAATAAATGACACATACACGCATTCTACATATGTATCTTTTTATAATTTTAATGTGTGAAGATTAATTAGTGTATTATGATTAATACATGATATATAGTTCCAAATATTAAATAGAAATTAATTATAAATTATATATATATATATATATATATATAACCCATAACATGGTGTGTATGAGTTAAATAAATGAAACATGAAACACATGTTGATATGGTATAAATAGTATAATAAATTAATATTAAATTATGTATAAACTAGTAATATTAAAAGTGTGTACTTTCCAACTACATATCATGTATAGTTCATTGTCATCTATCTAGGACACACGCCTAGGGACTGGTTGTTTTGGCTTATTATAGAAATTAATGAATTATATAATGTGCACCTGGAATATATATTGTATGGTCTCTTAGTTACATGGTTACTAGTCACATGTTTCATGTAATAAACACACATATAATATTTGACTAATGGACTACACACTGTGTATACAAGTAACACACCATGTAGTCTGCCTAGTCGTGTGACAGGCTAGACCAGACAACACATGTGGTGCATTAATTAAATAGCAAGTGTAATTGATGCATTATTCTCCAAATTTATTCATGAGTCATCCTAATGCATGAAACATAGGTACACGATTTGTACCAACTAGATACATTCCATGTATTCTTTTTTTATTCGACCAAAATCCATGGATCTTTCAGATCAATTCTTCAAATGTTCTTTCTTCATAAATAATTCAATTTTTCATATTTTCAAGAACCAAGAGGAATAATAGGAGATATTGTGATTAATATTTAAACAATGATTTAACTATAATTGAAAACAGATGAAAAGTTCATAAATCAATTACTAATATTTAAATAATTATATATTATTATATGACCTGCTCTAACACCACTTTATAGTTATGGACATAGAAAAATCATGTGTTGGGATTGGCCAACTCAATTGTTTGACATAATAGATGATTATTATATGATGTAAAAGTCATAGAAAATCTAGACCAATGAAATTAATTCAAGGATTAATTGATGTATGAATTCCAAAATCAAAATACAGGATCATCACATAATGATTTGTTATTAATTTAAGAAATTAAAGAATTATCGTGTGTTGAATTATTTCTTCATTGATGAATCTGATAGTGTCTTTATGTCTTTTCATTGTTGTATAATAGGAATCAAGTATATAATCACTTGATCGATGATCTACATGTGCACCAAGAACTTCTGAGTGTCATCATAGGAATACTTGAGTGTAAACATAGAATATCCTAATGATTGATTTTTTTTCATCTTTGATCTCCAAGAGAATCACTTTAAAGAAGGTCTCCCTTTTTTCTCTCAAGAATCAATAAGGGTGGATGAGGAGGATACCTAATCATTATTAAGAGTGTTCCTGAAGAGGATGTCTCTAGGTATTGAGAGGATTCTTCAAATGTTTTTGTACACAACCAAACCAATGGCTAGCATTAGGGTTAGTAATAATATAATTTGGATTAAATAGTACTAGGGTTAGAAAATATTAATTGTACATATTCATTTTTTATTTTATTAATCCCCAACGAACAAAATTTTCAAATAATAATAGTAATATTATTATTATTATTCTTGACATGCACAAAACTCACGGATTTATTAAATATTATTTCTTAAATAAACCTTTTAAAACTTATTTCAAATAATATTTAATATGTATATATATTATATCTCCATAGACCTATTAAACTGGTTACAATTACTCAACAATATCTATCTGACCTTGAATAATGACTATTTATTTGATTAATAAATAGCATTGCATTATTCACTAATAAAAAAATAAATATTATATTTACTAAATAGAAAATAAATATTTATTAAATTTCACTCACAAATGTTCCATAAAATTATTTAATATATGCGATAAATAAAACATGAATAATTATTAAACCAAGTAGAAGAATAATATTTATTCAATATGTTAAATAATAATAATATTTAACTAAGGTTCTTCATACACTTTGTGTGTGACCCTCTCGGCCTCTTTCTCAGTGGTATTAGGTGAAGCCTCCCGAATTCAAATGTTGATGTATAGAAATACACTAAGGAACCCATAGTGAATGAAGTAATATCACAATGAAATATAACCTCAAACAAATTCTTAATGCATAATGCAATCCCTTTATTATAATGTATCTAATCAAGAATGTAGCATGTTGGTGTCATTTACCTATGTTCTTGATGTCTCTTTCTTTGGATTACTAAAAATGAACCTTCCCACAAAATTCATGGCCAAGGATTTATCCATGTTTCTCCATACCCATTAAAGGGCTAGAGATATGTACATTCATTAGACAATATAATGGACAAATACTTTTTTTCATTATTCATTAATTTGGTATCAATTGTGATGCACCCAACATATCCTACTTCACTGCAAGTAAATGTCATCATTGTTTTCGTCAATACATCAAAGTACGAAACTAATAATATCTATTAATTATAATCTTAATTTAAAAGAATCAATACAAACATCTATATATGGGAACATCCAATAACACAGATAAATATTGATTTATAATCTTCAGTTCATGTTGTCATGATCTCTACCCTGGAAATTACCAAGGGCATGCACTGTGAGAAATACCCACAAAATATATGATTCTCTACCCATAATATAATATACCATATATGTCTCATAAAATTATATCATTTGGAAATAGAACATATATTTTAGGATTATTATCATTTCAATTCTAAGTTCTTGACATAATGGGGAACTACTATGACATTTAAGTGTAATAATTACTCTTAGGACATTGTCATATCTTACATCACAAAAACGAACAATCATGATGTGATAAGAAGTTTATTAATATTAAAAAAAATTGAATGTAGGTAATCATAATGTACATAAAAGTTGGTTCTAGGGAAACAACTCCAATAGGGGGTGTGCTATATATATAGATATGTCTTTGTGTAGGATATTTCATTGTAAAAAAACTATCAATTAAACTATTTATGATAGATTTATTATTTTTTATTTGTATCTATGATAAATATTTCATTCATTATAAAAATTAAGGGTAATAAATATTGTTTCCTCTTATCTAAATTTTTTTTGAGACATACAATCTCCAACAAAAAATAGTCCTTTGTTTCCTAAAAAAAGTAAATACTATTAAAAATATTGTTTTATGAAGAAACTATTTATGATCTAATTTAATTTTTGTCACAAATATTTCTTACCGAGAAAGGTTAATTATGATATAATTATCAATTCCATCCCAAATAACATCCTCTAACTATTTTATGTGAATTACTGCTAAAACGATTCAGGAAATACTTCACTTATATCACTAATAATCATCATGAAATATATTATTTGTGATAGATTAAAATTTCCATCAAAAAAATCCTTTTGCAATAATATTTTCAATGAACCTTCTATTTGTTTCAAATAACCATTTATAAAAACTCAATTTTTATATATTGATCCTATCATTTTTTCAATTTTTTGTGAATTCCAGTTGTCATGACCTCCCACCCCCAACTCATACACCTTCTGGGCCGACAAAGAAGGGGATGGCCCCATAATCTCATCCCCAATTGGCCTATGGTTGGTGAATAACACTGAGGGTATAAAAAATACGATGGTAGTAATTTCCCTCATAATAGAAGTTAAAGAAAACATATAAGTTGAAAACTACTTATCAAAACCACATCATATAAAATAACCAAGATCTCTTGTGTGTGTGTGTGGTGATTAGGGGTCCAATTACATTCAAACACATAAAAAGGCTACAAAGATGGATCATAGTCCCATAAGGGATAAACCATTCATATTTACTTATTGATTAATATATTAAAGTTCCATAGGCCCAATATTGGATGGACCAAATACCCTTTGTTTTTTATGGCTCAAAGCTAATGCTTGCATCAATGTTTTCCTGGGTCTACACCCATTGCATGTATGATTTATATTTCACCACCACATATTTCAATGCCTATATCAACACCTATATCATAAATAACCCGAGGTTGTTTTAAATATTAGAACATATTTCATCTCAACTTTTTATTACATAAAATTTTCAAAACATGGTACAAACCAAAGGATCATTCAAAGTTTAGTTTCATGGAAAATAAGAACAAAATACATTAAAATATAAAACATTATTCTAATTTACTTGATTGATTATTAATGGGTTAATATTATGTACATTTAATTAATTTCATATCCAATGGACATACATAAAAGGATATAGGTGAGCATAAGGCCCAGTATGGGAAACAATTTATATATATTCCTGAGGAATATCAATAAGAACATGATAATATCATTGTGGCATGAGCAATAGAAAAAAGAGAAATATAATAATAAAAATAACATGATTAATAACATGGAAAATGGCTACAACATTTAATTTATACATTCACAAGAATACCACTATGGTTAATCACTAATGTTTCATAAATGAAAATTACCAAGGTTATTCACCAAGGTGTTATAAAACATTTCATCTCTATAGATTAAATTATTTACTCAATGAATTGGAGATTTATCAGGGTGAACCATTCCTATGTATTATTTAATGTGATACTCATAGAAAATAATCTAACATTTCATAAATAACCAATGAAGAATAGAAAAAAATAGGGTTCAAATAAAAATCATGGCATTTCAAAAGTTCCTAATAAACATGATCATTATGTCATTTTCTGCCCGTAGAAAGGGAATGTGGGTATCATGTATTTTAATCCCATAATAAAATAAATCATATATCTAGGTGGATACCTATGGAAAAGAAAGAGTCTTGGGTATTAAAAAAAATAAAACAAAAGTGAATTTCTTGAGAAGAAGAGTGAAATTTTGAGAAGTAAATTTTGCAGTATAACGGGTACAAAATGTGGGTTTGAAAAATGGTAAAATGAGAGGGGACAAGGGTGTCCCATTAATAAAACAAAATTTGTAAGTAAGGTTATGATAAAAATGGTAATATAAGAGAGTAACTATAACATCTATAAGACATATACAAAAATAGGTTCTTGAATCGAAAAGAAAAGATGGATAATTCCCTTACCTTGAATAGTTACTCCTAAAAATTAAGGATTGGGACCTTGGGGGCTTGAGGATACCATGGTATTAATACTTGGGAGGTAAAACTACCAGATATTCATGAAGGATGGATTTTTAGTGAAATTAAATAGATAAATGGGTGGTTATTTATAGAAAAAGTGGTGTATTTGTTTAATAATTTCCAAATATAGGCCTTGGAAATCTTGGTTGTGGAAAATGAAAAATTAGGGGCTTGCCTGTGGTTTTTCCCAAGTTTTGAGAAATTTAGGAAATATTATATGTTATTTTAACCAAAAATAACCAACAATAATATTATATTACTTCTTTTGGAAAGGAAATGTAAATGTTTCACAAAATAATATTTTTAATGTTAAAGTTTCCAATTTAGACTTCCGAAAGTAACTTATTGGTTTTGAAATTGATTAAAATATATTAAAATACTTGATATTAATAAAATAACACATTTTAGGTCCTATATTTTGATTATTTAATCATTACATCATTATTACATAATTATGAAGTCATTAAACACACCAAAACCCAAAGAAATATTTTTACTATTCACTAAAAAATAGAATATTTTAGAACATTCTCATAAATTCACCCTAAACTAATTTTGGCATGATTATTTCAAAAATGATTTTATTTTTATCCTAATAAATATATAAATATAAGGATTTTAACTTTTAAATATTAAAGACTTTATTTATTAAAAATAATAGCAGATTTAAAATGAATAGTAAAATTTATAACGGTTAAAAAATTAAATTATTTGAAAATTTATTTATAAATAAAAGCTTTTTATCATACTATTTCATTAAAATAATTATTATTAATATTAAATAATTTTATTATAAAAATTTATATCTTTTATAAAAATTACAATTTGTGTCCAAAATTTTGATTTGTCGAATTCATCATATATTTTATTAAGAAAAACTATTCTTATAATGGAAATAAGGGAATAAAAATTTACTTTATACAAAGGAATTACACATAAAGTAACTTAGTTTGGGACATTTAACCCCTTATAACACCCACATATGACTGATGGGTAAGGTGTGCGATAGTGTTAGATTCTTGGTGTGGTTCGGCTAAATCTCCCAAGTGGTTATTTCCCCTAACTTGAACTTCTACTACAGGTGATTTTATTCAAGATTCACTTGTCAAAGCATGGATTTTTCTTGGTCAAGGTAGAACCCCTAGTGACACTACCTCTCTCCCAAGTTCGGAAAAAAGGCCTTTAAACGACATGACCCTACTGGTTTAGACCGTTACTTCTCCTTTTTTTCTTATTTATCATTTTTCATTACTACGTGACCTAACAATTTAAAATTTTGATTTCTAAAAACACTTTTAGGGAAATTGAGAACCCATAATGATTATATAAAACCCAAAATTAAAAACGGATTAGGAAATTATCGGGCTATTTCATAAAATATTTAAAATGTTTGAATTAGTCACCCTATATAAGCTCCATGTTATAGAGGTTACCTTCATGTTTGGGTTTTCTTTGATCAGATCCTTCATGTGGTATGCCAGCTTATCCCGGGTCTGAATATATTTCTCTAGAATTATCTTCCCTTCATTGATTTTTTGAGCCAATATCTGATCTTGTTTGTTTATCCAATCAACATTCTCATCATTGAGATCAAATTTAATTGATCTCTCATATATTCTACCAGCATATTCTATTGAAAAATTGATATCAAAATATTCCTTTGATATATATTCCTTAGAATATAGGGTAATCTTTAAATCAGCATCCCCCTACCTTGTTTGCTTCTGGCTCCATCAAATGCCTCCAGTTCCAACCGGTTAGGGTCTTATGACCTTAAATCTTTAGTGTTCTCGTCTTTATCTCTATAAACCTCAACCTAATCACCAGAAGGAGTAGTCAGCACCTTGAGAATTCCAAATTTATGAACTACCAATGGATCCTATCTAGCCTCAGCCTCATATTTATTTAGTTTTTTAGCTTTTCTAGTGACCTTTTTCATTTCTACTTATAAGCACTGATTATAAAATTAAAATCATTATTAAGAGTATAGTTTCCAATGGTCAAATTTGACCAACGATCATATAACATTTGAAACCCAATGGTCACATTTCCCTTTATACTCAATTAATAAAGAGATACTGATTTTCAGTGTATAATATAATACAACATGCATTTTCAAAAAACAATTATCATTCAAAAATTTTGGGTCATTTCATTCTTTCCCCTGTAAGAATTTTGGTCCCTAAATTTTCAACTTGTTCTATTCATTGATAAAAGATATGGGTACTTCTGTCTCATTGTCTCCTCTAGTTCTCACGTTTCTTCTTCGTATTTATGGTTCCTCGACAAAATATTGATTTGGTGGGTAGTCTTTCCATATATAACCTTGTCTCTATGGTCCAAGATCTCCATTGAATGATCCTCATAAGATAGGTCATGTTTCTAGTTGTAGAACCTCAAGATTCATTACATGTTAAGGGTCAAGTATATACTTCCTCAAAATATATACGTGGATTAAATCATGAAATTGAGAAATATTTAGTGTAAGTGATAGCCGATAGGCCACTTATCCTATGCGATCAAGGTTTTCATAGGGGCCAATTTACCTAGTTCTAAGCATCCATTTCATCCCAAAATGCATGACTCTCTTCCAAGGTGATATTTCAAGGAACACTTTATCACCAATACCAAACTCTGAATCCCTTCGATGGTTTTTAGAATTGATCTTCTATCGACTATTATGATCCTTTATGTGTTGTTGGATATCATGAACGTTTTCTATCATCTCTTGCAAAATATTAGGCCCAAGAATCTTTCTCTCACCAACTTCATCCCAACAAGTATGAATTATTCATCAATTCCCATATAAAGCTTCATAGGGTTCCATTTTAATACTCGAATGAATGTTATTGTTTTATAAAAACTTATATAAGGGGATATGTTGATCCCATCCACCTTTAAATTCCATTGATCATGCTCTCATCATGTCTTTGAGTGTTTGAATAGTTCTTTTATAATGAACATTTGTTTGGGGGTGATAGGCCATAATGAAACTCAATTCAGTACTAAGATCATGTTTAATACTTCTCTAGAATTTTGATGTGAACCTTGGATCATGATCAGAAACAATAGAAAGTGATTCCCCAATCATCCTCACCTCTTACCTTATGTATATCTTCGCAAGCTGGTCAAGAGATAAATCTTCATGAATAGCAATAAAATGGGTATTTTTTGTGCGTCAGTCCACTATAACCCTTATCACATTGTTTCCAATGGATGTTTTTGGGAAACCAGTGAAAACATCCATAATGATATTGTCCCACTTCCATATTGGTCGGGGTAGTGGTTTTAATACCCCTTTAAGAAGTTGTCACTCCACATTCTCCTATTGAAACACCAAGTACCTTATAGTCTAGTTATAAATATCTCACTTCATGTTATCCCACTAATAATAATCATGAAGGTATCTATGCATTTTAGTGATTCAAGGATGTATAGAAAATGTAGAACTATGAGAGTAACCCATCAATTATTTCATTATCTCTGGAATAGATAGAGAACATAGTCTTGTATGAAATTTTAGTACACCTTCTTGATCAATATTGAACTCAGGAAACTTCCCATTCTTCATAACCACTATCTTATTTTTTTAAAAAGGGATCTCCTCTTTTTTCTTTATTAGTATTATTTAGTTATTATTGTTGATAAATAATTTGTGATAGGTTTGATGATGACCCTTCCCTTACGATTCTTAGGTCCAGTTTTACATGGTCTTTGATCAAATGATCTCCTTAAATCCTTGTTATTTCTAGCACAACAGGGTCTTTCCTACTTAATGAACTAGTGACTTTATTTTATCTTTTGGCATGATAATTAATTAAAAAGTCAAAGTCTTTAAGAAGTTACAACCACCACCTTTGTCTCATGTTCAATTACGTTTGCATGAATATATAATTCAAACTCTGATGGTCTACGTATATCTAACATTTCTCCCCATAAATATAATTCCTACATATTTTTATAGAATAAACAAACTTAACTAGATCCATTTCATGCATAGGCTAATTCTTCTCATGAGTATTTAACTATCTAGATTCATAAGAAATAACCTTTTTATTTTCTATGAGGATGAACCCAAGCCCATTTAAAGATGCATCATTAAAAATAATGAATCCATAAACAATATTGGGTAGATTTAACATGGGTACAGTAACAAATATCTTATTTAGATCTTGGAAACATTATCCATACTCCTTTATCTAGATTAACTTAGTCTTTTTTCAAGTTAACATTGTTAGTATATTAGAATTTTCTGAAAATTTTTTCACAACCCTCATATAATATCCTACCAAACTAAGGAAATAAGGAATCTCATTAACTTTTGTAGGATGAGTCCACTCATCCAAAACCTTTTTCTTGGTAGGGTCAATTTATATTCCTTCATTAGTTACAATGTTCCCCTAAGAAAGAAATTTTGGTAACAAAAATTCACATTTTTTGAACTTTCCAAATATCTTTTCCTTCTTCATAGCTTTAAATATAACCCTTATAGGATATTTATGCTCCTCACAACATTTAGAATATAACATAAATCATAAATAAAAACTAAAAAAAAAGTAATCATGGTAGTCCTTAAATACTATATTTATCAAATATATAAATATAATAGGAGCATTAGTCAATCCTAAGTTCATAAAAAACAAAATCATAACACCCATATCTAGATCGGAAGGAGGTATTTAGAATATTTTTTTTCACCCTCAATTGATGATAACCAAAACAAAGATTAATCTTGGAGGATAATTGATCTCCATGAAGCTAGTTAAATAAATAATCAATCCTTGAGAGTGGGTGATTTTTCTTTATCGTGATCCTATTATGTTCTCTATAATCAATGCATAGCCATATTAATCTGTCCTTATTCTTCACAAATAGAATAGGTTCTCCCCAAGGAGGCTATGAGATATTATTATAGAAAATTATAAGGTCAAAATATCTCTACATTGAAAATAACTATAGGTTTTACATTCAAGAATATTGAGATTGAATTGCTTCCATAGTTGATCTTAGCAATATACTTTGTGATCCAATCTATCCCTTGTATAATATCAAATTCTAGAAAGGTAATGAATAATAGATTTGTAATGAGATTGTTCTTTCCATAGTCAATACTAGAGTTTCTATACACAATTGATTCTTGGATAATTCCTCCAGGATTCTTGATTGATAACTATACTTATAGTAGTTCAGGGATTCATTTTATATTCTTTTCAAACTTGGAGGAAATAAAGGAATGTGTAGAACTAGAATCAAACAAAGTACTTAATAGATTTTAAAGAATAAAGAGAGTACCATACACCACATCATTTGGAGCCCATACATAAACATTTGTGATAGAAAATTATAGACCTTTACTTATTGGTATATGATGAGGTTGATGGTGATTCTCATCCTTTTCCGTCTGATTTGGAAAGTGATCGTAAAAGTGAAAAAACATTTCACTCTTGCAGCATTGGACTTTAGGTTGGTCCTACACTATATTCCATTTGTTATTTGTATTTTGAAGATAAGGTTTCACCTCACAATGACAATTCAACAATATATGTCCATCTCTTCCAAACATGTAACATTTTCCCCTCATGATAAATTAGTTCCCAAAATGCTTCTCCCCACATTTGTTGCATCTGGGAAGTTTCACTTTATTTACTCCTCTTTCACGATCAAACTTCCTCCATATGTTTGGATCCAAATATCTTCTATTTTCATTCGATTTTTGTGACTACTATATCTCTCTGAACTCCAGTTCATCCTTTTTATCTCTCTGCATGATCTCCTCATAGTTTTCATAATATCGATTGGAAATATTAGTTCATAGATGGGGTCTTATTCCATCTGAAAATATATCAACCTTTTCATTAGGATCCATAACAAAGTTATAGGTGTAATTAGAAAGTCTTGTAAAGTTTATATATGACAACCCTGATCTTTTATTACACAATTAAACATGATTTATTACATAAAAACATCACTTGAAACAACATATAAGATCGAGAGGTCCAGTATCTTTGTGTCTTAGGATCATCACATAATAACTTAAAACATGAAACAACAACATCTTTATTGAAAACTTTCTTTACATGACCACTACATTCCCTTATACTTAGCATTGCATGGGATAACCTAAGGACATGCATAAGAAAATGGTGAACTATAAAGCCCATTAAGGGAATAATCATGGAATAACATGAGGAATACAATACATGTTGTAAAATAGGCATATCAATAGATCACAAGAGATACATAAACATAAGGGCATGATAAATCATGATAATCATAACATGGAAATGTGGCAACAACACTTAACATGGAATTAGCATGAGCCAAGGATCATTGCACATAGAGCAGGAGTAAAAATCATTTCACTTGAATTAGAATGAGTAAACACCCATTTAAGATGATGTATCATGATACTATACTTTACCCAATGCATTAGAGATCTATAAGGGCGTACCCTTCTTAAACATTTCATTTCATGCATAAGTGTGCCACATGGATCATATAACATGAATATATAAAACATCATCATTTATTCCACGATAATGAAATGTGGAATTAATACATGAATATTTATAATCAATATGTAAATGTGTATAAAGGTGAATACCCTTGATAGAGAAATAAGAATGATATTCACTACACAATGACATTGACTTGGAAAATCGGTGCAATTTCGGCAGCGTAACGGTGTGTTGTAAGAATTCATAATAATGGTTGATGAGAGAGAAATGGGTGTCTAATCATATGTAAATTAAATGGAATTTAATTGGGTAATCTAGGTACATGTCCCAAAAATTGTAATGGAATTTATATTCATGATACAAAATAATTGATTGAATGTAAATGAAAAGAGAGAAATTCCTTTCAGAATTTCAGCATAGTAACGGGTGTACATGGGAACCGTTTAATGAGAGAGAAATGGGTCTCCCATCATTATAACATAAAGAGGTTAGTATTGGGGAGGTGATAAACCATACCAAAAAATCTATAATTTAAATTAAAAGGGCATAACATCATTAAACAAATTGTACAAAAATTAGAAAGGAAGAAAAACCCTTACTTGGAAGTGTGCTTCCAAAGGATTAAGAGAGGCTTGAGAGAGGATTATTGGGATATTGGGGAACCTTGGGAGGATTCTAGAGAGAGGATGGAAGAGGTTGTATGAACCCCAAAGGCTTTGAGTGAGGATGATGTGGGAGCGTGGGTGGGTTTATATAGAAAAGGTGAGGGAATTCTTTATTATTTAGGTTTGGGACACCGTACATTAAACTAATCCAAATGACAAACCAACCCATGGTTTTTGGAAAAGGGAATTGGAAAACAATATTTTATAAGGCCAAAGTCCCACCTTCTTAAAATAATGTGTTTTCTTATGCGGAGGTGAGTCACACACCCAAGGAAAGCAATTTAAAAAGACAAGATGTTTAATAAGTCTTGAAGGGTCCATTAAAGCTTTTTAAAATAAGTAAAACAAACCCAAAATCACATTATTTTATGGGTAAATTATATATTGTCCGAATATACAGTTTTTAGTTTTTTATTACATCACTATTGGTTCATTATGATGTCATAAAACACATTATATATTTAAATGGTATTTAATTTTTACCCAAAAATTTGATTGCCTCAGAAAATTATGAAAAATTCATCATTGGATAATTTCAAAGTACTGATTCCAGAAAAAATATTTATTTTATATAAATAATTTTATAAATATGTTAATTTTCACTTTTAAAATAAAAATAGACATTTATCGAAAATTCATGGGTTTTGACAAAAATGGCTTTCAAACCTTAGTGAAAATTACAATTGCATTCATAAAATTATACGATCATTTATATTAAATAAAAATTAATTTAATATTAGTAATATTTTATTAAAATATTATTTAATTCAAAAATCCATTAATTCATCAAAAATAGATTTCTTAGTTGAACATTAAGTAAAAATACTATTTGTTCTTTAAAAAATATTTACAAGGTAACAATAATAAAATGAAAGTATATTCATTATTATATACAAAAATAATCTATATAACCATAGTGATAAGGTCTTGTTACATATACCCTTATAAAACATGTATAAGACTGAAGAGTAAGGTGTGTGATGGTGAGAGACTCTTGGGGTGGCTCGGATAACATTGCTTGGGTGGTAATCTCTATCAACTTCCACTTCTCTCGTAGGCGGTCCTGCTCGAGCTTAACATATTCAAGCTCAGCTTGGGCTTGGTCAAGAGCAATGCCCAAATACGCAACCTCCTTTCTGATCTATGAAAAATGGGCTTCGTATGGGGAACTTCTACTGGATGAGTTCGTCGCTTCCTTTGTCTGGGTAAATTGGATTTGTTAAAGCCCTATATTTATACTAATCATGTGATTAGTGTTCAACGAATTTATTATCAATGGTCAAAATTATTAACATAAAACCAAATAAGTTGACATTTTATATAAACATTTTACATAAAGAGACATTTAATTATATCAATAGGGATTTCCATTAATGAAATTTTGGGCCATTACAATCTTCTCCCCTTAAGAAATTTCTCCCTAGAATTTTCCTTTTCCCATACTAAAACAGATTCTAGTAACTATGCTCCATTATTTCCTCTGATTCCCATGTCACTTCTTCGAACTTGTGGTTTCACCACAACACCTTGATGAGCGGAATTGTCTTATTTTGTATAACTTTTTATCTGTGATCTAACAACTTCACTATTTGCTTCTCATAAGAAATATAATCCTCTAACTGTACCACCTCTGAAGAGAGTACATGTGAAGAGTTTGATATGTACTTCAATAAGAGGGATACATGAAAGACATCTTGTACTTTGTCCATGTTAGGTGTATGTTCTATTCGATAGGCCACAACCCAAACACAATCAAGAATATCGAAGGGGCCGATTTACCTTGGACTTAACTTCCCTTTCTTTCCAAACCTCATGACCTTATTCCACGGAGATATGCATAGAAATACCATTTATCCTACTTTAAACTCAAGGTCTCATCGACAGTTATCTTCATAACTCTTCTGTCGACTTTGGGCTGCCTTGATATGCTACTAAATTGTTTTCACATTCTCCACCATTTCTTTGACCATTTCTAGTCCAATAATCTTATGCTCACTGACCTCATCCCAACACACCGGTGTTATGCACCTTTTCCCATAAAGGGCTTCATATGGTGCCATTTGGATGCTCAAGTGGAAACTGTTATTACAAGAGAACTCAACCAGAGTAATATTTTGATCCCATCCTCCTTTAAAGTCAATTGAGAATGCTCTCAACATGTCCTCAAGTTTTTGGATAGTCCGCTCGGATTGGCCATCAGTTTGAGGATGATACATCATACTGAAGTTCAGTTCAGTATTCAGAGAAAGTTGAAGACTCTTTCAAAACATAGAGGTCAATCTTGGATCTCAATTGGACACAATAGATAGAGGTAATCCATGAATCCTTACCACTTCCCTAATATATATCTATGCCAATTGATCAAATGAGAAATCCTCCTGAATATCAATGAAGTGTACAGCCTTTGTAAGACAATCCAAAACAACCCAGATTGCATTGTTGCCTTTGGATTTCTTTGGAAGTCTTCTAAAAAAGTCCATGGTGATGTTCTGCCATTTCCATTCTCGTATGAGAAATGGTTTCATCATCCCCTTAGACTTATGCCTCTCTTACTTCACTTGCTGACAAACCAAGAACTTTGATGTGTATTCAGTGATCTCCTTCTTCATATTATCCCACATATAATTCTCTTGGAGATCTCGATACATCTTTGTGATTCTTGGGTCAATAGAGAAATTTTATCTATGTGAATCATCTAAAAGTTCCTTCTTCAGCTCCAGACTTGATGGAACACATAGTCTTTTCCAAAATCTCACAATTCCTTCTTTATTAACATTAATCTCTGAGTATTTCCCTTTTCCAATATCTTCCACTTTTTCATGAATTCCCACATCATCCTTTTTATCATCCTTTAACCTTTCCAAAAGTGATGGTTGAGAAATCATTTCTGAAAGGATTTATGATGTTCCCTTATTTATGATTACCATGTCCATCTTCATCAAATATAAGAAGATTGAATCCTTTTCAATTATCATCAATGATAGAATCACTAGGTCCTTTCTAATTAGGGAATCTTCTACCTTGTTCGCTTTCCCAGGGTGGTAAAGGATTGAGCAGTCATAGTCTTTGATCATCTATAACAATATTCGTTTGTGCATGTTCAACTCTTTCTATGTGAATATATAATTGAGTCCATTGTGGTCTGTATATATTTCACACTTCTCCCCAAAGAGATAATTCCGCCAAATTTTCAAAGCAAAGATCACTGCAGCCAACTCGAGATCTTGTGTTGGATAGTTCTATTCATAAAATTTCAATTTCCTTGAAGAATAGGCAATGAATTAGTCATTTTTCATCATAACACAACCAAGGCCCTTCTTCAAAGCATCATTGAATACCACAAAATGTTCTCCACTTGTGGGTAAAGTGAGCACGGGCGCAGTGATAAGCCTCCTTTTCAACTCATTAAAGATTTTTTCACATTCCTCACTCTATGAAAACATTACTCCCATCAGAGTTATCTCGGTAAGAGGGTTGGACAATCATGATAAATTTCTCACAAATCATCAATAATATCCAGATAACCCCAATATACTATGAATATTCATTACCGATGTTGGCCTCCGCCATCCCTTAATTGAATCTGTTTTAGAGGGATCTATAGATATCCCATTTCTTGTGATGATATGGCCCAAGAATGAGACCTCCTTTAACCATAACTCACACTTGTTGTACTTAGCATAGATCTTCTCCTTTCACAAGGTCTCTAGTACAGTTATTAGATGCTCCTCATGATCCTCCTTGGTTTCGGAGTATATCAGAATATCATCTAAAAAGACTAACAAAAAATTTTCAAGGTAATCTCTAAAGAACCTATTAATCAAATCCATGAATATTGTTGGAGCATTAGTGAGTCCGAAAGGCATTACTATGAATTCATAGTGCCTGTATATTGTATGAAAGGCAGTCTTGGGGATATCTTCCTTCTTCACCCTTACCTTATAATATCCTGACCACAAATCCACCTTGGAGAAGTATTGTACTCCACACAGCTAATCAAACAAGTCATCAAGTCATTGTAAAGGATACTTGTTCTTTATTCGTATTATTTTAAGCTCGCGATAATCGATGCAAAGGTGCATTGACCCATCCTAATTCTTGACGAAGAGGACTGGTGCACCCAATAGTGAAGCACTTGGGCGTATAAACCCTTTATCTAGATTCTCCTGTAGTTGTTTCTTCAGCTCCTCAAGCTCCAGAACATACATTCTATATGGAGTCTTGGATATTGGAAATGCCTTAGGTATAAGATCAATTGACAATTCAATATATCTTTTAGGACGAAGATCGGGAAATTCCTCAGGAAGTACTTCAGCGAATTCCC
The DNA here is from genome assembly GCA_963277665.1 of Viscum album. NCBI lineage: Eukaryota > Viridiplantae > Streptophyta > Magnoliopsida > Santalales > Viscaceae > Viscum > Viscum album. Next base: position 271,064,156 of record OY728145.1, on the reverse strand, counting down.
TCATAATAGGCATGTCCTCTAGGATGGTTACCTCCTTAGACTCAATCATTTAATCCAGATACGTGTTCTCATAAGGTAGTATTATCCACGCTTGAGATTATGGAGCTAAATAAGATTCATCTTCCTCCTTACACTTGTAAATAATCATGGGTCGATTATCCACATGGAGAGTGATTTCCCTCTCATGGAAATTTATATTGGCTCCATATAAGGAAATCTGATCCATGCCAATAATTGAATCAAATTCCACCAGAGGGAGTATGATGAGGTTCTCCGGGAAGTTAAATCCATAGATTATAACAGAGGAGGAGTTAAATTCATGGGATGCAATGATTACCCCATTTTCCATACTGACCGACATCTTCACTTCCATGATTTGTGGTGGTGATGGGATTGTTCTACTAAACTTTCAAGATATAAAAGAATGTGTAGAACCTGAATCAAAAAGTACATTCCTTATTCTTGAATGAATAACTAGTTTACCTATCACCAATTTGTTTTTGGGGTTCACTTCAGCAGTAGTGATGGAAAAAGATCACCCTTTCTGCCTTGGAGGTTGTTGGTTTCCTCTGAAAACCCTTGGCTTAGGGCATTGATTTTTAAGATACACTTGTTCTTTTTAGTTGTAGCAATTAACCACATGTTGAGGTTCCAAAGGTGTGTTCCTCTCCTCTATCGCAGCCGCGGGATTCTCTTGTCAGCAGTAAATGGATAGGTTCCCTTCTCTTCCACACCTAAATCATTTTCCCATCCCTATCAGGGAATTTCTGGGGTGCTTCTTTCCGCACATTTGGAAACTGGGGTGCTGGATCTTCTTAGCACTGCTGGATTTATCCATCGGACCCCCATCATTGAAGTCCACCTTACACTTTATATCCCCATGATAACCCTGAGATTCTACGATCTCCATTTCAACTTTGAGGGCACATCGGACAATTTCATCATAGCTGTCGAAGTCACAAATCACCAGTGATTTCCACAGGCTGGGTTTTATCCCACCAAAGAAGCGGTCAACCTTGCATTCAGGGGAAACGACAAATATGGAGGTGTATCATGAAATCCTTGTAAATTTAGCCTCACACTCTCTGATATATTCATCGTATTTTTGATTGAGGTCAAGGAATTCCCTTTCCATCTTATGTCGGACGGTGTGCGGAAAATATTTATCAAAAAACATCTTCTGGAAATCCTTCCATTCAAATGCCTCGATCTCCTCCTCATGCTTTGTATTTTTTATCAATGTCCACCATTGATCAGTTTCACCCTCAATATGATAATAATCTAGGAGAACCTTCTCTTGTTCTGAACATTGAAGGATGGAAGATATCTTTTCAATTTAGTTGATCTATTGTTCAGTGGTTGAGGGATCGGATGATCCATTAAAAGTGGGAGGCCTTTGTCTCATGAAGCTCTTGATATAGACTTGTTCTTTCTTAGGTGGGTTGAACATTCTTCGTGAACCATTTTTCTATTAAAATCTTGATTTATATGAGAGAGAAGTGTGAAAAAGTCCATGAATCCTACTCTAATTAGATTGGGCATCTCATTAGTACAATCATCACATTGATCTTCACATCGGTTGTTAGCCCGAGTCCTGCTATTACTGGAAATTGGCTAGAATAAAAGGAAAGTTAGAGGTAACACATAAAAGGTAATACAAGTAAAAAACTAATTACATATAAATAACTTTTATTTCCTTAACATATGAATTCATAGGCTTCAATCTATGCTATATACGATCTACATTCTAACACATATTCGTAGGGGCATTTTTTTAATTCCCTTAATAAGGGTTCATACTAAGCTTATGAATTTACCAAAGCATATCCCCCGAGAATGTCATAACCAAGAGTGATGTAAGGCCTGTTCTCATGCACCAGTTCCTGTTTGAGTCTAGTTCAAAGCGATGTTTTCAGGTTTTACCCCTAGGATACATTTGTGCGAGAGCTGCCTCTACCTGCTCGTATCCAGACAGGGATGTATTTTCTTGATAAAACACTTACTAAATACTCACCAAAACTTAGGTATGTTTTTATTATACATAGTCTTGTCTCTAAGGCTTTAATAGGTTTTTCTAATCCTAATCCCAAAAATAACTAAACATATCCCCAAATACCAACTATGACAACCTTGATATTTTATTACACAATTAAACATGATTTATTTCATAAACTCTTCACTTGATTAAACATAAAAGATTGATATTTTTAGTGTCTTTGGGGCTTAGGATCATCACATAACAACATAAAACATGAAAAAAGAACATCTTTATTGAAAACATTCTTTTACATGACCATTACATTCCCTCGTACTTAGCATTGCATGGGATAACCTGAGGAAATGCATAAGAAAAGGGTGAGATATAAAGACCAGTAAGGAAATAATCATGGAATAACTTGAGGAATATAATACGTGTTAGACAATAGGCATATCAATAGAGTGAAAGAGAATCATAAACATAAGGGCATGATAATCATAACATAGAAATGTGGCAACAACTCTTAACATGGAATTAGCTTGATCCAAGGATCATTACAGATGGAGCATGAGTAAACCCTTTTTTCACTTGAATTATCATGAGTAAACACCCATTGGACATTATGTATCATGATACTATACTTTACCCAATGCATTGGAGCACTATAATGGCGCACCCTTCTTAAACATTTCATTTCAAGCATAAGTGTGGCACATTGATCATATAACATGGATTCATAAAACATAATAATTTATTCCACGATAAAGGAATGTAGAATTAATACATGAAACTTGATAATAAATAAGTAAATGTGAATAAAGGTGAATACCCTTTATAGAGAAATGGGCATGGTATTCACTACACAATCGCATTAGCTTGGAAAATCGGTGCAATTTCAGCAGCGTAACGGCGTGATGTAAGAATTCATAAAAATGGTTGATGAGAGAGAAATGGGTGTCTCATAATATGTACATGAAATGGACAGTAAGGTAGTCATATAGATACATTTCCCAACAATTTTAATGGTATTTAGATTTATGATACAAAATAATTTCTTGAATATAAATGAGGAGAGAGAAATTCCTTTTGGAATTTCATCATAGTAACGGGTGTACATATGAGGAATTTAATGAGAGAGAAAGAGGTATCCCATCATTAAAAAATAAAGAGGTAAGTGTGGGGGAGGTAAAAAACCATACAACAATATTTATAATTGAAATTAAAATGGCATAACAACATTAAGAAAATTGGACAAAAATGAGAAAGGAAGAAAAACCCTTACTTGGAAGTGTGCTTCCAAAGGCTAGAGAGAGCCTTGAGAGAGGATTAATAGGAGATTGGGGAACCTTGGGGGATTCTAGATAAAGGATTTCAGAGGTTGGACGAACTCCAAAGGCATTTAGTGTGGAAGAAGTGGGAGCTAGGGTGGGTTTATATAGAAAAGGTGAGGGAATTCGTTATTATTTAGGTTTGGGACACCTTACATTAAACTAATCCAAACCACAAACCAGCCCATTATTTTTACCATGTTTTTTGGAAAAGGTAAGTGGAAAAAAATATTTTATAAGGCCAAAGTCCTAACTTCTTAAAATAATGGGATTTCTTATGTGGAGGTGAGTCACACTCCCAGGGAAAACAATTTAAAAAGACAAGATGTTTAATAAGTTTTGAAGGGTCTATTAATGATTTATAAAATAAGTCAAACAAAACCAAAATCATATTATTTTAATGGTAAAATAAATATTGGCCGAAAATAATGTTTATATAATTTTATAACATCACTATTGGGTCATTATGATGTCATAAAACACATTATATATTTAAACGGTATTTAATTTTTGCCCAAAAATTCGAATGTCTCAAAAAATTATAAAAAATTAACCATTGGATAATTTCGACATCCTGATTATAGAAATAATATTTATTTTATCTAAATAATTTTATAAATATATTAATTTTCACTTTTAAAATAAAAACCAGCATTTATCAAAAATTCATGGGTTTTGACAAAAATGGCTTTCAAACCTTAGTAAACATTACAATTTCATTCATAAAATTAAACGATCATTTATATTTAATAAATATTAATTTAATAATAAAATGAAAGTATATTTATTATTATATACAAAAATAATGTACATAACCATAGTTATAAGGTATTGTGACATTACCCAGTATAACACCCGCATAAGACCTAAGAGTAAGGTGTGCGATGGTGACATAATATTGGGATGGCTGGGATAACATTGCTCAGGTGGTAATCCCTATCAACTTCCACTTCTCTCATAGGTGGTCCCGCTCGAGCATAACATATTCAATCTCGTCTTGGTCTTGGTCAAGAGAGAAGCCCAAAGACGCAACCTCCTTTCCAAGCTTTGACAAATGGCCTTCATATGGGGCACTTCTACTGGATGAGGCCATCACTCCCTTTTTCTGAGTAAATTGGATTTGTTAAAGCCCTATATTTATACTAATCATGTGATCACTGTTCAATGGCTATATTAGAAATGGTCACAATTCTTAACACAAAACCAATGAAGTAGATATTTTATATAAACATTTTATATAAAGAGACATTTAATTAGATCAAGAGGGATTTCCATTAATGAAAGTTTGGGTCGTTACATCGTCACATAGCTTCCCACAGAATCATTTTCTTTTTTCTTAAACCCTATGAATTCCATCTTCATTTTCGTTCTCATTGAACATGGAAATATTTTTTGAAAAGGTACCCCTAAAATCTTACTACTCCATTTAATCAATCTACATTCTTGTATTCATGTTTTTAATAAATTTCCACCACTGATCAGATTCTCCCTCTAAGTGGTAAATATATAGGGAGAATTTCTCTTGTTCTAAACAATGGATTATAGAAAATATCTTTTCCATAGATCTTATAAATTGTTTAGTAATAAATAGTTTTATAGATCCACTAAAATAAGGTGTCCATTGATTCATAAAGGAGTTAATGGAAAGTTGCTCCCTTTGAGGGGAATCTGGTCTCTCATCTAAATTCAATTTATTGTTCATAACTCAAGTTAGTTGATTCATCATTCTCATAAATTTTTCCATTTCGGCTTCCATCAGAGTTTCATCAATGCATGGTCGGTTGCGCTCATCGTTTACTGCATCTCATGTCTTAGAGACTTATATCAAAGTAAAGGGGTTAGAATAAATCTTAATAAGGGAAAAATTTACATATATTTGGGAGTAAAATCAATAAGAGCATGAGAAATATCATTATGGAAGGAGAAATAGAAAGGTAGGCATATCATAATAAAAATAACATGAGTTATAACATGGAAATTTGGATAACAAATTTAATTTATACATTCATAAGTATATAACCACGGTTACTCACCAAGGTGTTGTAAATGAAAATAACCAAGGTTATTCACCAAGGTATCGTAAAACATGTCATCTCTAGAGATTAAATTCTATACCTAATGCATTATATCACTATCAGGGAACACCCTTCATATGTATAATTTTATATGAGGCACATATATCATACTAAAAAATTTCATAAATAACCTATGGAGAATAGAAAAAAATGGGTTTCATATCAAAATCATTGAATTTTAAAAGTGCTTTAAAACATGATAATTATGTTATTTTCATCCCACAGAAAGAGAATGAGGGTCTCAGATATGTTAATAATATAATGAAATAAATCATTTTTACATATAGTTGAATACCCTTGGAAAATAAAGAGGCTTTGGTTTTCAGAATAAAATTAAAAAAAAGATATTTTCATTTGGAGAAGAGGGAACTTTTGAGAAGTAAATTTGGAATCATAACATGTATAAAATGTGGTTTTGAAAAAGAGAAAATTGGGAGGACAAAAGGGTATACCATTTATAAAACATAATTTTTCAGTAAGGGTAAGATTGAAAGGGTAATATAAGAGAGTAACCATAACATTTATAAGTCATATGAAAATAGGTTCTTGAATCAAGAAGAAAAGAAAAATGATTCACTTTCCATGAATAGTAACTCCTAAAAATGTAGGATTGGGACCTTGGGAACTTGAGGACACCTTGGGATGAATCATTGGGAGGTAAAACTACCAAAAAATTGTGGATTGTGGATTTTTAGTTAATGAAAATGTATAAATGGGTGGGTATTCATAGAAAAATTAGAGGATTTGTTTAATAATTTCTAAATATAGACCTTGGAAATCTAGGTAGTGGAAAATAAAAAACGATGGGTTTTTCCATGGTTTTATACATGTGGGAAATATTATATGTTATTGTAACCCAAAATAACTTAATGTCATATTATATTACTTATTTTTTAATGGAAAATTAATTTTTTCACAAAATAATATTTTTAATGTTAAAGTTTCTATTTCCGACTTTGGAAAGTAACTTATAGGTTTGGAAATTGATGAAAATATATTAAAATACATGATATTAATAAAATAACACACTTTAGGTCGTTTATTGTGTTTAATTAATTATTAAATCATTATGAAATAATTATTAAGTCTTTAAACATACAGAAAACCCAAAATTGTATTTTTACTATTCAAATAAAATCAAAATATTTTAGAAAATTATCATAAATTCACCCTAACCTAATTTCAACAAACTGATTTAAAAAATTATTTTTATTTTGTTATAATAATTTTATAACTATGTTTATTTTTAATTTTAAATATAAAAATCATTATTTATTAGAAATAATAGCAGGTTGAAATGAATAGTAAAATTTATGACACTAAAAAATTTTTGAAATTATTTTATCATTTATATTTAAATAAAATTGTTTTTACTATACTATTTCATTTAAATAAGTATTATTAATAATTACTTAGTTTATAATGAAAATTTATATCTTTTCTAAAAATTACATTTGAGGTCCAAAAATTTTGTTTACAAATTTATCATATATTTTATTAAGAAAACATATTCTTAAAATCGAATTGATGGAAAAACAATTTTATTTATACAAAGGAATTACACATAAATTAAATAATTAATGTACATGTAACCCCTTATAATATCCATGTATTAACTAAGGTTAAGGTGTGTGAAGGTGATATATTCATGGGGTGGCTCGTCTTCCATCGCCCGAGTGGTAATGTCTAGTATCTTGAACATCTCCCACAGGCGATTTCATTCAAACTTCACTTGTTGAAGATCGACTTGTGCTTGGTCAAGGGAGAATGCATGTGATGCTACCTTTCTCCAAAGTTCTAACGAATGGGATTCATACATCATGACTATACTAATTGAATCCATCACTTCTACTTTCTATATTAATTATTCATTGGCATTACTACATATAAGTACTAATTATAATGTTAAAATTATTATAAAGAGTATAGTTTCCAACATTCATATGGACCAATGGTTATATTTTACCAATGGTCATATAATCGTCAAAACCCAATGGTCACATTTCCCTTTATACTCACTTCATTAATAAAGATAGATGGTTTCGTTGTGTATAATATAATATAACACACATTTTTAGGAAACAATTATCATTCAAAAAGTATGGGTCTATATAGAACCCTTGTTTTTGGATAAACAATTATGGGGTTTACCACTCATTAACTACCCCAACTATAACCAATATCTATTAGAATAAAATTCTAAAATTCATAATATGAAATACATAAAATACTCCAAAATAAACCACTAAAAGGATTCATATCCTAGAGCACCAACAGTTACTCCAATCTCTAATCTAGTAGGTCTATCTTGGTAAAAAAACACCCTTGATCACCTAAAATATATACAGGGATGAGAATAATAGGTATACTTAGTAGGATCCTCTTTATTACCTATCATGAAAATATTATAAAATAATACAAATACTTTATTGAGTGAAATGTATAATCTCCAAGAACATAATAAGACAACTACCCATTCCCAGCCTCACTAAGGCTCACTCGCTAATAATCACACACAATGTGAGAATATAATATCACAAAATTATAATAAATGGTTCCCTAAAACCACTTAACCATTAGGTTTCCACTCTTAAATCAAAATTACATATGGTTTTGTCCCTTATATATATGATGTGGGTCGAACTGCAGCCTTACCCACTCTAACCTACATTGAGGTTTAACATCTTGTTTTGGGATTAGTGAATATCCATATAACTCTAACCATAATAGTAAGGTATTGTGAACATTAACGGCATCAGTCATGTTCCCTTTTACTACTATGCATAACCCCCACTATATAACATTACTAAAAAACATCACCATAAATGGTTCCATCATCCTCAGGGCATTTCCACCAAATATTCCATCATCATCATTCATCACCATTAACTGTGTCATCATTATGTATACCACATCCACACTCACACCTTTCACGATCTAGTATAAAAAGAAGAGTGTGGGAGATTAGGAATATTATATAAAAACATTCCAACCTATATATTAGGGAAAAAACTTGGAACCAAAACATTTCGTGTCAGTACAGAGTACTTGGCCTAGGTGGGGTGTGTTTAGAAATCACAATAAATTGTATAAATAAATAATGACATGCATATTCTAGCCTAGTGTCCCATAAAAACAACCTTAAAAAACTCATTTATTCAAAAATTTCATCACTTCTACCCATTCACAACCATCACTTCCTATATAACACAAACTGGATAATAACTACACGAAATAGCCATAACACCCATCCACATTTCCACTTTCATTCATTCATTTAAAAAAATACATATTTTCATCCACCAAAAAATATTAAATTCATTATGATATTTAATTATTATATTTCATGAAAAACAACTCTAACCATCAACCATATTTATTCCTTAAATTATTAATTATTTATGAGTATTTATATTTCAATTACAACCTGTATCCATTTATTTCCTACCATACCACTTTATATTTAAAAATATTTAATTAACAGCACACAATTTTCATTCTACGCAAACCCAATTTTCATATTTATAAATTCCATTCCATACCATACCATCTATAATTACTAACCAAATCCCCAAAGCATAATTATCACCTCAAAACTATCCCACATCATTTATCATTCATCTAACATTCCACAGCCCTCACATCATGTCATCCACATCACCACAACCATCCCATCCTCTAAAAATTAATTATCTCTTTACTATCAACACGTCCAACCTCAATTATATCACATATCATAACTATATCTAAATTGAATAAAGAATTTAACATATTTAAAATAAAGTAAATGAATGGTCCAACATCAACATCATTCAAGTCCAGATTATTCAAAAAACACATTTAACTACTATATTTAATTATAATTCCTTATGGGAGAGGATCTCAACATCTAAAGAAAAAAATTAGAAATTATTTCAATGAAAATAAATTTATAAAAAATAAAGAGAGTCTTGTATCTATAAATAAGAATGAATGAACTAATTCAATTGAAGAAGCTAAAATTTTATAGAAATACCAAAATTCAACCATTATATATATTCCATAGATTTTCCATCACTTTTTACTATCATATTTCTATTTTATTTCATATTTATATTTTATTTTGGGTAAAATTATAATAAAATTAACACATAAAATAACACAAAAATTTAGATAAGAAACATGTGAATCACTTCCCTTTCTTTGTTATAATATTCTAGTTTATTTTATCTTCTTTAGTTGGTTCATGTTAGTTACCTATTGGAAAGAAAAATCTTGTTAGTCTGACAATTTATAAAAAAATAAAATTATTAGGTCTTAAATACCCCATCTAGAAGGAATCCTCACACATGTTACTCTAAGAAAAGAGGTAAGAAGAGGATGTGTGTAGCTCTGGAGACATAGGAAGTGCATCAGATTGAATTTTAAAAAGGGTTTCAAGACTCAAATAGAAATATTTGGTTGTCCCAACTTGAGGGATAAAGCAATAATATTTGATCTGAGGAAAAAAAAATTTGTTTTCCAAAATTAAAATATCATTTTATAGGTATTTTCCCAAATACTCTGGAAATACCTTTTTTTAATCAGCATTAAATTTTTTATTTAACATCCCTTACACAACACTTTCACTACTCTTATAGTTAAGAAAGTAAAATATATGATCCATATTCCTAAAAATAAAATTTAAACCCATGATTTTAAATTATAATTTATATTTATTTCCATTAAAAATAATTATAGTTCAATTTAGAAGAAAATCCAAGTTTTTCTATTACCCATACACATCTTTAACCTAACACAAGCTTCTGAAATTTCCCAATACCCTTGCATTAGTGTTAAATGTGCTAGGTTACCCATATTTTTTGGAGAGAAGACAAATATTTCTTTGACATAAAACCAAGGGCCTTACCATCATACAATCTAAAGACTAACTTTAGAAAAAAAATAGAAACTCCCACTGACAACTACTATGTTATGTACTATAGAGTGGTGCTTGGAATTTTAAATTCCCATCCAGCACTACATCTTACCTATATAGAGTAATGCGAGGACCCTATTAATTTCAAACTGCCACACCAAAGATCATAATATTGTGACCCCTTTATCATTGTATCCACCTTCACTCAAACACTCGACCTCAAAATTCTATCACACACTAACACATCCAACACCTTGGGTGTTTTCCCTGATCCGTTTTACACAGATGGAATCCCCATGAAAAATTCTAACCACCATGATTGTTTCACTACCCTTGGGGATCTTAACATCAAAATGGATTTACCCATTCCTAATCCATCAAATGAGCCTCAAAGGTAGTGTTCCATTTAGTATGGCATGATGGCCCTTAGGATGGATAGAGCTCCTCTCTAGCCTTCTGAATACCTCTAAACACACACCTGAAGCCTCCAATCCCTAGAAAAATGAAAAATGAGTCATTCAAAAATATAGTACCTCGCACTACTTATTTCTTATTTATTATGTCAATGTATGATTTTGTCCTATACACAATTACATGTTGTCACATTGTTCTTGGGTGGATGGAGATTCATGGATCAATAAGAATGTTTCCTACAATGTAATGACATTGGTTTTTATGTTTAGACACTCTAGATATTTATATATATTAATCTGGGTTTCTCTTCTGAGTTAGTGCAGTGTTACCGGTGTTTTAGGACCCCAGAATCAATATATTAAAAATATTAAATATATTAAACTAAATATTCACATATTTTTGGAAATAATGGAATTCAAATTAATTAGAGTCTCATATGGAAAAAATGAGATCTTTTTTGGATTAAGAATGCATGGTTTACCAAAGGTGTGACTTATGGTTTGTTCACATTGGATCTCTGGTCAATTCACACTCATGAGAAGGTATTAAATTAAATAAATAAATTTATTAATACACTTATCTAAACCGAATTCTCCCCATATTAAATCCCCATCATATCCAATCTCTACGGTTATCTACATAACCATGGGATATTGATATGGGATATTGTCCCTATGTGAGTGAAACTTCAAAGAAAAATGAAGGAGGGTTGTGGAATGATGATCGGATTCTACAAGGATAGTTATTGATGATAGAAATGTTTTATATAATCATCAACACCATTATAGATTTTTTCTTCACAAACTATTGATAAAACAATGACATAGGTATTTATATTTATAAGTTTCCACCCTATTATTCTAGAATTCAAGAATGGATCTTATATATTTTTTATTTTTCCCCATAATATTATCGTTCCTCCCATGCCCCTATAGAAAATGAATTATTTTCTTTTAGTGTTGTTTTATTCTTCATTTGATTTTATTTACACAATAATGATCATTGGTCAGGGTCTTGATGACTATCGATGATTTCACCATATGTATTATGTATTTCTCTCCTCATTATTTGTATGTTCATCATTGTCCTAAATTATCCCATGATTTTACTATCGATCTATTTCAACTCACATTTGAACCATGGTTTCAGTTTGGATGTATGATTGATGATAGAGATGATGATGTTTTGTAACAGTGAGGATAAGTGATAAATTATTGATGGAATATTGAGGAATAAATCTTTAGTATACATGAAGAGGCATAATGGGAGTGCATATAGGGTGGTATAATCATGTTTTGTAGATTATGGATGTCCATAACCTTGATACCAATGAGGATTCAAGAATGGTTAACACATATGGCATATTCCATGGTGAAGATAAAGGCAGATCTAGGAATTTTAGAAAAGATTTCGGAGGAAGATTAAGTTTATGTAAAAAACCCTACTACATATCATATATTTTGTAGAAACACATTCCAGGTAGTCCCTTTTTCTATGAAGGATAGATTATTGGGATATGTTAAATATCACACGACCTCGTGTGATCCCACACATTATGTGACCCTAACCTTGATAGTTTTATGTATGTAGGGAGAACATGTGTTAACAACCTTTTTTCATGAAAATAATAAGTTACGATGGGGAATAATTCTAGGAAATGAGAAGTGAATAATTCCAAGGGTCAAATGCTTTGCCATAGGTATATCACATAGGGCCTTAATTAGTTTCTCCACTCATGTCACACCTGCGTGTCAGCAGTAGTGCTTAGGCTCTAAATAGGTTAACCTAGGAGAACCACTAATGCCACACCTACACATTGACCAGTGATAATAACCTATGTGATCCACCTTTTTCACTCAGGGTTCTGAAGTTTCTTATAAATAGGTCCCCAGGACTCCTCACTTGATATAAGAAAAATTCATAGAAGCCTCAAAGCTCTTCACAACCTAGTCCTTAAACTAGGTCATCTAAACCACCTAGGTAGCTCTCAAAACCCCAAGAGAAGAGTGAATTAAGTGGAAATTGGGATAAAAGTACCTCTAGTGTGATAAATATAATACACTTGTGTGAGGGACCAATTCCCCCCTAATCAACTAAAACTAGTTCAGAGGTCCCTTCCCAAAAACCCAGGACCTACGTGAGGCCCTTCTAGAGACACTTGAGGAAACCCTTAAAGCCCAGAGAATGGACTCAACCAAGTGTTATTTCCTAGGGTTTTTTCCATCCATAATTCATCTTTATCTGGTGCAGACCTTCCCTATGTGAAACAATTTTTATCTTTGTAGGCCTTACCCTATAGGATACCCCTCTAGCTCACCTATCCTTCACCTGTGTCAACCTCCTTTGATCCCTCTCATCATGCCACTAAAGGCAGGTAACCTCTATCCTTAGGATTCCCATATGAGGGAGACCAAATAAAATCCTCCATCAAAACCTATATACTTAAACAACCATGGAGAAAGACACACCATCTTGTCTCCCATTCAATTATGATTTCCTTCTTCAGAGGTGCACCACACTTGTCTTTCTTAACAAGTAGGGTCCTTAGAGTGTGTGAAGTTGTAAATCCCTTCGTGCATGAGGACCTTGAACCTAGAATAAGTACCATGTGTTGGGCGGAGAAAAACGGGAAGGATGGCAAGAGGGGGGGTGAATTGCCTTTTAAAAAATGATTAACAAATTAAAATCAAAGTTAAAAATGCAGCGGAAAGTAAAGAGGCAAGACACAAGAAATTGATAACGGAGTTCGGCCTAAAACTCGGCCTACGTCTCCGCTCCCAACTCAACCGTTGAGAGATTCCTACCGCTTGCTTTTAAATGGTTTTAGCAAGAAACCCACTAGGCTTTTAGGTAGCACTAGGACCTATTACAGCTTGCTTTTGAATTGGTTTAGCAAGAACCCACTTGCTTTTAATGGTTGAGAAAGAACCCACTAGCCTTCTTACAGGTGAAGGCTAGCTCACCTATGACACAAGCCTTTTAAAAGGAAAGGCTTGAAGAAACCTCTTCACACCTTAGTGGTGATGTGAAACCCAAAAGAAAGAGGGGATGAGAAAAGTTTGGGGTTTGTAGGCACAAACCCAATTTTAAGCTCAAAATATATAAAGCAAGAAAAATCGTAATTGAGGAAGACTTGGGCGCCAAAGTATGATGGAGTTGATGTAGCGTGCTCTCCCAAGCTTCTTGAGGTGCTCCTTGGATTGGAAATTGGTTGGAGCACTTGAGGATCCTTGAAGGTGGAGCGCCGGAGGTTCGCCAAATGTTCAACAATATGTCTGAGCGCTTGGTATATGATCCGATCTGTGTCCGGGGCTTCCTTGGCCTTTATTTATAGGCATGGATTCCTTGGGGAGTCTTCGGAGCCATTGGAGAGGCTTAAAGAGCCGTTGGGAGCCAAGTGGGCCAGCCTGGTCAAACTGCAACGGCTAGTTTGACTGGCTCCACCGGCTGGCCGGTACAGTCCCACCGGCTGGCCGGTGCTTGAGAAATTTGGGAGATTTCGAGTCTTGGATCCACCGGCTGACCGGTGGATGGGCCACCGGTTGGCCGGTGGCTTGGCAGTAGCTGAACCTTCTTTTCCAGGCACCACCGGCCGACCGGTGCCAGAGCCACCGGCTGGCCGGTGGGCAGACAGTAGCTACCACTGTTTGCCTGGATGCCACCGGCTGGCCGGTGGTCAAGCCACCGGCTGACCGGTGGAGCCTGGCAGTGGGCAATGCCTCTGCCAGGTCCACCGGCTGGCCGGTGCTATCACACCGGTTGTCCGGTGGACTGAATTTCAGTCCACTTCTTGTCCATTCTTGGGCCATTCCTTTGGCAATCTTTTGCCTATCATCCACAACACTTAAAAACAATGTTAGACAAAAAATAAGGTGATTGTGATCATGAAAATCAAACAACGAGGGGAACGAGAGGTACAACAATCTCCCCCTATTTTGATGATCACAATCACCAAAACAATTAAAGTAAAAACAAAAATGAAAGACATGCTTAAAGGATAAAGAAAGTAAATGCTAAGAATGATCAAAAGGATTCTCCCCCAATCAATCAAGAAATTTCTCCCCCTTTGTGATTATCAAAATAGAATGGGGCATAAAACTTAATTGAGGGAAAGGGTTTGAAAAACTAGATATGAGAATTAAAAAATCAATTGAGATTTTTGAAATTGAAATGAAAATTTGAATTGAAAATTGAATAACAGTTTGAATTGAAAGTTTTGAATCAAAAACCAATTGAAATTTGAAATTTGAAACCAAGAGTTGAAAATTTTGAAATGAAAATTTAATAGAAAATTTTGAATTGAAAAAATTTATTGTTGAAATTGAAAGTTTGAATAAAAACAAAAAAGATTAAAAAAACCTAACTCCCCCTAAAAAAACAACAAATCACCGGGGAAAGGGTTTTGGAACCGAAACTAATTTTGGCCCGGAGAGACTTGCCAGAAGGGATTTTTCAATCCAAACATGTCTCATAGCGGGTCTTCTCCTATAAAATTCGTCCGAAAAGTAAATAGATTTAGGCATACCATAACGGGCATTTTTTCAATCGCATTCATAAATTAGGTGCCCGGATTTTTTACAATAATTGCAAAATTTAGAACTAGAGCTCCCCTTTACAAAAATAGTTGGAGCATGGGAGGAGGAAGCTACATTGGTATATCCTAGCCCTTGGGTGGTTCTTGAAATTCGTTGGGAACCAAGCAATTTTGAAAGATTTTGTTCCCCTTGGGTGAATTTGGCTAGGGATTCTCTAAGGTCCTTGATGGTTGATTCCAAAGAATCAACATTTGGGAAATTTTGGATTTTTAGGGAGAGTTCCTCCTTCTCTTTGAGAAGTTGTTCTTTTTCGGAGGAGAGTTTTTTGAAATTCTTTTTCAAAGCAACGAATTTTGAAGAAAGCTCATGAAAACCTTTTTCTAATTGGTCTCTAGCATGTTGGAGTTCTTCATATGATAAATGATTAAAAGAATTAGAAGAACTAGAGGAGGAAGAGGATGATGATACCTCATGTTTTGCCATTAGGCATTTTGTACCTTGGTTGCTTGAGGAGGAGGAGGAGGAGGATGATGAGGTGTCACTCCATGTCGCCTTGAGGACCTTTTTCTTTCCTTTTTCCTTTTGCGTGGCCCGTTTTTTGTTGAGTGGGAAATCGGGCTTGTAATGGCCCTTTTCGCCGCACCCGTAGCATTTTACCTTGGGCTCGGATTTTTCGGTGGGTTCTTGCTTTCGGTGCTTGCGGGATTTCTTCTTCTTGTGCTTCTTCATAAACTTGTGCATTTGGCGGGCGAGATTCTCCATTTCCGAGTCGCCGCTTGAAGATGAAGAAGATGAGGAAGATGAGGATGATGAGGAGGAGCTTACTTATTTTTGTACCTTGAGGGCAATGTTCTTTGGTGTCTTGATTGGTGTGCCCTCCTTTTGAGCTTGCCTCCTCATCGTGATCTCGTAGGTCATTAGGGATCCAATGAGCTCCTCGACCGGCATGTTTTTGACATCCTTAGCTTCTTGGATTGCCGTCACTTTAGGTGCCCATGAGCTTGGAAGGACCCATAGGATCTTCTTCACCATGGTTTCAGCTGAAACAACATCACCAAGAGATTTTCTAACATTGCACACGTCAGTAAAGCGAGTAAACATATCGGAAATAGATTCATGTGGATGCATTGAAAAGCTTTCAAAATCTTGTCTATACATGTCTAACCGAGTATCCTTAACTTTGTTAGTGCCCTCATGGGTCACTTCCAATAGTTTCCAAATTTCATGTGAAGTGGTGCAAGTGGATGCACAATTAAATTCATTTCTATCCAACCCGCAATGAAGAGCATTCATGGATTTGCCATCAAGCTCAAAATTATTAATATCGACGGGGGTCCATTTGGATTCGTCGGGGGAAGACAAAGAATAACCTTGCATGACAATTTTGTAAATAGGATATCTTATGCTTCTTAAAAAAGTGTTCATGCGGGTTTTCCAATAATTATAGTCGGTCCCATCAAAAAATGGAGCCCGACCCAAAGAAAATCCTTCGGGGGCGAAAGAAGTAGATGCCATCACAATGGATCTTTAATTTAAAACCGGTTAGGGTATTACTCAAATTATCCCTCTGATACCAATTGTTGGGCGGAGAAAAACGGGAAGGATGGAAAGAGGGGGGGTGAATTGCCTTTTAAAAAATGATTAACAAATTAAAATCAAATTTAAAAATGCAGCGGAAAGTAAAGAGGCAAGACACAAGAAATTGATAACGGAGTTCGGCCTAAAACCCGGCCTACGTCTCCGCTCCCAACTCAACCGTTGAGAGATTCCTACCGCTTGCTTTTCAATGGTTTTAGCAAGAAACCCACTAGGCTTTGAGGTAGCACTAGGACCTATTACAGCTTGCTTTTGAATTGGTTTAGCAAGAACCCACTTGCTTTTAATGGTTGAGCAAGAACCCACTAGCCTTCTTACAGGTGAAGGCTAGCTCACCTATGACACAAGCCTTTTAAAAGGAAAGGCTTGAAGAAACCTCTTCACACCTTAGTGGTGATGTGAAATCCAAAAGAAAGAGGGGATGAGAAAAGTTTGGGGTTTGTAGTCACAAACCCAATTTTAAGCTCAAAATATATAAAGCAAGAAAAACCGTAATTGAGGAAGACTTGGGCGCCAAAGTATGATGGAGTTGATGTAGCGTGCTCTCCCAAGCTTCTTGAGGTGCTCCTTGGATTGGAAATTGGTTGGAGCACTTGAGGATCCTTGAAGGTGGAGCGCCGGAGGTTCGCCAAATGTTCAACAATATGTCCGAGCGCTTGGTATATGATCCGATTTGTGTCCGGGGCTTCCTTGGCCTTTATTTATAGGCATGGAACCCTTGGGGAGTCTTCGGAGCCATTGGAGAGGCTTAAAGAGTCGTTGGGAGCCAAGTGGGCCAGCCTGGTCAAACTGCAACGGCTAGTTTGACTGGCTCCACCGGCTGGCCGGTACAGTCCCACCGGCTGGCCGGTGCTTGAGAAATTTGGGAGATTTCGAGTCTTGGATCCACCGGCTGACCGGTGGATGGGCCACCGGTTGGCCGGTGGCTTGGAAGTAGCTGAACCTTCTTTTCCAGGCACCACCGGCCGACCGGTGCCAGAGCCACCGGCTGGCCGGTGGGCAGACAGTAGCTACCACTGTTTGCCTGGATGCCACCGGCTGGCCGGTGGTCAAGCCACCGGCTGACCGGTGGAGCCTGGCAGTGGGAAATGCCTCTGCCAGGTCCACCGGCTGGCCGGTGCTATCACACCGGTTGGCCGGTGGACCGAATTTCAGTCCACTTCTTGTCCATTCTTGGGCCAATCCTTTGGCAATCTTTTGCCTATCATCCACAACACTTAAAAACAATGTTAGACAAAAAATAAGGTGATTGTGATCATGAAAATCAAACAACGAGGGGAACGAGAGGTACAACACCATGGATCTTCAGGTATCCGAAACAAGGGATAAATTCATGTACTTCCCTTTTTGTACCATTCCAAACAATAGGGGGGTCATGATTTCTTTTCCCTTTGAGGGTTAGTGGCTAATACTCCTCTACTCTCTAAAACTAGGGGTAGGGAATCCCACTTATAGAAATACCTTATACTTTGTTATGGACCTTATCTAGATGGGTATTCAAATGTGACTATCCTATTTAAAAAATAAGGGAGGATATGGGAACATCAAACCTATTTCTTCTTCACTCGTAGTACCGACCTCTTAAACTAATGGAAGAGAGATTATGTTGTTTTCTAAATGTTATGCTTCCTCTTGTTTCTCACAACTGAGAATGAATCACGTTGTCTTAGAGGATATCTATGATCATGACATCCACACCATTAGATGCATGTATCAGTAGATAATCATTTTCTATATCTTCATCTTCTCTTCCTTCATAGGGCCTCTATAAGTATGGGTCCTCAAATCTATGTATTCATATAAAAGGGCTATATCCCCTACGAGACAAACCTTCATAGTGCCTCTATATTCAATGGTCCTCAAATACATGTATCCATCTCAAAGGGAAACATCCCATATGATATATACCTTCAAAGGGGCTCTATAGGCATGGGTCCTCAACCTAATCTGAACTATGTGGGATTGTATTCCCATCCAAATGGGATATGATTAAAGCCTCTATAAGGTCCAAACCCAATACTGCAGTCAACCCCATCTCCCTTTGTACCACATTCCCAATGGATTCATATCCAACCTAGGATCCCACATCTCTTCTAGGTCTTCTAGGCTACTTCATTTTTACTCCAACACCCGCCATTAACTTGGCACCTTTTTCCTATATGTCCTAGCATCATTGCATTAAACTTTATGGTTTGTTCCTCCTCACACTACCTAAAATGGTATTATGTGTCCCATTAGGTGGCACTAAACTATGTGGATTTTAATTATATTCACAAGGACACATAGTAATCCCATTTTATGGGCCCGATACCAACATCAAAATAACTCACATCTCCCAAGATGACTTTAAATTCTAGAGTGCCCAACCATGTGGCTTGAAACAAGCATCATGATGACAAACAACCAAATAATATCCAATCCATTCATAAAAGGGTATTTTTATAGATAACCTTAGATTAATATCTATATATCCCTATCGATAAAGAACCTCAAATACATACAGATGATTCTAAATTCCATCCATGTTAATAATTGATTGTTAAGAGAAAGGAAAACCATGTTATAATTGGGATTAGGTAAGGATTTTTGAATATGTATTAAATTTGTAATAGATATCTAGAGTATGAAATAATTCACCACAAAACGGTGTGATGAGCTCGACCTCCCATACTCTCACCCAAAATGAGTTATTAAGCATTATTGGAAAATTTCTTAATAATCGCCTACCTTGGGAAATCGGTTTCATGAAACACATCAAAAAAGGTAACCATTACGTGTTCCTATCTCCAAAAATATAATATTTAGAAATATATTAAAAAATGGTGGATTCGATGTGAATTATTGTGAAACCATTCAAACCACCACAATCAAAACGTTCAACAAAACATGCCAAACAAATTAATCAAAAACAAAAAATGGTTTACTTAATGTGAATCCTTAATCAAGATGGTGGTTTCACCCACATGTCAGGCCCCATTCTCACCCAAATGAAATAATTACAAACAAAACAATTGATTATGCATGATATTATTTATTGAGATACTGATAGTATAGGGCTTTCTTTCTTGTTTTTGTCACATATATTTTAGGCACTTTCAACTTGATCTCCCTTCAATCCAAATGGTTTCAAACCAATTCTAGTAGACATATGCATCAGCTACCACAAAAAATGGTTCCTCCACCAAATAGAGTACATCATCTCCCACCCAAAGTCTTCAAAATTGGGTCTCAAATGAATTGTTTTTTGAGTACCACCAAAATGGTATCATCCCAACCCTAGAGGCTGCTTGATAGGCCCTTCATCTTATGAAGCCCCACCAATCATACACTCAATGACGATTAGCGTCCAAGAAGTAGATGATACAAATCACTATATCAAACCATTTTAGGATCATATCCCGATAATGTGGCAATAAAATAATCCCTTATCTTAGGGAGACAGATCAAGAGGCCACTAAATACCTCATCCAGATAACATAGGTGTCCATCAAAAGGGCTCCTACAAGAAACTTCCATCACCAACACTACATGGAAATAAACCCTCAACATGATGGGGGTGTTGACCTTAGTAGTTCAACCTAGGTCACTCGGACTAAGGCATACAAGACAACCTGTAAAGGGCAACAACTAAACAATTGGTAGAAGGGTCACACCTCTACTCCCTTTGAATCTCTCTGGTCAAATTCAGTGGAAAACTGTGGGTAGACACAAAAACCTTCCATATAAAAATCCTTCTATTTATTAAAAATTAATTGATGACATATTGCATAATATTACACTAAATAAAACACAAAATTTGGAGAAGTATATTGTATTTGGGAAATAGCTACATAGAATAACATCTTGATCATGGGATACAACAACATTATTAAAAAATTCCTTAATGTGCTTCTAAAAATTCCATTGTTTTTAAAACTACACAGGATAACCTTAGGAAAAACATAAGAAAGGGGTGAGCTATAAATCCTAATAAGGGAATAAAAATAGAATTAGGGTATATATTACAAAAAATAGGCATATAAATGGGGTATAAAAAGTGTATGAATTATAATCATTAACAATGATACATGATATAGCATGATAATATTAATAAGGGAAATGTGGAAACAATTTGAAACCCTACATCATAATAATAGGTCAAGGATAAAATACCAAGACAACATGGTAGACAATGTCCCATAAAAGAATTAGGTTCACTCCCTTTCCCAAAATGACATATCATAATACTAAAAATTACCCAATGCATTAGAGCACAATATAATTTTGGGCGCACCCATCACATTCATTTCATTATCATACTTAAGTGTTGCACATAAATCATACAAAATGGATTCATTCATCATCATAATTTATTCCACAATCTAGGAGTGTAGAATAAATACATGTAAATCTCAAATCAAAAGTATATGTTTATAAAGGTGAACACCCTTGAAAGAAAATGGGTATGGTATTCACTATAAATTTGGTTGGGCATGGAAAATTGAGGTGATATTTCAGCATCTCAACGACGTCACTTAAGGATTCATAAAAACGGTTGATTTGAGGGAAAGTGGTCTCTAATAACATAGACACAAAATGGGAAGTAATAGGGACCTGTAAAAACATATACCAACATTAGAAATTGGAAATATATGTTATAAGGTATTGAATAAACCTGAATAATGAAGAGAATAATAACAATATTATGCAATGGTAACGGGTGTAAATAAAGGATAATGGGAGGATTAATGAGAGCGAAAGAGGGATATAAAGATTTATATGTTAAAAAGAAATTATGTTTAATATGGAATAAGATATATAAACATACATAATTGGAATATAATATACATAACATAAAATAAGTGTTTGAATGGAAATGAGACAAGAGAAATCCCTTACTAAATTTTAGCGTGGTAACGGGTGTACATAAAGGATCATAAAAGGATTGACGAGAGTGAAAGGATGATCACATTATTTAAACATAAAATGGGTAGTAAGGGGGATCTATAAGAATTTATTGCAACATAATCAAAAGGTAATTTCGATACATTACAAAAAAAGTGCTTGATAAAAAGAGAAGAGTGGAAGATCTCGTACTTGATTGTGTGACTCCAAAAGCTTGGGAGGGGATCCTTGAGAGATTGGGGGTGCCTTGGGATGACTCTAAAGAGTGTAGGTCATAGTATGGACATGATCAAAGGATTTTTAGTAAAGATAAATGGGATATTTGGTTGGTTTATATAGGAAATGAGGTGGATTTCATTATTATTTAGGATTTGGATTCTATATAATAAAATAACCAAAATCACAAACCATCGCATGGTTTTTGCCCATGGTTTTTTTAAAATGGGACTGGTTACCATTATTTTATAAGTCCAAGGGCAAAATGTAACAAAATAATTTTCTTTCTTATGTATAGGTGAGTCATACCCTTAAATAAATTATTTTAAAACCTTAAATTATATTAATAGTTTTATAGGATTCATAAAGGATTTATAAAATTAAAAAAATAAGCATAAAATCAAATCATTTTAAATTTAAAACATATATTTGGTCGTGGATACCATTCATTGTATTTATTATATCACTTTTGAATCATTATGATGTCATAATACAAATATTATATTTATATGATATTTAATTATTATCTGAAAAAATCAAGTGTCTCAGAAAATTATGAAAAATTCACCATTGGAAAATTTAGACATTTTGATTCCAAAAATAACTTTAAAATCATCTAAATAATTTTCTAAATTTTTGAATTTTCACTTTCAAAATAAAATAAATATTTATTGAGAGTTTTTGGGTTTTTGACAATAACAGTTTTCAAACCCTTGTAAAAAAATTACATTTGACTTCATAAATATTATATGATCATTTATATTTTATAAAAAAATATTTAATAATAAAATTTTAATAAAATATTATTTATTTCAAAAATCCATTAATTCATAAATTCATTAATTGAATTTGAATATTAACCAAAAAAACATTTTTTTCTTTATTGTATCAAAATAAAAAAACATATAAAGTAAATATAATAGAATGAAAATATATTCATTATTCTATATAAAATAATGTATATATTCATATTACTCGTGTATTTATACATATCCCTTTAATGCACTAGCAAACTCCCTAATAGTAAGTTGTGTGATAATAGGACTTTTATGGGGTGGTTCGGCGAACATAGTTGGGGTCGTGATCTCGGTGAGGTTGAACGTATCCCATAAATGGTTTCTATCAGGCTTAAGTTGTTGGATCTCAGCTTGGTATTAGTCAAGAGAAAATTTCAGTGATTCTATGTCCCTCAGAAGATCTGATAAATGGGATTTATAGTGTATGATCCTACTGGCTGATGTCATCACTTCCTTTGTCTATGTCAATTTGATTTGGTAAAACCCTATATTTATACTAATCATTTGATCACTATTAAATGTATATATTATCAATGATATTGATAATTAATGGTATTTTAAATCTTATAGAATATAATAAAACCAAATAATTTCATGTGTTTACTATAATAATACATTTAATTAAATCGAAAGGTGAAATTTTATTTATAAAATTTTTGGTCATTACAATATTCCCCCCTTTAGAAATTTCACCCTCAAAATTATCCTTTCCCATACTAAAATAGATGTACATAACTTTGTTTCATCACCTCCTCTAGTTCCTATGTCACTTATTCAAGATTTTAATTTCTCTGCAACACTCTGACAAGGTGTAATATCTTATTTTGTATATTTTTTTCTCTATGATCTAAGATCTTAACCGAATTCTCCCCATAGGAAAGGTCATTATCCAATGATAATACCTCCATATTGAGTAAATTTGAGGGTTCTATTATGTATTTTATCAAGAGGGATACATTAAATTCATCATGTACTTGAGATAGGTTTGCTGGGAGTACTAGTTGATTGGCCACTACTCTGATGCAATCAATGCTATAAAAGGGGATGATATATCTTGGACTAAGCTTTCCCTTTTTCCCAAATCTCATCATCTTATTCCATGGAGATATATAGAGGAATACCATGTCTATAACATCAAAATCAAGGTCTCATCAATGATTGATTGAATAGCTCTTATGTCGACTCTGAGTTGACTTGATATGTTGTTGAATGGTATTATACTTTTCCACCATTTATGTGACCATTTAAAGACCTATAAGGTTTGGTTCCTCAACATGCAGGAGTTCTTCACCTCTTCCCATAAATGGATTCATAGGGATCCATTTACATGGTTGAGTGGAAACATTATTGTATGATAACTCAGCCAAAGGTAGATGTTGGTCCCATGCTCCTTTTAAGTCCATAGAATATTCTAGCAACATGTCTTCTAGCGTCTAAATAGTCTACTCAGATTGGACATCAGTTTGAGGGTGATAATCCATGCTAACATTCAAATTAGTGTTTATAGAATGTTGAATAATTTTTCAGAACTTAAAGGTGAATCTTGAATCTCGATTTGATACAATCGATATTGTTACACCATGCAGCCTTTCCACTTCTCTGATGTATATCCATGCAAGTTGATCAAGTTATAAATCATCTCAAACAGCAATAAAGTGAGCTGTATTTGTAAGACAATCATTATAGTCAATATAGAATTGTTTCCCATTGATATATTTGGAATAAGGATGAAACATTCCATGGTGATGTTTTCCCATTTCCATGTTGGTATTGGTAATAGTTTCATCACCCCCTTAGACTTATTCTTTTAAACCATTACTTTATAACATTCTAGTCACTTTAATGTATATTCAGTGATCTTCTTCTTTATATTTTCCCACAAATAGTGCTCACAAAGATCTCAATAAATCTTTGGCCTTCTTCAGTGAATGGAGAAAGTCAAATTTTGTGGATCATCCAACATATCCTTCTTTAACTTAGAATTTGATGGTACAAATAGTCATGAACCAAATCCTACAAATGCTTCTTCATTAACACAGAACTATGAGGATTTTAATTTTCTTATAGATTCCAATTTCTTCTGTATTACCATATCATTCCTTTGACCATCCACTATCCTTTCCTAAAGAGACTGTTGAGTAATCATTTGTGAAAGGATTGAGGATGTTCCTTCCTTTATGATTCCCATATCCATCCATCCCAAAACTAAGAAGATCATATCCCTATCAATTATTATTGATGATAGAATTGTTGGATACTTTATACTTAGAGTGTTTTCTAATTTATTTTCTTTCATAGGATGGTAGTGGATTGATATGTCAAAGTCCTTGATCATCTCTCACTATCTTCATTAGTGCATGTTCAGATATTCCTATGTGAATATATACTTAAGGGTTTTTTTATCTATATATATTTCACACTTCTCCCCAAAGAGATAATTCTGATAGATTTTCAATGTGAAGATTAATATAATAAAATCTAGATCACATGTTGGGTATTTCTATTCATGAACTTTCAATTAACTTGAATCATACGTTGTGATGTTTTCATTCTGTATTAACACACAGCCTAATCCCTTCTTTTAAGAATCACTGAATACTATGAAAATTTCTCCACTTGTGGGAAGTGTGAGTATAGGTGAAGTGATAATACTCCAATTCAACTCCTTTAATATCTTTTCACATTCATCATTTCAATAAAACTTGACTCCCATCCATGTGATCTTGTTTATAGGGTTTGAAAATTGTAAGAAGTTTCTCATAAATTAGTGATAGTACCTACCTAATCTAAGGAAACTATGGATATCTATCATAGATGTTGCCTCATCCATCCTTAAATTGTTTATGTCTTTGAATGGACCATATATATCCCAAATTATGGGATTATATTCCCAATGAATAAAAATTCCTTAAACAAGAACTCACATTTTTTTGTACTTTTTAATAAGATTATTCTTTCATTGGTTCTTTAGCACAGTTCTCATATGCTCCTCATCTTTCTCCTTGCTTTTGGGGTATATTAGAATATCATCTATAAATACTTCACAAATTTTTGAGGTAATATCTAAAGACTCTATTCATAAATTCCATGAATATTTTCAGAGAATTAGTGTGTACAAATGTCATTACTGTGAACTCATAATGGTTGTACCTTGTATGAAAATAAGTCTTAGTGATCTCTCCCTTGTTAACCTTTACATGATAATATCCTGACCAAAGATCTACCTTAGAGAAGTATTTTTCTCTACATAGCTGATAAAATAAGTCATAAATCATTGGTATAAGTTACTTTTTATTTATCATGATCTTGTTGAGATCATGATAATTAACTAAAAGGCCCATTGACTCATCCTTATTCTTGATGTAGAGGACTGGTGCACCCAATGTTAATCAATTAGGGGTATTAAACCTTTATCCATATTCTCGTATAGTTGTTTCTTCATCTCCCCAAGTTCCACAACATCCGTCCAATATGAATTCCTGGATAATGTTAATACTTTAAGTATAATATCAATTGAAAATCCAACCACTCATCTAGGAGGAAGACTAAGAAATTCCTCGAGAAACAAATCATTGTATTCCCTTACAATGGGAAAGTATTCGAGGATAACTCTCTCCTTAGACTTAATAATTTTATCAAGATATGCTTTCTCATCGGACAATAATATTCATACTTGAGTTGTTGGTGATAAATAATATTCATCATCCTCCTTCCAATTTTATTGAATCAGGGGTTGATTCACAATATAGAGAGTAATTTCCTTTTCATGGAAATTTATGTTGGTTTTATATATGAAAAGTAAATCCATGCCTAGAATTGTATCAAATTACATAAAAGGTAGTATGATAAGGTTCTCTAAGAAGTTAATCCTGAAAATTTTGATATGTGAGGAGTTATATACTTGGGATGTAATAATTTCCCCATTTTCCATTTTCACATATAGCTCTACTTCCATGCTTTGTAGTGGTGTTTGATTTGTTCTATTAAACTTTTCTGATATGAAGGAATCGGTGGAACCAAAATAAAAAATTATGTTTTCTATTCTTTAATGAATAACTAGGGTACCTATCACCACTTTGAAAGGGGAGGAGTTATATACTTGGGATGTAATAATTTCCCAAATTTCCATTTTCACTTATTGATCTACTTCCTTACTTTGTAGTAGTGTTTGAATAGTTTTATTAAACTTCGGTGATGTGAAAGAATGCATAGAACCAGAATCAAAAATTATTTTTTTTATTCTTGAATGAATAACAAGAATACCTATCACCACTTTGTTTTTGGGATCCACCTTAGTGGTTGTGATGGAAAAATATCTCCCTTGTTTCCTTGGAAGTTGTTGGTTGTCTCTGAAAACCCTTGGATTAGTTCATTGGTTTTCAAAGTGTGATAGTTATATTTAGTTGAAGAAATAGAAAATGCACTATTGGTTGACCAAATCATTATTTTCCTCCATCGCTTAAGTGGGTTTCTCCTATTGACAATTGTTATCTAGGTGTCTATCCTTTCCACACCTAAATCAATTCCTTTACCCCTTAGGAAATTTCTGAGGTACTTCTTTCCGCACCTTTGATAAGTGGGATGTTAAATTTTCTTATCATAATTAGATTTATCCATAAAACTACTAGAATTAAAGTCCACATTTTATTATTATCCCCATGATACCCTCAATATTTTCTCATCTTCATTTTGAATTTGAGGTAACATCTGAAAATTTCCTCATCGCTATCAAAGTCACGAATCACCAGGGATTTTCATGGACTATGATTTATCACACCAAAGTAGTGGTTAACCTTACATTCTAGGGAAATGAAAAATCTCTTGGTGTATCATTAAAGTCTTCTGGAATTTTCCTTATACACCCCAACAGATTTTTCATCTTTTTTCTTGAGGGAGAGTAAATATATTTCAATTTTACATTGGAGAGTATGAGGAAAATATTTATCAAAAAATATTTTATTGAATTTATTCCACTCCATCACTTTGATCTCTTCCTCAGGCTTCATATTCTTGATCAATGTCCACCAATGATCATATTATACCTCCATATGATAAAATAATAGTATAACTTTATCTTATTCAGAGCATTTAAGGATGGGGAAGATCTTCTCAGTGGAGTTGGTCCATTATTCCATGATTACGGGATGAAATGATCCATTGAAATTTGGAGGACTTTGTTGCAAAAAGGTCTCAATCATGGCTTGTTCTCTCTTAGGAGGATTTTTTTACTCCTCCTGATCTAGGTATATATTTAGGTCTTGAGTCATCTAAGAGAGTATCATCATAAATTTCATGATTCTTTCTCCTATCAGGTTGGGCATCTCATTGGGTAGTCATCACATTTCATGTCACATTTATTGTTTACCCAATGCATCATATTTATATCCATTATTTGGAATAAAGGTAAAATTAGGGATGTGTATTATTAAATAATTAAACAAATAATTGTTAATTTAATGGAATTAAAGGGGATAACTTATAAATCATATTTGTTTCCTTAACTTATGAATTTATAGGCTTAAATCTATGTTATACATGATCTACTTCTTAACATATATTATTGTGTGAATTTTTTTGTACCCCTAATAATGGTTCATAATGAGATTATAAATTTACCAAATAATATCTCTTGGGAGTGTAAAATGAGGTGTGTATTAAGACTTTTTGTCATGTACCAGGTTACACCGTGTCAGGCCCATCGCACCTTGTCAAATTTGTTACCCCGAGGTACATATATGTCACTACCACTTCCACTTTTATTATCCAAATATGTATGTATTTGATTGAAAAACAACTTACTCTATACTTACCAAAATTTATGGGTGTTTTCTTATTCATAGTCTTATCCATAAGGATTTATCTTTATTTTTATCATCCTAATCAGAAAAATAAAGAAATGTTTCCTTTGATAACAACTATAACAACCCTGCTCTTTACTACAAATTAATTCATGATTTATTATATAGTATTACACTTAATAAAATATAGAAAATAAATAAATCTAGTTTCTTTTTGAAATAGGTACATAGAATAACATCTTGAACATGGGATATAACAACATTATTGAAAACTTACTTAACATGCTTCTAAAAATTCCACGGCTTTTAAAACTACATGGGATGACCTAAGGATAAACATAAGAAAGGGGTGAGATATAAATCCCATTAAGGGTATAAAAATTTTATAAGGTGATACATGTTGAACAATAGTCATATCAATGGGTCATATAAATAGTTTTAAGTATAAACATTAACAATGATACATGATATAGCAAGATAATTATAACATTGGAAATGTTGCAATAACTTAAAACACTGCATTATAAACATAGGTCAAGGCTAAACCACCAAGACATCATGGTGGAAAAAGTAAAATAAATAAATCAGTTTCACTCCCTATCCCAACATGATTTATCATGATACTAAACATTACCCAATGCATTGGAGCGTAATATAATTTTGGGCACACCCATCACTTTAATTTCATTCTCATGCTTAAGTGTGCCACATTGATCATACAACATGGATTCATTCATCATTATAATTTATTCCATGATCTAGGAGTCTGTAATACATACATGTAAATACTAAATAAAAATTATATGTGCATAAATTTTAACACCCTTAATAGGAAATGGTTACGGTATTCACTACATAATTGGTTTGGCATGGAAAATCATGGTGATATTTCAGCAGCATAATGGAATCAAGTAAAAATTCATAAAAATGGGTTAATGAGAGATAAATGGTTCTCTAATCACATAGACACCAAATGGGTAGTAATATAGAGATGTAAAAACATATCCCAACATTAAAAATTATAATTATAAGGCATAAGGTAATAAAGAAACATGAATAAAGAAGAGAATCTTAACTATATGTCGACATGGTAACAGGTGTACATAATGGATCATGGGAGGATTAATGAGAGTGAAAGGGGGATCTAATAATTTTTACACTAAATGGAAATTAAGGGGAATATGGAAGAACATATACCAATATAAGAAATTGGAATTTAAGATCCATAACATGGAATAAGTGCTTGAATGGAAATGATGAGAGAGAAATAACTTACTAAATTTTGACATGGTAATGAGTGAAGATGTTATCCAATCAAGCTAGAAGAGTAATTATGTAGACATTAGATCCAATATTCCACATGTCGAATCTGATCTGAGGTCTCGGAGCAAAAATAAATTCTGTCATCCTGACATGCACTATGATTTCTTTGAAAGGAAACTGTACAACCTTCTCAACCAACCCCTATCCAATTGAAATCGTTATAAAATTGGTGTCACTCAAAGGGATCTAGATGCAGCCCTATGCATCAAGGAATGATTCTAGGCTATGCGGCAGCGAGACACCCACATTGTATAAGGGGACGCTAATACCCAGTATTTTCATCAGAAAGCATCAGCTAGGTGCCAGAAAAATTTTATATCTTGCAACTCACAACCATATGGTAGCAAATTTTTCAACATCGATGGAATTCAATATTCTATTTCTAGTTACTTTCAGAACCTCTTCTCTGTAGGAAATCCTTATATTTCTGCTAAATTAGAGGATTGCATCAGACCGGTGATCACTGAAGAGATCAATCAGCAGCTTACCAAAGATGTGATAGATGATGAGATTCGTCTGGATCTGAAACATATCCACCCTACTAAGTCCCTGGGCCCAAATGGATTCAACACCCTCTTATTTAAACAATACTGGCATATTATTGGTCCCGACATATGCAATCTGATGAAGAACATTTGGGCTTGGAAAACAAACATTTCTGACATCAATGAAACTGTCGTCATCCTCATTCCCAAAATCAAGAAACCTCTTGTAGTCCATGATTTTACACCTATTATACTCTATAATGTATCTTACAAGATCTTCTCAAATATCTTAGTTAATCGGCTACATACTTGGTTACCTGATATCATCTCAGAAAATCAGAGCGCTTTCGTGGCTAAGAGACTGATCACTGATAATGCCATTATGGCCCATGAAATGTTCCACTCTATGAAATCGCGCTCCACCATGAAAATAGGAACCATGGCATGGAAACTGGATAAGACCAAGGCATATGATAAAGTTGAATGGCATTTCCTTAGAGTCGTGATGCTAAAAATGGGTTTCTTCTCTAAATGGACAGATATGGTCATGCACTGTGTCTCATCTATCTTTTTCTGAATAAATGTCAATGGGGTGCTCACCTGAGGCTTCACCCCAACCTGAGGCCTGTGCCATGGAGATCCTCTCTCCCCCTTTCTCTTTATCTTGGTCGCTGATGTTTTTTCTAACCTCATTTTTAGGGCTACCTCCTCTCATACAATCCATAGAGAAAAGGTTTTTCATGCAAGCCCACTTGTTTCACATCTCTTCTTCGCCAACGACTGCCTTCTTTTCTCTAAAGCAACCAATAATGAGTGTCGTGCGATCGACCATGCGATCCAATAGTAAGAGAGGGCCTCTGGACTATCAATCAATCATGGAAAGTCGGAAATCTCCATCAGCACTGGGGTTCCTCTATCCAAAAAAGAATAACTCTGCACCATTGCAGGCATTCATATGGTTGAGAAACATCAGAAGTACCTCGGGCTACCTATGGTGATAGTACGCTCCAAAAAATAAATCTTCACATCTATACTAGACAGAATTCAGAAAGAAATTCAAGGTAGGACCCATAAAAGAATTTCCAAATCCGGCAAGGAGACCCTCATTAAAGCTACTCTCTAGTCTATCCCCATCTATTTTATGTCCCTCTTTATGCTCCCAGTTACTGTCGTCAATCAGATACATGCACGCACACCCAACTTCTGGTGGGGAAAATAATGGAAGGAATAGAACCCACTGGATAGCCTGGGAGAACCTCTGCATACCAAAATCTGAGGGAGGAATGGGATTTCGGGACCTCCTTCACTTCAATGACACAATGGTTGCTAAGCAAGGTTGGAGCCTTTTAAACTACCCATCCTCTCTCTGTGTGCGGGTTCTCCGACCAAAATTCTTCCCCCACAAGGACTTCCATGAATTCTCTCTTGGCCCCCATCCTAGCTTCCTCTAGAGAAGTATTTGGGGTGCTTGAAGTCTTTTGGAAAAAATGACAGGCTGGAGGATTGGGAATCGATCAACTGTTAATATTTAGACCGATCCTTTGCTGGTCGACAAGGAATGAGTGTGGGCATCGTCCCCTGCCCAAAAAAGTTTTGAAGATGCAACTGTCATGTTCCTTTTTTCTAATAAGGGGTTTGGGTGGTGCATGGAAAATATTCATTCATGGTTTAATGAAAGAAACAAAAAAATATTCTTGAGTACCCCCTATGTTTTAGACGTCGGCCCCGACCATCTCTTCTAGATCAATGACCTCTCAAGAGCCTATATGGGGAAATCTGGTTATCGGGTCGCTATTGGAACTCAGACAGATGTTAGGGAAGAGGGGCCCTGTAAATCACTTTGGAAAATCGATGTTCCCCCAAAAATCTGCCACTTTTGGTGGAAGGTGTGCACGAGAACCCTAACTACCATGATCCTTCTCGTCTTATGAAATATTTTCAGTGACAGGTTTTTCCCCTTCTGCCCGAACCTCATAGAATCTCCCTTTCACTCTATCATCCAAAGCCCAGGGGGAAAGGAGATTTGGAATAAATGGAGCTCTACAATAGATTATTCACTGAACATGGGCTTAGACTTCCCCTATCTCCTGATGTGATGGTGCTCCTCCTTCTCTTCGGCTAAAGCGGTCTCACTTTGCATCATGGCTTGGATCATTTGGGTCCGCCGCAATGATGATGTTTTCAACAATGTTCACAAACCTCTCGGATTTTGGATTGAACAAACCGTTTCCTGGATTGAGGGATGGAAGCACCACAATGGACAACACAAGCCCTTTGGAACCCCTTCCTTTTCCTCCCTATGGTTCCCTCCACTAAAAGGGATTCTCAAGATTAATGTGGATGCGTCTCTCCCTAAGGATGGACCTGTTTCCCTTGGCCTACTGGCTTGGAATCATCTTGGTCAAATCATTACAGCCAAACATGAATCACATCACATTTTTTGGGATCCTGTGGTTGCCGATGCTACTGCCATCCTTGCCGGAATGATGCTCGCTAAAGACCGTGGATGGGATAAAATCAACCTCGAATCAGACTGCCTCACCATTAGCATTGCTATCAACCTCAACGACAGCGGACTTCAATCCTCTAGACCCCTCATCAAGAAAATAATCTCTATGTGTCAATGATTTACATTCTACACCTTTTCCTTTACCAAAAGGAAAGGAAACAATGTTTCCCATCAGCTGGCAGCATCTATCATCTTTGATGACAACCATCTTTAGCTGGACCATTTTCCTTCGTGGCTTCACGTCGATACGCCTGTTGATTTTCAACATTAATAAATCCTTCTTTTATCAAAAAAAATATAGGTTCGTGGAAGAATTAATGAGAGTGAAAGGAATATATCATTATTTATACATAAAATGGATAGTAAGGGGATGTTTAAGAACATATCCCAACATTATAAAAAGGAAAAAGAATTACTTGATAGAAAGAGGAGAGTGGAAGACCCCTTACTTGAGTGTGTGACTCCAAAAGCTTGGTAGGGGATTATTTAGAGATTAGGGGAACCTTAAGAGGACTCTATAGAGTGTAGATAAGAGTATGGACATTCTACATGGATT
The DNA here is from genome assembly GCA_963277665.1 of Viscum album. Classification (NCBI taxonomy): domain Eukaryota; kingdom Viridiplantae; phylum Streptophyta; class Magnoliopsida; order Santalales; family Viscaceae; genus Viscum; species Viscum album. The sequence goes on along the minus strand of OY728145.1, from coordinate 271,030,765 downwards.
TTTAGTAATGATAAACTAGATATTGGGTGGGTCTATATTGGAAATGAGGGGCATTTATTTATTATTTAGGTTTTGGGCTCTATATAATAAAATAACCAAAACTACAAACGATCCCAAGGTTTTTGATAATTTTTTTTTAAAAAAATGGGATTGGTTCTCATTATTTTATAATTAAAATGTCCAAACATAATAAAATAATTCCCTTTCTTATGTGGATGTGAGTCATACCTTAAAGAAATGATTTTAAAACCTAAAAATATATTAATGATATTGGAGGATTCATAACGGATTTATCAAATTAACCAAATAAAAATAAAATAACATTATTTTAAATAGAAAAAATATATTTGGTAATGGATACCCTTAAACGTATTTATTAAATCATATTTTGGGTCATTATGATGTCATAATACACAATTTATATTTATTCATTTTTTAATTTTTACCCAAAAATTTGACTGTCTCAAAAAATAATGAAAAATTAACTATTGGATAATTTAGATGATTTTATTCCAAAAATAACACTAATTTTATATAAATAATTTTCTAAATAAATGAATTTTCACTTTTAAAATAAAATCTACATTTATTAAGAAATGATGGGTTTTTTCATAATAACATTTTTTGAACTCTTAAAAAAATTACATTTTCCTTCATAAAAATTATGTGATCATTTATATTTGATAAAAATTATTTAATAATAATATTTGGGGAAAATATTTTTTATTTTAAAAATCCATTAATTCATAAATTCATTAATTGAATTTGAATATTAACCAAAAATACAATTGGTGATTTATTGTATCAAAATAAAAAATCATTTATAAAGTAACAATAATAGGATGAAAATATTTTAATTTTTATATAAAAAATCATATAAATATTTATTTTTAAAGGGTCTTGATACATATCACTTTAATACACCATCAAACTACCTAAGTGTAATGTGTGTGATGGTGGGATGTTTGTGGGGTGGTTTGACGAACAAGTTTTGGGTCATGATCTCGATGATCTTGAACTTATCATGTATATCATTTAGCTCATGCTTAACTTATTAGATTTCAACTTGGGATTGTACAAGGGAAACCCCATTGATGATATCTCCCTCGAAATCTCTAATAAATCAGCTTCATAACGTACGATCCTACTGGCTGAGCCCATCACTTTCTTTGTTTATGTCAATTGTATTTGTTAAAAAACTATATTTATACTAATTATGTGATCCCAATTCAATAGTTATATTATCAAAATTAATGACACTTGGTATTTTAAATATGATATAATATAATAAAACTAAATAAGTGCATGTGTTTTCTATAATAAGTCATCTAATTAAATCAAAATTTGAAATTATATTTATAAATTTTCAGGTCATTATAATCCCACACCAACCAAGTCTATCATCACAATTCAACAAAATATAGAGAAGCCCTCCAATCAAATATGGTTTCAATCTGTGAGTAGGAACATACACCTTGCCGCATAAATCAATCCCTCGAGTCAAATTCTATGAAAAACTATAATAAGGAACAAACATCTTCCCATACCAATAAATCTTGCCCACAAAATATGGAGGCAATCCATGAGAAGACACACACACATACCAAAACCTATCAAGCCTGTCATCCTAACTTGATGGAAATTTTAGGAATAAGTCACAAATTCCTAATAATAAATAGGGGGGATACCCATACCTCTACTAATTCACATAAGTACATTTTGTACATGCTAGTAGGAAATGGGGGATAGGAGTAGGAATACACCCTTTTGCTAGCTATGTAATGGGAATATATCCTCATACGAGCCGTTGAAGTTACCAAGAACATCCTACAAATGGTTAAATAGAAAACACAAATTCCTACCCACATCATACAAACCTTCTAGGATATAATAACAATAGTGGTTTTGGTTAAGGGGAGAACACACAACTCCATCCCCAAAAATGGGGTGACTCACCAACACAAAGAGAATGTCACTCCAAATTAGACACACATCAATGCTCCCATCTAGGAGGGCCAAAGGCCAAATTCCCACATGATATATGAACAACCATATCAGTTCCATACCCCCATTCCAACTGGAGGTAACCGACCTATCCTAGTGGCAACTCCAAGGCAGACATAAACCCCTGATAAATTTCCAAAAATCCTATCACCAAATTACAATAGCTATATGGTAGCTAATAAAACAATATTCTATATGTGAAAACTGTTATCCCCAGTAAGAATTTCTAATCATATATAATAAGGAATCCAAAAATAATCCTCACCAAAAGCAATTAGAAAATAAATAGCTGATCTATGATCCCACTCTTCTTCATCTTTTATTTCTTTAATCCCTCGTATATTTATCTATGGTGTCTCAATATTCTACTCTTGTGTTACCAAATTATGAGAATAGTATCTATAGTTTCATAGGTCCTCCCTGAACATATTATCAAGAAGGCATGTTTCCTGTCCAAAATATGATCGATCACAAGAGTCCATCTCCTAATGAGCACCATGAAATCCCTCCACATAGACAAAAGGTCAAGAAATAAGAAATTCCTCTCCTTGATACCATAAAAAAAGAAGTTTCTCCCTGGGGTATACACTGTAGTAACTCTCCTTATAGTCAGACATCAAAATTTGATGGTAGTCATCCCCATGATGGTAGTCATTGTATAGGTCCTCCTTGCAGTGATATTTCACATCAATAAAAAGGTCCACCATTTCTAATTTAATGATGATAAAGTAATCCTATAGTGAAGAACTTGGGAAAATAAGGCTAGTTATTCTTGATGCCCCATCATTGAAAAGTGACATCCTTTCTCAGCTGAAAGACACCCAATGGAAATGGTCAATCTATGAACTGCATTTGGATCTCATTCGTTCCAATATGACAAAGTAAATCCCTACCAATATTACTATTTTTAATAAATGAGTAGGTAAGTGTCCACTTTGGTTGAACATGGTTGAGGATCCTCTGAGGAAATATAAATAATACACATTTAACATAAGGATACAATTGGCCAAAGACAGTGTAACAGTTATTTTTTGGCCTTTAGCCACTCCCCAAAATAGAATTCGAATGGAATTTCCAGAATATTGTGTGCATGAAACCTACCTCAATATATGGAACACTATTCATCACTGAAAATTAAAAGTATTAACTTAGAATGAGTTTCCATTCAATATCAAGGTAATAGAAGGGATACAATTCCAAATTGACTAGAAGACTCACTAAGTTTCATGGCACCCGAAAGCGGGAAAGTTGCAAGGGTCCTTTAACGCACATTTCATGACGCATTAAATATGATGCATCAACTTATCTTTGATTCCACATCTAGTGTTAATATTATAGGATCGGTAAAAAACAAATTTTTTCATTTCACCATGCTCATATATCAAAAAAAACAAGTGACATTATGTAATTTCATAGCCTTCTCTCATATTCAAGAAAATGGACTCTATTCACAATAGATGGTACACTCAGCAAAACAAAAACCATGAAAAACTCTCATGGATGTTTGGTTAGAAGAGAGTGATTCATTGAAAGACTCTTATTTCAATCATCTTCGAATATTGAGGAAACCTCCCACTAAAGGGAATTCAATCATCAGAGAGCACAAACGTCGCAATTGGTGCAAATGTATTCGAAAGAAGGTATATTAGGTGTAGGTTTTACCATGCATCTATCCTAGGTTTGAATAATGTTTTTTAAAATCATGAGATTATTCATGGTAGTAGAAGCCAAGGAAATCTAGGAGAAACTATAGCTCGTAGGGATAAGGTCTTTTTTAATACAATATTCTAGGTCAACAAAACAAATTTGAAATGTTGTGGAAAGGTAATAGTAACAACCCTAACCAACAAGTTTGGGGTATTTGTTCCTCAAAAATATCCTACTAAATGGAAGTCTAGAATCTCCTGACTATGGAGAATGATTCATAATGAATCCTTCCAATTTGTCTCATCTCGTGACCCAGTGTCCCAACTTGGAACACACACACAAAAAATTGTACAGAGACTCCCTCCAGATTATAATTCTTCAAACAATTCTAGGGGAATAGTGAAGGAAAGGATGAGACATCATAGAGGGTACAAACAAAGGTAGTCTCTCCAGAAGGCTGATGAAATTTCATAAATGTTGTATGCATCGGTGAACATCATTAAAGACACCCTGCAGATGCTACAGAACATCAGTATAATACAGAGGATCATGATGATGATGTTTTGGTTCATAATAAAGTCTAAACTGAAGAAATTAAACGAGGTGTCTGTACCCATAACTAGAGGGTTTCTCTAAATTTTAGGATTCCCTCAAACACTTCACTACTTCCCCCTTAGCGAGCATACACTAAATAAAAGGGTAGATGTAATGTTGAACCTCACCCACCTCATGTATAGGTTGAACCCTTGACACTCAAGGAAATATTTTCTCAGGAAGAGGAAGAGATGAAATAGTTGATAAGAATCAATGTAGAACTACTCCAATAAAACATTCCTCCGAGATATGTTCTATAATTAGAGCCTCAACCTGCACTCCCAACTAGTGTACCTCAACAAAGAGGGCTCACACTAGAAACTAAAGTTGAACTAGAACATCTACTCAACATGTAGGTCCAAAGAACAATATATTTAGACTCTATTACATCTAGATACTTGGATTTCCCTACCTTGAGAACACAACAAGGGTTGGTTAAAACACACCCTCATAGTCTAGCTCATGCACGTTAACCACCATGGGTACAAATAGAGCCATCATAGATGGTTATTCCTGTTGTTTCCCCAACTCAAACTACTCTTCAACCAGACATCCCACAAGGTCTCATTAATAATATTGGTTCACTAAAATATTTATTGGAATATATGGAATAGCAATTTTCACTATAACAACTATAAAAGAGGCCTGACCCTGGATAGGTGGATCAAATACCTCCCCCAATAAATTTTGGAAACCATACATTTCAAATTTTTAATGTATTAGGAGATCCAGAGTATCATTTGATGAATTTTTTGTCTCGTTGTGATCCCATGATGGGGATCCCTGTACATCAAGAAGTAGTGAAACTTGTATGATTTGTATAAACACTGTAAGAGACATATTTTGTATGGTTCTCCAATTTTCCAACTTGATAAATCATGGGATGGGAAGATATCCATTAGTAGTTTCTCATTCAATTCAACTCAATAATATAGAAGACAACAGTCCTTGATCTCTCAAACTAAAAAAAGTGGGAGAATGAGAGGGTCTCAAATTTTATAGATCAATAGAAGGTGTTCACATACTCCCTAAACATACAGCTTCCTCAATAAATTTTTTTATCTATATGTATAGATAATCTCCCTGAAGAGTTATGTACACATCTCATCCCTTTAAAATATAAAAGATTATTTTAGGATCTCACCGCGATTTCTCAAAATGTAATATTTGATCCACAGAACATGGGAAATGTCCCGAGTAATTTAATAAGCTCAAAGGAAGAGAAGAGGGAAAGTATAGGTTATGGTAGTCATTATTAAGTCATCCCCTACACTAACTCCAACACCAAAACCCATTCCATATCATGCGGAACCTCCTCCTAAGCATCATCAGTAATTCCAACCACATCAGGATATGTGGAGGAATTAAAAGGAAAACCATTTTGAGGAACTAAAGAATAATATTTATTCATTATGAGATGACCAAATCCCGATAAAATTCAACGCAGACTTGGAAAACAACTTTCTCAATTTTACATAGCCTAAGAGGAATGATCAGGCTGGTATCAAAGATCCACCAAACTATTTTCCCTTCCCCCAGAAATTTAGGAACACCATCTAGAATTTATTTTTTTAAAACACCTCCAATAAAAAATAGGGGACCCTATACAGGTAAATCTGGGAAAGACACCCACATAGGTAGTATGTATTTCTACTACCAATCCAAAGGAATAGGGTGAATGTAAAGAATATAAAAATAAAGGTACGTAGAATTTAAATTATTGGATTTTCAGAAAGACGATCAACCATAATCATTATATACATTGAACACTGTTAGAAAACCCAACTATGTCTCAAATTCCTCATGTTATGGTATAGATGACTCCATTGGCATCACAATCCTACAAAATTCCATCTTCTCAAAATGATATGGCGAGAATAGAAAGAAGAAATCACAGGATGATAAACATATAAAAAGGCCAATGTTTGATTTAAATCTATCATACACCATACCTTCAGTACCATAATCATGGTCACTTCCCTGCTAAATGGTACAATGGGAGTTGACCCGCAAAATGGAATGCTCATTAGATGAATAGTTTATCTTTAGATCTGTTAATGTTATTCACTTAATGGATCCCTTTTACGATTATGAGTATAACTATGAACCTGAGTCTCTTTTATATGACTGGGGAATTGGGGTAGGTGAACATAGGTTCTAAGGAAATAAGGGAAGACACAGTTGTAGTATAAGTCAATACTTCATCCATATTCCTACTCTAGTTGTCTATGAAACTGAAACTCATGAGCGATCCCTACAGCAGGTCTAGTAGAAGGAGGAGATCTCCCCCCACAAATGGAATGGATTTCATTAACTTGGTCATCATGTAAGATCGACTAGAGGTGACACCATAACCAAATCATCCTCAGTGCATGGGCAAACCTAGTCGACCGAACCCACCAAGGATAGGAGTACCTTCAACCCCTATCATGAGTTCCAATTTTCCTACATCAAGTTCTTCAATTCTTAAAGTAATTCAAAACGAACATCACCATATTAGGAAGTACATAATATTTTACCATAATTATGACATCTTAAAGTAATTTTCCCTGGTATCAGCCAAGTTTTCAACCCTGGATGCTCTAATTCTATCAACATTCCTTCAAGGAGTACTCATAGAGGCTTTTCTAAGCCCTCAAGAATTTGAAGATGAAGTTACAACTGCACGAGTTTATTGAGTATTGATCGATCCAGCATAATTTCGCATGACCATCTCTTTCATGAAGTAGGAAAAATATTCCATTGTACAAGGACACATCAGACTTATATATGTATCTATAAGGATAATAAACATTAACATCCAATGACCTTTCATTGACATTGGATTAGGGTTAAACCTCATTCTGATATAAATGATTCACTAAATGGAATACAAAGAGACCCATTTTTCCCTTCTGGTTTGATGCTACATGGTTATAACAAGAGTGACCAAAATTCCCTAGATAGAATCAAGATAAAGGCTCTGTACTGGGACCTTGTAACAAACTCAAAATTTTTGGTTGCATTGACTGTTTCCCTCGGAATCCAGGGATGACCGCCTTGATGGGAGGTTCAAACATTCCGATCAGTTTCTAACGGGTTTGTTTGTAGAACCGGAAATATCCAATGATTCCACATCTATTCGGACCTACTTTCCAAAGTTAGGTTCTCATTAGTTTGTTGACTGATGAGGGTTAGGAATTTGCATTGGTTGAGAGGATGGGAGGTCGGACTCATCACACCTTTTTTAGGGGAATTATTGTCTATTACGGGACTCTCTTTATAGATTTAAGTTATGTTCGTGAATCATTATTACATTACCAAGTACAAAATGATCTTTCCTTCATATCTGACAATCAATGATTAAATATGTAGGAAATTTAGAGAATCTTTTGTATGTATTCGCGGTTCTTCATCGATAGAGAGTCATATGTATTTATTAGAGATTCTTGGTCAATGGTACCCTTCGACACATTTATACAGAAGTCTCTTGGTCATTATGATGACTATGCTAGTTTTAAAGCCACTTAGTGGGGCACTTGAAGTTTATTGTCATTCAGAAGGACATGGATTATTTTAGAGTTGGGATCGAACCCGTAGACGGGCTACCTATGTATCCTTTGTTTAGAAAAGGAATCAAAACCCATGGAGTTTGAGTAAGGGAGTATGATGTTTATGATTGATGGCTCAAAGAAGGATTTCCCAATTACTTTTACACTCTAAGCTCATGTGAGTCATGCTTGGTGTGAGAAACAAGAGGTATTGGTAGAAATTAGACAATTGTGCCATGAAATATACAATCATAAGAAATAATGTGGGGCTTATGTATGTATGACTGCCCAGATAAATGAAGGTTTGGATTTACTTTAGGGAAGAAATCCAGGAACATGGTCCATAAAGGTATATGTTATTTATGGAGATTTTGAATACTCTAACTTGGGTCTTACTCCTGAAAAGGAGACCCAAATTAAGAGAAGACTTATGATTGGGTTTTACTCCTGAAAAGGAATCCCAGATCAAAGGTAAATTAGGGCTGGTTAAGAGAAATTAAGACTGCATCTTATTCTTGAAAAGGAGGCCCAGGTTAAGATATTTGAAACATTAAGTGACTTGGGGTTTACTCTTGAAGAGGATGCCCATATTTGAGACTGGGGATTAGTCCTGAAAAGAAGTCCAAGGTTAAGGGAATTAAGGTTTGGGGCTTACTCCTCAGGAGGATTCCCAAATTAGGGTGTTGGGGCTTACTCCTAAGGAGGATGCCCGAATTTTGGAAATTTTAAGAATTGGGGCTTACTCCGAAGGAGGATGCCCAGATTTGGAAACTTTGAAGAATTGGGGCTTACTCCTTGTTGATGCTCCTTTCGTCATAGAATCTAAAGATCGGAAAAGGGAATATCTGAGCACAAAGTGATTCAACCTTTGAAGAAAACATCAAAAATCGACAAAGGCATGAACAAAGGATCGACAGCAACTGCACCGCGCAAGTTTTATTACTGTTGCGCAAGTACACTTGCGCGACACCCTTGGTCGCGCAGGTGACTTGCGCGACCTAAGTGGTAACCGCCCGGTAACCACCCGGGGTCTTCTTTTGCCTATAAATAGACCATGTGGGCCCCCCATTCGGGAGGATCTTTTTTTTCCAGAAACTCGGATTGAAGCTCCCGATGCCCAAGTCTCTTCTCAAAGCTTCCGGAACACTTCTAAGGTAATTTCTTACCTAGAACGGAAGATCTAAAGAGAAGAAGGAAGGCCTAAGTGTTGAAACTTATCAAACACTTGTGCGCTGACTTATTTCCTTTAATATAACTTGCGTGTCCCTTTTCTAGAAGAGCCTCAAGAAAATTCTAAAGGGTTTTAAAAAGAGTCGCTCAATTATTCCAATGATGGTTGAAAATCGCGCAAGTACACCATGTGTCGCGCAGGTATACCTGCGTGACCATACTTGCGCGCCCACGGAATACTTGTGCGCCTTTCAAGACTTTCGCGCCCCTATCTTTTTGGGTGCCCATCTTGCCCATTTTTACCCCTCTTAAGCCATCACACCTTTCCTCTTCAAGATTCAGTCTTCAAGACACACTTCAAAGCCATTTATGGCATGATTTCTTGATTTCACTTCTTTATCTGAAAGGAATTCTGTGGAATATCTCTCAAAACCTAGTGATTTAAATATCCTTATGTCACTAAAATATAGAGAGTTCATTCATTCAACCTCATCCTTTAAGATGAGAGAATCTTTAACTTGGGCATCCTCCTCAGGAGTAAGCCCCAATTTCAAATCTGGGCATCCTTCTTTAGGAGTAAGCCCCAAATTCTTAAAAGTTCCCAAACTTGGGCATCCTCCTCAGGAGTAAGCCCCAAACCTTAATCCCTAACCTGGGTCTCCTTTTCAGGAATAAGACTCAGTCATGATCTTGGGCTTCCTTCTTAGGAGTAAGCCCCAAGTCCCCTAACGTAAGTCTCCTTTTCAGGAATAAGACTCAGTCATGATCTTGGGTTTCCTTCTTAGGAATAAGCCCCAAGTCCCCTAACCTGGGTCTCCCTTTTAGGAATAAGACTCAATCATAACCTGGGCCTCCTTTTTTAGGAGTAATTCCCAGTCATAATCTTGGGTTTCCTTTTCAGGAGTAAAACCCAAGCCCCCTTCAATTTCTCTTAACCAGTCCTAATTTACCCTTGATTTGGGTTTCCTTTTCAGGAGTAAAACCCAATCATAAGTCCCCTCCTAACTTGGGCATCCTCCTTAGGAGAAAGCCCCAAGATTAGAGTATTCAAATCTCCATAAAGCACATATACCTTTATGGACCCTGTTCCTGGATTTTCTCCCTAAAAGTGAATCCTAACCCTTCATCTATCTGGGCAGTCATACATACCTAAGCCCCAAAACAATTTCTTATGATTGCATCTTTCATGGCACAATTGTCTAATTTTTACCAATACCTCTTGTTTCTCACACCGAGCATGACTCACGTGAGCTTAGAGTTTAAAAGTAATTATGACATTCTTCTTTGAGCCATCAATCATAAACACCATACTCCATTACTCAAACTACGTGGGTTCTGATTCCTTTTCCAAAACAAAGGATACGTAGGTAGCCCATTTATGGGTTCGATCCCAACTTTGAAATAATCACTGTCCTTCTGAATGACGATAAACTTCAAGTGCCCCACTGAGTGGCTTTAAAACCAGCCTGGTCATCATAATGACCAAGAGACTTTTATATAAATGTTTTGAAGGATACCATTGACCAGGAATCTCTAAACAGATATAGATGATTCTCTATTGATGAAGAACCTCGAATACATATAAAAGATTCTCTAAATTTCTTGAATATTTAATCATTAATTGTTAAAACTAAAGGAAAGCACATTTTATACTTGGTAATGTAATAAGGATTCACGAACATAACTTAAATCTATAAAGAGAGTCCCGGAGTAGACAATAATTCCCCTCAAAAAGGTGTGATGAGTCCGACCTCCCATCCTCTCGACCAATGCAAATTCCTAAGCCTCATCAGTCCATAAGCTAATGAGCGCCTACCTTTGGAAAGTAGGTCCAAACGGATGTGGAATCATTGGATGTTTCCGGTTCTACGAACAAACCCGCTAGAAACCGATCGGAACGTTTGAATCTCCCGTCAAGGAGGTCATCCCCGGAATCCGTATGAAACAAAAATGGTGAACCCGACGTGAATCCTTAACCAAGTTAAAGTGATGTTATTCTTATTTGATAGGCCCCTTGGTCCAAAAAAGCAATCATTGACATGTGCTCATCCAAAAGATGCAGTGGCCGGATTCATCTTGATTATGTCTGTTATATGGAACAGGCACTTTTTTCTCAAGATCTTCTGCAAAATGGCTTTCCTTAAATTCACCCCTGTGAATACTGCTGCTGTGAACACCTCTACTGTGAGGTCTGCTGCTGTGAAAACCAATGCTGCTACTCCTGCTGGAACGTCATCCGCTCTTAGGATGACATCACCAACTCAACGTCTTCAATGGTGGGTTTCTAATGCACTGGTTAAGGAGTACCGTCGCAACGGTACTATCCCAACTCTGGAGGCCGCTCGTCAAGCCCTCTAAGTTAACAACTCTACCTGGTCGTCCGGACAACGGCGGCCAGCGATCAAGAAGCAGGCGGTGCTGACTACCGTCTCCAACCGTTTCGGGTCGTTATCCCCAGAACGCAATTTCCATTCACTCCCTTACTCTGAGGAAGTGAATGAGCAGGTCCCGCAGGACCTTAATTCAAAAAGACAGGAGTCCTTCTCAAGGGATCCCATCAACAATCGCCGCCAGACTCGTGCAGTAGTGCGCCCTCAACATGATGAGGGTACCGACTCCAGGCATTCAGCTCAGGTTCCTCGAACCCGAGCAGGCAAGATGAACCGCCAGAGATGGAATCCGGTGAACAATGGGCAGGTTGTCATCCCTGCCATATCGGGAGAAGTCCACCAACCTAACTTGGTGGCAAACAACGACCAGGCACACACACCTGTCCGTTTTAATTTCGCTGTCCAGCAGACTCGTCTGGCAGCATCAAGTAAATCCCGCCAGGCAATTCCGGCGGAGTATTGTAGGCAGGAACATACACCTGCTTATACATCACCAGTTAGTCAGCAGGCTCGTCTGACTACATATGATGGATCTCGTCAACCGCGTTTGGAGAAGTGTAATCAGCAGGCACATACACCTGCTAATACTAATCAAGCCTACCAATAGTCTCGCTTGGTAGCGCACGGAGAAGTCAGTCAGAAAGTCCCGACGACAAACAGGAGGCAGACTCAACTCTCTGCCTCCACACTTGAGTACTGTCAGGATTCACTGACAGTAAAAGGAGGACAGGAGCAGGCACATACACCTACTCCAAGCCCGGAATGGACGTATATCCCCGTTCCGGCGGCTGAAGTCACCAATCATATTTTTTCAATGGTGAAAGAGCAGAAGCAAATTCCTACTCATATTCTAGATGCTTGCCAGGATATCATAACAGCTTCAGCATCATCACAGGGACAGACACATAAATCTATCCCTAGCAGTTGAGTGACACATCAATGATTCACTCCAGAACAGACACACACATCTGTTCCAGTCCAAGAGGGTTATGGGGCATACTCCCCCATATCATACGGAAAACCAAGTCAGGAACATACACCTGATTTGAGTGGAGATCGTCAGCCTAACCTGACCATCTTTCCTGATCAGGCACATACACCTGCTCAGAGAAATCACTTTCATCATCAAGTGATTTCTAAAGAGAGTAAGAAGGCATCTAAGAAAAAGATCTGCCCAGCACAGTCAGGAGATCAAAGGCCAATCTGTAACCAAGCCTTGCTCGATGCTGGAGTTCTTGAAGCCCTCAGACATTTATCTGTCGGAATTCAAGATTCTACTCCCTCAGTTCCCAATAACAGGAACATTAATTCTGAAGTTCTTCAACAGACACTTCCTCATGAAGACTTGCTTCATGAAAGTTCGGTCAATCTTGAAGTTTCTTCTTCAGATGAGAGCCACAGGAACCCTCTGTGTGGTCAGAAGACCAAGGAGCAAGAGATTTCATCTTTTGCTGTAACCCATCATGACGGTCCTCCTCATGGTGATGAACTTCGCTGGGAAAGTCCTCTCTGCAGTAGTTATTCACGTTGTCTCGAAAATTCTTCAGAAGGCAATGTAGTGACGAGAAAGCCCTCCTATCTTGAGGCACTTGCAAACGTAAAACCAGACATGTCTGATGCTTTACTATCGGCAGGTGAAACTCTTTCTCCATCAGAAGATAGCCTGGGGTTCAGGTTATTCTCCGAACCATCCCTGGGTCATTCATCTTCCAGCATGAATAGTGATATCTCTACCAATCTTGTTGAATCCGATGAAGCAACAAGGAAACACCAACTCTGGTCCAAACATGTAGAAGAATCTTCATTTAATGATAAAGAGGAAATGCTGAACATGAGGAAAAAACTGGCAAAAGGTGAAGTACCAGTCATGTTTTGGCCTTTGGCTGACTCCCAGTACGACATTCCAAAGATGTTGACGGATGATGGAATCCATGATATTCGTCTCAACATATGGAAGACTCTTTGTCAATTGAAGAATAAAGTATTATCTTACGGTGATTATGAAAATCATATTAAGATAATAGAAGGGTTACAACGCCAGATTGATTTGGCATCTCTATCAGTCTCTCGGTATCCGAAGGCTGAAAAGCAACAAAGAACCCTTCAATGTTCATGCCTTGGCGCACTAAGAAAATTGCGTCAGTTAATTTCCAATGCTCCATCTGATGTTCATATCAGAGGATGGGGTGTTCACGGAGCACTACATTTCACAGTGCTTTCCAGTCAGCAAAGCCCGCCAAAAATGGTCTCATGCAATGTTATTGCCCATGGCCGGCCACAGTCAATGGGCTTTGTTCATAATCAAAAGCTTGCTCAAGAACAGGCTTCAACTAGTTCCTCTCAAAATCAATTATATAGAGAACAAGTTGTTGAATTGCTCCTACATCAAGCAGGCGAGAATATTGCACAAGCCTCTCGTCTGGAGCAAACACGTCATCAAATGACAAAAGTTTCGGAAATCATCCAACGATCTGTTGAACCAGGTGATAAAAGTGGATACAGGTTAATGCATCCAGCTAATTTCCGAACTATGATTCGCAAGTTCAAGAGAGATTTTAAGAAGATCTCAGACATAGCATGTCAAGAGACACCCCAGCTTGCCAGACTGGGGAATTCTCTAACCCAACCCTCAGAGTCAACAAATGGGATTCGAGGAGTTGAGAGGAAGTAGCAGGAACATCCCCAGTCCACCGGAATGGAGAATTTTTCAAATCCTCAATCCCTCCCTTAGAGAAAGTTAGTATTCTCTCGATTAGGGAATAATCCTAAAGAGGAACGAAGAGCCAAGCTATTAGGAGATTCTCTCCAAGTGACGGTTCTCCAAGAAGTTCCTGAGGGATCAAGTCAACGGAATGCCATGTCTCATCATGGACATAGAAGAAGAGAGTATCACAGAAATGCTGATAGAAAGGATTCTATGCAATATGCATCCATTAATGTCATCAATGTCGTTGCTGCTGATTCACCAGATGAGGCTCAATCAGAGGGATCAGACGAAGAGGTTCCTGCTCAAGAAGTTGCGCACACAGACTTAAATGAAGAAGGTGTGCACACACGTAATCAAAGGCTTACCCAAAATCTGGGTATTCCTTCAAGTAACCCACTTCCCCCTCTCCGAAAAGGATCCAATAAGGGGAAAGGAAAGAATCAGGTTACTTCTCACCCTTCCTCTGAAGGAGGTCAATCGCTCTCATTAGAGCAAAGGTTTGCACAATAGGAGGAAGAAATGAAAGAATTAAGAAGTTTGAATGCAGAACTACTTCAAAGTAGTCTTCTTCTTAAGAATGCTGAAGTCCGACAGCCGAAGGAATTTGTTGTAACTACTGAGATGGATCAGGAATATCCTCCTTTATCAGTACACCCTCAGAGGTCTAATCCTACGGGTCAAATGCAACAACGGTTGGCAGCACTACCATCAGTTGCAGCACCAACCACCACGTCTGTCCAAGCTCCATTTATTGCACCTACTCAAAACCAATTTCAACCTGATGTTTCTCAAAATTTAATAACTACTATTGAGTCATTAACAGCTCGGTTAGAAACTATGGAAGGAAAACGGGCGCAAGTTCAACCTGAAAAGAAAGTTTACCCTGAATGGGTAGATTCAATTTATCCTCCATCCAGTTTTGGAAACCCTATTTTCCCTACTTTCAATGGATCAGGCGACCCTGAACAACATTTGACGCATTATGTGTCTTATTGTGATCCTATGATGGGAACTCCAGAGCAGCAAGAAGTAGTGAAACTCAGATTCTTCGTGCGAACCTTGCAAGGACCAGCTTTTTTCTGGTATACAAGCTTGCAATCCCGGTCATTCATCGGATGGGAGGATCTTCGTCAAAAATTCCTTCTTCAGTTTAGCTCAACTTTGCCAAAAATGACAGTTTTCGATCTTACAAACTGCAAGCAAAGGGATAATGAAAGAGTCTCTGATTTCATTGCTCGTTGGAAGGGATTAACGTATTCCCTGAGTTTAGCACTCCCTCAGGAGGAATTGTTGCCAATCTGTGTGGCAAATTTGCGTGACGAATTATGCACGCCATTGATCCCTTTGAAATACACAGGAGGGTTTCGAGACATTACTTCAATCGCTCAGCAGATTGAAGATTCCCTTATACAGGCTAAGGTTAAATCTCGTATAATTCCATCAGCTCCAGGAAGAAGAATGGGTAAAGCAGAAACTGCTACAGTTATTCTTAAACAAGCACTTGTACCTATTTTTACTTCAAAACCTTCATCTTCTCGAAGGGCTCCACCTCCTGAACGCCAACAACAAAGGCTGTTTCGTCCAAATGATCAAAAATATCAACGATGAAAACAATTTGAGGATACGAAGAGTAAAACTTACTCTTTCCAAAGTGAGAAAGTTCCTGGTTACTTCATTTCAGCTCTGGAAAATAATTTGGTTCAATTACCAGTGCCGAAGAGGCCAAACAAGGAAGGAGATGAAGACCGTCCCAATTATTGTCCCTTTCATCAAATGTTGGGACATCCCATCCAGGAGTGTTTTGTCTTTAAAGACCTCTTGCAAAATATGGTCGACTTGGGACAAGTCAAATTGAAGGGTTCTTCAGCTCATGTAGCGTGTATTACCGCTACAGATCCAGAGGAAGGAGGCGAGTGGCAGGAAGTCAAAAGAAAAACTGCGAAAAAATATGATGATTGGATGGTCAGAAAGACAATCAATCGGACCCATTCCATTTTGCGAACACAATTGAAGAAGCCAATTGTGTCTCCTACAAAAGCTGCAGTAAAGCCTCCATCAAAAGACAAATCCTCAAAAGGGCAGCGCAATTCAAAGAAGAAAGAGGAATCAGGAGAAGATGAGTATGTATCAAAGCCTAAATTGTCTTTGACTCTGGCAGATTTCATGCCATCTACTTCAAAGCCATGGGCACCGCCCCATCAAACGGCACAGCCTAAACAGGCTAACCAGGCAGAGTCTTTATCAGACGAAGAGTTAATCTTTGGTTCTGTTAATATGATTCAATTAACAGATCCATATTCCAGTCTTGATGATCCTAAATTCCTTGTATCATATAAGGGAATCCGAGGAAGTTCTAGAGGTTCAGGATACAGGGGAAGACGTGGATCTTTCTGAAGCCACTACTCTAATTTTACCCCTACTAGCACTGTATATGCAGCAGAAACTCGTGGTAGAGCCCTTCAGCGAGCTCAAAAAGAACAAGAAAGTTCTTCTGCCAATGGCCAACTCAGTTTTGGCACAGTTATTTTGAAAGACCGATTAAAGGTTCCATCTTCTTTATCTCAGCAAGTAAATGGATCTAACCAGTCTAATCTTCCAAAACCAAGGATGTTGCCAACTTCAATACAAGATGCATCAGCTTCCAAAGCGTCTGCTTCCAAGGTACCTACTAAACCGCATATTCCTATTGGGAAACGCAGACCTCTAGATCAAAAGTATGATATATTGAAACACTTGGCCCAAGTACCATCCAAGTTATCAATTTTGGATTCTTTGAATCTGTCAAAATATCTTCGGGAAGCACTCATCGAAGCTTTTGCAAGTCCTCAGGAGTTTGAAGCTGAAATTGTTGCAGCTGAAATCTATCACATAGAGAATAATCCTGCAGAATGTCATGCAGTGATATCTTTTACTGATAAAGATGAAGATGATGTTGTTCATGGGCACATAAAACCTTTGTACTTATCTGGAAAATTCAATGGTGTAGATATTCGAAGAGCTTTCATTGACAATGGTTCCGGAGTCAACCTCATGCCCATTCGTACACTGCGTCGATTGGGCCTCACGGAATCTGATTTATCTCCTTCTACCATGATGTTTCAAGGATATGATAAAAATGAACAAGAACCACTGGGAGAAGTTACACTCAGAACTCGGTTTGGAGATCTTGTTTCCAATTCGGATTTCATGATTGTTGATCAAGACTCAGCTTTCAATATCTTGCTTGGAAGACCCTGGCTACATCAGCATGCAGCTATTCCGTCATCATACCATCAATGTCTCAAATACTGTTTCGATGGTCAAGTTGGAACATTGTATGGTGATAAGGCCTCATTCAAGACATGTGAGTCTCAATACATTGAGGCGGAATTTTATCACATGAAGGGAAGAGAAAAATATACAATGAAGGAAATTACCAAAGTTAATGCTTCATATGGTTTGGAAAAAATTCCAATAAATCCATTTTCACATGTGAGTACAGATTATGTATTACCTATCAGTCAAATTGACAAAATAGGCCCAAATCAAAATACTCTTATGGAAAGATCCATAATGTCAATTACGGCAATCGAGCCAGACAACATTGGAGAAATTGGTAACTTACCAAGCAGTGATGAAAGCATAAGTGGTGACGTTTTCATTTCGTCTGCTGAAATCCAACAAGTCTATACTTTGCTAATCAGGACAGAAGAAGTTATAGAAACACCAGAGGTGAATAATGATGTCGATTCTCAATCCATCATCCCCTCTTTATTTCCCAAAGAAGACCCTTTATCATCAATAGGGTCGGAAATGGAAGCTTCTTCTTCAAAATGTTAAAATTTTGACATCTCTTATGATCATGAGAATTTCGTTTTTTCATCTACTTTGCAAATAGAAACGGAAGAAATAACACATGATGAAGAGGAAGAGGAAGATCTTAGAGATGCTCCTCCAGCATTTGAAGAGGGTATCTCTACCACTGTGGATGAACTCAGAGAAGTAAATCTGGGTACAGAGAAAGATCCACGCCCCACTTTAATTAGTGCGGCCATGACCCTTGAAGAGCAAGAGATGTATATTTCTTTTCTAAAGAAAAATAAAGATATTTTTGCTTGGAATTATACAGAAATGCATGGGCTTGATCCTGATGTTGCTACTCATCATTTGGGTTTACCAAAAGAACATCGAGGATTCAAGCAAGCCGCGAGAAGAACACACCCAACCTATGCTTCCAAAATTGAGGCTGAAGTGGATAAGCTTATCAAAGCTAACTTCTTCAGAGAAGTTCAATATCCCAAGTGTTTGGCTAATATTGTCCCTGTAAAGAAGAAGAACGGACAAATTAGGGTTTGCATAGATTTCAGAGATCTTAATCGGTATTGTCCTAAAGATGATTTCCCAGTTCCGATTATAGAACTCTTAATTGATGCGACGGCTGGCTATGAAGTACTTTCTTTCATGGATGGATATTCTGGATATAATAAGATCCGAATGGCCCCAGAAGATGAGGAATATACAGCCTTCAGAGCTCATCAAGGTGTGTTTTGTTACCGGGTAATGCCCTTTGGTTTGAAGAATGCAGGTGCAATATATCAACGCGCCATGCATCGTATCTTCAAACCTCTTTTAGGGAAGTTTGTTGAATGCTATGTAGATGATTTGGTGGTTAAATCCAAACAACATTCTAATCACTTGGCTGATTTGAAAGTCATATTCCACAAGCTTCGACAACATAATTTGAAGATGAACCCCTTAAAATGTGCTTTTGGGGTAACCTCAGGAAAATTCCTCGTCTTTGTTGTACTCCATCGTGGTATTGAAGTAGATCCTGAGAAGACCAAATCAATCCTTGGTATGTCACCTCCTCAAAATTTGAAAGAATTAAGAGGACTTCAAGGACACTTAGCCTATATTCGGCGTTTCATCGCCAATTTGGCAGGCAAAAGTTTACCCTTTACCAAATTATTAAAGAAAGGAGTCACTTACCAGTGGACTGAAGAATGTCAAGAAGCATTTGATGTTCTCAAGAAATACCTCTTGAGTCCACCAGTACTCATGCCACCTGTTGAGGGTAGACCTCTTATCCTCTATGTGACAGCTTTAGAGCGATCATTGGGTGCCTTTCTCGCTCAAAATAATGATGCTGGGAATGAAAATAGTCTCTACTATCTCAGTAGAACTATTCTTGAAGCAGAAACCCGGTATTCAAGTATTGAAAAGTGCTGCCTAGCATTAATCTTTGCAGTTCAGAAACTGAGACACTACCTGCAACATCATGAGGTCCAATTGGTATCTCGTAATAATCCACTCAAATTCATCCTTAGTCGTCCAATGCTTACAGGACGTCTGGCAAGGTGGGCGGTTATTCTACAGCAGTTCGACATTCAATATGTGTCTCAAAAGGCAATTAAGGGCCAAGCTATGGCTGATTTCCTGGCTGAACATCCTTCAGTGGAAGACACGTATTCAGATATCGAACTCCCTGATGAGGAAGTTTTCTCTATTCAAGAGAGTCCTCAAACATGGGAAATGTATTTTGATGGTGATTCTAGAAGTCCAACAGGGAAGAAAATGGAAAATCCTAAATTCAACAAAGTTGGTTTAGGAATTGTGCTCATTTCTCCAGATAAGGCAGTGTTACCTCATTCCTTTTTGTTGTGGGAAGGTGGTACCAATAATGAAGCTGAATACCAAGCTCTCATTATAGGCTTGGAGTTAGCGCTTCAAGAACAAGTGAATCACTTAAAGGTGAAAGGTGATTCAGACCTGGTAATCAAACAAGTCAATGGGGATTATGCCATCAGAAAAGAAGAATTAATCCCTTTGTATGATTACGTCAGAGAATTAATGTCGGAATTCCCTTCAGAACCGACATTTTCTTATGTCCCAAGATCACAAAATGCTCAAGCTGATGCACTGGCTAATATAGCCACAGCTTTAGCAGATCCAAATTGGGACGAGACAACCATCTGTATTGCCCACCGTTGTGCAATTTCACCTTATGTTCAAGTCAGAACAGAGGAAATTAATGAAATTAGTCCCATTCCTGAACCGTATGGTCATACTACAGGATGGATGTCACCTATCAGGGAATACCTTCAAAATGGAACACTTCCACCTGATAGAGCCGAGAAAGAACAAATTCGGCGACGTGTGGTCAATTTTACTCTTTATGATAGCCCAAACCACCTCGAGAAAATTCTTTACAAACGTGGTTTTGATGGAGTTCTCTTCAGATGTATTGATGGTGAAGAGACAATGGCTGTCATAAAAGAAGTGCATGCAGGAGTCTGTGGTGCCCACCAGTCTGGACATAGACTATCTGATCAAATTCGAAGGCTTGGATACTTTTGGCCTTCAATGATACAAGATTGTGTTAATTTCACAAAGAAGTGTCATTCATGCCAAGTATATGCCAACTTCATTCATAAACCTCCAGATTTTCTTCATACAGCTAAATACTCATGGCCATTTTCCACATGGGGAATGGATGTGGTGGGACCTTACCCTTCAGCTACGGCCAAGCAGTTTATGTACATTCTTACTACTACTGATTTCTTTTCCAAATGGGAAGAGGTAGTACCTCTCAAAGAAGTCAATTCTAAATGCATTGTTAGCTTCATCAAGTCTAACATCATTACTAGATTTGGTGTCCCTCATACCATATTGACGGACAACAGCACCAACTTCTGTTCTTCTGAGGTAAAGAAATTGTATCAAGAATACAACATTAAGTCCAACCATTCATCTCGATATCATGCAGCGGATAATGGCCAGATAGAGGCCTTCAACAAGACTCTTTCAAATATACTGCAAAAGATGGTGGATAAAGATAAGAAGTCATGGCCTGATAAACTCTTTCATGCTTTATGGGCTTATCGGACTACCACTCGCAATGCAACGCGGTCAACTCCATATTCATTGGTATATGGAACAGAAGCAGTCTTTCTAATTGAAGTTCAATTGCCCTCACTTAGAATATCCATTTGTGATCAGTTATCTACAGATGAGCAATCCCAAAAGTGGTTGAATGAATTGGAACAGTTATATGAGAAAAGATTGTGCACTTTGCACCACTTGGAAATCTATCAGAATCGAATAGCACAAGCTTTTAACAAAAAAGTTCGTCTTCGTTCATTCATTCAGGGAGAATTGGTATTGGTTCTCAGAGTACCAATGATACCAGGAAAGAAGCCTCCCAAGCTTGAACCAAAATGGGAAGGACCTTATTCAATACATAAGGTCTACTCCAATGGAGCATATTCTCTAATCTCAATGGATGGAGAACACATCACGACTCCAACTAATGCCAGATTTCTGAAGAAGTATTTTGTATAAACACAAAATATTGTTCCCAAATCCAAAAAACAATCACATTGGTTCATATTTTGTCCTACATGACACTAAACTGTATTATGTCCTATCTACATGACATTAAACTGTACAGAAGTTTTATATTTTGTCCTACATGACACTAAACTGTATTATGTCCTATCTACATGACGTTAAACTGTACAGAAGTTCCCATATTTTGTCCTACATGACACTAAACTGTATTATGTCCTACCTACATGACGTTAAACTGTACAGAAGTTCCCATATTTTTTCCAAGATGACATTAAACTATATTGTGTCCTAGCAACATGACATTAAACTGTGTGGCACTTCCAACGTCCAGCATGACGATAAACCTTAAAAGGTCCCCAGAACTGATATCCTCGTATTGGTTCACCTTAGTCCTAGCTACATGACTTTAAACTGTACAGCACCAGTTCATCCTTGCTATATGACGTTAAACTATACAGCAATGGTCCAGTATGACTTTAAACTGCAACTTCGTCCCACACGACATTAAACTGTGAAAAAGTTCCCTAAACCGTCCAGCATGACCTTAAACTGCATCACCCCTGGTCCATGTATATGACCATAAACTATTTTCAAATCCTTTATGTCCAGCAAGACGTTAAAACTGTGACGTCCTAACTACATGACGCTAAACTGTATAAAAGTCCCTCACGTCCGGAAAGACGTTAAACTATATAATCTCAAAAGTCCAGTATGACATTAAACTGCACCATTCACGGTCCATGCATATGACCTTAAAGTATTCGCACTTTCGTCCGACATGACGTTAAAATGGTACACTCTTTTGTCCTTACTTCATGACATTAAACTGCACAGTCCCCCTTTCGTCCAATATGACGTTAAACTATTTTGTCCATATCGTCCTAACTACATGACACTAAACTGTACAGAAAGTCCTTGATATGTCCTACATGACATTAAATTGTTATTTTGTCCCTGCTACATGACACTAAACTGTGCAGCACCAATAGTCCTAACTGCAAGACTTTAAACTGCATAGTCCCTTTTTTATGTCCTACATGACATTAAACTGTGCATCGTTAAGGTTGTTATTACCTCTTGTTTCTCACACCGAGTATGACTCACGTGAGATTAGAGCGAACAACAACCATAACACTCCCTTTGGGCCACTAACCATGTGTAAGTCCCAACAACATTTTTTATTAGATCATTGTCCACAAGAACAACTTGATCATTAATTCATTCTTTAATTAAACTACACAGACTTTGATCCTTGCCCTCCAGGCTGGGTATGTAGGCAACCTCCCAGGTTTCAAGCCCAAAAACAATCTCTTCACATCGGTTCACCACCATCTCATATGGTGTTGATTCGTGAAACCGCCCCTGGAATCAATATCATTACATTGATTCACTTTCGTCCTTGTTATATGATGTTAAACTAAACAACACTTTTGTCCGGTACGACAATAAACTACAATATTCTTTGATTTCCTCATTTGAGAAGGAACCATTATTGACATTGATTTTTTCAATCATGTTTCATTTCAACAGACTACATGCATACATGGTAATGCCTAAACTTTTTATCTTAGGTTAAACCATCATTTCACTAAAGTCCCCTTTCACCCTTCACATGTACGAACCAAATTTGTACAAAGGGTAGACCTAGAACTACATGGACTTGATTCCCATCCTTATGGGATACGTAGGAACATTCGAGTATCCCTCGAATCTAGTCCCAAGTCTTTTGGGCCTAACCCCAAATTTCACTTTCAGTCCCTTGGCTGAAAAGTCCTCATGAAAACACACACTGTGTATTCATTATTATGGTCCGAATTCTATGACCCTAAACTAAGATCACTCATACTTTCGTCCTACACGACGTTAAACTGCATTTCAAGAACTACGTATGGCTTGATTCTCATTCTTATGAGATACGTAGTGAAGTCCAAAATTTCAATTCAGGACCCAGCCACAACATGATTATGGTTATTATTGACCTATGTATCTCTATATACATTGGACAATACCCATCTTTATGTGTTATAATCCTAACCTTAAATATTTTCAGATCTTCATAACCCTTTTCATGACTTCTAGTCACAAAAATGTCAAACTTCTGAGAATTCTTTTCCTTGACTATGCAGCACGTGCCCATAGGTGGCCTTGCATAAACAGTCCACATAACAGACTTGTCAGTCGAAAGATGATATTTATTTGACCATGCAGCCAATTCCCATAGGTGGCCCTGCATATTTCAACCCCCTAACGGGTTTGTTAAATAATGGTAACTTCATTCTTGGGAAGAATGCCTCTTTTGTCCTTATCTGTCTTAAACGACAGTATGTAGGGATCCGCGAAAAAAAATAGCCATCCTTAACATATTTGTCCCATATCCTTTTTCATGATCTAAAAATAATTAAGTCTATGGTTTATTCTTCTTCCCTACGTTTGGGTCAGACCTTCGTAGGAGTGATATTCATCCAGTTCTTCGATATTCTTTTTCGGAAATATCTTCTCCATATTCAAGTACCTCTTTCCATACAACAAACTCTATACTTTAGAAAATTTGAATCTCCATAAACTTTCACTAGCTTTTAGCACTAGGAAATTAAATTTCTGGGAGTTCTTTTGCCTGACTATGCAACACGTTCCCATAGGTGGCCTTGCATAAACAGTCCACATAACAGACTTGTCAGCCGAAAGATACTATTTATTTGACCATGCAGCCAATGCCCATAGGTGGCCCTGCATATTTCAACCCCCTAACGGGTTTTGTTAAATAATAGTAACTTCATTCTTGGAAACTAATTCTTCTAATGCCTTTTAGCTCTTTTTCATATCATTCCTCTGATTCAAATATTCTTAAGCCATAGTTTACATATTTTCTCTCATACTTGAGTTTGGTAATTTGTTTTCAGATAAATTGTCAAGGAATTGAATCAATTTTAATACATTTTGGTCAAAGCTATTTCGACCTTAAACATTAGCCCCTTTATGTCCGGCGTGCATGACTTTAAACTGCCCACAAAAGACAAAGGAACTCTGAATAAAAGTCAAGTTCCAGCTCACTAAATATACATTTATGTGTAATTTAGGTAATATTGAGAAATTAAAAAGTTCAAAGTTTGTAGGATTATTTGTAATAATCCTAGTAAAAATCAAACTATGCTTACTAGGCCCATTGGCTTAAGTAAATTTGAAGTAGGTAATGAAAGAATGCAGGTAGAAATGATTGAAGACAAAATTGTTTTTCATTGATACACAAGAGTTAGAAGGACATCCACATACTGGAGTCTCTTCTCTTTTTTCAATAATTACAAGAGGCTTTCAACATAACACTTAATTTGATTTACGGCATCCCGAGCTTCATTAGAAACCGCCTGGAATTCATTCATTCAACTGGATACAATAAGAGATTCAGTGATACCACCTCTTCTTGGAACAATTGTAAAAGGATATTCTTGAGTGCGGTTTGAGAAAATTTTCTGCTGATCAAACAGTGACTCTGTTTCTGTCCAAGAGACTTGGAAGATGGATACATGGATTTGAGAATGGAGCATTGGAAGTAAAGAGCCATTTGAAGAGAGTACTCTTTTCAGATATTGATCTAATACCATGTTTGTCTTCTCTCCACCAACCATTAGTGGAAAACATTTCAACCCATGGGTTTTCCATTTTCATATCTGCAAGGAAATGACATGGAGGAAGAATTTGAAAGTTCACAACATTGTTGTTACTCTTAATGCATAGCATAACCGAAATTGAGAAGTAGCAGTGCAGCTGCATCTCAGGTGTATAATTATTTGCATTTGGAACATTGACTCCTTGCAGATGACCATGACCACACAGAGACAAGTAGATGCTCTATGGGAAATTAAGATGATATTTCTTCAAGTACTTATCCAAATCTGGGAAAGTGCTGTCGCAGATATCATAGTAATCATGGCCAATAATGTTCATCATGTAATCAATCCGCTTGCTAGCCAGTTCATCAGCCGTTCCAATTCCCTTAGGAGCCATTGAATCTTCACAGAAGTTGAATAAATTAAACTCTTAAATGGGTTTATTTTTCATAAAATTTGTGAAAGAATTCAGAAAAAATGGCTAAGGCTTTAAGTCGCGCAAATCTAAACAATAGCGCGCAAGTATTTCGTGTGCCGCGCTAGTTTTTGACATGCAAGTCTAAACCGCACAAGTACGAATACCTTTACAGGATCGCGACAGCGAGGGAACAGTGGAAAAGAGACTTGCGCGGCTTAGGTGACATGCGCGGCGAGAGCTTGAGAAGGTATGAAGTCCGGAAATCCTGATACTTGTACGGGGGTGAGGGCCGTGTATTTATAGGCCAGGAGGCCTATCTGCGCGCCGCACTCAGAGCGCTTAAGGCCTGCGCGACAAAAACTTGCACGCCACCCTCTGTGCACTGCAGACTTGTGCGCCCCCCTTTTCCTTTGAATGGATTCGATTTCCTCAGAGTCAAATCCTCATTTCTCTCCGGATCCAACTCTGAGGGGGGACTTTTGTTGACGCCCCTTTCGTCACAGAATCTAAAGATCGGAAAAGGGAATATCTAAGCTCAAAGTGATTCAACCTTTGAAGAAAACATCAAAAATCAACAAAGGCATGAACAAAGGATCGACAGCAACTGCACCGCGCAAGTTTTATCACTGTCGCGCAAGTACACTTGCGCGACACCCTTGGTCGTGCAGGTGACTTGCGCGACCTAAGTGGTAACCTCCCGGTAACCGCCCGGGGTCTTCTTTTGCCTATAAATAGACCCTGTGGGCCCCCCATTCGGGAGGATATTTTTTTTCCAGAAACTCGGATTGAAGCTCCCGACGCCCAAGTCTCTTCTCAAAGCTTCCGGAACACTTCTAAGGTAATTTCTTACCTAGAACGGAAGATCTAAAGAGAATAAGGAAGGCCTAAGTGTTGAAACTTATCAAACACTTGCGCGCCGACTTATTTCCTTCAATATAACTTGCGCGTCCCTTTTTTGGAAGAGCCTCAAGAAAATTCTAAAGGGTTTTAAAAAGAGTCGCTCAAGTATTCCAATGCTGGTTGAAAATCGCGCAAGTACACCATGTGTCGCGCAGGTATACCTGCGCGACCATACTTGCGCGCCCACGGAATACTTGTGCGCCTTGTAAGACTTGCGCGCCCCTATCTTTTTGGGTGCCCATCTTGCCCATTTTTACCCCTCTTAATCCATCACACCTTTCCTCTTCAAGATTCAGTCTTCAAGACACTCTTCAAATCCATTTATGGCATGATTTCTTGATTTGACTTCCTTATATGAAAGGAATTCTATGGAATATCTCTCAAAACCTAGTGATTTAAATATACTTATGTCACTAAAATATAGAGAGTTCATTCATTCAACCTAATCCTTTAAGATGAGAGAATCTTTAACTTGGGCATCCTCCTCAGGAGTAAGCCCCAATTTCAAATCTGGGCATCCTTCTTTAGGAGTAAGCCCCAAATTCTTAAAAGTTCCCAAACTTGGGCATCCTCCTCAGGAGTAAGCTCCAAACCTTAATCCCTAACCTGGGTCTCCTTTTCAGGAATAAGACTCAGTCATGATCTTGGGCTTCCTTCTTAGGAGTAAGCACCAAGTCCCCTAACCTGAGTCTCCTTTTCAGGAATAAGACACAATCATGATCTTGGGTTTCCTTCTTAGGAATAAGCCCCAAGTCCCCTAACCTGGGTCTCCCTTTTAGGAATAAGACTCAGTCATAACCTGTGCCTCCTTTTTTAGGAGTAAGTCCCAGTCATAATCTTGGGTTTCCTTTTCAGGAGTAAAACCCAAGCCCCCTTAAATTTCTCTTAACCAGTCCTAATTTACCCTTGATTTGGGTTTCCTTTTCAGGAGTAAAACCCAATCATAAGTCCCCTCCTAACTTGGGGATCCTCCTTAGGAGTAAGCCCCAAGATTAGAGTATTCAAATCTCCATAAAGCACATATACCTTTATGGACCCTGTTCCTGGATTTTCTCCCTAAAAGTGAATCCTAATCCTTCATCTATCTGGGCAGTCATACATACCTAAGCCCCAAAACAATTTCTTATGATTGCATCTTTCATGGCACAATTGTCTAATTTTTACCAATATGTCTTGTTTCTCACACCGAGCATGACTCAAGTGAGCTTAGAGTGTAAAAGTAATTATGACATTCTTCTTTGAGCCATCAATCATAAACACCATACTCCATTACTCGAACTACGTGGGTTCTAATTCCTTTTCCAAAACAAAGGATACGTAGGTAGCCCATTTATGGGTTCGATCCCAACTTTGAAATAATCCCTGTCCTTTTGAATGACGATAAACTTCAAGTGCCCCACTGAGTGGCTTTAAAACCATCCTGGTCATCATAATGACCAAGAGACTTTTATATAAATGTTTTGAAGGATACCATTGACCAGGAATCTCTAAACAGATATAGATGATTCTCTATTGATGAAGAACCTCGAATACATATAAAAGATTCTCTAAATTTCTTGCATATTTAATCATTGATTGTTAAAACTAAAGGAAAGCACATTTTATACTTGGTAATGTAATAAGGATTCACGAACATAACTTAAATCTATAAAGAGAGTCCCGGAGTAGACAATAATTCCCCTCAAAAAGGTGTGATGAGTCCGACCTCCCATCCTCTCGACCAATGAAAATTCCTAAGCCTCATCAGTCCACAAGCTAATGAGCTCCTACCTTTGGAAAGTAGGTCCAAACGGATGTGGAATCATTGGATGTTTCCGGTTCTACGAACAAACCCGCTAGAAACCGATCGGAACGTTTGAATCTCCCGTCAAGGAGGTCATCCCCGGAATCCGTACGAAACACTCCTAAAGAGGATGCCCAAATTAGAGGACTTATGACTGGGGATTATTCCTGAAAAGGCGCCCAGGTTAAGGGAATTAAGGTTTGGGGCTTACTCTTGAGGAGGATTCCAAAATTAGGGGACTAGGGCTTACTCCTAAGGAGGATTCCCAAATTTGGGAACTTTAAAGAATTGGGGCTTACTCCTAAGGAGGATGCCCAGATTCGGAAACTATTAAGAATTGGGGCTTACTCCTAAGGAGGATTCCCAAATTAGAGGACTTATGACTGGGGATTATTCCTGAAAAGGAGCCCAGGTTAAGGATTATATCATCTTAAAGGATGAGGTTGAATGAATGAAATCTCAATCTTTAGTGACATAAAGATGTGTAAATCACTAGGTTTTGAGAGATATTCCATAGAATTCCTTTCAGATAAGGAATTAAAATCAATAAATCATGCCATAAATGGCTTTGAAGAGTGTCTTGAAGACTGAATCTTGAATAGGAAAGGTTTAATGGCTTAAGAGGAGTGAAATGGGAAAGAAGGGCACCCAAAAAGGCAGGGGAGCGCAAGTACTGGCAAGCGCGTAGGTACTATGTGGGCGCACAAGTCCTGGTCGCGCAGGAATGCCTACGCGACACATGGAGTACTTGCGCAATGGTTAACCAACAGCGTAAATACTTGAGAGACTCTTCATTAAAGCCTTTAGAATCCTCTTGAGGTTCTTCTAGAAGAAGGGCGCGCAAGATCTATTAAAGGAGTAAGGTGGCGTGCAAGTGTGGCCTTTTCCCCTAAGGGTTGGCCACTCAGGCATGCAAGTGTTGATGAGTTTCAACACTTAGGCCTTCCTCCCCCTCTTTAGATCTTTCGTTCTAGGTAAGAAATTACCTTAGAAGTGTTTCGGAAGCTTTGAGAAGAGACTAGGGCGCCGGGAGCTCAAATCTGAGTTTCTGGAAAAAAATCCTCCCTGAATGGGGGGCCCGCAGGGTCTATTTATAGGCATGAGAAGACCCCGGGCGGTTATCACTTAGGTTGCGCAAGTCACTTGCACGACTATAATGCGTCGCGCAAGTGGACTTGCGTGACTATGAGGAAACTTGCGCGGCATATGGGAAATCTTCTCCTTGTTCATCCCTTTGTCGTTTTTTGATATTTTCTTCAAAGGATGAATCAATTTGTGCTAAGTCATTTCCCTTTTCCTATTTTTAGATTCTGTGACGAAAGGAGCATCAACAAAAGTCCCCCCTCAGAGTTGGATCTGAATGAAATGAGGATTTGACTCTGAGGAAATTGAAGACATCCAAAGGAAAGGTGGTGTGCAAGTCTTGATGGCGTAGAGGGCGGTGCGCAAGTGCGCATCGCGGAGGGCCTGGGTGCACTGGGTGTAGGTGCGCAGATAGGCCGCCTGGCCTATAAATACGCGGTCATTGGCCGCGCTTCGCATCTGATTCCAAATTCTTGAACTCTCGCCGTGAAAGTCACTTTATCCACGAAGGTTGCTCTGTTTTCTGGTGTTTCCTTGATGTCGCGCTACTTTCAATGTATCTGGGCCTACGCGGTGATACTTGCACGTCAAATACTTGTGCGGCACATCCATACTTGCACGCCAAGTTTTAGACTTGTGCGCCTTAATGCCTTTTCCATTTTTCTGAATTCTTTCACAAATTTTATGAAAAATAAACCCATTTAAGAGTTATTTTATTCAACTTTTGTGCATATTCAATGGATCTTAGACCCGGAATAGTTGATGAACTGTCTAGCAAGAGGATTGATGACATGATGAATATTTTTGTCCATGATTACTATGATATCTGCGACAGCACTTTCCCAGATTTGGCTAAGTACATGAAGAAATATCATCTTAATTTCCCACAGAGAATCTACCTAGCTCTGTTTTGTCATGGTCATCTTCAAGGAGTCAATGTTCCAAATGAAAATAACTATACACCTTAAATGCAGCTGCTCTGCTACTCCTCTATTTCGGTTATGTTGTGCATTAAGAGCAACAATAATGGTGTGAACTTTCAAATTCTTCCTCCATGTCATTTCCTTGTAGATATGAAAATGGAAAACCCATGGGATGAAATGTTTTCCACTGCCGGTTGGTGGAGAGAAGACAAACATGGTATTAGAGAAATATCTGAAAAGAGTACTCTCTCCAAATGGCTCTTTACTTCCAACGCTCCATTCTCAAATCCATGTATTCATCTTCCAAGTCTCTTGGACAGAAACAGAGTCACTGTTTGATCAGCAGAAAATTTTCTCAAACTGCACTCAAGAATATTCTTTTACAATTGTTCCCAGAAGAGCTGGTATCACTACATCTCTTATGGTATCCAGTTGAATGAATGAATTCTAAGTGGTTGCTGATGAAGCTCGGGATGCCATAAATAAAATGAAGAGTTATGTTGAAAGTCTCTTGTAATTCTTGAAAAAGAGAAGAGACTTCAGTCTATAGATGTCCTTCTAACTCTTGTGCATCAATGAAAAACACTTTCACCTTCACTCATTTGTACCTGCATTCTCTCTTGCTACATTCTTTAGATTTTACCTAAGCCAATGGGATTAGTGAGCATAGTTTTATTTTTACTAGGATTAATGTAAATAACCCTACAAAATTCGAACCTTTTAATTTCTCAATGTTACCTAAATCATGTAAAATGTATGTTTAGTGAGCTGGGAAATTGACTTTTATTCAGAGTTCCCTTTTCTTTTGTGGGAAGTTTAAAGTCATGCACGTCGGACATAAAAAAGCTAATGTTTAAGGTCGAAATAGCTTTGACCGGAATGGATTAGAATTGACTCAATTCCTTGAACATTAATCTGAAAACATATTACCATACTAAATTATGAGGGAAAATATGTAAGCTATGACTTAAAAATATTTGAATCTGAGGAATGATATAAGAAAGAGCTAAAAGGCATTAGAAGAAGTAGTTTCCAAGAATGAAGTTACCATTATTTAACAAACCTGTTAGGGGGTTGAATTATGCAGGGCCACCTAAGGGAATTGGCTGTATAGTTAAATAAAATAGTATCTTTTGGCTAACAAGTCTGTTATGTATACTGTTTATGCAAGGCCACTGTTTCCGATGCTTTCCGTCGGGGCGCGCGCGCGCATTCCGCTCCGTATTTGCGGGGGAGGACGCGCGGCGCTTCTGTTGCCCCACATTCCCGCTTTCCAAAGGCGGGCGGCATTCGCTCCTTATTTCAGGGACGTATGATCCTTGATTGAAACAGGATGATGGGATGTCGGTTCTTCCTCCTGTGGATTCCTCCTCAGAACTCGTCACCTAGTCCGGGTCTCCCTCATAGATTTAATACGTAGTTCGTGAAACTCTTCCCAGTGCCATGTTTCCATGGACGTCGGTTAATTACACTGCTTCTGTTGGGACATTCCAAGGGGTCCAGTCAGGGCAGCAACCTTCAGTCAGGGGAGTAGTCACATTGAGGCATCAGTAGAGTGTCTGGATGCTGGGGTACCTGGCATGTATGTCTGTTATCCTTGGTAACAAGGCTTCTCGAGGGCATGGAGGCCCGAGGCATCCCACATCGAGCACAGGGAATTATATGTCATAGACACATATCTGAGGTTTTCCTCAGCTTCTCGTGCTCAACACAGGGTATGCCACGAGTTTAACGTCTAGCGGAGACAGATCAACCCAACTAGAGCATTAGCTAGAATAGATCGGATTGAGGGATCCTCCTCGAAAGGATGTCGATACTGGGGCCATCCCATGGATGGCGGCGAAGAAGAGCGTACCGAAATGGTCTCACCAGGATAAGACGGTCCGGGCGAGAATCGGGACGGGTGATAGGTGGATGGATGAAGTGGAGGGGGACATGAAATGGGATCATCGCAGAGGCGACAGTGAAGTTGGGCTTGAGCCTTGAAGAGGCTTCCTACGTATCCCCGTGGCAGGGAATCAAAGTCCGCGTAGTTCGGGATGGTGCCGGTGAACTGACATGAAGGTGGACCTTGGCCCGATGGATGTCGTCAGCGAACCAACGTAAAGGTGGACCTTGGCCCGATGCGTCAGCGAACCGACGTGAAGGTGGACCTTGGTCCGATGGGCATCGTCAGCGAACCGACGTGAGGGTGGACCTTGGTCCAATGAAACATGGGCTTGAACCCCGGGTAGGCTTTCTACGTACCATGCCTTGACATGGTTCAAAGACCTCGTAGTTCAGGTTGATTGATGGAATACAGTTTAACGTCATGCAGGACGGTAGTGAACCCTGACGTGAATAAATGACGGGCAGTGGGTGTCGGTTAACCGACGTAAATGAGGGACTTTGGTCCGATGGGATATGGGCTTGAACCTCTGGGAGGATTCCTACGTACCATGCCTTGACACGGATCAAATTCCTCGTAGTTCGCTGAAAATTGGGGGCTTGGCACACCGACAAGAAGACGGTTTGGGCCAATGTTTGTTGGGCTTGAACCTCGGGGAGGCTTCCTACGTACCATGCCTTGACATGGATCAAAGTCCTCGTAGTTCGGATTGGTAAATGCAGTATAACGTCATGCTGGACGTAGGTGGAACACGACGTGAATTGGATGATGGGTGGGCTTGAACCTGGTGGAGGCTTCCTATGTACCACGCCTTGACATGGATCAAAGACCTCGTAGTTCATATGGGGCTTTGTCGGTGGACCGACGTAAAAGTGGACCTTGGTCCAATGAGTGGTGGGCTTGAACCTCTGGAAGGCTTCCTACGTACCATGTCTTAACATGGATCAAATACCTCATAGTTCGGGGTGGGAATGGGTGTGCAGTTTAATGTCATACGGGACAAGGGGGGTATACAGTTTAACGTCATGCTGGACGAGGGTGAAACTCGACGTGAAATGAACGACCGAGCAATGTGGCTTGAACCTCATGGAGGCTTCCTACATACCATGCCTTGACATGGATCAATGACCTCGTAGTTTAGGTGGGAATGGGTCGCAGCGGCTTACCACTAGACCAGAATGCAGTTTAACGTCATGCTGGACCGGGGTGAGACCCGACGTGAAATGACGGGTGGCTTGAACCTCATGGAGGCTTCCTACGTACCATGCCTTGACATGGATCAAAGATATCTTAGTTCTCTATGATGGGTGGTCGGGGTCGGTGCTCACTCTAAGCCCACGTGAGTCATGCTCGGTGTGAGAAACAAGAGGTTGTAAGGACCTGACGATCATGTCATGAAGGATGCGTCCGTGAGAAGCGAAGAGGGGCTTACGCGTTAGGCGGCCCATGGTGCTGGGACTTACTCCAGGATGGAGGCCCAAAGTGCGACGAAGTGCCGGAAAGAGGGACCTTGGTCCGATGATGGGAGGTGCCTCGTTCCCTATCACTCCCTCCACTGACCTTGGTAGTGGGGAAGTACGGAGATGCACGGGTGCAATCATCCGTACAAAAGGTTAGGGGCTTACGCTCTGAGGCAGCCCTTCCCCTACGAACATACGCCACTCCGACAAGGAGGATCTCATTCCATGTGAGGAAGAGTTCCATTCCCGTGGAGACGAGTGGGAGTAAAAAATATTCGACCTGGGGGGACCCTTTGTGAGGGAGACGAGGTCGGATCACAGTTTTACGTCATGTGTTGAGGACGTGGTGCTTGGCAGTTTAACGTCATGCAGCTCGGACGAGGTGGGTTCACTCCACACCCCTAGGACTTACATAACCAGTAACCTCTGGTCCTTGGGGAAGGGAAGGTACCAGTAAGGCCATGGTTAAGGGGGTCGTGGAAAGAACCATTGAGGGGTCCACGTTAGCGTGTCTATGCGAAAAGCAATAGCCGTTAGCGTGCCTATGCGAAGAAGCATTGGGCGAAGCAACGCTACGGGTGGTATTGTCCACGGGACATTGAAATCACATCGTGCAAACCTGGAGGGTCGCACGGGAAGAGGAATCGCTAAGCAAAGGAGTGTGCTTCGCGAAGTGGAGTGCCTTGGCCATAGCATGGGGCATAGGTGTGAGTGGGAGGTGCTTCACGAAGTGGAACAGTATTCACGGAGCACTGCCTCGCGAAGAAGAGGTGACTCGCGGAGCAGGGTCCTGCGAAGTAGTGTGCTTCGTGATGTGCAGCGATCCTGCCTTAGCATAAGGATCACTAGCATGGGTTGGGTTTTTCGCGAAGCATAAACGCTCCGAGGCTTCCCGGGTTCCCTTGGGAATCCCCTTCATTCGTGAATTCCCTTGAGCTTCGCGAAGGGAATCCCTCTCGGAAGAGGGGCTCAAAACGAGACAATGCAGAGGACTCTCGCGAAGTAGAAGTACCTCGCGGAGCTCATGATTCCCGGGGCAAAGCGTGCTTCGCAATTCGGGAGAGGAGAAGCCGAAAGGTCGGATTTTCCGTCCTCGGGACTCAGGGGGAGTCCAGTATTTATAGGGAAGGGGCGCCGCGAAGCAGAACTCGCGCGCCGCCTTCGGTGCTTCACGGCGCGCTCGTGAACTTCAACGTCGTCTGCGGAGCATTACCGCTCTGGAGCTTCGCGGCGGCTTGCAAACTTCAAATGCGTTCGCGGAGCATTACCGCCTTAGGAGCTTCGTGAGGCTGAGATGGTCGGGGCCCTTCACATGGGTGCTTCACGGCGGAGCTTCGTGAGGCAGCGCGTCGGCCTTCTTTTTCGTTCCTTTCTTTCGGGCCACATTTTTGGCGCCAACAAATGCCCCCCCTCAGACTTGGAGCTGCGGAGGGCGAAGGGTCGACGTCTGAGGGAAAACCGCCAAAATTTTCAGTGGTTCGTGAAGCTGCTTCGTGAAGGGGGCCTGCGGTGCTGACCGGGGCCACAGATCCAGACGCGCCGCGATGCTCCGCACGGGTGAGGTGTGCCGCGATGATCCGGGGTAGCTACCTATAAATAGGGGGGTCGACCTATTTTGTCTTCATGTGCCTTCCTTGTCTTTTTGTGCTCTCAACTTCACGAAGCTCCTCGTACTCCGCGACAGCCCTCTGCGAATCGAGCTTCGCGGCGAACCGCGGGTCTCCGACTCTGCGTCCACATCAAGCGAACCTCTGCTTGTCGGCCTTGGCCTGACTTCGCGGCTTGGTCTCGCGACCAGTCTTCGTGATTCGGCTTTGCGATTCAGCTTCGCGATCGAGCTTCTTGATCCAGCCGAAAGAATTATTTTCTGAGGGCCAGAGTTAAAATGGCCCATCAAGAGGCTGTATTGGGGGTCCTTGCAGATGCTTCTCACCGGGATGAGATGGCCAACTGTCCAGGCCTGGGGGAGATGATCCGGAGCCACTCGGACCATACTTCTTTGACAGATCTGCTCTCGGAGGGTCATAAAGATTATCTGCAGTGCAAGAAACTGCCGTTATACGGCTTCGGGATGAGGGATGATGTCTTTATCCATGAGGCGAATAGAGATAAACCAGCTTGCTGGTTCAGGAGCACACCGTGCCAGCACCGATGGTTCAGGGTGGCCGATGGTCATGCGCGGGAGGATTTCACACCTGTTACTGCTGACTGTCTCTACAACCATGTGAACGACATTGACGGGAAGCCATTGCAGCCGGAGACTTCCCCTCCCCTCTACCATACAATGCTGAAGGCGGCTTTGTAGGATTCGAAGAAGGGATGGTCCGATGAGTGGGACCTGCGCCAGGGTGGCAACTTTACTGATGACTGGGCCTGGGCCTACTCGGTAGGCGCCTCATGCGAGGAGTTTGGGGCCGAGATAAGGAGAGTGGGGTTGTATGACGCGGCATGGGCCTCCCAATTTCACATTTACCAACCGAAGCAGCTAATGCCGGAATTGCTGAGTAGATGGTCATCTAGGACCAACACTTTTCACCAGCATCACGGGGAGGTGGGCATCAGCCTGTGGGATGTCCACCAAATTTCTGGGGTCCCAATCTTGGGGGCCATGTATGATGAATTCCTCCCCGTTGTCAGCATGTGAGGGGATGCGGAGCAAATGCCACGACTGGTGTCGGCACTGATGGCACTTGTCCCTGGAGAGGACAAGGAGGCAGTGAGGGATGTCCATTTTAGGAGATGGTTCAAATGATTCCTGAATTTCCCAGAGAATCGAGAGTTCCCTCCGAGGCCTCAAACTTGTCCAAGGGCGGCCCAACGGGGCAAGGGGCACTCGTATTGGCGGGTCTTGGAGGACAACCAATGGAAGACTTGGGGTTTCAGTGTCAGCACTGAACAATAGCCGATAGTCAGGCTGGCGGTGTTCATCGCGGCTCTCATCTATCGCTGGATCCTACCGGTGAGAGATACAAGCATGGGGGTACGGCCCAACTCGTTTGTCATGGCGTCGATATTGGCCATGGGGCAGCGGATCAACCTGGGGATCCCGATACTCACCAAACTGTACAGAATGCTGCGGCACATTAGTGAGGGCAAGAAGCCGCCAAGGATATGCGGACCCTTTCACCTCCTGTATGGGTGGATCACAGCGCATATCAGGGGGATTTACGAATATCCAGACCCCATTTCGCTGCCGGGATCGAACTTTCGCCCCTCCATCCTGAACACGGTCGGGAGCTTCCCATTCAAACTGGCCATTCCGATGGTGCTAAATAGGGTGTGGAGGGCGGACGAGTTCAACTTCCATCCCTTCCCATTGCCGACGGGGATGCTTACTGATGACGGACGGAGAACGAAAGAACATCGAGCTTACCTCCTGGCCTTACGAGGTTGAGTTTTGGTGGCACGAATAGATCGTGAGCCGCTCTATGAATCGTACACTCCGTATCGGTTTTCTAGGAAGTTCCGGTGCCTCCAGCGGCTGACCTCGCAGGTCTACTGGGAGTTGCGTCACGAGGAGCACCCGTGTGTGATGAGGAAGTTGTGGCTCATGTTCACACGGGAAGATGGAAAGATGCGGATTGCATTTCCTCCATCCACCGCCGCCTTCGGATTAGTGAAGGAGTACGCCATCAGTTGGGAGGCCGCTTATCCATGGGAGATGCTGAAGCAACCAATGATCCGGGTTGGTGACGGTGGGCCTCCTCTATCTCGAGGTCGGGGTCGGAGGGCAGCTAGGGCCGCTCGCGGTAGCGGGGCTGCCATGGCAGCGAGACCCGCACCAGCCGAGGGCATGGCAGCAATGGTGGATCCGATGATTCCAGAAGAGCAGGGTCATCTGGAGGGGCGTCCACCGAGGGGATTTCGCAGGATATCCACTCAGGCTCCGGGGAAGCGTCTGTGTCATATTGACATGGCAGAGGATGCCGTCTTCCCGGAAGCTTGGGACATTTGGGATGTCAACCGGCAATTCCTCAGCCCACCCGAGATATGGGCTCACCTGAATCGCCTTGGGATGGAATTACCGGGTATAGGCCCAGTTCGGGCTGGATTCATGGCGTCTCCGGCTGAGGCAGAACAGTACCTGGAAGATCTAGAGGATTACGTCCACTCCAGTGGTGTCCCTCGCCCAATGACAGACCGGGTGAGGGTACTGTTGAATCAGATGGTCCCCCCACAGTTATCAGCTGCCGATCTGAGGGAGCGCTTCCCCTTGCCGGAGGAATCAGAGGACTCCTCTCGGGAGGATGAGGCTAGAGGAGGGAGCCCGCTGGAGGAGGGCGAGGTCGGAGACCGAGGCTCAGAATACGACGATTTCGCGGAGGCTCTCGAGGTAGCATTCTGAACTTCTCTCCTTACGATCTGTTCTTGGGTCCCTATGGACTTCTCACCAATGTTTGAGCTATGCAGGAGAAACTTGTTCGCAGGCCTCATTCTCGCTCCTTGGCGGGTGATGATGCGGGACCTTCAGAACCCGCGCCAATGGCTGCATCCAGTTCCGCGTCTGGTGGGACCAGGGTGCCCGAGGTGGCTCCTCTGGAATCTCCAGACCTTCCAACAGTATACGGGGGGCCTTGTCTCAGGGTCCCGTCAGTACCGGCTCAGGAGCAGCGCTCGGAGGTCGATCTCTGTAAGTCTCCTCCACCGGTCTCCTCGTTGTCACATGTAGACCATGCCAACTAACGTTCATGTCCATCTTTTTCGTACAGTTCTTCGACTGGCGTGGGCTGCTGCGACAAGACTGGCCGGGTTGTCTGGTGGCGTCCCTCCTAGGGGCATGCCGGTAATGGTGGCGATAGTCCCGCCATCTCCTCAAGCCACGACGCACATCATTACTGGAGGGACCACCAGCAGGACCGTACCAGAAATCATTGAGGTGGACTCCGAGGAAGAGGATCAACCAGTCGGTCCCAGTTCTGTCGCGCCTAATTTGGCGCCAGGTGTCGCACTGGATTCAACACCGGATGTTGATCCTGCCGAGGATTTCCTGTGGGCGTATCCCGCATATGAGCCTGCCAATCGCGCAGACTGGGACGAAACGGCCTCCGACGAGGAAGACAGCAGCATAGTCCGTCGCCGGTCGTGGAAGCTGATCGTGCGCTTTATCAAGGACACTCCCCAAGCACAGTGGCTGGCCAAAATGGATAGGCTTCACTCGCAGTTTCGTGAACTGTGCACTGGGGGAGTGGATGCCCAACGTCCTTACGCACTCATCCGAGATCTTATGGATGAGAAGATCTGGGAGCATGATCGTGGGCTCAGCGTGGGCTGCCAGTGGAGGAAAGCGACCAGAATTAAGAAGCTCCAGGAGGCTGAAGGCGAGGTTCAATAGATGCAGACCCGGGAAGACGAGCTTTCAGCCTCTCTTGATGCACAATTTGAGCTGGTCTCACGGTTGAAGGCCCTTCTCGCAGAGGCAGAAGAGCATATGAGGCAGACCTCTAGGAAGATGGCCGCCGTTCAATCTGACGTAGAGAGGGCCAAAGCTAGGACTGACGAACTGCGCCCCGCCACTGCTGAGGAGGAGCGGGATCTAGTTCAGCGGCAGCAAGCCTTGGATGCCGCAAGTCAACGGGTGGCGGAGCTGCAATGCTCTTTTGACGAGGTCAACCCGTCCATGGGGAAAGTTGACCCCCGAGTATTGTAACAAACCCAAACCCCTTTATTGGTACTTTCGTGCTTCCAAATTTTTTCTTTGTTTTTAATGTCATAGCACGCACGATTTCCACTGTCGAATTGCCTTGTTACATCCCTACAATGTTTGTGGGACGTTTGAAGACAATTCCCCAAGCCCACATGGGTCGAGCCCGATATCCGGGATTCGGATTACCAGTCCGGATTTCCGAGAGATTGGAGAGGCTTGATGGGAGAAGGAACTTTCAGGATAGCCGAATTACCATTTCTTCAACGTGCTCTTATGCACAAACGGGGCAACGCCAGGGGCGCTGAAATCAGTCCAGACAGATGAAAATGGGAAGTGTGAATCACGATACCCAAGATTCGGAACACTGTGGGGATGGCGTGACAATAAGGGACAACCGTTAACTTTGGAGGAGAAACGGTACCATTACTACGTTAGCCTGTAATGGGGACAACAAATGAGGGTCGACCGTTGACCATGTTCGAAACACGGGACCATGTCACAAATGTTGTTGATCAATCCTTCGGGATATTGGCCCAGGACAGTTGGCGGACCATAGGTCAAAAATACATACTGTTAGGGGGTCCTTCCAGATAT
Source organism: Viscum album (assembly GCA_963277665.1). NCBI lineage: Eukaryota > Viridiplantae > Streptophyta > Magnoliopsida > Santalales > Viscaceae > Viscum > Viscum album. The sequence goes on along the minus strand of OY728145.1, from coordinate 270,991,096 downwards.
GACCCGTCTTCCGGAACGTTGGCCCAGGACAGTAGGTGAGTCGATGCGGCATGAGACCAGGCCGTTAGGGGGTCCCGTGAGACATGAAAGGGGACGAGGGTCCGAATAAGGGGCACACAAAGCATGGAATATGGAGTGATGGTCTGTCCAAACAGAATCCAACACTTAGGTAGTTACACCACCATGGTGGGAGTACGTCATATGGGAACATCGGTTTGATCATGGATCATTCCTTCTTTGGGACAGGGCTTCTCTGGCAAGGGGATCTGTCACTTCCCAGTGGGGTCTTGGGGCATCCCGAACTTGTTCAGGGTAGAATCGAAGTTTATTGTCATTCGTTGAGGACAAATAGACTCTTGTAGTTTAACGTCATATGATAGGACGCAAAATAAGAGGGAAGGAAGCGTGTGGCGCGGTAGATATGAAACCGACGTGAATGAGGACTTGGAGTCCAACTCATACCACATACCCCCGGAGGAAACTCTTCAGGTCGAGGGACCAAGAGTGAGGATTGGGATGGGCCCGAAGCACAGTGTCCGGTCATTCCTACGTACCCCATGAGGATGGGAATCAAGCCATACGTAGTTCTGAAAGTGCATTTTAACGTCATGCAAGACGAGGAGCAGCCTGACCGCGTTGGTACACATCCCGCCAAAACTACTAAGCCCACGTGATTCGTGCTCGGTGTGGGAAACAAGTAGTGGTGGTGGGAATTTCCCAACATAGAGAGGGGCATGTTAGGGAAAAGGGACGCTCGGTGAATACCGGCCCAATGACACTAACACGATCATTTAGCGCACCTAGATGCGCGAAGAGAAAGAGCCGAGTATGATGGAATTCCACTTGAACAAGAGGAAGTGTAAATGTGTGAATCATGGTGCTCAAGATTTAGATCACGATTATGGCGGCGTGACGATGGAGGATAACTTCTGACCATGTTCGCAACATAGCATCCTGTCGCATTAGCCTAGAATGGGGACAAACAAATGATCATCGACCGCTGACCGTATTCGCAATGCGGGATTTTATCGATTTGTTGTCCAATATCCGTAGGGACGTTGGCCCGAAACGATTGAAGGGCCCTTAGGTCCAACATTCATGGAGAGCCCTTAAGCCTAGTATCCATGTCGTCCGAGGGTCCTTTTGGATGTGGAAGAGGATGAGGATCCAAATAGCGATCTCACGAAGCTTGGTCACGGGACGAGGGGAATGTCCCTGTGAAAATCACACACTTTGGGATCTTTGTCAAAACACATCTGAATACGGCAAAGAAACGTATTAGAGAGAGGGAGCAGATTCCTTTCCCTTGGGGGGATCTTAGTTTAGGGTCGGAGAATTCGGACCATGGGTGAGAGGAAACATAAGAGGCACATGGTGGAGTAACTCAAACACCTGGCGTGAACGGGAATAGGGGGTGTGTACGGCGCGGTGAACAACTCGACGTGAATGAGGGCACAACCCCATATCACACCGCGCAACCTCCTTGGGAGAGGTTTTTGGCCAAGGGACCGAAAGGGAAAGTTAGGCTGGGCCTGCGGGGGAGTGCCCGGGCGCTCCTACTTATCTCATGAGGATGAGAATCAAGCCATACGTAGTTCTGAAGGGTGCCTTTGACCATAAATGGGTAAAGGGAGCAGGGGACGCATGGTGTCAAGACCCGGCGTGAAGGAGGACCTAAGCCCTACTTACCATGCGTTCTCTGGGGAAATGTTCGAGTCGAGGGACCGAACACAAAGGTTAGGCTGGGCTTGCGGGGAAGTGCCCGGGCGATCCTACGTATCTCATAAGGATGAGAATCAAGCCATACGTAGTTCTGAAGGATGACATGCTAGGATACCAGTGCCAGGGGAAAAGGGGAGTGTGGGTGTGGCCCTTCCACTAAAAGAAGCGGAATTTGATTTATCTTGTTTGTTATTTAAGGTGAATGGTTTTTTTTTTGTTTTGTGAAGCGACAGGCCCAGAATATTAGGCTGTGATGTCACCACAAGGATCAAGCTGTGATGGGCATTGACAAATGGCATGGCATGTGACCAATACCCAACGTGATGTCCTCTACAACAAGGTCACCACAATGCAGTGCTGTTTTTCGTCGTGCAGCCAGGACGATAATGTCACAGTTTAGGGTCGTATGATAGGACCAAGCATGAATTTTATCGTCATGCAGTGCAGACGTAGCAGAGACGATGCTAGGCGGGAAATGTACGCAGTGTTATAAAACACAACTGATGGAGAGATGATCCCACATCAGATTGTACGCCATTCGGAGTGGGAAACCTTAGGCCGAGGGGCCTATATAGAGGTAAGAGGTGAAACCGGGGGAGAGACTGGCTCTCTAAATGGGTTGTACCCGAAGACAGGGCATCTGGGCGGTCCTACGTATCCCATGAGGATGGGAATCAAGTTGAACATAGTCCCGAATGGATCTTAGTTTATGGTCTTAGAGCTCGGACCATGGGAGCCCCAAAGGACGCCAGATTGAAGCTTTGTCCCCCTGACATGAAAAGGTGCACTGAGGGATAGCGCCAAAAGTGTCGAGATTCCAGCTGGACATGATGGGGTGGAAAATGATGTGAATCATGCAACCAACGTTCAAGGACTGAAGGGGCTGGCGTGACGACAGAGGATTACTGCTGACCATGTTCGCAACACAGCATCCTGTCGCGTTAGCCTGAGATGAGGACAAAAAAATGAGCATCGACTGCTGACCATATTCTCAACGTGGGATTTTATCAATTTGTTGTCCAAAACCCTCGGGGGCGTTGGCCTGTGATGGTAGGAGAACCCTTGGGCATAGTATCCAGGCCATTCTTGGGGGTCCCTCCGGGTGTGAAAGGTGATGGAAGCTCGAATGGAGGGGAACACGAAGCTTGAAAAGTGGAAGGGGCTTGATCAAGTTGAATCTAACACTCTTGGTCCTAGACCAGAGTACTCTTAACACATAGGTGAACCACTGCAAGGAGTAAAGGGACTCAACTTTGAGGGTGATCAAGAGATAGCAGGTTCCCGAGGAAAGGGGGCACGGTGCCCAAAACCTTTTATCATACCTACACATCCCTCTTCTGGAGAGGGATAGACCAAGTGGCCTAGGTGACCGGGAGATCAGGAGATTACTAAGAGGTGGGGCTGGACCCGAATCTTAGACATTCATGTGGTCCTACGTATCCCATGAGGATGGGAATCAAGCCACACGTAGTTCTGAAGGGTGCCTTTTAATGTCATGCAGGACAAGGAATAGGAGGGCTAACTCTCAGAACGGGGTGCGCGTGGTGTAGCTGTTGCAAACCTGACGTGAATGAGGACGTAATCCTACACTACGCCACGCGGTCCGGTGGTCGGGGTCCCAATGGTAGGACCCGAGAGAGGTGAACTTGCTGAACTCAAGCTGGACCCAAAGACAAGGGGTCTTGAATGTAGTTCCAGATGAGATCCTTAGTTTATGGTCTTAGAGCTCGGACCGTGGATGGTGACAACTCCCGAGCAAGCACAGATGTCAACCCAATCCCTAAGCCCACGTGAGATAAACTCAGTGTGGGAAACAAGGGGGGAAGATCCTTATCGTAATACTTGGGGCATCTATCAAAGGGGAGTTGGCGGAGAGTTTCGAAGGACACCTTTGATGCAACTTGTTCTTCCAACGCGCAGACGTGCACGGAAGAAAAGTACCAAGAGTCTTGAGACTCTACTTGGACATGACGAAGTGGTGAAGGGTGTGAATCATGTACCCGACATTTTGGGCTTAATGGGTTGGTGTGGTGATAGAGGAAAACTTTTAACCATGGTGGAAACACAGCGTCCATATCGCGTTAGCCTGAGGTGGGAACAACAAATGAGCATCAACTGCTGACCATATTCGCAACGCGGGATTTTATCGATTTGTTGTCCGAAACCCTCGGGGGCGTTGGCCCGTAACGGTAGGAGAGCCCTTGGGCGTAGTATCCACGCCGTTATTGGGGGTCCCTCCGGGTGTGAGAGATGATGAAAGCCCTGATGCAGGGATACGCAAAGCCTGGAAAGCGGGTGCGGACGTGTCCGAGTAAAGCTTGGAATTCCAGGTAATAAACCATAGTACTCTTAAGCACATTGGTGAACCGCCGAAAAAGGGATCAACGAAACAGCTCAGTAGGGGGGGGGATCATGGAATGGTCATTAAGAGACCATCGTGAATGAGGACATAATCCCACACCACACCATATAATCCTCTCATGGAGGAAGGATAGGCCAAGGGGCCAGGATGGGATGAGGATTCCTGAGAGATGGGGCTGGACCCGAATCTTGGTCATTCATGTGGTCCTACCTATCCCATTAGGATGGGAATCAAGCTGCACGTAGTTCTCTATATGTAGTTTAACGTTATACTGGACGAGAAGGGGGAGAAATATACCCCTAAATAAGGGAGGTTTGCGGTATGGCGAAGAAGCCGACGTGAATGAGGACGTAGTCCCACACCACACCTTAAACTCCTATAAGAGAGGACCTGGGTCGTGGCCCGGAAAGGCCAAGGGGACTGATGGTTAGGCATTGGTCAGGAAGGCCTGAACTGCTTGTAGTTTAACGTCTTGCAATGAGGACGAGGGTCTGGGACCCGAGGAGGCCAAGGGGCCTGAGGATGGGCCACGTAAGGGGAGTCGTACGGCATGGTACATGATCCCGACGTGAATGAGGACATAGTCCCACATCACACCGTACACTCCGGGTAAGAAGGGACCTGGGCTGTGGCCTGGAAAGGCCAAGGGGCCTAAGGTCAGGAATCAGTCAGGAAGGCCTGACCGGTTTGCAGTTTAACATCTTACATGAGGACGAGGGTCGGGGACCCGAGGAGGCCAAGGGGCCTGAGGCTGGGCCTCGTAAGGGGAGTCATACGGCATGGTACATGATCCCGACGTGAATGAGGACATAGTCCCACATCACACCATACACTCCTATGAGGAATCCTGGGCCGTGGACCGATCGCTAGCACCACCTGGGGGAAGTTTGTCACCTCGGGATGGGGCAGAATGAATCACTGCACTCGATGTCTGGGACATCTCGGGGTGGACCCGAAGATCCAGGACACTGTTGACCATGTTCGAAACACAGTGTTCCTATGGTGACTCATTATGGGAGCAGAAAATGAGCGTCGACCACTGACCAAATTCGCAACGTGGGACTTGTATCGGTTTGTTGCTTGAAAACCCTCAGGGGCGTTGACCCGTATCGGTAGGAGAGCCCTTGGGCATTGTATCCAGGCTGTTCTTGGGGGTCCCTCTAGGTGTGAAAAAATGATGGAATCCCAGTCAAGGAGTGGGTGAAGCATAGCTGTATCCATCCACGAAAGGGGAAAACACCTCCAGGGGGGAATGTGCAGCCGGGTCGAGGCTTTCTCGATGTGAGTTGGGGAAAAAGTGTGCGCCCTACCATGTCTTGACCCGAGGGGAAGATTTTGGCTTTTTGGCTTGGCCAACGGACGAAATGTCCGGGCGTTCCTACGTATCTCATGAGGATGAGAATCAAGCCATACGTAGTTCTTGAAGGCCATGCAGTTTAGCATCATGCGGTGAGGACGTGGAAGGAATAGAAGAACGGGAGTGGGCACATGGTGCGACCCTTACAATCCTTGTGCGAGCGGGGTTGCATGAGTGGGGCCAAGAAAGCCTACTCCCTGCAACACAAAGATCCTCTGAGGAAACTATTCCCAGGGGGAATAGTAGAAGGGAAAAGCTTGGGTCTGGGCTCAATACGGGGCGTCCGACCGTTCCTACGTATCCCATGAAGATGGGAATCAAGCCATACGTAGTTCTAGAAATGCAGTTTAACGTCATGCGGGACGATGAGAAGCATCTCATTAGGGGATATGTACGGTACAACGAGTAATCCGATGTGAATGAGGACGTAGTCCTACACCATACCTTACAATCCCTTAAGAGGGTAGGTAGGAGAAAACTAGGGGGCCTGGGGCCTGACCGCGGTCAGGGAGACCTGACCAGCTTGCTGTTTAACGTCTCGCGGTAAAGACGGGGGCCCGAGGCCCGAGGAGGCCAAGGGGCCTGAGGCTGAGCCTTGGTCAAGAAGGCCTGACCGGCTTGCAGTTTAACGTCTTGCAGTAAGGACGGGGGTCCAGGGGCCCAAGGAGGCCAAGGGGCCTGAGGCTGAGCCTCGGTCAAGAAGGACTGACCGGATTGCAGTTTAACGTCTTGTAGTAAGGACGGGGGGCCAGGGGCCCAAGGAGGCCAAGGGGCCTGAGGCTGAGCCTCAGTCAAGAAGGCCTGACCTGCTTTCTGTTTAACATCTTGCAGTAAGGACAGGGGGCCAGGGGCCCAAGGAGGCCAAGGGGCCTGAGGCTGAGCCTCGGTCAAGAAGGCCTGACCGGCTTGCAGTTTAACGTCTTGCAGTAAGGACAGGGATGCAGTTTAGGGTCGTGCGGGACCATCTCACAGTTTAGGGTCGTGCTGGACCTTTTTTTCCCTAGGCAAAGTATTGCTTGAGGAACTTGGAATTGGTGGGAGGGGTTATACGCTCTCCATCCATGGTCACCAAGGAGTATGCTCCATTGGGGTAAACTTTATGGATGATATAAGGCCCTTCCCATTTGGGTTCTAACTTGGGTGGTTTCCTACCGGGAATCATTGGCGCTCGAAGGGACAGTACCAGGTCACCCTGTAGAAAAGAGCGGAGACGAACCTTCTTGTCAAAGGCTCTCTCTATCTTGTCCTGGTGCCTTTCCAGATTGTGCAGGGCACGAAACCGGTTCTCGTCCAGTGCTTCTAATTCAGCCAGACGGATCTCGGCTACCTCATCTGGTGTCTGGTGGTCATAAACTGCAGTGCGTAACGACGACAGCTGGATCTCAATGGGTAGGACGGCCTCAGCTCCATACACCAGGGAATATGGGGTCACCTGGGTAGAGTTGGGAGTCGTCGTCCGGTAAGCCCAGAGGGCGTTGGGGAGCTTGTCCGGCCAACTTTTCTTGTTCTGACCAACCATCTTCTGCAGAATGTTAGAGAGGGTCTTGTTGAACGCCTCGATCTGTCCATTCGCCTGCGCGTGGTAGCGGGAGGTATGGTTCGACCAGATGTCGTACTTAGCGTACAATTTCTTCAATTCAGCTGCTCGGAAGTTGGTGCCGTTATCGGTGAGGACGGCATGAGGGACTCCAAACCGGTGGATAATATTGGAGCTCACAAAGTCAGCGATGTAATGGGCCTTGACCTCTTTGAGCGGAACTGCTTCTGCCCACTTGGAGAAGAAATCTGTAGTAGTCAGGATGAACCTACACTGGCGGGCTGTTGCCGGTGGATACGTTCCCACTACATCAAGTCCCCATACCACAAACGGCCAAGAGTACTTGGTGGGGTGGAGGGGCTCCGGTGGCCGATGCAAGAAGTTGGCGTGTACTTGGCACGCGTGGCATCTCTTGGAATATCCAATACAATCGTGGATCATAGAGGGCCAAAAGTACCCTAACCTCCGGATTTGATGGGACAGTTTCGGCCTAGCTTGATGGGCGCCACAGGAACCGGCGTGAACCTCTTGCATAACTTGAGGTATCTCCCTTCCCAGGATGCAATGGAGGAGGACACCATCGAAACTTCGCTTATAAAGGATCTGTTCAAGACTGGGGCTGCTCTGGAGGGTAAATTGTAGCGCGTGGCATCGGATTCACTCGCGTTCGGCCCGGTCGTCCGGGAGCTGACCATTTTGGAGATACTCGACAAAAGGTGCTCTCCAGTCAGGGGTGGTTTCAACCACTGCGTCTGACGAACCCGGGACTCCCGATATGGAGGGTCGGGTGGTGAGATGACTTACCCGCAGGCTATCACGGTCCTCTTGGGTGATGGGGGCAATGACTCTCCGGTGGACCATGTGTATGACCAAATCATCTTGCTCGGGTTCTGCGAGCGACGCGGCTAAGCCAGCCAGGGCGTCTGCTTGACCGTTCTGCGACCGTGGGACATGGGTAACCTCTGGTCGAGAAGAGAACTGGGCCATTAGGCGTAGGGTGTACTCCAGCAACGGTGTGAGCTCCGGCTTCCTGACAACGTAGTCGCCATTAACCTGTTTGATTACCAGCTCGGAATCCCCCTTCACATGTAGATGGGGCACATGGATCTCAAGGGCCAACTCGAGGCCGGTGATGAGAGCTTGGTACTCTGCCTCATTTTTCGTGCAGCCTTCTGACAATAGGAATGAGTATGGCAGGACGGCTTGTGCTGGGGTAATGAAGACAATACCCAGGACCACTCTGTTGAGCTTGGGATCGTTGAGCCTCCTACCGGTGGGACTCCGGGAGGTACCGTCGAAATGCATTTGCCAACACGGGACAGCATGATCAACTGAGAGGATCGTCTCATTAGGGAAATCTAGGTCTAGGGATTGATCCGCAGAGGTTGGATGGGCAGCTAAAAAGTCTGCCAATGCCTGTCCCTTAATGGCCTTCTGAGGTACAAACCATATATCAAACTGCTGGAGAATCACTGCCCACCGTGCTAGTCGTCCAGTCAGCATGGGACAGTTCAGGATGTACTTCAGTGGGTCTACCCAGGAGACCAATTACACATCGTGGTGCTGCAGGTAATGTCGCAACTTTTGCACGGTGAAGGCGAGCGCACGGCAGCTCTTTTCGATAGAGGAGTATCTGACCTCTGTATCGAGAAGCATGCGGCTGAGATAGTAGAGACTGTTCTCAGTACCCTCATTATTTTTCTGGGCAAGAATCGCACCGAGGGATCTCTCCAGGGCGGTCACGTAAAGGACTAGCAGCTTTCCGAAGACGGGTGGAATCAAGACCGGAGGTTGGAGCAGATACTGCTTGATTTCCTCGAAGGCGGTCCGACACTCCTCATCCCATTCGTAGGCAGCGCCCTTCTTCATGAGCTGGGAAAAGGGCTTACACTTGCCGGCCAGATTCGCAATGAATCGGCGTATATAGGCTAAGTGGCCTTGAAGGCCTCGAAGCTCCCGAATGTTGCTCGGGGGAGGCATTTGGCTGATGGCCTTGATCTTCTCTGGGTCGATCTCGATACCTCGGTATCTGACAACAAATCCCAGAAACTTCCCGGAGGTGACCCCGAAGGCACACTTCAGCGGGTTCATCTTCAGGTGACGGGAACGGAGGAAACCGAACACTTTCTCAAGGTCTTTGAGATGGTCCCGGCGCTGGCATGATTTGACTACGAGGTCATCCACGTAGCATTCCACCAATGTCCCGAGAATTAGTTTGAATATGCGATGCATGGCCCTCTGATAAGTGGCACCTGCATTTTTCAACCCGAATGGCATTACCTGGTAGAAAAAGGTACATTGGGGAGCCCTGAAGGCGGTAGACTCCTCGTCTTTGGGGGCCATCCGGATCTGGTTATACCCGGAAGACCCATCCATGAAAGAGAGGGCTTGGAACCCGGCCTTGGCGTCAATCAACAGCTCCGTCACCGAGAGTGGGAAGTCATCCTTTGGGTAGTGGCGATTAAGATCGCGGAAGTCGATGCAGACTCTGATCTGCCCATTCTTCTTCCTGACTGGCACAATGTTGGCAAGCCACTTGGGGTACTGGACCTCCTTGATGAAGTCGGCTTTGATTAGCTTGTCGACTTCGTCCTCAACCATAGCATCATGAGAAGGGTGCATCTTCCTGGGAGGTTGCTTAAACCCACGATGCTTTGCCGGGAGGCCCAGACGGTGAACGGATACCTGGGGATCTAGCCCTGGCATCTCATTGTAACTCCAAGAAAACACATCACAGTGTTGTTTGAGGAAGTCCACGTACTGCCGCCGCTCCTCGGGGACATGGCTACACTGATCAATGTGGGTTTTGGATCTGCCTCGCTACCAAGGTTCACCTGTACCAGTTCATCAACCGTGGTAGAGACGCCTTCTTCAAAGGTGGGGGGAGCATCCTCCAGGTCTTCCTCCCCACCCATGGGGGACTTCCCACGACGGAAGATACTTTTGGGCTATCAAAATCCGAGGGGAAGCTGGTGTCGGCTTTGGAAATAGTGGTCATCGCATCGGGAGACTCACTTTCCATTGAGACCATAGCAATGAAGGCAGTCGATCCTATCCCATCTAGCCTTCAGCCTAAAGGGCCACGTTTGATGATATCAAAGTAGTGGTGACGCGTCGGCCTGAGTCGGTTAATTCCAGCCCGGCAGAAGAGACACGTATGGCGCACCGCCGTTGTCATAAGCTTGATGTCCCGGTACCGTACATGGGTAGGGGGTTCCGGGATGACTTGAGCCTGGTTGATGTAGGAGTACGAGGTGATTTTCCGTCGTCGCTTGGACACGGGAACATGCCTTCCTTGCGTACCCGAAATAACAAAACATTTCCCCATGTCGGGGGTCGTGGCCTCCAACCGGTGGATCGGGAGGATGTAGGCGTCATCCATGCTTGCCCAGGGGTCACTTGTGACCTGGGCGGGTTCATCCTCGCTTACTAGGATTTTCTTATCCTTACTTTTGTAATAACCCGCATCCAGATAGCGGGCCTCACAAGAAGCGAAAGGGGACGCGTCTCCTTGGAGCACGCCTACTCGACCGTTGAGCGAGTACTTGAGGCACTGGTGATACGACGAAGGGACCGCTGCATGCAGATGGAGTCATGGCCTACCCATCAATGCGTTGTAGGCGGTGTCCTGAGAAACAACCATGAACTCGGTGCTGGAAATTAAGACACCGAACTGAGTCTTCAGGAGGATCTTGCCGACTGGGGTTTTCTCTGTCCTATCGTACCCCTGGATCCTGAGGTCATAGGGGGTTAAATCACCTTCGGATAGACCCAACTTTCGCAGCATCCGGGTCGAAATTAGATTGATTCCGGAACCTGTGTCAACGAGGAAGCGGCGGACTTCTATACCGTTGAAGTGGCCAGTGATATACAATGGGCGAATGTGCCCCTGTATAGGAGGGTCCTCATCTTCACCGGAGAATGAGATAACCGTCTGACATTCGACATTTTCAATCACCTCGGTATGGAAGGCTTCTGCAGCTACTACCTCTGTCTCGAACTGGAGGGGGCTCCTTAGGGCCTCGGAAAGTGCCTCACGTATTTCAGATGATAGGCGAAGGGCCTCAAGTATGGAGAGCCTCACCGGAATGTCGGCCAGGTGCTTCAGAACATCGTACTTTCGTTCCAAACGCGAGCCTCTTCTTACAGGAGGTCGTTCGGCATTTGGAGGCACAGCGGGTCCGGCTGGCTGAACCGGCGATTGACTAGTACTGGGTACATCTTGCTGCCTACTAGTAGAATCCTGAAGAGTAGTCGCCAGACTAGGATCGGACAGCGGAGGCTGGCCTGTAGCCGGGCAAGACTGACTGTGATACGGATGAGGCAGCTCCCCCCGATCCAATAGCACGAACGGAGGTAGAGGTAGAGCTGAGGGTGTTAGATGGGTCTGCGCATGCTGATATCTGCGCTGAGCCTGCTGCCTGGTCTCGGTAGCATGCACGGCTTGGCCACAAGTTCCTGCTGACGTTCCTTGATGACCGGCGCGATTGCGATTCCGCTGAAGTTGACGTAGGCTGGAAACATTGGGGAGGTCTGCCTGGCATTCCCTCTCGTCGGGGGTCATATAGGGCTTTACCAGCTCCACGGTGTTAACCGAAGTGTACCCATGGCTGTCGCTCGAGGAGTCATCCACCGCTGGGCGGATTCTGGGAGGAATCCTCATTTCAGGGGGCATAAAGTCGCAGAGAGTGCAGGATGACGATGGAACCGGCGGTGCGCGTTGCTTCTTCTTGCGTCGCTGTTGCTTGCCCTTTTGGGAAGGGGCCGACTGTGAAGATGATGCGGAGGCACCGGCTACTTCTTCGGAAGGTTCTGACAGCTTCAGGCATGCCCGAATGATACCATGGGCATGGAAGACAGTTTTTTTAGCCATCCAATCGTCGTATTTCTGGGATCCGCGGCTAGGGACCTGCTGCCACTCACCTTCGTTGTCGCTGCCGATTTCTGATCCTGCAAAGACACCTGCCACTTGCGCTGGTGATGGGCCCAACTTAACTATGTTTTTGTTGACCTGGTCTTGAATCCAGTCGTTAAACACATAGCATTTCTTGAGGGTGTGCCCCAGGATCTGATGATAAGGGCAGTAGTTGGGGTGATCGGTGAGATGCGCCTCTACCGGCCTTCTTCACTCAGGCAGGCGCACAATCCCTTGCTCTAGAGAACTTCGGAAGTAGCCAGGGACCTGATTTTCGTTGAACGAATAGGTCTGGTACCTTATTTCCGGATAGGGGGCCCTGGGGGCCAGGCCCTGACGAGGGGCCGGAGGGGCCTACCGAGGAAGCGGCGCCTGATTGTCTCGCCTAGGTGGCAGTGGCGCGTTGCGCGAGGGAACCTGTCGATTCTCAGGCGGTCGCTACTGGGCAGGAGCCTGTGCTTGAGGTGGAGGACCTCTGCGGGGTTGCAGGGGTGGTGTCGCCGGCAGCAACTCCAGCTGCCTCGGGGCTTCTATTTGAGCCACCGCGGCGGGTTCAGCCCTGGCGTTCCTCCTGGCTGGGATCATAGGGGGAAACAAACGTGCCTGACTAGCCTGTTGCAGGGATTCCTCGAGGCGCTGGGCCTTATCCAAGAAGTCTCTGAACCCTCCAGGGCAGTTCTAGGTAATTAGGGAGGGTACCAGCTCTGTCTTGACTTTCCCCACACACATCGTCAATAATTTCTCCTGAGTCAGTGGCATATCGAGGGAATACGTAAGTCCCTTCCACCGGGCGACGAAATCTGCAACCCGCTCATCAGGCCTCTGTTTGCACTTGAAGAGGTCTGTAATGCTGGTCTTTCGCATGGTGGAGCTGAACTGGTATAAGAACTGCCAGCGAAGATCCTCCCAACCTGTCATTGATCTGATAGGGAGCTGGCTGTACCAGACGAATGCCGGACCTTCCAATTTCCATACAAAACATCAGAGTTTGGAGGCTTCTTGCTGAGCCGGGGTCCCCAGCATAGGGCCACACCTGGAAGAGAAATGAGCCAAGTGCGGGGGCGGGTCCCCTGTCCCGTTAAAAAGCGAGAAAGTGGGGTTCCCAAAACCCGGAGGTGTGGGCATATGATCCACCCACGCGGGATAAGGCTTGCCATCCGGTGGGACCGCCACCTTCCGCGTTTCCAACGCTTCGAGGTGGGCTGTGAGCACCGCGATAAGATCCTCCGGGTGGGGGTCCCTGTCTTGACGGGGATCCCTAACCACAAGTGCATTTCCAGGTTCTTCAACACGGTAGACGGCTTCGGCCGCTCGTGGGTCAACTGGCTGGACGACCTGCGGGGCGACTGGGAGAAATCGGATTGGATTCTTCAGATTACCCCGTCGCTCGGGGGGATTTGGAGAGACGTATCGCGCCCTCTTACCATATGTTCCGGCTTCTGCCCTGTCTTCGGCAGTAGCATGATCAGGGTTGCCCGGAGGCATCTCACCGAGGGGGGAATTGTTCCTGCCCCTGCTGCCCCGGCTTGGGATTACCATAGTCGGGTCGCCGCTCTGAGGCGCGCTCAGCCAAGAGTTCGTCAACCAGCCTCTTCTGCTTAGCAAGCTGCTGGCGTAACGTGGCCTTCTCTGGATCCTCTTCCGTCTTCTGCGTAGAGGAAGATGGGTCGGAGTGCTTGACAGCTCCGACGTGCTCCTTACCCTTGTCGGTGTTTCGACCGAGTACCAGCGATTCGGTGGGTACGGGGAGGCCTAGCAGGTTCCTCTACTGACGGGTAACTCTCCCTGATGGGTCGAGCAGTGGCGGTACGCCCTCGGGTGGTAAGTCTCCATCAAGGAATTCAAGCTCATCTTCCTTATCCACAACGTCAGCCATGTGGACTACGACCCTTCTTGAGGGCATGTCCTCGATGTCACATAGCGAATCGGGCTGTCGTCGGATAGGGTCGAAGAGGAGAGCGGCATAGTGTCCCCAACCACGGACTTGCACATGGGGGGTGGCTTCCCTGACGATTCTACAGAGTGATTTAAGACTCTGAACGCATTTTCGTTGAAGGGCGCTCTGATGGCCTGGCGACTCAGGGTGCTGGGCCACAAGAAGTGCAGCCGCATCGATCAGGCGGCACTGCTCGCCGATCTCTTCGAAGTGCTCTTGACTTCTGGGGTACACCACCCGTTCATAACGAAGGAAGAAGTGTGTCGCCCATAGGGTTCGACAAAAACACCCCACTTCTTCAGGGGTAAGAGACTCTGGTATGTGGAAATTCAGCGCCATCGTCGGCCAGAACTTCTCCGGGAAGTAATCCGCTGCAAGAATACTCCAGAAGCTCCTGGGCTCGGACTCAGGGTCTGGCCCTGTGTTGCCCAACTCGTCAACCGGGGGCGGCTGAGGGACCGGTAGCGGTACCGAGGCGGACCTCTGGGATAATAAGCTCGGCGGTGGAGAATACGGAAAAAGAGCTGACTGGCCGCCGAATTCCGGGCCATCCTCCGAAGAGTGAGGTGACCTGGCCACGATGTCACGATACGACGGGCTGATAACCACAGCTTCCGGAACAGGAGCCGTGGCTACCGGCGACAGGTCGTGTCGTTGCTCTACCGTCGTTGGCCCCCAAAATAACTCTTTGTGATCTCTGGTAGAGGTAGAGGGCTCTTCTGGTGACAGAGGCGGTGATTGCGCGGTCGAGACCTGCAGAATTCTCAGGATTTCTTCCTCCTGGATGTACCTGCGAAGAGAGACGAGAATCTGGTGGACCTCAAATTCTGGGAGAATGAGGCTAACGCATCTGGTTCCTGCCCCAGTCCTTGATACGGAGGAGCGGGGAGAAGGTTCCATCGCTGAATCGCATTCTGCTTCCGAGTCGGAGAAGCGGGCAGGTTTGATCTCCACCTGGGCCTTCCCAGGATTCTTCTTGTAGCGGCGACGACCCACTCTTCTACCCCGGGGCGGCTCTTCGGGACAGGGTTGATCTCTATTAGGCAGCCTCAGGGCGGCGCTGGCGCCGTGGCGGAGAGGGCCCCCACTCGAGATAGCCGGGGTGCGAGGGGCACCGGGGCAAATGTCGAAGGGTACATTGGGAGTACCTCCATGAACAGTACCCATGTGGGCGGGGCCTCTGTTGGAATCGGCATGAGCATGGGGAGGACCTCCATGATCGAAGCGAGTGGAGTGAGGCTGACCTTCACTCCTCGAGTTGCTGGGGTGAGGAGGACCTTCGCCGGTTGTAGAGAGGATGTAGGGAGGGCCCCCACGTTGGAGAGGGACCGGATGGACGATGCCTTCAGGTTGGCGGCCGGGGGCAGGAGGATGGACTCCATACCCTGTATAGTGGGAGCGGGAAATGTTTTCGCGCTGAGCGTCACTACCGCGGGGCAGGTCTTCCTGCGGGATGGGGGTAGCACGAGGCATGCCTCCATGACGAACCTTGGAGTGGGGAAGGCCCACGCTCTGTGGAGTAGTGGTACGGGGAGGACCTCCGTACGAGGTGACATTACCGCGGGTTAGCTCGCGGCGATCACCACTTGAGCCTACAACCCAGAGAGTCAACCCAGCCTACCCGTGGGGCGGTTGGGGTCTCGATCCTAGTTGGGTGAAGGAGTGCCCCTGCTCAGTGTATGCAGGGGCTTCACGATGCACGCCGGTGGTGGCTCGGGCCACTGTAGCTGTCGACGTCAACGCGCCCGGGCGAGCATCCTCAGCCCGGGCCCAGTGCTGACGTCGGGTCAGGCGAACGGGTGCAGGTGGTGCAGGGACGTAGCCTGCCTGCTCTTCCTACGGGGCCGGACGGTGGCGCTGACGCGGCCGGGTGGGAGCTCTCGCCTGGGGCCCTCGGGTCGGGGCCCTGAGCGGGCTGAGCCGGACGGCGCCCGCCTCTTCAGCGTAAGGCGAGGAGTCGTCAAGGCGTTCCGGAGACAAGCTCCCGAAACGGTTGAATGTTGGTGTGGGGAGCAGGGGCTCCCTGCGCGGCCTATTAGGGCGGCGTTGACGGCGGGGCCTGGAGGCCTCCAGGTCCAGGCGGGCCATATCCCGTGTTGGGATGACCCTTTCTTCCTCATACCTGCGCACGAGGTTGTTGATCACCCTTCGCTGGATGACCTCTGATGGGGAAAGGGGACGTGAGCGCCCCGTATTCCGCGATGTGGAAACCGTCATGGTGGTAGCGGCGCTACGTGGGGTGGCCGTGGTGGTGTTGCCCCCGCCCCTGCGTGGGCGGGGAGCGGATGGTGACCGCGTCTCTGTAACAGCAACCTGGTTCCTAGCAAACGAAGGGATCAAATCGTCAGTACTGAGAGGAAAAGGATTGACAGCCAGTGCCCCAACATCCTTCCATTCTCCACGTCTGTAAGAAGGATCCACGCCAACACGCTGCAAAGCGAAGTGCCCCACGTTCTACTGCCCCGACTTCTGGTGAGTTTCACGACAGGCCCGCTATTTGCTTGGCGGGACCAGGCACCAGATATCTGGATCCGGTGACACGTCAATCTACTGGTGTCTCGAAAGCCACTAATCTCCATATTTAGGAGGAGAATTTCACGTCTGGTTCACCATTTTTGTTTCCGATGCTTTCTGCCGGGGTGCTCGCGCGCATTCCGCACCGTATTCGCGGGGGAGGACGTGCGGCGCTTCTGTTGCCCCACATTCCCTCTTTCCAAAGGCGGGTGGCATTCGCTCCTTATTTCAGGGATGTCTGCTCCTTGATCGAAACGGGATGATGGGATGTCTGTTCTTCCTCCTATGGATTCCTCCTTAGAACTCGTCACCTAGTCCGGGTCTCCCTCATAGATTTAATACGTAGTTCGTGAAACTCTTCCCAGTTCCATGTTTCCATGGACGCTGGTTAATTACACTGCTTCTGTCGGGACATTCCAAGGGTTCCAGTCAGGGCAGCAACCTTCAGTCAGGGGAGTAGTCACATTGAGGCATCAATAGCGTGTCTGGATGCTGGGGTACCTGGCATGTGTGTCGATTATCCTAGGTAACAAGGCTTCTCGAGGGCGTGGAGGCCCGAGGCATCCCACATCGAGCGCGGGGAATTATATGTCACAGACACATATCTGAGGTTTTTTGCAACTTCCTGTGCTCAACACAGGGTATGCCGCGAGTTTAACGTCTAGCGGAGACGGATCAACCCAACCAGAGCATTAGCTAGAATAGATCAGATTGAGGGATCCTCCTTGAAGGGATGTCGATACCGGGGCCAGTCCATGGATGGCGGCGAAGAAGAGCATACCGACATGGTCTCACCGGGATAAGATGGTCCGGGCGAGAATCGGGACGGGTGATAGGTGTATGGATGAAGTGGAGGGGGACATGAAATGGGATTATCGCAGAGGCGACAGTGAAGTTGGGCTTGAGCCTTGAAGAGGATTCCTACGTATCCCCGTGGTAGGGAATCAATGTCCGCGTAGTTCGGGATGGTTCCAGTGAACTGACATGAAGGTGGACCTTGGCCCGATGGATGTCGTTAGTGAACCAACGTAAAGGTGGACCTTGGCCCGATGCGTCAGCGAACCGACGTGAAGGTGGACCTTGGTCCGATGGGCATCGTCAGCGAACCGACGTGAGGGTGGACCTTGGTCCAATGAGACATGGGCTTGAACCTCGTGGAGGCTTCCTACGTACCATGCCTTGACATGGATAAAAGACCTCGTAGTTCAGGTTGATTGATGGAATACAGTTTAACTTCATGCGGGACGGTAGTGAACCCTGACGTGAATAAACGACGGGAAGTGGGTGTCGGTGAACCGACGTAAATGAGGGACCTTGGTCCGATGGGAGATGGGCTTGAACCTCTGGGAGGATTCCTACGTACCATGCCTTGACACGGATCAAAGTCCTCGTATTTCTCTGAAAATTGGGGGCTTGTCACACCGACAAGAAGACGGTTTGGGCCAATGATTGTTGGGCTTGAACCTCGGGGAGGCTTCCTACGTACCATGCCTTGACATGGATCAAAGTCCTCGTAGTTCGGATTGGGAAATGTAGTTTAACGTCATGCTGGATGAAGGTGGAACAAGACATGAATTGGATGATGGGTGGGCTTGAACCTGGTGGAGGCTTCCTACGTACCACGCCTTGACATGGATCAAAGACCTCGTAGTTCATATGGGGCTTTGTCGGTGGACCGACGTAAAAGTGGACCTTGGTCTAATGAGTGGTGGGCTTGAACCTCTGGAAGGCTTCCTACGTACCATGTCTTAACATGGATCAAATACCTCGTAGTTCGGGGTGGGAATGGGTGTGCAGTTTAATGTCATACGGGACAATGGGGGTATACAGTTTAACGTCATGCTGGACGAGGGCGAAACTCGACGTGAAATGAACGACCGAGCAATGTGGCTTGAACCTCATGAAGGCTTCCTACATACCATGCCTTGACATGGATCAATGACCTCGTAGTTTAGGTGGGAATGGGTCGCAGCGGCTTACCACTGGACCAGAATGTAGTTTAACGTCATGCTGGACCGGGGTGAGACCCGACCTGAAATGACGGGTGGCTTGAACCTCATGGAGGCTTCCTACGTACCATGCCTTGACATGGATCAAAGACCTCGTAGTTCTCTATGATGGGTGGTCAGGGTCGGTGCTCACTCTAAGCCCATGTGAGTCATGCTCGGTGTGAGAAACAAGAGGTTGCAAGGACCTGACGATCACGTCGTGAAGGATGCGTCCGTGAGAAGCGAAGAGGGGATTACGCGTTAGGCAGCCCATGGTACTGGGACTTACTCCAGGATGGAGGCCCAAAGTGCGACGAAGCGCCGGAAAGAGGGACCTTGGTCCAATGATGGGAGGTGCCTCGTTCCCTATCACGCCCTCCACTGACCTTGGTAGTGGGGAAGTACAGAGATGCACGGGTGCAATCATCCGTATGAAAGGTTAGGGGCTTACGCTCTGAGGCAGCCCTTCCCCTACGAACATACGCCACTCCGACAAGGAGGATCTCATTCCATGTGAGGAAGAGTTCCATTCCCGTGGAGACGAGTGGGCGTAAAAAATGTTCGACCTGGGGGGACCCTTCGTGAGGGAGACGAGGTCGGATCACAGTTTAACGTCATGTGATGAGGATGTGGTGCTTGTAAATTTAACGTCCTGCAGCTCGGACGAGGTGGGTTCACTCCACACCCCTAGGACTTACATAACCGGTACCCTCTGGTCCTTGGGGAAGGGAAGGTACCAGTAAGGCCATGGTTAAGGGGGGCCGTGGAATGAACCATCGAGGTGTCCACGTTAGCGTGGCTATGCGAAGAAGAAATATCCTTTAGCATGCCTATGCGAAGAAGCATTGGGCGAAGCAATGCTACGGGTGGTATTTTCCACGAGACTTTGAAATCACATCGTGCAAACCTGGAGGGTCGCACGGGAAGTGGAATCACTAAGCAAAGGAGTGTGCTTCGCAAAGTGGAGTGCCTTGGCCTTAGCATGGGGCATAGGTGTGAGTGGGAGGTGCTTCACGAAGTGGAACAGTATTCACAGAGCACTGCCTCGTGAAGAAGAGGTGACTCGCGGAGAAGGGTCCTGCGAAGCAGTGTGCTTCGTGATGTACAGCGATCCTGCCTTAGCATAATGATAACTAGCATGGGTTGGGTGTTTCGCGAAGCATAAACGCTTCGCGGCTGCCCGGGTTCCCTTGGGAATCCCCTTCTTTCGCGAATGCCCTTGAGCTTCACGAAGGGCATCCCTCTCGGAAGAGGGG
Organism: Viscum album; assembly: GCA_963277665.1. Taxonomy (NCBI): domain Eukaryota; kingdom Viridiplantae; phylum Streptophyta; class Magnoliopsida; order Santalales; family Viscaceae; genus Viscum; species Viscum album. The sequence continues at coordinate 270,971,509 of OY728145.1, read as the reverse complement.
CTCAAAACGAGACAATGTAGAGGAGTCTCGCGAAGTAAAAGTACCTTGCAGAGCTCATGATTCCCGGGGCAAAGCGTGCTTCGCAATTTGGGAGAGGAGAAGCCGAAAGGTCGGATTGTCCATCCTCGGGACTCACGGGGAGTCCAGTATTTATAGGGAAGGGGCGCCGCGAAGCAGAACTCGCGTGCCGCCTTCGGTGCTTCGCGGTGCGCTCGCGAACGTCAACGTCGTCCGCGGAGCATTACCGCCTCTGGAGCATCGCGGCAGCTCGCGAACGTCAAATGCGTTCACGGAGCATTACCGCCTCAGGAGCTTCGTGAGGCCGCGATGGTCGGGGCGCTTCGCGTGGGTGCTTCGCTGTGGAGCTTCGCGAGGCAGCGTGTCGGCCTTCTTTTTCGTTCCTTTCTTTCGGGCCACATTTTTGGCGCCAACAGCCACCTATGGGCATGTGCTCCATATTCAGGCAAAAGAACTCTCAGAAATTTACTTTCCTAGTGCTAAAAGCCAGTGAATGTTTATGGATATTCAAATCTTCCAAAGTATAGAGTTTGATGTTTGGAAAGAGGTACTTGAATATGGAGAAAATATTTCCAAACAAAATTATCGAATAACTGAATGAATATCACTCCTACAAAGGTATGACCCAAACGTAGGGAAGGAGAATATAAACCATAGAAATGAATACTTTTAGATCATGAAAAGGGATATGGGACAAATATGTTAAGGATGGCTATTTTTGCGGATCCCTACATACTGTCATTTACGACAAATAAGGTCAAAAGAGGCATTTTTCACTAGAATGAAGTTACCACTATCCGACAAACCTGTTAGGGGGTTGAATTATGCAGGTCCACCTAAGGTCATTGGCTGTATAGTCAAATAATAGTATCTTTTGGCTAACAAGTCTGTTATGTAGACTGTTTATGCAAGGCCACCTATGGGCACGTACCGCATAGTCAGACAAAAGAACTCTCAGAAGTTTGACATTTTTGTGACTAGAAGTCATGAAAAGGGTTATGAGGATCTGAAAATATTTAAGGTTAGAATTATGACACATAAGGATGGGTATTTTTCAATGTATATAGAGATACATAGATCAATACTAACCATAATCATGTTGTGACTTGGTCCTGAATTGAAATGTTGGACTTCACTACGTATCCCATAAGGATGATAATGAAGCCATACGTAGTTCTTAAACTACTATTTAACATCGTGTGGGACAAAAGGATTAGAGATCTTAGTTTAGGGTCATAGATCTTGGACCATTGTAAGAAATACACAGTGTGTATTTTTATAGGGACTTTCAACCAAGGGACTGAAAAATGGAATTTGGGGTTAGGCCCAAAGACTTGGGACTGGATTCCAGGGACACTCAAACGTTTTTACGTATCCCATAAGGATGGGAATCAAACCCACGTAGTTCTAGAAATACCATCTGTACAAATTTGGTTCGTACATGTAAAGGTTGAAAGGGGACTTTAGTGCAATTATGGTTTAACCCAAGATAAAAGGTTCGGCCTTTGCCATGTATGCACGTAGTCTTTTAAATGAAACATGATTGAAAAAATCAATGAAAATAATGGTTCCCTCTCAGGTGAGGGTATCAAAGAAATTTTTAGTTTATTTTCATACTGGACAAAAGTGTTGTATAGTTTAACGTCGTATAACAAGGTCGAAAGTGAACCAATGTAAAGATATTGATTCTAAGGGTGGTTTCACGAATTGTCATAGTATGAGATGGAGATGAACCGACGTGAAGAGATTGGTTTTGGGATTGATCCTTGGGAGGTTGCCTACGTACCCAGCCTGGAAGGCAAGGATCAAAGTCCACATAGTTCAATTAAATAATGAATTAATTATCAAGTTGTTCTTGGGGACAACGACCTAAAAATGATGTTGTTGGGACTTACACATGGTTAGTAGCCCAAAGAGAGTGTTGTGGTTGAGGTTTTCTCTAAGCTCACGTGAGTCATACTCGGTGTGAGAAACAAGAGGTAACAACGACCTTAATGATGCACAGTTTAATGTCATGTAGGACATATAAAGGGACTATGCAGTTTAAAGTCTTGCAGTTAGGACTATTGGTGCTGCAAAGTTTAGTGTCATGTAGCAGGGACAAAGTACAGTTTAATGTCATGTAGGACGTATCATGGACTTTCTGTATAGTTTATCGTCATGTAGTTAGGACGATGGGGACAATAGAGTTTAACGTCATGTTGGACGAAAGGGGGGGGGGACTGTGCAGTTTAATGTCATGCAGTGAAGACAAAAGAGTGCACCATTTTAACGTCATGTTGGACGCATTGGGGATTTTTTTCCACAGTTTAACGTCTTGCTGGATGAAAGTGCGAATAGTTTAAGGTCATATGCATGGACCGTGGATGGTGCAGTTTAATGTCATGCTGGACAAAAGTGTAGTTTAAGGTCATACAGGACCTTTGAAGATTATGTAGTTTAACTTCTTTCTGGATGTAAGGTACTTTTATACAGTTTAGTGTTATGTAGTTAGGACATCACAGTTTAATGTCTTATTGGACGTAAGGGACTTGCAAATAGTTTAGGGTCATATGCATGGACCGTTGATGATGCAGTTTATGGTCATACAGGACCTAGTTGCAGTTTAAGGTCATATTGGACCATTTAGGGAACTTTTTCACAATTTCACGTCATGTGGGATGAAATTACAAATAGTTTAAGTTCATATTTATGGACCCTTGTATAGTTTAACGTCATATAGCAAGGACGAAAGAGGGACTATGTAGTTTAATGTCATGCAGTGAGGAAAAATTAGGGAATTTTTTTTCATAGTTTAACGTCGTGTGGGATGAAATTAGTACAAATAGTTTAAGGTCATATGTATGGACCATTATTGTATAGTTTAACGTCATATAGCAAGGACGAAAGAGGGACTATGCAGTTTAATGTCATGCAGTGAGGACAAATTTGGGGAAAAAATTTCATAGTTTAACATCGTGTGGGACGAAATTAGTAAAAATAGTTTAAGGTCATATGTATGGACCATTGTTGTATAGTTTAACGTCATATAGCAAGGACGAAAGAGGGACTATGCAGTTTAATGTCATGCAGTGAGGACAAATTAGGGAATTTTTTTTTTTCATAGTTTAACGTCGTGTGGGAAAAAATTTGTACAAATAGTTTAAGGTCATGTGTATGGACCATTGTTTTATAGTTTAACGTCATATAGCAAGGAAGAAAGTGGGACTATGTAGTTTAATGTCATGCAGTGAGGACAAATTAGTGAAAAATGTTTTTCATAGTTGAACGTCTTGTGGGATGAAATTAGTACAAATTGTTTAAGGTCATATGTATGGACCATTTTTGTATAGTTTAACAACATATAGCAAGGATGAAAGAGAAAGGTACTTTGCAGTTTATATAAAATACTTCTTCAAAAATCTGGCATTAGTTGGAGTAGTGATGAGTTCTCCATCCACTGAGATTAATGAATAAGCTCCATTGGAGTAAACCCTATGTATTGAATAAGGTCCTTCCCATTTTGGCTCAAGCTTGGGAGGTTTATTTCCTGGTATCATTGGAGTTCTGAGAACTAATACCAATTCTCCCTGAGTGAATGAATGAAGAAGAACTTTTTTGTTAAAAGCTTGTGCTATTCGATTCTGATAGACTTCCAAGTGGTGGAAAGTGCACAATCTTTTCTCATCTAACCGTTCCAATTCATTCAATCGCTTTTGAGATTGTTCATCTGTAGATGATTGATCAAAAATGGCAACTCTAAGCGAGGGTAGTTGAACTTCAATGGGCAAGACGGCTTTCGTTCCATATACCAATGAATATGGAGTTGACCGAGTTGCAGTGCGGGTGGTAGTCTAATAAGCCCATAAAGCATGAAAGAGTTTATCAGGCCATGACCTCTTATCTTTATCCACCATCTTTTGTAGTATATTTGAAAGAGTCTTGTTAAAGGCTTCTATCTGGCCGTTGGCCGTTGCATTATACCGAGATGAATGGTTGGATTTGATGTTGTATTCTTGATACAACTTCTTCATCTCAGATGAACAGAAATTGGTGCCATTGTCCATCAATATAGTATGAGGGACACCAAATCTAGTAATGATGTTAGACTTGATGAAACTAATAATGCATGTAGAAATGACTTCCTTGAGAGGTATTGCCTCTGCCCATTTGGAAAAGAAGTTAGTAGCAGTAAGAATATACTTAAACTGCTTGGTCGTAGCCAAAGGGTAAGGTCCCACCACATCCATTCCCCATGTGGCAAATGGCCATGAGTATTTAGCTGTATGAAGCAACTCTGGAGGATGATGAATAAAGTTGGCATGTACTTGGAATGAATGACACTTATTTGTGAAATCGACAAAATCTCGTATCATTGAAGGCCAAAAGTATCCAAGCCTTCGAATCTGATCAGACTGTCTATGTCCAGACTCGTGGGCACCACAGACTCTTGCATGCACTTCTTTCATGATAGCCATTGTCTCTTCACCATCAATGCATCTGAAGAGAACTCCATCAAAACCACATTTGTGGAGAATTTTCTCTAAGTGATCTGGGCTATCATAAAGAGTAAAATTAACCACACGTCGCCGGATTTGTTCTTTCTTAGCTCTATCAGGTGGAAGTGTTCCATTTTGAAGGTATTCCCTGATAGGTGACATCCATCATATAGTATGTAGAGACCCGAAACTTGACGTACATTGACATTACATTACATTTGCGGAATACTTAGTACATAATGAAAACACACACACAAGGATCGTAATAGTTTAGTGTCTTTGGAAACTCGGAATATAATCTTCTAATCGTGGTGAAAGATCTTCAAAATCTCCCATAAAGATCTTTCTTTTTTTTATACCTAAAACCTTTCCTTATATCCTGGGGAAAAGAAAACATAAAAGGGTGAGCTCAAATGCTCAGTAAGGGTAAACAAAAGAAATATAAATCACATCGTATTCATAAGAACATAACATTTTGGAAATCATAACCTGCAAAAGAGAGCATAATTTCATAACATGGAATAAATCATAGAAGTGAAAATGAGATCCCCATAATCATAACATAAAACTTGAAACTTTGTGGTATGCACACATAATCATAGAGAATCATTTCTTGTTAGTCAAGACTCATTGCCAAGACTATCTTAGTGGACAAAGTCCCTTTCTGAATCGAGTAACCCTCGTTTCAGTCCTGTTTCACTGAACCGGTATAACCTACCATTTCAGCCATGTCTATCTCATGAGATATAGAATCTTTACCCAATGCATTGGAGGGAGATATAGGTCCCACCCATCTTATAATGAATCCTTTCTTATGTGTGCCACATAATCATAAATCATACATCATCGCATAACCCATGTAATAAAATGGGATTCTTAAACATCATGACATCATAAAACAATTCATATAAGATAAAGGAATTCATAAAAATGTTTCCATCACAACATAATCAAATCCATGTAATAATAGGGATAAAAACATAACCCTTTTATTATCTTAGATGGAAAATAATTTTTATAAAAATACTTGAACTTCATTCTTGAGGAAAATATCCTTTCTACTTCAAAAACACTTTTCCTTTCTTAACATGTCATACAATTTTAAACTAAAAGAAGTTGATTAAAAATAAACTTGAATACTTGTAAGGGAAGCTTCTTGGAAATAATTTTTTTGAAATCCATTCATGCCGTATAAGTTAACAAAAACATTCTTCATACTTTTGTCGGAAAAGTCAAAAAGTACCTCGTACGACAAAAGATTCCTTTCATACATATTACTAAAAACTCACAGAAGGGTAAAAATGGATTTAAACAATTGTAGGTGGATGGAAATAATATTACACATGGATGTGGATGATAAAATACACCCCAGTGAATACTTACGAATAAACAATCTCGGATAAAAATGAGATTGTGATATTTCCCTTACCTTAGGTCCAATTTGCTTTGTACGTGTCCGAATCTCCTGTATAATGGTTTAAATAATGTCATTGACTTATTACAGAATCATATTCATTGTTATTATATCATATATGGTTCACTTATGACATTATATTACCCGTTCTTTTGTAAATTCCATGTTAAAGAAGCGTTTTGGGTAAAATCGTTTCATTTATCGTAGGTGTTTTGACTTGTTGTTCTTGACATTATTATTACTTATATCATGATTTACTTACTTCCAGAATATAAAATATGATTTATATATCATATATATTCAGTATATATATATATATAATAGATAGATAAATGACATGAAAAACACCGTTCATGGAGACGGTAGTCCGTACGTACGCATGAACGCTGTTTTCCTTTCCTTATTGTCTTGAATGGAAGTAAGTAGATGACATACATATATATATATACATAAATCCAGTAGCTTTATAATGTCATATATTTCATTATTATTTCTTATATATACTTTATAATCATTCTTAAATGGTTAACATGGAGAATGAATCTCATCGCGTCGTGGAGACGGTAGTCCGTACGTACGCACGAGCGATGATATCATTTCCATAAATATTGAATTGAATTGGAGTGGATTATACAATATATCAGAATCAATATGATGTTGTAATAACTATGTATAGTTATTCATTACACCCTTATACCCATCCATGTAAGGTGGTGGTGGAAAATAGATTACACCACAGCGTGGAGACGGTATTCCGTACGTACGCACGCGCGGTGATTTCTTTTTCCATAGGATGGATAGATGGTGAAATAGGGTTGTTTCATACTTATAATAACATATCAGTATATGAGTGATACTGATGTTATTACTTCATAATGAAACAACCTAAGAAGAAGAAGTGGAAGAAGAAATAAAGATGAAATAATTGGTAACGGTAATTACCTCTTCTTTGAAGCGCCTTTTGGAGACCTCCTCTTAGGGAACTAAAATTGGTCTTTGAGGAAGACCAGAACCTCTAGGATGTTGCTAGGGAAGTGGAAAAGATATTTTGTCAGGGGTTGTCCGAGCTTGAGTGCTCAAATTGGTGTGAGGAGGAGGGGGAGGAGGTGTCCTTTTATAAGGGAGGAGAGGGGCACCTTAGGAATACCTCATAATATTATTTTATATTAATGTTAAAATCGGTTTATAATGGTTCCAAAGGGTCTTATTTCGAAGATAAAGTGGGGATGGGTCGAAATCCTATCAACCAATAAGATTTAGACAAGTTTAGGGTATTATTTTAACCTTATCAATTAGATTTAACTCTAAGTTAAATAATTTAACTTTTACCGTGTCTTTTTTTTTCTTTCACTATATGGTTAATACACTTACTATAACATGCCAAACGAACCCCAAATTGTTTATTATTAATATATATATCCTTATATAAGTCATTGGGCCGAACATTAGATTTTTAGGAATAAAATAACAATTAATAATATAATATTTGATTTAAAAACTATTTTGTGTCGATTTTGACACCATTTGATATATGATTTTTTTGAAAGTCATAACAGAATTATATGTTCGAACCAAGTTGATTAAATAAACAATAATATATCATAGTAACCTATAAAATTAGTGTAATTCATAAAAAGTCTCAAATTAAATTCATTTGAGCATTTATAACATCAATTATGTTAATATTTTTTTAAAAGGGTAATTACTGCATCATCGTTGTGTCATAAATAAATTAATTTATTTGATGTCTAAAAATTACAAATAAAATACCATCATGTAGGAAATCTGTTTAGCTTTCTAATGAATATTTACAATCGAATTTATCTTATGTACAACCCTATATTAAAAATGTTTTAGTAAATATACTTTGATTTTAACTCTTTTAACTCTTCTTTGAATTAAATAATAATAAATGTCCTAATCTAATCCAAGTGGGCCTAAATGATAATATTTTACACATAAGGTTGTTTTTGGTCGAGATACACTTGTCCAATATAATTAGGACATGTGTTAGGGTAATATTAATATCATATTTACCCTTAGTTACCCTATTTACTATTAACCGTGGTAAAAAAAAGTAAAAAGTTACTATTCACCAAAAATTATATTCATCTCATTGAACCACATTTTACTTACTGACATCAACCGTGTCTCTCGGATTTTTGAAATTCCATTCACAGAAGCGGTAAAATTAAGTTTTATGAAAAAGTCAGTTTTTAACTATCACTTAGTAGTTTCACTATTCATCAAAAATTGATGTTTTTCAGAAAAATGCCAAAATTTCATCCTAAGCTATATTTCATATTCCGAATTCAAAAATGAAGTCAATTTTACCAAATTCATAACATAGAAGTTGCATTAATTAATTTTATAATTAAATCCCGCTGTTAAAACAAATAGCGTGTTTTTAAGAAACAATATCTATCAAAAGATTGACACTTGATTATGTCTGGTTTAAATGTGAAATTACATTCAATGACCAACATTGTATTAAATTGTAAAAATATATTCTAAATATACTTTAAAACCAATCAAATTAATAATTTATCACTATTAATTATTTCGATTAAAAAAGTTGTTTTTAATTATAATTTAGTAATTTTCACTATTCATCAAAATATGAAAGTTATCCGAAAAGTACCAAAATTTCACGTTAGGCTAAATTCGATACTCCGAATCCAAAAATGAAGTTCATTTTGAAAAATAAGATTTACAGAATTTTAAAAAGTGGTTATTACTATTCATACCGGCTAGTTTTAATAATATTTTAATAGCATATCGTTGTTTAGTGAAACTCGGTATTGCGTATTACACACGCTATCGAGGAAGGTCGTGATTGCGTGTAATGCAAGGCAAGTCAAGGATGCGTGCTGTACAAGCTCCTTTTGGTGTAGCGTACAACACAAGACATTAATAAAATTAAAAAGAATATTTTTTATAAAATCTTGGGCTGTTACATTCTACCCCCCTTAAAATGAATTTCGCCCTCGAAATTCGTCGGGGTTATAAATGGTTTACTATTCGAAAGTTTCTTTAATAGAAACCCACATCGTAAAAAGGAATATCAAAACCAATATTTAAAAACAAAAGTATGAAATGTAACGGTTACCCAAATAAACTAATCATTGGGTTTCCACATAGGTGAAAATATGGATATGGAAGAGAAATCTAACCATCATGTTCTGATGGAGAGTGGTAGAGAACATGGCTATGGAAAATCCAACAATCACAAATCCATATATTTGTGATGATATAAGGTACCATCTGATTCATCAGGTATAAGATCACTAGGAAAACATTTTTGGTTTTCAAGATCATTTCCCTAAAGTTGAAAATTTGAATTAGAATAAATACTTACTTTATTTTGGTACAATCTCACTATTGTTCGTGCCTTGAACAATTTCCACTTCATCTCTTAAATAAATGAAGTTGAATTTGTTATTCGTGAAGTGTTAGCAGATCATGTGATAGAATGACGGGTCATTCCATCTGTCTCAAACAAAAGGTTAGCAAAATTATATGCATAAGTCGATCTATAGTGAGATTAATCATATATGGTTCCTAAAATGGACTTATACTTCATATATCATACTGCTTAATATAATAAAACCAGTTTCTACTAAACAGGGGCTTCCTGTAGTCCAGTGGTAGGCGATAAAGGCCAGTCGCACTTCAGTTGTGGGTTCGATTCCCACAGCCTTGTCCGAAGCGATGGGTTGTCGCCCGTCCTGCAGGTTGTCCTTTTTCCAAAACTATATTACTATAACATCCCATCAATAATATCGAAAAAAACAAACAATACTAAATTATGTCCAACATAATCCATTCCAATCTTTAGGCTTATCCATAATACTGCAGTCGACTCTCATAATATAGTGAAAATGATTACCAGAGATTTAACACCATCGTCGATCACCATATATCATAAGATATGTTTTGTTGGTCACATTCCAAACATTCAAAGTCCTTAATCGTGTATTCTCTTGAATACCTTAGTGAAAACATGAATGCAGTTAAAAGTTAACACTTTCCACATACCAAAATCCTCAAAATTCTATATACTCAAACCAAGATATCACTTAGTCCTTATATCAATCATGAGCTCATGAATACTGTTAAACATTTCATTTTCTCTTTTTCCCTTCATTATGCGCATAATATCTCAATCACTTTGAATACCACATTAGACCAATACATAAATATTCCAATATTCCATGATACAACATTATTTTGGAATCCCATTACATAAACACTTAATCATTCCACCACATCGTTGTCATTTTCAACATTGCCAATAGTGATTGCATGAGACTTCCCTTTGTCCTTTGCCTTAAGTGGTTGCTCATGTCGATCATCACTAACCCTTGGATTAGGTCATTTATTAGCATAATGCCCCATTTCCTTGCACTTGAAGCATTGAAGTGTTGGTTGTGCGTTCTCTGCAGTGTTTGCTTTATTCACTTCATTAGAATCCCTTTTTCCATTACTTCGACACTCAGCTGCTCGATGACCTTCTTTACCACACTTAAAACATTTTCTAGTCCCTTTAAGACAATCTCCACCATGCTTCTTTCCACACTTTGTGCATAAGGAAACATTCATCTTCTTTTCACCATTATTCTGAGATTTCTCCTTGAACTCCATCTTTCGTTTCTTGTCAAAACCAGTAGATGGATATGTAACAGCAACTTCCATTTCTACCTTGATAGCACAACGCACAATTTCTTCATAGCTACTGAAGTCTCTTATAGCTAATGCCCTTCGAAGACTTGGTTTTAAGCCACTGAAAAATCGATCAACTTTACTTTCAGGTTGGATGATAATGCCAGATGCATACCTTGCAAGTCTTGTAAAATTCGCTTTGTATATACCAACAGATTCATCATCCTTTTGCTTTAGTTCAAGAAACTCCTTCTCCATCTTCGTTCTAAGAATACGAGGGAAGTACTTACTGAAAAACAAGTTCTTGAACTCGTCCCATTCCATGGAATCAATTTCATCTCTTTGCCTCATATTCTTGATAATATTCCACCATTGATCAGCTTCACCTTCCAAACGATATACTGCTAAGATGACTTTATCATGTTCAGAACATTGAAGAACTGAAAATATCTTTTCAGTAGTAATAATCCATTGTTCAGCAACTAATGGATCAGTAGACCCACTGAAAGAAGGCGGACGCTGCCTCATGAAGGATTCAACAGAATGTTGCTCCTTCCTTTGCTCGTTTGGAAGTCCTGCATGATTCATAGCTTGAGAAAGTTGTGTGAGCATGGCTACAAGATTTTGCATTCCAGCTCCCATATCGTTTGGTTGCTCAGGGGGACAATCATTGCATTTTCCATTGCATTGATCAACACGGTTCCTTCGGGTTCCAGCCATCGTCTAAAACCCCAAAAGAATAGTGTGAGAGGAAAAAATCATGCTAGGGAAAACAACATAATAAAGGGGTAGTACCCTCAATATCTAACATCTTAGGTTAAATTCTAAGATCGTTAGAGCAATTCTAGGACTATAACCTATACGTATACTTAACCTTAGGGACATCCCTAGACATACCGTAGAAATATCTCTAGGGATCTCACTGACGTTTTCGCATCCTAGTTTCCAAAGGTTGACTAAACCTTTCCTCTGATACCAACTGTAGAGACCCGAAACTTGACGTACATTGACATTACATTACATTTTCGGAATACTTAGTACATAATGAAAACACACACACAAGGATCGTAATAGTTTAGTGTCTTTGGAAACTCGGAATATAATCTTCTAATCGTGGTGAAAGATCTTCAAAATCTCCCATAAAGATCTTCCTTTTTTTTATACCTAAAACCTTTCCTTATATCCTGGGGAAAAGAAAACATAAAAGGGTGAGCTCAAATGCTCAGTAAGGGTAAACAAAAGAAATATCAATCACATCGTATTCATAAGAACATAACATTTTGGAAATCATAACCTGCAAAAGAGAGCATAATTTCATAACATGGAATAAATCATAGAAGTGAAAATGAGATCCCCATAATCATAACATAAAACTTGAAACTTTGTGGCATGCACACATAATCATAGAGAATCATTTCTTGTTAGTCAAGACTCATTGCCAAGACTATCTTAGTGGACAAAGTCCCTTTCTGAATCGAGTAACCCTCGTTTCAGTCCTGTTTCACGGAACCGGTATAACCTACCATTTCAGCCATGTCTATCTCATGAGATATAGAATCTTTACCCAATGCATTGGAGGGAGATATAGGTCCCACCCATCTTATAATGAATCCTTTCTTATGTGTGCCACATAATCATAAATCATACATCATCGCATAACCCATGTAATAAAATGGGATTCTTAAACATCATGACATCATAAAACAATTCATATAAGATAAAGGAATTCATAAAAATGTTTCCATCACAACATAATCAAATCCATGTAATAATAGGGATAAAAACAGAACCCTTTTATTATCTTAGATGGAAAATAATTTTTATAAAAATACTTGAACTTCATTCTTGAGGAAAATATCCTTTCTACTTCAAAAACACTTTTCCTTTCTTAACATGTCATACAATTTTAAACTAAAAGAAGTTGATTAAAAATAAACTTGAATACTTGTAAAGGAAGCTTCTTGGAAATAATTTTTTTGAAATCCATTCATGCCGTATAAGTTAAAAAAAACATTCTTCATACTTTTGTCGGAAAAGTCAAAAAGTACCTCGTACGACAAAAGATTCCTTTCATACATATTACTAAAAACTCACCGAAGGGTAAAAATGGATTTAAACAATTGTAGGTGGATGGAAATAATATTACACATGGATGTGGATGATAAAATACACCCCAGTGAATACTTACGAATAAACAATCTCGGATAAAAATGAGATTGTGATATTTCCCTTACCTTAGGTCCAATTTGCTTTGTACGTGTCCGAAGCTCCTGTATAATGGTTTAAATAATGTCATTGACTTATTACAGAATCATATTCATTGTTATGATATCATATATGGTTCACTTATGACATTATATTACCCGTTCTTTTGTAAATTCCATGTTAAAGAAGCGTTTTGGGTAAAATCGTTTCATTTATCGTAGGTGTTTTGACTTGTTGTTCTTGACATTATTATTACTTATATCATGATTTACTTACTTCCAGAATATAAAATATGATTTATATATCATATATATTCAGTATATATATATATAATAGATAGATAAATGACATGAAAAACACCGTTCATGGAGACGGTAGTCCGTACGTACGCATGAACGCTGTTTTCCTTTGCTTATTGTCTTGAATGGAAGTAAGTAGATGAAATACATATATATATATACATAAATCCAGTAGCTTTATAATGTCATATATTTCATTGTTATTTCTTATATATACTTTATAATCATTCTTAAATGGTTAACATGGAGAATGAATCTCATCGCGTCGTGGAGACGTTAGTCCGTACGTACGCACGAGCGATGATATCATTTCCATAAATATTGAATTGAATTGGAGTAGATTATACAATATATCAGAATCAATATGATGTTTTAATAACTATTTATAGTTATTCATTACACCCTTATACCCATCCATGTAAGGTGGTGGTGGAAAATAGATTACACCACGGCGTGGAGACGGTATTCCGTACGTACGCACGCGCGGTGATTTCTTTTTCCGTAGGATGGATAGATGGTGAAATAGGGTTGTTTCATACTTATAATAACATATCAGTATATGAGTGATACTGATGTTATTACTTCATAATGAAACAACCTAATAAGAAGAAGTGGAAGAAGAAATAAAGATGAAAGAATTGGTAACGGTAATTACCTCTTCTTTGAAGCGCCTTTTGGAGACCTCCTCTTAGGGAACTAAAATTGGTCTTTGAGGAAGACCAGAACCTCTAGGATGTTTCTAGGGAAGTGGAAAAGATATTTTGGCAGGGGTTGGCCGAGCTTGAGTGCTCAAATTGGTGTGAGGAGGAGGGGGAGGAGGTGTCCTTTTATAAGGGAGGAGAGGGGCACCTTAGGAATACCTCATAATATTATTTTATATTAATGTCAAAATCGGTTTATAATGGTTCCAAAGGGTCTTATTTCGAAGCTAAAGTGGGGATGGGTCGAAATCCTATCAACCAATAATATTTAGACAAGTTTAGGGTATTATTTTAACCTTATCAATTAAATTTAACTCTAAGTTAAATAATTTAACTTTTACCGTGTCTTTTTGTTTTCTTTCACTATATGGTTAATACACTTACTATAACATGCCAAACGAACCCCAAATTGTTTATTATTAATATATATATCCTTATCTAAGTCATTTGGCCGAACATTAGATTTTTAGGAATAAAATAACAATTAATAATATAATATTTGATTTAAAAACTATTTTGTGTCAATTTTGACACCATTTGATATATGATTTTTTTGAAAGTCATAACAGAATTATATGTTCGAACCAAGTTGATTAAATCAACAATAATATATCATAGTAACCTAGAAAATTAGTGGAATTCATAAAAAGTCTCAAATTAAATTCATTTGAGCATTTATAACATCAATTATGTTAATATTTTTTTAAAAGGGTAATTACTGCATCATCGTTGTGTCATAAATAAATTAATTTATTTGATGCCTAAAAATTACAAATAAAATACCACCATGTAGGAAATCTTTTTAGCTTTATAATTAATATTTACAATCGAATTTATCTTATGTACAACCCAATATTAAAAATGTTTTAGTAAATATACTTTGATTTTAACTCTTTTAACTCTTCTTTGAATTAAATAATAATAAATGTCCTAATCTAATCCAAGTGGGCCTAAATGATAATATTTTACACATAAGGTTGTTTTTGGTCGAGATACACTTGTCCAATAGAATTAGGACATGTGTTAGGGTAATATTAATATCATATTTACCCTTAGTTACCCTATTTACTATTAACCGTGGTAAAAAAAAGTAAAAAGTTACTATTCACCATAAATTATTTTCATCTCATTGAACCACATTTTACTTACTGACATCAACCGTGTCTCTCGGATTTTTGAAATTCCATTCACATAAGCGGTAAAATTAAGTTTTATGAAAAATTCAGTTTTTAACTACCACTTAGTAGTTTCACTATTCATCAAAAATTGATGTTTTTCAGAAAAATGCCAAAATTTCATCCTAAGCTATATTTCATATTCCGAATTCAAAAATGAAGTCAATTTTACCAAATTCATAACATAGAAGTTGCATTAATTAATTTTATAATTAAATCCCGCTGTTAAAACAAATAGCGTGTTTTTAAGAAACAATATCTATCAAAAGATTGACACTTGATTATGTCTGGTTTAAATGTGAAATTACATTCAATGACCAACATTGTATTAAATTGTAAGAATATATTCTAAATATACTTTAAAACCACTCAAATTAATAATTTATCACTATTAATTATTTCGATTAAAAAAGTTGTTTTTAATTATAATTTAGTAATTTTCACTATTCATCAAAATATGAAAGTTATCCGAAAAGTACCAAAATTTCACGTTAGGCTAAATTCGATACTCCGAATCCAAAAATGAAGTTCATTTTGAAAAATAAGATTTACAGAATTTTAAAAAGTGGTTATTACTATTCATACCGGCTAGTTTTAATAATATTTTAATATCATATCGTTGTTTAGTGAAACTCGGTATTGCGTATTACACACGCTATCGAGGAAGGTCGCGATTGCGTGTAATGCAAGGCAAGTCAAGGATGTGTGCTGTACAAGCTCCTTTTGGTGTAGCGTACAACACAAGACATTAATAAAATTAAAAAGAATATTTTTTATAAAATCTTGGGTTGTTACATAGTATGACCATATGGTTTAGGAATGGGAAAAATTTCATTAATTTCCTCTGTTCTGATTCGAACATAAGGTGAAATTGCACGACGGTGGGAAATACTGATGGTTGTCTCATCCCGATTTGGATCTTCCAGAGCTGTGGATATATTAGAAAATGCATCAGCTTGAGCATTTTGTGATCTTGGGACATAAGAAAATGTCGGTTCCAAAGGGAATTCCACCATTTACTCTCTGACGTAATCATACAAAGGGATTAGTTCTTCTTTTAGGATGGCATAATCCCCATTGACTTATTTGATTACCATGTCTGAATCACCTTTCACCTTTAAGTGATTCACTTGTGCTTGAAGTGCTAATTCCAAACCTACGATGAGAGCTTGGTATTATGCTTCATTATTGGTACCACCTTCACACAATAAGAAGGAATAAGGTAACACTATCTTTTCTGGAGAAATGAGAACAATTCATAAGCCAACTTTGTTGAATTTAGGATTTTCCATTTTCCTCCCTGTTGGACTTCTGGAAGCACCATCAAAATATATTTCCCATGCCTGAGGACTTTCTTGAATAGAGAAGACTTCCTCATCAGGGAGTTCAATATCTGAAGATGTGTCTTCCACTGAAGGGTGTTCAGCTAGGAAATCATCCAGTGCTTGGCCCTTTATCGCCTTTTGAGACACATACTGAATGTCGAATTACTGCAAAATAACTGCCCACCTTACCAGACGTCCTTTAAGCATTGGACGACTTAGGATAAATTTGATCGGGTTATTGCGAGATACCAATTGGACCTCATGATGTTGCATGTAGTGTCTCAACTTCTGAACTGTAAAGATTAATGTCAGGAAGCACTTATCAATACTTGAATACCGGGTTTCTGCTTCAAGCATGGTTCGACTGAGATAGTAGAGACTACTTTCATTCCCAGCATCATTTTTTTGAGCAAGAAAGGCACCCAATGATCTCTCTAGAGCTATCACATAGAGGAGAAGTGGTCTTCCTTCAACAGGTGGCATGAGTACCGGTGGACTTAAGAGGTATTTCTTGAGAACATAGAATGCTTCTTGACATTCTTCAGTCCACTGGTAAGTGACTCCATTCTTCATCAATTTGGTGAAGGGTAAACTTTTTCCTGCTAAATTGGCGATGAAACGCCAAATATAGGCTAAGTGTCCTTGAAGTCCTCTTAATTCTATAAAATTTTGAGGAGGTGACATACCAAGGATTGACTTGGCCTTCTCAGGATCGAATTCAATACCACGATGGCGTACAGCAAAGCTGAGAAATTTTCCTGAGGTTACCCCAAAAGCACATTTTAAGGGGTTCATCATCAAATTATGTTGTCGAAGCTTGCAGAATATGACTTCCAAATCAGCCAAGTGATTAGAAAGTTGTTGGGATTTAACTACCAAATCGTCTACATAGCATTCAACAAAATTCCCTAAGAAGGGTTTGAAGATATGATGCATGGCACGCTGATAAGTTGCACCTGCATTCTTTAAGCCAAAGGGCATTACCCGGTAGAAAAACACACCCTGAGGGGCTCTGAAGGCTGTAGATTCCTCGTCTTCTGGGGCCATTTGGATCTGATTATATCCATAATATCCATCCATGAAGGAAAGTTCTTCATAGCCAGCAGTTGCATCAATTAGAAGTTCTGTAATCAGAACTGGGAAATCATCCTTAGGACAATGCCGATTAAGATCTCTAAAATCGATGCAAACTCTAGTTTGTCCGTTCTTTTTATTTACAGGGATAATATTAGCCAACCATTTGGGATATTGAACTTCTCTGATGAAGTTAGCTTTGATAATCTTATCAACTTCAGCTTCAATTTTGGAAGAATAAGTTGGGTGTGTTCTCACTAGTAGAAAAATGATTTTTAACGTCTCCAGTTTGACGTCGGTTTCTTATAAACCGACGTAAATAATTTTTACGGTGATTTTTTGGCGTCGGTTTTTAAAAAAACGGACGCCAAAAAGGGAAAAAAATTGTTTTGGCGTCGGTTCCTAAAAAAACCGACGCAAAAAACTAAAAAATATATATTTTGGCGTCGGTTTTTATGAAAACCGACGCCATAAATGTTTTAAAGATAATTATTTGGCGTCGGTTTTTTAACAAACTGACGCTAAAAATTAAAAAAAATACTACTTTTCGCGTCGGTTTTTTTAAAAACCGACGCGAAAAGTTAAAATATATTTTTGGCGTCGGTTTTTATGAAAACCGACGCCAAAAAATTTAAAAAAAAAATTATATTGTTTTAGATAATTCTCTAATCTTTGATTTGACTAGTCGTGGAGCAAAAACGGAGTTACGGATTAAAAGTTATGGCCTTTGAAAGTTGAACTTCTTTAAGAATTCTTTTAGAGAAGGTCAACTTCCGACATCCATAACTTTTAATCCGTAACTCCATTTTTGCTCCACGACCAGTCAAATCAAAGATTAGAGAATTATCTAAAACACTGTAATTTTTGTTTTTAATTTTTGACGTCGGTTTTCATAAAAACTGACGCCAAAAATATAATTTAACTTTTCGCGTCGGTTTTTAAAAAAACCGACGCAAAATGTAGTTTTTTTTTTAATTTTTAGCATTGGTTTGTTAAAAAACTGACGCCAAAGATTTTTTTTAAAACTTTTATGGTGTCAGTTTTCATAAAAACCGACGCCAAATTTTTTTTTTTCATTTTTTGTGTCAGTTTTTTTATGAACCGACGCCAAAACGGATATTGATTGACATTTTTTGCATCGGTTTTCTAAAAAATCGACGCCAAAAGACCAATGTAAATACTATTTTGCGTCGGTTTCAAACAAAACCGACGCCAAAGAGTAACGCGGGATCAGAATTTCAATTTTTTTCACAAC
The DNA here is from genome assembly GCA_963277665.1 of Viscum album. Lineage (NCBI taxonomy): Eukaryota > Viridiplantae > Streptophyta > Magnoliopsida > Santalales > Viscaceae > Viscum > Viscum album. The sequence continues at coordinate 270,952,903 of OY728145.1, read as the reverse complement.
GCGCGTTTAACTTTTTAAAATCCCGCCTACATTTTCATACAACGCAATTGAAAATATTTTTGTTTACTATATATATATCCAGTTTCTCCTTCTTTCATCATTTTCAACATCTTCGATTCAATCACGATTTCAATGCGACTTCAATCATTAATTTGAACATGGTACATATTCTATTCATTTGTTTTCTTTGATATTATTATCCTTCATTTCTAAACAACTCGATTGGCTTTCTTATAATGATGATTCATTCTCATTTCTAAATACAAGTTATATGATAATAAAAAACATATCATTTCGATGGAAGCCCCTAAAACCATTGAAATATGTTTGATGTATTATGATTATTTTATTACATTTGGTGTATCTGATTTTAATTTATGTTTATCATGTTTTCTTTGAAACGAGTTGTATCAATCAAAACTTTGATAGGTTCAACTTCTAACGGCGATAACTTTTGAACCGTAACTCCGTTTTAGGTCCACAGCCTGTCAAATCGAAGCTTAGGAAATGATCTAAAACCTAGAAAAAAAATTTGATTTTTGGCGTCGGTTTTTATAAAAACCGACGCGAAAAATATATTTTTTTTCATTTATGGCGTCGGTTTTTTTAAATAACCGACGCCAAAACTACTTTTTTTAAATTTTTCGCGTCGGTTTTTATGAAAACCGACACGAAAAATTATATGAATTATTTTTTTTGGCATCGGTTTTTTACAAAACCGACGCCAAAAAACGAATGTTATTCATTTTTCGCGTCGGTTTACAAAAACCGACGTAAAAATTCATATTTTTTACATCGGTGACTTCGACGTCGGTTAAAAACCGACGTCCAAAATAAAAAAAAAAACCGACGTTAAAAACCATTTTTCTAATAGTGTCTTCTCGCAGTTTTCTTAAATCCTCGATGTTCTTCTGGTAAACCCAAATGGTGAGTATCAACATCAGGATCAAGCCTGGGCATTTTTGTATAGTTCCATGGAAATATATCTTTATTTTTCTTTAGAAAAGAAATATAAATCTCTTTTCCTTTAAGATTCATGGCCGCACTGATTAAAGTGGGGCATGGATCTCCTTTTGTACCCAGATTTATTTCTCTGAGTTCATCCACAGTGGTAGAGATACCCTCTTCAAATGCTGGAGAAGCATCTCTGAGATCTTCCTCTTCTTCTTCATCATGTGTTATTTCTTCCATTTCTACTTGCATAGTAGATGATAAAGTAGAATTTTCATGATCTGAAGAGATGTCAAAAGTTGCATATTTTGAAGAAGAAGCTTCCATTTCCAACCTGATTGATGATGAAGGGTCTTCTTTGGGTAATAAAGAAGAGATGATGGATTGAGAATTGACATCATTGTTCACCTCTGATGTTGCTATAACTTCTTCTGGACGAATTGGAAAAGCATAGACTAGTTGGATTTCAGAAGATGAAATGAATATGTCACCATTTGTGCTTTCATCACTGCTTGGTAGATTACCAATTTCTCCCATGTTGTCTGGCTCGATTCCCGTAATTGACATTATGGATCTTTCCATAAGAGTATTTTTATTTGGGTCTATCTTGTCAATTTGACTGATAGGAAACACATAATCTGTAATCACATGTGTAAATGTATTTACTGGAATTTTTCCCAAACCATATGGAGCATTAACTTTGGTAATCTTTTTGGTTATGGATTTCTCCCTTTACTTCATGTGATAGAATTCCGCCTCAATGTATTGAGACTCACATGTCTTGAACGGGGCCTTATCCCCATAAAATGTCCCAAATAGACCATAGAAACAATATTTGAGAGATTGATTGTATGATGAAGGGATAGTCGCATGTTGATGTAGCCAGGGTCTTCCAAGAAAAATGTTGAAGGCTGAGTCTTGATCAAAAACCATGGAATCTAAATTGGATACAAGATCTCCAAACTGAGTTCTGAGTGTAAATTCACCAATTTGTTCTTGTTCATTTTTATCATATCCCTGTAGCATCATGGTGGAAGGAGATAAATCAGATTTTGTGAGGCCCATTCGACGAAGTGTATGAATGGGCATGAGGTTGACTCCTGAACCATTGTCAATGAAAGCTCTTCGAACATCCATGCCATTGACCTTGCCAGAAAAGTAAAATGGTCTAATATGTCCATGCACAACATCATCTTCATCTTCATCAGTAAAGGATATTATTGCATGGAATTCTGCAGGATTATTCTCTATGTGATAGACTTCAACTGCAGCAATTTCAGTTTCAAACTTCTGAGGACTTGACAAAGCCTCGATGAGTGCTTCTCGAAGATATTTTGATAGATTCAGAGAATCCAGAATTGATAACTTGGCTGGTACTTGGTCCATGTGTTTCAATATATCATACTTTTGATCCATAGGTCTGTGTTTCCCAATATGAATATGTGGTTTAGAAGGTACCTTGGAAGCAGATGCTTTGGAAGTTGATGCATCTTATATTGGGATAGGAGTTGGCAATATTCCTGGTTTTGGAAGATTAGACCGATTAGATCCATTTAATTGCTGAGAGGAAGAAGATGGAACCTTCAACTGGTCTTCCAAAATAACTGTTCCAGGACTGAATTTGCTATTGGTAGAATAACTTGCTTGTTCTTGCTGAGCTCGCTGAAGGGCTCTACCACGAGTTTCTGATGCGTACACAGTTCTAGCAGGGGTAGAATTAGAATAGTGGCTTCTGAAAGATCCACGTCTTCCCCTGTATCCTGATCCCCTGGAACTTCCTTTGATTCCTCTGTTTGATATAAGGAATTCAGGCTCATTGAAATTGAATCGGCGACTGGAATATGGATCTGTTAATTGAATCATATTAACATAGCCAAAGATTAAATCTTCATCTGATGAAGACTCTACCGGATTAGCCTGTTTAGTCTATGTCGTTTGGTGGAGAGGTTCCCGTGGATTTGAAGTAGATGGCATGAAGTTTGCCAAAGTCAAAGAAAACTTAGGCTTTGACACATACTCATCTTCTTCTAATTCTTTTTCTTTCTTTGAATCATTCTGTTTCTTTGAAGACTTTCCCTCTGATGAAGAGGGTTTTACCGCAACATTCATGACAGAAGACACAATTGGTTTCCTTAATTATGTTCGCAAAATAGCATGAGTTCGATTGATTGTCTTTCTGATCATCCAATCATAATACTTTTGTGCATTTTTGATTTTGACTTCCTGTCATTCATCTTCCGCTTCTGGAACTGTAGCAGTGACACATGCTACCTGGGCTGAGGAGCCTTTCAATGTGACATATCCCGAGTCGACCATCTTTTGCAGGAGTTCTTTGAAGACAAAACTCTCCTGGATGAGATGCCCCAACATTTGATGAAAAGGGCAATAATTAGGATGGTCTTCATCTCCTTTCTTATTTGGCCTCTTGGTTATTGGAAATTGAACCAAATTGTTTTCCAGAGCCGAAATGAAATAACCAGGAACTTGTTCATTTCAGAAAGAGTACGTTTTTCTCTTCAGATCCTCAAATTGTTTTCGCCTTTGATCTTTTTGATCATCTGGACGAAAAGTCCTTTGTTGTTGGTGCTCATAAGGTGGAGCCCTTCGAGAAGATGAATGTTTTGAGGTAGAAATAGGTACCGGTTCTTGTTTAAGAATAACTATTGCAGTTTCTGCTTTACCTATTCTCCTTCCTATAGCTGATGGAATTACACGAGATTTAGCCTTAGCCTGTATAAGGGAATCTTCAATCTGCTGAGTGATTGAAGTAAGGTCTCAAAACCCTCTTGTGTATTTCACAGGGATTAACGACATGCATAATTCGTCACGCAGATTTTCCACACAGATTGGCAACAATTATTCTTGAGGGAGTAATAAACTCAAGGAATATGTTTATCCCTTCCATGGAGCAATGAAATGAGAGACCCTTTCATTCTCCCTTTTCTTACAGTTTGTAAGATCGAAAACTGTTCTCTTTGGAAAAGTTGAGCTGAACTGAAGGAGGAATTTTTTGCAAAGATCCTCTCATCCGGTAATTGACCGAGATTGCAAGCTTGTATACCAAACAAAAGCTGGTCCTTGAAAGGTTCGCACGAAGCATTTGAGTTTCACTTCTTCTTGCTGCTCCGGAGTTCCCATCATATGATCGCAACAAGACGCGTAATGCTTTAAATGTTGTCCAGGATCGCCTGGTCCATTGAAAATAGGGAATATAGGGTTCCCAAAACTGGATGGAGGAGAAATTGAATCTACCCATTCAGGGTATGCTTTCTTTTCTGGTTGAACTTGCGCACAATTCCCTTCCATAGTTTCTAACCGAGCTGTTAATGACTAAATAATAGTTATTAACTTTTGAGAAACATCCGGTTGAACTTGGACTTGGGTAGGTGCAATGACTGGAGCTTGGACAGATGTGATGATTGGTGCTGCAACTGATGGGAGCACTGCCAACTGTTTTTTCACTTGACCCGTAGGATTAGACCTGTGAGGGTGTACTGATAGAGGAGGATATTCTTGATCCATCTCAGTAGCTGCAACAAATTCCTTTGGCTGACTGACTCCAGCATGATTAAGAAGAAGACTACTCTGAAATAGTTCTGCATTAAACCTTCTTAATTCCATCATTTCTTCCTCCTTTTGTGCAAACCTCTTCTCTAGTGAGAGTGATTGACCTTCTCCAAAGGAAGGATATGTAACCTGGTTCTTTCCCTTCCCTTTGTTGGATCCTTTTCGGAGATGGGGAAGTGGGTTACTCGAAGGATTACCCAGGTTCTGAGTAATCCTTTGATTTCGTGTACGCACACCTTATTCATTTCTGTCGGTGCATACATCTTCTCGAGCAGGAACCTCTTCATCCGAGTCCCCTTTGTGAGCCTCATCTGGTGGATCAGCAACAACGGCATTGATGACATTGATTGATGTATAACTCATCGCATCCCTTCTATTAGCATTTCTGTGATATTGTCTTATTTCATGTCTTTGATGAGACATTTCCTTTTGTTTATTCAATCCCTCAGGAACTTCTTAATAAACCGTAATTTGGAGGAAATCTCCTGATAATTTGGCTCTTCGTTCCTCTTGAGGTTTCTTCCCCAATCGAGAAAAGACCGACTTTCTCTGAGGAGGGGATTGATGATTTGAAAAAGTCCCTAGTCCAGTAGACTGGGGTTGTTCCTTTTGTTCTTGCTCAACTCCCTGAATCCTTTTTGTTGATTCTAAGGGTTGGTGTAAAAGAGTCCCCATTCTGGTAAGCTGGGGTGGTTCTTGACATGCTATGTCTGAGACTTTCTTGAAATTCCTCCTGATCTTGCGAACCTTAGTCCAGAAATTAGCTGGATTCATTAATCTATGTCCTCTTTTATCACCCGTTTCAAAAGACCGTTGGATGATTTCCGACACTTTTGTCACTTGGTGACGTGCTTGCTTCAAACGAGAGGCCTGTTCAATATTCTTGTTTCCTTGATGCAAGATTAATTCGACAACTTTTTCTCTGTATTCTTGATTTTGAGAGGAACTAGTTGAAGCCTGTTCTTGGAAAAGCTTTTGATTACAAAAAAATCCCATTGACTGTGGACGGCCATGGGCAATAACATTGCATGAGACCATTTTCGGTGGGCTTTGCTGACTGGAGAGCACCGTGAAATGCAGTGCCCCATGAACACCCCATCCTCTGACACGAATACCAGATGGGGAATTGGTAATTAACTGACGTAATCTCCTTAGTGCGCCAAAACATGAACGTTGAAGGGCTCTCTGCTGTTTTTCAGCCTTCAGATATCGAGAGACTGATAGAGACGCCAAATCAATCTGATGTTGTAACCCTTCTATTATATTAAGATGATTTTCATATTCATCATAAGATAATACTTTCTTTTTCAACTAAAAAAGTGTTTTCCATATGTTGAGACAAATATCATGAATTTCATCTTCCGTCAACATTTCTGGAATATTATACTGAGAGTCAGCTAGAGGCCAAAACATTACTGGAACTTCACCTTTCGCCAATTGTTTTCTCATATTCAGCATTTCCTCTTTATCATTTGATGGAGATTCTTCTACCTGACTTGACTAGAGTTGGTGTTTCCTTGTTGCTTCATTGGATTCAACAGGATTGGTAGAGAAATTATTGATCAAACTAGAAGATGCATGACTTAGGGGTGGTTCGGAGAATGACCTACACCCTGGGCTATCTTCTGATTGAGAAAGTATTTCAGCTGCTAGCGATGAAGCTTCAGACATGACTGGTTTCGCATTTTCAAGTGCCTCAAGATAAGAGGTCTTTCTCGGCACTGCATTGTCCACTGGAGCAATTTCTGGGCAATGTGCATCACTACTGTGGAGAGGACTTTCACAGAGAAATTCATCATCATGGGGAGGACCACCGTAATGGGTTACAACAAAATACGAGATCTCTTCCTCCTTGGTCTTCTGACCACACAGAGGGTTCCTGTGGCTCTTATCTGAAGATAAAACTTTGAGATCGACCGAATTGTCATGAAGCAAGACTTCATGAGGAATTGCCTTTTGAAGACCTTCAGAATTAATGTTCCCACTATTGGGAACTGAGGGAGTAGAATCTTTAATTCCAATAGATAATTGTCTGAGGGCTTCAATAATTATAGCATCGAGCAAGGCCTTGTAACAGATTGGCTCTTGATCTCCTGACTGTGCTGGGCGGGTCTTTTTTTGTTAGACGCTTTCTTAATCACCTTGGAAACCACTTGTTGACGAAAGTGGCTGCTCTGAGCAGGTGTATGTTCCTGATCAAGAAAGATGGCCAGGTTAGGCTGATGATATCCTCTCAAATCAGGTGTATGTGCCTGACTTGGTCGTCCGTATGATATGGGAGAGTATGCCCCATAACCATCTTGGACTGGAACAGATGTGTGTGTATGTTCCTGAGTGAATTATTGATGTATCACTCCACTGGTAGGGATAGATTTATGTGTCTTTCCCGGAGATACCGCTGAAGTTTTTATAATATCCTGGCAGGCATCCAGAATATGAGCAGGGATTTGCTTCTACTCTTTCACCATTGATAGAATATGCTTGGTGACTTCAGCTGCCGGAATGGGAATATACGTCCATTCCGGGCTTGGAGCAGGTGTATGTGCCTGCTCATGTCCTCCTTTTCCTGTTAGTGAATCCTGACAGTACTCAAGTGTGGGGGCAGAGAGCTGAGTCTGCCTCCTATTTGTTGTCGGGGCTTTCCGACTAACTTCTCCGAATGCTACCAAGCGAGACTATTGGTAGGCTTGATTAATACTAGCAGGTCTATGTGCCTGCTAATTGCACTTCGCCAAACGTGGTTGACGAGATCCATCATATGTAGTCAGACGAGCCTGCTGACTAGCTGATGATGTATAAACAGGTGTATGTTCCTGCTTATAGTACTCCACCAGAATTTCCAGGCAGGATTGGAATGATGCTGCCAGACGAGTCTGCTGGACATCGGGTTTAAAATGGTAAGGTGTATGTGCCTTCTCGTTGCTTTCCACCAAGTTAGGTTGGTGGACTTCTCCGGAGATGGAAGAGATGAGAACCTGCTCACTGTTGACCGGATTCCGCCTCTGGTGGTTTTTCTTTCTTGCTCGGGTTCGAGGAACCTAAGTCGAACGCCTAGAGTCGGTACCCTCATCATGTTGAGGGCACACTGTCGCACGAGTCTGGCAGCGATTGTTGGTGGGAGCCCTCAGGAATGACTCCTGTCTGTTTGAATTAAGGTCCTGAGGGACCTGCTCATTCACCTCCCCAGAATAAGGGAGCGAATGGTGATTGCGATCTGGGGATAACGACCCGAAATGGTTGGAGACGGTAGTTAGCACCGCCTGCTTCTTAATCACTGGTTGTCGCTGTCCGGACGACCGATGTGAGTTGTTTACTTGGAGGGTTTTCGGGCAGCCTCTAGAGTTGGGATGGTACCATGTTGACGGTACTCCTTAACCAGTTCGTTTGATACCCAGCTTTGAAGATTCTTAGTAGGTGATATCGTCCTAAGAGCGGACGACAATCTAGCAGGAGTAGTAGCTGTGGCATTTGCAGCAGTAATATTCACAGGTGTGAACTTGAGAGAAGCCATTCTATAAATTCAGAAGATCTTGGGAAAAGAGTTCATGTTTGATATAACAGACGTAATCAAGATAAATTTAGTAACTATATATTTTGGATGAGCACATATGTCAATGGTTTTTTTGTTGGCCCTCTCATTGAGTTTTAAATAGGGGCCTAACAAATAGGTAAAACATCATTTTAACTTGGTTAAGGATTCACATCGGGTTCACCATTTTTGTTTCCCTCGAAATCCGGGGATGACCGCCTTGATGGGAGGTTCAAACATTCTGATCGGTTTCTAACGGGTTTGTTCGTAGAACCGGAAACATCCAATGATTCCACATCCATTCAGACCTACTTTCCAAAGGTAGGTTCTCATTAGTTCGTGGACTTTTGAGGCTTAGGAATTTCCATTGGTCGAGAGGATGGGAGGTCGGACTCATCACACCTTTTTAGGGGAAGTATTGTCTATTCTGGAACTCTCTTTATATATTTAAGTTATGTTCGTGAATCCTTATTACATTACCAAGTATAAAATGAACTTTCCATCAGATTTGACAATCATTGATTAAAAATGTAGGAAATTTAGAGAATCTTTTGTATGTATTCGAGGTTCTTCATCAATAGAGAATCATTTGTATTTATTAGAGATTCTTGGTCAATGGTACCCTTCGACACATTTATACAGAAGTCTCTTAGTCATTATGATGACTATGCTGGTTTTAAAGCCACTCAGTGGGGCACTTGAAGTTTATTTTCATTCAGAAGGACATGGATTATTTTAGAGTTGGGATCGAACCCGTAGGCGGGCTAGCTACGTATCCTTTGTTTAGAAAAGGAATCAAAACCCATGTAGTTTGAGTAAGGGAGTATGATGTTTATGATTGATGGCTCAAAGAAGGATTTCACAATTACTTTTACACTCTAAGCTCACGTGAGTCATGCTAGGTGTGAGAAACAAGAGGTATTGGTAAAAATTAGACAATTGTGCCATGAAAGATGCAATCATAAAAAATAATGTGGGTCTTATGTATGTATGACTGCCCAGATAAATGAAGTTTAGGATTTACTTTAGGGAAGAAATCCATAAACAGGTTCCATAAAGGTATATGTGCTTTATGGAGATTTTGAATACTCTAACTTGGGGATTACTCCTGAAAAGGGGGCCCAAATTAGGAAAAGACTTATGATTGGGTTTTACTCTTGAAAAGGAATCCCATATCAAAGGTAAATTAGGACTGGGTAAGAGAAATTAAGACTGCGGCTTATTCCTGAAAAGGAGGCCCAGGTTAAGAGATTTGAAAAATTAAGGGACTTGGTGTTTACTCTTGAAGAGGATTCCCATATTTGAGACTGGGGATTACTCCTGAAAAGGAGGCCCAGGTTAAGGGAATTAAGGTTTTGGGCTTACTCCTGAGGAGGATGCCCAAATTAGGGGACTGAGGCTTTCTCCTAAGGAGGATGCCCAAATTTGGGAAATTTTAAGAATTGGGGCTTACTCCTAAGGAGGATGCCCAGATTCGGAAACTTTTAAGAATTGGGGCTTTATCCTAAGGAGGATGCCCAAATTAGAGGACTTATTAATGGGGATTATTCCTGAAAAGGATCCCTTGTTAAGGGAATTAAGGTTTGGGGCTTACTCCTGAGGAGGATGCCCAAATTTGGGAACTTTTATGAATTAGGGATTACTCCTAAAGAGGATGACCAGATTCGGAAACTTTTAAGATTTGGGGATTACTCCTAAGGAGGATGCCCAAATTAGAGGACTTATGACTGTGGATTATTCCTGAAAAGGATCCCAGGTTAAGGATTCTCTCATCTAAAAGGATGAGGTTGAATGAATGAAATCTCAATCTTTAGTGACATAAAGATGTATAAATCACTAGGTTTTCAGAGATATTCCATAGAATTATTTTCAGATAAGAAAGTAAAATAAATAAATCATGCCATACATGGCTTTGAAGAGTGTCTTGAAGACTGAATATTGAATAGGAAAGGTGGAATGGCTTAAGAGGGGTGAAATGGGCAAGAAGGGAACCAAAAAAGGTAGGGGCGTGCAAGTCCTGGCAGGCGCGCAGGTACTGCGTGGGCGCGCAAGTCCTGGTCGCGCAGGTATGCCTATGCGACACATGGTGTACTTGTGCGACGGTTAACCAGCAGGGTAAATACTTGATCGACTCTTCATTAAATCCTTTAGAATCCTCTTGAGGTTCTTCCAAAAGAAGGGCGCCAAGATCTATTGAAGGAGTAAGGCGGCACGCAAGTGTGGCCCTTTTCCCTTAAGGGCTGGCCACTCAGGCGCGCAAGTGTTGATGAGTTTCAACACTTAGGACTTCCTCCCCCTCTTTATATATTCCGTTCTAGGTAAGAAATTACATTAGAGGTGTTTAGGAATCTTTGAGAAGAGACTAGGGCGTCGGGAGCTCAAATCTGAGTTTCTGGAAAAAATCCTCCCCGAATAGGGGGCCCACAGGGTCTATTTATAGGCAGGAGAAGACCTCGGGCGGTTATCACTTAGGTTGCGCAAGTCACTTGCACGACCATAATGTGTCGTGCAAGTGGACTTGCGTGACTATGAGGAAACTTGCGCGACTTATGGGCAATCTTCTCCTTGTTCATCCCTTTGTCGATTTTTTATATTTTCTTCAATAGATGAATCAATTTGTGCTATGTAATTTCCATTTTCCGATTTTTAGATTATGTAACAAAAGGAGCGTCAACATCGACATGTGGAAATCCCCTCTTCATACCATAAATTCCTTAAATACTAAATTAATGGTCAAATTGGGACATTGTAGGGTGATAAATACCCATTTTAATCCTGTGAAACTCAGTACATTGATGGAGGATTCTACTAGAGTGGAGGGAAACAACCAGTGAATGATGGTGTTTCAAAGATCACAGCCCCAAATGGACTAGATATAGCCTCAAACAATCCCTTAAAATAGATTATCAAAGAATATGTGCTACTAATCCATCATATTGAAGGAATGGGCCCAAATGCTAGTATATATTCAACAACCTTCATGATATCAACCATGAAAACGGATCCCAGTGGTGCTGAGAAGGTCACTAACTCTCTATAAATAGGTAGAATATTGGGTGAAGATGCCCTCATTACATCCATGGAAATCCAAAATATCCTTACCACATGATCTGGATCAAAAGAGGATGAAGATACTCCTTCTCTATCCCTTACTCCATTTTCCTCTAGAGCATAAAAAGCACCTCACATTATCAAATAGGTTAGAGGAAGTCATTCCATATTCTGGATGTCAAAGTTTCAAATCATCCCTTAACAATGGAGGGATTATTCCATTACCTAAATCCACAAAAATTAAGGTATAAGAGGAAGAGAAAGAGAATGAGGACTGATCGCGTTGTTGAGCGCGTCAAATTAGATGTTTATTTTTAACTAGAATTTCTGCAGTATAGCAGCAACCCTAGGTCATCTCTTGAAGGAGCCTTAGATCATTAATTAAAAAAATGTGGTTCTAATTAAGAAACTAAAATAGGAATAAGGATTTATAAAACTTGGGTTTTTTTCTTTAATAATAGAAATTGAAAGTATATTACTACTGAAAGAAATTGGTTGGATAAATCATGATCAACCTAGGTAAGTGTCCCTTGATGCTCAATCCGTAATTGCTCTCTAGGGAAAGGGAAGGATCATTGATTCCTTGATTTTATACATACTAAAAATAGTAATGGTATGTGATTTCTTATAGGGTTACCATCTAGTATTTTAACGATCAATGATATTGATTATCGGCAACCGCTCAAAATCAACAGACACGAATCGATGTAAAAAACAAAACTCAATCAAGGCATCACGTCAACAACGTGATGAAATGACCAGATTTGTGTTAATGATAAAAATATTCCACAAGAAAAGAACATGCATATTCAAAGGTTCAATCTCCTGTATTTTATCAATCTATGCAATCCATTTTCACACTCATGAAAGGAAGGGGTGAGAAAAGAGGCTACCACACTCAAATCATCACAAGATTCGGGTTATGCATGGAATCATGTGGATTCTTGTTCCTTTGATTTGTATTTGATAATACTAGAATAAACACAAATTTAGAAGGTATAAATGAATAAAAATTTATAAAAAACTTGGAAATAAATTACTTTTTGAAGATTACATGTGTGGAGCTTGTGATTACAACAATGGACACTCCCCAAATTTATCACTAAGAGGTTTAGAAGTACATGAGGGAGAAGAGAAATAAAATGGGTGAAGAGGGATCTAAAATTAGAATAACCTTCAAACCTGGTAGTTACACATGAGATACTAAGGGGGAGTTATATTATGGACAAAAACATCACACTTTCTACAAAAGAGGTCAAGTGCCTAAGGGACTAGGTCACTATTCAAGAAAGAATTTTTAATCCTTATTTATCTGGCTGGTTGACTAAGAAAAACACATTCAATTGTCATGAAATTTGGTGGAGCGGTGCACCATAGTGATATCTGTCCATGGGAGGTTTCATTAGACCACTTGGATCTCTTAGACCCGAGTTATGGCCCAAATACAGAAGGGTGGTCCAATCTGGACCACTCAGAATTGCTTCATATTGTGGGCCTATTTTCGGCCTCCAAATGGATGAATTGGGCCTCGTGATCTTATAGAGAAATATATCCCAAATGTTTTTTCTCTCATACACCCATTTGTATCCCATTTGGATTCATGTATTATCCAAAGTAAAAATAAGTTTCCACATGCATGCTTGGGCTCTCGCGTAGTTTGGCCCATTTTGCTTGAATTCCATCACGAGCTCTCCAAACCACCTCTTACTACAATGTAAACACCAAAACAAGTAAATTTTTTCTATTAAATAGTGATAAACATTAATTCATTGATTAAAAAATAAAGTGAAATTTATTATTATGTTTTGAATTTTCATTATAAAACCAGTTGAAAACAGCGGTGTAAGGGTGGATTTGAATAGTGAATCGATATGCGATCACACACCCACACCTAACCATTTTCACTCATGATAAAAGTCACATATCCAAAAAAAAGATTCATTTATATATTCCCAAAATCATGAATTTTTAAAATTTGAGTAAATTTAGATTCATTAAAGTAATGTGATCAATGCACAAACTACACTAAGGTGTTATTCCTAGTGAAAATGGAAAAAGAAGTCTCATAAATCATATCACAATAAAATTCAAAGAGATTCATGATACCAAATTGAGAAAGGAATTAAAAATTAAACCTTTCCACTAACTCTCCATGTGTTTTTGTGAAAACCATTCCATGCTATTCTTTCCACTTTCTATCCAATAAATATAGGTTATTTTGACATTTTTCAGCTTAAAATATTTTTTCCACCGAACCTACCATACATCCATAGAAATCATGTTTCAAGACCCACTAACTTAAGAATTTTTGAAAGTCAAACCATAATCTCCTGAACTAGATATCCCAATATGTTTCACATTTCATCACTCCCCACATTTATTATTAATATTTTTTCAGAAGTTGCATTTGGAAAAAATCTCACACTTATCTCTCAACCCTTGTTTAATCTCCTCAAAACACTAATTATAATAGTTATAACAAGATCAAAGGATTAGGAGGAATGGTTTTTGACATGACCAAGACACAACCCGAGTTTGTTTCATGGCGTGCAACAGTCAAATAATAGTTACATGTGCATAGGTCAATCCGGTACAGTAATGAAACAGATCAGATAAGGAAGGAACATATGTAAATATCATTTTAAGGTGGAAAATATTAACATAACTTATATTTAATTTCTAGTAAGTAAGAAATATTCACACTTTTGGGTTTGGTGAAAAAAAATGTGTTGAGATATTAGTGACACTATTTTCTTAAAAATTACTCACACAAGGGGAAACAATCATCTCAAAGGTTTCACATAGATATAACCATTTATATCATTTAAAAAAAACTAATTCATGAAAAATCACTCCATGATGTTAAATTCATAAAAATATACATTCCATGATAGATACTTGTTTAATCAAATGTTAAAACAACATAGAATCAAAAATTTCAACATTTATTTTTAGTAAGTTCCATGATTTGGTGATCATAAGGGGGGAATGTAAAAATACCATAAAGAAGGAGAAAAATAGAAGAAAGAATAAATAAAATGAAAATCCTAATGAACCCATAGAGATAGGAAAAAGAGAAAATACCATAAATAATGTGAAAAATAGAATAAAGAAGAAATATGATGAAAATCTTAATGATCCCTGGAATGTATCCACCCCCCCCCACACACACACACACCTAGAATGTGAAGTGTCCTCACTTTAATAATTGAGAATGTTATAAGGAAGGATAAAACATGGCATATTTCACTGGTATGTTTCTTATATAAGGTGGATTTACTCCATTGGATTCTTTTGAAAATCCTTATAATAGTTTTTAAGTCTCTTCCCATTGACGGTAAGACATCATCCAATCTGCTCATGAAAAATTTGTATTTCACCAAAAGGGTAAACATTAGTAATAGTATAAGGATTGAGCCATCGAGAAAGAAGCTTATCTGGGTAGAGATTTATCCTAGAATTGTACATGAGTACCTTCTCACCAATAAAAAACTTCAGATGATGAATCATTCTATGATGGATAGCCTTTGTCTTCTCTTTATAGATCTAGGAGTTCTCATATGCATCACATCGAATTTCTTCCAACTCTTGAATCTGTAGCATCATTTTTTCACCTGCTTATGAATGATTCATATTACATTATTTAATAGCCCAATATACATGGTGTTATATCCTCACTGGGAGGTGATAAGCCTTTCCAAACACATTTTTGTGTGGTGAAATTTCAATTGGGTTTTAAAAGTTTTATGATGCGCCTAAAGTGCATCATCCAAGCGCAAACTCCAATATTTCATATTGGGTTGTACCATTTTTTCCAAAATTCTCTTAACATCCCGATTTGAGATTTCTTCTTGTCCGTTAGTTAGGGGGTGATATTAAGTGGAGACTTCATGATCAACCCCATACTTATGAAGAAAATTTTTCATGTTAAGATTGAAAAAATGGGAACCCTGATCACTAATGATGAATCTCGACAAACCATACTGACTAAAAATTTGGGACCTCACAAAATCAACAAAAACTAGAGAGTCATTGGTCCTAGTAGCCTTTTATTTTACCCATTTAGACATGTAGTCAACATATAAGAAGATTTACATAAACCCAAATGAATTTGGAAAAGGCCCCCATGAAGTCAACCCCCCATGCATCAAAGATTTCAAAAAAAAAATAACATGGGTTGTTGGGGAATTTCATTCCACTTGGAGATATTCCCTATGAACTGACATCGACTACATGACTAGAAAAATTGATGTGCATCCCTATAAAATGTTGAAAATAAAGTCTAGAGTCGAGGACCTTTCGAGTTGTTAGTTGAGAGCCAAAATCGACCCACAATCCAAAGTTTGATAGAAGATCAAAACAGAGGTGAACTCATGTTCAGGGAAACACCAACGAACTACTTGGTCACCAAAAATTATCCACAAATACGGGTCATACCAAATGTACCACTGAGAATCATGTTTATGTCTCTGTGATTGGGAAGTGCTGAAATCAGTGGGAACCCTAGATGTTGATAAAAAATTATCAATGTCCATATACTAGGGGGTAAGGTCCACAACATCACAAAGGTTCTCATAAGGAAAGAATTCTCCAATAGGGAGGGATGAATCTGCATGGTGTTCCATTGATGGGGAAATCCTACTAATGTGGTCAGCTAAAAAATTTCCTACTCTCCTCTTATCTTTAATCTCAAGGTAGAACTCTTGGAGGAGTAGCATCCACCATATGATTCGGGGCTTAGCTTCAGTTTTCTTTAAGAGGAATCGAAGAGAAACGTGGTCAGAAAACACAATCACTTTTGACCCAAGAAGATATGAATGAAATTTTTCAATGGAAAACATAATAGAAAGGAGTTCTTTTTCAGTGGTTTTTTAGTTTACCTGGGATGGTCAAGGGTACATGAGGCGTATTCAATGACATGAGGAGTCATCTCAACCCTTTGTGATAAAAAATCCCAACTGCAAAGTTAGAGGCATCACACATAAGCTAGAAGGGGAGATCCAACCTTGGTGGTTGGATGATGGGAGGTGATGTGAGGCTCCTTTTTATTGAATTGAATGTATCCTCGCAATTTTTATCAAACACAAACTCAGAATCTTTTCGTAATAATCAGTACAATGGAAGTGCAATCTTACTAAATTCTTTAATTAATCGGCAGTAAAAACCAGCATGACCCCAGAAAGATCGCACCTCATGAACACATTTTGGATATGGAAGGGTTGAAATTAATTAAATTTTAGATTTATCAACTTCAATGCCCTTATTGGAAATGGAATTCCCAATAACCATTCCCCACTCAACCATAAAATGACACTTCTCATAATTTAAAACAATATATTTTCCAATGTATTGGAAGAGGAAAAAACCTAGGGGTTCCATACAATCATCAAGATAGGAACCATATACTGTGAAATCATCCATAATAAATTCCATAAAACTCTAAAGGTACTCAAAAAAAATACTCAACATACATCATTGAAAAGTACCAGGAGCATTACATAGACAAAATGGAATCCTTCTATATGAAAATGTGCCGAATGGATAAGTAAATGTTTTCTTTTGTTGATCCTCAGGGGCTATATGTATTTGTAAATAACCTGAATACCCATCAAGGAAACAATAATGAGACTTACCGGCTAATTGTTCTAACATTTGGATAGTGAAAGGTAGAGGAAATTGTTCCTTCTGTGTGGCTTGATTCAGTCGACGGTAGTCAATACAGACTCACAAACTGTTTTCCACAAGTGTTGGAACCAATTCATTCCTTTCATTTAACACAACTGTTATTCATATTTTTTAGGCACAACTTACACTGGGATAACCCATGTACTATCAGATATAGGATAAATTATCCCCACAGTAAGTAATTTACTAACTTCTAATTTTACCACTTCAAGGAGAGTGGGATTCAACCGGCGTTTAGATAGTCTCACAGGCTTAGCCTTATCATCCAAAAGTATATGTTGTATAAAAATAGATGGAATAATGATGGGAATATCAGTTAATGTCCATCCTATTGCCTGTTTACACCCTATCAAAAGGTTGAGCAGTTTCGATTCCTGTTGTGGAGAGAGTTTATTGGAAATAATGATAGGTAATTGGTCAATACCATCAAGATAATAATATTTTAAATTAGAAGTAGGTTGTTTAAGTTCCAACACCAGTGGTTTTTGGATTGAGGGAGGGGATTTATGGGGAGTGAGTTACATTAAAATATCTATCTGCTCATGTTTATTCTCTAAATATATAGAATCTTTTGGAATGATATTTTCAGAATCACCGACGGTCATGGGTACCTTCAAATGAACACACTCATCAATTATAGCACAAAATTTACACATTTCAGAACCCACACAACACTCAAAACATGAATCAAAACTCAAATCATCCAAGGGTAAAGAAAAGGAAAATGAATCATAGTATGGGTTAAGGAGAGAGTTTTGTGTGTGTGCATCGTTTGAGAGCACTTACATCGAATAGATAGGAAGAGTGGAGTTCTCTTCAACAGTGTGTTTCCTAACCTCAAGGATGTTAAAACTTACCTTTTATCCTCAAAACTCCATGGAAAGAATACCATTGTGAACATTGATGATCATCTTTGATGTTTTGAGGAATGGACTCCCAGGTATGAGAGGATCATGTCCTTAGGTTTGGCTATCATCCATCTCAGTAATGTAGAAATCAGCAGGGAAAATGAGATTCTTCACTCATACAAGGACTTCCTCAATCACTCATGTTGGATGTGTAGTGCTTCGGTTGGAAATTTGTATGACAATTTCCATTGGTTGAAGCTCTACAACCTGCAGAGAAGTGTACATGGATTGAGGCATTGCATTAATGGAAGAACCTAAATCTAGCATAGCATCAGAAAAGAAGGTCTCCCCTATGGTACATGGTATTGTGAATGTGACTGGATCCTTGAATTTGGTTGGCATTACTGGTTGAATTATGGCTGAAACATTCCTTCCCAATTTTACTCTCTTATTCCCCTTTAGTCTCCTTATATGGGTGCAAAGATCTTTAAGAAATTTGGCATATTGAGTGATTTATTTAACTGAATCCAATAGAGTAATGTTAACTTGAACTTTTTTAAATGCATCCATTATTTATTTATCAATCTCATTATCAAAATTCTTCTTAGATTTAGAGAGTCTTTTGGGAAAAGGAATAAGAATGAATTGATAATTTGAATCATCAATGATAACTCGATTACCCTTTTTGTCTTGTTTTTTATTACTTGGGATTTTTTATGGTTAGGAAAAGAGATTTTTCAAGAGGGGGGAATACTTGTAGTGTAGAATTAGTAGAAGAGAGACTTATTTACCACTATGAAGTGTAACTGCACATACATTACCTTTTTTCCTTCAGATTGACAATGGGTTGGGATGGTAGTTGTCCAGAACATTGCATCTTAAGATCACTGATGGGTTTTTCTAATTTCCCCACCTGAGTTCATAGGTCTTGAATAGCAGATTGTGTGGTTTTTTGGAACTGGAGGTTTTGGGATGCCGTTTGCTTCACCATTTCCTCAAGGATTTGTTCACATTTGGGAGGAGTAGGAGAATTATTTTGAGAAGTTGAAGGATAAGAAAGTTGCACACTTTTTCTTTGTTGATGCCAATTCTATTTGGGGTAGCTTGAGTTTCCTCCTTGTCAGTACTGGGGTTGTGCATGACACCCGAGATTTGGATTTATCCTGAATTGTTTTTGCCTGAAGGAAGGTTCTTGTTGGAATAGACGCCCTATGAACACGGATGCCCAAGACTCGGGTGAATCTTGAAGTTGTGGTCACTGGTCAGAAAAATGACTATTGTCAGAACAAATACCACAATGTAATGGAACAATTGGATATTTTAAATTACCTTGTGCTTGAGATAATTACCTTAAAAGGGTATTCATCTCATCAATATTGTTATATATCTTTTGTTCTAGATATGAATGAATTAAATCATGAACTCCTCGAGTTGGTGCAACAGCTCGTGTACCAAATTGTTGTGCATTTTGAGGCATGTTGGCTATTAATTAATGAGCAGCCGAATGAGTTTTATCAACCAATGTAACACCATCTGCTGCATTAATCATTCCACAATCCATGGGGATAAGTCCCTAATAGAAGTATTGGATTAATAGTTGTTCACTAATCTGGTAGTGGGGGCAGCTTGAGTAGAGTCATTTGAATCTCTCCTATTATTCATGAAGGGTCTCTCCTTGAGATTGCCTAATTCCACAAATTTCATTCCTAATAGATGTTTTTTGGGAAGAAAAGAAGAACTTCACTGAAAATAGTATTTTCTGGTCATTCTAGACCCCAATTGTGGAAGGCAAATAGTATATCTAATCTTCGTCTACACCATCAAGGGAGAAAGGGATGACCCTAAACTTAATTAAGTCCTCAAAGACATTTTGGGGTTTTATGGTGGAGCACACTATGTTAAACTCCTTAAGGTGTTTATGAGGGTCCTCACTAGGAAGACCATGGAATTTAGGATGAAGGTGGATGAGTCCTGATCTCAGCTCAATGTTGGTGGCTTCCTTGGGATATTGGATGTACGCAGGTTGGTAGTCCACATTCGGGATGGTCAGTTCTTTTAAGGTTTGATTATTTTCATCCATGTATTCTTGGGTTTGATTTGGTTAAATTTTTTATTGTATTATGAACACTTGAAGTTACAAAAGAGGTTCTTTAGTGTTACTCTATTGGCCTTATCTTGATGCATTGATTTGTGTGTGAAGTGTCTTTTCAATTTCTGGGTAAAATTCAAAAAGTTTTTCTTTTTCTGATCGGGTCATGAAAATTAGTTGTAAAGTTTGTTTTTTTTATTATTGAATATGAATAGAATCTCTTAAGAAGGGTTAAAGGAGAATATAATTTTATAAAACAAAATTATATATAGATATATAGATAAGAAGAGAGAGAGAAAAAAAAATAAAGAACACACCAAAACAACCAAAAATAGAAACAGAAAACCAAAACAAAAACAATCAAATGGGGGTGGGGTATTTAAAGGAGTACTAATTAAGAAGTAAAATAAATAAATAAAAGGAAATAAAGAGAAAAATGATCTTACATCTCTGTTAACGGTGCCAAAATTTGATTGTGTTGTCGAGTGTGTCAAATTAGATGTTTATTTTTTACGAGAATTTCTGCAGTATAGTAGCAACCCTAGGTCGACTCTCAAAAGAGCCTTAGATCATTAATTAAAAAATGAGGTTATGATTAATAAACTAAAATGGGAATGGGGTTTTATAATACTTGGGTTTTTTTTCTTAAAGAACATAAATTGAAAGTTTATTACTACTGAAAGAAACCGGTTGGAGAAATCGTGATCAACCCAGGTAAGTGTCCCTTGATGCTCAATCCATCATTGCTCTCAAGGGAAAGGGAAGGATCATTGAATCCTTGATTTTATAAATAATGAAACCATTAATGGTATGTGTGTTCTCACTAGGTTACCACCTAGTATTTTATCAATCAATGATATTGATTATCGGCAACCACTCAAAATCAATAAACGTGAATTGATATAAAAAATGGAACTCAATCAAGGCATCACATCAACAACGGGATGAGATGAATAGATTTTTACCAATGATAAAAATATTCCACAAGACAAGAACATTAATATTCATAGGTTCAATCTCCTAGATTTTATCAATCAACACAATCTATTTGCACACTCATGAAAGGGAGGAGTGAGGAAAGAGGCAACCACACTCAAATAATCACAAGATCCGGGTTATACATGGAAGCATGTAGATTATTGTTACTTTGATTTGTATTTGATCATACTAGAATAAAAAAAATTAATAAGGTATAAATTAATAACAATTGACAACAAACCTATAAATTAATTACCAATGAAGATTACAAGTGTGGAGCTCGGAATTACTATAAAGGACACTCCCCAAATTGATCATTAAGAGGTTTAGAAGTACATGAGGGAGAAGAGAAATAAAATGGGTTAATAGAGCTATAAAATTTAACTACCATCACCCCTGGTTGTTCCACATGAGTAATGAGAGGGAGGAAGGATTTTTTGGACAAAAACATCACACTTTTCACAAAATAGGTCAAGTGTCAAAGGGACTGGGCCACTATTCAGGACATAATTTTTAATCCTTCTTTATCCAGTTGTTTGACTAACCGAAACGTGTTACATTTTCATTAAATTATTTGGAGAGGTGAAACTTCATGTTATATATCCATATAAGGTGGAATTAGCCCAATTGGATCTCCGAGGCCCGAGTTATGGCCCAAATACAGAAGGGTGGTCCAATCTGGCCTACCCAAAATTTCTTCATATTGTGGGCCTATTTAGGGCCTCCAAAAGGACGAATTGGGAATCATGATATTATAGAGAAATGTATACCACACTATTTTTCACTCATAAACGAATTTTTAGCCCAATTGGATGCACAGATTATCCACATTACAAATAATTGTCCCCATGCATGCTTGGGATTTCACGCAGTTTGTCCCATTTTGCTTGAAATCCATCACGAGCTCTCCAAATCACCTCCTCCTACAATGTAAACACCAAAACAAGTAAAATTCCCCTATTAAATGGTGATAAATATTTATTCATTGATTCAAACATAAAGTTAAATTTTTTATTATAGTTTTAATACTCATTACAAAACCAGTTTAAAACAGCGGTGTAAGGGTGGATTTGAATAGTGAATCTCTATGTGATCAAAGTCCTCGAGGATTACCCTCTAGAAGTTTAGGAAAGTGTTTCTACCACCATTTATGAAGTACTAGAAATAAATTAGTGTAAAAATAAGGACCAATAACCCACTTTGATCAGTGTTTCCATATCTTCGAAAGAAAAAGAGGTATATACCTTTTTTCTAAAGAAACATTGGGATATGGTTTCCTAGAATTACCCTGATATTTCTGGCCTCAATCCCGATGTTCCACTCACTAGATGGTCATTCCAAAAAAACCACCATGGATACAAAGATTCATCCAGAAGGACACACCAGACTCATGCTACTAAAATTGAGGGTGAAGTTGGCTAGATCATCGGAGACAATTTCATTCAAGATTTCTAGTATCTAAAATGAAAAGCTAAGATAGTCCTGGTAAAGAATAACAATGGTCAAATCAAGGTCTGAATCAAATTTTGAGATCCCAATTGACACTATTTGAAATATTATTTCCCATTCCTAATCACAGATCTATTGATTGATGTAACAGCTAGATATCAATACCTCTCTTTCATGGATGGATATTTAGGGTTTAATAAAATCTAAATGGCCCAAAACATATAAAGAATCAACCACCTTCAACACGCCTCCGGGAGAATTTTTCTATTGAGTAATTCCCTTTGGCATAAATAATATTTGTTCTATATAACAATGTGCCATGCATTCCATCTTCAAACCCTTCTTGGGGATGTTTGACTAATGCTACATCGATAACCTAGTGGTTAAGTATTGATAGAATTTGAACCATCTAGATTTCCTTATAACATCTTCAATAAACTAAAATATCATAGCCTAAAGATAAAATCCTTGAAATGTGCTTTTGCGGTCACCTTACTGAAATTACACAACTTTATCATACAATATAATCATATCAAATTATACCCTTATAATATAAAGGATATCCTCTAAGTTTCACAACCTTGGAACCTCAAAAATTTGAGTGGTTTATAGGGACACATTTTCAACATTTTTCACTATATCGCAAACCTAATAGGAAAGTGTTTTCCCTTCCCCAACTTAATGAATAATTGGGTCACATATCATTGGAATGATGAATTTCATGAAGCATTCCACATCCTTAAGAAATATATCTTGATTACAGCTATGTTAATTCAACCTATTGATATTAAACCACTCATTCTATACATAAATTACTTGGAATGGTCACTAGGAACTTTCCTTACACAAAATAATTACATCAGGAATAAAAATAACCTTTATTATCTCAGTTGAACCATTCTCGACACTGAGAATCATTATTTAAATATTGATAAGTGCTATATAGTGTTAATCTTTATAGTTCATAAAATGAGGCACTACTTGTAGCATCATGAGTTCCATTTAGTCTCTCACAAAAATCCACTCAAATATGTCCTGAATCATCCTATATAGATTGTACAATTTCATGGTGGGTGATTATTCTGTAGTAGTTTAACATTCAGTTAGTGTCTTTAAAAATTGTAAAAGTATTGGATATGGTATATTTTCATATATAAAATCCATCTATAGAGACAAAATCATTGAATACCAAATTTCTCGATGAATAGATATTATCTATTCAATAGGAGCCCTGAAAATGGGAGATGCATTTTGATAGTGCATCCAAAAAACTAACAGGGAAGATAATGGAATACCCTAATCTTAACAAAGTTGGGTTGTTAGTCGCTATCATATCTCCAACAGAGGAAGCCTTTCCTTACTCCATTATTTTTTAGAAGGTTGCACAAACAAAGAGGAAGAATATCAAGCCCTCATTGTAGGGATAAAAATGGCTCTTCAAATATCAATAGAATACTTAATGGTGAAAAGTGATTCAGAGTGAGTAATCAAGAAGATAAATGTAGATTATGATATTATAAATGAAGAGATAATCCCCATACATGACTATGTTTTAGGGATAATATAATAATTCCCCTCTAAGTTTATATTGACTTATGTCCTATGATCACAGAATTCCCAGGAAGATGCTTTAAAAATGCAGCCACTACTTTGGCAGATCCAGATTGGGATGAAATAGTCCTCAGCATTTCTCACCACTGCATAGTCTCACCTTTTTTTTCTATCAGCAAGAAAGACATCAATGAGTTCAATTCTATCCCTAAACCATATGGTTCCATAACTGGTTGGATGATAACCATTGTAGAATAGCTCAAAAATAGAGTTCTCTCATCATAAATAGATTTAAAAGATAAAATTAGATGATGAGAAATAAATTTACCTATTTATGATATCCCAAATCATTATAAAATCCTCTATAAATAAGGATTTTATGGAATCCCTATCAAATTCATCAATTGAGAAGATTCAATATCCATCAAGAAAGAAGTACATATAAGAGCCTCTGGTGCCCACCAATCAGAATTGAAGCCTTCTAATCAAATCTGAAGGATCTGATATTTCGAGCCTTTAATGACACAGAATTTCACAAAATTGTCCAAGTAGTTTCATTCCTACCAGTTTCATACTAACTTCAACTATAAACCCCCAAAGTTTATACACACATCCAAATACTCTTGTCTATTCATTGTATGAGGAATAGCTGTTGTAGGGTTGTATCCTCTAGCTACGACCTAGTAGTTCTAATATATCTTAACTACTACTAATTTCTTCTCTAAATGGGATGAGGCAATACCCCTCAAATAAGTTTGGACCAAAATAATTTTTAGCTTTGTTAAAGAGAAATTCATTATCAGATTTGGTGTCCCTCATACAATATTGATGTAAAATGACACTAATTTCCCTTCTGATGAGTTGGAGAAATAGTATCATGAGTATAATATCAAATCCATCCATTCATCTCATTTTCATTCAAAATCCAATGGATAGATAGAGTTATTTAACAATACTCTATCTAACATACTCTAGAAGTTTGTGGATAAATATAAAAGTTATTTTCCTAACAATCTCTTGCATACCTTGTGGGCCTATCAGACCACGAATAGTACTACCACATTGGAAACCACATATTCACTTGTATACAGAACAAAAATAGTACTACCCATTTAGGTTCAATTACCATCACTCCACATTTCCATCGCAATCAATTATCCTTATATGAGAAATAGGAAAATGGATAGAAGAATTTGAAAAACTAGATGAGAAAATATTGCATACCTATCATCACTTAGAGGTCCACCAAAATCTGATCACACAAACTTTTAATAAGAAAGTACTCCTATGCTAATTCATCCAAGGAAAACTGGTACTAGTCCTCAGGACCTCAATGATACTAGGGAAGAAACCTCAAAATCTTGATCCAAAGCGGGAGGGACCTTACGCCATACAAAAGGTCCACTCTAACAGATCATATTCCCTGGTCTTGTTAGATAAAGAGCTCACTACTGCCTCTACCAATGCATGATTCCTCAAGAAATAATGTTTGTGGTAAAATCATGTTTCATATCTACTACACAATGTTAAACTGTGTAGCAGGTCTTTATCACATGACCTTAAAAAGTGTGGAAAATTGCCCATGCCACAAGACAATAAACATCATGACATCATTATCCTGGTTGTATGATGTTAAACTACATAGTATCATGGTATTGTATGCACCACATTAAAATGAACACCAGAAGGTCATGGTCATATGAAATAAAACTACATGACACCATAGTCAAGATATATGAATATAAACTACATAGCCTTACATTCTAGTCAAAATACATTAAATTGTATGAAAATGTTCTTTGCCACATGATATAAAACTGCATGGTCTATGTCCTTATTTCATGATATAAAATTGCGTAACATTTCAATCCATGCATGAGTGGATCATAATCATTGGTGTAGGTCTATAAAAACACTTTTTTAAAGAACTATGTGTGTATTGATTCCTTCCATCACAGGATACATAGTCACACCCGAGTCTCCAATCCTGGGTATAATCGCAATATAACCCCCCCTCCCAGTATATAGGTCAGACCTTCACAAGGAGCCTTTCAGGAACTATATGTGTCTTGATTCTCTCCTCAAATGGGATACGTAGTGACACCTAGGCTCTATGTCTTAAGATCATCCATGAATCAAAAAAAAATCCCCCTCTCTTGCAGATAAATAGAGATCTATACAGGAGACCCAAATTTAGGTTCCCTCATCTAGGATCCCATCATGGAAATAGAAATATCCCTCTCCCATATATAAAATATATATATATATATAATAGACTCCACACTCCATGGACAATGCCAATCAAAATTCTTCTTTTCTGATCTGATATATTCCTTCCACACATCATACACCTTGTCCCTGGAAGTTTCGGATCTCCATGGTCATTCCTTGGTTATCGGTAGTGGAATGTTAGATTCTTTAGGATTCTTTTATTTGACTATACAGTACTACACCCCGATTTTATTTTCAGAGGTCTCCCACAAAATCATTTTTTCAGAAAAAGGATTTCAGTATTTGACTACAAATTGATATTCCCAAGTTGGTTTTACATAAGTTTCCCACCAAAATGGCCAATCAACTAGGGAAACTTTCACCCTTAGCAGATACCTCTTATATCTATGTCAGCATCAGTGATATTGTGTTAGGAAACCACTTTTGAAACATTGGTCTATGTTCTATCCTTGTGTTTTGTTCCATACCACTTTTCCTGATCTGATAACACCCAGAATCATGGTTTACAATTTCCTCCTCTACATCTGAAGCATGTTAGATAATCCTTGGCCTACTAAGACTTTCATTACTCAACGTTTACATGAATATGGCCCAATACATATGACTTAAAACTTCAAGATGTCATGTCAAATTAGTCACATAATGTTAAAATGTACAACAAAGTGTTTATAACATGATGTTAAAATGTAGTCTTACCCTATGTACCAAGCATAGGATGCCCTGGGTAACGAGCTTAGGAATATTAATATCACCAATATGGTATTCCTCTTATGAAATTATTTCCTAAGGCTTCATGCCTTATTTTCTCACATCAAGTCACCTTTGTCCTTATCGCATGATGCTAAACTGCATGGTGAACGACCCTATTATTCAGCATTAAAATTCAAGAACTTTGTTTGGCTTGATTATCATTCCCATGAGATACTTAGTGATTCCCAAATCCTACATCCTTGTCCAACCACCACAAGATCAAAATACCTCTTTCCTTCCCTTTAATTTTATTTTGTGTGGTGGAAAAAACCTTTCCACTCCTTGTTTATCAAACTGATCATATCTCGAATGGGATTTGGAGTTTTGTCCAAGGATTCCCAGCACGATCAAGTCATATCATTTCATATCAGGGTTATCTTATTTATGGATTCAAGACCTTAAAAGGCACACCTGATGTCTTTACCACATGATGTTAAACTACACATATGATGTCTCTTGAATGATGTAAATTCAATAACTATGTGTGAATTGATTCTACATTTGATGATATATATAGTGATGTCTTGATAATACAATTTTTTCATGTACATGTATGTATTTTTTTATTACATTTTATTTTATGTTTTTAAATATTACAAACCCTCTTATCATTTTATATGAAAAATGTTTTTAAAATATCTCTATATTTTAATTATAACCTAAGTTATATTGACCTGAATTTTATAATTATAGTATCATATAAAATATAACAAGTTTATATAACTTTTATTAAACTTTGAAAAAGTTTAATTCTATATATATCATGTTCTCACTTTTATTCTAACATGATACATGTTTTTGGTTTCAAGAATCATTTTCAGTTTAAACTACTTTATAATTTTCTTCAGTATTTCAATTATATCATGAACTATAATAATAATAGTTTTTCAAAACTTCTTCCATTAGAAATCCAATTCATATATATTAATTTTATTAGAATAAATGGAAGCCTGATTGTATTGTTTAAGGGGTGCTCTATTTGTCCAAATATCATGCCATAGATCTGTAATTTTTAATTTTCCAAAATGATGTTTTTCATTCATATACCATTTGTTTATAATTTAAATCAATCTTAGTTTTTTAGGTTAGAAATATAACATGTTTTCATTCATTTAATTTAATTAAATTAAATTCTAATATTTTCATTTACATACCTTAAAAATTGGCTTAATTTATAGCATTCTTTCTACAGTATTCAAAACTTATTTTCACTTTTTTTATGATATCTCATTCAATACTTATCGGAATTAAGAGATTACAAATTAGTTTGAAATACCATGAAATTATATTCATTTAATTACTCTGGAACCACTTTTAATTAAATCATTTATATATCTTATAAATTCAGTGAAGTTTCTATGTCAAAGTTTGCACATAAAATGATGAATTGATATTCATCATCTTCTTCCTCAAGCCTATTTACTAAATGGAAGATATATTAATATTATTCATCATTCATGGAAGCACCTTGATTCACTTCAGTATCTCTCTCTAAGATTTAGAAATCTAGAATAGAAACTAATCTTATGCTTCTAATCGTGGACTGGTTCCAATGGAATTTCCAGCAATTCCCTTCAAGACCTTCATTTTGGTTTTCCAACATTAACTAATATTTTTAAATAAAAATGAATCAAATATCTTCCACTAATGTCTAATATTTATAACTAATGTTGACTCAAATTTATTCCAATGGTGATGTGTCTCTAACTATAAACAATGAGATATGTGAGACATGTGGTACATGTGAAACATGTGTGACATGTGAGACATGTGAGACATGTGAGACATGTGAGACATGTGAGACATGTAAGAAATGTGATACATGTGATACATGTGAGAGATGTTGAAATTTTATACAGGTTAAACATGTGATACGTGTGATACATGGGATACATGCGAGACATATAATACATTTCGTATATGTGATACATTTCCCCATTACTATAGTGAGACATGTGATTTTGGTCTGAACTAACGGTGAATCATTTTCACTCAATGATGAATCATATTTACTTCAACAATGATTCATTTTATTATAAATGGTGACTCATTTTGTTATCAATGGTGACTCATTTCCACTCAATGGTGACTCATTTTTGAACTAATGGTGACTCATTTTTTGAACCAATGGGCAATCATTTTTTAAACTAACAGTGACTCATACTATGTATTTTATCTTTATATAATTTGATGAACCGTATACCTATATTAATTGTCTTAATTATTTTATTGATTTCCAAAATTAATATATATTATATATGAGACATGTGAATTATTATTATAAAATTTTAATTAGTTTTAAAATTTTATTAAATTATTTTATTACACCTACATCATATTTCTAATATTTATAATATTTATGTCTTGAATTGATTTGTGCATAGAGTTTATAATTTCCCCTTTTTGAAAAACTGAATAACACCAATCTCTTCTTATTTTCATATTAATAATATCAAGAAAACTGTATCACTTTGACAATTTACTCATATTTATTAAACACATATGTCCCATCCTTTTATTCCATGACTGATTATCTTTCATCTTAATAAGATAACATGAATTCTAAACTTCTCCAACTTGAAATAAGTTCCCCTTTGTACGTTATCCTCATATAACAACTTTTCCATCTTAAAATAATTTTACAAAACCCATTATTTTCTAAAAAAAATTATTTCAATCATCAAAAAGTTTTGAAATACTCAATGAGTTGTGTTTCAGCCCATCAACAAACAAGGAGTACATGGATGTCAACTTTTCTTCCCCAATAATAGTGGATCTAACACCTTTGATTATGATAAATTAATCATTTCAAAACATCATTGTTGCTTATTTGAAATCTTTCACATTCTTTAATAATTTTGAATGTTCTATCATGTGAGAGGAACACCCACTATCCTGAATCTAGGTTCATTCTTATTTTGTAGCTTTGAGAGTTGTTTCTACAACAAGAGATTTTTCATTATCTTTATCTTTTATCACATATTACTTTTTATAATTGTTATAAACATGTTGGTGTGATAGTAATAAAAAATAAATCCTTTATAAATATTTCAAGATTTTTCACACCTTTCATAAAATGTTTCCAAAGTTTTGAATCTATTTTCAACTATAAAGACAACATTCTCATAATTATTTCTTCGGGAGGATTAGATCCCTCTTGAAATTTGTTTCCTATAACACATGGGATAATTTTAGTGTTGTTGATTAAACCAAAACATATTTTTTGTATACCCAAATCCACCATAATACTAGTAGTACCCATAAAAAGAATAATTTCCAATATAAATTTAATATTGTCTAAAGTTGTGAACATGTTTTTTAGCAACTTCATTATCTTTCCCATCAGAACATTTTGGTCCCTTAAACTTCATGTTATCGCCTAGAATATTCTCCTTAAATTAATATTTCTTCCCAACCTTTTTTGAATTATAATTAGTAGTAACCTTTGTTTCAGACTCAGAAATTTTAAAAACTTCTCAATTCTAAAATTTGTCATTTTTTCCACGTATATGATTTTCACAGCCTTCTTATTTTTAGTAACAACTTCAAGTTTATTTTAAAACATTAATGATAACTTTTTTTATCTTTCTTAGATTCAAAATTTCCAGAACAAATTCCAACTTCAGAGATATATTTTTTGAAACTTGTTACTCCCTACTCAACTTTAGATAACTTTTGATGAACAAATTCTAAATCTTTCTCCATTTATTTTTACATGACTTCAAAAATTTTATTCCAATTTTTTCTTTTCCAAGAGTACTATTAATACAACAAACCTATTCTATCAACTTATCTTTCTATTTAAGAATTTATTCTTGACTAAATTTTGAAGGAATTTCCTTCTTTAACATCATGATTTATCTTTCAAGACTTATTATCTTTCTAAAAAATTCATTCAAATCTATTTTTAGAAGAAAATATAACTCAGTCTATTATTCTTAAGAACTACTTTTTCCAAACTCTTCATTATTAACTGTTGAAATAAATGTGTTCTCTATAGAAACTTTTTTGGATTTTTCAGCTTTAACTCCACTGTATTCATCTTTATTGTAATGACCCAATGTTTTATCAATGTAATTCTATTCTTATAATTATGTCTTATAGTATAATCAAAAAATATTACATATAGAATACAATAAAAACCTTATAAATGAATAATGAGTGAAATAAAAGGTATCACTAGATGTTAAAGGATGCATACCGATGAAATCGTAACTTGGACTTTGGAGTAGTAATGTGACCATTATGAATAGTAAACTGACCAATGTAATAGTAACCTCACCAATGAAGGTATAAATAAACTTTTTCCATCTTATAAGTGTCAATAAGATATAATTATATCATTTTATATGTAATTAAATATTTTAAAAATTATTAATTAACTGTTGGTATTATGATAAGTCATGTATATTTAATTAAACTTTTATGATTAATTTAATAAATTAAAATAAAATATATTTTCATAAAATTTATTCATAAAATAAAATTTTTATGTCTTATGATTATAATACAATTCTATGAGACCTTAATTAATTTTTCAAAGTGTTAGAAAAACAGTTTTAATTTTAAAATTTGTATTTCTCAAGTAAATTATGATTTTAATTAAAAATAAAATTTCTCATATTTAGAAAATTATTTTTAAAAAATGGAGTTCATTTTTGAATTCTACACATTGAAAAAAATTTAGGTTGAAATTTTGGTATTTTTCTGAAATACTTGAGTTTTTTGGGAATAGTAAAATACGGTAATTTACGATATATATACATTATAAGTTGAATAAACTATTCATTAAGTAATGTATGATGTAAGAACCTTTGATTAAAACTCACATGATATAATTAATTGTTTTATACTTAAGAAAAATCACTATTGATTTTCTTGAGAAAAATAACAAACTAATGATTTATATTTTGAGAAAGCAATCCTCTCTTCCACTATAAACACCACCCCTCACCACATCTTTCCTCACACTTCTCCAGACATGTTAATTATCCAAATTCTACACAAATATTTTCCCAATATCCCCCCCCCATGTTTAGGAGATCTTTTTATCATCAAAAGACCAAAACCTCTTCCCTAAGGAAGCACTCAAGGAGGATATATTCAAGAGGTAAATTCCTCTTTCTGATTATTTTCTTTTCTTTTCAAGTTCATTTTTTTGTTTTTATATACTCAAATACCCTCATAAAAATGGTATTATAACTCTAGTACCTTATATATACTTTAATTTTTTTATGATAATGGAATAATTCATCATCATCTCTCATTCCCCCTCCATTTAAACTAAAACTGAAAACATTGTATGAGATGTGTTAATTTATCACATTCAAGGATGATATAGTTTTCAGTTTCCTTTAACTTCATCAAGATCTGATCATGAAACCATTTTTATAGTTGAACCAGGTTATAATATATTAATTTTAGGTTTTTGAATCATTTTTTACTTCTGATATTAATTTATAACAAAATGAGTTCATTGTGATCGAAAACCGCCAAAATAAACCTAAATGATTATCATTAACTATTTATTTAATGATTCATCCTCATGTCATATAAACAAATAAAATAATATCAATTTAACCACTTTAATATAATTATTAACATAAATATTCAATTCTGGTTAATTAACCCCACTTTTCATGACACTGTGTACTTGTATGCAGGTAAATCGGTCATGAAAAACAAGGAAAACAGACGCTCCCAAGAAATGAAATTGAATCTATTAACCCATCAAGAAGATCATAAATGAACTTAGTTAAGTTATAATAAATAAAATTATGGTATAATATGTTCTGGAAGTATTAATTAATTAATCTAATTTGATTATCCAAGACATTAAGATCAAGTGAAGGACACCTTCAAACTTAAGGTAAGGGATTCTACCTGATCCTTAATTATTCCTTCGAGTTTCTATTACTCTCTTTTTACCCAAATTAAATTGTATTTTATTTTTATTTAAATTTTATAAATACTTTAATTCCCCAAACCCAGTTACCCAGAGTCGGTTCATTATTACATAACATTGGCATGATCACAAAAGATCAAGTCTCGAAAGATTGATTAGTTTAGTAGCCTTGGAAACACTAGATATATTCATAAGTCTTACGTTACATCATAAAGTAAAAATAACTACAACAACATCTTGTCTTAATATCCCCTGATACTACCCCCTGCAGGTCATTTATAAAATACTTCTTCACTTCTTGGGAATAATAAAACATTTAAAGGAGTGAGTGTTTTGGTGCGGATGTGCGTCGGGTTACGCTGTTCCGCCAGGACGCGTTCGCGCGTGCACCCGTTGACCCGAGGGGATGGGTGTGCGGCTTGTGGCCCCGCAGTCTCGCTTTCCAAGGGCGGGCGGCATTCGTCCCTTATTCAGGGGCGTCTACTCCTTGATCGAAACCGGGATGATGGGATGTCGGCTCCTCCTTCCGTGGACGTCTCCTCGGAACTTGTCGCCTAATCCGGGTCTCCCTCATAGATTTAAGAATGTTCGTGAATCTCGTTCCCGGCGCCATGTCTCCATGGACACCGGTTAATTACGCTGCTTCCGCCCGGACACTCCAAGGAGTCTGGTCGGGGCAGCAACCTGCGGTGAGGAGACCAGGTGGCTCTGGATGTCGGGGGCGTGTCCTAACACTGCGCCTCTGCATGTCTGCCTTCCGTCCCTAATAGGGATTCTCGAAGGCGTGATGGCCTGAGGCATCCCGCACTGGGTGCGGGGAACTGCGTTACCTGAGGTTTTCCTCAGCTTCCCATGTTTAACACGGGGTATGCCGCGACTTTAACGTCCAGCGGGGACGGCATCAGACTGATCAACACGAGGAGTGGATCAGATGACAGAACCCCTTGCGGGGAACCTCCGACGCTGGGGCCAGCACATGGGCGGCTTCCCGGGTGAAGTGGAGTGGAATGAAATGGCATGACCCCACTGTGATGTGGCGGCCCGGGTAAGGATCAGGGTGGATGATGGAGTGAAGAGCTTGGACCCCATAGGGGCTTCCTACGTACCGCGCGTTAGCGCGGATCAAAGTCAGCGTAGTTCAGATATACAGTTTAACGTCATGCTGGACGTCGGCAAGCCGACTCACGAAGAGGTCGAGGCCGCCGGGCGGAGGATTGAACCGAACCACCTCGCACAGAGGGGGATGGAACGGCCGGGTGGATCACAGTTTTACGTCATGCTGGACGTTGGCAAGCCGACTCACGAAGAGATCGAGGCGGTGGGGAAGCACAATGGAGATACACACGTGCAGTCCCCCACAGAGGCGGATTCATAGGTGAATCAACGCAAGTGTGAACCCGGGAGGGGTTCACTGATGGACGAACCGACGTAAATACGACCGGGACGACCAGGTGGCGGGCTTGAACCTCGGAGAGGCTTCCTACGTACCCTGTTTAGAAGACAGGGATCAAAGTCCACATAGTTCGTTCTGTTTGTAACGCTCTACCCCCGTGGGCGAAGGCCACTCCATGAATCATCTCTAAAGAGGGGCAACCCCGTCATCCCTGCAGAGACGAGCGGGTGGGGGCCACATCCAAACCGGGGGGACCCTGCGTGTGGAGCACGGGATCGGGTGATGCGGACGGTTTAACGTCTTGCCGGACGAAATACAGTTTAACGTCGTGTGTTGAGGACGAAGCGGACTGTTTAACGTCTTGCCGGACGAAGTACAGTTTAACGTCGTGTGTTGAGGACGAAGATGCTTGGAAGTTTAACGTCTTGCAGCGCGGACGATGGGGGCTAGGCAGTTTAACGTCATGCAGCTTGGACGTATGCAGTTTAACGTCGTGCAGGACGTGGTGCAGTTTAGCGTCATGCAGGACGAATTACAGTTTAACGTCGTGCAGGACGAATAGCGTACAGTTTAACGTCTTGTAGCTGGGACGAAGTGCAGTTTAACGTCGTGCGGGACGTAGAAGCTGCCGATAGGTCCGTGTCACATCGCGCGATCCTGGAGGGCCGCACGGGAAGACAACGCACGGTGCGGGCACCCGGGATGAGGGTCATCGGGCGCCACGCAGGCGGGTACCCAAAGGGGGTCAAAGGGGGCGGCCCTGGCGGTTTGCGCGCAAAAGAGGAGCTTTGCGCGCAATACCGTGGGTCGGCGCGCAAATGGACGGGCTGGCGCGCAACTGGGCCAGCACTTTGCGCGCGAATGATAGAGATTGCGCGCACCGGGCTTCGGATAGCGCACGGGGGCAACGGCTCATTCTTTAATGAATGGCCACTTTGAAAAGGGGGGGGGGGTGCGCGCAATCGGGCTGGATTGCGCGCACCCGGGGGCAATTGCGCACAAGAGGCTTCTTTTGCGCGCAAATGCCTTTGAGTGAAGGGTTATTCAAAGGAAATGAGCCAAAGGGATTGCGCGCGAAGGCGAACCCCGAGGCTTTCTTGCGCGAAAGAAAAGAGGTTACCTGAAGATCGGCATTGCGCGCGGAAGGGGTTGGATTGCGCGCACGAGAGACCTTTCGAATTCTGGAAACCTTCAAAACGTCGGGGGTCGCCTTATATTTATAGGCCACCCCGGGCGCGGAATCCAGTTCGCGGGCGCGAAATTCTCTTCGCGGGCGCAGAATCGGGCCCGGCGCGCAAGGGAGTCGCGCGGGCCACTGGCGCGCAAAATTGCGCGCCGGCCCAGCGCATTGCGCGCATCCCGGGAGGTTTGCGCGCGGCTCATCAACTTTGCGCGCGGGTCTCCAAAATTCCGCGCAAGGCCTCCGGGCCCTCCGAAACATGCTTCCGACTCCAAATATGACCTCGCTTTCCGCATCCGGAGCTTTGTTTGGGAACAACGGACATTTCCGGCGTCTACAAAAGCCTCCCCTCGGAATATGATCGGCGAGAGGTCGCAACGATCGGGTTCCGAGGGAGACGCCGGAATGCCAAAGTCCTGGGTGGCGCGGGACTGTGGCGCGCAAAAAAGGGCGTCGGGCGCGAAATTCACCGCTGCGGTCGCGCAAAGCGCTTTCCGCGCAGCGCGGACCCCGGCCTTGCCTATAAATAGGGGCCCTGGGTCCCCCCGTACCGTACACCGGACTTCCGCGCGATAAGCATCTAAGCTCTCGTGCGCGAAATTGCCTTTTCCGGCGCGGAATTCGCCCGCTCGTCGCGCAAACCTGTCCGGAATTCGGCCTGCTTTTGCGCGAACACCCGGGGTTTTACGCGACGGACTTCCCGATTGCGCGACGTCCACTAGGATTGCGCGCCAACTCTCAAACTTCTCTACCAGCCTCGTCCTCTCCCGCACGCTTCATCCCTTTACCCGCACGACTCCCGAATCTTCTGAGATGGCCGTGAATCAAGGAAATGAGGGGGATGCCGCCACTCGCAGAGCTGAGATGGCGACGAACGAGGAGGTCTACGGAGCCAAGGAGATTGTTTCCAACAATCAATCCTTGTTCGACTTGCTGATGCCGGCCCAGAAGACATATCCGCTGTCGGACAACCTGCCGCTCTAGAACATCGGCATCCTGGATGAGGTTCCGGTGCCAGGGTTCGAGGTTGATGTGCCACGGACCTGGGTGACTCAGGAGGACGAGCTTCCCCGCTATAACATCACCTACAATGGGCATCCTTCCAGGGAGACCAGGCACCTAGATGTCTATGTCCTGAACCCGAGGACGCGAACCATCGCCGGGGGTGAGCCTACTGCGGAGAACTCTCCAGCCCTCTACTCGAGCACATATCGCCAGAGTGTCACCGACGACACCAAGGGCTGGCTGAAGGACTGGGACTTGCGATCTGGGGGCAATTTTACCAGTGAGTGGGCCTGGGCGTTCTGGGTACGCCACACTTGCGATCACTTTGCGGAGGAGCTGCGGTACATCGGCCTGTTTGAGGCGGTGTGGACGTCGCAGTTCCACTTCTACCAGCAGCCCGACCTCGGGCCGGAGCTGTTCACCCGCTGGTCCCCGGATACCAACACCTTCCATCTTCACCATGGGGAGGTCGGCATCGGTCTTTGGGACATCCACTGCATCGGAGGTATCCCGCTGGAGGGTTACCAGTATGATGAGTTCCTGCCTCCGAGGAACACCTGGGGCGACAGGTCACGGACTCCCATCCTGACGTGGCATCTGCTGGACCTGGCTACAGAGCGGCTCGGGGTCAAGGACTTCCAGAAGGACATAGCCTACAAGGAGTGGTTCGGCCAGTTCTTGGAGCATGACCCAGCGGTCAAGATGCCAGGCAGGGGGAAGCGGTGCCCGACCGCGGCTCAGAGGAGCCGGAACGGGTCGTACTGGCGGGTCCTGGAGACGGGCGACTACCGCTCATGGGGGTACCGCGTCATCGAGGCCCGGGACCCAAATGTCCGGTACGCGGCGTTCCTGTCCGCCTTTCTGAGTGGGTGGCTCCTGCCAGTGCGGGACGCGAGAATGGGCGTTCGCCCGGCGACACTGGCAATGGCGGGCGCTATGGCCGCCAACAAAAGATACAACCTCGGGGTCCCAGTGTTGGCTAAGTTGTACACCATCCTGGGACGCATCTCACGAGGGGGGTCGCCACGAAGGATCGGTGGGCCCTTCCAATTCTTCCACGGCTGGGTGGCTGCTCACCTTGGTGGGTACACGTTTCCGAACGCCATCATTCCTCCGGGCAACGGCCTGCGACCCTCCCTGCTGACCATTGCGGGGGTCGCTCCGATGACCCTAAGTGAGGAGGGCATGAGGATTCGGATTGGAAATCATGCCAATTTCAACTTCAGCCTGTTCCCCACTCCCGTTGGCCAAATGATCGACAACGGGCAGGGTCCGCTGGAGCAGCACGAGTACTTCCTGAACATGCGGGGCGGGGTGCTCATGGCTCGGATCGACGGGAAGGTGATCTGCGAGCCGTACGTGCCAACCCGGTTCGCCAGGCAGTTCGGGTGCCTTCAACGGATTCCGAAGAGGGTATTCACTGCTATCCGGGAGGAGACGAACCCTGGCGTCCTTCGCCAGATGTGGCTGATGTTCGCCGCCTTTGGCTCTCGCGACGTTATCACTCTCCCTCCTACCGGGGTCGACGCAGGCTTCGAAACCGAGTACGCAGAACACTGGGCCATCGCGTACCCCGAGGGGCTTCTACGGAAGCCAGTTCGGCGGCTCGAGGTCACCCGTACGGAGACCGGGCATCAAGGAAAGAGGCGAAGCGCCGCCACACGGGGGAGAACGGAGGCGCGCCAAACAGCGGAGCCGGCACGAGCAGGGACTTCGGCGGCGGGCACATCGCAGGTTGTCGCCACGACCTCGGCGCCCAGAGAGGGGGCACGTGCGGTGGTCGAAGAGCGGCCCGGGAAGTAGGTAAGGCGTCTGCTCGAACCCTCCCACGATGTAGTCTTCCCGGCGCTGTGGTCGGCCTGGATGACCCTGCGGCAGTCACTGGGGACCGACGCCATCTGGCGAAAGATACTTAGAGAAGGAATCCATCTGCCAGAGGTCGGGCGCCTCCATATCGCCGATAGGGTGGACTTCAACCGGCAGTATGCGTATCTGACGGACATGGACGAGTACGCGCGCCAACGTGGTCAGCGTGCGGAGCCATCCCTTCTGGTGAAGGTGATGCTCGGTCTAGAACCCGATCCAGAACAGATGCCGCCGGCGGAATATGACAGTAGCAACGACTCCGAGGAAGAGGAGGAGATGGGGGAGGATGAAGGCTCCGAGGGGAGATCCCGTCAGGGGAGCCCGCGGGAGAGCGGCGAGGTGGCCGGCTCTGACAATGTTGATGTCACTGAGCTCCTCGAGGTCCGCTTCTATCCCAACTCAACCTGCTTCATCCATTCTCTTATGCAGCTT
Organism: Viscum album; assembly: GCA_963277665.1. NCBI lineage: Eukaryota > Viridiplantae > Streptophyta > Magnoliopsida > Santalales > Viscaceae > Viscum > Viscum album. The sequence goes on along the minus strand of OY728145.1, from coordinate 270,914,442 downwards.
CTAACCCATTTCTCCATCTTTCTCAGGAGCACACGGATGTTGGTCAGGCGTCCTCAGCGGGAGTAGGAGAGGCGCCAGCAGGACAAGGCGGGGGCCAGGCACCCATTATCGAATTGACAAGCGCGGAAGGGTCCCCTGCTGCAACTGTTCCTGCGGCGGCCGGGATAGCAGAAGATGACGCTCTGAACTCCCGTAAGTCTCCTTACTTTACTGCTGGTGCTTGCCGTTGACGATCCGTGACTAACCACGGCATGCCCTGCGCAGTGATCTCAATGCTGGAGGCTCGTCGGGTTGCCGAACCCGGGCCATCCACGAGTGGACCGGTGGCAGACATGCCGCCTACTCCGGAACAGACTTCCCACACCGAGCCGGCCCCACCAACTGCTGATCAAGGGGCTACGGACGTCGGCGGTGCTGACATCGGAGAGAGGTCGGGGGCTGACGAGGGTGTCAACGCCGCTGGGGAGAGAGAAGAAGGTCGCCCAGATGTTGGGGAACCTATCCCCCATGAGGACATCCCAGGGGCGGACCCTGCAGCAGACCTGCTGGCTGCCTTCCCTGCCTACCGGCCTGCCGACCCCGAGGAGATGGACGACTCGGACGCGGAGGCGGTCGAGGAGAGCCGGATAGCGCGCCGAAGGGGGTGGAAGTGCATCCAGCGCTTCCTCAAGCGAGACCCATCGGAGTGGCTGGGGTGCATGGGGTCACTCCAAACCTGGCTGTGCTTCCTGTGTGCCGGGGGAGCTGATGCTCAACGCCTACATCTGACGGTCCGTGATTTCATGGCCGAAAAGATGCGCGAGAGCCGCCGGCGTGCCGACGTCGCACAATGTCGGGACATGTCGGAGAGCACGCGGGCGCTCCTCGTGGCGGAGCAGGAAGTCCGGCGTCTCGAAGGGCAGGCGGCAGAGAAGGAGGCCTTCGTCGCAACGTGCACCGAGCTTGTGGAGAAACTAGCAGCCCAGCTGGTTGACGCCCAGGTACAGCTGATGGAGGCGGGCCAACAGATGGTCAAAATTCAAGTCGAGCGGGAGCATGCACAAGCCAGAATCGACGAACTGCGTGCTGCGACCGCCGACGAGGAGAGGGCACGCAGAGAGCGAGAAGCAGCTCTGGAGGCCGCCAGCCAAAGGGTAGCGGCGTTAGAAAGACTTATCCAGCACGCTAATCCCTAGGGGCTTTGTTTTTGCCACTCCCAGAACATTTGCTTCCGCTACTCAATATTTCGATCCATTTGTATGAATCACCATATTTATCTGCATCTTTTGGCTTAACATGCTCAACCACAATCCATTATCTCGCGGGAGCGTTATCCAAGCTTCAGGTATCCACAATTGGGCCTGGATTTCTAGAGAAAAGAGGGAGGTAATTCCTAGGAAAGGAGACCTCAAGCCTAATCAATGTATCATCCCCCCAACTTGTTCCGACACACGAGCGGGACAACGCTAGGGGCGTTGAGATTTTGTCCGAACATAGGGAAATGAAAAAGGGTGAATCGCGTGTCCCGAATTCAGAAATCCACAACGGTCGGCCTTCCAGGAAATGCCCAAGACGGCAAGCGGACAATGGATCAATCGACCATACTACTGCGATAGACAGACCGAAGGTCATCATCCATATTGCAGGAGGCGGATCACATGTCATCATCAATGCCGCTTTGGGGGTTCCTTCAGGTACAAGGGTGGAAATCCAGATCAACAGGGCATGCGAAGCGTGGGGCGAAGTGACGATTTGTTCGGATAGAATCCAACGCTCTCAAAATTGCGCCACCGTGGGGAAAGCGTATTAGGCGGATGCACTAATCTGGCCGTGAATCACCCCAATTCTCAGACAGAAACTTTTTGACGAGGAAACTGTCGCTTCCCATCACTGCGATGGGGCATCCCGAGCTGAATCGGGGAGAATATCACAACTGCACCACTCTACCCGAAGTCAGGCCAGACGGCCGGCGACGAGGAGGGGCGGGACTTAGCGATCCCTGAGGCTGGACCCGAGTCGAAATGCCCGGGCGTTCCTACGTACTCCATCAGGCTGGAGATCAAGCCATACGTAGTTCTGCGAGTGCAGTTTAACGTCATGCAGGACGCAGAACCCCGTTTGGGGAGATCTTAGTTTAGGGTCGTAGAGCTCGGACCATAGGGACCTCAAAGTACGCCGCATCGTGGTCCTATCCCCTGGATATGCGAAGATGCACTGAGGGATAGTGTCAAGAGTGTCGAGATTTTTCCTGGTCAGAATGGGAGGTGGAAAATGTGATGTGAATCATGCGGCCATTCACTCAAGGACTGGGGGCACCGGCGTAACGATATGGGAGTACTGCCGACCGTGGCGGAAAAGCAGCATCAATATCGCACTAACCATTGATGAAATGAGGCAGCAAACGAGCATCGACCGCTCAATCGCAGGATTCATATCGATTTGCTGCCCGAGGCCATTGGGGGCACCAGCCCGAGTCGGTGGGAGAGCACTGAGGCATTGTGTCCAAACCGTTCACGGGGGCTCCACCCAGGGCGTAGGTGATGGATCCGAATGAAAGGGAGCACGAAGCCTGAAAATGGAAGGAACCTGACCAAGCTAAACCTGACCCTCCTGGCAATAAACCAGAGTACTCTTGACACCAGTGGACCACTGAAAGGGGTCGAGGGACACGCCTTGAGGGTGGCCTGAAGGCGGCGGATTCCCCAGAGAGGGGGAATCTCTAAGAGGTGGGGGCTGGACCCGAAGTTTCAAACATCCGGGCGTTCCTACATATCCCATAAGGATGGGAATCAAGCCACACGTAGTTCTTGAAGCGCGGCGCAACACAATCGGGCACCAGCGCGGGGAAGGGTGCGGGTCTGACCCTCGCACACAGAAGAAGCGGTATTTGATATTTCTTGTTTGTCCTTAAAGATGGATGGTTTTTCTTTGTGCAGCGACATGCCTGTGATTAAGGAATCCCTGGCGTCGCCACAACAATCAAGCCATGAAAGGCATTGATGAATGGCGTGGTTATTAACCAGCGCCCAACGTGAGTGTCCCCTGAGGAGAACATCACGATGCAGTGCCATTTCTCGTCGGGCGGCCAAGACGATCACATTTTACGGTCGTGTGGTAGGACCAGACAACACAGTTTAAGGTTGTGTGGTTCGGACCATGGAGGAATCCGCTTATCGCGATGCGGCGGACTCAGCGGAGGTGGGAACATACCCAGCCTTGCGGTCACGCACGATTCCAGGAGAAGGATCCTGGGATAGGGGCCTGCGTATGTCCATCACCCGAGGGGCAGAGATGCTAGCCTCCAGATATACTGGGCCCAAAATGCGATTGTTCGGGCGACTCCTTCCTCCTTATGGGGACGAGGGTCCAGCTATACATGGCCCTTAGGGAGGACATCAGCATATATCCTTGGTGCTCAGATCGCGGGAGCCTCGACAGACACCATTACCCTGGTTGGCCTGTCTAACGTGTAAAGGTGTACTGAAGGTCAGTATGAAGAGAGTGTCGAGATTCCACTACAACGCACAAAGGCGGAGTGTGATGAGGACCGTGCAACCAATGTTTGGAGCCTAAAAGAGCCGACATGGCGATCAAGGATGTCGCTGACCATATTCGCAACACAACATCCGATCGCGTCAGCCTAGAACTGGGCAAGCAAACGAGCATCAACCGCTCAATCGCAGGATTCATATCGATTTGCGGCCCAGGACCCGCCGGTAAATCGACCCGGAGCGGTAGGAGAGCACTGAGGCATCGTACCCAAACCACTAATAAGGATCCCTTTGAGTGAAGGCTCGAACAAGAGGAAGCGCGCGGCCCGAAAAGCAACACGGGACTTGCCGGGATTGCATCCGACACTACGGGTCATAGACCGAAGTACCCAAAACATGTTAACAGATCACCGGACAGGGTCGGAGGACTCATCCTGAGAGCAATCCAAAAGATAGCAGGTTCCCGTGATCAACCAAGAGACGGGGCTGGACCTGAAACACAAGCGTCCAGGCGGTCCTACGTATCCCATAAGGATGGGAATCAAGCCGTACGTAGTTCTTGAGAGGCAGTTTAACGTCATGCAGGACGATGAGGGGTGTGAGGTAGTCCTACACACGGGGGAGGCGTATGGCGCGGCCAGCAGACCAACGTGAACGAGGACATAATCCCCCGCTCACGCGTTACGCCTCGCACAAAAAGGAGGGGAACTGGGGCCAGAGGCCCAACGCGGGATAGAGGTTCCCGGGAAATGGGGCTGGGCCTGAAACATGAATGTTCAGGCGGTCCTACGTATCCCATAAGGATGGGAATCTAGCCGCACGTAGTTCTTGAAGTGCAGTTTAACGTCATGCAGGACGAAAAGAGAAAAAAGGGGGGAGCAGAAGGCATCCCCAAACGTGGGGGGCGTACAATGTGGCGAGAAAACCGACGTGAATGAGGGCATAGCCCCGCGTCCACACCATACGCCACATACCCAGAGGCAACTGGGCCAAGGGCCCGAGGTGGGATGGAAATTCCCGAAGGATGGGGCTGGGCCTGAAACATGAATGTTCAGGCGGTCCTACGTATCCCATAAGGATGGGAATCAAGCCGCACGTAGTTCTTGGGAGGCAGTTTAACGTCATGCAGGACGAATGCTGAAGAGTTTAACGTCTTGTAGCTCGGACGTAGTACAGTTTAACGTCATGTTGGACGGATGCTAAACAGTTTAACATCTTGTAGCTTGTACGAGGTACAGTTTAACGTCATGTTGGACGAAACACTTGGCAGTTTAACGTCTTGCAGCGCGGACGATATGCTAGGCAGTTTAACGTCGTGCAGCTTGGACGTATGCAGTTTAACATCGTGCAGGACGAATGCTAAACAGTTTAACGTCTTGTAGCTTGGACGAGGTACAGTTTAACGTCATGTTGGATGAAACACTTGGCAGTTTAACGTCTTGCAGCGCAGACGATATGCTAGGCAGTTTAACGTCGTGCAGCTTGGACGTGGTACACTCAGACAATGTACTGCTTGAGGAACCTAGCGTTAGTGGGAGGAGTGACACGCTCACCATCCATAGTCGCTAGGGAGTACGCGCCATTGGGATAAACTTTGTGGACGACAAGAGGTCCCTCCCACTTGGGCTCCAACTTATGTGGCTTCCTGCCGGGGATCATTGGCGCTCTTAGGGCTAGCACTAGGTCACCCTGCAGGAAGGAGCGGAGGCGAACCTTCTTATTGAAAGCTCGAGCCATTCTGCTTTGATGCCTCTCCAAGTTCTGCAAGGCGCGAAGTCTATTCTCATCCAGTGCTTCCAACTCGACTAGATGGGCTTCAGCAGCTCTGTCCGGCGCTTGCTGGTCGTAGACCGCAGTGCGCAAGGACGGTAACTGGATCTCGATGGGCAGGACGGCCTCAGCTCCATACACCAGGGAATAAGGGGTCATCTGGGTGGAATTGCGAGTCATCGTCCGATAAGCCCAGAGGGCGTTGGGGAGCTTGTCCGGCCAACTCTTCTTGTTCTGACCAACCATCTTTTGCAGAATGTTAGAGAGGGTTTTGTTAAACGCCTCGATCTGTCCATTCTCCTGCGCATGATAGCGAGATGTATGGTTCGAGCGAATGTTGTACTTGGCGTACAACTTCTTCAACTCGGCTGCTCGGAAATTGGCTCCGTTATCCGTGAGGATAGCGTGAGGCACCCCAAATCGATGAATGATGTTGGAGGTCACGAAGTCAGCGATTGAACAGGATTTGACCTCTCTGAGCGGAATCGCCTCTGCCCATTTGGAGAAGAAGTCCGTGGCGGTCAGAATGAACCGGCACTGGCGAGCCGTCGCCGACGGGTAAGGTCCCATGACGTCCATCCCCCAGACTGCAAAGGGCCAAGAATACCTGGTGGTATGGAGAGGCTCCGGCGGCCGATGCACAAAGTTCGCATGAACCTGGCACGCATGGCACCTCCTGGAATACTCGATGCAGTCATGGATCATGGAGGGCCAGAAGTATCCCAACCTCCGAATCTGGTGGGACAGCTTCGGCCCAGTCTGATGGGCACCGCATGAACCAGCATGAACCTCTTGCATGACTCGTGGGATCTCAACTCCCTGAAGGCAACGGAGGAGAACACCATCAAATCCGCGTCTATAGAGGATCTGTTCCAGGCCGGGACTACTCTGGAGGACAAACTGCGATGCGCGGCGTCGAACTCGCTCGCGCTCAGCCCGATCCGGCGGGAGAATGCCATGTTGGAGGTACTCAACCAAAGGCTTCCTCCAATCAGGGGCTGGTTCGACTGCCATATCTGGGGTACTCGGGGCTCCGGGCACAGGGGCAACCGTGGTGAGATTACTTACCGACGGGTCGCGATCTCCCTCCGGGACAACGGGAGTGATGAGCCTGCGGCGCGTCACGCGGACGGTCCGGTTATCTTGTTCAGGCTCCGAAAGTGACGCAGCAAGGCTGGCCAAAGCATCTGCTCGACCGTTCTGCGACCGGGGAATATGGACAATCTCTGGCCGAGAAGGGAACCGGGCCATCATAAGGAGGGTGCACTCCAGTAATGGCACAAGTTTCGGCTTCCTGACAACATAGTCGCCATTGATCTGCTTAACAACTAGCTCGGAGTCCACTTTCACGCACAGACAGGGCACGTCGATCTCGAGAGCCAACTCGAGGCCAGTGATGAGGGCATGGTATTCCGCCTCATTGTTGGTACAGCCCTCTGACAACAGGAAAGAGTATGGCAGTACAGCCTGCTCCGGGGTAATGAAGACGATACCCAAGCCCACTCTGTTGAGCTTAGGATTATCGAGTCTTCTACCGGTGGGGCTCTGGGAGGCACCGTCAAAGTGCATCTGCCAGCATGGACCGGCTCGATCGACCGAGAGGATGGCCTCATCAGGAAAGCCTAGATCCAGCGGCTGATCCGCGGAGGTTGGGTGAGCAGCCAGAAAGTCTGCCAATGCTTTCCCTTTGATGGCCTTCTGAGACACATACCTGGTGTCGAACTACTGGAGAATCACAGCCCACCGCGCTAGACGGCCAGTCAACATAGGCCGGCTCAGGATATATTTCAACGGGTCTACCCGATAAACCAACTGTACCTCATGGTGCTGCAAGTAGTGCCGTAATTTCTGCACGGAAAATACGAGCGCCAGGTAGCTCTTCTCGATGGGGGAATACTTGACTTACACATCGAGGAGCATGCGACTGAGGTAATAGAGGCTATTTTCTGTTCCCTCGTTGTTCTTCTGGGCGAGAAGGGCACCCAGGGACCGTTCCAGGGCGGTCACATAGAGGACCAGCGGCTTCCCGGATACAGGCGGCATCAGAACCGTAGGTTGCAGCAGGTACTGCTTGATTTCCTCGAAAGTGGTCTGACACTCTTTATCCCATACATAGGTGGCGCCTTTCTTCATGAGCCGAGAAAAGGGCTTACACTTGCCAGCCAGATTCACGATGAATCGGCGTATATAGGCTAAGTGGCCTTGGAACCCTTGCAGTTCCCGGATGTTACCTGGGGGAGGCATCTGGCTAATCGCCCTGATCTTCTCTGGGTCGATCTCAATACCCCGGTATCTTACCACAAATACAAGGAACTTTCCGGAGGTGAACCCGAAGGCACACTTCAACGGGTTCATCTTCAGGCAGCGAGACCGGAGGAAGCCGAACACATTCTCAAGATCTTTGAGATGGTCCTGACGCTGGCGCGATTTGACTACCAAGTCGTCGACGTAGCATTCCACCAGTGTGTCGAGGATTGGCTTGAATATGCGGTGCATCGCCCGTTGATAGGTGGCACCTGCATTCTTCAGGCCGAAAGGCATGACCCGGTAACAAAAGGTACCTTGGGGGGCCCTGAAGGCAGTGAAATCCTCATCCTCAGGGGCCATCCGGATTTGGTTGTATCCGGAGTATCCATCCATGAAGGAGAGGGCTTGGAACCCTGCCGTGGAGTCAATCAACAGCTCTGTCACTGGAAGGGGAAAATCATCCTTCGGACAGTGGCGGTTGAGATCACGGAAGTCGATGCAGACTCTGATCTGCCCGTTCTTCTTCCTGACCGGCACAATGTTGGCCAGCCATTTGGGGTACTGGACTTCCCTCACGAAGTTGTCCTTGATAAGCTTGTCAACTTCGGCCTCAACCATGGCACCGTGGAATGGGTGCATCTTCCTGGGAGGCTGCTTGAACCCGCGATGGTTCGTCGGGAGACCAAGGCGGTGGACGGCTACCTGAGGATCTAGCCCCGGCATCTCGTCATAGCCCCAAGCGAACACATCACGGTGCTGCCTGAGAAAGTCCACGTACTTCTGCCGCTCCTCAGAGGGCATGGCGGCACTGACCAATGTGGGTCTCGGATCTGCTTCGGTTCCAAGGTTCACTTGTACTAACTCATTGACCGTGGCGGAGACGCCCTCCTCGAAGGCTGGGGGTGCATCTTCCACGTCCTCTCCACTCGGGGAGGGATCGTCCATGGGAGAGACTGCGTTGGAAACTGCATTGGGGCTACCAGATCCTGCTGGGCCGCTGGTACTGGCACGGGCGGTCGCGGTCATCTCATCAGGGGACTCACAGGCCGCCGAGACCATGGCTACGTCCAACCGTTGAATCGGGAGGACGTAAGCGTCATCCAAACTTGCCCAGGGATCACTTGCAACAGCGATAGGCTCGACCTCACCTGCCAGGATCTGCTTATCTTTGCTCTTGTAATAGTCTGCGTCCAGATAGCGGGCTTCACATGAGGCAAAAGGAGAGGCATCTCCCTGAAGCACGCCTACTCGACCATTAAGGGAGTATTTGAGGCATTGGTGGTATGACGAGGGAACCGCCGCATGAAGGTGGAGCCAGGGCATGTCCATCAATGCGTTGTACGCAGTGTCTTGAGAGACTACCATGAATTCGGTGTTGGCAACCAAGTCACCGAACTGGGTCTTCAAACGTATCTTGCCGACCGGGGTTTGCTCGGTGCGGTCGTACCCCTGGATCCTGAGGTCGGAGGGAATCAAGTCATCCTCAGACAACCCCAATCTCCGGAGCGTCCGAGTGGGAATCAGGTTAATCCCGGACCCCGTGTCGACAAGACAGCGTCGGACTTCAAGGCCATTGAACTGGCCGGTAACATACAGCGGATGAATGTGCCCCTGTATAGGAGGGTCTTCATCCTTACCAGAGAACGAGATAACTGCCTGGCATTCGGCGTCCTCAATCGTTTCGGCGTGAAAGGCCTCTGCAGCCGCAACCTTTGTCTCAAACTGGAGGGGGCTCTTCAGGGCTTCAGCGAGTGCCTCGCGCATCTCAGATGACATGCGCAGAGCCTCAAGGATGGAGAGTCTCGCTGGGATGTCGGCCAAGTGCTTCAGGACATCATACTTTTTGGCCAAGCGCGAACCCCTGGTTGCAGGAGGTTGCTCTGCGGTTGGAAGCATGACGGGCCTTGCCGGTTGGGCCGGCGGCCGACTGGTGCTTGGCGCATCTCGCTGTTCATTGGTTGAAGCCCGGGAAATGGTCACCGTACTGGGGTCAGGAGGCCGGGATGGACTCGTGCAGGGCGGAGCTTATCGCGACGCGGCTGAGGCGGTTCTGCCTGGTCCCATACCACAAACAGTGGCAGAGGCGAATCCGTCATCCCTGGATGGGGGGGGGGGGGGGCTGCGCACGCTGAGCTCGGTTTTGAGCCTGCTTCCTGGTCTCAGTGGCGTGCACGGCTTGGCTAGAGGTACCAACTGCTGTGCCCCGGCGACTCCTGTTGTTGCGGCTCCTCCGACGGTGGCGATGACCGGGCACACTAGGGAGGTCCACTTGGTGTTCTTCAACGTCGGGAACCGAAAAGGGATTTACCAGCTCGACGGTATTAACCGAAGCGTACCCAACACTGTCATCGGACGAATCATTCACCACTGGGCGGATCCGAGGAGGGATCCCCATCTCTGGGGGCATGAAATCGCCGAGAGTGCGGGATAGTGGCGGAACTGGCGGGGCGTGCTCTTCCTTCTTGCGCCGCCGCCGTTTGCTCTTCTTGGAAGAGGCAGGCTGGGACGACGATGCCGAAGCAGCACCCGCAGATTCTGGGGGCTCAGGCTGATTCAAGCGCGCACGGATGATTCCATGGGCGCGAACGATCGTCTTGCGGGCCATCCAGTTTTTGTACTTCTGGGACCCGCGGTCGGAGACCAGCTGCCATTCGTCCTCATTGCCGCTATCATCATCTGATCCCACGAACACGCCTGCCACTTGTGCTGGAGCTGGGCCCAACCTGATTACATTGTTGTTAATCTGGTCTTGGAGCCAATCCTTAAACACATAGCACCGCTGGATGGTGTGTCCCAGGGCCCGATGGTAGGGGCAGTAGCGGGGGTTATCCGTGAGATGTGCCTCCTCTGGCCTCCAACACTCATGCAGTCGCACAATCCTCTGCTCCAGGGTGCTTCGGAAATAACCGGGGACCTGATCCTCGTGAAATGAGTACGTCAGGTGTCGCGGGCCCCTGGGAGCATGGTCTTGACGAGGGGCTGGAGGGGCCTGCCGAGGAGGTGGACCCTGATTATCTCGCCTGGGTTGCGGCGGTACATTACGCGGAGGGGCCGACCAGTTATGGGGCTGCCGCTGCTGGGTCGGGAACTGAGCCCGTGGAGGCGGATTCCTGTGAGGCTATAGAGCTGGTCTCGCCGGAAGCAGCTCCAACGGCCTGGGGGCCTCTATCTGGGCAACAGCAGCGGGCTCAGCCCTGCTGGCTCTCCTTGCAGGAATCATAGGAGGTAGCGGGTGTGCCTGACTGGCCTGTTGCAGGGCTTCCTCAAGACGTTGAGCTTTTTCTGAGAAGTCCCTGAACCCTCCGGGGTAATTCTGAGTGATCAGGGAAGGGACCAGCTCGGTCTTGACGTTCCCGACGCACATTGTCAGCAACTGCTCCTGAGTCAATGGCATGTCAAGGGAATACGTGAGACCCTTCCATCGGGCGACGAAGTCCGCGACTCGCTCATCAGGCCTCTGCTTGCACTTGAAGAGGTCTGCGATACTCGTCTTCCGGGTCGTGGAACTGAACTGGTAGAGGAACTGTCTACGAAGGTCCTCCCAGCTAGTTATCGACCCGACGGGGAGCTGGCTGTACCAGACAAATGCTGGCCCTTCCAGCGTCTGGACAAAGCAGCGAAGCTTAGCGGCCTCTTGCTGCGCCGGAGTCCCCAACATAGGCCCGCACCTCGAGTTGAAATGGGCCAAATGCTGTGGCGGATCTCCAGTCCCGTTGAAGGGGGCAAAAGTGGGATTCCCGAATCCCGGAGGCGCCGGCATGTCATCCACCCATGCTGGGTATGGCTTGCCGTCCGGTGGGATTGCCACTTGCCGAGTCTCCAAGGCTTCCAAGCGGGCGATGAGTGTCGCTATCGGATCGTCCGGACATGGGTTCCAGTCCTGGCGAGGATCTCTAACCACGAGCGCATTGCATGGCCCTTCAATCGGGTCGTCAACCGGGTCGTCGAACTCGGCAGCTCGTGGGATGGCGGGCGGAGCGGCCCTTGGGGCAGCGGGAGGAATCCGAGCGGGGTCTCTCAGGTAGTCACGCCGCTCGGGAGGGTGTGGTGAAACATACCGCGCCCTCTTGCCATAGGCGGTGGCCTCTCTCCTGTCGGCGAACACGGCATAATCGCGGTTGCCCGGGAGATCCTCATCGAGGGGTGGTTGTTCCTGTCCCTGCTGTCCTGGCCTAGGATCGCCGTAGTCAGGCCGCTGCTCTGCAGCGCGCTCGGCGAGGAGCTGGTCAACTAGCTTCTTCTGCTCGGTGAGCTGTTGACGTAGCATAGCCTTCTCGGGATCCTCATCCGCCCTCTGCGTGGAGGTGGATGGGTCGGCGGGCTTTATAGCCCCGCCGTGCTCTTTACCTTTGCTGACGTTTCGGCTCAATGTCAGTGATTCAGTGGGTGCGGGGAGTCCCAGGAGGTTCCTCTGATGACGAGTAACTCTCACCGATGGATCCAACAACGGCTTGTCTTCGGGGGGAGAGCCCCCGTCGAGAAGTTCCAAACCGTTCCCCTACCCCGACAGGTCAGCCATATTGACTGTTTCCGTCCCTGGGGATGTACCCTCAGGGCCACCCAGTGAATCGGGCTGTCGGCGAATCGCACTACAGCGTAGGGCAGCGTACTACCCCCATCCACGGATATACACGTGGGGAGTGGCTTCCTCGATAACCCTTCGGATTACTTGAAAACACTCAACGTATCGTTGTTGGAGGGCCTCGTGGTGCCCAAATGACCCGGGGTGCCGAACCGCGGGGAGCGTGGCCAGGTCAATTTGACGGCACTGCTCACCAATATCCTCCAGGTGCACTTGACTCCCGGGATATGGCATTTTTAGGCGGTGAAGACGGGAGTGAGTCTCCCGGAGAGTTCGGCGGAAGCATTCGAACTCATCTGGGGTGAGCGATTCGGGTGCATCAAAGTCCGGTCCTGTGACTGGCCAAAACTTCTCAGGGAAGTGGCTCTCTGCAAGGACGGTCCAGAAGCTCCACGACTCAAACTCGGGACCCAGGTCTCCTTGGTCCTCTTCAATGACTGGGAATGGACGGGGAACCGGCAGTGGTGCCGAGGCGGGCCGCCGGGCCGACGGGCTGGCGGCGGTGAATACGGCGAGCAGGCCGATTGGCCTCCATATCCCGGGCCGCCCTCTAAGGGTGGCGGTGCCCCAGCTACCACATCACGATAGGACGGGCCGGCGAGCGAACATCCTGCCATAGCGTCGGTGCTCGCAGAGGGTGCACTAGATCGTGGTTCGACCGTCGGTCCCCAGAAAAGGTCTCCGGCTTCTCCGATCGAGGCAGAAGGCGCTTCCAGAGGGGCCGGTACTAACCGCAAGCTTGATCCTTGGGGGTCTACCAGGCCCTCGCTACTCCGGATATACCTTCGGAGAGAAGCGGGGATCATATCAATCTCGCTCTCGGGAAGTACGAGGCTGACGTGCCACATTCCTACCCCTGCCCCTGACTGGCGGGATTGGGGGGAGGGCTCTGTCGCCGAATCATACTCCGCCTCTGTATCAGAGAAACGAACCGGTCGGATCTCTGTCCGGAATTCCGTAACATTCTTCCCTCGGCGTCGACGCCTCGCCTTCCTGCCCCTGGGTGGTTCTTCGGGGCATGGCTGATCTCTATCCTGGCGTCCTCCGGCCGCACTGGTGCTGGGGCCAAGAGGACTGGAAACCGAGGTGCGAGGAGCACCGGGACAGATATCAAAGGGGACGCGGGGAGAGATGATTTCGGGCAGGCCTCCGGGCTGGGATCGGAAGGCGGGGTGACCCATGCCTCTTGGATCGGCCACACGGAGTAGACCCTGTTGGTGAATAGCGCTACCGCGAGGTGGTCCGCGGTGGCTATTGTCTGTACCAGCAACCGGGAGAGTCAACCCAACCTGCCTTTGGGGCGGTCGGGGCCTCGATTCGGGTCGGGCATAGAAGTGCCCCTGCTCAGGATGCGCAGGGGCCTGGTGACTGGAGCCAGCATTGGCTTGAGCCAACGCGGCCGCTGTTGCTAGGGCCCCAAGGTGGGCATCCTCTTCCGCTCGTGCCCGACGTTGGCGTCGGGACAGACAAGTCAGGACGAGCGGCGCGGGCAGGTGGAGAGCCCGTTCTTCGACTTGAGAGGCCTGGCGGCGATGTCGCCGTGGCCTGACAGGAGCCCTTACCGCGGATCGTTGGAGCGAATCCCGGATAGGGTGGTCCTGGGCATCTTCCACCTCATCCGCATAGGGGAAGGAACTGTCGGAGCGTTCCGGGGATAAACTCCCGAAACGGTTGGACGTCGAGGTAGGCAGCGGTGCCTCCCTGCGCGGCCCTCGGGGGCGGCGTTGGTGGCGAGGTGCAGCTTCCTCGAGGTCTAGGCGAGCCATGCCCCTGGTGGGGATGACTCCCTCTTCCTCATATCTCCGCACCAAGTTGTTGATCACCCTTCTCTGGATGACCTCCGAGGGGGAGAGAGGGAGTGGTTGTCCCGCAGTTGCGGCTGCTGGGACTGCTATGGAACGGGCGGGACCGCGCGGAGTAGCCGCGTCGGTGTTTGCCCTACCCCTACGCCAGTGGGCGGGTGGCGATCGGGCACTGGATCGGGCGACTTGATTTCTGAAAGCAGGGAGAAAAACCCATTAACACTGACAGGAAAAGGAATCGACAACCAACCATTAGTGCCACAACGCCTTCCATGGGGGGGAACCCAGGCCCTCGACGTCGCGAGACGGAGTGCCCGATTTCCCTTCCCCAGCCCCTGGCGGGTAAAACTGAATGCTCGGTCGAGCAGCATGCTGGTCTTCCAACACCTCTGAAAGCCATCGGTCTTCGTATTGAGGAGAAGAGATTCACGTCGGGTTCACCACTTTTCTGTTTCGGTGCGGATGTGTGTCGGGTTACGCTGTTCCGCCAGGACGCGTTTGCGCGTGCACCCGTCGACCCGAGGGGATGGGTGCGCGGCTTGTGGCCCCGCAGTCCCACTTTCCAAGGGCGGGCGGTATTCGTCCCTTATTCAGGGGCGTCTGCTCCTTGATCGAAACCGGGATGATGGGATGTCGGCTCCTCCTTCCGTGGACGTCTCCTCGGAACTCGTCGCCTAATCCGGGTCTCCCTCATAGATTTAAGAATGTTCGTGAATCTCGTTCCCGGCGCCATGTCTCCATGGACACCGGTTAATTACGCTGCTTCCGCCCGGACACTCCAAGGAGTCTGGTCGGGGCAGCAACCTGCGGTGAGGAGACCGGGTGGCTCTGGATGTCGGGGGCGTGTCCTAACACTGCGCCTCTGCATGTCTGCCTTCCGTCCCTAATAGGGCTTCTCGAAGGTGTGATGGCCTGAGGCATCCTGCACTGGGTGCGGGGAACTGCGTTACCTGAGGTTTTCCTCAGCTTCCCATGTTTAACACGGGGTATTCCGCGAGTTTAACGTCCAGCGGGGACGGCATCGGACTGATCAACACGAGGAGTGGATCAGATGACAGAACCCCTTGCGGGGAATCTCCGACGCTGGGGCCAGCACATGGGCGGCTTCCCGGGTGAAGTGGAGTGGAATGATATGGCATGACCCCACCGGGATGTGGCGGCCCGGGTAAGGATCAGGGTGGATGATGGAGTGAAGAGCTTGGACCCCGTAGGGGCTTCCTACGTACCGCGCGTTAGCGCGGATCAAAGTCAGCGTAGTTCAGATATACAGTTTAACGTCATGCTGGACGTCGGCAAGCCGACTCACGAAGAGGTCGAGGCCGCCGGGCGGAGTATTGAACCGAACCACCTCGCACAGAGGGGGATGGAACGGCCGGGTGGATCACAGTTTTACGTCATGCTGGACGTTGGCAAGCCGACTCACGAAGAGATCGAGGCGGTGGGGAAGCACAATGGAGATACACACGTGCAGTCCCCCACAGAGGCGGATTCATAGGTGAATCAATGCAAGTGTGAACCCGGGAGGGGTTCACTGATGGACGAACCGACGTAAATACGACCGGGACGACCAGGTGGTGGGCTTGAACCTCGGAGAGGCTTCCTACGTACCCTGTTTAGAAGACAGGGATCAAAGTCCACGTAGTTCGTTCTGTTTGTAACGCTCTACCCCCGTGGGTGAAGGCCACTCCATGAATCATCCCTAAAGAGGGGCAACCCCGTCATCCCTGCAGAGACGAGCGGGTGGGGGCCACATCCAAACCGGGGGGACCCTGCGTGCGGAGCACGGGATCAGGTGATGCGGACGGTTTAACGTCTTGCCGGACGAAATACAGTTTAACGTCGTGTGTTGAGGACGAAGCGGACTGTTTAACGTCTTGCCGGACGAAGTACAGTTTAACGTCGTGTGTTGAGGACGAAGATGCTTGGCAGTTTAACGTCTTGCAGCGCGGACGATGGGGGCTAGGCAGTTTAACGTCATGCAGCTTGGACGTATGCAGTTTAACGTCGTGCAGGACGTGGTGCAGTTTAGTGTCATGCAGGACGAATTACAGTTTAACGTCGTGCAGGACGAATAGCGTACAGTTTAACGTCTTGTAGCTGGGACGAAGTGCAGTTTAACGTCATGCGGGACGTAGAAGCTGCCGATATGTCCGTGTCACTTCGCGCGAGCCTAGAGGGCCGCACGGGAAGACAACGCACGGTGCGGGCACCCGGGATGAGGGTCATCGGGCGCCACGCAGGCGGGTACCCAAAGGGGGTCAAAGGGGGCGGCCCTGGCGGTTTGCGCGCAAAAGAGGAGCTTTGCGCGCAATACCGCGGCTCGGCGCGCAAATGGACGGGCTGGCGCGCAACTGGGCCAGCACTTTGCGCGCGAATGATAGAGATTGCGCGCACCAGGCTTCGGATAGCGCACGGGGGCAACAGCTCATTTTTTAATGAATGGCCACTTTGAAAAGGGGGGGGGGTGCGCGCAATCGGGCTGGATTGCGCGCACCCGGGGGCAATTACGCGCAAGAGGCTTCTTTTGCGCGCAAATGCCTTTGAGTGAAGGGTTATTCAAAGGAAAGGATCCAAAGGGATTGCGCGCGAAGGCGAACCCCGAGGCTTTCTTGCGCGAAAGAAAAGAGGTTACCTGAAGATCGGCATTGCGCGCGGAAGGGGTTGGATTGCGCGCACGAGAGACCTTTCGAATTCTGGCAACCTTCAAAACGTCGGGGGTCGCCTTATATTTATAGGCAACCCCGGGCGTGGAATCCAGTTCGCGGGCGCGAAATTCTCTTCGCGGGCGCGGAATCGGGCCCGGCGCGCAAGGGAGTCGCGCGGGCCACTGGCGCGCAAAATTGCGCGCCGGCCCAGCGCATTGCGCGCATCCCGGGAGTTTTGCACGCGGCTCACCAACTTTGCGCGCGGGTCTCCAAAATTCCGCGCAAGGCCTCCGGGCCCTCCGAAACATGCTTCCAACCCCAAATATGACCTCGCTTTCTGCATCCGGAGCTTTTTTTGGGAACAACGGACTTTTCCGGCGTCTACAGTGAGCTCAGATGCTCAGTAAGGATTACAATATAGAAGAAACTTTCATAAATAAGCATGCACATTTAAGGAAATGTATAACTAAAACAAAATCCTTTTAAACATGAACTTCAGTATAATATGGAAAAGATAAAATGAAATAATACGATTTACTTATTCACATGGATATTCTACTTGTCGAATAATCACATGCAATATTAATAACCACTTTCATAACGATGGAATGCATAATGCCATACTATCATAACCTCATAGTAAAGGCCTATTGCCAAGACTAAAAATAATATTTTGTCAAGGCCTTGTTCCAAGACACTAGTTTGTCTCATGAGACATATCGATGCTTTGAGGAGCTGTAGCGGGCTCCACCTGTCACTTATTAAGTCCAATCCATTCTTCATATGAACAGGTTTAAACATAACATTAACATTTGTATTAAAACTAGCATATAAAATGTCAATACTTTCTCCATAAACCATGAATGGTATAAAAATAACACATCCATAGTCAAACATATCACAAAACCTTCCATAAAATAAGGAAGTTTTGTATCATAATAAATCAACTTCAAATAAGCTTAAAATCCATCAAAGGATGTTGACATAGATGAAATCGAAACTATTTGAGAGAAATATCTCTTTTTTTGAAATCATATAAAAGTCAAATAATTATAAAACATTTACTTTGAAAATATCCTTATTATCTTGTAAGGGATGCTTCGAAGATTTTATAATGGCGGAAAATAGTTGCACCCACCGTATAAGTTAAAAAGAGACATTCTTACCTTAATTCTATCGAAAATGTTAAAAAGGAACTTGTTTGGAAAACAACAGAAATATTCCTTTATAAACTTCTTATAAAAATTAAAACAAGGGTATAGATTACTTTAACCCATAGTCTGTAAAATAGTAATAATTATTTGAAATACTTTTTTAAGAAATATGGATGTGGCTGAAAAGAGGTCCCAGTAGATAATTACATATAAACAACCTCGGATAATGAAGAGATTGTGAAATAAACCCTTACCTTGTAATTTTCATTGGTCAAGGGTAGGTCAAACTCCTATAAAATAGTTAAATCATTGTTATTAAATTATAAAAGAATCATATACATAAATATGATATCATATATTATCTTTTAATATTGATTTGTTAATAATATTTTAGTATTTTTGTCGTTCTGGGTGTTCACTTACTCATTTTCTTTTATATTTTTTGTTACATAAGACATGTTTGTTATCCATAGGTTCTATCTTATTCATATCTAGAATTATATAAAGTCCTTAAACATTATTTTTAATCATAAAATGAGAATTATACTTGCATAGATATGATGGGTAATGAATCTCATCGCGTTCGTGGAGACGGTAGTCCGTACGTACGCACAAGCGACAATATCATTATTTTGATATTAAATATAATATATAATTGGATGGTATATCATATATATAGAATAATTATAATTTTATATTTATTATTTACATCAATTACACATCATTATCATACCCATCCAAATAATAATGTTTTGAATCACAATTACACCACGACGTGGAGATGGTAAGCCGTACGTACGCACGTATGGTGACATGTCATTCAAAGGATGGATAGAATATTGAATATGGTTGTACCATATTTATCATAACATCACCGTATATAGAAGATACTGTATTTATTATTTTATAATGAAAATAACAAATAAAAAAGAATTTGAAGAAGAAAGGAACTTGAAAGAGGGTGGTGAAAACATTACCTCTTCTTCGGGTTCTTCCTTTTTATTTGATCAAAAGGGATCCTTAAGATGGATTTATGACTAAAGTCAGGCCTCTTGGATGAATTTAGGGAATTGGAGAGAATATTTGGGTAGGGTTTGGCTGAGCCAAACGGCTTTGAAGGTGTGAATTAGTGAGAAATGGGAGTTCCCTTTTATAAGAGGGGTGAGGGGCACCTTAGGAAAAGCTAGAAATATTATTTTATAATAAATTAATATTCAGTTTCTAATGGCTCCAAAGAAGATTATTTAAAGTTTAAGGTGGGGATAGGTCTAAAATTACTCATCCAATAGGTTTTAGACAGGTTTCGGTCACTATATTAACATTATCTTTTTTATTTAACTCTTAGTTAAATAGTTTGACGTTTACCATGTCTCTTTGTATTTTTATATTATATAGTTAATAAACATACTATATACATCCAATAGACCCCCAAGTGGTCCATTAAAAGTACACCTATCATTATATAAGTCCTTTTTCTGAACCGTAGATTTTTTAGGAAAATAATATCAATTAATAATATAATATTTTTTTTAAAAAACTCATTTATGTCAATTTTTACACTTTTTAATAAATGATTTTTGTTAAAGTATTAACAAATTTATTAATTCAAACCAAATTCATTTGATCAATCCTAACATGTCATATTAACCAATAAAATTTTTGTATGTCATCAAAACTTTAAAATTATATTTATTTTAACTTTTACGATACTAATTATTTGCTTCATTCATTAATAAGGAAAATATTTCATCATTATTGTGTCATAAATAAATTTAATTATTCAGTGTATAAAAATTATAAATAAAATACCATTATGGAGGAAATAATTTTATCTTTCTAATGAATATTTATAGTTGAAAATAAAACATATATAACTCTATGTAAAAAAAATTCTAAAAGATATATGCTTCTGTCATTTTTGTATTTACTTTAACTTAATTAATATAAAGTGTCATTATCACATACAAGTGGATAAATGGGGTCCTAAAATTGACCCAAAGATGCCCATGGTCGGACATGAATCAACCAATAGGGTTATAACACGTTTTAGGGTAATTTATTATTATTATAATATTATTTTTGTACCCTTATTTACCGAATTTACCCTTTAACCATGGTAAACAAATATTTACCGAAGTAGTTATTCAAAATATCTAAAAATAAAAGTAAACTATTTGAACAATTTGGACCTCCTGATTCCAAATATGGAATGAAATTTTCTAAATTCAAAACACAGAAGTGGCAGAAATTAATTTAAAATTAATTCCCACTGTCAAAACAAAAAGCGTGTTTTTAAGAAATTATAACTATCAAAAGATTGGCACTTCCTTATGTCTAGTTTAAATGTAAAATTATGTACAATGAACAAAATTGTATTAAATTATAAAATATATTCTAAATATTCTTTAAAATCACTCAAATTCATAATTTATCGTTATTAATTATTTCAATTAAAAAAGTTGTTTTTAATTAAAATTTAGTAATTTGCACTATTCATAAAAATATGAAAGTTATATGAAAAGTACCAAAAATTCACCATAAGCTAATTTCGATATTCCGAAGCCAAAAATGAAGTCCATTTTGAAAGATAAAATTCATAAAATTTTAAAAATTGGGTATTACTATTCATAACGGCTACTTTGATTGGTTGTGGTGTGTGTTAGAACTCGAAGTTGCATACAACACACACTACTGTATTATTCAAAGAGAAGCGTACTGTGGAAGCTTGGGGTGTTACATTCTCCCCTAATTCAAATAATTTTGTCCTTGAAATTTCTAGAATACTACTACATGAAAAGACTCGGGTGGTTCTTTATCATAAGTTTCTCGGGTTCCCACGTTGCTTCTTCCGTCTTATGGTTTCTCCATAGAACTTTTACCAGACGAGTCGTCTGATTTCTCAGCACTTGTTCTCTCATATCAATAATATTGACAGGCAATTTTCAATAAGATAGATCGGGTTCCAGTTCTAATTCCTTATATGTGAGTACATGCGTTGGGTCAGGCATGTATTTTCTCAACAGTGATACGTGGAACACATCATGAAATTTGGAGAGACTTGGCAGCATTTCCAATCAGTAAGCTACAACCCCAATTAGTTCTATAATCTCAAATGGTCTGATGTACCTGGGACTTAATTTTCCCATCTTACAGAAACATATAACACCCTTCCATGGAGATACCTTCAAGAAAATATGATCTTTTACCTGAAATTCAAAATCCTTCCTTAGATTGTCATCATATCTCTTCTACCTACTTTGAGCTGCTTTGATGTGTTTTGGATTACCTTCACCTTTTCCATAATTTCCTCTACCAGTTCTGGGCCTACGAGTTTTCTTTCACCAACATCATCCCAACAGGTTGGTGTGCGACATCTCTTTCTGTATAACGCTTGATATGGTGCCATTTGAATACTCGAATGGAAGCTATTGTTATAGGAAAATTCTACTAGAGGTAAATATTGATCCCACATACCTTGAAAGTCAAGTGATCATGATCTCAACATGTCCTCTAAGGTTTGAATAGTCCATTATGATTTTCCAACAGTTTGGGGGTGGTAAGCAGTGCTCAAATGAAGTTCAGTATCCAGGGATTTCTGAAGACTTTTCTTGAATCTTGAAGTAAAATAGGGATCACAATACGAAACAATTGATAGGGGTAATCCATGAAGTCTCAAAAATTCATTAATATATAGTCTTTCTAGACGTTCAAGTCGTAAATCTTCCCTTATAGAAAAAAAATGTGCTGACTTGATAAGGCGATCAACAATGACCCATATTGCATTGTTCCTTCTAGGAGTCTTTGGTAGTCCCATGACAAAGTCCATCGTGATATTATCCCATTGCCACTCAGGTATGGGAAGAGGTTACAATACTCCACCAGATTATTGCCTTCTAGCTTTCACTTGTTGAAAACCCATACATCTTGACCCAAAATCCGCAATCTCCCTCTTTATGTTGTCCCAACAAAAATGTTCCTTCAAACATCTATACATTTTGGTGCTCACATGGTGTATAGAGAAATTAGAACTATGAGCATCATCCAATAATTCTCTTTTTAGATCAGGTATATCGGGAACACAAAGTCTCCTACCAAATTTCAAAATTCCATCTTCATACACAAATTCACACAATCTCCCATCATTCACAACTTTAATTTTCTTTTTAAATTCTTCATCATCGTTCTGAGAACTCTTTATCCTTTCTAGTAAATATGGTTTTGAAACCATTTGAAAAAGTATCTATGTTTCACCATCCATGGTTACTCCCATATCCATCTTTACTAGATCCATGTATATAGGATCCTTTTCAACTCTCATCTTGTTCAAAACTCCATGATCCTTTCTACTCAAAACATCTTCCACCTTATTTTCCTTCCCCGGGTGGTAGTGTATCATGCAATCATAATCCTTGAGTAATTCAAGCCATCTCCTTTTCCTCATGTTTAGTTTTTTCTATGAGAAAATATACTTCAAAATCTTGTGATCAGTATAAATCTCACATTTCTCACCACAGAGGTAGTGTCTCTAAATCTTCAAAGCGAATATTACAGCTGCTAACTCAATATCATGAGTATGATAGTTTTTCTCGTGAATTTTCAGCTGTTTTGATGCATAGGAAATAACTTTATCATTCTGTATAAGGACACAGCCAAGTCCTTTCTTTGATGCATCACTATAAATAAAAAACCCGTCATTTCCCAATGGTAGAGTCAAAATAGGATCATTGACTAATATTCTCTTCAGTTCTTCAAAACATTCTTCACACTCTTTTTTCCAAACAAATTTAACTCCTTTACGTTGGAGCTTTGTTAATGGGTTAGCCAATCGGGTGAAATTCTGGACGAAACGTCGATAATAACCTGCTAAACTAATAAAACTGCATACCTCTGTTATACTCATTGGTGCTGGCCATTTTTGGATTGCCTTGGACTTAGAAGGATCAACATAGATTCCATATTTGGAGACAATATGGACAAGAAAAGAAATCTCCAGAAGCCAGAATTCTCACTTGCTAAACTTCCCATATAATTCATGTCTTCTAAGAGTCTTCAGGATAATGCACATGTGATTTTCATGATCTTCGTAGATTTTGGAATATACCAAGATATCATCAATAAATACCGCCACAAAATCATCGATATATTCCTTGAAAACTCTATTCATTATATCCATGAAAATAGAGGGTGCATTATTCAATCCAAAAGGCATTACTGTAAACTCGTAATGCCCATACCTGGTTCGAAATATTGTCTTCAGAATGTCTTCATTCTTCAAACACAACTGATGGTATCCAGATCGAAGTTAAATCTTTGAAAAGTATTGATCTCCATGCAATTGGTCAAATAAATCATCAATGCAAGGTAGGTGATACTTGTTCTTTATTGTTATAGCATTAATTTTTCTATAGTCGATACATAACCTCATAGATCCATATTTCTTTTTAACAAAAAGGACAGGGGCTCCCCATAGAGAAACACTATGGTGAATACATCCCTTATTACTCAATTCCTCTAGTTGTTTCTGTAGTTCAACTAATTCCACAGTGGATATTCTATAAGGGGTCTTCGATATAGGCCTTGAACCAGGAATTAAATCAATGGAAAACTCAATTTTTCGTTCAGGAGTATGTCCAGGTAAATCTTCCAGAAACACATCTACATATTCATTCACAATAGATACATCCCCTTTTTGAACATTCCTTTCCTCACCCATAGTTATTTCATTATCATCCTCCCTGATAATTGAATTTAGTTGAGCTATTGGGGGTGGATCAAGATAAGAATCAGGTGGTGAAAAATCTTCTCTAAAGATAAGGTGTTCTTTATCATCATCATCAAAAATCATAACCTCCTTCTTCTTACAATAAATTTTCACATCAGGGTCTGAAATCCAATCCATACTGAGGATTATATCAAATTCAATCATGGGTATGATGATGAGATCAGTGGATAAAGAACATTTATGTGCTCTAATGGGGACTGATTCACAAAACTTTGTTGCAATGTTACTTCCCTTTGGTGTTTTAACTAACAAATCCCTTGTTAGATCAAATTGGAAATATCTAATTTTCTTAGTAAACTGGGAAGATATAAAACAATGTGATGATCCAGAATCAAATAATGCATTTACTAAACCTGAGAAAACCATTATATTACCTACCACCACGTCTTTCGGAGCTTTTACCTCAGTAGTAGTGGTAACATAAGCTTGGCCTTGATCCCTTGGCCTTTTCTGAGGTAAGTTCCCCTGATTATTATGGCATTCATTTTCATAATGTCCCATCTCCCTGCAATTGTAGCATTGAACATCAGTAGCTTCTTTATTCCCCTTGCAATCATGGGCTTGGTGGCCTTTTTCACCATACTTATAACAGAATCCCATTCCCTTCAAGCAAGTACCAGGGTGCTTCTTCCCACATTTACTACAGTATAGATAATCAAATTTTCCCTTCTTCCCCTTATTTCCATTTCTAGAGTGATCAGAAGATCTCTTCTTCTCTTGTTTTGCTTTAAAGTCGTAAGACTTAGATAATTCATTTTCTGTCTTGATAGAACATGAGACAATATCTTCGTATGATGAGAAGGATTGTGAGACTAATGCTCGATGAATAAATGGTTTTAACCCATCAAAGAAATGATCAATCTTACTTATTGGGTTATGTATATAATCTGCAACATGCTTTTCTAACCTTGTAAAGTTAGACTCATACTTTGCAACATTCTCATCCTCCTTTTGCATCAGACACAGAAATTGTCTTTCTATATCTGCTCAATGGTCATGAGAAAAGTATTTTTCTAAGAACATCTCTTTTAACTCCCTCCATTCCATATTTGATACTTCATCATCTTCTTTCATGTTTTGAATCAATGACCACCATTAGTCAACATCTCTAGTGAGGCGGTAAACTACCATGATAACATTTTCCCTTTCGCTACTCCCCAAGTCATGGAATATTTTCTCTAAGGAATTTATCCATTTCCCAGCTGATAAGGTATTTTTACTCCCATTGAATGTTGGTGGTTTTAGCCTCATGAAGCGATCTAACATTGATCCTCCATGCTGTGGATCTGGGTGCTCCATACGGGTAAGGTTATTATTCGTAACCTGAGTGAGTTGTCTGAGTATGGTGATTAGCTGATCAGCACCAGTTGCATCACCAACTCCACTATAATTATCTTGATAATGAGGGAAATCCCTACATGGAGTGTGTGAATTGATACGGTTTCCATTTCTTCCACTAGGCGCCATTTCTAAACAATGTCATAGACTAGATTAGTTTATAAATCGCAAAAAATAAATCCAAACTTGTAAAACACTTAACATGAATTGACCAGTTTATGGATATAATCCATAATCATAAAAATGTTTCCTATGAGTAAGTATATAGTCATAAACCCTTCATAATGGTTTGTAAATAAAATGAGAATTATCCTAAGCATATCCCTCGGGAGTGTTGAAACCAAGAGTGCAACAAGTCCCATTGTCGTGTACCAGTTCCCATTCGAGTCTAGCTCAAAGCGTTGTTTTCAGTTTTTACCCATAGGCACATCTGTGATAGAGCTACCTCTACCTTCTCATATCCAGATAGGGATTTATTTCTCAGAAAACTCAAAAAATCTCTACAATACCAAAATTCTAGGAAGTTATTCTATATTAATCATCAAAGTCTCTCTTGTGGCTATGTGCCCTAATCAGAGTTTATCTAAATCTAGTTTCCAAGGTTTTTACTAAACTTCCTCTGATACCAACTGTGACACCCCGAACCCAGTTACCCAGATTTAGTGCATTATTACATAACATTGGCATGATCACAAAAGATCAAGTCTTGAAAGACCGATTAGTTTAGTAGCCTTAGTAACACTAGATATATTCATAAGTCTTACATTACATCATAAAGTAAAAACAACTACAACAATATCTTATCTTCATATCCCCTCATACTATCCATGTAGATCATTCATAAAATACTTCTTCACATCCTGGGAAAAATAAAACATTGAAAGGGGTGATCTCAGATGCTCAGTAAGGATAAAAATATAGCGGAAACTTTCATAAATAAGAATAAACATTTAAGACAATGTATAACTAAAACAAAAGCCTTTTAAACTTGAAGTTCAGCATAATATGGAAAATATAAAATGAAATAATTCCATTTACATATTCACATGGATATTCTACTAGTCAAATAATCACATGAAATATCAATAACACTTTTATAATGATAGAATGCATAATGCCAGACTATCATAACAACATAGTCAAGGCCTTGTGACAAGAATACAAATAAGATTTTGTCAAGGCCTTGTTCCAAGACACTATTTTGTCTCATGAGACCTATCGATGCATCGAGAAGCTGTAGAAGGCTCTACCCATCACTTATTAAGTCTAATGCATTCCTCATATGAACAGGTTTAAACATAACATAAACATTCGTATTAAAACTAGCATACGAAATGTCAATACTTTCTCCATAAACCATGAATGGTATAAAAATAACACATCCATAGTCAAACATATCACAAAACCATCAATACAATATTAATTTTTTTATCATAATAAATCAACTTCAAATAAGCTTAAAATCCATCAAAGGATCTTGACATAGATGAAATAAAAACTATTTGAGAGAAATATCTCTTTTTTCAAAATCATTTAAAAGTCACATAATTATATAACATTTACATTGAAAATAACATTATTATCTTGTAAGGTAAGCTTTGAAGATCTTATAACGGCAGAAAATAGCTGCACCTGCCGTATAAGTTAAAAAGAGACATTCTTACCTTAATTCTGTCGAAAAGGTTAAAAAGGACCTTGTTTGGAAAACAACAGAAAGATTAGTTTATAAACATCTTATAAAAATTAAAACAAGGGTATAAATGAATTTAACCCATATTCTATAAAATAGTAATAATGATTTGAACTAAATTTTTAAGAAACATGGATGTGGATGATAAAGAGGTCCCAGTAGATAATTACGTATAAACAACCTCGGATAATGAAGAGATTGTGAAATAAACCCTTACCTTGTACTTTTCCTTAGTAGAGGGTAGGTTAACCTCGTATATAATAGTTAAATAATTGTTATTAAATTATATAAGAATCATATACATAAATATGATATCATATATGATCTTTTAATATTGCTTTGTTAATAATATTTTAGTATTATCGTCGTTTCGGGTGTTCACTTACTCAATTTATTTTATATGTTTTGTTAAATAAGTAGTGTTTTGTATCCATAGGTTGTATCTTATTCATATAAAAAATTATATCAAGTCCTTAAAAATTATTTTTAATCATTAAATAAGAATTTTACTTTCATGGATACAATGGGGAATTAATCTCATCGTGTTCGTGGAGACGGTAGTCCGTACGTATGCACGAGCGACAATATCATTCTTTTGATATTAAAATAATATATAATTTGATGGTATATCATATATAAAAAATCATTATCATGTTATATTAGTTATTTAAATCAATTACACATCATTATCATACCCATCCAAATAAGAATGTTTTGAATGACAATTACACCACGACGTGGAGACGGTAAGCCGTACGTACGCACGTATGGTGACATGTCATTCAAAAGGTGGATAGAATACTGAATATGGTTGTAACATATTTATAATAACATCACAGTATATAGAAGATACTGTAGTTATTATTTTAGAATGGAAATAACAAAGAAATAATAAGTTGAAGAAGAAAGGAACTTGAAAAAGGGTGGTGAAAACATTACCTCTTCTTCGGGTTCTTCCATTTGATTTGATCAAAAGGGATCCTTAGGTTGGATTTATGACTAATGTGAGGCCTCTAGGATAAAGTTATGAAAGTTTAGAGAGTATTTGGGTAGGTTTTGTCCGATCCAAAAGGCTTTTAAGGTGTGAATTAGTGAGAAGGGGGGTTCTTTTTTATAAGAGGGGTGAGGGGCACCTTAGGAAAAGATAGAAATATTATTTTATAATAAATTCATATTCGGTTTCTAATGGCTCCAAAGTGGATTATTTAAAGGTTAAGGTTGGGATAGATAGAAAACCACTCAACAAATAGGTTTTATATAGGTTTGGGTAACTATATTAACTTTATCTTTTTGATTTAACTCTTAGTTAAATAGTTTGACATTTACCATGTCTCTTTGTATTTTTTTATTTTATAGTCAATAAACTTACTATATACATCCAAGAGACCACCAAGTGGTCCATTAATAATACACCAATAATTATATAAGTCTTTTGACTGATCCTTATATTTTTAGGAATATAATAACAATTAATAATATAATATTTGTTTTCAAAACTCTTTTATGTCAATTCTGACACTATTTAATAATTGAATTTTTTAAGTCTTGAAAACATTATTAATTCAAAAAAAATTAATTAAAGAAATCCTAAAATGTCATATAAACCAATAAAATTCGTGTATGTCATCAAAACGTTCAAATTATATTTATTTTAACTTCTATAATACTAATTATTTGATTCTTTCGTTAATAAAGAAAATACTGCATCATTATTGTATCATAAATAAATTTATTTATTCAATGTATAAAAATTATAAATAAAATACCATTATTTAGGAAATATTTTTAGATTTCTAATCAATATTTATAGTCGATAATATAACATATATATCCCAATATAAAAATTGTTTTTCTAAAAGATATTTTCTTCTGTCATTTTTGTATTTACTTTAACTTAATTAATATAAAGTGTCATTATCACTTAAAAGTGGATCAATGGGGTCCCAAAATTGACCCAAAGATTTTCATGGTCGTAAATGTATCAAGAAATAGGGTTATAACACGTTTAAGGTAATTTATTATTATTATAATATTATTTTTTTACCCTTATTTACTGGATTTACCCTTTAACCATGGTAAAAAAATATTTACCGAAGTAATTATTCAAAATGTCTAAAAATAAAAGTTACCTATTTACACAATTTAGAACTCCTGATTACAAATATGGAATCTATTTTTCTAAATTCAAAACACATTAGTGGAGGAAATTAATTTAAAATTAATTCCTGCTGTCAAAACAAAAAGTGTGTTTTTATGAAATAATAACTATCAAAATATTAGCACTTCCTCATGTATAGTTTAAATTTGAAATTATGTAAAAGTAACCAACATTGTATTAAATGGTAAAAATATATTTTACATATACTTTAAAATCACTAAAATTCATAATTTATCACTATTAATTATTTCTATTAAAAAAGTTGTTTTTAATTAAAATTTAGTAATTTTCACTATTCATAAAAATATGAAAGTTATCTGAAAAGTACCAAAAATTCACCCTAAGCTAATTTCGATATTCCAAATCCAAAAATGAAGTCCATTTTGAAATATAAAATTCATAAAATTTTAAAAATTGGGTATTACAAGTCATAATGACTACTTTGATTGGTTGTGGTGTGTGTTAGAACTCGAAGTTGCGTACAACACACGCTACTGTATTATTCAAAGAGAAGCGTACCGTGGAAGGATGGGGTGTTACAAATACTATTTATATGTTCCCATATCATGCATAAAAATCGTTTCATCCTTCTTCTTCAGTGATATACATGTTTTAAGTGGTTTTGTTCTCGATACTTCCTAGCAAGACGTTTTATTGGAAATTCCTGAATTCTTACACATTTTCAAGTGCACTCCAAAACCTATTTTAAGCTATCATTATTTTCATAAAACCACTAATTTAATTATTAAAACCTTCTTGGTCAAATTATGTGTTTATATAAAAGATTATTCCTTTTTCTATTTTTAATGATCTTTGATATTTTCCTTAAACCATACTAAAATGTTTTAATTCTAAAATTTATTAAATACTATTTTTACATGTTATCACTTCAATTTGACATCACCTATCATGATATATTTATATTATCATTTGTTAATGTTTATGTATTATTTAATTCCTTTCTTTCATGGAAACTTTTATATTACTCCCATTTATTATTATTTATGACATGATTAAGATACCCACTACTTTCCATGGGTAAACATTATGTTTATATTTGAACCCTAATGTATGATTATTTAGGAGGAACGCATATTCATGGACATGTTATGATAGGTGAATCTAGTTAGTGCTCCACTTCAATGGGTAAATTTTATTCTCATGATATGTTATGTGCAACGGTCTTGGTGGTTAGCCTTGACTCATGCTCCATGTGCAATGGTCTTGGTTGTTAGCCTAGAATCACGATCCTCTATGTGCAATGAACCTTGAATCGTTCTAAAGTCATATTTTATGTTTCTTTCACATTACTATGATTCCATGAATATATGATCCCTATTTTATATGTCATGTTTCTTTATATCATATTCCATGACTTTTTATATCATTATGTCATGGCTTCTAACCCATGTGCTAAGATTTATTCTCATGGTTGTTATCTTACTGAGCTTTTTACCTCATCCCTTTTCTCATGTCATCCCCAAGTTATACTATGCAGATTTTTTCACACAATTTTAGGATATTAATGTGAAGATTAAATAAAATATGTTTTTATGATATTTTATTACGTATATAATCCTCCAAGAAAATAGAATTTATGATCCTTGGATTGTAATATGATGTCTAATTATGCATAAAATCATGTAATGGTATGTGTAAAAGGATAGGGTCATTATATTCATCATCTTTAGACTAAAAACTTCTCTTTTTGTATTTGGAGAACTTTTTATCTTTTTCCTTGTAATTGGGTTTTGATTTATCAACAAGTTTCTTCCAAGATCTTATTAGACTTTTATCTTCACCGTCACTATCTTCTTTATTCCTTTTTCAAGGACAATTTTCAGAAAAGGTACCACTAGCTCCACATTAAAAACATTTCAAAGGCATCTTCCCTTGGTACTTCCCTATACCTCATTTCCCATTCTTATGAAACAATGATAAAAATTCATAAAGATTGTTACAAAAAACATTTTTTTTGATTGAGAGTCACCGCATTATTCTTCTTTTAGAATATTCATATATTTTCCTTTCTTGGTAGCCTTTAAAGAAATTTCTCAATAAAATTTAAATTTTCTTTTATAAATTTCTCCATTCCCATTTTATAAGTAATGAGAGTACTATAAAGGTCATCCAAATATAGAGTTCCGGGGTATCTTTTTTCCAAAGATGAAACTTTGGCATCAAACTTATTAAGAATAATTCTCATGATATTTTCAACAACAGTTGAATATTCCAACTTCTCATAAAGACATATTATGGTGCTAAGAATATAATTCACCCTGGTAAATAAGTCACCAACAGATTCATACTCACACATTTTGAGATCTCCATACTTCTGCCTCAATATTTTAAACATTTCCTTCTTCACATTTATATTGACTTCATAAATGTTTTTCAACTTATCCAAGATACCTTTAATATTTTTAACTCCCTTTACTATAAGGAATTCACTTTTAAAAAGTAATGAGAGTAAAGTATTTTTAGATATTCCATCATACTCCATATTCTTCTTAACCGCATACGTAAGAGGAACACTTTCAATAATAGAGGAAATACATCTATAGAATATTCTAAAACATAATACCAAAGATAAATAAGATAAGTAAGAATACTATCTTTCTATATATGATAATTATTTCCATAAAAGACATAAATCCCCTTATTGTTAAAAAAATTAAAATTCTTTGTAACAACATCCCTTAAAAACATTCAGTAAAGAGTAAACGAAGGAACCTTCACTCTGGTACGACTTGAAAAGGACTAACCAGGATTAGAATAATCATTGAGAGGGTTAGGGTGAATTAGTGATTCTTTTTCTTTTATGTTATCTTTATTTTATAACAACATTCACCTCTTGTTAAATATCTATCACTTTTCTAAAAACAAAAAATTCACACATCCATAGGAACACAAGTTTTTATAAGGTTCACTACTCAATAAGAGTATCTAGTCTGTGGAATGGTTTCTAAATAATATAGTACCACATAATCCATTAGAAAATAATCCTTTTTTGTGGATACAACAAGTTGTAAAAACCATTACACTTGTGTATCTCTATGATAAATCCAATAGTATATATTCTTCTTTTGTCATGACTGATGTAAAATAAGTTTTGTAAAAATTTTATAAACCTTCACAAGTAGGTTTAAAACATGTCACTATGTTTCTCCAACAAACTCCCCTTTTGTATTTCTTCAATAAAAAAATATTCACTTTCCTACCCAACAACAGGTAGAAACAACATTTTGTACATTGTATGAAAACATAGTCTAATGGATAACTCTGATTTTTTAGTTTGATTCCTTGGTCCATACAACTATTCTGAAAAGATAGTCTAGAAAAAAAATTAATCACTTTATCCAATCCTTGAATCCTTTAGTTTGTTTACTCCATTTGATCCAGAAAACTCTGACTACAACCTCTTCCTAACACTTCTTCTATCCATAAAATGTTCTTCAATAAATTCCATCTGGACACAATGTAAATCTGAAACAAAACCACACCTAGAGAAAATTTTCAAAAAAGAAAACTAGATCGGTTGGACTTTATTAAGAACATTGAATCATATACTCTAAGTCTGGAACTCCTTCATCTGATAACTAAAACTTAAAATTTGAATTGATTTTTCATAATAAAATAAGAATTCAAAACAAAAATCAAAAACTTCTTTGAGTATTTGAAAACTACTTTCATCCAAATTTGACCCGAAAAAACCTAGTAATGGTGCAATGACTGACATATCCATACACTAGGACTCTAATGACCTTCTTAAAAAATCTGTATGGTGCAACACTAGTTATACAAAAACCAATGGTACATTCATCATATAGGAATGGGTCTTCAACATCAATAACCTTCTTGATTTAACTCCACGTATATTATCATTTAACTATGGTGCATTTTGTAACTTTTAGAATGTCTCCATATGATGACCATTAAGGATTTTTAGATAGGGTAATGATGATGACTAGTTGAGTGATGAGGCTTCAGTTTAGGGTCCTGATTGTGAGGTGTTCCATCTAGCAAAGAAAAGAGAAGTGATTCCACCCAATGAGATTCATGTGGACCTACCTCCAACAGTTCAGGCTAATTCTCATTAACATGTTGAGCATCTAATTTATCTAATGGGATAGGAAAATGATGAACATAGTCTAAGTACACTACTTGAGTTTAAATGATATATACCGCTCAATTTTCATATAAATACATAATTTTACATAGAAGAATATTATATTGAGTTGTTGGTTTTATTTTTTTCAACTCATGTGAACCATGACCGATCAAATGGTTTCACTTGGGATTAGTCTTCTTTATGAAGGAGTTGGGTGATGGTAGGTTATGTTTACCCAAAATAATAGTGATATGACTCTAATATAGATGTATTTTGATCACTTGTTTTGTGATTATTATTATCCTTCAACCTTGGACTCTATGAAAATAAACGTGCTAATGTAGTGGCAATAGAGTGATATGACGGTTGTGAAGTACGCATTGACGTCCATTGACCACACATGTTACTATCTCTATATGTTGTGATATGGATACTTCTGTGTGTATATATTTGAGTAGGCCCTTCACAGGGACATCTGAGCTACATTGATATCTCAATGTATTATCACATTTGTTGGGGTACTAATGTGGGCCTTAGTGATAGAGATTCCTGACATAGGAGCATTGATAATAGATATGGTAGTGGATATTATAGAGTATGTTCATATACCACATCCGGTAGAAATTGGGCTCTAGGTTCATGGTACTAGAGGTATTCATTCAAGCATGATTAGTATCATGGATCAGTAGTACAGGGATCCTTTTAGGGATCCAGTCGGCCAAGAGATAATAAGTGTTTTATCTGTGATGGGCAGGGTCAAGTGGAATGATATTACCCAAAAAAGTGAACTATATATGGTGGACATATAATGGATATACCTCTATAGAAGAGGAATCATGATGATCAAGGATCTCCTAGGGGTGGTCAATGTAGAGCCTAGGGAGGCGGTTCTTATAGATAGGCTAGGAAATCTCCACGAGGAATAGCCTTGGGTAGAGGATGGTATTATGACCTACTTCTACCACCACCACTAGGTAGACCACATTAGGCTCAGATGATTTTTGGCCAATTACATGGTCAGTAATAGGCTGTGGAGGGATATAATTAGGCTGCGTATGGCATTATTCAAGGTATAATTTGTGGCTTCTCTACTTTAGAGCTAGTAATTATAGAAACAAGAGTAATCCATTAATTCATTACCTTATCCCTTGTTTGAGAACATTAGATTCATGTGGAGTATTTATAACGTCAGTTGTGGCTAGATATTCCTATGAGGATTGATTCCACTATTTTACACATCAGTTGACAATGCGAGATGATGCTCGGTAGAAAGAGCTTCATGTGGAACCTCTTAGTATTTTCAAAAAAGATTTATGAAATCATTTTAAGTATGGAATGGATATCCATAGTGCATTCCCAAATAGACTATCACCACAAGAGAGTTAGGTTCCTACAAGGGGATTAGATGAGATAGTCTGTTAATGGTGATAAATACATACTAGCTAATTAAGTTAGACTCATGAGTGGGAAGCTACAACCAATCTAATATCTATTAGAAAGTTTTACCATTATTGTAGTGGGTTCATTAGATACCTAGATTCTAATGGTAGTAGATGGGTACATAGATGTCTTACCTTGGGATTTTCAGGTCTACCTTGACATTGAGAGATAAAATTCTACATTTAGTTAAAATTAAGGACCAAACCAATGTCCTCTATGGAATATATAATATCCCCTAATAAGTTTTGGGAGATGAGGGTGTAGTTAGAGGAATTTTAGGAAACATTTTCCATCAACCCAATGTGTCCCCATGGGTAGCTCTAGTGTTTATAAATAATTCAGGAAGGAACTTGAGGCTATGCATTGATTATTGATACCAAAATTAAGTGATGATTAAGTATAAGAACCCTTTTCCAAGGATCCATGACCTCTCAGACCAATTTAAAGGTCTCTTATAGTTCTCAAAGACTGACCTCAGGTCTATCTACCACTAATTGTGATTTCTCAAGGTGGAAATTTTGAATAAGGAATTCTAATGTTGTAAAGGGAATGATGAGTTCTTGGTGATTACATTTTTTTGTGATAAATTTCCCCACTATCTTTATTTGACTTATGAACCTTATATTTTATTATTTCTTGTATCAATTCATTCTTGTATTTCTTTATGACATTCTAATTTACTCTATGTCAGAGAAAGAGCACACAAATCATTTTAGGATAGTTCTAGACTTACTCTAGGAGAGCCATTTATATAGTAAGTTCTAGAAGATTCATTTATGGATAATAAAGGTTCACTTTCAAGGGCATGTCATCTTTGAACATGGTGTAGCTTTAGAGTTGGTAAATATTGAGGTAGTGTTAATTTGGGACCTACCCAAGATTTCATCATAGGTATGAAGTTTTCTTGGTTTAGTTGGTTACTATCAAATATTTGTGGAAGGCTTTCCCAATATTTTGGTCCCTTTGACAAAATTGATATTAAATGGGAATTCATTTGCTTGGAATGAGAATCATCATAAATCCTTTAAGGATTTGAGGAAGAGGTTGACTTGTGTGTTTGTTTTGATACTTATAAAGGATAGATTTGAGTACTTTGTTTTTAATAATTCTTATAGAGTAGGGCTTGGGTATGTATTGATAAGGAGAAAGACAGTGATTTCTTATGGGTCTAGATAGTTGAGACCCCATGAGCATAACTAAAAGACCCATGACTTAGAATTAGAAACTTTGGTTTTCTATTTTAAGATGTGGACGAATTATCTTCTAGGTGAGAAGTTTGTAGTTTACTCAAACCACTAGTGTCTTAGGTATATACTTTCCCAAAAAGTCCTCAAATTCATATAGAGATGTTAGTTGGAGTTATTACAGGACTACGACTTCGAGACAGTCTATGATCTAGCGAAGGGAAACTTAGTAGTAGATTCTCTTATATAGAAATAATAATCACACTTTGTGGAGGATGAATTAGAGTAGTTTCCCTCTTTTCAGCTAACTCTACTAGAGTAGGGAGGGAGAGAGAGAGAGAGATCTTATCTCTAGTCAATGGTATTTATTCCACCACTTCTACGAAATGTGTGAGAGGATCAATTAGGATACAATTATTTTGAATTTCTATATGACCATGTTTCATCATAGATTCACCAGGAATATTTTTGGAAGGGTGGTAGCATGTCATAATTTTCCAAGGGAAAATAGTGGTTTTGATCATGTTCTGTGAGGTGGTGTTGTGGTAGTTCCATACCTCCACCTTAGAGGTATATCCTGGAGTGATGAAGATGTAACAAGACCTTTTATGGAATATTTTGTGAGAAATAATGAGGTAAATTTTTGTTGAGTTTGTTTCTTGATTCCTCACTTGTCAATAGGTAAAGGTAGAGGATCATGTTCTAATAGGTTTGACTCAATATCTTGATTTCTCATAGTAGAAGTGGGATAGAATATCAATGGATTTTTTTATGAGGCATCCATGGACAGTGATAGAACATGACACTATTTGGGTGATTTTTTATTGACTTAGCATATTGGATAACTTTATTTCCATACAAGAGCATAATTTTGTGGAAAGTTTAGGGAACTTTTATATGGAGGAGATTGTTTAACTTTAGGGGGTATCCTTAGTGATTGTGTCCAATCATGATTCTTAGTTCACATCATAGTTATATATAGTTTTTTAGGTGACATTATGGACCTAGTTACAGATGATCATAACATTCCACCCCCATAAATATGGATAGAAATAATGAACCATCCAGGTTTTTGAGGACATGTTTAGAGCCTATATATTGAACTTCATTAATATTTAGGAGGACCACCTAACTTTCGTGGAGTTCACATATTATAAAAACAATCACTCTATTATCTGCCTGGTACCATTTGAATTTGTATATGGGAAACCCTACAGGTCACCCTTATCCTGTATTCAGATAGGTGAGTCATCGCTTATAGGACCGAAGCTGGTGTAGGGAATGATGGATAAGGTTAAGTGATCCATGAGAAAATTAATACCACTCATAGTTAATAGAAATATTATATAGAGTAATGTCTTAGGCCTTTGGAGTTTAATTAGGGAGACCATGTGTTCCTTAAAGTGTCCCTACAATAAGGTTTTCAATGGTTTGGATGAGGTAGTAAGTTATCCCCGAGTTAATGGTTACGAACATAGAAGAAGATCTTATTGTGTCTCTGAACAACTCATGTTTTGTTAGATTAAACGGATCATCTGCAATGTACATGAATTGAGAGAGGATTGTTTTTATGTTAATTTACAATTAATTTAATATCATGAATAAATACCTCGATCTCAAGTTATTTCCTTGATGTAGGTGTTGATTTTGTGAAGTTCTTTCGGTTGAATTTTCATTACTTTGATGAATTACCAAAGTAAATCCCCTCTGGCGATGATCCATATATTCTCCTTTAATCTCAACACTTCATTGATGGTACTCTGTGTTCTATCATGGTAGTATCAATCATCATGTATCACTTCCTTAATCACAACCATGATCATGTAGATCTAGAAGGGTCATCACTTTGATCTATTCATATTGAGATAAATGGAGGAAGATAGAATATACCTAGAATAAGGGAAAACCCCAGAGATGTTCATTGAGAGATAATTCTATAGGGAGGAGAATACTGTGCATGATGACCAACAAATCACAATTCTCTTAATTGTATATTTATAGACGTAGGGTTTGTGTTTAATATTTAATTAATTTCATAAGGGACCTTAATAAGATATTAATCTAAAAAGTAAACTCATTCCATGTAATAAAATAATATTGTTATTTTAATTTCATGGTGTGCGTAAACCTACATAATGATAAATATTTATTTTAGTAAATAAATATTTTTCACTGGAAAAAGTCCAAACCATTCATCCTTCTTAACATTTATTCAAATATCGAATAAATATTTAAATAAATATTATTTATTCATCAAATAAATAAATATTTTATTCATAGTCTGGTTAATAAATATTTATTTAATATTCCTATAACTAAATAAATTGTTTGTTAATAAATAAATATTTATTTAATACTGGGTGGATAAAAAAAGATAAATATTATATATTTACATAATTAAATAATTACCTTCTTCATAAAAATTTATTTAATATTTGTGATCATTTAATAAGTCTTGAATATATATTACTTCTTGGTCTGATGAATAATTTTTATTTGAGTTTTTAAATATAAATAATATTTAATTGAGATCAAAAGAAACAATTTATGTGTGACCCTCTAGGACTCTTCCTTGATAACATTAGGTAGGATTCCCTAAAGTCTAAGATTATTGTTTATAAATGGTTAAGGAACCCACATAGGAAGAAGATATATTTTAACACATTTCATCAACCTATTTGTTTGATACATCTTTCTTTGAATATCTAAAATAAAATCTTTGTTTCACAATGTTCTTGGAATTTAATGTGATGGTTATATTTAAATAAAAAGGTCAAGATGAAAACATTTATAAGGATGGAAGGGATAGATCCTTCCTTGAATTATTCATTAATAATGTATCAATCATAGTGCAGCCAACGTACCCATCTTTTTCATGGTCATTTTTCATCGCGGTTTACATAAATACAAAAAAGTGTATGAATCATGATATATATTAATAATAATATTAAATTAAATGGATCATTACACATACTTATAGATAGTAATATCCAATAACATATAAAAATGTGTATTTCCTAATAATAGATCAATTCTCATAATCACCCATCTTGGAGATTACTGAGTGCGAACTTCATGAGATAAAGTCTCATCAACTTACGAGTACTCGCACCCAACAACCAAAATATTATGTGTCCCATTATATAATGTTTTTTAACTATAGAAAATGTTCAGAAATATTATCATGGCATTTCAAGGTTCTCTTCATAGTAGGGAAATTTTAGAACCTTTCAATGAGAGGGATATTCTAGAACATTATCACTTTAATTTTACATAGAATAATAATCAATATGTGATAAGGATGAAATTTAAAAGAAAGAAGTAATTGGTTTTATGGCACCAAATCCAATGGTCTCCCAATTTCACTTGAGAAAACTACTAATGAGTGGTTAGTTCTCACATGTTAAACATGATTCTAGTGAGTATGGCTAAAGCTACTAAGACTACCATGTTTTCATGGATGGGGTTAATAAAACCACATCACTATGTGCGAAATATTACTACTCTGATATCAATAACATGATAAAATTCCTCAAGTAGTGATCTTACTGAGTATCCACCTCTTATATCCACGTAAATAACCTAAAATATTGGTTAAGTCCATAGTTAATGATTATCATAAA
Organism: Viscum album; assembly: GCA_963277665.1. Classification (NCBI taxonomy): domain Eukaryota; kingdom Viridiplantae; phylum Streptophyta; class Magnoliopsida; order Santalales; family Viscaceae; genus Viscum; species Viscum album. The sequence goes on along the minus strand of OY728145.1, from coordinate 270,875,446 downwards.
AATGATAAAAAAAAAAATTACTTTTGGTATAACCCTAAATAAGAATAAGATGTTTATAGACCATTTATTAAGCTGTATCAGAATCCGAAACATGGTTTTTTAATATAAATATGGAAACCACTACATATAATGAGTTTTTATTTCACATTACCTTAGTCTTACTATGATACTTGATCAGATTTAATAAAATGAATAAAAATATTCAATTCTCGTGATCACTAGTAACCCCACTTCTCCAGGTAGAAAGAACTCATCTAGTTCCACTTTTTCTAGTGATATTGGATGCAAGTGATTGAAATTATGTTGGATCTATTTCATATTTACCTACTGTAAATCATGCATCAGCAATATCAAATATCATTACATATCAGGGAATATGAGATAAATTCCTAGTACTTAAGTTTGTGAAATTTTTTTAATCACAATAATATTTTCATATGACCATGCATGTTCTACTGAAAATATTATACGCCAACATAAATTCGGTATTGAATTATTTCAACTTCTATTTTTCAGTAATTTTTCAATATATGCACTATAGCTAGATTCAATAAACCAATGGCTCTATTTTTTAGATCTTTTTCTATAGAATATGAGAGAAACTTTAACTATTTCTAGGAGAAATGACTTCCTTAGTCTTAATAATCAAATAATACAAAGAATGTTTTTTATATATGTTATAAAAATATCTAGCTTGAAAACTTATAGCCCTCCCTCTTACCTTTAGAGACATATGGAAATAATTTATTTCCAAATGAATATTCTATAATCATTATGCATGATTTTATCCATAAATGAATTTATGTAATCTGCATATCTAATTTTAATTTATTGATGTCACCAATCATTTCTAGTTGTTCCATATTGACATTAAACATAGGGGATCTTTTTGGTTGTATCATATAGACATATTCTGTATGTTTTCCACTAAATGAGGTGGCATTGACAATTAATATCCCAATTTGAGGATCATAGAAGTATGATTTGATATGTAGAATTAAAAAGTATTTTGGTCATGATAATTGGTCTGTAATTTTTTTCAAATAATAAACCTTTCAATAATAATTCATGATTTATTATTGCCATCTTGTACCATTCATGAGCATTTTCTCTCGAATACTCACCAGGAGTATCAAGTCATAGAAACATTCAAAATATAGAGTCCATGAATCTTGATACATGGAATACATTACATTAATTCATACATACTTGTTAACCTTATCATGTTTCCATTTACTAAATAATTGTAGGAATATTTATTCTAAAATAATAATATATATATCACCCACTATGGTGAATATAAACCACCAATTGGGTTATGACTTCCTATATAGTATTTATCTCTTGAACTACTCCCACTGATCTTAGTGGAATTCAGTATTCCTATGCCAACTCATGTGAATCCAAAGCCTTAAAAAATAGAATTTATGTGTTCTCCCACTATAATTAAAGATATATGTTCCCCTTTATAGAAACATGGTAGATCTCAAATATATGTTAATATCTATAGTGGATATAAGAACATTAACTAAGATACACTTAAGGTTTTAATGTTCATTTTTAGCTAAAACTTGTTTTCAATAAATGGTTTTCAAAAAACACTTGAGGTTGTGACCTAATAAATAATTTTCATAATGTAATTGATATGATATCCATTATTCAATATAGTTGGTATATGGTGAATTCTTTCATTGATATTTTCAAAACATTTCTTGGAAAAAATTATGGAAAACATTCAATACATATAACACTTATAATTAACATTCCATTTACTATCACCATTATATTGATTTATATAAGGAAATTTGAGTTTTGTAATATCTTCACTCTACATGTATGATCAATGATTACATGGATAATATATTATATGACAAGCCAACTTGGAGGTTCCTCTATCTTTAACAAGTGCACGCATTTACTTCATAGAGCATTTATAAAAAAATTAAAATATTATCATGAAGTATATAAATTTACCTCTAGATTTAGAATAGTTCTAATGGATTTATGAACTCATTTTAAAATATTTTGTAGTGTACCATTATTTGGAAAGGTTTATTTATCTAAAACATAACAAGTATATTTTTTATTATCCAGGTTTTTTATCTTGTAAGACAATAAACTCTTTTTTGGGTACAAATAGGCTATCTAATTTCAGTTTTATTTGATAAATAATTGTCTTAACATAGTCGAGTAAGAGTTTAAAATTTTATATTCAGTATTCATTGTAATGGATATATGTGATTCGAGATTTATTTAACCATTATTTTAGTATAAATTACCATAAAAACATTTATTCCAAACTCAAATCAATCCATTTTATAATTTAATAACTTGTTTATTCTCACTAATGGCATAGGAATCACCCTTTCTCATCCTCTAAGAGAATTCACCCGACTTTTATAATATTTGAGAATATTCTTAATTATCATATGAGAACACATGTAAAACATATTTTATTTAATTTCTAATATTTACAATGGAAATATTATGTTCAATAATTAATTTTCTAAATGTTTATAACTACTTATACATTAATTTATGTCAATTAATCTGATAACCATTCCTTTTCACATTATAAGTAAATAGTAACATATTCGTTTTTTCCCCTTTTAATATTTTTCTATTTGATAAATGTCATAAAAGCACCATTGACTCTGAAATGGAAATCAGATTCTTGAACTTTTCCTTTTCTTATTTAATAAGTTATTAGTAAATAGATTCCATAAAAAAATCTATCTAATAAAGTATAAATAAAATATTCTTGAGTGATTTATCCATGCTGTTTATTTGGTATCGGATTAATAAGGATAAACTTTTTAGTGAGGATGGTAATGAGATTAATATATAATTTATTATATAAATGGAATACTGATATTATAATCTTATCAATGTACTCTAACATTTTTAAGACATGATCGATAGCTATTTACCCTTATTCTAATTTATATTAAGTGCAGTGAAAATTTAATTTATATAAATTATCTCCATTGATAATTCAGATCAAGGATACAAGACTTTATAGTGTACGGTTTCATGTCCTTATATTTCATTATCATATCTCTAGACATAACTGATAGTATGGTCTAATTATCATAATAATAATTCTCTATGAATCTCATATAGAATCCTTCTCACTATCACATGCTAAATAAGGTATCAAATCAGAAGTAGGGATTCTAACACAAAGTAAAAATTCTTATATGGAAAAGCAATATAAAACATCTATGTGTAACACATATGGATTCTAAAAACATTTTTTTGATAGTTTGTATGACATGAAACACCAAAATTGGAATAAAATATAACACCTGATAATTTATAAAATATTTTTTTTCAAATAAATTTAATCTCTTTGATAGTTTCGAAACACGCAACCTCAAGTCGAAACGAACCATAATATAGTATACTATTATAAATTAGCCACTAAATTAGTGGGTATAAATAAAAATTACTAAATTATGATAATTATGGTAATCTGTTTATTATAAATAAAACAATAATAATTTAAAATAAAAAAAGAAATGTTGTCTAAAAAACAGTATTTTTTCTAAAACACAGTTTAGCCATGATTTGCACACATAATTAAAAATTAATTTTTATCACTATTGAAAAATTTATTTTAAAAAATAAAATTAATTTTTTTAATAAAATTATAAAAATTATCTTAGGGTTAATTTTTTTGATATTTTGGAAATATTTCATTTTCTGATGAATAGTTAAATACTAAATTTAAAAGAAAATTGTCTTTTCGTTTAAATTATTTATAAAGATAAAAAAATATTTTTAATTGGTTTTAAAGTAAAATTAGTTCAATTATTAATCTATTAATCCAATTTAGTTCATTTTAATCATTTTTATATAGAATAATTATATAAAAACTTCGTAAATGTTTGAACATATTCTCCTTAAAAACCCTATTTTTCATCGGGTTTACGGGATTAATTTTAAATTATATTTCACCACTTCTGTTAATGGAATTTGTAAAAATGGATTAAATATTTGGAATCATAATAATTTATATTATATAACATTTTAAACTTAATTGTTGACCAAAATAAATAGTTAAAAGAGAAAAAATTATTTTCTGTGGTTAAGGTAAAAATGATTTACTATAGGGTTAAACTAAAACAATAGGGGTTAAAATTACATAAAACTTTTTTAAAATATATTTTATGGCCATATTTGGACCTTATAATGTATAATTCTTGATAATATTCTATTTAAGACCTTTTTTTGGTGAAAAATGGTGGTACACGATTTTCTTTTCAAAAAAGTACAAGTGTCCCACTCACCACACTTATAAATGGCCACCCCCACTCCTCTCTTATTCACGCATTAAAACCATTTTTTTGACCAATAACGATCCAAATACCTTAAAAACTTACCTAATATAAACCTATAATCATTAATTTTAGAATAAATACAACATAATAAGTCTTTTGGTTCAAACCTAAGGAGGTTACCTGAAGAAGAGGTAGCATTCTTTAACGAGCATTTTTATTTTATTTCTTCATCCACCTCCTTCAATTATTATTAAGACATGATGATATAATAAAATCAATATATTAAATTCACTAATATGTTTTTATGTTAATTTAATTACCTAAAATCATCCCCCCATCCATTAAATGGGTTATAAAAGCATCATTCATGTGTATAATGGACTACCGTCTCACGAACCGTTGTCATTTTCTTTTCCATTTCCACCTCTCACGGTTGGGTATGATGATAGATATAAAGTATATATATTATATTTATAATGTAATTATACCTATGTAGTCATTATATAATATATAAATTTTTAATTTCTATTCATTAGGGGATAATATAATGTCGCTCATGTGTACGGCGAACTACCACCTCATGAAGCGATGTGATTCATTTTTCACTAACAATTTACATGGAAGGTAATAAGGATAACTTTAATGAATATATGTGATATGAATGAAAAACTTATGAAACTAATTAAATATTTATAATTATTAAAATATGATATATCATTTTCTTCCATATATTTTCACTCACTTAAATATGATAACATCATTCATGTACATGTGTAATGTCGCCTTCACAAAGCGATGTGACTCGCTTTTCATCACCATGCCACATGGATGATATATACAAGTATATTTAATAAAATAATATGGTATTTATTATTTTTTTTATCATTTTTTAAATATAAATTATTACATACCTCCTTTCCATAATGATCATCTAAAAGTCGAAATGTTACACATGCATACGTATGGTCTATTATCTCTTTGATCGTAACGTACTTCATTTCTAAAAAACATATTTCATGATTGGTATAAAAAGTATAATTGATATATAGATATGATTATTATTTATTGATTATTATTCTTTAGATTATGTAACTATATAATATGCAGAAGAATTGGATCAATCATAAGAAAACACACATGAAAAAACATGTCAACTAACACCTGAAATAAAGAAAATAATAAAAGATAATTAATGAATGGTGATAACATGTTATAGAAGGATAATATATGATATTATAAACATTATTTTGGTTATTTTATAATTTAATAACATGTTTAAAACCACTATATAAGAATTTAAATTAGGTTTAACCAAAAGGAAGAGCAAGGTAAGGGACTTCATCTCAATTTCTATTCATTAAGGCATATTGTAATTTTACGCATATAATTTCTTTTATATGGTGTATATAATGAATTTTTAACATGTAATATCATTAATAATTAATTATTAATGTTATTTTAATTTTAAATTTTCATTATTACATCCAATGGAGTTTGAATTGAAAATTAAAAAGTGGTAATGAATTTCATGACTCAATTCCTTTCTTTGGGTTATATCACATCTCTGTGGTATTTGATATTCTATAATTTTTTATATATTTAATTTTGACTAAATTATGTTGTATATACACTTATTTTATGTGGATTTACATTTGATACACATAATAAATTTATTTTATAATTCTCACTTCAATGTTATGATCTTTGAAAGGGTTTATTTCATAATCTCATTTTAATCAGGATTGTTTATAATTGAGTTTACATTGAAAGAAATTATTTAATAATTGATTAATAAACCCTTTAATTTTATTATCCTCAGTTTATTTGTGAATTTTTTCAATTAATAGTAATATTTTTTCACTCTTTGGTACCTAAATTAATTGAGAATATATTTTTTTATAAAATCTGAATTCATTTATCTCTTTAGTCAAAAATCAATTTTCTTCCAAAACCATATTCTCTAATAACATTTTCAAAAATATTTTTAACTATTTAAAAATTATTTATTAAATAATTTTTTACCCATTTTTTATTTTTACAAAAAAAATTGATGGGAATCTTCATAGAGTTTTTAAAATGATGTTCATTCAGCTTTTTCTAAAAAAGTGAAAGGAATATTTATTTTTACGTGTATGGAATGAATGGAATTTCAAGCCATAATGACCAATAAAATGTTTTAAAAGATCATTAATAAGTTTCAAATGTTATTTTTAAATACAATTATCTTCAAAATGTTTTGTGAAATTTTTGCTTTCAAAAAAAGTGATTTTCCAAATGAAAATAATATTTTCCTAAATAATGTTTTTAAAATTTATATATGTTATTTCTATTAATCAACAAAAACAAACCCTTTTTTCTTACTCTAATGGGTTTATATTGTATTAATATCATCCTTATTATTTCATGGATGGTTTATGGTCCTTTGACTAAGGAAATTATTGACATTCACTTTCTTGATTTATTTTTTTATTCATTAACATTCCCTTGAAATATTCACTTTACTAAGATCATTGGACATTAAATTTCCTCTAAATATCCATATTATTTATCATAGATATTCTTATTTATTAAAATATATATCATTTATACATATGGTGTTTTACTTTGAAAGTAATTTGATTGACTTTGAAAATATCGATACTCCATATTCTCTCTTCATTACGGATATTTAATGGTAAGGTATATTGATTCATGAATTAAATCAATCATTTGATATGTCAGGAATGATTTGGACTTGTAGTGACAGGTGGGAATTGGTATTATATAGCTCCTCTATGCATTAGTAGGTCTGATGAGACAAATTAGTTAGCAATAATAAAATCATTTTTTACTTGTAGTTTTAGACTCTCTTGTAAAATTTCTTGATGGTGGAGGTATCATGTGCCTAAGACATGATGCACAATAATTAATCATTTATTTCACTAAGACTTCAGTTATTATTATAAATTATATTTTCATAATGATATGATATCTGGATGAAGTTCATTCTTAATTTATTGAATAAATGGAAACTGTTTTTAGTTATTTACCTTTTCATATTTATTATTCCTCATCCAGTTATGACAGTAATAATATTGATTAAATCGAATGTGTGTTTAGTTATTTACTTTTCTATATTGATTATGTCTCATCTTATAATTGTATTCAAGTTATTTAAATGGAATGTGTGTTTAGTTATTTTTATTTACATGTTGATTATGTTTTCATTATACTTAACCCTTACTGAGTGTTTGGGCTCACCCTTATTTTTATTATTTTCACCATAATTCCATGAAGTGTGATATGATTGATGTGAAAGGATATACTATAGGGAATAATTTTATTCTCAAAATAAAAATGTTGTAATTTGTGTTTTCAAATGTAATATAGGAATCATGTATGTATCTAGTTTACCAACACTACTAAAATATTCAGTCCTTCGGGATGTGATTCCTTATATCTTATTCTAATTAAATAAACTTGACACTAGCTTCAGGATATTGGGTTCGGGGTTACCACAGTTGGTATTAGAGGAATTTTAATAAAAACCTTAAGAACTAGATTTATAAAAACATAGATTAGGGAACATGACCCTATAATATACTTTGGGGATAAGTATAGAAGAACATAATAAATGTTTGATAAGGAATAGATTATGTGGTTTTTCCTAGAAAATAAATCCATGTATAGATACTACAAGTGGACATGGTTCTGGCATAGATGTACCTAGAAGTAATAACATTGAAAATGGTGCATTGGTCTTGACTTGATCATCACTTGGTGCATGAGAATGGGTGTTATTATACACCTGGTTTGACACTCCTTGGGTATATTCTTAGAAAAATTCACATTTTCTTTACAAACCATTATGAAGGATTTGAAATAAATATATCCCCAATGAAACCATGTTTATGATTATGATATTATCTATACATAAATTTTAAATTTATGTTAAATATTTCACTAGTTTTGGGATTATACATTATGTTTCATAGTTATATGATCTAATATAGTGTATTCCGTCATTTATAAATGGTTCCTAGTATAAGGAACGAGAACTACATCAATACACGTAATCCAAAGAGTAATAATGATCATTTCATTGATGGGATTAAGCCATTATTTAAAAGGTAACTAGTCTCCCAAACAACATAATCATATGTGTACATAGTATCATGTGCTAAAAATATAGATCAATAATTATATAAGTATTATGGATTTGGAGGGAAGAATGAGAAGAATATGATAGTAGTGAAAAATATACATAAAGGGAAGAAGGGAAAGAATAAATTTCACATATGTGATAATTGTGGAAAGAAACACCACGATACTTATTTAAAAGGAATGGGACATTGCTACAAATTTGGAGAGAAACACCACCATTCTTGCGATTTAAAGGGTAAGAAAAATTTTCCAATGTTCGATGATTAAACTATAAGAAGATGGGGCTCTACTCAAGTCAATGTCTCAAGATTCAAATGAATATACCTCAAAAGAAGCTAATAGATCATGGTCAAGCTTATGTTATTACCACAAATGAAGTGGAATGATTAATGGGTTTGTGTTTGTTTTAAAGCATTATGTTATTTGAGTATTTTATTAATGATACCCAAGTTATAATAATTTTTAAATTTATAAGGATTGTATAGTAGTAATTATTCATTAAGTATTTGAACGTGTGTTGAACAGTACCAATGACCATGAAAAATGATTCAGTGGAACGTTAAACATCTTGGAAAACACATTTTTGAGGGAAATATAACCCTTAAAATGTTCCTAATGTTGGGATAATGATGTTGGGATAAAGTGATGGTGTATATGGAGAAAGTAAATTGGAATGTACTGACTACTTTGGGACTAATTATTGATTTGTTGAAAAAGTGTTTTATACTATAATTGACGGAGTTTATAGTATCTTTTTATTTAAGGAATATAAATAGTAATTTATGTTCTACTTGAGGAATAAGTAAGAATAAATGTTTTTAACGAGTTTTTATGGTACTTCAGGTTAATACCATGCTTCAAGAAAATACATGATGAATTTATTCACATGTTTGGAATGTGATAATTAAGATTTACTTCATGTTGTTTGGGGAATTAATGATAAGTTCATTTTGGAAATTCAATGACATTATTTATAAAGTTACATACCTTAATCTTCTATAAGTTTCATAATTTTAACCATTTATGAAATGTTTTAAGTTTATCTTTGGATGAGGTTTTAGAGATTAATGTATTACTTCACCATATGAATATTCAGGCATATTGTATAACTTATGCTTACCATTTTATCATAAAAATAGCTAGAGATACAAGGACTTACTTATCATTATATTATGGATATTATGATCCATTAAAAGGTAATTTTTGTGCTTTAGGAATTAAAATTTTTATTTTTGGATATTCATTTCATTGATTAAGCAATGAATTGGAAATTGATCGAAGCACAACCAAATTATGAAATTATGCTTATGAAATAGAAATGTGTCAAGTATAGATAGTAAAATTATTCCATAACTTTAAAAAAATAATCTTGACACAAAAATGTTGTCCTATTTGCTTCATATATGATGAATCATATGGTATTTTAAATCATCACAGATTTATGGTTTGTATGTCCTTAAATTTCTATTTATCATTCACTTTCTTGTGATCAATGTCCTATATAACTCTTTATAATAATTTATGTTTTTCGTCCATGTTAAAGTTTTCATTTCCCACCTTTGTTATCCTACTTCCAAACCAAGTTATGTGTTATTATAGATTAAGTTCATTAATAGTATTTTTTACTAACTCTTTGATGATGTGGATTTTTCAAAAATTGTATTTCCAAATGTCAAACACTTGATTGCCGAGATCAAGTTTAAATTGTGGAGATGTAATTTATTTAAGGTGGGGAGAATTTAACACCTTAGTTTTTTAAAATAAGAATTTTTTTTGACAAAGTGTATGACACATAATACCAATCTTAGAAGAAAATATAACACTTGAGACTCTACGAAATATTTTTGTTTAAATAAATTTAATCTCTTTGATAGCTTGCAGAACACACAACCACAAGTTGAAATGAATCAAAATATAGTATATTGTTATAATCAGACCATTAAATTGGAGGTTATAAATATTAATAACTAAATTATGAAAATTATGGTTATATGTTTATTATAAATAAAATAAGTATCATTTAAAAGAAAAATAAACGTTTTCTGAAAAAAAAATGTTTTTTTCTAAAAGACAGTTTAGTCGTGCTTTGGTCACATAATTTAAAATTAATTTTTATCACTATTAGAAACTGTATTTGATAAATTTTACTTTATTTTTGAAATCAACATATAATATTTATCTTAGAGTAAATGTTTTTGATTTTTCTGGAATATTTCATTTTTTATGAATATTGAAAAATACTAAATTTTAATTGGAAAATGTATTTTTGTTTAAATTATTTAACAAATTAAATTATATTTTTAGTTTATTTTAAAGTAAAATTAGTTCAATTATATATCTATTAATCCAATTTATTTTATTTGAATAATTTTCATATTTAATTTTGATATAAAAAATTTGTAAACTTTTAAACATATTCTCTTTGAAAACCAGCTTTCTTATCAGGTTTATGTGATTAAATTTAAATTATATTTTTCAAATTATGTGAATATAATTTTTAAAAATTGATTCCATATTTTTAATAATAATAATTTATATTATCTAAAAATTTAAACTTAGTTTTAGACCAATATTAATAGTGAAAATAGTAAAAATTATTTATCATGGTTAAGGTAAAAATGGATTTACCAAGAGGTTGAATTAAAAATATAGGGGATAACATGACGTAAAAAATTGTATAAAATATATTTTATGGAAATATTTATAACTTATAATATCTATTCTATATAATTCTCTATTTGGTACCCTTTTTTAATGTGAAAAATGTGGTACACCTTTTTATTTTCAAAAAATTATCAGTGTCCCACTCACTTCACTTATAAAATGGCACCCCCTCTCCTCTCTTATTCACACCTTAAAACCATTTTTTGACCAAGACCTATATAAATAACTTTAAAACATCCCTAATATCATATAATAATCCTTAATTTAGTTATAAATCCAAACTAGTAAGGATTTTTGTGTACACCTAAGGAGGATGGCCGAAAAAGAGGTAACATTCTTCAATGATCATTTTTATTTTATTTATTCCTCCACCTCCTTAAATTATTATTAAACAAATATGATATAATAAAAAATATCTTAAATATAATTATATGTTTTTATGTAAATTTTATGACCAACAATCATCCCCACTTCCATCAAATGTGTTACGAAATCCCCATTTGTGTGTACCAGAGACTGTTGTCTCGCGAACTGATGACATTCGTTTTTTCATTACCATCTATCACGGTTGGGTATGATGATGGATATAAAGTATATATATTATATTTATCACATAATTATACCTATTGAATCATTATATCATGGAGAAATTTTTAAATGTTTTTTCATAGGGGATAAAATAATGTTGCTCATATGTACGGAAGATTGTCGCCTCATTAAGCAATGTGATTTATTTTTTATTAATGCATTACATATAACATGATAAAGATAAAGTTAATTAATATATATAAAATTTATAAAATAATTATTATATTAATTAAATAAATATCATTCTTAAAATATAATATATCATTGTATTTCTTACATTTTTACTCACTTAGAGATGATAACATCATTCATGTACGTGTGGACTACCGCCTTCACGAAGAGATGTGACTCTCTTTTCATCACCACACCACATGGATGATACATAAAATTATATTTAAATAATTAATATGTTATTTTTTATATTATTATATTTCTATTAATATAAAATATCAATTACCTCCTTTCAATAATGAATGTTGAAAAATGGAAATGTTGCTCATGCGTACGTACGGTCTACTGTCTTCACGATCGTAACATAATTCATTTATCAAAACTATATTTCATGATTAGTATAAAAAGTATAATTGAGGTATAGATATTGTAATTATTTATTAAATATTATTCTGGATATGATGTAACTATATAATATGCGCAAAAAATGGATCTTTCATAAAAAACAAGCATGAGAAAACAAGGAAATTAACACCCAAAACAATAAAAATAATAAAATATAATTAATGAATGTGTGGTAAGATGTTATAAAAGGGTAACATATGATATTATAAATATTAATATGGTTCTGGTAAAATTTAATAACATATATAAAACCACTATACAAGAGGTTAAATCATGTTTAACCAAAAGGAAGTGTGAGGTAAGGGACTTTGTCTCAATTTATGTTCATTGAGGCATATTGTAATGTTACACACCTAATTCATTTTATATGGTGTATATAATAACCCTTTTACATGTAATATCATGAATAATTTTTCATTAATGTTATTTCAAGTTTTAATTTTAATTATTTCATCCAAGAGTATTTTACTTGAAAATTAACAAGTGGTAATGAGTTTCATAACTCAATTTCATTGATTTGCTTATATTAATTATTTTTTGTATTTGATATTATATAATTATGTGTATATTGAATTTTGAATACATTATTATGTATATCCACTTGTTTTATTTGGATTTACATTTGACATACATAATCAATTCATTGGTTAATTCTCAATTCAACGTTATGATCTTTTTAATGGATTATTTCACAATCTCCTTTTAATTGGGATTGTTTATACATGGATTTCTATTGAAGAAAATTATTTGATTATTAATTAATAAAACCTTTAATTTTATTATAATATAGTTATTCAGAAAAATTTTCAAGTGATAGTACCATTTTTCTATTCTTTGATATTTAAAATAATTGAGAAAATGTTTTTAAAAAAATTCAACTTCATTTATCTCTTAAGTCGGAAATCCATTTTCTTCCAAAAGCATGTTTATAAAAAAAATTAAAAAATGTTTCTAACTTCTTAAAAATGATTTATTAAATAAATTTTTAACCATTTTTTTCTTTTTATAATTTTTTTTGAAATGAATCATCTTTTAATTTTCAAAACAATGTACGTTTGGCTTATACCAAAAAAGTGAAAGGGATATTTGTTTTAACATGTATGGTATAAATAGAATTTATAGACGCCATGACCACTCAAATGTTTTAAAAATCCATAAATAAGTTTTAAATGTTATTTTTTAAGAAAATTATTTACAAAATATATGTGAACTTTTAGTTTTAAAAAAGTTATTTTCAAATTGAAAAAAAATATTTTCCTCAAAATGTTTTTAAAGATCTTTTTATGGTATTTATATTCATCAACGAAAAAACCCCTTTATTATTACTCCAAAGGTTATATGTTTTATTGATACCATATTTATTCATTCTATGTATTTTTTATGATCATTTGACCAAAGAAAGTATTTACATTCATTTTCTTAATTCATTTCTGTAGTCATTAACTTTCCTTTGAAATATTCTCTTTCTTATGATCATTAGACATTAAAATTTCCCAAAATATCCATATTATTTATCATGGATATACTTATTTCTTAAACCATAGATCATTTTTACCTATGGTGTTTTACATTGAAGTTTATTTGATTTATTGTGAAAATATAGATAATGTGTATTCTTTATTCAATACAAATATTTAATGGTAAGGCATATTAATTCATCAATTAAATTGATCATTTGATATTAGAGGAATTCTTTAGTCCTATAGTGATGTGTGGGGATTGATATTATACAGCCCCTCAATTTCATGGTAGGTCTCATGAGATAAATCAATAAGATAAAATTAAATGGGTTTTTACCTATAGTTTTAAAACTTCTTGTGAAAGGTATAGATGATAGAGGTATTATATGACTAAGACATGACTTCCAATAATTAAGAATTTAATTTATTAAGAATTCAGTTATTATTATCCTTGATATTTTCACAATTATATTATCTTTTTATGCATTTAATTCTAATTTTACTAATTGAATGGTATGTTCTTCAGTTATTTAACTTTCCATATTAATTATGCTTTATCCAGTTATGATAGTCTTGATACTGATAAAATGGAATGTGTGTATAGTTATTTACTTTTTCATATATATTATGTATTATCTTATCATTATAGTAATGTTATTTAAATGGAATGTGTGTTTAGTTATTTACCTTGTCTTGTTGATTATGCTTTTGTTTTAATTAACTCTTACTAAGAATTTGAGCCCACCCTTATTTTGATTCCTTTCCCCAGGATTCTAAAAAGTGTATTATGATTGATGTGAAAGAATATGCTAGAAAAAATATTATTATCCTCCAAAAAATATGTTGTAATTTTTTCCCAAAATTAATATGTAAATCATGTCTTTATCTAGTTTACTGAGACTACTAAAATATTCAGTCCTTCATGATGTGATTCCTTGTATCAAATTACAATTTAATAAAGTAGACACCACCTCCAGGATACTAGGATCATGGTTGCTACCCTATGCCACTCTGAGAAATTTATGATTGTGAGGACATTCCCTCCAACTCTATTTTTTTATTTATTAAAAATAACTTTTTTGGGTTGAGTGAGAACCCTGACAAGAAAAAAACAAAAATCACACAAATTCCAAGAGAACAAAAAAAAATTCAAACCCCCACAAAACACCTAAATTATGATCCGTATGGTACATTTCAGAATTTCCAAGAAAGATCCTTAAATTTAGGTTATGTATTATTCAAATATTGTCTTCAATCATTAAGGTTATTAATTCTACTAAATTTATGTAATCATCCATGTATAGTATTTAATCATCCAATTCTAACACTACAACATCAAATTTCAAGTCAAACCATAACTTGAGTTCATTATTGAGAGTGTTAGGACAAATCTCCCTCCTCGATTCTAGATCCTATTTTAGTTCCAGATCTATAATAGTGATTTTTAAGCTAACATGTTCTTCAATATAGGCCCATCCTAACTTGTCATATGTTTCTTTAATTTGTTTAGAGAAATGTCTTAAGTATATGAATACTCGAAGAGTTTGTCCTTTCATGTTGGTACCCTTGTCACTAGTCTGGTGGCTATTAGTATCATGGACCTGCACCGGACCCTCATTGGGAGTGGACATGTCCTGGTTGTTTTTATTCTCAATTACTTTGATATCTCTACTAGACTCATTTGTTCCTTCTCCTTTAAATGTTGACCTAGTCCTCATTGGCCTAGGTAGGAAGGAATAATCCTATTGATGTTTACATTTATTTATTAGATAATGGGAAATTTCCTAATGCAATAATTTCTTTTTTTCTTTTACTTTTGACCGATCTGAAATTCTCATTGGTTTTTTGGGCCCTTTATATCCATAAGAAGTCTGGAGGCATTCCCCCTCTTTTATATTAGAGGTAAACATGCCTTTATAACCCTCATCCAACGAGGTGACTGGGACTACCTCTTGAAATTCTCCTCTTCCCAAGGTGTTTTCCCCAATTTTCTTCATTATAGACCTTATTTCCTTCCAACCATTTTCATCAACACTATTTTTGAGGATATCCCACATACACTCAAACTAGTTCTATAAAAGAATTTTCTATCTTCTTTTCGAATATCCATTTCTCTACCTTGGTTAGACCTGCTACTGCTGGGAGCCAGACTCGTTCAGTCCCCGGCCTGATGTATCCCCTTATGATACTGCCGATTTCACCTACACATAGACCTCCTCAACTGGGTCACTATTAATTGTAGATGACATGAAACCATATTTCAACATAGGCACTTCTTTCTCACTTTGGTATAGAGTAACCTCTCTCACTGTAGCTTCTTTGTTCGCATCATTCTCCATGATACCGAAATAAAATCTACTTTGTAAGATACATGCTTCTCTAGCGGTACCCAATTCTTCAGTTTCCCCCATTTCCCTCCCCCTAAAGCTATCCTCGATCAAGTTCTTGACAACCAAATGAAACCCAGGCTGGAAAACCACCATCACATCTTCAGGATACTCCATTAAAGACTCGCCTCAGAGAGGTATTCTATGAAAATTGTTCATGGTATGCCATTGAACACAACAATAGTTATAGTATCCAATATTCAATTTATAGATAATACATTGACTGTACTGAATTTCCCCTGAAATTATAATCCATATAAAATCAAGTTGAGGCTCAGAATTGTTTACCTCAGTGCCGATCTGAGAAACGATCAGTTGTTTCAGCATGTGTGTTCAGGAATCAGAACAACGAAAATTCCCGAACGTGTTCCGGAGAAGGTTCAATACTATCAGATTCTGGAATGGTAATGGAAGTGAGGGGAACCTAAACCAGACCATAGAATTTAGGGGGTATTTTTTTAGGGACAATAAAATTAAAATTTTATCAAGAGGAAGAAGATCAAATGGAAAACATGAGAGACTTGAGACCTGGCCCCTACAAAATCATCTGCATCAGACAGCTGAATGAGAAAGTGTTTTTCGACCAAAAGACCCACCATGGATCATATTCATAAACCCGAGTCATATATTGTTGCAGAAACTTAGAGAGTTTAAATGATAGAAATATTGAAACACAGAAGAGTAAAACAGAAAAAAAAAGAACAAGGACACAATAATTTATGTGGTTCGGGAATAATCCTTACATCCACGAAGAGGCATAAAATCAAAATATTCAATAGCACAATTACAAAGTGTTTTAGTAAGAAACCCTCATCCAAAATGGGCTACAAATAGAGAAGATGAACCAATGTTCCACCAACTGCACAAGAAGTCTATGTCGTTATAGTGAAATGTGTTCACCCAAATCAAAAGTGCTACAGTGGCTGTTGGCTAGAAGTCCAAAATGATACAGTAAATTTGACTCCAAATTCCACACTATTACAGTGCATGTCGGTGTCTGTCATTCAGCTCTACTACAGTGGTTAGAGTTTCTATAGTTCCACAGAAAAATTGGGATAGGGCCCTTTATCCCCCAAACCCCCCAGAGTAGGGACACATTGCACCCTGTAACCCCCAATGATCTCACCATAGAGCTCGACCTGCAAAAGTTACGGTCTGATGTGCAGTACGGGACACTAGCATTCGGCTCAACCGAATTGGGATACACTAATCCAACATACTTGACATGATAATTGAAAAACAAAGATGATGAATGATGGCATCCAAATCTATCCACAAGGGAATGGTTGAGGAGTTTCAACGTATCCGAAAATAGTCTTGGAGAAATATCAATCGTTGGTTCTCCATCAATCGTAGGGATAACCTGAGGACTGGTCTTGATTCCAAGGAAATTGGGAAGAGGTACCTCTGTTTTACCTCCCACCAGTGGTTATCTTCTCCTCAGTCTGGAAGCTCTGTCATATCCCTAATATTCTATATTCCCTCCCTATGAGAGATTGTTACAAATTTTATGAGACATAATGATTTTAATTTCATTATGTCCTCCTTTATTTTATCAAGTCTTAAGGACTCTCACCATTAAACTTGAAATGTCTAATCACTCAAGACATTCTACTAGAAATGGTTCACATTTCCCATCTTATAATCAATAAATAAGCCTTGAATAGTATAAGATGGTTTTTAAGTAATTGGTCTTGTCAACTGAAGACTTTTCGCTCGTTGTTCTATTGTGTGAACTCTCCAATCCTAAAATCTCAACTCATATTTTCTTAACACTTGCCTCAAAAAATTTTACTAAACGGAAAAAGACCATTAAATTTAATACAATATTAGTTAAGTCAACCGACAATACTTTTTTAGATCTCTTGGTAATTAAATGTACCCCCTGACAATAGTCAAACCCAAAAAAATAACTATAGGTTTATCTTAACTCGGATAATGGAGATAATAATGACTTGAGGGATTATACATAAAAAATTTATGCATAAATATTTTTATTTTATCTTTTACATGTCTTTTCAATATTAAGTGGATTTTACTTTAGGTATTAACAATGTATCAATAAAATATTTCACGTAATCCTTTAATTTTATTTCAATTTTTTCATATTAATCCATTTATCTAGGTGATTATGGTCTTGCATCCATAAAACAAATCATGCATTATACATAAATAAAATAAAAAAATCATGTTATGATCATGATCTTTTACTAGTGGTTTGTTTTTTGAGAAGATGATAAATAAACCATTGACCATAGGGGGAAAATTCTTGAGTTAATCTAGGAATAAGTTAACAGCATTACACTTTAGTCTTGTGTATCTCCTTTCTTTGGTTTCACCTCAGATCCATATTGAACCAACTTCTTGTATATGGGAGCTCCATCTTTACAATGCTTTTATTTCACTCATAGGTGAAGGTAACTAGAAAAGTGGAATTACATAAAATAAATTGTGAGCATGCAGGACCATACATAATAAGGAGGAAGGGATGAATCGTAATCCATCAATTTAATTTAATAAAATAATTACAAAAAAAACATGTAATAATTAAATAAAAAGAAACCATAAACAAACAAAGGTTGGTCTAAACTTATAATCATCCACTAGTCCAATGAAAACATATTTAAAATAATTTGCTTCAATTCATTTTGATTTATTCTTTTATAAATATAAAACACATGTGAATTAATATTATTATTCGATTAATTAATTTTATATAAATCTTTATCCAATGTATCCTAGAGATATACATCCACTGGGATGTTAAATAAATTATATTAATTAATTTTATTTAAAATTTAATAATAGAAGTACACGGCTTTTTCTTGGAAGCAACTCAATGAGTACACGTTTGAACTACTTGGAATGTATTAAGATTGTATAGAGTCTACTCATGTGGAATATAGAATACACATTTTGTCAAATAATTATGTGGATTGTATGTGTCAATAAATGTCCCAAAGAATGCATATTAATTATCATGGTGTGTAATTATTTTAATGTGCATGGAGTAGTTAAAATATTATGACTATACATGGTATATTGGTTAAAATATTATATAGAAATTAATTTATCATTTAATAAGTATATATATAACCTCTCATAGGATCTGTATGAGTTATTAAATGGCACACATAATGAAAGTTGTTTAGGTATAAAAGAGTAATAAATTAAATTTCAATTTTTTGTGTAAACAAGTTAGATACAAGTTTTGTACATCAAACTACATGTCAAGTATCATACTCATCATATTCCATGATACACGTTTATGAACTAGGTTTGTATTTCTTCATAGACATTTTGAAGTCACACAACATGTATAGCTAGAACACATCATGTAACCTCCTTATTACATGGTTTTAATTCCCTTTATTGGGTGATAAATGCCCAACACGAATTATACCCTTTGTTTTCTACCACAAAAATACATAGAATACATAATGTTTAAGAAACTTACACGATGTATACTACATCCAACCATTTTCTATACTTTCTCACTCAACATGTGGTGTGAATTTAATACACTCTACATGTAAATAATGCAAAATTATCTGAATTAATTTGACAGTTTTCTTGGTGCACTGAACATGGGTACATGACGTGTACCTTCAAGCTAAACATCATGTACACTTGTGTTATCTGGATATAACCCTTTTCACATCCTGATGCTTTCTTTAGATGTTTTTAATTTATTATAAACTATATCTGGGTTATATGGGTGATAAAGGAAGAGATTATGAAAAGATCTCAATAGTTATATTAAAAGAATGAATTTCTTATAATGAAAACTAACTTTCAAATACATAGAGGGTGAACAATCAATAAATAATTATAAATTAAATTTGACTACTCTGATATGACTTGATGGTTATGGGAATAGAAGAAGTACCTATTGGGCATATGGCCAACTCAACTTTTTTTGGATTCAACAGATCATACACAATGTATATGATGTAAAGGTTTTGCCCGCTGAATTTTTCCTGAATAATATTGAAAAATATTTTCATCACAACAAAGATCATATATTTTTCCCATTAATTTATAATCAATTTGATAACATTAATAAATGCCTCAATATTTATTTTTTTCTCCAATGCCAATATTGATCTTCTGAAGGCCATTCATTTATATTTTCATTGTGTTGATGAGGAAAGAAAGTGGAGCTCTTATAGCGGTAATCCACACATGCTCCTTTGATCTCAAAACATCATCGATTGTACTTAAGATGATAGCACGGAGGTACCAATTATCTCATGTCACTCTCTTGATCTCAATCATGATCGATTCAATCTAGAATGTTTGTCTCTTTGATATCTCTAGATTGAGAAAAATGGAGGGAAAGAGTATCTCTTGAGCTTGAGAGAAAACCCAAGAGATTTTTTTCATTGAGAGAGAATTATATAGGTAGGAGAATGTTGTGCATAAACAATAAAAAAAACACAGTTCTCTCAGTTGTCTATTTATATACTGAGGGTTAGGGTTTCATATTTAATTAATTGAAAAAATTCCCTTAATAAGATATTAAACCCAAATAGAACCCCATTCCATGTAATAGAATAATATTTCTATTTTTATTTCACGGCATGTGGTAACTCACACAATGATACATATTTATTTTATTATCTCGTAAATAAATATCTATCATCAAACCAAATTTGGTCTAGTCATCCTCATAAAAATTTATTGAATGCTCTAATGAATATTTAAAAAAATATTATTCCTTCAACAAAAAAATTATTAACAGTCTAGTGAAAAGAATATTTAATATTCCCATAACTAAATAAATTATTTATTTAATAAATAAATAATTATTTATTATCGTGCGAATAACAGGTGATAAATATTATATATTCTTTTAGCTAAATTATTACCTTACAAAAAAATATTTATTTAATATTTATGATCATTTAATAAATATTTAATAAATATTACTTCTCAGTCTAGAATATAATATTTATTATAATTATTAAATATAAATAATATTTAACTAAGATTGAAAGAAACATTTTGTGTGTGACCCTTTTGGTCTCTTCCTCAATGGAATTAGGTGGGATTCTCAAAAGTACAATATTAATGTCTAGCAATAGGTTCAGGAACCCACATAAGAAGAAGATATTTCACAAAAACAAAAACCACATATGAACTCTCACTGTATAATATAATCCTTTTGTCTCGATGTATCATCAAATACGTTTCACACACATGTCAACAACTTATATGTTTAATCTGTATTTCTTTGACTATCTGAAATAAACTCATCATTACACCAAGTCCATGGAATTTAATGTGATGGTTCCATTTTAATCAAACATCCAAGATATTGACCTCCATAAAGATGGATGGGACAAATCCTTCTTGGGAATACTCATTAATAATTTATCATTCATGATGCACCCAACATACCCAACTTTTCCATGATCATATGTCATCACGGTTTACAACAATACATCAATGTTCATGAGTCATGAAATGTATTAATAATAATCTTAAAGTGAAAATATCATGACATACACTTATATACAAGAATATATAATGACACATATAGATATGGATTTTCTACAAGTAGGTCAGTTCTCATAATCTCTCTCCCTGGGACTACCAAGTGAAAACTTTTTGAGATGAAGTCTCATCTGCTTATGAGCACTAAATAACATACTATGTGTCTCATTATATAATGTTATCTGACCATAGAACAATGTTTAAGAATATTTTCATGTTATTTCAAGATTCTCATTATATCGAGGAACTACTATGACCTTTTCAATGCATTAAATATTATAAGAAATTATCAAATCAATTTTATATAAAATAATAAACAATATGTGACATATTATTTATTAATAGTCAAATCCATGAATACATAATATAAAGTCAGAGTATTTGGTTCTAGGGAACTAACTCAAACATGAGGTTCCTTAGGACCTTACAGATATTGTATACGGTTGATGAGTTTACATACTTCTTGGCTTTACCCCTACAATTAGATTGATTGCAAGACATCTTTCACGTGTCGCAACTAAGAAGATACATGCATCACCTATCACACATTATTGATTGGGGAATGGTAAACGTCAAGCATGATTCCTCTTTTTCAAATTACCTAGTGGTGATAAAGGATCAACAGGAGATGATCCTTCATAGGTTATCCACTCTTCTAGTTTGAGTTGTTTGGTAGCATGGGAACCTCCAGGAGAGCTCATGAGAGTGTGAGAGCAAAATGTGTGCTTAGTACACACACCTTTTCAAGAAGGTTTTACTTTTTTGGGAAACAATACTTGAAGTAAATGAAAATATAATGAATCTGGTTTTGATTTTTAGACCCTTTATACAGTTATATATATTAATCTTGATTTTTATTCAGAGTTGGAGTGGTGTTATGGGTATCACAAGACTCATAAATTGAATATGTTAAATATATTGAAGATGTTAAACCATGTGCATTAATATTTTTATAAATATTGTAATTACCATTGAATGGAGTCTTGAATGGGAAATAAAAGATTGAATTTGGATTAAAAACATGAGGTTTATCCTAGGTGTGAATTAAGGTTCATTCACATTGGACCTCTCATTGACTTATAATAACAGATAGGTATTTTTTTAATAGGTAAGGGGAAACGCCCTATTTTTATTAAAAAAAGATACCTCCAATTTCAATAGGGTTTAAAGGTAACCCTAACATGACATGAATTCCTAGTGGATCTAAGTACCATTAAAATTTTTTATGGTACAAATTCCTTATGACTTGAAGGGGCCTGAGATGAGCAGTTATGGTTCACAACATGATCCCAGTCTTCTCACTACGATACCCCCCCCCCCACCATCAGTTGTTTCATTGTACTACACCATCATAAAGACCTTGGAAGAGAACCCCTATTTGAACCCAAATTTTTGTATGGGGACATATTATGGGTTCCATTTCACCCATATCTCATTCGATCTTCCCACCCAGTAAATCAAGTATGCCTTCATGCCATGATGCCTCCAAGATGTGCTGCTTCTCTGGTATGGTCATCACCATTAACACGATGTGTCACCCCCAATACCAAAAACATCACATTGTGCATCTCTTTCAAATTCCATGGAATAGAACCCCAATTTACTATTATCCACATATTTAATATTGGGATATTGACAGGGAAAAACTTTCACCACAAGAGATAACCTTCTACGAATAATAAATGAAGATCGGGGAATGATGATCAAATTACCTAGGGGTCATTATCAATAAAGGAATTTTTAGATAATGTAGTTGAAACCATCACAAATATGTTATTGAAAAATGAATGATCCATATATGAGTTGGGTCTTATTATTTATGGATGTTTTCCATATTAATATAGAATTTGATCATTGATTTTATTTTTTTTTATTTTCCCCCGATTATTCTCGATCATTTCATGCCCCTATAATAGAGCCATTATTTTCATAACCTTTTATATAAATTTAAATTATTCAATACCCACAAATTTCTCAATTTAAACTTAATTGAATCATTTTTGGATTTTTTTTGTTAATTTTGGGCATTATTGTGAA
Source organism: Viscum album (assembly GCA_963277665.1). NCBI lineage: Eukaryota > Viridiplantae > Streptophyta > Magnoliopsida > Santalales > Viscaceae > Viscum > Viscum album. The sequence goes on along the minus strand of OY728145.1, from coordinate 270,851,809 downwards.
AAATATTTAATTCTAGATTTTTAACAGTTTTCTATCGATTTTCTACTTTAGGAATAACATTTTAAAAACTAATTAAAATTGATAATTTTGTTTTTTGTACAATTATATGGTTCATGGGAATCATTTTTTTTAACAAGACTAAGTGCTGATTCAAACCCAAAGAGATCCAAAGAAATTGTGTAATATGGAAAAGTTTTTAGGATAACAGATTTGACCACTACTCAATAAATGAGTAATATCTCATGATAAAAGGAATCAAATTCAATGATTCTAGTTGGAAATTAAATTGGACTCAATAGATCAGGTCTAAATTAAATTTCATGGTGAAATTTTCGCATTAATCCAATTGATACATGTTTTCAAGTGGAGGAAGATGAAGAGTCTATTCGGGCAGAAACAATATGCTCTATTAATTAAAACATAACTTCTACTACATGTGTCATATAAATCTCAAATATTGGTATAAGAAATAAAAATAAAATTATAAAAACATTTTAAAAGACAACTTATTGAGAACTGGTTATCTAGTTGGAAAAATATGGTGTATATTTTGAAGGAAAAACTAGAGGGAATCTACCTCACCCTTTCTCTATAAATAAGAGTCTCTCATTCCATTTCATGACTCAAAGAATTAGAGAGGGGGTTATGTTGAAGAATTCAAAAGTTGAAGTGATAATTTCATTTTTTTTCTATGATTTAAACATCTCCCACTTCTAATTTCTTCTTTGTGAACCCTCTCATTGAGGGGGAATTATTGAGTGATTGGGGGATGGAGGAGAACCCTTTTTTAATTTTTGAGCCTTATGATTTAATTTGAATTATATTTTTATAATTAATAATTTCTATTGAAGTGGTACTAAATTTTCTTAATGTGAAATTATTTAGGGTTTTAGTGTTAATCTTTATTTATATATTTGGTTTAAGTTCTATAAACTCTCACCAACTAGTAGACCTTGTCTCAATTGAGTAGACTATGCTAAGTGGTGAGTGTTTAGAGATCATTGGAACATGTGTGGAAGCAATGAGTTTTTTTTGTATTTATAATGTAATGACAAAGAATCTTATAATAATTATGTTATATAGTATAAAATGAATACATAACATAGAAGAAATAATTCTAAAAAAATTAATAATGAAAGAATTTGTATTTATAGAAGTTAATGAACCTATACTAATGGAAAAGTAACTTGACTGTTAGAATAGTAATATGACCATTATGAATAGTAATCCACCCAATAGAATAATAACCTCTCCTATGAAAGTATAAATAAAATTAAATAATCTTTTAAATGAAAATATTATATAATCATATCATGATGTAATTAAATAAAAGTTTTAAAAATGATAAATTAAGTGTTGGTATTTCTATAAGTAATAAATATTTATTTAAAATTCTATAATTAATATAATTATTTAAAATTAAATATATTTTATTAAATTAGATTCATAAATTAATATTTTTTGTCTTATAATTAGAAGATAATTTTCTGAGACCATGATTAATTTCTCAAAATGTCATAAAATCGGTTATAATATTAAAATAGGTATTTTTCAAATAAATGATGATTTTAATTAAAAATTAAATTTATCATATATAGAAAAAAAATTTCATAAAATGGATTATATTTTTTAAATATACATGTTGAATAATATTTAGGGTGAACTTTTTGGATTTTTCAAAAAAAATAGAATTTTTGGTGAATAGTGAAATACGGTAATTTACAGTATTTAACAAATATATGAATTATTGAGTCATGGATAATATATGGATTGGGTAATAACCAATTTATTAGAACTATCCTAAACCATTTACTATACTTAGTCACAATAATTAACACTATTTATAGTCTTGAACCAAAATAATAAAAAAATGAATAAGATAACCAAAAACACCCCTCTCCTCCCACTATAATATCAACCCTCACCACCTATTCTCCTCGCACCTTCTAATATTTATAGATTTATTATATTCTGTCCAATTAATCTCCTAAACCTCTTCCCCATGTCTTGGTATTTCTTTTCTCACCAAAATTCCAAACCCAAGTGCCTTGAGGAGGTTCTCTAGGAGACGACATTCAACAGGTAAAATCTTCATTCTTTCTCTTTTAATTTCTTTTATTTCATATCCTAACCTCACCTACTCTATAAAAAATAAAATAGTAACAATATTATAATATATATAATAGAATTTTGTTATGTTAATTTAATATCCATCATTAAGTCTCTTCTCTTCTCCTTTTATTCTAAAAATTAAAACATCATTTGTGGTGTGTCGATTCACCATCTTCGTGAATGATGAGTTTTTTGTTTTTTATTAACACATTCATGGCTGGTAATAAAACCATTATAATGGTTAAAATATATTTTAAAATTTATATTATAACTTTTTTCATGTTCTAGAACTAATATATATACATAATATAAAATAATAAAACAAAACTATTTCATGGTGATCGAAAAACCGCCAAAATAAACTAATCATTTTCATCAACATGTTATCTAATGAATTCTTATAATATCTGAAAACAAAATTATATATGTAACCATTTAAAATTATGGAATTATATTAATACCATATCATTCCACTTCTATATTTTTTATTCTATTTGACAAGAACTCCCATAATTAAACTCAAGGGAACGGATCATAAAATCATTAAACGAACACTCCCAGAATAAAACAACTAAACAATATAACTCATAGAATAACCATATATGAAATTAGTAAAATTATAATAAATCAAATATTTGTATAATACGTTATTAATTAATTATTTAATGGATCTAATTTGATTATCCATGATATTAAGTGCAGGTGTAGAACAAATCATGACATAAGGTAAGAGATTATCACTAAACCCCCATTTTTCCTTCATGATATGATTTCTCTATATTAACCCCAATGTAATTATTAATTATTCTTATTTAATCATAATAAATTATATTTTTATGTTCCTAACAAATCTACCTAGCTCAATTATTCTTTTTTTGGCTAGGAAATGCATGTTTTATATGGTTTCCTTTTTAATTCCTCCCGATAAGAAAGCCCGATTAAACTGAACTTCCCAATTTATTACCCATTTTCAATTAAACACCATAATATATTTTAATACACAAATATTTTTATAAAATAAATATATTTTTTATCATGAAAAAACATATTTTTTCATTTCTGGTTTTATGCAAATAATTATGCTTTTTTCCGCTTTAAAAACTCTTTTATATTTTCCCTTAAACACACCGAAGTAGCTCATTTCTAAAGTTTCTTAAAAACTATTTTAAAATTTTTTCACTTAAATTGGACATAATTTATCATTATTTATGCCTATTTTACCTTATTAATGACCATGTATGATTTAAATCCATTCTTTCATGGAGACCATTGTTATATTCCCTTATTTATTCTTTATGTCATGATTACGATACACATTTCTTTCCATGGGTAACCCTTATGTTTATACCTTATATTTTATTATTCATGTGGAACACATATGAATGAACATGTTATGATGGGTTCACCCAGATAGTACTTCAATGCATTGGGTAATGTTTAGTCCCATGAGACGTCAAGTTGGGATAAGGAGTAACCCTAATTCTTTTATGGGGCTTTGTCCACCAAGTGATATAGTCTTGGTAGTTAGCATTGAATCATGTTTTTGTCATGTTGTATGTTTCCTTCACATTCCTATAATTCCATGATTACATGATCCTATGTTCTATATGTTATGATTTCATATGTTCATTCATGTACCATTCCTTTTTATATCATCATGTTATACCTTCTAAACCATGTGATATGATATATACCTATGTTTATTCCCTTACCATACTTTTTAGCTCATCCCTTTGTTCATGTATTCCATGAGTTATCCTATGAAAATGTAAAATATAAAAAAAAATGAGCTCATTATGTAGATTAAAATTTTGTTTTTATTTTGGTTTCATAATTTCTAATGATGTACCTAATCTTCCAAAGACATTAGACTTTACTATCCTCTGTTTGCATTTGATTGTTAATTATGCTCAAAATCATGTAATAATATGTGTAAAAGGCTAGGGTCACTATAGTTGGTTTCTAAGGATGGTCTATATATTTTTGGATATTTTGACTATAAATCTTTAGTAAGAACCCTAGGGATAATTCTATCACCATGGATAACCAAGATTTAAACTTAGGGAATCACATGTTGGGATATAAATTTAATTTCAAAGTTTATCCTTTTATGTTCAAATATTCCTTTTTTAAATTATTATTAGATAATTATTCAAGCCCCCATAATAGTTTTTTTTATTTTCTTAGTTAATTTATGGAAATAGGAGAACCTATGCCAATAATCAATGTGATAAGCAGTGTGACAATTTCCCTAATGAAATTCCAAATATAATGGTAACTGGATCTCAAAAATTCATGACAGTTCTGGCTCAATTGTCTCAATTTGTGAATAATAAATTTAACCATGTGGAACTCCCTCCTTCTCATAATAAAGAGAAAGTTTTATTAAAATACTTCATATGAAAAAGGTGTCATATATTTATTGGATCTTAAAATATTCTTATCACAAAAAAATTGATTAACTCTTTGAGAAGATATACTCTGTCCTCTAGTGCTTAGAAGAAGAGAAAGTTGTGCTAACAGTCTATCGTTTTGATGGAGAAGCTGATCAGTGGAAGAAACTGATCAAGAACATAAATTCTAAGGAGGAAATTGATTCCATGAATTTGGAAGTATTCATGAAAATATTCTTTAATAAAAATTTTCCCCAAAATCTCCATATTAAGATGGAAAGGGAGTTACTTAGGTTAAATAAAAAGTAAAATGATTATATTGGGATGTACGAGATAAACTTTACAAGGCTTTCATGATACACCTCTAGACTTTTCATGAACATTGAAAGTACAGAGTATTTTTTATTTATTGAACTAAAGCTAATTCCAAAAAAAAAGTTGGTGATTTGAGAATTTAATGGCTATAAATAGATTTTATGTGGTTACCTTAATCTTGAGATGGATATTGGAGACTCTTAGTGGTCATGTGGACTCAGAGATAAAAGGAGGAAAATGGAGTTTAATATGGGAGTATCAATGTATAAACCCCATGATGGAAAGAAAACCCTACATCTCACATGTCAAATGTGTGGGAAGAAGTATCCTAGGAATTTTCTAAAGGGAATCATGAGATTCTTCAAATGTGGAAGAGAGGGGAATCATGATAATTCTTCTCAATGTGATATGAAGAATCCCATGAATGTGGAAGAATAAATGAAGGTTTATATCAATACTCATCAAGTTTTATAGTGTTTCACCTACAAGGAACATGGAAATTATGAAATCTAATTCAGTAATCCAAGGGTTATCGGAGGAAATAAATAACAAAAACCTCCAAGGTCCTAAGGAAGGGAATATATTATCACTACTGTTGAGGTGGATCCTAACAATGATGTGCTAACAGGTATGTTGGTTATTCATTCAAGAACAGAGAATTTACTATTTGATTCTGGTTTTATGCATTATTTCATATATTTTATGTTTAGTATAACTATTAAAATTCCACCTCAAAATATAGAGGCTTAAGTATCTATGATAATAGAGAATGGAGAAATTATTGCATCCAAAGAATATAACTCCTCCTCCGTTAATGTTTTTTGAATGAACCCCCCATAAAATGTAATCTTACTTCCTTTGGTTGAGTATGATTCTATATTTGGCATGGATTGACTATCATTATACAAAACAAACATTAACTATTGGGAAAGGGAGATCACTCTTCACATCTTGAGGTATCCTATAATTCTGTTATAGTGTAAGGAGGTTGAAGAATCTCCTTTAGAATCATTTTCTCAACTGTGGATATTATTTCATTCTAAGAAATCATATCTAGAGTAAATGATTGAGACAAAGGAGAGGATCATTCTTGAAGACATACCCATTATGAGAAAATATGCTGATGTATTCCTTGAAGAATTAATCGGTATACCTCCTGAATAAGGGGTCGAGTTATCAATTTAAATAATTCTTGAATCACTATCTATATCCAAGACACCTTATTCAATGGCAACCATTGAGTTGGAAAAATAGAAGAAGTAGTTATAATATAATCTGGACAAGGGTTTCATACACCCGAGTGCTTCACCATAGGGTACGCTAGTCCACTTCATTAATAATAAATATAGATAAATGCGCCACTACATTCATTATCATGATCTCAAAAAAATCATGATAAATAATAAGTATCCCCTACCATATATAGATGACTTGTTTGGTCAGTTACATGGGGCCAAGTATCTCTCTAAGGTGGACCTTTGGTTGGGATGTCACTAATTAAAGGTGAATAAGGAAGATATTACCAAGACTGTCTATAGAATGAGGTATGGATACTTTGATTTTATACTAACTCCCTTCTGACTCACTAATGCTCTATAAATTTTCATGGACTTAATGAATAGATTCTTTTGAGATTACGTCAAAAAAAATGTTAGCCTTTATCGATGATATTATGATATACTCAAAAAGAAAGAAAAAGCATGGGGGTATTTGAATTCTGTGTTAAAGACTTTTCAAAGGGTTAAAATTTATGAAAAGTATAACAAATGTGGGTTTTGGATGGTGGAAGTATCATTCTTGGGGCATGTTATCACCGACAAGGGAATATTTTTTGACCCATCCAAGAAAAAGGTAATCGAAGAGGCCTAGGAAAACATCTTTAATAGAGATCCGTAGTTTAATTGGTCTAGATAGGTATTACCAATGATTTGTGAAGAACTTACCATGATTTTCAAACCCATTAACCAAGTTGAATCAGAAGGGAGTAATGTTTTTCTGGACCGGTGAATGTGAAGACTACTTTAAAGAGATGAAAAATAGGGTTATAATTTCTCTATTACTCACACTACCAACAAGTGGGAAAATATATGTGGTATACAAAGATGATGAAAAGAAGGTATTAGGATGTGTACTAATAAAAAATTATAAATTGATAGCCTACACCTCAAGGTAGTTTAAGGTTTATGAGAAAAACTACCCCACACATGATCTAGAGTTAGTGGTTGTTATCTTTACATTGAAAATCTAGTAGCATTATCTCTATACGGAAACGTGTGAGATATATACTGATTATAAGAGCCTAAAATATATATTAACACATAATGAGATTAATATATTCCATATAAGATGGTCAGATCATATCAAGGATTTTGACTGGTCAGTCCACTACCATCCTAGTAAAGAAAATAAAGTGTCAGATTCTCTAATAGAGGGGATCCTGCAACTTTTTCAATGATAATAATTGAGAAGGATACAATATTCTTATACTTTAAAAGGATGTACATGGAAATAATTAAAGAAATAACATCATCAAACCTTTCTCAAATGATTTATCAACCATCACATATGAAGAAAATAAAGGATTATCAAAGAGATGATGTGGAAATTATGAAGAACGTAGAAGATATTAATAAAGAGAAATCCTCATAGTTAAAAATTGATGAGGAGGGAATCATAAGATTTCAATCAAGACTAAGTATACCATCCAATCCAGAGATAATGAAAGATCTTATGAATGATTCACATAGATCAACCTTCTCTATTCACCCAGGGAGAACAAATATGTATCGAGATAATCGAGAGGGCTATTGGTAGGACAATATGAATAAGGAGATCATTGAATTTACATCAAAGTTCATGGTATGTCATCAAGTGGAGGATAAAATTAAAAATTATAAGGGGATGATGAAACCATTACCCATACCAACAAGGAAATGGGAAAACATCACCAAGGATTTTTTTCATTGGACTTCCAAAGACATCCATAAGAAATAATTCTATATAGGTCATTCTGGATCATCTTAAAAGACAGCTCAATTTATCACAATTTGATATGACTGCTCACTCAATCAACATTCAAGGATATACATCAAATAAGTGGTGAGACTAAATGGAGTTCCATTATTGATTATATTTGATCAAGATATGATATTTACCTCCATGTTCTGTAAAAGTCTACAACATGGTCTAAAGTTTGAGATAAACATCAGTACGTCCTATCATCATCAAACTATTTGAAAATATGAGAATACTATTTAGACACTAGAAGAAAAATTGAGAACATGTTCTATGGACTTTAAAGGAGGGTGTGACTAACATCTGCCTCTAGTCGAGTTCTCATACAATAATTATTTCAACTCAAGAATCCAAATGGATCCATATGAAGCCCTTTACAGGAAAATATGCAGAACATCATAAATATGGGAAACAGTTGGTGAAAATAAGATTATATAACCTGAAATGGTTGGGGAAATGGTAGAAAAGATGAAAATAATTCAGTAGCACATTAAAGAAGCCCAAAGTCAAAAGAATAGTTATGCAGAAAATCATTGATAGGACCTAAAGTCTAAGGTTGGAGACATTGTATTCCTCCGCATATCTCCATGGAATAGGATCATGTGATTTTGAAAGAAATGAAAGTTAAGTCTCAGGTACATCATCCCCTTAGATATTCTTAATAATGTCGAAGTTGTGGCATATATACTAGAACTTACACTAACCATGTCTCTAGTATATGATGTATTATGTATATCCCTCTTGAGGAAGTACATACCAGATCCCTCACATGTACTAAATTCATAGGTGGTATAGTTGTAAAATGATCACTATTATGAGGAGCATCCAATTAAGATCTTGGACTATATATATAAAGTTATATGCAACAAGACTACTCACCTGGTCAAAGTAATATGATGGAACCATAAGTACAAAGTGGAAACATGGAAACCGGAGGAAGTGATGAAGGTGAATTACCCACACCTATTTTCACCTTAGTATATAAAATAAAATTTCAAGTGAGAAATTTCATAAAGGGGTAAGAATGTAACAAACTAGAATCTTATCAATGAAATTTTCCTTATTATATTTATATTATATAGTATAAAACACATACATAACATAGAACACATTATTCTTATAAATTAAGAATTAAATTAATTGGTATTTATATAAATTAAGAACCTATACTAATAGAATAGTAACCTAACTATTAGAATAGTAATATGACCATTATGAATAGCAATCTGCCTAATATAATAGTAACATCATCTATGAAAGTCTGAATAAAATTCTAGCACCTTATAAATGAATATATGATATAATTATATCATGATATAAGTAAATAAATGTTTTAAAAATAATAAATTAAGTATTGGTATTTTTGTTATTAATAAATATTTATTTATAATTTTATAATTAATATAATGATCTAAAATAAAATAGATTTTTATAAATTAATATCTTGTTGTATTATAGTTATAATATAATTTTATGAGACCTTAATTAATTTTTTAAAATGTCATAAAATCAGTTTTAAAAGTTCCTTCTTACATGGGGATTTAAATTCCAAATCAACTTTTTTTTCTTTTCATAAAACCACTTTCAGGTAAAAGTGGGAACCCACACATTATCCAAACATCACTCGATTCAGCGGTCATGAAATTCAAATTTCAAAATGAAAAGAAGATGAAAACGTCTTGAGGTACACATCCTGCAAATCCCAAAATCAACATATCACCGGCACTGCCGCCATCAACAAATCATTGTCTTAAGTCACGTTACCATCGTAACATCATCATCACCATCACCTGTCGTGAAAGATAAACCATTCACACCCGTCATCATCCACCGTCATCTCACCATTTGCTGATTAGGAAATCCACTGAAGTCCATTTTTCACTCAAAGGAGCAATGAAGACCATCATCAAAGGGAACATAACACAGAGAGCAGAAGAAAAAAAGAAATCCACACCACAGCACCGCTTGGAATGTCATCGGCCGCTCGAACAGCACCTCCCAAAGCCTCTTTCAGAACCATCACACTAGAACAACTCAGAAAGGAGTGATGAACCTTGAAACTGGGGCAAAGTTGAGTAGACAAAGACACTACTTCGAACCTCTCTTTGCAGGAATTCATAACAAAATACAAGATCATCCAAAATTAATAGAACTGACGAAAACAAAACAATAGATCCAAACATTAAAAACACCATCAAGATGTCGACATCGAGAAATAAAATCACCATACCACCAAACCAAAACCCAAAGAGATTGGAGAAATAGAGGAAGAACCGAACAAATACCTAGGAAGAGAACCATGACTACGAACCAGAACATCCCAAACCACCACGAAAAGAATGCCAAACAGGACTGAAAATGGAGCCCAGAATGGAGGATCTGGTCGGTAGAGCAGCCGAGGTTTGCAATCAAAAGGTCAAAAACAAGAGGCATAAATCATGAGAAGATGGCAAGGATAACCGATTGAAGAGATAATGGAATTCCAGGATAAGGACCACTCACTGTTGAAGATGCATGCCCTAAGATGCCGAAGGAGAGAGTTTCATCCGAAATGGATAGCCCGAGAAGAAACCAAGAAAAGAAACAGAAATGAAGAAGAAGCCTTGGAAAAAGAGAAGGAAACAGACAAGAAGTAGTCGTGTTGTCTCCAGCGTGAGGAAAGCCTAGGGGGAGTAATAGTGCACTCGACGAAGTACTCCGGGAGAGAATGGGGCCATCCCATAGACATAAAATCAGTTATAATATTAAAAATGTCATTTTTTGAATAAATGAAGATTTTAATTAAAAATTTAATTTCTCATATCTAGAAAAATATTTTTATAAAATGGAGTCCATTTTTAAATCTACAAGTCAAAAAATGGTTCGGGTTAATTTTTTATAATTTCCTAAAATATTTGAATTTTGTGAATAGTGAAATATGGTAATTTATAGTATTTAAAAAATATATGAATTATTGAGTCATGGATGATGTATAAATGAGTTAATCACTAATTTATTCGAACTCTCCTAAACCATTTACAATAATTAGTCACAATAATCAACACTATTGATATTCTTAAGCTGAAATAATAAACAAATGAATAAAATAATCAAAAACACCTCTCTCTCCTCCACTATAAATACCACCTCTTATCCTCACACCTTATATGATTTGGAGATTACTTATAGTATACCCAATTACTCTCTCAAACCTATTCCCCATGTCTTGGTCTTGATGGTATCACCAAAAGACCAAACCCTAGTGTCTTAAGGTGGTTATTAATGTAACGACATTCAATAGGTAAAATCATCATTCTTTCTCTTTTAATATCTTTTATTTATTATCCTCCCCTTACATACTCTAGGAAAAATAGCCTAATCACTCCAGTATAATATATATACTATAATTTTATTATTTTAATGAGGCGTCCATCATCAAGTATCTTCTATTATCCTTTTATATAAAAATAAAAATATCATATGTGACATGTTGATTCACCACCTTCATGGACAATGAGTTTTCGTTTTCCATTACCACCTTCAGGACTTGTCATAAAACTATTATAATGGTTAAAACATATTTTAAAATGAATATTATAACTTTCTTCATGTTTTGGGAATAATATATATGCATAACATCAAATAATAAAATCAAACTATTTATTGATGATAAAAAAACCACCAAAATAAACTAATCATTTTTCATTAATGTTTTATTTAATGAATCATTCTCATATATGAAAAAAATGATATATGGAAACATTTAAAATTATGGAATTATATTAATTCCATATCATTCCTATTATGGAGTTTTACTTTCATTTTACAAGAACTCCCTTAATTAAACTCAATGTAATAAATCATAAAATCATGAAATGAATGCTCCCAAAATAACAACATTAAACAATATAACACATCAAAATAACCATAAATGAAATTAATAAAATTATAATAAATAAAATATATTTATAATAGTTTTATAATTAATTAATTAATTAATAGAACTAATTTTATGATCTAGGATATTGAGTACAGGTATAGAACATATCCAGACATAAGGTAAGAGAGTCTCTCTAAACCCCCATTTTTTCCTCTAGGTTAAGATTTCTCTCTATTTACCCCAATTTAATTAATAATTATTATTATTTACTCCTCCTATATTCTATTTTTATGTTCCAAACATTTGTAACTAGCTAAATTATTCTTTCTTTTATGGGGAAATACATGTTTTATAAGTTTCCCTTTTCAATTCCTCCCGATAAGCAAGCCCGATTAAAGGGAACATCCCAATTTCGTGCCCATTTTCAATCACACTCCATAACCAGATTTAAGGCACCAATATTTTTTTAAAATCACTATTTTTATCATAAAAAACTATATTTTTTCATTTCTAGTTTTATGGAAAAAATATTTGTTTTTGTCTTCTTTTAAGACTCTTATATTTTTCCTTAAACACACTGAAGTGGCTCATTTATAAAGTTTCTTAAATAATATTTTTATATTTTTCACTTCAGTTGGATATCATTTATCATCATATATACATTTTTCCCTTAATAATTTCCATGTATTATCAAAATCCATTATTTTATGGAAACCATTATGATATTCCCTTGGTTATGCATTATAGATTTATTATTATACCCATTTCTTTCCATGGGAAACCCTTACATTCATCCCTTATGTTTGATTCTTAATGTGGAACACATATGCATAAACATTTTATAATGGGTGCACCCAAAAGTCACTCCAATGCATTGGGTAATGTTTAGTCTCACGAGACATCATGTTGGGATAGAGAGTAACCCTAATTCCTTTATAGGACTTTTTCCACCATGTGATATAGTCTTATAAGTTATCCTTGCCTCATATTTAGGTCATATTTTATGTTTCTTACACATTCCTATGATTCCAAGATTACATGATCCCATTTTCTACATGTTATGATTCCATATGATTCTTCATGTTCCATGCCTTTTTATGTCATCATGTTATGCCTTCTAACCCATGTGTTATGCTTTATTCCTAAGGGTATTCCCTTACTGGGATTTTTAGATCATCCCTTTGTTCATGTATTCTCCTGGTTATCATATGAATATGTAGAAGCTCAAATAAAGTTTTGAGATCATTATGGAGATTAAATAAAATATATTTTTATGTTGGTTTCATGCTTTCTAATTATGTACCAAATCTTCCAAAGACACAAGACTTTATGATACTTGGTTTTTATTTATGGTTAATTATGCTTAAAATCTTATAATAATATGTGTAAAAGGCTAGGGTCTCTGTAAATAAGCAGGTCCCATTATTGATTTTTATTTTCCTTGGTATTTTACCAATAGTTTACTTAATTTCATACATGTGGGAGTGGTTTCCATTGTCTCATTCAACAATGGGTGATTGGAAACTCTATCAAGGGGTGTTTCATTTATCTTTCAATTGAAAGAGAGGTAAAACTAATTGTAATACTATTATGGAATTAAAAATGGTAATATAACTCTAACCCTATCACTTACTTCATAAATCTATTTTTCAACCCCTTTCTCACTTCTTTACTTTAGTTTTCAATGAATTACAACCAAAAACAACACATTTTTTCACTAATTTAAAGTGAAATAATTGAATATTGTGCACTCCTCCTTGGATAAAACCTTGTTTATACACTATAATACTTCTAACATATGAGATTATTTATTTTTTACACCACACTACAGGATCATGTCAAACCTTGTCACTATTGTATAAGTGTCAATGAAAAAAATATAAATCTAAAATTGTATGAATTTGACCAAAAACACTAATTCTTAATCAATAGATATATAAATTGAAAGAACCTTGGTGAATAAACTTAAAAATATTAATTTTCATTGGGAATTTTTGGAAATTTCTCTTGCGGGATCAAGTGAAACCACAAGTGTTCACTCAGAGTCTGTCAACATCACTGGAAATCCCAACTTGAACTATAGATACCTTTGTGAACAACAGTTAATTAATTAAAACAATCAACTTTATATGCTAGAATTGTAAAATGATTTTGATATGAATACTATCTAAATAAAATATCTTCTTAAATTTCATGTCTTGCTAGAGAATACCCAAATAAACATATTGTTTTTTATGCTTTTTTTGGGGTGCGCACATCTGTCTATTTCGGAGGAGGATGTGCTGACTGTTGCCCCATATTCCCACTTTCCAAAGGCGGGTGGCATCTATTGCTTGTTCAGGGATGTTTCCTCCTTGATCGGAATGGGATGATGGTATTTAGGTTCCTCCTTCCAGGGATTCCTCCTCGAAACCCATTACCTAGTCTGGATATCCCTTAAATATTAAGACTTTGTTCATGAAATTATTCCTAGTGTCAGGTCTTTATGGACGCCGGTTAATTACGCTACTTCTTTCGAGACATTCCAAGGTTCCCGGTTAGGGAAGCAACCTTCAGTCGGGGGAGTAATCATGTTGGACATCACTGACATGTCTGGAAGCTATAACACTTGCACATCTAGGTTTCGTCCCCTTATGATGGGGCTTATCGAGGGTGCGGAAGCTCGAGGCATCCCACGTCAAATGTGGGGAACTATAGGCCATAGTCATGTCTCTGAGGTTTTCCTCATCTTTCCATGTTTAATATAGGGTATGACAAGAGTTTAACGCCTTGCGGAGAAATATTGGACTGATAAGAACACTGACGGGAGTGGATAAGATTGTTTCAACCCTTGGAGGGAACACTGATGCTGGTAGTAGCTAGAAAGCGGGTTACATGATTTCACCAGGATGTGGAGGCCTGGGTAAGAATAAGGATGGACGTGGATTGTTGAGATTGGATGGAGAGTGAGATGGGGCCGACGTGAGGGTGACGGTGAATTTGGGATTGATCCTCAAAGATACTTCCTATGTATCCTCATGGCAGGGAATCAATGTCTTCATATTTTGGTGGGGTGATGGGACACCTAAGGAGTCGACCCATATGAATGATACCCAGAGGAAGTGGAACCACCGGGTTGGGGAATTGCCTTCTCGAAACACATAGGCTCGAGGGAAAGACCAGGATGAGACATGGGTGATGGTCATGAACCTTAGGGAGTCTTCCTAAGTACCTTTCCTTAGAAAGGATCAAATTCCATGTAGTTCAAAATGGGGGGCATAAAATCGAGGTGTGCGCAGAGTACAATGACCCAATGATATATTGGGTCTTACGCATGGTTATTAGCCTAAGGTTAGTTCATCGCTCGAGGGGCAGACCAGATATGTGGGTCCTAACAAAGGGGACTACAAAGGCTTACCATTGAGTGTAAAACACAACAACTTACCATCGACTGGGGTAAAACAGCTTACCGCTGGATGGGGTCACAACAGATTACCGCTGGATGGGGTCATAGCGGCTTACTGTTGGATGGGGTCACAATGGATTATTGCTGGATGGGGTCACAATGGATTACTGCTGGATGGGGTTGGACCTATGGAAGGCTTCCTATATACCATGCCTATGAGTCAGGGATAAAAACCCATGTAGTTCAAATGGGTACAATTTAATGTCCTATGGGACATAAAAAGGCATACAGTTTAACATCATGTGGGACGAGTATAGACTGACGTGAAGGGGTTTGATCAAGTAGGTGTTGGGATTGAACCTCATGGAGGCTTTTTACTTACCCTTCCTTGGCAAGGATCAAAGTCCATGTAGTTCGAAAGGGTGTTGGTGAACCGACATGAAGGTGTTGGGACCAATGGATGTTGGGATTGAACCTTATAGAGGTATCCTATGTACCCTACTTTGGCAAGGATCAAAGTCCATGTAGTTTGGAAGAGGTGTTGGTGAACTAACATGAAGGGGTCGGGACCAATGGTTGTTGGGCCTGAACCTCAGGGAGGTGTCCTACGTACCCTACCTTGGAAATGATCAAAGTCCATGTAGTTTGGAAGGGTATTGGTGAACCGAAATGAAGGGGGTGAGACCAATGGTTGTTAGGCTTGAACCTCAGGGAGGTGTCCTACGTACCCTGCCTTGACATGGATCAAAGTCCACATAGCTCGGAAGGGTGTTAGTGAACTGACTTGAAGGGGTCAGGACTAATGGATGTTGGGATTAAACCTTAGGGAGGTGTTCTACATACCCTACCATGGAAAGGATCAAAGTCCACATAGTTCAGAAGTGTGTTTTTCATGGTCGGCCCTCACTCTAATCCCACATGAGTCTTGATCGGTGTGAGATACAAGAGGTATCAAAGACCTTGCGATCACATTGTAAAAGGTTAATTTGTGTGAAGTCGAGTGGGGATTACATGTGGCTTGTGGATCAAAGAGGAAACAAGGGATTATGCATGGTTAGCAGCCCAGGAAGATGGAGATTGGGAATTATTCCAAGATTGGGGACCGAGTGGACAAAAATTCTGGAGGGATTTGGCATGGAAGAGAGGAGGATACGAGTGCCCATCCCCCCCTATGGTCTTTGGCACCAAATAAGAGAGGATAAGCATGAATTCTACCTCCTACAAAAAAAGGTAGGGGCTTACACCAATGTGGTTTCCCTTCCCCATGGACATAGGCTACTCCAACAAAGAGGATCTCATTCCCTGTAAAGAAGATCTCACTCTCGTGGAGACGAGTGGGTGTAGAGAATGTCCAAGATGGGGCAACCCATGTCTGATTCACGGGGTAAGACTACAACTTAACTTCATGTGCAGGGGATAATGGTGCTTGGCAGTTTAATGTCCTACATATCGGACGAGGTGAGTTTACTCGACACCCCTATGACTTACATAACTGATACTTGCTCGCCCTTAGTGAAGGTAAGGCATCAGAAATTCCATGGTAAGGGGTGTTGTGGAGTGATCCATTGAGGGGACCACATTAACGTGTCTATGTGAAGAAGAAATAGTCGTTAGCATGTCTATGTCAAGAAGCATAAGGCTAAGCAATGCCACATAAAGAACTTCCCATGTAACTTTTAATTCACTTTATACAAACCTAGAGGTTCGTACGGGAGAAAGGTGCATGACATACATATGTCCCACGTAAGAGGGGTTCAGGCATAGTGCCCTAAGGTAATGGGAAGTAGCACGCAAGATGGGGTGATAGAGCGCAAGATGGGGTGACTGCATGAAATATGGGATGATTGCGTTCAATATAGGGTAACTACGTGCAAGATAGAAGGATTCATGCAAAATAGGGTGACTACACGCAAGATAGAAGGATGCACGCAAAATTGGCCTGATGCGATGGGATTTCACACACAAGAGGGGTCTTTTGGGCGCAAATTACTTAGGGTAAATGGGAATGGATGAGGGCCATGCCCAAGATGGCCCACCTGAAGGAGGACCCTTGGGGGAACTATCGCGAAAGATATAATACCTTGAGGCAATAGTGTTTTTAGAACGGTCATGGAAGATGTGTTTTTCACGTAGTAGGTCATTCCTTCATCTTTTGTAATCGTTCTGAAGGTTCGAGGGTTCGTTTCAATATATTGTCGAAACCCCTGGAGACGGCACCCAAGGGGAGTGGCATATAAGGGGATTTTGACGTTTCATTGGGTGTGGAAGGGCATACACACCATTAGGTACCTTGTGTGAACACTGTCCCTTCACGCTCGGGCATTAACTGATTTTTAAGCACGCTAGCGCGAAAGGGTCCCCTTGACGTCGCATTGGGCGCGCAAGAGTTTTCACGCAAGAAGGAATGTTGATTGCAACCCCGGTCTCTTTCACACCAGTGCATTTGGTAGTTTTTGGTGGGTTTCTGTAGAATCCTGCTTTTGACGTTGCATTGGGCGCGCAGAGTTTGCGCGCTAGAGGGAGTCTTGCGCGCATCCCCTAAATCATGCGCGCACCTACCCCTCAGGTCACGGAATCTTCTTCTTCCCCTCCAAATACCTTTTTTTCTTTATCATCCCAATCATTTCCCTGTCCAAAATTCATCTTCAACAAATCCCCCCCCCCTCAGAATCAGAAGTGAAGGGAGACCCAAAGGTTGGATTCTAAGGGTCATGCTGAAAAGTAGGGAAGCACCCACAAGGTGCATGAAAAAATAGTGTTTGGGAAAGCAATCCTATTTTTCACATGTGGAAGACATGGTCCATTCTTATAAATATGATGAGGGCCCCCCATGTTCCCTACTTTGACATTTTTTGTATGACAGGCTCTTTGCTCTCGTGTGTGAAAACGGTCCCGATTCGCGTGTAAGTTTCTATGGCCGACTCCGAGTTTTGTGCACTGCCCAGGATTTTTTGTGAAGATCAACACTCTTCCAAGATATTTTCTATTTTTCCTGTCTAATATCCATTACTTTTCACACATCTCTTAGGACTTCAAAAATGGCTTCCCAACAGACTAACGCTGAGAGAGAGGCCACTACGGCTGCAAGGAGGACTCAGATGATCACGAACCCCCAAATTCCTCATGCGAAGAGGGTTGTGTCTTAGAATCAGATGGTTTTTTTCATGATTATGCAATCTCAAAAATATTATGTCATGAGCTATAGCCAACCATTATGGAACTTCGGCTTTCTGGAGGAGGTGTTGATTCCTGGCTTCGAGATGGATACACCGCAGTCATGGTTGACCAGCGAGGATAGTCTCTTGTAGTTCAATATCACGAACAACAGACATCATGCTAGGGAAACATAGAACAAAACCATCTATGTCCTAAATACAAAGACCATAACTATTGTAGAAAGTGATCTGGTTCCTGAGGAATCTCCCTATCTTTATGAAAGTACTTTCAAAAGCAGTATTACTGATGAGATGAAGGGTTGGCAGGAATGGGATTTAAAATCTAGAGTCAACTTCACCAATGAATGGGCATGGGCGTACTAATTACGCCAGACATGTGGGGAATTTTGGATGGAGTTATGGTCTATTAGACTTTTTGAAGTTATTTGGACATCCTAGTTCCACTTCTACCGAAAGCAGGATCTGGTAGCGGAGTTATTTAGTCGCTGGTCCCCTGACACCAACACCTTCCACCTCCACCATGAAGAGGTAGGTATTAGTTTGTGGGAAAATCATTGTATTGAGTTAATCCCCTTGTAGGGTTACCAATAAGATGAGTTCCTTTCAATAGAGAATGTATGGGTGGATAGGACGTGCACCCCCATCTTGATGTGGCATCAGCTAGAGCTAGCCAAAGAGGAGTTGAAAATAAAATTTGTTCTGAAGGAAATATCTTATCCGGGGTGGTTCAGTCTTTTTCTGATGCAATAAAAAGATGTGAAGATGCCCGGATGAGGGAATCAGTGCGCGAACACGTCTTAGAGGTGAAAGGCAGGATCATATTGGATGGTCCTATAGGTAGGAGCGCATCAATCATGGAGCTTCTGGATAAATGAAAATCGGGACCCAAACGTAAGATATGCAGGATTCCATGCTACATTATTGATTGGGTGGCTCTTTCAAGTGAGGGAAACAAGTTAAGGGGTCCGCCCATGGATGCTAGTGATGGCCAGGATTATGGCGGCAAAGAACAAGGTTAACCTGGGGGTGATGGTGTTGGGTAGGCTATACAGTATTCTGAGGCGTATCTCGAGGGGAAGTACACCAAGGAGGATGTACAGATCATTCTATATTCTTCATGGTTGGGTTTTATCCCAATATGGTGGGTATGACTTCCCAAATTCCATTCGCCCCTGGTAACGATATGCGTCCATCCCTCTTGAACATTGTCGAAATCCTCCCACTGATGCTCAGAGAAGAAGGGATCAAGATCAACACCGGCAACCATACCCATTTCAACTTCCACCCATTTCAGACCCTGGTTGGTCAAATGGTAGATGATGGGAGGGGGCCATTTAAGTAGAGGGAGTACCTGCAAATAATTCAGGGTGGTGTACTGGTATCCCGGATTGACGGTAAAATCCTTTGTGAACCATACGTGCTGACCAGGTTCTTCTAGCAGTTCGAGTGCAAGCAACAGATTCTGATTATAGTATATATAGAGGTTTAGGAAGAGAGGAATCCTTGTATTCTCCACCAACTGTGGATTATGTTTATGACGGAAGTCTTGGGATAAATCATCACTCTTCCCCCTATTGATGTCAGTGTAGTCCTGTCAATGGAGTATGCCGAACACTGGACAAAAACATATCCTCAGGCAATTCTTCGGAAACTCATCCAGCAAATCAAGGAGGCTAGTGCAGAGCCCAAAGAGCAGGGAGGTGGAAGAAGTTCCACGGAAGATGTGAGATAAATAATGGGCTAGGTGGATAGCATGGAACAGGCTAGCATTCATCGGTAGAAGCATCACAACCCAAGAACGTGCCTCCACCTTTCGAGGAGGGGTTGTCCCGCATGTGGCCTCATGGGCCAGCTAGGGAACATACAGGAAAGAAACTCAGGCATCTACCAAACCCAACTTCAGATGCCATCTTACCCTCTCTGTGGTCTACTTGGAGAATGCTACGACATTCTATGTCCACCGAAGAATTGTGGTGGAGGTTGGTACACATTAGGCTCAATCTTCCAAACATAGGGTGCATCCAAATGATGGATAGGGTAAACATTCATTGGAAGAATGCATATATGATAGCTATGGACATGTACGCATGCTAGCAGAGGTGGTATGAAGAACCGCTTATCCTAGTGAAAGTGATGCTTGGCTAGGAACATGACTCAGAGAAGCTACCATTTGAGGATGAACGTATAATGGAGGAAGAAAAAAAAGAGGAAGGAGAGGAAGAAGAGGAAGAAGGGTAAGAAGGTGGAGATGAAGATGATGATGATTATGATGACCAAGTTGAAGGTCTTAGAGGTGAGGGACCCTCATATTCTTCTGATCACCAATAAAGCTCTCAAGAGAGTGGAGAAATTTTAGGCTCTGACACATAAATGGATGAGCATCTTGAGGTGAGTTTAACTCTTATCTCCACTGGTCATTATCTTCTCACAATCCCAATCTGTCAACCGAAATCTATCCCGTTTAGGAACACATGGGTGAGGGTTCCTAGGAAGCCTTCCCCTTAGGGGATGAAGATGGACCTATAGACGTAAGGGAACATTATCAGGAACCTATCCTTAGAACCAAACAAGGTGTGGAACTGATTATCGATGGAACAAAAAGTGATGAGCCCAAATGAAGAGATGAAATGGAAGCCTCTGAGCTTCCCGTCATCCCCACAATCTAGGGGGAGTCGGTTTTGGTGATTGAGTTAACAAGTACTGAAAGATATCCTGTGGTGGCAGCTCCTACTATGACACAGGTTCTAGACACTACCGTGCTTAGATATTGTAAACATTTATCTTCACTGGCTCTATTCTTTTCCATAATATTCAGTTAAACAAAACATTTATCCCCAATGAAGTGATTTCAAGGTTGGAGGCTCTACAGACCATTGAGTCTGGAATATCTACAGGAGCCCTGCTGGTGACCACATCATCTCCTGTAGAAGAAACCATTTGAGGTGGCCCTGCCCTGGTACATAATGAGCTGTAGGATACAATAATTGGTGGCAATGATGCCTGGGTGGAGCTCTAGCCCAACAAGGGTGAAGTATCTGAAGAAGAAATAATTACATAGGAGGATTTTTCCACTGAAATGCTGGATACTTTCCTCAAGTACAAGCCTATGGACCCTGAGGAGATAGATTATTCCGACTCGGATGGTGCTAAAGAGAGCCATGTGACACGGCACAAGGCGTGGAAGTGCATCAAACACTTTCTCAGCCAGCCACAGGCAGAATTGCTAAGACAAATGGGGTTGCACTGCACCTGGATACTCTTTCTCTAAATTTGAGTGGTAAATCCTCGCCCTCTTCACTTAATGATCCGTGATTACATGGAGGAGAAGATACGGGAGAATTTCCAATGTTCCAGCAATGCCTGATACCATAAAGAGTCATAGAATAATCAGGAATTCATAAAGGTGGAGCAATAGGTCTGACACCTTTAAGATAAAGTGAAAGAAAGGGGGGAATTCCTTTGAAACCCACTCAGAGCTCATTGAGAAATTGAGGGACCAGCTGGTGGATGCTCAGAAGAAGATAGTGTGGGCGAATCGCCAAATGATTGAGCTCCAAAATAAATAATCATGGGCACAGTACAGGGATAATGAGTTATTCTCTATAGCTACTGATGAAGAGAAAGATCTCAGGGGGTGGGAAGCAATGTTTGAGGTCACAAGTCAGAAGGTGACAACACTAGAGCAATCCATCCAAAACGTCGATCCTTAAGGGTCTTGTTTTGGAAAAAGTCATAAAATTATTATTATTTGATTCTTTTTATTCTTAAGTATGTTCATGAACATATTATTCACTTTTTTGTTCAGTTTAATGCATTCTAACCATAATCGTTAAATAATTATCAATTCATCCCTAAGCTCACGCGGGTCAGGCTCGATGTGAGAAACAAGGGATGGTCACGTCATCACTTTGTCTGATTGTGGGAATTCCAACTGAATTTTGGGTATATAGGGTATAAATGACCCATATGGGCTTCCAAGAAGAAAAAGGGAGGTCTGACTGGAGAATGAAGCTCTCAGAACAGTCGAATTATCACCTTCCCAATGTACCCTAGTGCATGAGAGGGGTAATGCAAGGGGCATTGAATCAATCCAAACATAGGGGGTGGAAAGTGTGAATAACAATACCCAAGGTTTGGAATGATGTGAAGGTGGTGACATAATGAAGGGTAACTATTGTCCATGTTCGAAACACAACATCCCTATTATGTTATCCTGATATTGGGATAACAGACGAGGGCTGACCGCTGACCATGTTCGAAACACAGGGCCTAACTCAAAATGTCATCCATTAATTTTCCAGAATACTGACCCAGGTTAGTAAGCGATCCATAGGCTGATCATCCTTACTATTAGGAGGTTCCTTCGGACATGAATGGAAATGAGGATCCAAATAAAGGTCATGAAAATCATGAAGGGTTGAGTGATTGGTTGTTCAAATAGAGTCCAACACTCTAGAAATTACACCATTGTGGCATAAGCACATTATGCCGGTGCATTGGTCTAATCATAGATCAAACTTTCTTCCAAATGGGACCTTTCTAGTGAAGAATTTTCATGCCTCGTAGATGATAGAAATTTAGTTTAGCGTCGTATAGTAAAGATGGTGCATGTAGTTTTAAAGGTCATACTACCTAGACCGTGATCTAGGCCGAGGGGCTAGAAGAGTTGATTACCCTGAGGCTGTGCTTTAGGTGAAATTACTAGGTGTCACTATGTATCTCATATGGATGAGAATCAAGAAAAAGGTAGTTATAATCATGCCATGGTCAGAGACCAATGCTGGTAAGGGAAATCCCCTCTGAAGAGGAAACTGATGTATCCCATAATTATTACAGGGAAGCCTAAACTTGTTTAGGGTAGAGATGTAGTTACATGGTTACCCAGAATGGGGATGTGTGTCATGGTACATATCCCAAAGTGAATGAGACCCCCAAGAGGCACTCGTCACATCACATGTTTCTAAAAGAAAGAGTTCGGGCCAAGGGGCCGAAGAAGAGGGGTGGCAGGATTTAAGATTCATGGGGTTGGACCTGAAGACAAAATGTACGGGTGTTCCTACGTATGCCATGAGGATAGGAATCAAGCCATATGTAGTTCTAGGTGTGTGGTCTTTATGCCTTGAATATAGGAGGTTGAAATAAGTCTTAGTTTAAGGTCTTAGAGCTCCGACCAGAGATCTTAGTTTAAGGTCTTAGATCTCATACCATAGATGGTAACGAAGGAGGGAGACACATGGTAGGGTAGTTATAAAACCCAACATGAATGAGGAATAGGTCCACACCATGTGCTTCCTGGGGAGGTTTTAGGTCGAGGGACGGAAGATGAAAGTTAGGTTAGGACGGAGTCATGGTGCGTGGGCATTCTTACATACCCAATGAGGATGGGAATCAAGCCATATGTAGTTATGGATAGTCATGGTAAGGTAATGGTTCCAGGGATGATAAGCTCATTCGGGCCTGGTCCACACACTAAAAGAAGTGGCATTTGATGGATCTTGTTTGTCCTTTAGGATAGATGTGTGTTTTTTTTGTGAAGCTATAAACCTAGGACATAGAATCCTGGTATCGCTACAGGAATAAAGCCGCATGTAGGTATTAACATATGGTATGGTGGATTACCAATACCCAACATGATATCCCCTCAAGTGAGGACACCATGATGCAGTTCCATTTTTTTGTTGTGTGGCCAGGATGATAATGTCATAGTTTTGGGTCGTGTGATAGGACCAACCAGTTCATTTTGACATCGTTCAATAAATACACAACTGTTTAAAGTCATATGGGACCATAGGGGTAATGTGCATGACATGATAAATCATACCCGACGTGAATGAGGATGAGTTACACATCACACCCTATGTGATTTTGAGGAAGAAACCTCGGGCCGAGGGGCCAACAAAGGTTACAAAATATGGGGCCAGACCTATGGATGAAATGTCCAGGTGTTCCTATGTATCCCATGAGGATGGGAATGGATCCATACGTAGTTCTAAGAGTTCATTTTAACGTCATGAAGGACATAACAGTTTAAGGTCATGTAGGACCATATACAATTTAACGTCATGCGGGATGACATACAGTTTAATGTCATGCGGGATAGGAGGTAGGAGGGACTATCTCCTAGAAGGGGAGTACAAGGTGTGACTATTTCACACCTGATGTGAATGAGGACATAAGCTCACACATTCCACACCACATAATCCTATAAGATTCAAAGCCTAAAAGTCTTAATATAAGAGATAATTAGTTGAACATGTGATAGACCCAAAGACGAGATGTTTGGGTGTTCCTGCATATCCCATGAGGATGGGAATCAGGCCATACGTAGTTCTAAGAAGAGTTCCTATAAGGAGATATTAGTTTAAGGTATTAGATCTCAGACCATGGAGAATAGAAACACTTCTAAGAGAGCAAAAAACATCGATCCAATACCTAATCACATGTGAGTCAAACTTGTTGTGGGAAACAAGGGTGGAAGAGGACTTTTCAACACATGGGATACATGTAAAGGGGAAATCAGTGCGGAACCCTGAATGATGACTTACTGCAGATTTGTCCTCCTAACATGAAAATGCACACTGAGGGATAGTACCAAGAGTGTCAAAATTCCACTTGGACATGATGGGTTGGAAAATGATGTGAATCATGAAACTAACATTTAAGGCCTGATGGGGTTGGCATGATGATGGAGGATAACTGTTGATAGTGTTCGAAACACAGTATCCATATCGTGTGACCTTGAATGGGAACAAAAAACGAGCATCAACCGCTGATCATATTCACAAAAAGATATTTGTATCAATTTGTTGTTCGAAACCCTCAAGGATGTTGGCCCAAAATGGTAGGAGAGCCCTTGGGCCGAGCATCTATGCCATTTGGTGGGTCCTTTCAAATGTGAAAGATGATAAAAATTCAAATGAAGGGGACCCGAAGCCTAGAAAATGGGTGAGAGAATGTCTAGGTATAATATAACACTCTAGGTTATGAACCAGAGTACTCCCGAGCACATTAGTGAACCACCAAAGAGGGTAGAGGGTTCCATCTTAAGAGTAGATGACTCGAAAAGATGAGTGTAGAAAAGGGGAGAGAAGGGGTATTAGGAGAAATAGGTATGTGGCATGGCTATTAAAAACTCGATGTGAATGGGGATATAAGCTCATACCACGCCATATACCCCTCCCCTAGAAGGAATAAGGCCAAAAGTCCAGAATGATAAGGAGTTTTCTAAGAGATGGGGCTGGACCCAAGGACAAGATGTTCGGGCGGTCCAACATATTCCATGATGACAGGAATCAAGCCGTATGTTGTTCTAAAAAGGCCATTCAATTTAACATCATTCAGTAAGGATGATAACGAGTGAAAAAGTTAAAGAAGGGGAACACATGGTGCGGTTATAATAAACATGATGTGAAATGAGGACATAAGCTCACACTGCACCATGCATTCGGGGAGGTATCTAGGCCGAGAGGCTGGACCAAAGGGATGTGATCTTGGAACTTGGGGTTGGGCCTACAGAAAAAAAATATTGAGGCATTCCTACGTATCCTATGAGGATGGTAATCAATCTGTATGTAGTTCTGAAAAGTCCATGCAGTTTAACGTCATGTGGTGAGAAAGAGGGAGAATTGAAGAACGAGAGGGGAACATGGGGAGGCCATCGTAAACCTGGCTCCGACGGGGCGAAAAAGGTTTACATTACACCATGCGGGGTCCTCCAAGATAACTACACCCATGGGGTAGTCAAAGAGAAATATTGGGGTTGGGATCGTGTCTGAGTGTTCCTACGTATCCCATGAGGATGGGAATAGATCCATACATAGTTCTTGGAGGTGCTATGCAGTTTAAAGTCATGCAGAATAGATGTTGGAAAGTTTAAGGTCGTGCAGTACCATCTATAGTTTAGCCTCATGTGGGATGACATGCAGTTTAAGGTCATGTAGGACCATAACGGTACATTTTTCTCTCTCCATTTAGCGTCATGCAAGACAATTGCTGAATAGTGTTATGTCCTTCAGTTCAGACGAACCACACATTTAAACATATTTTGGTATGTATGGAATAGTTTAAGGTTGTGTGGGACTAGGTATAATTTAATGTTCTATAGGACAACATACAGTTTAATGTCATGTAGGGAATAACAATTTAAGTTCATATAAGACCCATTTTCCTAGGAAAATTATTGCTTGAAGAACTTGGAATTGGTGGGAGGAGTTATACACTCACCATCTATGGTAACCAGGGAGTATGCTCCATTGGGATAAACCTTGTGAATGATGTAAGGTCATTACCATTTGGGATCCAATTTGGGTGGTTTTTGTCCAGGTATCATTGGTGTTATCAAGGCCAACACCAAGTCACCTTGTAAGAAAGATCGGAGGTGAACTTTCTTGTTGAAATCTCTAGCTATCTTGTTCTGATGCCTCTCTAGATTTTGCAGGGAATGAAGCCTGTTCTCTTTGAGGGCTTCCAATTCAGACATATGGACTTCGGCTACTTTATCTGGTGCTTGATAATCAAAGGCAGCTATGTGTAATGAAGGAAACTGAATCTCGATGGGTAAGATGGCCTCTTTTCTGTACACCAGGGAGTATGGGGTCACCTGGGTAGAATTACGAGTCGTCATCTAATAATCCCAGAGGGCATTGGAGATCTTGTCAGACCAACTCTTCTTGTTCTGACCAACCATTTTCTACCAAATTTTAGAGAGGTTTTTGTTGAACGCCTCAATATTCCCATTTGCTTGCGCGTGATAGTAGGAGGTATGGTTAGAACAAATATTGTACTCGGCATATAATTTCTTCAACTCTTCCACCCGAAAGTTGGTGCCTGTATCGGTGAGGACAATGTGAGAGAAACAAAATTGGTAGTTGATATTGGAGCTCACAAATTCAATGATAGAATGGGCCTTGACCACCTTGAGCGGAACCGCTTTTTCCCACTTGGAAAAGAAATATAGGGCGGTCAGGATTAACTTGCACTAGGGAGCTGTCACCGGTGGATATGGTCCCATGACATTGAGCCCCCAGACTGCAAAGGTCCAGGAGTACTTGGTAGTGTGGAGAGGCTCTGGTGGCCGATACAAAAAGTTGGAATGAAATTTGTCATGCATGACACCTATTGGAAAACTCAATACAATCACGGATCATAGAGAGCCAAAAATACCCCAACCTCCGGATCTGGTGCGATAGTTTCATCCCAGTTTGATGATCCATGTAGGAACCATCATGAACCTCCTACATGACTTAAGATATATCAGCACCTTGAATGCAATAGAGAATAACTCCATCAAAACTATGCTTGTAGAGAATATGTTCAAGACTGGGACCACTCTAGAGGGAAAGATGTAATGCGCGGCATTGGATTCGCTCGCACTCGGCTCGATCTTCGGAGAGATTATCGTTTTGGAGATACTTGACAAAGGAGTTTATCCAGTTGAGAGTCACCTCTAGATCTACAATAGGGGGGCCCGGGGGCCCTGACATGGAGGCACTAGGGGTAAGGTATTTTACCTACGGTCCATCATCATCGTCTGAAGTGACGGGAGTGATGACTCTCTAGTGTGCCACATGGATAATAAGATTATCCTATTCAGACACTACAAGTGATGCATCTAGGATGGCCAAGGCATCGCTCGACCATTCTAGGATCGAGGGATATGAATAACTTCTGTCCAAGATGGGAATTGGGCCATTAGTTGGAGGGTGCATTCCAACATTGGAAAAAGCTTTGGATTTCTGACAACATAGTCACCATTAATCTACTTGATGACTAGTTCGGAGTCCCCTTTCACATGCAAGTGAGGAACATCAATCTTGAGGGCCAACTCGAGGTCAGTGATGAGAGCCCGGTACTTCGCCTCATTGTTGGTGCAGCCTTATGATAGTAGGAATGAATACGGAAGAATGACTTGTGCTGGGGTAATGAAGACGATACCCAGGCCTACTCTATTGAGCCTGGGGTCATTGAGATTTCTGCCAATAGGGATCTGGTAAGAACCGTCAAAGTGTATTTTCTAATACGGAATGGCTTGGTCTATCGAGAGTATTGCCTCATCGAGAAAATCAATGTCCTGGGACTGGTCTGCAAGAGCTAGATGGGAGGTAAAAAAGTTTCCCAATTCTTTCCCCTTAATAGCCTTTTGAAGAACAAACCTGATATCGAACTGCTTAAGGATTACTACCCAATGAGCTAGAAGGCTTCTCAACATTGGGTGGTTTAGGGTGTACTTTAGTAGATCCACTCGGGACACCAATTGTATCTCATGGTGTTGTAGGTATTGTCACAACTTCTGTACTGAGAATACCAGCGCAAGGCAGCTCTTTTCGATAGGGGGTATCTGGCCTCTATATCGAGAAACATGTGGATGAGATAATAGAGACTATTCTATGTTCCCTCATTGTTCTTCTGGGTGAAAAGAGCACTGAGAGATCATTCCAGGGTGGTCACATAAAGGACCAATGGATTTCCAAAAACAGGTGGCATTAATATCGAAGTTCGGAGCAGATACTGCTTTATTTCTTCAAAAGCAGTCTTACATTCTACATCCCACTGGTAAAAAATGCGTTTCTTCATGAACCGAGAAAAGGGCTTACACTTGCTGGAAAAATTTGTAATGAATTGGCGTATGTAGGCCAGGTGGCCTTGGAAGACTCAAAGATCCTAAATATTTCTCGGGGGAGACATCTAGCTAATGGAATTGATCTCCTCCAGGTCAATCTGGATGCCCCTATATCTGAAAACGAAGCCAAGAAACTTCCCAGAGGTGACCCTAAAAGAACACTTCAATGGGTTCATATTCAGGTGGCTATAACGGAAGAATATGAACACTTTCTCAAGGTCCATGAAATGGTCATGACACTGGTGAGATTTGACCACCAGATCGTCTATGTAGCACTCCACCAGTGTCCCAAGGATCAGCTTAAATATGCGATTCATAGCTTGATGATAGGTGGAATTTGCATTTTTTAAACTGAAGGAAATTACCTGGTAGCAGAAAGTACCTTGCGGTTCCCTAAAGGTTTTAGACTCCTCATCCTCAGGATCCATTCGTAATTGGTTATAACTAGATTACTCATCCACAAAGGAGATTTCATGGAACCCAGTTGTAGTGTCAATCAACAACTCCATTACAGGAATGGGAAAATCATCCTTCATACAGTAAAGGTTGAGATCCCAGAAGTCGATGTAGACCTTGATTTGTTTGTTCTTCTTCCTGACGGTCACAATGTTGGATACCCATTTGGGGTACTAGACCTCCTTGAAAAAATTTTCTCTGATTAGATTATCAATTTCATCCTTGACCATGGCACCGTGAGAAAGATGCATCTTTCTGGGAGGCTGCTTAAACCCGTGGTGGATTGCTGGGAGACCAAGGTGGTGGATGGCTACCTGAGGATCTATCCCTATAATTTCATTATAGCTAAAATAAAATACATCATGGTGTTGTTTTAGGAAGTCCATGTATTATTTTTTCTCTTTGAAAGGCATAACGGAACTAATCAATGTGGGTTTCGGATTCGTATCACTACTGAGGTTCACCTGTACCAGTTCATAAACCATGGTGGAGACGCCCTCTTCGAATGTAGGAGGTGCATCCTCTAAATCCTCTTCTTCACTTATAGAGGAGGGATCCTCTGTGAGAGGAGTTTCCTCTAAGTCAACATATCTCGATGGGATATTGGTACCAGCCTAAGCAGCGGTGGACACTGTATCAGGGGACTACCGTGCTGCTGAAACCATAGTGATGAAAGTTTTCAATCCTATCCCATCTGGTATTTGTCTCAAGGGGTCACTCTTGATTATATTAAATCAATAGTGACGTGTTGTCTTTATCTGGTTTATCCCAGCACGATGAAACAAGAATTTATGAAATATTTCTGTTTCCATAGGGCAGACATCCCAATATTTTATGGGTGTATGGTTCTCTAGGATCACCTGAGCCTGATTTTTTTAGGAGTATGAGGTGATCTTCTGATGTATCTTAGACTTGGGAATGTTCTCCCCCCTTGTTCCAGAATCAATGAAGCATTGTCCCATGGTCGGGGTTGTATCCTCCAATTTATGGATTGGAAAGACGTAGGAATCATCTAGATCTGTCCACAGGTCAGTCGTAGTCATAGAATTATCAACCTCGTTAGACTAAATCTTCTTGTCCTTGCTCTTGTAATAGTCAGCATCCAGATAACGGGATTCACAAGAGGCAATGGGAGATGTGTCACCTTGAAGTATTCCCACTTGACCATTAAGGGAGTACTTAAGGAACTGGTGGTAAGATTAAGGGACCGCCACATGCAGGTAGAGTCATGGTCTTCCCATCAATGCATTGTAAGTAGTATCCTGCGAAACAACCATGAACTCGATATCAGCTACCAGACTGCCAAATTGGGTTTTGAAGCAGATCTTGTCGACTGGTGTCTGTTCCTTCCTATCAAAAAAAATTTTAGGTCATAGGGACTCAAATCATCATCAAACAACCCTAGTTTTCATAGTGTCCGATCCGGGATTAGGTTGAACCCGGAGCCTGTATCGACAAGACAACGACGAACCTCCACACCATTAAAATCGTCGATTATGTATAGTGGGTGTATGTTCCAATGTATGGGAGAGCCTTCATCTTTTCTAGATAATGAGATGATGGACTGGCATTCAGCATGCTTGACTACCTTATCATGGAATGCTTATGCAGATGCTACCTTAGTCTAGAACTGAAGGGGGCTTCCAAAATCCTTAGAGAGGGCTTCACGCATATCTGCTGACAGCCAAAGGGTCTAAAGGATGGACAGAAATTCTATAATTTTTTCAAGATTCTTGACGAAATCGTAATTCCATGATAGGAGTGAGCTTATACTTATAGGAGGTCACTCTGTGACAGAAAGTATGGCGGGCCCTACCGGTTGGACTGGCGGCTGACTGGTACTAGGAATGTCCTGCTGCTTACTGGATGAAGCCTGTAGAGTGACTAATGGATAAGGTCCATATTACTAAGAATAGTCTATAGAAGAATGTGTCTAGTCATGGTGCGGTCGAGGTGGATCTACCAGATCAAGCAGCATAAATGGGGTGAAGGCGGATCTGATGACACTAGATGAGAAGGATATGCATGCTGGGATCTGTGCTAGGCCTGCTGTCTGGTTTTGGTGGCATGCACATCTTGGCTGGATGTACTAACTGAGGCACTCCAATGACCCATATTTTCTCGGCTTCATTGATGCTGACAATGTCTGGGAAAATTGGGAGGATCCGCCTAGCACTCCTCACCATCATAAATCATGTATGGGTTTACCAGCTCTATGGTGTTAACAAAGGCATACCATTGACTGTCACTCAAAGAATCCTCCACCACTAGAAGGATTCTAGGGGGAATCTCCATCTCTAGGGGCATCAAATCTCCAAGAGTATGAGATGGCGATGGCATCGGTGGGGGACTTTGTTTTCGCTTGGGCCACTGATGCTTTCCCTTCTGGGTGGAGGATGGCTTAGTTGTTGATGCAGAGGCACTAGCTATGGATGACATTTCATCTTTTGAAGTTTTAGGTTGATTAAGACATGAATGGATAATACCATGGGAATGGGAGACTGCCTTATGAGCCATCCAGTCATTGAACTTCTGAGACCCGCAGTTAGAAACCTAATGACATTCGCCTTCGTTGTCCCTGCTACTATCAGTCTTCATGAATATAAATTCCACATGTGCTATAGATAGCCCTAACATGAATACGTTTTTATTGACCTAGTCTTTAAGACAGTCCTTAAACACATATGACGGTTTGAGGGTGTGCCCTAGGATCCATTGATAGGGGCAGTAGTTGGGGCGATCAGGGAGATCTTCCTCTTCTTGTTTCTTACATTCGTGCAACCGTACAATTCACTATTCCAAGGCACTGCAGAAATAACTGGGGACCTCACGCTTGTTGAATGATTAGTTATGGTTTCTCCTTTTCGAGAAGGGTGATTTTGGAGCATGGCCCTAGAGAGGGGATGGATGATCCTAGTGAGGAGGTGGAGCCTAGTTATATTGCCTGGGTGGTGGCGGCGCATTACACGGGGGCGCCTGCCGGTTCTAAGGTGGGTGTTACAGGGTCGGAGGCTATGCCTGAGGAGGAGGGCCTCTGCGAGGCTATGGAGGAGGCTCCACTAGTAACAACTCTAGATTCCTGGGGTCATCTATCTATGCCACCATGCTGGGCTCAGCCTTAGTTTCCCTTATTGCGGGAATCGCAGGAGGTAACAGGCATACCTACTTGGCCTACTTTAAGGCTTCCTCTAGGAATTGGGCCTTATCAGAGAAGTCTTAGAATCCCAAAGGGTAGTTCTGGGTGATCAGATAGAGGTCCAGTTCTATCTTGACATTCCCTACACACATCGTCAATAGTTTCTCCTAAGTCGGTGGCATGTCAAGGGAGTATGTGAGCCCTTTCCACCAGGCGACAAAGTCTACGACACACTCTCTAGGCCTGTGTTTTCACTTTAAGATGTATGAAATACTTGTCTTCCATGTAGTGTAATTGAACTGGTAAAGAAATTGCCTACAAAGGTCTTCCCAGTCGGCTACTGATCTGATGGGTAGCAGGTTGTACTTGACTAATGCAGGCCCTTCCAATGTTTGTACGAAGCATCGGAGTTTGGCGGCTTCTTATTGTGCTGGATTTCCCAGCATGGGTCCACACCTTGAGATGAAGTGGGCCAGATGCTATAGTAGATATCTCATCCCATTGAAGGGGGAAAATTTGGGATTTATGAAACCTGAGGGTGTTGGCATATCGTCCACCCACACCGGATAC
Organism: Viscum album; assembly: GCA_963277665.1. Classification (NCBI taxonomy): domain Eukaryota; kingdom Viridiplantae; phylum Streptophyta; class Magnoliopsida; order Santalales; family Viscaceae; genus Viscum; species Viscum album. The sequence continues at coordinate 270,818,774 of OY728145.1, read as the reverse complement.
AGCTTTCCATCGGGCAGGATGGACACCTGTCGCATTTCTAATTCCTCATGGCAGGCAATGAGCACCACCATGGGATCATCTAGGTGGGGTTTCTTATCTTGATGGGGATCCCTAACCACCAGTGCATTGGAATGTTCTTCAATGTGATAAGAAGGACCTGTGGCTCGTGGAGCGGCTGGTGGGACGACCTACGAAGGATCTTTGGGAATCTAATTTGGGTCTCATGGATTGTCTCGCCACTCTAGGGGATTTGGAGACACATATCGCACCCGCTTACCATAAGTTCAGGCCTCCACCCAGTCTGTGTGAGAAGGATAGTCGTGGTCACCTGGAGGCAATTCGTTGGGAAGAATTTGTGTCTACCCCTGCTACCCCAGCCGAGGATCACCGTAGTCGGGTCGTCTCCCTATGGCATGATCAACAAGGAGGTCATCAACCATCTTCTTATGCTCTATGATCTTTTGACGCAACGTATATTTCTTGGGATAATACTCCATCTTTTGTAATGAGCCAGACGGGTTGGCGGGTTTAACAGATCCAAGGCACTCCTTACCCTTGTTGAGATTTTGGATGAGGACTAATACCTTGGTGGGTACGAGAAGACCCAGTAGATTTATCTATTGGATATTAACCCTTCCTGATGGATCCAAAATTTTTGGAACTCCCCCAGGATGTAAGTTTTCCCCAAGTAATTATGCTTCCATCTATTCCTATGATAAATTATCCATATTAACCGAGACTCTATTGGGAGGCATATCCTCGATATCGCTTGGAAGGTCGGGCTGGGGCTAGATGGAACTGAAGTGGAGGGCAGCATACTACCCCCAGGCATGGATTAGCATGAGGGGGAAATCCTCCTTGATAATCTTGCGGAGCACTTTAAATATTTGTACGCATCTTTGTTAGAGGGTTTTATGGTGACCTGGTGACTCAGGGCGCTGGGTCATGGGGAGTGCGGCCAGATCCACCAGACGACATTGTTGGCCAATGTCTTTGAAGTGTGTTTGGATCTTGGTGTAGGAAACTCATCAATGGTGAAGATGAAAGTGTGTCACCTAGAGGGTCTGGAAAAAACATACAACTTCCACCTGGGTGAGTGATTTCGGTGCACTAAAGTTAGGTTCTGTGACTGGACAAAACATCTCTGGGAAATGGTATGCCGCAAGAATGTCCCACAATCTCCTCGGCCTGGATTTGGGGTCTGCCCTTGGTTTCCCCACTCATCAACTAGAGCTGGCTCGGGAACCGATATCGGTACTGAAGTAGACTTTTTATATGGTAGGCTAGCTAGTGGCGAATACGGCAAGCGGATGGCCGCATCTCGGGATACCCTCCAAAGAGTGCAGTGACTTGGCCACCACGTCACGATAAGATGAGCTAGTGATTGCAGTTTTTGGAATAGGGACTACAGCTACTGGTGGTGGACCATGTTGTTTCTCATTCTCCATCAATCCCCAGAATAACTCTCTCTGATCTCTAGTCGAGGTAGAGAGTGCTCCTAGTGATGATGGTGGAGATTTCACGATCAGGACCTATAGAGATGCCAAACCTTCGTCCTCTTAGATGTATCTGTGGAGGATGGCAGGGATCTGATAGACCTCGCATTCTGTAAGTATGAGGCTGATGCACCTCGTTCCTATCCCTGCCTTTAACATGGAGGATCTAGGTGAGGGTTCTATTGCTGGATCATATTCTGAATCTGAATCTGAGAAGCAGATTTGTTTAATCTCAGTTTGAATCTTCCCATAATTATTTTTTGGCAGCAATGACCCACCCTCCTCACGGGATAGATCTTTTGGATCGGGTAGATTTCTAGAACAAGGAGGGCCTTTGGCCGCACTAGTGTTGGGACGGAGAGGGCTTCCACCTGAATGATACGGGGTGCGAGGAGTGCCTGGACAGATGTAAAAAGGAACATGGGGAGGACCTCCATGTCCACTGGCCGATGTGTGGATGTAATCTCTATGGATGGTGATGGAGCAGGTAGGAGCATGGGTAGCGCCTCCATGCTTATTTCCCCTACTAACATTAGTTCAAGGAGGGTCCTCGTACTAGTCAAGCTGAACACAAGTAGGACCTTCATTCTGGGTGCCGATGATGTGAGTCTGACCTTCACTCCTCATATTTATGGGGTGAGGAGGACCTACCCCTGCATCGGTGGGTGGGCGGTAATTGGTTTCCAGATACGGCATCTTGGATCCTGGAAGGCAGGGAGATTAAACCATTAGTGTTGAAACAAGGAAATTGATGTCTAGTGCCCCAACTCCATTCCGTCTTCCATGGCTGGTAAGAAGGATCCACGCTAACAATGTCGTAGACCAGGATGTCCAACATTCAACTGCCCCAACTTCTGGTGAGTTTCACACCATGCCCACTATTTTCATGGAGAGGCTTGGCACCGGATAACTGGATCTGGGGACATGCTAGTCCACTAATGTCTCAAACGCTACTAATCTCCACATTGAAGAGAATACATTCACGTCGGGTTCACCATTTATGTTTTCGATGATTTCTCCAGGGCGCGCGAATCTATCTATTTCAGAGGAGGATGTGCTGATTGTCTCCCCACATTACCACTTTCCAAAGGCGGGCGGCATCAATCTCTTGTTCAGGGACGTTTTCTCATTGATCAAAATGGGATGATGGGATGTTGGTTCCTCCTTCCATAGATTCCTCCTCAGAACTTTTTACCTAGTCTAGGTCTCCCTTAAAGATTACGATGTTGTTCATGAAACTTTTCCTGGTGCCATGTCTTCATGGACGCCAGTTAATTATGTTTCTTCTATCGAGACATTCCAAGGGGTTCGGTCAGGGCGGCAACCTTCAGTCGGGGAGTAGTCACGTTGGACATCACTGGCATGTCTTGAAACTGGATCACTGGAATATATGGGTTTCTTTCCCTTATGATAGGGCTTCTCAAGGGTGCAGAATCTTGAGGCATCCCACGTCAAATGAAGAGAATTATATGCTATAGGCATGTCTCTTAGGTTTTCCTCAGCTTCCCATGTTTAACACAAGGTATGTCATGAGTTAAACATCTTGCAGAGACGGATTGGACTGATTAGAACACTGATGGGAGTGGATCAGATTGGTGCAACCCCTGGAGGGAAAACTAATGTTAGGAGTAGAAAAAAAGTGGGTGACATGATTTCACTGGGATGTGGCATCCCGGGTAAGAATCGGGATGGATGAGGATTGTTGAGAGTTGATGGAGAGCGAGATGGATCCAACACGAGGGAAATAGTGAAGTTGTGCTTGAGCCTCGAAGAGACTTCCTATGTATCCCCGTGGTAGTGAATCAAAGTCTTTGTAGTTCAGTGAGGAGATAGGGAACCTAAGGAGGCGACCCTTATGGATGACACACGGAGGAAGTGGAACCTCCAGGTTGGGGCATGACCTTCCTGAAACACATAGGCTCAATGGAAATACGATGATGAGACATGGGTGATGAGCTTTAACCTTATGGAGGCTTACTACATACATTTCCTTATAAAGGATCAAAGTCCATGTAGTTCAGTATTGGGGTATAAAATCAGGGTGTGCACAGAGGACATCGATCCGATGATATACTGGGGCTTACACATGGTTAGCAGCCCGAGGTTGGTCTGACGCTCATGGGGTGGACCAGAGATGTGGGTCCCAACAAAGGGGACTACAATGACTTACTGTGGAGTGGGAAACACAACAACTTACCTTCGACTGGGGTACAATGGCTTACTGTTGGATGGGGTCACAATGGTTTGTCCTTAGATGGGATCACAACGGCTTACCACTAGATGGGGTCACAACAATTTTTCACTGGATGTGGTCACAACATCTTACTACTAGATGGGGTTGGACCTCAGGAAGGCTTCCTACATACCCTTCCTAGGAGACTGAGATCAAAATCCACGTAGTTCAAATGGGTACAGTTTAATGTCATGTGGGACAAAAAATGGGCATACAGTTTACCATCATATGGGACGAGGATGGACCAATGTGAAGGGTTTGGGTCAAGTAGGTGTTGGGATTGAACCTCAGGGAGGCTTCCCACGTACCCTTCCTTGGCAAGGATCAAAGTCCACGTAGTTCGGAAGGGTGTTGGTGAACCGATTTGAAGGGATTGGGACTAGTGGTTGTTGGTATTGAACCTCAGGGAGGTATCCTACGTACCATGCCTTGGTAAGGATCAAAGTCCCCATAGTTTAGAAAAGGTGTTGGTGAACCTACGTGAAGGGGTCATTACCAATGTTTGTTGGGATTAAACCTCAGGGAGGTGTCCTACGTACCCTTCCTTGGCAAGGATCAAAGTCCCCGTTGTTCGGAAAGGTGTTTCTAGACTAACGTGAAGGGGGCGGGACCAATGGTTGTTCGGATTGAACCTCAGGGAGGTGTCCTACGTACCCTATCTTGGAAAGGATAAAAGTCCATGTAGTTCTAAAGGGTGGTGGAGAATCGATATGAAGGGGTCGGGACCAATGGTTGATGGTCTTGAACCTCAGGTAGGTTTCCTACGTACCCTTCCATTGCAAGGATCAAAGTCCATGTAGTTCCGAAGGGTGTTTTTCATGGTCAGTTCTTACTCTAAGCCCACGTGAGTTATTCTCAGTGTGAGAAATAAGAGTCAGTAAAGACCTAACGATCACGTCGTGAAAGGAACTTTCATGGGAAGTATCATGGGTCTTACACATGGTTAGAAGCCCAAAGAGGAAACAGGGTATTATGCATTGTTAGCAGCCCTGGAATATGGAGATCGGGACTTATTCCAAGATGGAGGCCTGGGTGGAAACAAAGCTCAGAGGGATTTGGCATGGAAGAGAGGAGGGTTATAGTGCCCATCCCTCCCTCTGGTCATTGGAACCGAAGAATAGAGGAGGAGTAGGTATGCTACCTCTCGCAAGAAAGGATAGGGGCTTACACCAATGTGGTTTCCCTTCCCTGCAGATAGACGTCACTTTAATAAAGAGAATCTCATTCCGTGTCAGGAAGCTCTTACTCTTGTAGAGATGAGTGGGCGTAGAGAATGTTTGAGATGAGGCACCTCACATATGATGCATGGGGAGAGACTACAGTTTAACGTCGTGTGCTGGGGATGATGATGCTTGGAATTTTAACGTCTTGCAGCTCAGATGAGTCGAGTTCACTCATTACCCCAAGGACATACATAACTGATACCCACCCACCCTTGGGGAAGGGAAGGAATCAGCAATGTCATGGTAAGGGGGTGTTGTGGAGTGATCCATTGAGGGGCCCGTGTTAGCGTGGCTATGCGAAGAAGCAATAGTCGTTAGCGTGCCTATACAAAGAAGCATAAGGCTAAGCAACGCCACATAAAGCACTGCCCAAGGGACTTTGAAGTCACTTCGTATGAATCTAGAGGGTCATATAAGAGAAAGGTGTGTGATATAGGTATGTCACATGTAAGAGGGTTTTGGGCATGGTGCACTAAGTTAAAGGTGGCACATTAAGTGCACAAGGAGGGTTACACACAAGATGGAAAGATACGTGCAAGATGGGGTGACTGCGCGCAAGATGGTGTGACTATGCGTAAGATGGGGTGACTGCGTGCAAGATTGGGTAACTGCATGCAAGACAGAAGGATGCACACAAAATAGGGTTATTGCATGCAAGACGGAAGGATGCACACAAAATAGGCCTGATGCGAAGGGATTTCGCACGCAAGAGGGATCTTTTGCATGCAAAGTACATAGGGTAAAAGGGAATGGACAAGGTCCATGCCCAAGAGGGCCCACTTGAAAGAGGACCCTTGGGGGACCTATCGCGCAAGATCCAATACATTGAGGCAATAGTGTATTTCACACGATCGTGGAAGATGTGTTTTTCGTGCAGCAGATCATCTCATCATCTTTTGTAATAGTCCCAAAGGTTCAGGGGTTCATTTCAATTTATATCCAAAACCCCTTGAGACGGAGCACAAGGGGAGCGGCATGCAAGGGGAGTTTTACGTCGCATTGGGCGCGGAAGAGATTACGCACTTCCAGGTACCTTGCACACACATTGTCTCTTAGCGCTTGGGACATAAATTATTTTCAAGCATGCCGGTGAAAAAGGGTCCCTTTGAAGTTACATTGGGCGTGCAAGAGTTTTCGCACCAGAAGGAATGTTGCGTGCAACCCCAGGCTATTGCATGCCAACGCCTTTTGCAGTTTCTGGTGTGTTGTCGTGGAAGCCTGCCTTTGACATTACATTGGGCACACAATCGTTTTCATGCTGGAGGGACTCTTGTGTGCATACCCTAAATCTTTCATGCACCTACCCCTCGGGTCGTGGAATCTTCTCCTTCCCCTCTAAATACATTTTTTTTCTTTATCATCCCAATCCTAGTTCTATCCGAAATTCAGCACCAACAAATATTAAAGAGTTCACAGTTGTCTAATCCACTTTCATACCCTATGGAGTAGCTAAGGAAAAAATAAAGTGGAGGGAATTACCGTTTTCACTTGAAGGAGATTCCAAAGAATGGTTGTATATCCTACAACCAAGAGAAGTGCATGACTGGGTTGACATACAAAGATTCTTTGCATAAAGATTCTTCCCTACCACCAGAAACACAACCATAAGAAACTAGATTTAGGCTATCATACAATCATATGGAGAGACCCTCTATGAGTAATGGGAGAGGTTCAAGAATACATGTGCTAGATGCCCACATGAAACAATCTAGGAGTTCAATTTCCTTGTATTATTCTAGAAAATAATACTTGATGATTATATAAACATATGGGATTCATTATATGGAGCATCATTGATTGATAAGTCACCAACATATGCCAAGGGATTGATTGAGAATATATCTCTAAACTCGCATTAATATGATATAAGACAAACTAAAATAATAGGTATTCATGAGGTAAGAACAACCCATCCATCACCTTTATTAGAAACTAATCTTGAAGAGCTAATTGATTTGGTGAGACAGATGTCCTTGAAACAAGTAAGTGAGAAACAAGAACCAACCAACGTATATAGTTTATGCTTATCTCCTAATCATTTCTTGAAATAGTGTTCTAAATTTAAGGACTTCGAAGTTGTGAAGTATCCTTTTATAAAAATGAAATTCCAAAAAAAACAAAGGATGGAGAGATCCTAACCAATTCCAATATGGATTTGGAAATTAGCAGAATCCGGCAAGCCCCCTACCAAAATATATACCCAAACCAACCCCCATTTCAACATCAATTCCAAAACACATATCCCTTTCAATAAAATAAATATTATAATCCACCACTTTACCAAAAACAACCACCCCTTTGCAACAAAAGAGACCACATAAAAATCCATCCACCAGTGCTCAATCTTCATGCAGAAACAACAAGGATCCAAGGTTGAAGAGCTAAATAACAGAGTATATAATGTTTCTTAGTAAAGTATGAAAGATAAACTACAACAGGGGTGAATTTTAGTTTTTAGTAAAACTTGAAATTTTTCCAACAACTCAAGTTTTTCGGTTAATCAAAATTATTCCATTATGATAATCTTAATAGTTATAGAGTATATAGTATGTAAATGTATGGAATATATTGAAGTTATCAGAAGTTCATTCTGATGAACTCAATAGAATTTGAGTAAACACAATATGAAATAAAAAATGTAAACCTAATTTATAATTTATAATGGAATGAAAACAATAGTAGTTGTATTTAATAAATATATAAAACATAAGAAAACATACAACTAATCCTTTTTTAAAGGATATAATAAAAACATACAATTCCTTAACTAAGTGAGGTCTTTAATTTAACCCAAATATATAAGGAATTATATATACCCATCTTTAGGTATCCTAAATTAAAAACCTATTGGTAGGTCTATCATATCATAAAAAAATTAATAAGTAAAAAATGCATAGTATTTATAAGTGAATCCTCTCACATGTATACTTTGAGTAAATATTTCTAAATAAAAAAACAGACAAAAGAACTCTCAAATACAAGTTTTTGTAAATATTAAAAACATCTACATGATTTATATAAATTCAAAATGTTCTTATTCACCTTTATAAAAAAATAATATTTATAGATGAAAGTTTCAACAACTCCAATATTCAGATTCTATATTTATCAGGTTTAGTTGTAACTACATAGGCAGCACCAAATATCCTTCCAATGGATCTACCCTTGTTCTGCTTCTGATTATTTTTTTCAGTGGCTCTATATCACTCCTTATTGAAAATGACACAAACAAAAAACTCCTTCTATAATATTTATGTAAAGGAAAAAATAACAAATACATACTTAGACCCTCCTTCCAGTAAACTTGCTATCAGAAAACTTCTTCTAATTAAGGTAGTGTAAAATGTAATTATTGTTTAAGAAACTATAAAAAACTATTTTAAAATTTTGTATAAGATAAAGTAAAGTTGACAATGATTAAAACTATAATAAATGTAGATAATGATGTGTTTTGATATTTTCAAAAGAAGTACAAGAAGAAGTTTTTCGACCCAATAAATAAGTTGACAAACACAGTGCAAATTCTTGTGGACATTCAGTCCAAAAACTGAGGAAAATTGCCATATAAAATAGTGTTAAACTCTAAGAAGAATGTTAGTAGGATAAAAAAAAGAAGTGGACAAGAACTCACACCCCCTGGTTTCCCCTAAAACTAAACTAAATTCACCAAAACTAGAAGACAATGAAGCCAAGAATTCCAAAAATTCTAGGAAAATGTTCTATGAAGAAAAAAATAAAGAGGAATATGAGAAGACTAGGCCAAGTAAGAAGAGTTAATAAATTCAACTGAAAAGAAAAAAAAGGGTGATGAAATACTTACGCCCATCATTTCGATCGAGGATGATACAATCAAAGAAAATACAGGATGAATTACTTTGAAAATAAATTCTTGGCACTTTCTAGAAAGTACAAATTAAAATCCCTCTAATGGAAGAACTCAAAAAATCCCTAGGTATGCTAAATTTTTGGTGTGTTGCACCAAGAAGAGGTGACTTACAAGGAATGAGGGGATCATCTTGTGAAAAAGTGTTGTGACCCTTATCACACTAAAGTTCCAACCAAATATCAAGATCTAGGGAAATTATATATTCCCTACATAATTTGATCTTTAAATTTCTATAATTATTTATGTAATATTGGTGGTTTTATTAATGTATTGTCTAACTCAGTGTTTACTTATTTGCATATTAGATATTTAAATTTCAAAAGAGTGGTGGTAAATCTTGAAAATATAACCACTATTTTTCTAGTAGGAGTATTGGAATATGTTCTTATGAAAGTCAAAGATATTCTATTCTCAATTGAATTTTATGTTCTCAACATAAAGAAGTATAGAGCACGAAGACACTCACCAATAATTTTGGGGAAACATTTCTTTAAGAAGTCCAATGCCATCATTAATGTCTATGAAGGAACACCCACCTTGGAGTTTAGAGATTGCATTATACACTTTAATATTATAACTTCATGAGGCACCCTTTAGATGATCGTTCACTTTTTACACTATCTCATGTTGAAGATGATGAAACTATTAAAGAACCATGTATGTTTCCTGAATTTTTATTCTTAAGGAAACATTTTTTGTTTGATAATTACTTGGAATAAGGGGTTGTACATAATTTTATAAATTCTATAAATTTCTATTTTGAATTCGAAATAGTGGAAACTTATGCCTTTTTTTAATGAATATGGTTATTTATCTCCAAAAGAAGAATATGATATATTCCCCTTTTATAGGAAGTTAAATATTTATGAGTGAGTAACCTCAATTTAGTTTCATCTCTTGAATAACCCCCAAATATGGAATTAATGCCACCTCTCATTGATTTGAAATATCTGTGCCTCATGAAAAGAGAAAAATTATTAGTGATAATTGCTAATAATTTCCCTATAACCCAAGAACAATATTGATTGAACTTTTCAGAAATAATTTCCAAAAAAAATAGGGAGGAGTGTAAGATAATTTCCTTTCTCATACACTCCCTTTATCGTTCTCATGTGTTGATGGATTTTGATGATGTTTTTTAGTAGTTCCACTGGTTTTGTGTTTATAAAATTATAAATAATTATTATTGATATTAAAAGGATTTATTTCAAATTTTATCTAGGTGTAATATCTTACACATATCTTAAAATATTACACAATGATAAAATAACTTACGCTAGTAAAAATATGTTACCCACTGTGAATATATTATGCATTTAATATTTAGTGTACTGGTTTTTACAAAAGAAAATTTTATAGCATATCAAAAATATTCTCAGAGATTAGTGTAATTAGTTAGAAGTTGGATATTATTTAATATAATTTAAAATTAATTATTTTATTTATTGTTGAATTTATAACTACGAAAATTATTTTTTGTGATGTTTATTATTATTTTTTAATTTTGGAAAATTATATTATTTAAATATTTTATTTAAATATTTTATTTAATCATTTCATTTGGATAATAAAGTTATGTTTAATATTTTATTTATGAAATAATTATTTTTATGAAAATTAATTTAGTATTCAATAATTAATATTTTTGATATATAATTTATTTATATGAGAAATGTGATAATTATAATGAAATTTGAATTATGAAATTGACTTTAATCACGAAAGAACATTTATAAGAAAATGTGATGACATCATTTTTTAATGAGAAATTTTTACATTATTATGAAAAAATAATATATAAATTAATCCAATTAAATTTCACTATTTCATGATGGAAAATAAATAAGATACTAAAAACGGTATTCATGCTTAAGAAATTGTATAACTTTAAAAAATGTGTTTATATATATATATATAAACATTTATTTTAACAATAATTATGAAAAAAAAATGTTGTGTGAAGGTTTAAAAATAATTTTATATAAAATTTAAATATGTAAACGTTTCTTAACATATATATACAAAAAAACATATTACAAAGAGAGGTTAGAAAAATAATAATATGGCATTGGATTATTACTTCCACTATTTTATGGACATAAAAAAGGGTAAGTGATGGTTTGGATTTTATGTATGAAAGATACAATATATATAATAAATGTTTTTATATAAATGTTTCCATATATAACATTTTGAAAATTGAATTCCAATAAAACACTTTAAAAAAATACATACATATAATAAAATTGATAAAAATCAATTAAAATTTTGGGAAATCATGGGTTTAGAAATTCCTTTACATGGGAGTAAAATTTATTAATTAAATTAGAAAAATAGTGGATAAACATATCTGGTCCTTTTTATATCCTTTTTATGTACATATGTGGTGATTGTATGATTTTTTTCTTTTTGATGGATAATATGAGTCAATATAATTAGATAATTAATTGTATTTATTTTAAATTTAAAAGGAATGATACTTTTCACACGTGTTTACTTGTTCTATGATATTGCTTATGAGATTATGTTTTCTGACTGTTATTGCTGAAAATCATGGATGTTGGGAGCCTTGTATTTGTCGTGGTTGTTGTGGTGTGTGAACCTTATTGTTTCTATTTCTTAAAATCACCAATGTATAAAAGTAAAATAACTTATATATGGATAATGAACCAGTTTCCCATGAAATTAAAGAATTTTGTGAGAATACCCATGAAAGTAATGAAGTAATGTGATTAATCTATTTATATGAATTTGAAATTATAGAGATTGTAGAAACTAAATTTGATTTTATAAGCATTAATATAGTTTGTTGCATTATTCTTGTGTATTGTTTGGGGATCGTATGGTGATGGTGGTGACTAGGTTCAGATGTGAAATGTGGTGGGCATCAAATTTATGGTTGTTTGGCATGGGATTTGATGAGGATTGATGTGTGGTGGATGAATTTTGGTTTTTCTAGTGAGATATTTGGGTTTTGTGATGATTCAACATGTGATGTGATGATTTTGGTGTGAGGTAGATGTTTTGTTATGTGGTGTGTTTATTTAGTTTCATATTATCTATCTAATGAAATTGAAATAATGAAATGAGAATGAACATTGGTAGAAATTAAAGTGTGGTAAATGAAGTATTGCATGGAATGAATAATTAATTTGATGGATTTAAATATGAATTGAAATAGATAAATAAGAGGAATTTGGTTGATAATTAGTAAATATGGAAATTTGTTAACTTGAGAATGAATTATAAATTGTCTCTTATGTGTGGTTTTTATGGTGTGTTGCATTAGTCGAGGTAGTGTTTAGTGGTAGATGACATGGGATGTTGTGATGGTATTACGGCCAACGTTAATGATATTTTTGTTGTATTTTTTCCCATCTATCCACTCTTGTATTTTTATGTTATTTTCATATGCATCTCACTCGAGTTGGAAAATATTTCCAATACCCAAATTTTTTGGGTTCTAGGTGTTTCCCCAAATATCTAGGTTGGTGTCATGGTTGGATGACCCTTATCCTCCACACTTCCTTCAGAAGTGGTCACAATGAAAGATGGTGTTGGAGATGCATAGTAATGAGGGATGGGTTCGAGATTCCTACTATTGAAGACTGGTGTAGGAGATGAGTAGTGATGAGTATGATGTGACATGTGTTGGGGTTTTTTCATGGTAGGAGGAGGTCATGAGGTTGATGTCATTCATGTTCACAATACCCTACTACTATGGTTATGTGATGAGGTTGAGATGTGGATGTTGAACAATTATAGAATTAGATACTAGAACATGTGAGTGGGGTAGGTAGGGATGCATTCTGACCCACATAAGATATGAATGGATATGTGGTGATGCAACTGAAGGGTTTTTTAGAGTCTCATAAAATTTTTATGATCAGGAAGAACCAATTAAAACCCTTGTATGAGGATCTCCATTCAATATAATATGAAAATTATGTTTAAAGCTAAAATAAAGAATACTCTAAATAAAGGGTATATCAAACATAGACAAGCAAATTCTACATCTTCTTATTCATCATATGGTTTGATAAAGATCACAGAAGTAGAAAAAAATTATCCCACCTCTGTGGTGAATAAATAGGATGATCTGAATCATCTAAAGTTAAATGAGATTCATCTTTTCTCTATGTTATGATAGTATCCCACATGTAAAGGAGGAAGATGAATGAGATCTTCGGGTCTCGGGGAGGTTTGGCCAAGGATAATCATCCTTATCTACTGACATCGCATGGAAGTTGATTATATGGGTTATCAAGGAAGATCCTTAATTATAGTAGCATTTATCCATACATTATTATATATGAATAAATGATTCAATTGGAATACATATATCATAGGAATATTTTTCCTCCCATATGTTTCATCTCATGAAATTGTATAATAAATGATATCTAATATTGGAGAATAATAAATGATGAAAATTTATCATTTATGTTGCATGGAATGATATATCATGCATGAAAATCATAATTTTCATGAAATATATATATATATATACAAGTATTTGGGGTATATCTCCTTCAATTTCCTGTTTTCACTAAATCCAACACAGTTTTTTGCTACTTCACCTTATATTATATCATATAAAATTGTGGGATTGGTGTAACCTGATCTGTTTTGGATAATGTTGGGATGAATTCTTGTGTGGGATACTATATACAAGGATGGAAGCATGAGAAATTTTAGGTCGACTGTAGACCGGATGACACCAAAATGGACATTATAGTAGTGCGGAATTTTGGCATGGCTACACTAGTAAGTTGTACTTTGGAGACAATAGTATTGTAGCTCCACAGACTTCTAGTTATCAGCCACTGTAGCAGCTTAGACTTAGATGACCATGACACTGTAGCGGCACAGACTTCCAGTCATCGTTCACTATAGTAGTGGGAACATTTTGTGTGTTTTGTGACATAATTATTCATTTTCATTATTTTCCAATTTCAGGCTAGGGGTTCTATGTGACAAAATTTAAGATCTCTTTGTATTTTTTGCTCCCAAAATTAGTGAAATTTCCTTCTCTCTGTGGAAGTTGGGATCATTTCCCAAACCACATAAATCTACATGTCATGCGTGATCCCCTTTTTTTATTTTCTTCATCTAAAAACCTATTATTTCATTTTTGACTCCCAAAGTTTCCGCAACAACTAGTACTAGAGGCTGAGTTTAAAATTCTCAAATTGAACGATGGATATGGAATAAGAAAAGGTAAAAATTGATCACTTTGATGGAACTGACATTAGTTACTAGAGGATACAGATCAAAGATTATCTTTATCAGAAAAGTATTCATTTTCCACTTCTGGGTTTAAAGCTAACCGACATGGAGAAGACAGATTGGGATCATCTGGATCAACAAGTTCTAGGAGTTGTGTGCCTTACATTGGAAAAAAACATGGTGTTAAACATAATAGAGCATAAGATAATGATTTGGATGACGAAATCTCTTGTGAATATGTACGAGAAGCCTTCTGCATCAAACAAAGTGCACTTGATGTGATGATTGTTCAATCTAAAAATAATTTATGGGATAATTGTTGAAGATCACATTAATGAATTTGACACCACCATAAGTTAGTTGACATCAGTGGAAATAACTCTTGGTGATGAGGTATATGAACTGGTTTTATTGTATTCATTAACAGACAGTTGGGAAGTGACTATAACAGCTATGACCAGTTCTTTGGGGAATACCTTGTTGGTTCTGAAGTATGTATGAGACCTGATCCACAATAAGGATATCTGAATAAGATAATCGGGTAGATTCTTTGGTTCTTCTATAAATGTAGAATGAAGGGGAAGATATGCACAATGAGACAATTCTAGAGGACAATCAAAGTCAAGAGGAGAGAGAAGAGACAAGGAAAAGGGGGATTGTCCTACTTGTTGGATTCATAGGAAGAAAGGACACATTAAGAAAGAGTGTAGATAAAAATAGAAGGAACCTAAAACCAATTGAGAAAACATGATAGTTGAAGGAACTGATGGAATGATGTTGTTGAGTGTGGATAGCCCAATAGAGTCTTGGATTTTAGACTCAGGGGTGTCTTTCCATTCCATATCTAAGAAGGATTTCTTGAATAATTATGTTTCTATAAATTTTTACAAGGTACATCTTGCTGATGATGAACCCTTTCATATCATGTGGAAGGGTGATGAAAGAATCAAGACCAACACTAGGGGTTTTTTGGTTCTAGAAAATGTGATTTATATCCCTAGTTTAATAATGAATCTTATTTATTTTGGGAATATTGATGATGCAAGCTTCAATAACACATTTACTGGTGGTTCTTAGAAGGTTACCAAGGGAGTTATGGTCATAACTCGGGAAGCAATGATGGTACCCTGTATAACATGATAGATACTTTCATGTACATGGTTTCATTAGTAAATGTTGTTGTGGATTCACAATTGTGGCACTATAGGCTAGTCCACAAGAGTTAGAAGATGATAAAGGTGCTGTAAACAAAAGTTCTTCTACCAGAGCTGAAGTCAAAGTATGTTGGCCTTTGTGAAGTCTATATCTTTGGAAAGCAGGAGAAGGTGTCTTTCTCAAAAGGAGGCAGAACACTAAAGGTCGAGAATCTGGAAGTATTTTACACTGATTTTTGGGGGCCTACACTAGTACATTCCCTTGTATGGTCATAATATTATGTGACATTTATTGATTAATCTACTAGGAAGGCATGAGTTTACTTCCTAGAAAGAAAATATGATGTGTTTAAGATGTTTCAGAAGATAAAGACCATGGTGGAGAATGAGTTAGGATCAAATATGAAATTATTGATTTCTAAAAATGGTGGAGAGTATGATAGTTAGAAGTTCATATAATTCTATTCCAATAATGTAATTCAGTGGGAGAAGATTATCCTAGGAACTTCATAGTAGAATGGTGTACCTGTAAGGATGAATATAACCCTGAATGAACGTTCTAGGAGCATGAGGTTGTACTTTGTATTACTCAAGACCTTATGGGATGATGCAGTGAACATGGAATCATATCTTGTTAACTAGAGTCCATCTGCAATAATGGGAGAATTTCTACCCGAGGCGATCTAGTCGGGTAAGGAGATAAGACTCTCACATTTATGAGTCAGACAGTTTGGAATATGTACATATTGATACTAATGTAAGAGAAAATGTTGATTATATATATAAACCATTCTTCTTAATTGTATATAATTTTTATGGGTTTGTTTATAACTTTTGGGGTGATATCAACAAGACATTCGTCAGGATCCATAACGTGATATTTAATAAAGGTGTCGCGTACAAGGATCACCATGCAGATGAAGATGAAAATGGGAACAAATAATTTGAGTGCAAAGAGAAATTAGGTCATGAAGGTGTACCTAATAATGAGATATTTGAACCATAGGAGCCTACTTAAGTGGATTTTAGGAGATAGACAAGGATGAGAAGGCTTGTGCATAGGTATTCACCATCCTTACATTATTTTTTATTAACTGGCGGTGGAGAACCAGAATTATTTGAAGAGGCAATGCAGTAGAAGGAGTCGAGAAAGTGGGATTCAGTGAGGAAGGAATTTCTTCACTACCTGACAATAATACTTGGGAGTTGAAACATCCACCACAAAGTAAGAAAGCATTGTCGAACAAACGAGTGTATCGGGTCAAGGAAGAACATGATGCAAAGAGTAGGTTCAATGCAAGGTTATTGGTGAAAGGATTTCAATAGGAGGGAGTGTATTTAATTGAAACCTTCTCACCTGTAGTGAATCTTACCACTATCTTGGTGGTTCCTAGCATTATGGCATCAGAATACCTATATATTGAACAGATTTCAGTAAAGTCAACTTTCATTCATGGATATCCAGATGATGAAATCCATATATAGAAACCATAGGGATATATTGAGTCTAGGAAATAAGATATGGTATGAAAACTATAGAAGATATTTTATGGATTGAATCAGGTACCCAAGAAATGAAACAAAAAATTTGATGCATTCATTACTAAATATTCATACAAATGATGTGGAATAAATCAATATTGCTGCATCAAGACTTTTGGCAATGAATATATTATGCTGATTATATATGTGGATGAAATGCTTATTGCTGGATCATGAATTCATATAATTGATGAGATGAAAGGGAAGTTGCATAAGGAGTTCTAAATGAATGATCTTGGAGAATCTAACAAGATTTTGTGGGTGAAGATCAAGAGAGACCGTATAGTTGGAACCTTGATGTTATCCTAGGCTGAATACATTGGAAAGGTTATGAGAAGATTAAGTATGCTGGAAGAAAAGCCAGTCTCTATTCCCATAGAAGGCCATTTTGAACAATAAAATAAGTAATAACTAAATATGGTAGAAGGGGTTTAGTACATGGTAAAGCTTCCATACACATCAACTGTTGGATGCCTGAAGTATTCCATGGTCTGCACTCGACCTGACATTTCTCAAGAAGTGGGATTCGTGAGCAGGTACATGGATAACCCTAGAAAGAAACATTTAGAAGATGTAAAGTGGATAATAAGGTATTTTAAGGGCATCATGGAGGTATCTCTATCCTTTGGGAAGAGAAATTCATTATAGGGTATGTGGATGCTAATCTTGGAGGTAACACCAATAGTATGAGGAGTACCACATGTTATGTATTTACCTATGAAGGAACTACATTAAGTTGGATATCACAATTTCATAAGGTGGTGGATTTATCCACCATAGAGGTAGAATACATTACTGTAACAAAACATAGAAAGGATATGGTTTGGATGAAAAACATATTGGATGAGCTAGGTATAAAGTGAGAGGAAATTTTATTACACTATGACAGTCAGAGTGATATACATCTTACAAAAAACCCAATGTTTCATGTCCGAACAAAGAACATTTAGATGAAGTATTATTTTATCATAGGTTTGATATAGTATGGATCGCTGACATTTCCTAAGATTTGTGGAATAAACAATCCAGTAGATATGTTGAAAAATCCAACAGTAATACATAAGTTGAGGCACTGTTGTACCTCCATTGGTCTCCACTGAAAAATGGAGGATGGGAGCAGAATATGGGAGAACACTATAGGAGCACAAGGGAAACCAGCTAGTATTTCATGAATCATCATCTTGAAATTGATGTTGTGAGTAGAAATCATACACTTGCGAGTGAAGAAGAGGAGAGGAGGATATCAGATTAAGTAAGTTGTCTAAGTCAGTGTCATCAAAGAAGATTAGCATGGAAAATTAGGCTCCATGTGGTTGATTGTTGAATTGGTGTATCCTGATCCATTTTGGATGATGTTGAGATGAATTCTTGTAGCATATACTGTACACCAATTCACAAGAAATAGAAATTTTAGGTCAAGTGTAGACTAGACGACACTGACAAGGCATTATAGTAGTGCGGACTTTTGGCATAGATAATGTTGCAGGTCAGAATTTGGAGACAATAATAATATAGCTCTACAGACTTCCATTCACCAACTACTGTAGTATCTTGGAATTGGTTGGCCACAACACTATATAAATGCATACTTCTAGTCATTTTTCACTATAGTAGTGCAGACTTTATGTGTGGTTGGTGGCATATTTCATCATCTTCTTTATTATCCCATTTCAATCTAGGGTTTCTACGTGTGAAACATTTAGATCTTCCTTTTTTCCCCTAAAACTACTGAATTTTTTTTACTCTCTATGTATGTAGGGATTATTACCCTAACCACATAAATATTTGTGTCTTGTTTGATTCATTATTCTATTTATCTTTATCTTCAAACTTATTCTATCATTGTGACTCCTGGTGTTTCTGCAACAACAATAACTTGTGAAACCATACCTAAAAATCATTTTGGATATCTTTCGAAACACTTTTTTAAATCTATAATCAACTTATTTTTTTATCACATCATATGAAATACCTTGTGAATACTAATAAAAAATACTTTTGGACAAACTCTAAAAAAATTTAAGAGTAACTCTCTCAGCCAAACTCAATCCCCATTTATTCAACTACAAAGTGTGACCCCATGAGACTTTATATCATTGAAAAAAATATGAATTTATGGATCCATATATGTAAGAAAATAAATTCAATTAGTAAAGATTCAATCCTACTCAAGATATAAATAGATTTTGCGTGATCTCCATCAAACACATATATCTCTATACCTGTTTCCACTAGTCTATATCCAATGAAAATGTGCATTCTCATATTTTTTCTTTATCCAGGACATCGAGTGACCATGGGACATGTAACATGTCAATACCATATATCCAACTCATCTATTCTCAATTATCTGATTGTAGACTGACCTGATCAATTAAGAAATCAGATTTCATTCATCACAATGGTTAAACACATCACATGTCCCTTATTTAGATAGATATACAATATCTAGGTACGGTTTCAAACTCTGAAAATATATCTCAATCGAGGTCCTTGTTTTCATACTCATCGTATTAGAGGAAAAACCACATCTTGGTTATGCTCCAACCGACAACATGATCAACAATATACCCAACCACCCCTGTGTTAGCTAAGTCAATGTGTATACTTATGTAAGTAGGATATCAATGTATGAAGACTCTCAAGTTAGGTATCTAACCAACATTAGGCAATGGGGCCTCAAATATGATCCATGTACCCCTATTATACCAAATAATTACGTATAATAGTCAATGTGGTATACATAGTTAGTTATCCAATGAACATAAAGAATAATATTCTTTGTTTTTTATCTCATGAGAATAATATGTATCTCAATACAAGAATCATACTCATGATAACCTAAAAATTTTTTCACAGCCTATGATACTCCATGAAGAACATCGATTAAGGATAAATTGAAGTCTTACTTTGATATTTCAATTATAATTTCACATTATGAAATATATATATATATATATACATTTATGTAGCCAACATGAAAGAATGATAATATGGAGGTTGCCTTTAATATGATACATTTTAATATTGTTAAACACTGTATGAATATTGACCAATCCACACAATGTAATTAATTCCCCATGGGAGTGGATAATATTAGAAATTTATGACTCCCAAATTACACTAGCTACAATGGACTAGCATAGTGGTAGTGTGGGGTTGAACCCATAGGGACCAAACAGAAAAACTAGTAACCTAGTGATTAAAACCTGGTAAATGGATTCCCCATGTGACTCCCATTGGTTGGTTTTCTAAGACTTATGTTATTTCATTTTAATTCAGGAGAAATAGATAGATCAAGATCAATTTCTGGGCTTATGCAAAAAGTTATTCCCAAATCTAGCTTGGGAAAGTCCTATGGATTAGGTTGTAAGTAGTGAAAAATTCACCAATTGGTTTTGGTCCAACCAATTGGATCTATCCATGCTAGAAAGTACCCTTTGGTCTAGAGGTAGTTAACTACCTAGATGTATAAATCTTGGCTTCATGGAAAACAATTTCACTGGCTATTGGTCATAGCCTTCTCAGCTCCAACTAGTTTAGGGCCCTTCTATTTCAATTCTCCAAATTAGAGTTGTACAATAAAATGTGATTGATAATAATTATTTAACCTAATTACTAGCCAAAGGGTTACCCAAGTATTGATTTAGAGATTAATTAGATTTGAATCACCTATACTCTCAACCACTAAACCTTGAATATTATATGCGCATGATAATGATGGTATTAAATAAGGAAGAAAGTGGAATCATGCATTACATGTTATTTAAAAAATTTATATTTAGACAATATAGATTAAATCAATTAAAAATCAATTTAAAAATTACTTGAATAAAATAATAAGAAAGAATGCATCAATTGGAATTGAAATCGGTTATTGGAATTAAAACAATAATCACATCAGTAATAGTAATCCACAATCCTCAGAATTAAAGTGAAGTAGAAGAAGAAATAACAAAGAAGGAAAGAAATAATAGAACAAATGATGACTAGAACAAAGCAAGGGAGAAAGAATGTAGAGGAAATAGAAAGGTGCGACCCTTAGAAATTTACCAGCACTGAAATATAAATAGGCCCATGGGAATCAAAATGTGTAAAAATTTCACATTGTGAGTTCACTTATAATTAATTATCCTTTGATACATTCATGAAGTGTTAGAAAATTCACATTTTAAACTTAGATCCACAAAATTCTCCAAAAATATTGTATCTCTCTGATTTATTATATATTTCAGAACTTGAATCTTTAGCAAGTTCGAACTTCAAATATTTCACATCATGTAAATAATTCATGTCATGTATAGAATTATCTTGGGGGTTTCATGGTATGTATTAGTTTCATGAGTTCGCATTTAGCTTTCAGGGTTTTGTTCTCAAGCAATTCACATCGTGAACAGGGTTCAGGATGTCAAATATCTGAATTTACTAAATTTTTAGGTGCTCCCCTTTTGAGAATTATGCTCCTATTTCCTACAAAAAACAACCAAAACCTAATGAATTATTTAATAAATCATAATTAGATATTAAATAAATTCATCCAATAAGTATATATAAATTCATATTTAAAATTCCCATACACTTTAACAATTTCTTGACCACAATAGAAAAAGCACCTCAATAAGGATTCCAGAGAACACAATTTTTTAACAGGAAAAATTCATTACAATGAAACAAATAAAATTTAGTACTAGTGGAAAACGAAAATCCCTCCAAAATTACTCCTACATAGAAAATCAGTCATGCTTTATGGTTAAGTTATTTATTCTGGTCCTTTCTTCCTTTAATTATATTTTCTTTAACTTTTCCTTAGAATCTATACCCATATTTCAATTTTCTGCACCATGAATTTTCTCTCATCACTCAATCTAAAATAAAACTAGAGTTATGGTCATACCTTTAATACATGTTCCTAACCATATACTTTCATTGGTTTTAACATTTCCACTCCATAAATATGAACACAAAATTAATCATGAGGGATTCATAAATAAGGTTCAAATGACTCTATGGCTGAGGGTAGGTGGGTATATGATAAAAATATTTCTCCAAAAGGTGGGTAAACCCTCAAGTATAATACATGATCATTAGTAGTTACTCAATGAAAAATAATCTTCTCTAGAGAGCGGCATCTCCACACTCCCAAAAATCTCAAGATAGGTCCATGGATGTGTCATAAAAGTGTAATGAAAGTATCATGTTTCTTTTTTATAGATTCATGGTTAGGATAGTTCTCACATTCATCACCTAACCATATATGATCCATCATAAGGTTCATTATTCTGGTAATGGTGATTCTTGCACTTCCTAACAAATAACCCACATTATTTTATATATTTTTTTATATAGCATCATCGTGGACAGTACATTAAAAGAACCATGGACCACTTCTTACAGATCATGTGGAAAAGTCATTTTATATCTCTTCAGTAGTAAGTTTCCCTCATCCATCAGGAATGACTGTCTCCCCACACTTATTCAACTAAAAACCATGAAACTATATCAAGATTAGGGTATGAAGGGATAAATAGGCTTGTAATGTAGCTCAATCCTAACAAGGTCATTCATGGATTCTATGTGCTTAAGAAGAATAAATGTACAAGGGGGTTTCAGGATAAATGGATCAACAAATATTTCCTCAAACATTTTAATAGTGTATTTATTCATTCATAGACTCAGTAAGATTCTAATGAAAATTTTGATAGGTTTACATGCCCCAAGTATCTCTTAAGAAATTTGATCAAAAAATAATATGACAATGTAGGTCCAGAATCCTCTTGGGAATTTGAATAAAAACTAAGGAAATCAATCAGGGCATAATGAACAGTAATAAGTAGATCAAAAGAAATTGAAAGAAACTAGAATCAGAAATATTTTACTAAACATGTCAATCATGATAAATTTTTAAGTGGTAATAAAACTATATTTCAACATTCTCCAACCAAACCTTTTATTTTATTTAAATGGTTGCAATGATATTTCAAGTTAAATCATGATTCAAATGAAAAATTCCTCCTAGACTAATGAAAATAAGAAATAATTTAAGTGTAAACATAATAAAACTCAATAATGACTCTCCTAGGCTTTAAATTGAACAGTGTTCTCACTATTTTGGAAAGTGATGTAGGAGATAAAGTAATAGTATCATAGACATAGTGGAAAAGTAAATTATGAATTTGAAGTAGGGAATTGAGAGCTCCTTGTAATGAAGGTCATTCCATGGGGGAAAATGTTGGGTATCTAAGGCACACTTGGATTCCTATAAAATTTTTTTGAAAGAAACACAACTACACTAGATAATCAATTAGAACATGGGATATGACCAAAATGAAAGGAGTAAGGAAGCAATTGCACTAAGTAGTTAGAAATAAATTGAAGAGAATATCATAGTGATAAGAACATAATACAATGAAGAAATAATGGAACTATGAACAAAAATACACTAAAATAAATGAAAAAACATATTTATGTAGCATAATGAAAATATGGTTTTCCTCCCATAAAGCGCTAACAAAACATCATTTTCCAGGCAGGTGGACAAAGATTGGGAGGATGGGTTCATCATATTAGCTATTTTCTACCACTTTTAAAAACTTAGTACAGTATACTCAAGATCATTTGGGAACTTGGTGGGGTTTACCACCTCAAGAATGGTCTGACCAATGATCTCATGTGGTAGTTGTAGAATCTGTGCAATCTGTGGGGGGGGGACTCATGTATAGTGTAGAGATGAAGCTCCTCGATATATCCCTATATGTCATCCACTCATGTAAATACCTCATGTAGGAGTCCATATGGTAGTTTAACTGACTCATTGATAATCATGGAAGATGTAGTAGATCAAGAGGTGGAGGGGTGGTTCCAATCTGATTGGGGTGTAGAACTTCTGGAAGCTGGATCAGTGAAGGCACCTCAAATGTAGAAGGGAAGTTAGGGACCTTTCCCCATCGAGAAAGCTCCGCTAAAAATTCTTTCTTGGAAGAAATGTATATGGTCTTTGGGGGAAGGTCGAAAGGGTTGGATAATGGGGTGGAAATGGCTGGATCTAGGTCTACAACTAAAGATGGTGGCTGGGTAGAAGTAGTGGATGGTGGTGGGGCAGTAGTGGTAAACTGGGAGGGATCAGAGAAGGGGATACTGAAATGTCTGAAATGTAGCCTCTAGTTCTCTATAATACACTAGAGAATAGCCCAGATGTCCGAGGGAAATGGTAGGGTAGGTTCAGTGGTAAAAGGTTCAGTGGTGGAGTGGTGGAGTGGTGGATGGTGGAGTGGTGGATGAAGTTGGGGCTGGAGTAAGGTCAGTAGAGGTAGGGGTATCATAATCTAGATCAGGTGGGTCTGGAGCATGATGATCTAGGGACTTGTTATCATCCTTTACATAATCAAGGTCCCACTCATATTTCCTCCCAATCTTCCTCAAGAGCCCCATATTGTGGAGCATTAGGAGGAAAAACAACTCCATCTTCTCAATAATGGAAAGAGACTGAGAGGCATTGAAAATTTCAAGATGATGAGTGATATGGGTGATGAAGCTACCACCCATTACTTTACCATGATTCCTTCATTCATGATCCTCGTAGTGGATTGATAACCAGTGATCCATTTTTATGATAGATTCACCCATGGGAGAGGATATGATGATCACTTCTATTTGACTGATGATACTACGAACAAATATTTTGGCTAGCCTAGCATAGTCAGGATCTTGATGCACAATCTGTAGGGTGGCACCCCATAACTGGGTGATTTTTTCTACCCACGGATCATGAAATAATTGGGGGTTCTGAACAATCAATTCCCAACTCCATGGAGTGTCTACCTTGTTCATATTAATATACAAGGAAATATATTCAATAGAAGAGATAAAATAAATGGTGTAGATACCTATCCCAACACCAAAATCTCCCAAAGTGAGCTCCCAAGGCCGACCACCAATATGGAAGGTGATGTGAGCGACATCAAGCTCCAACATGTCAAGGAACTCTAGGAATATCTCCTGGAATGTATCCTCATTACCATAGTGATTCTTGATAGGTGCATCTATCTAGTGAGCTCCATAACATTCGCATACACCTAGATGTTCTCAAGAATAGCTAAATAGAGGGTCTTGTTAGTCCTCATGGGCATGGCCCGAATATGGACCAAGTGAAATTGCTATGCAAGATCAGAAAAATAAAAGCAGGGTTACAGGTGTGGGTGTTGGGAAGCACCCTCTTGCTAGATGGAATAAGTCTATGAATCAATATAGGTTGAGAGAGTGGTAGAACCTGATGCATATGTTTAAGGGGTAGGATCTTAGAGTGGTGGAGGAGGATCTAATGCTAGGTGTTTGGGAGGAGGAGGGTATTCATGATGGGACACATGTTTGATGGTTTTGATGTGGGCCATGATATCATGAGGCAATGGGTATGGAAAGGAAGTGAATGGGTGAGAGTATTGACTAGATTCAGGGAGGGAGAATGGAGGAGGATGAGGGTGGGTGATCACAGAGCTCATGTGGGAGGGGGGGCGATTGTCCGAAGGGGGGTGTATGATCATGGAGGTTGTGAGACCTAAATTCATGGATTATAAATTTTTCACAAGTATTTTATTTTTTGTAAAGAATTAATGGAGTGTAAAACAATGAAATAATATTTTACCCTAAAATTTTCATGTCAAGTAATGTTTACTCTACATGAATTGTTTCTTTTTGTGCATATTTTTAGACAAAAACCTCTAACCCATATCCAATATTTCTAAACCATCCTAATATTTAAAAAATCTACACAAACCTATTAAAACTATATTGGGTTAACTCACAGTCATCACTTCGTTTAACATCGAGAATTATACATTCTTCAATTAAGATGAATTTTAAAGAAACAACACACCCTTTAGGATTTCAATTTATTAGGTAATATCTTCATATAGGAATTAAAGAGTAAAAACTTGTCAACTAGTTTAAGGATCTATTTAAAAATTCATTGGTCATTCAATATCTTTGTTTTCACGTTATAAATTCCAGAATTTTTGTAAGCATCCCTTTTAATCTCTTTAAGATCATCCTTTTTTAGCAACCTTTTCTTCCTAGATTTCTAATCATCCAAGTTTAATTTTTTTATTTCCCAATAAGAGAAATGCACTAATTCTACTAGTAGGTGATAGGGATTCCTATAAATAAATAAGAATGTAGTAGTGTCAATGGATATTTTATACACTGTTTGATACACCCAATGTGAATCATCCAATTTAAGACTCTAATCATTCCCACTTGTACCCACTATCTTTTTCAGAATTTTTTATCTCCTGATTAGAAAATTCAGCTTTCTCGCTAGTCTAAAAGTGGTAAGAGTTACATTGCTATAATTAATTACATATTATTCAAGAATTCCTTTAACTTTATTATTTTAAAAGTGATTTCCCTAATCACTAATGAGTAATCAAGGAAATCCAAACCTATAGAAACTGTTTTTCTTTATAAAATTCATGACCCCTGCGGTTGGGTCATGGGTTGTGGATTTAGTTTCTACCCACTTTGATACATAGTTCACACTAACCATGATGTAATATTTCCCAAAATAATTAGAGAATGGGACCATAAAATCAATTCCCCATACATCGAATATTTCGACTTCAAGGATCGGGTTCTAGGGAATTTTATTTTTGTCAATAGTGCATGTCTATTGGAATCAATCGAAATTCTATAAAAATCACCTCAAATACTAATGGAGTTTGGTAAAAAATAGTATACTATATAGGATCTTATCCAAGGTGCATCTAGGAACATGATTTACTTCTTATTGAAACAAGTGACACATTGCAAGTATATTTTCAATTTCATCTTCTAGGATGCAACGTCTCATCAAGCCATCAGCACTGTGCTTAAATAATGGTGGATCATCCTAATAATTGAATGAATCATCAACTAAGATCTTATTCTTCTTATTTATAAGAAAATTGTGGGTATAAATATCCCAGGGAAAGATAGTTTTAAATATCTGAAAACCATGGTTGTGCTAACATATTTATATTGAGCAGTGTTTCATTGGGAAAATCATCCTCAATACTCATATTTTCATCATCCTTAAAACTCATCAGTGGAAGTCTAGATAAGTGGTCAAAAATGAAATTTTCAATCCCTTTTTTGTCTTTTATGACAATATAAAATTCTTGAAGTTACAAGATCCACCATATGATCCCTTTTTCATCTGTTTTGTTGAATATGTATTTTATTGCAGTGTGATATGTATACACCCCCACTTTGGAAAGCATGAGGTATAATAAAAAAATCAATGGAAGAGACTACTTCAATAAGCTCCCTTAAGGTGGTTGTATAATTAACAGAAGCTTCATTTAGGGTATATATGACATAATATATGGTGTGGAAGATGTGACCCAACCACTATCCTAAAACAACACCCAAAAAAAATTCTAGCATCACACATCAATTCAAAATCCATATCCCACTTGCATAAACCAATAACAGGAGCGTCCACTAGACTATTTTTCAAAGTGTTGAATTCCCAATAAAACTCTTCATTTAAATAAAATGGGGTATCCTTAGACAAAAGGTGGGTCAATGGGTGGTATATTCTTGAAAGAATATTGGACAAAGCGGTAATAAAATTATGCATGGCCAATAAAACTCCTTATACCCTTCACTATAATGGGTTCAGGTAAATATTTAATCACCTTGTTTTTTTCTAGGTCAACTTACATGCCATGATTTGATATTTTATTTAATAGGACTATACCTCCTTGGCCCCCAAAAAATGACATTTTTCCCAATTTAATACTAGGAAATTCTCTTCATAACATTGTAGAACTAAGTCTAGATTACTTAAGAAAAATTCCAAAGATCATATTTAAATGGAGAAATTATCCATGAAATATCTAATAACTACTCTTTTGTATCATGGAAAATGAGTTTCATGAAACTTTGAAATGTAGAAGGTGAATTTTAAATTACTAATTACATACTTTGATAGGCGATGGTTCTGAACATACATGTGACTGTGATTTTTTGAAAAATATATTGGGTCGACTAAAATTAGACTATATCGAGAATATATATACATAAAATAATAGAATCCATTCCCAACAATCCTATCAAACATTTAACCCATGAATGGGAGTGGAAATGGTCATCTAAAATTTCCATGTTGATATTTATATAGTTAACACATACTCACCATTCAGTAATGCTTCGATTTGAGATTAAATCATCTTCTTTTTTCTTAATAATTGTTGATTATCCTTTTCTTGGATGACTTGCAATGGACTCACCCACTCTCTATAGATATGGAAAATATTATACCTGTTTCAAGAATCCTTAGTACTTACTACTTGACTACTTATTTCTTTGGTGGAGTGAGTCACCCCTGGGGTTGACATTTGGGTTTAGCACATTCCTCCAATAGAATTATATGGGTGAAAATCATGGTATTGATACCCTTGATTCTAGACACACCCCAGAAAACTGAGTTTTTTGTCCTTTTCAGTACTTCAATTAATTTTTCTTCTTGTATTGTATTTTTATCTGAATTGATAATAAATTGAAATTCTAATGCAATTTCTAAGAACAAGTACTTCTATGTGTTTGGTAGAGGCTTCAATTCTATGGTTGGTGGCTTGATGAATGAGGGGATTAACGGGGGAATGATATTCATCATTAGAGTTTCAATGTAATCCAAATCCCCATAATCATTGTACTCATATTTATTAGGATATAGGGTCTCATTTTCATCCTCAATAGTCATGTAATAATCTTTCTCATTGGTCAGAAATATGGCTTGACAATTAAATGAATCGGGACCTTGTATGGTGGATTTCACTAATTAAAACACTACGTGTTCACTAATGACTATGAAAATAATCTTTCTTTGGTTAAAATCAATTAATTCCTTTCTAGTGGTGAGAAATGGTCTCCCTATAAATATTTGGACATCTCCTTCATCCTCCATATCCAAGATAATAAAATCAGTAGAAAAAATAAATTTACCAACCTTCCCTAAAATGTCCTTGATAATTCCTCGAGGGTACTTGACTGATCAGTCAAACAGTTGAAGTGAAACTCTTTTTGGTTTCAAATTTTTGAGACCTATATTTTATAAGACACTCATAGGCATGATATTGATACTTTCACTGAGGTCGTATAAGGATTTTATGAATTTTCACATTCCGATAGTGTAGGTAATCAAGAAACTTCTAAGTTCTCACGTATTTGGTGGGAGATTCTTATGAATGACTATATATAATTCTTCATTCAGGTATATGACTCATAGGTCTTCCATTTTCCTTGTATTGGAGATAAACTCCCTTTAATAAATTTTAATAACCAGGCATCTGACTGATGGCCTCTACAAAGGGGTTGTTGATGTGTAACTGCTTAAACATCCCTAAAACTTTTTTGTATTATACCTCTATTTTACCATGCCTCATTCTCACTAGAAAGGGAAGAGTGGTTTTTATGGTGGTGGTTCCACATAAAAATCCTCATTTTTAGGCTTCTCTTGTATTGGAATTTTTTCAGATGGTCATCATTCTAAATTTCTTTTTGACCTTCTTTGCATGTGTTATCATCTCTATCTTTAGGTATGATGGTGGCAGGTTTTTAAGGTTCTTATAGATTCTTTTACTCACCTAATCATGGATGTTAAAATTTAGTTCTTTTCCAATCCTAAGGATCACATCTTTATCATCCTTTCTCATATGTGTCTTGGTGTTCCATAGCAACATACTCGGTAATAAGTTCGATAGAGTCTTGGAGATTTGTCTCACTTAATGCTCAATATTTTGGAGGGAAGTAATTTGATTATGCATCTTAGTTTCATGGTTGTTCATCCTTTAACCCAGTTTTTGAAAAAATGCGGTGAGTAGGTACTCAAGAATTAATTATTAAGGTGGGGCTTGTTTTAGATACTTTAGTGGAGCTTGATAAAACTGTCTTTGGGGTGTAAATTGATGGCATCTATAGATAAAATGTTGTTGAGAGAATTATTTTTGAGGTCGGGGGGGTGGATTTTGAAGCAGGTACTCAGGTCGTCCCTAATTTCATGGTGTCTATTGACCACTCCTCTATTTATAGTAACCTTGATTTTTTTATTGTGGCTATTGAGCTAGTCTTTTTTGATAATAAGGATACTTTTATTGTTGGAATTGTTGAAATTTTTTGTTTTAATGATTGTAATTTACATAATTACAATACTATTTTTTATTCTCTTTCATTACTTCTCTAAATTCATTATATGGGAGTTGTCCTCTGTACATTTCACAGGCCTAGATTTCCATAATAGGGGTAGAAGTTGGTAGCGGTAGAGAAGGTAATTTAAAAGTATCAAGATTCTTTGTGAGTGATTCAACCTAGGATTCAAGGTGGGTATTCTCTTCCACTTGATGAATTTCATGTCAAGGCGGTCATAGATCACTTTTCCAAAGATTTTCATTGTGGGATTTAATTCAAAAGTGCTTTTCCAAATTCTAATGTCATGAGAATGAGTTCACCATCAGCAGAGGCAGCCACTATAATGCATGCAGTTGGTCGGAGTCCTTGGTTGAATTTTTTCATACGTAGCTACACATCAAGTCCTTGATGTTGGGAATTACGATTGAGTTCTTTAAAGTGATCCTAAACTTCCCAAGATGACTTTATGTCTAGCTGAGAAAAGTTTTATATCTCATTTATGACCTTCCAAGTTTATATAGGTGGTAAATATTTATCTAAAAAATTCTTAATTAAATCGTCCCAAGTAGTGATAGACTAGGGAGCTTGGATTGTTTTACCAATCCTTGGCTCTTTAATGTAATGATAAAGGGACCAGTCTTAGCATGATCACATTAGAAGATACACCTTGACTTTGGAAGGTGTTGAAACATTTTAGGAAACATGAAACATGCTCATGTGGAACTTCACTATGAAGTCCACTAAATTTTCCCTAATTCCAGATCATGTGAATGAGTCTAGGTTTTATTTTGAAGGTTTTTCCTTGGATCAGATTATAGAAGATGTTGACCTCAACTTCACTAATATATGGTAAGGCATAGTCTATGATGGTGTGCTCTAATATTAGCAGTCAATCTCCCTATTATTCATGTAGAACATATTAAACATTTTGAGGGTGTAGTGGAATAAAGTTGTTTTATTCAGCCATATTAGAATGATGGAGTGAAGACAAGTATATTTCAATATCATGATCAAATGCAAGAATTTATATATTGTCCAGGATCCTAGAATGAGTCAAAGTACCCTAGGGCATGCACTGGAAGAATGAAACAGATATAGGTTCTAGTCCATGTGTGAAAAGTGTAAACAGAAAGAAGAAAGAGAAAAGTGGGTGTGAGGTAATCCCAGGTTCTAATCGAATGTCATTGTGCCTAATAAATATCTAGTCCATGGAAATGATGCAAAAATTTGACCAGTCTATATGGTGTCATTGATTCCACATAGTCCTGGATCAGATTATAAATTTATAAGTCCCAAAATACAAAACCTATAAAGGCATAACATAGCGATAGTGTGGGGTCGAACCCATAGGGACCAACTGGAAAATATGGTAACCTTGTTATTTGAACATGATAAAATGGATTCTTCACATGAATTTTGTAGGTTGGTTTTCTAAGACTTATGTAATTTGGTTTTAATTCAAGAGAAAGAGAGGTATCAAGATAAATTTCAAGGCTTATGCAAAAGGTATTCCTAAATATAGATTGGATAGTCCTATGGATTATGTTGATAACTAGTGAAGAAGTCACCAATTGGTTTTTATCCAACAAATTGGATCTAACCAAGCTGGAAACTACTCTTTGGTCTAGAGGTAGTCAACAACCTTGATGCATAAGGATTGGCTTCATGGAAGAAATCATCATTAATTATTGATCCTAGCCTGCTCAAATCCAACTATATCAAGGTCCTTCTATTGTAATTATCTAAATCTGAGTTGTTTAATAGAATGTGATTGAAAAATTTTCTTTAACCTAATTATTATCCAAAACGTTACCCAGTTTTTTATTTACATATTCATTAGGTTTAAAGCACCTCTACTCTTGACCCCTAACCCTAAAGGATTATCCACACATGATAATGAAGATATTAAACATGGAAGAAAGTGGAAACATGGTTGACATATTATTTAAACAATTCAAATTTAGAAAATTAATGATTAAAGAAATTAAAAATCAATCAAAAACTTACTTGAAAAAAAGGAACAAGAAAGAATTTAGCAATTGGAATTGAAATCGATGATTGGAAATGAAACTACAATTGAATCATGAATAATAATAAAAAATACATAGAATAAAAGTGCATAAGATAAAGAAATTACAAAAAAAATTAAGAAATAAAAAAACAAAAGAATTCTATAACAAAGAAATGGAGAAATAACATAGAGGAAAAGGAAACATTCATCCCTCCTAAATCTGTCAAGCACTGGAATATAAATAGGTCCACGAGACTCATAATTTGTAAAAGTTTCATGTTATGAATTAACTTTAAATGAATTATCATTTGAAATATTCATGATGTGTAATATAATTCACATTGTGAACTTATATCCACAAAATTCTCCACAAGTCTTGTATCTCCCTAATTTCTTCCAGATTTCACAGCTTGAATCTCTGGTGGGTTCGTACTTTAAATCTTTCACATTGTGTAAACCATTAACATCATGTTATAGAATTGGCTTATGGATTTTCATGACCTGTAATGGTTTTTTGGGATGTCCTTTGGCTTATTTGGGTTTTTTCTCAAGAAATTCACATCAAGAATAGGGTTCACGATGTGAAATGTATTAATTTATTGAATTTTTAGCTACTCACCCTTTGATAATTAACCTTCTATTTCCTATAAAAAACAACCAAACCCCAATTAATTTTTGAATAAACCATAAGTAGATCTTAATAAAATGTATCCAATAAATATATATAAATTCATATTATTAAATATTTTTCAAACCCAACATAAGCACTGGTTCTTGTTATCATATATGATAAAATTCCAAATCAGCCTTATATTGGCTAAACTTTTTTGTTTTTGTTAACACATTACATCATATGTAATCCATGTCACATCTTTATGTGACCATTTGATAAAATTATCCCAAAAAACTATTTAGTGAGAAATATATATGAATTAATCCATTTTTAATAATGGAAATAGTTAGGAATCAAATTCCTATTGGTTCAACTTCTCAAACATATTAAAACATATTGACTTCACAACATCAAATGTTATGATTTAAACTTATGTTGTCTAATTAGAAATCTTTATAAGTTCATCATCTTCATCTTTGGAACCCTATTACATTAAATGTTTTTCCTTTAAATAATGTAACAACTTACATTATATATTACTAATACATCCTAACTCTCTTAGAATGTTAAGTAAAATTCACTTTAAATATAGACTAGTGTGATATTTTATTTGTTAAATTTGAACTTATTCATATTTAATTATATTCTCACTATCCTCTTAGACATTATATTCTATTTATAATATTTTTATAAGATACACATGAAGGTTTTGGGCATAACGGAAGCACCTATTAGGGTGACAAACCAAAAGGTTTTGTCGATTTGGTGGATCATTCACAATATTGTACAAGAAGTGAAATCCATGACCAATGAATTTTTCACCGAATATTGAAATATAAACTAGAAACCTCTAGAATATCTTTAATTTTAGATTTATAATTAGTTTATTTATGATCAGATGAATGGATTACCTCATCAATGAACTTTCTTAAATGATGATGTTGATCATATGCAAACCCTTTTCAGATTACCTTCATTGTGCCTAGAGGATCCAAGTGTAGAATACCTCTAGTGGTGATCCACACATTCTCCTTTTATCTTTGAGTAATTATAATTAATTTTCATGTGCTATCATAATGAATCAATTTTCTTACATTGTTCGTGTTTATAACTTTCAGTTGCTTTAAGTTTGAAGGAATCTCTCTAGTTCTTCTTATTATTGAGAGGAAGAGAGGAGGAGGAAAGGAGAGAGAATTCTATTGTATGGAAAAAAATTAAATCTTTATTGACCCAACACAATAGATAGAACCATCTATTTATAGAGCTAGGGTTTTGGTTAAAATATTATTTAATTTTTTTTACTATCCCTTAAATAATATAGTAAACCATTTCATACCCCATTCCATAAAATATTATTATTATTATTTAATTGTTCATGATAACTTGTTCAATGATAAATATTATTTACCAACTTGAAAATAAATATTCACCAATAGAAAAGATCCAGGTCCACTCCAATTCCTCAAAATTTATTAAATACTTGAATAAATATTTATTTAAACATTTTATTCAACAATAAATATTTATTATCGACAAATCTTGAATAAAATTAATCCTCATCTTTGAGAATAATATTTATTCCATTAATTAAATTCAAATAGAATTTAATCAAGATTATCAGTAACAATTAGTGTGTGAACCTCTAGGATTCTTTATCATTGTAATTTGGTAGTATTTCCTAAATTCCAAGATTACTATTTAGCAACGGGTTAAGGAATCCAAGATAAAGTACTTAATTTCACAATTTTGAAAACCACTTATAAACAATAATTGTGTAATATAATCCCTTTTTCATAATATCTTATCAAGTAGGTTGCACAACTGACTCACCAACCTATATTCTTGATACCTATTTATTTGACTATCTGAAATAAACTTGGTGTAACACCATGGACATGGAATTTAATGTCATGGTTATATTCTAATTAAAGGGTCAAGATAAAAAACTTCCATAAATATGGAAGGAAAAAAATTATTCCTTGCCTTATCCATCAATGACATGTAATTCATGACACACCCAATGTATCATACTTCTCAAGAACATATGACATCATAATTTTGGTCAGTAAATCTATGTACTTGAGTTATTACTGGAATTAATAATAATCTTAAAGTATAAGGACCATTATATATGCTCACATATTAGAATATCCAATGACGCCAAAACATGCAGAGTTCCAACTGAAAAAATTGTTCTTATAATCTTTTATCTTTGAGATTACCCAGTGTGAACTTCATGATATGAAGCATTATCCTTTTATGATTACTCACACCTGATAGTATTCATGATAGGTGTCATATTACAACACATTATTTGAATTTAGAACTATATTTAGGAATATAATCATGGAACTTTAATGTTCTCGTCATAGTGGGGAATTTCTATGACCTAATCAATGTGATAGATAACCTATGACATTATTACATTAAATTCGTGTGGAAAAATGAAAAATATGTAATAAGTTGTTTTATTAATATTCAAAAGTTATAAAATACATATAATCTAAAGTACAAATATTTGGTTCTATAACACCAACTCCAACAAACTCCCACATGGACTAGAGCCAACTACCTATGAATTTATGTCTATTAGACATCAAATGATGATCATATTTCTGCTACGATAAGTCTTTAGTCAAGGGGTGTGTAATTTTTTCCTCTATATAAATTATTATCACTTCAACTTCACCTCTCTATGAAAAATACCTCGATAGATGATACTTATGAAGTATATGCTTTTTTCCATTGATGTGACCTTGGATATTTTTCGAGAACCACTACTTCATTATTATCACAATAGAGTGTAATAGAATATTTATTGATAGGTAGAACATAAAGCTCTTGGATAAATTTTTGTATCCACACTTCTTCTTTAGCTGACTCCAAGTCCACAATATACTCAAAATCTACTGTAGAATTTATGACCACATGCTTCTTTGATCTCTTATAGTTTAAAAGACCTCTATTTAGATTGAATATGTATCCTATCAATGGTTTCAAATTGTCTTGATCTATTTGGAAACTAAAATCAACATATCCTTTGATTAAATTTTCCTTATTTCCTCCATACACTAGGAATATATCTTTAATATGCCTCAGATACTTAAGGATAGTCTTGATTTCCATCCAATGGTGGTTTCTTGGTTCAGTTTGATATCTTCCTACCACACTCATGGCATTGGTAAAATCAAGACTCATACATAGCATAACATACATGACTAACCCAATCATCTATGTGTATGGAATACTTTACATTTTTTCCTTTTATCATGTGTATGAGGAAACATTTTCTTGGAAAGATGAGTGTCATATTACATTGGCAACAATCCCCTATTGAATTCTTCTATACTGAATTTATTTAGAATCCTTTCAATGTATGTACCTTATAATTTTTTATTTACCATGAGGGATATTGATCCTAAGAATATATATAACATCATTAGAGTCCTTCATGGGGAATCATTTATTCAACCAGACCTTACTTGACTATAAGACTCATATTTTTGTTTCTAATAAGTATTATGTCATCGATATATACTATTAAGAAAATGATCACACTCCCTCTAAACCACTTATAGACATAAGTATCACATTCATTTTTTTATTAAAAAATCCATTATGGCTTCATCAAACCAAATTTTCCATGACCTGGATACTTTCTTTAATCAATAAATGGGTTTTTTGCAAATTTCATACCTTTTTGGAATCCTTTGGAGTCACAAACCCTTTGGGTTGTCTCATATAAATGTATTAAAAAATCTTACCATTAAATAAAGGTAGTTTTGAAATCCATTTTCAAAATCTCATAGTCATAGAAGCTCATAATGAAAAGTAGAATTTTGATAGATTTCAGTATAGAAACTTGTGAAAAGTTTTTGTTGTAGTTGATGTCTTGACGCTATTCAAACCCTTTTATAACCAGTAATTCCTTATAGGTACTGAATTTCCCATCCATTTTAAATTTCTTCTTGAATAACCATTTACAACCAATGGTATTTACATACACTTGAAGATCTACCAAAATCAAAACTTGGTTTTGGTATATGGAATCAGTTTTATAATTTATAAATTCTTTCCATTTGGAAAAATATGTGTCACTTACTTATTCCTTGTAGGTTAAAGTATCATTATTATCAACTAATAATGAGTCACCATCCTCGGTGAAAGTAAAATCATACCATTCTAGTTCTATAACATCTCTTGTACCCATACACAGCATTTGTGTCTCCAAAACTTCTTTCATGGGGTGTTGTGAAAATGTTTCTTATACCAATTCTTATGTACCTTTAACCTAGACTTATCAAATTCTATATCACTCCCACTATCTATTTTATATATTTGATCCCACTCAAGTAATATGTAATTTCATTACACTACATCCTTTTTGTCTAAGGGGTTGTATAGGTGATATCCCCTTATTTCCTTAGGGAATCCTACAAAGGTACAATATTTTCCCCAGGGTGTAAGTTTTTTACTTGAAGAGACCTTAAAATTTGAATCACTACCACCACACATGTAAATTCAATAACATGGTTTTTATTCCACTCCAAAATTATTATGGAATACCATTTATAAATTTAATTGGTACTTGGTTTAGTATGTGTGTTTTTGTCTGTAACATATATCCTCAAAAGGAAAAAAGGAATGTTTTTATGATTCTTCATTGATCTCACTATGTCTAATAGGGCGTGGTTACTTCGTTCATTTAAAAAATTCCATTACTATGTATAAGGAGGAGTGATTTGATATGGAATCCCAAACTCTAATAAATAATTAATAAAGCCTTGATTAACATATACCACACTATGGTCTGAGTGGAGTTTTTTATTATCCTTACAAAGCTAGTTCTCAAATTTATTATTGTATTATATGAATTTATCAAAATATATAGACTTATACCTCATAAAGTAGACATATCCATATGTACTAAAATCATTATTAAATTTTATAATTTATGATTACCAACCCCTTCCTTCAACAAGAAATGATATACACACATCATTTTGAACTAATTAAAGAATATATTTATCCCTTGAACATCTTCCACTAAATGGGTATTTTTTCATTTTTCCTTGTAAACATGTGTGATATACACCTAGTGGTTTTAGTTCAAATGAATATAAAAATCCATCTTGGTATAATTTAGTCAAACATTTTTAATTTAAATGTCCTAGTAGGTGATTCCAAAGTTCAGTGTGGTATGATTCATGTGAATTAGTTACATTATCAATTTCAATTACATGGTTTGTGTAATCCGAAAGATAAATATTATTATTTAAACATGTATTACCATAATAAATGTTATATTTATATAAGTATCAACATTTATTCCCAAATTTAAAAATAAATTCATATGTATCATGTCTAAACAAAAAATGTTTTTGGTTACGGATGGAATGAAATAAAAATATTTCAAAACCAAGATCACTCTTGTTGGAAACATGATGTGGTATTCTCTGATAGCCACATCAACTAGTTTAGATATGTTGGATACTCAAAAATCTACCTCCCCTCGGTCAATATTTCTAAATATACTTGGTTTCTGTATTTAAATACATATGTGAGCACCAAAAGATGTGTCTAATATACACTTTTAAAAAAATGAACTCGATAGAAAATGCATCTGAAGCTACCCCTTTATTCTTTGGATGGGTGTAGTTTTTATTCTAGTAGTCGTTTTTACCAAATGATAAACAGATAAAATCATTCTCCCATTATTTCCCCTTAATCTTTATCTTCTTTGAACGAAATTTATTAGAATATCTGGGCTTAAATCTCTTCTCTTGGACTTTACATTTTTTGGCCATAGGGAAATAAGGATTTAAACACTTTATCACTTTATCTACATAGAAAAGAAGAGTAATTAGATATCAGAGAGACCTCTCAGTGTTGTTCATATTAAAATTAACAAAAAATCTAGATAATCTATGATGTAGTGATACAAGAATGATATTAGTGCATTGTTAATCAGGGATTTCAAACCCTAGAACCTCTAGGTTCTTAATATAGCCAATGAGCTTAACTATGTGATGCACATATGTCATTCCCTCTGAAATATTAATCTTAAAGAGTGTTTTAGATATCTCAAACCATTCTTGTCTTTATATCTCCTAGTATAAACCACAAAGATGATCGATCATACTATAGGCATCCATGTCTTCATGATACTTTATGATATCACTAAATATATATGATATCACCAAACATTGAATTTTGACTGCATCATTCAAATGTTTTTTATAAACAAGGAACTCTTCATCACTTATCTGATTCGTTGATGGATCAAGTAGTGAGGATTATAGTGTGTAATATTTCCATTCATGGTACAACACAACCCAAATGTGTATGAACCACTCATAGAAGTTACTACCATTGAAGAGATTGTATTTCTATAATATTTAACATAGGGATAAAGTGGATGATGAACTTTCTATTTTTCTACAATTTAAAATAGAAAATTATTAGTATTTTTTTTGATTAAAAATTATGTGAGAAAAAATATTAATTAAATTTTTATTAAATATCCTAATATTTTATCAAGTCCCCATTAGATTTCACCATTGAACTAAAAATGTCTAGTTTCTATGAAATTCTAGTGGAAAGGATTTATATTCCCCTTCACATTACCCCAATAATAGTTGGTCAAGCTACTTGAAGATATTTAGGTAGGTAGGTCTTTTCCAACTGTGGGATTGCGGTTCCTTGATCCATTGAGTGGACTCCCTAATACAGAATTCATAACATATATTTCCTCAACACATTCATCCACATTATACTAATTCTATCGAGGGATACTCCTCTTAATGTAAAATTTTTAATTCAACCAAAAACACTCATAAGAACCCCATTATAAAAGTAAGTGTCCCAATAAGGGTTGTTCGAGCACATAGTTCTATTGGTTTCATTCTTAACCAAGTAATGGAAGGACAAGTCTAAATTAATTTTTTACTTAAGTGATTTTATTTATTATGGAAAAACTTATATTGTTTTATATTTTACATTTATTTTTAATATTAAGAGGATTTTACTAAAGTGATTAACTATTTTTTATAAAACATTTACACATAATCAATTTATTTATATTACCTTTTTTCACATTAGTTAATTTACTTATGTGATAACAACCTTTTATCCATAAAATAAATAATCCATAACATGGCATGGACCATGAACCTAGACAGTTCTCCTATGCCTGATGGGTTTACTAGGTCTTTTTACAGGGCTTCATGGGAAATTATTAAAGGGGATCTAGTTCGGGTTGTTCAGGATTTCTTCCTGGGAGGGGATTTTCCGCGTATTGCCTGTGATACTAAAATTATTCTTATCCATAAGGTGAATAATCCTCAGTCCATTGATAAATATAGACCCATCAGTATGTGTAACGTATCATACAAGATCCTAGAAAGTATTATTAATAAGATATTGGCCATTCACTAGGATGAGTGGATGAATCCAGAACATCATGGTTTCATTAAAGGGTAGTCAATTCAGGGTGCAATCGGTCCGGTCCAAGAAATGATCAGTGGGATCGACAACAGGTCTTTTGGGGGCAATTTGGTGGTCAAATTGGACATGAGAAAGGCATATGATAGGATGGAATTGGGTTTTGTTCTTACAGTTATGGCTTGTATGGGGTTCTCCAACTAGACTATTGGCCTTCTTTTCCGTTGCTTTAGCTCAGCTTGGATTTCTACCTCTTTCATGGGAAAGCATTTTCGCTTCTTCAAGGCATGTCGGGGTCTCAGGAAAGGGGATCCTTTATCCCCTACTCTCTTCATTCTTGCGCAAAATGCATTCAACTGCTACATCAACAAGGGACTCATCTCAGGTAAAATTCATCCTTATCACAATAGGTATGCCATTAGGGGAATTTACCACTTGGTGTTCATGGATGACACCATTATTCTTATCAATGGTAGTAGAAGATTAGTGAGGGGTATCAATGAAATTTTAAAGGAATATTGCAAGTGGAGTGGGAAGCTGGTGAACAAGGAGAAAAGTCTTTTCTTTACATCAAGGGGGATTCCTTTGAGGAGGGAGAGGATTCTGAGAGCCATCTTGAGCATGGGAAGGGGATATTTTCCCTTGGAATACCTCAGAGCTCTGATTAGTCCTTCTTCTCTAAAGGTTCATCACTTTGATACTCTTATAAGAAAAATTACAGGGCGTATTCATAACTGGAAGAATAGATTTCTCTCTTTTGGAGGTCATATCACTTTGGTCAACAATGTTCTTGTCTCCATCACTATGCATATTCTTTCTACTTTAATGGTTCCAGAAAGTGTAATTTCCAAGTTGTAAGGGATTATGGTGTCATTCATTAGGGATGGTCAGATGGAAGGTAAGAATCATTGGGATTCAGGGAAATGGCTAGCAAGACCTCTATCTGAAGGGGGTATAAACATGAGAAGTGTATCTACAACCATGCAGGGGATCCATTCTAAGTTAGCTTGGGAGGAAATGGAAGGCCGATCTTTATGGGGCAGAATCATGTAGGATGTATATGGTCTAAATGTGAATATTAAAATACGGCAATCATCGAGGATATGGAACCTAACCCTCCCATATCTAAAAATTCTTCAGCATAACTCCCGATAGATTGTGGGTAGGGGGAACATCAACTTTTGGCAGCAGGACTTGGGGGTGGGAAGGCTGTGTTTCTCGGGGTGTCCTACCCCGGATTTAACTTTTAAAGAGGTGATTACTCACCCAAGTTTCTTACAGACCATTCTTGATGCCAGTCAACTTGAAGTTTTCAGATCTATTGTTGTTAAAGATGAGGTTGACTGGATGGTTTTCACAGGCTCTTTGTCAGGTGCCTTCTCCATCAAGGATTTCGATCATGTGATGAGGACCATTGGGAATGTAGATTCATGGGGGGAGTCCTTGT
Organism: Viscum album; assembly: GCA_963277665.1. Taxonomy (NCBI): domain Eukaryota; kingdom Viridiplantae; phylum Streptophyta; class Magnoliopsida; order Santalales; family Viscaceae; genus Viscum; species Viscum album. The sequence goes on along the minus strand of OY728145.1, from coordinate 270,777,336 downwards.
GATGCAAAGATATCCCCTAGAAATTCAATTTTCTAGTGTGGCGTGTGCGGAACAATGATCTGCCTACAGATGATAACCTGCAGAAAATGGGTGTGGCCATTGCCTCAATGTGTTGTTGTTGTGGGGATTTCAACCAAGAATCAGTAGGGAATCTTTTCTATGATAGTGAATGGGATAGAGAGATTTGTCAAACCTATGGGGCCCTCTTTGGTTGGAATGGTTATCAAGGATCTCTTTTTAATTTTCTCCAGGCATGGTTTAGTGGAGCAGGAAACCAAGGGGCGGAGAGGAAGGCCATACCGATCATCCTAAGTGTTGGGTGTTGGACAACTTGGAAGGCCCGGAATAATGGTAGGAACAAAAACACTTCTGTATCCTTGGCCTACATTCTACTCAAAATTAAGAACAACATTAGGGATCTTCTTCGGGTATCTCCGGACTATCACTCGGCGCCTTTGGTAAGTGATATGGTACCGCATATACCTACAGAACATCGATCGATTGGTGTAGAGTAGGGTCAGTGGGTTCGGTGGAGTCCTCCGAATGAAGGGCTAAAATTAAACTCGGACGGGTCACTGCGTGGGGGGAGATGCATGGGGGCAGCATCGTGAGAGAAAAAACTGGGTCAGTGGGGGCGGATTTCACTGCTTCGTTCGGGGAGGGTGATTCTCTTCAGGCAGAGGCCTTGGCTTTGGCCAAGGGTTTGGATATGTACTCCAGCAGGCAGATTTGAGTGTCCTCGGTGGATACTGATTCCCCTCTAGATCTGTATCGAGTATTGCTGGATATGGGAAGAATTCCTTGGAGTATTGTTTATGCTGTCAGAAGATGAAAAGTGCTAATGGAGCCTCACATGCTGATATTGCAGACATGCCGAGAGGGTAATACAGTTGCAGATTTTCTGGCGTCAATGGATACATCTAATCGCGGTATGGTTTCCTATTTTAATTTGGGATCATTTCCTAGAGATGGGATGAAGTTTTTTGTCAATGATTTGTTGGGGTTGCATTACTTTAGACCTCTGTGACGCTTTTATTTATCGATGTATTGTGATCTTTCAAAAATAAAAAAAAATGTTAACTTTCATAAGACATAAATAAATAAAGAAATAAATAAACCAATCATGATTTATCTAATGATTGATTTATTGAGAAAAAAATAAATCAATTTATGGCCTAGTGGAAAAATCCATATGTTGGTCTTGGCATTAGTTGCATCATTAAACCTATCCACATTTGTATCACCTAGGTTGGTATCATTTTTAGTTCTATCATGAACTACCTCTAAGCACTTTGGGATGCTCCATTTATTACAAGTATTTATAACTCAGATATAGGTGAGGGGAACCAATGTATTGGTTAAGGGATATTACATAAAACACCTTGGACATGAAGGTCCTACATAATAATGGAGGGAGGGATGACTCACATGATATCATATTTAATTTAATAATTAATTATTACAAACCCATGCAAAAATTAAATAAAATAATTATAATAAATACATAGGTCTTGGTCAAGCTCGTGAAAGTCTATACACATGAAACGAATACACAAAAGTAAAAATGGTTAATATTCATTTCTATACATTATTTATTATTAATATAAACACACTTACATTAATTAATTAATTAATTAATTAATTCCATTTTATCTTAATGACCATCCAAATTCTCTTGGAGATACCAATATTAAATGAATTCATGGAAAATAATTAACAAAACCAATAATTATAGACAACTAAAATAAATTAATTAATCATTTAATTCTAATTTAAAATCATTATTAGATTGTCAAACACAAAAGGTGCCAGTCAATATAATAAGGTTTTAATGCTGAAATTTGTAATTTAATGTAATTTGATATTCCCCTTTATTGGATGACTGCATGGTGTGTAATTATGAGCTTCACTCCATGTACCTAGACTACATGATGATTACAAGCTGGCTATATGTCATGTATTTATCTTGTCGTGCATCTATGAAACCCACTGAAGGACTCTTCATGTTCATTAGATGGTGGACTACATGATGTGTACAATCTAGCTACACATCATGTATCTTCCATGTCATGTGTCTTCTAGACTAGTCGAATAGCTCAGCACGTATTTTAGATGCGGGAAATAATGAACTACATGTTGTGTACATCAATTATACATCCAATATGTCATTATTACTCTAGGATGTCATTGTCATGTAGTTTTGACCAAGTATTTAACCACACATCTTGTGTGAATTTTACTTTTAAACCATGTAGACTACATGGTGTGTACTCTAGCTACATTCCTTGTAATCTGATATTTCATGACCCATGTTGAACCTGTTTACACAAAGTGTGCAATCAATTCACCTTGTGTAGTTACTACTCAGCGTGTCATGTGTCCCAGGACACAGATTGGTGCAGTGCACTTGGGTACACAACATGTACACTAGCTACACACTGTGTAATACCATGTTATCCATCCAGAATCATTGGCACTTCCTGATGGAATCTACGATTATTCTTCATATGTTCATAGTCCTTTAAGAAAATGAAACATTGAAATATCATGATTAATATATTGAAAGAATGTTAAATAAAATTTTATTAAATAATGAAAAATTATTTAAATGAATATCTAACCACTATTGTGCATATATATCAACAATCAAATAAATAATTATAAATTTCAAACATGGTTGTTCTGATGACACCTGAATGTTTTGACTATAGCAGAAGCACCAATTAGGGCATTAAACTAAAAAAATTTGTCGATTTGGTGGATCATTTTCAATATTTTACATGATGTGAAAGTTGTGACTAAAGAAATTTTTCCACTGAATATTGATATAGAGAAACCCATAACCTAGAAGATTTTGTACGTTAAATTTATAATTAATTTATTTATGATTAGAATAAAATATCACCTCATCAAGGAACATTATTCGGTGATTATTTTGACTATACATAAAAAATTCTTCAGTTACCTTCATTGTGTTAGGAGCATCCAAGTATAGAATACCTCTAGCGGTGATCCACACGTTCTCCTTTGATCTTCGAGCAACACCAGTAGATTTTCATGTGCTAACACTATGAATCAATTGTCTTTCATTATTCATGTTGATCACATGAAGTTACTTCAAGATTTAAGTGATATCTCTAGCGCTTCTTGTTCTTGATAGGAAGAGAGGAGGAGTAATTGAGATATAATTCAGTTTCTTGAAATGATTCTCAAATATCTATTAACCATACAAAATAGACATAGCCATTTATTTATAGAGCTAAGGTTCATGTTAAAATATTATTTAATTGCATGCTGACACTACTACAAATATATCTTTTAACAATTCTAGAAAGAAGATTTATCATCTCATTAAAATCATTGATAAAATTTTGAAGTGTTTGTGTGTGTTTGTGTGTCTATATATATATATATTGTGTTCTACCACTACTGAACACCCCACACCCTTCCTTAGCGCTATACCCCCCCTTTTTTCTCAGTACTCGTGAGAACCCCCCCCCCCCCCCACTCCCCTTCATTGGCGCTATATCCCCCCCATTTCTCAACACTTTCGACCCCCTTCCTCAATACTATAGAGGCCCTAGAAACTTGTGATTGCCTGGATTCAATCTGAGGACCTCCTCCTATTAAGAGAACAACTTTACCACTATACTAATTTAATTTATTCAATATTTTAAGAGATTTATATTTATAAATATATATATATATATATATTACATACATTTTTATTCATATAATTATTTATTTATAAATATATATTTACATACATTTTATATTCATATATTTATATATAAATATATATATTTACATATATCTTTATTATTCATATATATATATATATAATTATTTAAAAATATGTTTATAATATATATGTTTATGTGAGTGTGCATCTATATATGATATATATATATATACATAAATTTATTTGAACATATTATATGTTAATATTCATTTACATATATTATTATATGAATATAAATATATATCTATTTATCAATACACACGCATATGTATATATAAAAATTATATATATATATATTTATACGTATATATATTCATATAGTTTTACTATAAATTCATTTATATACTATATTTAATGATAATGATATATTTATATAAAAATACATTTATATATTTTGTATACACCCAATATTGACAGACACACACACGTACATACATATTTACACACACAAGTACACATTTATATTTCTCACATACACACCCAAATATTTACATATATTGGAATATAAATATAAATATATTTTTTTTTATCGACATACATTTTTATATATAAACATATTTACTTATATAGGTATATATATAAATATTAATGCATTTTTATAGGAAAATAAAATGGATAATTATTTATATTAAATTAAATTAATAATAAATATTTATTTTCGTATGGTTTATATATTTTATATGAATATGTATTTATATAATTGATTTATTATAAGAAAATATAAGACAATATATGTATATTTAATTATAAATAAAACTAAATAATGAAAAATGATAAAATTTTAAAACCATAATATCTTTATGAATGTAATACTTGGGAATAAATTCAGTTCCTGCTAAAAACAGACAATAAAACTCTCTTAAAGAAAGTTGAAATACTATCGAATATTAAAAAAATAGCGTATACCAACTAAAAACTTGGTTCTTGAGGAATTATGGGACTTTTGGCCTTAAAACAATAATTATAAAAGGTTCATCTAGTTTATGATGGAATAGATCTCTTTGTAGGCTTTAATTTGATATGTGGTAGAGCCCAAACGGACACCTGGATCAAAAGTTATGGCCTTTTGAATTTCAAGTCATGTTTTATAATTATCTTAGACTGTTCGTTAATTCATTTAATTTTTATATCATCCAATTGTTATTAAATGACTATTAATCGATAATAATTAGAAAATTGTTAATTAATAATATTTTTTGGATTATTTTATAATCCATTTTTACTAAATATATTATATATTAAGTGTAAATATGTATTTAGCCTTATCTAAATGATATTTTAAAAATATATTTTATTTATATCAATATAAATATATTTGTATATTAATATATTATTTTTAATGAAATATAATTTTTTTATGAAATGTACCCTTTATCAGTGCAGGAAAAAAAGCATTGATAATGAGGGGCCTTTATCAACGCTAGTAAAAAATCACTGATAAAGCCCCCTATTAGCGCATTTTTACTAGCATTGATAAAGTTTCCCCATTTATCATTGATTTTTTAATAACACTAATAAAGGACCCCACCTTATCAGTTTTTTTATTAGTGCTAATAAAGGACCTTATTTATCAGTGATGATAAAGACCCATCTTTATCAATGCATTTTTTTATTAGTTCTGATAAAGGGACCCCTTTATTATTGTTTTTTAGTGCTGATAAAGAGGCCCCTTTATCAATTTTTTAGCTAGTGTGGAATAAACCCATATTTATAGTAGTCAAACCCTTAAATAATATAATAAACCATTTCTTATCCCATTCTATATAATAATATTATTATTATTTTATGGAATCCACTAACTTGTACAATGATAAATATTATTTATTGGCTTGAAAAAAAATATTCATCAACAAAAACTATCTTGGTTGACTCCATTTCCTTGAAATTTATTGAATACCCAAATAAATATTTATTTAAATATTTCATTCATTAATAAATATTTTTGATTGATAAAACATGAATTAAATTTTTTATCAGTCTTGATAATAATATTTATTCCATAAATTAAATTAAAATAGAATTTATTTGAGATCAATGGTAACACTTTGTGTATGACCCTCTTGTATTATTTCTCATTGGAATTAGGTGGTCTTGCCTATAGTCCAAGATTACTATCTTATAATGGGTCAAGGAACCCAAGAGAAAGAACTTAATGTCACAACATTGACAAACACATATGAATTATTTTTGTGTAATATAATCTCTTTGTCATCATATCTCATCAAGAAGGTTTCACAACCATGTCATCAACATATATTCTTGATATATCTTCTTTTTTTACTATCAGAAATAAACATGTAATTACACCCTGACCACAGAATTTAATGTGATGGTTCTATTCCAATAAAAGGTCCAAAATATCAACTTCCCAAAATATGGAATAGAAAAAATCCTTCTTTGACTTATCCATCAATAACATGTCATTTGTGATTCACTAACATACCCTACTTCTTGGGAACATATTTCATCACGGTTTTGGCCAGTAAATCTATGTGTTCAAGTCATGACATGCATTAATAATAATATTAAAGTCTAAGTACCATTACACACACACTTTTAGATAGGAATATCTAATTACACAAAAACATGTAGAATTATTATTAGTAGTTATGTTCTCAAAATATTTCCTCTTTGAGATTACCAAGTGTAAACTTCATCAGATGAAGCCTCATTCCATTATGAGTAATCACACCAAACATTCAACATACTATGTTCTATATCATTGTATGTTATCTGACCATAGAACTATATTTAATGATATCTCTATAAAACCTCAAGGTTCTCATCATAGTGGGGAACTAATTTGACCTTATCATTGTGACAGATACCATAAGAAATTATTAAATTAAAGTCATGTAGAATAATGAATAATATGTAATAAAGGGTTTTATTAATATTCAAAAGTTAGAATATATATGTAATCTAAATTAAAAAATATATGGTTCTAGAACATTGCCTCTAATAATAGAAACCATTTTTTGTTAAGAAATAACATTTTTTACCTTTTAGTAGGAATACTAATCAAATAAACTATATCATATATGGTATTATATGTATTTGGAACATTTTAAAAAATAATAATTTATTAAAATATACATTTGGAATCATGCACTTTTCAAAATTAATTTTTATAACATTCATTCCTAACATGGAAATTAAAAAGATATTCACAAACTATTTCAGGTATATCGTGGATAATCCAATCATATGAAATTATTAATCATTCTTTCTGACAACACTAAATTTCAATGACCTTGATTGGCTTATAGAAGAAACATTATTGAAACTTTCAACCAAATTTTTTTCTTTATGGTTTGAACTTTTTCCTACTTGTAATTTCTATATAGTACTTTATAACCCAAACATCAAATTCATAATTTATATATATTCCAAACACATTGACAATATCAAGAAAACACTCTTTGAATTTAACCATATTGTCTGAATATTTCTATTGATGAAAATATGATAAATTCCCTTACCAAAAAAATCCATTTTTAGTCTCTCCTTAAATTATGTTATAGAATTGAAAAAAATCATAACCATGTGTATCAAAAACACCTCATCTCATTTTTTTAAACAAAAAATGTTTTTTTACTCTTCCTAAGAGAAAAATGAGATTATACATATCTAATGATAAGTTCTCCCAAGCTTGAACCATCCAATTTATCAATGTAGTAACTCATTTTCTTCATTACATGATAGAAAAATTCAAGCTTGGATTCTTTTTATATTTTGACCTCTTTTATATTTACAACACTTTTTAAAACATATAGTTAATATCATATATCTTTCATAATATTAAAATTGATTTCTATAACAAATAAATATTTAATAAAACCTTAAGACTCACCATGGCATTTATCATATTCAATTATAGTCAATATCATTTGACGTACCAAATCATATTGAGTATATGATACTAGAATTATTGATGTACCTAATTATATTGATTACATTATTGGATACTAAGATTCCTTTGGTCATTTTAAATTTAATTCCTTTGAAACCTTAAACGAATCACCCAATGCTTTCATAAGCATCTTGATTAACTTTTTTGAACAACTTCAACACTTGGTAACTAAGGAAGGAATTGTTCTTACATGTTGATTTTTTCGTAATAAATTTTCTTAAATTGCTAATCTAACTTAGTAAAATTTCATAAGTTACCAATCTTAATAGATACTTACATTAATCATTTATTTTGCAAGGATTGATAAAAACAATTATCTAGATGATGATGATGATATTATCGATAAAAAAACTTTTATTATATGATTATCATGTATTATTAAAAATTTAGTAAGGGATTTTATTAAATGGGGTCCCACAAAAATGTTGACCCCTTCCGAAAAACACATTTCATCCATTAGAAGGTCCATATCCATATCTCAATAATCTCCTGGTCACTTTAGTTTTTATCCCATTATTTAGATATATAGGTGTGTCATTATCCCAGTCATATGATAACAACTCTTCTATATTCTGGAAAACAATTCTTTTTCCAGTCCATCATATATATAAACTCAACTATATTCCTTTGATAACCTAATCTTATTAGGATCTCTCGGTAGTGTAGCCCAAATAAAATTCCAAATACAATCTAACAAGGTAAAATCCTAGGGAATGAAACTTTATCATGACCTACCCAACATGTCAATCTAAAGTCACTTATTACTTATTTCCTTACACAAGATAATACATGGGAACCCATTTTTATCATGACCTACCTGGTTGGATGATCGAGGTCTTGAAAAGATCCATATTGGAAGGAATATCACACTTAGTATTTTTAAGAGATTTTAATATAACAACTTATCTCATGTTATTCATTTTATTTATGAATTCTTCTTGTAATTTAGTTTTTAATCCTATTACCTCCCCCAAAATAATATGTTCAAACAATATTGATGTGTAACTCTTTAAACAACCCACAAGTTTGTGTTACTTATCTAAAAATAAAAATCAAAAATATCCATACATATCCAGATGCATCACATGCATAAGGTATATGAACACTTCATGTAAAGGAACTGAGTTATATGAGATTGAGAATCTTCACATGAGTAAGCCTATATTGAAAGATAGCCAACCCCATTCACCAGCCTAGAGAAGGCACACGCCTATAGGTAGGTTGGTAGTCTAACCCCATGTCCCTCTACCAAGGGATACCTTACTCAAGAGATAATGTAATTCATCATAACTCTAACACCTAATATTCTGAAACTATATTCAACAAATAAATTCAATATGAAAACTTCAATTACAAACTATGGTCAAGGTAGAAAATGAACTAAATTCATTATAGATTCAATCCTATTGTGTAACACAAGGATTTATCCTAGATGTAGTTTAACATTTTAAACTAAATCATACATAACATTCACATTTATTTAACAATTTACTAAACATGAATATAACAGGGAATAAACCATAAATAAATTAAAAATTAAAATATTTAAATATTACATAAACATTTATGAACAATTCATTAATAAAAGATAATTATAAACTCTTTTGTAATTATAGATTTAACATTATAGACATTCCTTATTTTTGAATATAAACATTTTATATTCATTATAATATGCACTCTTTCATATTCATCATTATAAGTCAATTACATTTTAAATATATGATATTTTATGAACTATAAACAATTTAGAATTATATTTTAATTATGTAAACATTTTATATAATTTAATATCACATAGTTAATAATAATTAAAACATTTATTATATAAATCATCAAAACACTTTTTATGTCACTTAAATAACTTCCAAATAAATCCCATTTTTTATTTTGAACAATTAAAAATAATTAATTATGAAAAATTCATAATTTAAATTTAAGAAAAATTATATTTTGACCTTATTTCATAATTTATAACCATTTTTAAAATTATTTCAAAGGATTTCTAAATAAAATATTTTATTTCTATATTTTAAAAATTTCCATATAATTTGTTGAATGTATTTAAAATATTAACTTTTAATATTTGGGAAAAATAAAAAAAATTATAAACACTTATTTAATTAATTACAAACCATTTATAATAAATTAATTATTTTTTAAATCTTTTTTAAAATAAATATTCCCAAAATACATTTTATAATGATTTATAAATACTTTATAAACCATTAAAATCATTTAGGAATTTAAAAACAATTTTTAAAATCTTATTTGATTACTCTTATGTAGGCTCCCATTACTGCATAAGGGTAACATTCCTTTACCTTTATGAAGACACTATGTGTATGATTAGTCTAGTTTTAGCACCTGTTTATAAAGGTAAGTCACTATTTACCTTTACATAGCTTAAAATTTAATGTACCGTGTAAGGGAAATACCTTCACATAACCATCTTTTGTAAGGGTGCAACCTTTACATAACCCTTTACTCATAAGGGTAAGCAGCCGATTACCTTTATGTGGATTTAGGAAAAACATGATTACCCTTACATTCTAGTGTACCGTATAAGGGTCAATAGTATTATACCATTATATAACCCATTATGTGTAAGGTTAAGATCATGTGACCCTTACATAGACCAATCAACCTAATGGTAAGGTGAGATGACCCTTACACAGACCACTCTGTGTAAGGGTAAAGCTTTTATTACCCTTATGCATTTTAGCTATGTAAGGGTAAGGTCTTGGTTACCATTATGTAGCCCAGTTGTTTAAGTTTGAGGTGTTGGTTACCTTTATATAGCCCAAATCTATAAGGGTAAACCATTTAATAAAATTGAACTTCCAAAAAACGAAACGCTTCTATGTTTTTCCAGTTTCTTATTCCTTTCATCACTAGTTTCATAAAACTTAAGCATGGATACCTTTGATTCCACTGACGGTTTTTGTTAAGGTTTAATAAAATTTATCATATCAAGAGGAAGTAGTTGAAACCCTTGTTTGAGGATCTCCATACAAGATAATATGAAAATTTCATGTAATATTTAAATTAAGAATACTATAAATAAATGGAATATCGTACACCGAAGAGAAACAGTTACATCTTCTTCATCATAATATATTTTGATAAAGATCATAGGAGTTGGAAAAAATCATCCAACCTACATGGTGTATCCATGGTCCAATCTGAATCATTCGACATTTAGATGGGATTCACCTTTTATCAATGGTATGATAATACCTCATACGTAGTAGAGGAATATGAAAGAGATCTTTGGGTCTTAGGGAGGTTCTACCAAGGATAATCATCTCTATTTAATTTCATCACAAATAAGTTAGTTATATAAGCTATCAAGGAAAATCCTTAATTAAAAATACATTTTTTTCATGTGTTATTATATATGAATAAATGCTTCAGCCAACATTCATTGATCATATGAATATTTTACCTCCCATACATTGCATCTCATGAAATGGAATAATGAATGATAGCTAATATGGGAGAATAATAAATGATAATAGTTTATCATTTAAATTGCATGGAATGATATACTATGCATGAAAATCATAATTTTCATAAACTATATATATCATATATATATCTAAGGATTTAGGGAATATCTCTTTCATCAACGATATATAAGATATGGGATCTTAGGACGTTCAACATTGGGGCATAAGAGTGGAAACTCAGTAGGGAAGCAGTTGTGGGGTGCATTTTCTTATATTCTTTTGATTCTATGTTACTATACATGGATGAGTTATTTGGAGATAGTTTCATGTTGAGGTTTGGGATTGGATATTTAACATATTAGGTGCATACCAGTTCTTTTTTTGTTCACTGGTTCATTGGTATGCTCTTTTCACATTTTCATGATTGGCCCTAGGTATGAATCAATTAACAATACATATTATTCTAAATATACATACATATATATATATATAAACAATTTTTTATTTTCTTAGGAGTATTTCTATGGTTGAGCTCGATATTACTAGAATGGGGGTTGGGTTGTTGTGGTTTCTCTACATTTGGTATTTCTTTTTGGTATTTATTTTTGGAAACTTGATATATATTTTTTGACAATTTTCATACATTGTGAGATGGTTGGTTTCCATTTTTATATTATGTAATGAAGTTATTTAGTGGTTTATATAATATATCCTAAACCTATTTATTATTATTTAGGGTAATGTGTCCCATATGTATGATTTTTATATACCATCAGTGTTAGTCTCCAACTCAGGGCCTACTAGAGGTGGGGATCGAAGTTTATTATCACCCTTCCTTCATTGACAGCCCATGAGGTAGTCCTTTGGAGAGAGGGGGTCCAAGTGGTATTAATTGTAATGGCTAAGAGATAATAAGAATATTGGAATTAAGAACTATGATAATTTTATGAGTTGGTGGGAAGAAAATATCAGTCGATCTTGGAGCATGAAATAAGCTAGAGATACTAGCTAAGACATGGGATTTTAGGTCCCCTTGTGATATGATGCAAGGAAACTAATCCAACTGAATGACCAAGTGTGGTGGTACTGATTTCAGGGTAAATTCATAGGAGAGGTGCATGCATTACTACTGTTTGTTCTTATCATTGAATGAGGTGATTTTGAGAATTAAATGAACCCAATTTAATGAATTTTATTAGAATATATACTACCAGGAATAGAAATTTATTTTTTTCTAGTAAGGTATGTTATGGATTCCTGAACATGAATAGGGGGAACCTCACCTATTCGGATGTGTTCATTTCATGATGTGCTTTAAATCCATGTGGGTAAGTCAGGGCTACTCAAATATGACAATATCAAAGTGTGGTGGATGGGTTACCTTGATTTTTATACTTGAGCCAACTTCGTTTATATTGATGTGGGTTATAGTACTTTTTAAGGAATATAAATTGGTGGTGAATTAAAATTATAATGAAGTAATGATATTATACTAACATAAATGGAAAATTAAATCATTTCATTTTGAGTGATTATTTTGATGAGTTATGGTAATTTCTGGCATGTTATTAACCTAAAGTATCATTAAAATGGATAAAGTAAATTGTTTTAACCTCTCCTTTTATGATTCATGTTATATGTGGATCTTAAATCTCTAGTTTTGAAGTTATGTACATTAATATTATCAAAACAAAAATAATTATTTAATGTTTTGATTCAATTAGTTAAAATAATAAGTAATGACTTCATTAATTTCTTTAAACCATGATGTGATTTAATTTTCAATTGTTGTAAAGTTATCTTTCAAAAATTATTATAATTATTTTCATGTGATCATATAACGTGTTTATATAGGTTTATAAAAAAATTATCCTCATTATTTGACATAAAACCTAAGAGTTTTTGATAAATTTTCTTTGAAAAATGATTTAAAAATTACTCATTAAAATATTTTTTGTTTCTTATAAAGTTTTTATTGCATTGGTTTCAAGGAATAATTTTCATTTTTAAAAAACTAATTTTCTATCTTAAGGGTTTTTCAAGCATGATAAGTGATTAAAATTATATAAATACATTATTTTTCCCTTTAAGGGTTACTGAATCATTAGCATAGTTGGATTTCGAAATTGATTTGAAAATATTTTTAGAGTGTTTAATTGTACTAAAGTATATAAATATGATGATATTCATAGTTTTATTTAATAATATGTCAGAATATCTTGAAAAATTAAAATTTTAAATATTTAGGAATTGAAAATATTATTCCAAACTAACATGAGTAGTATGTCAATTTGTTTTCATTAATGAAGAAACATGATTAAAAGATCATAATTTCCCTAAAAAACTTTTCTAAAATCATTCCTTAATTAAATATTCCTTCTATGGATAATCCTCTATTTTTTAAAAGAAAATTTTAAATAGCCTTCTTTAGATTTTTGATTTTCCTTGATGTGAAATTTTATTCCATGGTATAAGATAAATTGATTAGAATTAACTACAAGTTGTAAGTGTGATTCATTTAACAATGGATATTTTTAAGAGTTTTGAATTCTTATTTAGTAGCTTGTGTGACTTAAATAAGAGACAAAATTCATGTCTAATTCATATTATATTTAAAAGGTAATTAATGAAATAAGATTTAAATTGGAATTTTGTGTTCTAAAAAATATTAATGGGTATTAAAGACAAATTATTATTCAAGATATCTAACTTATGAGACATATTTTCCATTCCATGATCAGTGTGATAATTTATTAATGTTATAAATTTAAACTACTACATGATTAGTTATACTTGATTAAGTATAAATCATAATAGGGGAGAATGTAGAAAGTAATTGATAAATTTAAAGAATGATAAGACATTAATAAAAAAATGTGAATTGATATAAGATTGTGATAATTATAAAATAAATGGATTTGAAAAATTATTGAAGCATTATCCATGAGTTGTAATTTTAATTACACATACCAGTTTTTAATATCATGCTTCCTATAACATGTTTTTTTAAATTTAAATTTCATTATTGTTGTCAAAATTTATAACCAATTGAACTACATCCATGATCATAAAGCATTGTAATGTCCTGACTCAAGTTCCACATACAAGTTCCTCAAGCCAGTTAACCACATGAGCTCAAGAACATCTCCCCATACTCAAGAGGGGGCCAACTAGAAATGAGGTTCTAATATGAAACTTGGAAAGACTATACCCTCTTTATCAAAGAATGAAAATAGAAAAAATAAATATATAAATAGTCAATATAATAATAAAAAATAACCAACAAGTACCATCCATCACATAATAAAATCCCAAAATAGGGAAAGTGACCATAAACTAAAGAAATAAATATTCCATGTCATATTAGTGTCAATTATTGAGTGAAAACCCAAAATAAAAATACATTGAGAACTCCCAAATGGGTCTTGACATCATGCCTGGTCCCCTCATCCATTATCCATCTAAATTTAAAATCATCTATCTAACATAGGTTATTTACCCTTATCCTAACCTACAAACATGAATTATACTCGGTTACCAATCGGCGGTCTGAGTAGTGTGTGAATATAACTCAGTAGGACACCATAAATAGTGACTAAAGAAATATCTAGTCTATAATAGTGTATTTGGTAGTATAAGGAATAATAAATAGTTCAAGAAGAATTAAATAGGTTTTATACATTTTTTTAATATTATTTAATTTACAACATTGGACCTCAGGTTTTTGGTGACACCCGAGTCAATCATACATGCTTTAGCTCATGCCGAATTCTGAACCATATATCATAAGTTCAATAGTTTAATTCACAAATACATTCATTATCATTCGATTCAAATTTTATTTCAGTGTCTTGGAGTATCAGTCTTGGTACTATATCATGGATTCTTGGAGCGTCTGTCCAACATCATTACTATAGGTACTTCGAGCATCATTCTAGCACCAAAACCATGGGTACTTAGAGCGTTAGTCCAGCACCATTATCTTGAGTAGATAGAGCATAAGTCTAAAACCAAAATCATGGGTACTTTTAGCATCAATCCTACACCAATTCCATTCCATTATTCACACATATCTATGATAAAAAAATGAACATCTATCAAATATAAAACATAGTACCATTTCATTTACAATATATACATTTAACATCATTCCAACACTTTATCAACATGTATAAGTGTTCCTTAACTATATAAACTTATTACCATCAATCATCTCATATCTCATTAACACTTCCATGTTAATCCAAATATTCATTTATAACAAGTTAATATGAAAAACCCATTCACAGATGGATTAACTGACTAAACCCTCTAATTCCCCATTTTAATTCCCAAATTATTGTTTAAAGGAAATTGGCACACCCCTTGGATATCCATTAAACCTGGTATCATAATCTCTAACGGATCCAATGGGATCCGTGAAGGGTCTCAAAAATTCATACGGATTTAATTCACTTCTCTAATTTTAAACATAATTACATAATATGGTTATGAAATGATAGAACTACAATAGAATATCATTATCAAGACTATGGGAACTAGAATGTAGACCACCTACCTTAGGGTTGTTGATGAACATATACCAAACCTTGTCCCTTGATGCAAGGTAAAATGGCTGAAAAAGAAATGGAAAAGAAAATATAGGATTAAAACCTAGGATCAAGATCCAACAAAAAAAGATCCATTAAAACCCAAATCTATGCCATCAACAATAGGAGGATTCAACCCTCATAAAAGGGATAAAAACATGGGATAGAGAGAACCTAAATCAAGGAAGAGATCACATACCATAGAGGAGTCGATTTATTCCACCAGATCTTTGATTCAAAAGAGAAGAGGATTAAGGAGCTACTAAATCCTCTAGGGAGCCTCCAAAAGAAAATTAATTTAATTGAGGTTGAGTGGGGGTGATTAAGAATAAATCGAGGGGTTTGGGAATTTTTAATTAAAATGTTAGGGGTTAAAAACCATACGTACATGGTTTCCAAGATGGTTCACGCGGTTAGAAAAACCATACACCCTAATCATGTGCCCCTACTATATGGTATTCATGGTTTCTTAAACCATGTTCCAAATTTTCAAACCCCCACTATCCCATTGTGAATTATTTTCTGGGGGAGGATGCACATTTTTGGAAAATCATGCACCAACCGTGCACTGCCCCCTCCCCCCAACAACTTCAAAAACTAACCTGAAATCACCTAAGACAATCTCCATCCAAAAGGAGATTAAAATTTTGTAAAAAGTTACATTAAAACGAGTAAAGAAAGGTCCTAATAAAGGTTAGGATATTACAATCTCCCCACTTAATAAAAACTCATCCTGGATATGCACTCCCAAGAACCACTAAAATTCCATGGTGAAATGGTTGGGCCACTAGTCCCACATATCAACTTTCTTTTCTTATCTTCCCTCTTGAGAATGACCATTTTTTCATAACAATTGGACTAACGACATGATCATTCCCCATAAAACATTCTCACTATGATCCAAAATGGAAATCAGGTGCTCCTCAATGGACGCATCAGCCTTGAGCTCAACATCATCAACATAAATCACATGATAAGGGTTGGGGTGATATTTTTGAAGTTGTGACATATAGAATAAATCATGCATAAAACTATACCAATGTGGAATATTCAATAGATAACCCCTTGGTTCGTTCTTCTCTACAATCTGAAACGGTATGAAAAGTCAGGGTGCTAACTTTCCCATCTTCCAAATATGACAGTGGCCCAATCTCAGCGGAACTTGAAGGAATACATAGTCACCTAATGTAAACTCAAAAGGTCAATGATATCAAGCAACATAATACTTATGTCTACTCTATGTTATAGTCATACATTTTTGAATCAACTGAACATGTTCCGACATCCCCTACATGAGACTTGGTCCCAATAAATTCGACTCATCCACCTCTATATAACATAAGGGTGATCTGAATGGCCTACCATAGAGAACCTTATATGGTGCCATTTGAATAGTCATATGATAATTGTTCTTATATTAGAACTAAACCAGCTCAAAGTGATTCTCCCAAGATCTACCAAAGTGTAGGATTCATGCCTACAACATATCCTCCAACACCTAAATAGTATATTTTGATTTTCCATCTATTTTTGAATGAAAAGATGTACTTAGAAACACCTAAGTACCAAGCATCTTCTAAAAGCCTTTCTAGAAGTGTGAAGAAAAATGTAGATCATGATATGAAACTATAATTTTTGGTTCCCCATGGAAGCAGATTATATCCCAAACATATAAGTAACCCAAATAATCAAATATGAAATGTACTAGATTGGTAATAAATTGGACACTTTTGTCAATTGGTTCACAATCACCCATATATCATCATTCTTCTAATGATTCCTCATAATACCAACCATAAGGTCCATGGTAACATCATCCCATTTCCACTCTTGAATGGGAAAAGGCTATAGAATCCTGAAAGGTCACTGATTCTCGACCTTCACTTACTAAAAACTATAACATCATGTAACAAGACCTAAAATCTCCCTTTTCAATCCTGGATACCAATACTATCTCTGAAGATCATAGTACATCCTGGTCGAACTAGGGTGCACTACCCACTTCAATGCACGAAACTCGCATGTCATATCTTCCCACATACAAGTAAAATAAAATAGACCTGAACATAGGTGATATCATCCACATCTATAGTCTAATTGGGAGGTGGATCCACCCATTCAAAAATGTTATTCCACTCTAGAAACTACAGATCCTCATATTACCTTTCCTTTATTCGATTCAGGAATTTATACTCAATCGACAAGGAAAAAAGTTTCATCTGTTCTCACTCCTCATAAAAATTCATATTCATCTTTTCCAAAAAATCCTTTATCTTACACATAGAACTAGACTCCTAGACTACCTGAGTCTGTGTTTTTTTACTTAAAGAATCTGCAACACTCTTTTCTTTTCCCAACGTATGATCCAGGCCAAAATAAAAATATTTCATATAATCAACCCATATTCACTATCAGATATTTAAATCATACTGAGAAAATATGTACTTAAGGATTTTTTGGTCAGTATAAACAATAAAAATTTCACCTAGAAGGTAATACCTCCATCACTTTAAGGAATAAACTTACACTTCCAACTCCAAATCACATGTAGTATAATTCTATTCATGTGGACTCAACTGTCATGATCCATACTCCATGAATTGAATTTCTCTTCAATAAAACTTTAGCAAGTACAATCTTAGATGCATCACAAAACAAGTTATACTCCTCACCTGGCTTGGGTGGGATCAAAATCGATGGAGTGGTCAAATGATTCTCTAACTCCTGGAATGAATTCTCACATGCTCTGTAACATTAAAACTTGGTACCCTTTTTGGTTAGTCCTGAAATAGTTTTTTCCAAATGATAAAATTCCTTAATGAACTTTTGGTAATATCCCACCAAACCCAAAAAGATTCAGATATGAAAAAAAATTGGGAAGCTCTTAAGAAACAAATACCTGAATATTATTTGGGTCCACTAACACGAAATCCTATAAGATTATGTGACCCAATAAATAAACTCTATAGATCTAGAAACTACACTTATATATATTTTCATATAGGTGATGCACTCTCAGTGTACTAAAGACGATTTCAAGATGTTTGGAATGATTGTCACGATTCTGAGAGTACACCAAGATGTATTAATTGAAAACAACCACAAGAAGATATAATTACAGGTTAAATATTTTGTTTATTAAGGTTATAAACACAATATGAATTTTTTTCAATCCAAATGATATTACAAAAAACTCATATAGTTTATAACTTCTCTTGAAATAAATCTATGGTATATTAAAAGGTCCCACTCTCAGCTGATGATAACCCGACTTCAAATCAATCTTGGAGAACACACAAGAACCCCTCATCTAGTCAATATGATCATTTATATGTGGAGGAGGGTACTGATTCTTATTTTTCATCCTATTTAACTTCTTGTAATTTATGAACAAGTAAAACATTCCATAAACTTTATAAGAAAATAAAACTGGAGAACCCCATAGTGATGAACTTGAGTGGATAAATCCTTTATCCTTCAATTCTTCTAGTTGATTATTAAGATCTTGAAGCTCTACTAGTTCCATTATGTAAAGTGTAAAGGAAACCAGTTCAGCTCCAATAATTAGCTCAATCATAAAATCAACATCTCTCCCAGGTAGAAGCCTTGAGAAGTCCTCAGGAAACACATCCTGAAACCAATCTACTACGAGTGAAAAGACACTATGCTTAACACCCCCAGCATCAAAAAAATAATCATAACTTGGGTGGTGATCTCCCATAGTTGCTTATGAAATGGACCCACATTGCCTGCCCAAATATCCCATTCTCCTTGATGAAAATATTTTTCAGCCTTTGGAGAAGTGAATGTTACTCTCCTGCGATAACAATCAATATTGAATTGATAAGATACCAGCCAGTTCGTACCCAAAATAAAGTCAAAACCTATAATCTCAAGTATGTACATATCCCAAAGGAAATGATACGCACAAACCTCAAGGGTACACACCTTTCATAGATAGATGTCCTTCAGTCTCACACTTAATAGGGTGTGGATTATCATATCCCTACAAACAAACTCTATTTTTAGACCCAAACCATCCACAAGTTAAGTAGATATAAAAGAATGTGAAGATAAAATATCAAATAAAGTTATAGAATTATAGAAGCTGCAAGAATTTTGCCTCTACCTATCGATATAACAGCCTCGCTATTAACAAGTGTAGGATGACCTGCAAGAAACTAACCTATCCATCTTCCATATGATTCAGTATGAGTTCCATCTGTTTCACTTCTATGCTAATATGTTTTATCTTTTCTTGAAGTACCACATATTCCCCCCCAACCGACATGACCAGTAGAACTCCATCTTCCCTACTATTATGGGGTAGAATACCCCCTACTAGTGTGCTAGGTCAACCTAGGTCCTCCATCACTTTCCATCTATCAAAGGTTCCTATAGAACCCCTATAAGTCTCTCATTATACCACATTCATGAAACCCCACTGGTGGTTGGGACACTGGATATGAATATAAACTAGCCTACTACATTAATGAAAAAACACCCGATTACATCCCTAAGTAATTGATCCTCTCCCCAGGTTACTCCATCCACCACTTCTCTAGTGAAAGTTCTCATAAAGATGCTTCTTACCCTTGGAAGACATAACTCCTGGTCATCTAATAGAATCCATATTTTCCTACACTATAATCCTCCTTCATTTTCCCCTCATAAATGAGATCCTAATTCACTGCCACAAAAAACTTCTTCAATCAGAAAATATTAGCCTTAGACTTAATCTCACAATTAAGTCCATCCTGAAAATGCCTCACCGCAACTGCCCCATCTCCTACCAGTATTTGGAAAAAGGGTTGCAACTCAATGAAGTTTCCAGCATAGTCCATCACTGACATGCTTTCTAGGGTCAACTATATAAACTTTATTTCTCTCTCCTTTCTCAGTTTCTCTTGGTAAAAGTGTTTTATGAACTTATCCTGAAAGTCATTTCATACCATGTCCTCTAATTTCTCCTCCTAAGCCTGAATATCCCACCATCACTTCAATAGTCCTCGTAACATATAGGATAATAATTTGAATCTTTTCTCCATATTAGTCTCTAAATGATCCAAGATTTTATGGATATACTCAATCTAGAACTCAGCTACATCAGGTCCACAAACTTCATTGGATGTTGGAGGTTGTTGTAACTGGAAATACCAGGTCAGATCAGAAATATTTTACATAGTTTTCCCTGGGTATATTTCTATAAACTATATAAATTGATCAAAGTTCTCATGGGACCGCTCTTCCACCCCTTCACCCAAAACTATCAGGGCCTCTTGTCGTGCTACTGGAGGTACATTTAAAGAAATTTTCTCCTATCATCCCACCAAATAAATGTCATCATGGAGGTATGCCTCTATAATGATAATTAAAAATCTCATGACATATAGAATATCATTAAAACATTTACATAAGAGAGATTCACATAAATCCATAAAAATTCATCCTACATACACTTCCCCATAGTCAAAACCATGACACTATTATTTCCCTCATCCATCCTTAACCTAGCTCATGGCTAACATGGGATAACAAACTTTTCTTATTTATAATTTTTCCATTTGAATTTAATTTTTTTAATTAATTTTAAGTTATAATATTTCAACATATTTTAACAATTATAAATTCATTATTAGGCACTATTTCTTTTAAATAACACAATTAAAAAAGGCCATTTTCTTGTCCCAAAACGCACTCATAACCTTGTTTTCCATGCATGCCTAAAATGATGCATTTCACATATATCCTTGAGTATTTATAATGATACATAATTAATAAACTCTTATTCCATACCAGTACATGAGTAAAATATTAGAAAAAATAGCACCACAAAACAAAGGAGTCACCCAAAGTGAAATAACATTCAACAATAATAGAAACATTAAGACCAACAATCCCACCCTATGAATATGGGTTTTCCCTCATATATGGGTTAGCTACTCCCATGCACAAGATCATTTAAATGACTCGAAACATACTATTATCTTAACTAACTTTTATAAATAGTAAAATGATAAAAAAATAAAACCTCATACGATACCACTTTGTAACATCCCGACTCATGTGCCAGATACCGGTTCCCCAAGCCAGTTCACCACATGACCTTAAACATGTATTGATATCTCTATTTTATATCTATTTATTGATGGGTTTTTATATGTGAATTAATTGAATATTAATTAATTAAAGTTGAGTTTCATGGAATATATTGATGTATTTTTTGGCATATATAGGATCAACATGTGGAACAACAAAGAAGAAAAAGTGGAAATTGAGGAGCAAAAGGTGCGACAACAAAAATATGAAGAAGCCGGGATTGAAGATTGAATCCAAAGAGGAATAAACATCCATTGAATAAAGATGTTGGATGATCACAAGAGGTTAAATAGGAACAAAACTTAAGAAACAATATGAAATGGATATTCTAGGCTAGAAAAAAACATTACACGTTGTGTAATCATTACATTTCATGTCGTGAACCATTTACAGGATGCGAAGATAAGAATATGCTCCCCAAGTGATGTTTTCATGTTTCATAGTGTGACACAAATATTTCATTCCACGAAACAACAAAAGGTTTTCTATAAATTGTTTTAGTCATGTAGTAGGTTGTGAAGGTTTTGAGGCTAGAATATTACACATTGTGTAATCTTTACACCACATGAAACCATCATATAGAGCAGAAACCATTGATTTTCAGCATATCATGGAAAATAATTATTTCTTTAATGACTAAAATGTACATTTAAACATTCAATTTACTCATTTAAGCCCATTTATTACATAAATCCTTAAAAAATGAGTTCCATTCAAGAGATTATTGATCGCATAGTGATTCACTATTCAAATCCACCCTTATATCGTTGTTTTAAACTGGTTTTGTAATGAATATTAAAAATATAATAATAAATTTAACTTTATGTTTGAATCAATTAACTAATTTTTATCACTGTTTGATAGGGAAAATTTACTTGTTTTGGTGTTTACATTATAGGAGGAGGTGATTTGGAGGGCTCGTGATGGAATTCAAGGAAAATGGGCCAAATTGTGGGAGAGCCCAAGCATGCATGTTGACAATTATTTGTACTGTGGATAATCCTTGTATCCAATTGGGCTAAAAATGGATTTATTAGTGTAAACAAATGTGGTATAAATTTCTCTAGAAGATCTGGAAGCCCAATTTGTCCATTTGGAGGCCCAAAATAGGCCCACAATGTAAAGAAATTTTGGACAGGCCATATTGGACCACCCTTCTATATTGGGGCCATAACTCGGGCCTTAGAGATCCAATTAGGATGATTATACCTTCCTCGAACAGCTAACTCGAATACCCGACTCTCCACCGAATTTCATGTCATTTTCACGTGTTTTGGTCAGTCAACTGGCTGGATAAAGATGGAGTAAAAAATCTGCCTTGAATAGTCACCTAGCCCTTTAGATACTTGACCACTTTTTGTGGAAATATGGATGTAAATTGCCCATAAAATCACTCCCCCCCCCCCTCATTATCTATTTGGCACAACCAGGGGTAAATTTTAGATGAATTGGAGATCTCTCTTCACCCATTTTATTTCTCTTCTTCCTCATGTACTTCTAAACCTCTTAGTGATCAATTTGGGGAGTGTCCTTTGTTGTAATCCTGAGCTCCACACTTGTAATCTTCATAAGGTAATTTATTTCCAGGTTTTTTGTCAATTGTGCTTCATTTATACCTTCTAAATTTTTGTTTATTCTAGTATGATCAAATAAAAATAAGAGGAACAAGAATCCACATGATTTCATTCATAACCCGGATCTTGTGATGATTTTAGTGCAGTTGCCTCTTTTCTCACCCCTTCCTTTCATTAGTGTTCAAATGGATTGCATCGGTTAATAAAATCTAGGAGCTTGAACCTATGAATATTCATGTTCTTTTCTTGTGTAATATTTTATCATTGAAACAAATATGGGCATCTCATCATGTTGTTGATGTGATACCTTGATTGAGTTTCGTTTTTTACATCAATTCATGTATGTTGATTTTGAGCGGTTGCTGATAATCAATATCGTTGATCGATCAAATATTAGGTGGTAACCTAGTAAGAACTCACATACCATTACTGGTTTCAGTATGTATAAAATCAAGGAATCAATTATCCTTCTCTTTCCCTTGAGAGCAATGATGGATTGAGCATCAAGGGACACTTACCCAGGTTGACCACGATTTCTCCAACTGGTTTCTCTCAATAGTAATATACTTTCAATTTTTGTTCTTGAAGATAAAAAACACAAGTTTTATAAAACCCCATTACCCTTTTAGTTTCTTAATCATAAACTCATTTTTTAATTAATGATCTAAGGCCCCTTCGAGAGACGACCTAAGGTTGCTGATATACTGTAGAAATTCTAGTTAAAAATAAACATCGAATTTGACACACTCGACAATGCGATCAAATTTTGGCACCGTTTCCAGAGATCCAAGATCATTTATTTATTTATTTATTTATTCTTATTTATTTTACTTTTTAATTAGTACTCATTTAAATACCCCACCCCCATTTTGTTGTTTTTGTTTTGGTTTTCTGTTTCTATTTTTGGTTGTTTTTGTGTGTTATTTCTCTCTCTATCTCTCTTATTCTTCTTCTCTATCTATCTCTACAATTATATATTATAAAATTATATTTTCATTTCACCCTAATTAAGTTATTTTATCTATATTCAATCATAAATAAAACTTCACAACTTATTTGCATGACCCAATCAGAAAAAGAAAAACTTCTTGAATTTGACCCAAAAATTGAAAAGACACTTTACACAAATTTTTTTTTTTAAAAAAGGTAATGCTTTGGTCAAAGACCAAAGCACAATTTATTGAAGATCAAAAGATTACAACATGCGAAAAGAAGGGATTTTTTTACAGTCTCTATCAAACAAATACAATAAGTCAGGGGGCAAAGTGTCCATCCAATTCATGCTTTGATGAACACCTTTGTTGGCAAGAGCATCAGCCACAGCGTTCGCTTCACGGTAGGCATGAGTAGCAATGTAGTCAATCTCTTGAAGAGAGCTCATACATCTCGACCAAAGAGCAGTAAGTGGCCAAGCAAGATGGATGATACCATTCCAGATGGCATGAACAATAGTAGTGGAGTCACTTTCAATCCAGAGATTCCTCCAGCCCCTTTGGAGGGCAAAGTTAACCGCATGGATGACTCCCAACATTTCAGCCTCAAGAGAGGAAGAGTGCCCACAACCAGCATAGAAGCAACCCTGGCACTGTCCATCTGAGTCTCTGAAGATAGCACCACAACTGGCGGGGCCAGGATTGCCTTTAGAAGCACCGTCAACGTTCACTTTGATCCATCCTGGCATGGGTGCTTGCCAGAATACTTCAAAGGGACGTTTAGTCTTTGGAAAAATGTCAGGCACACGGATGCGACGAAGAATCTCAAAGTCGCCAATCGAGTTGTTGCAACATTCTTTTTGAATTGAGGCAGCTTCGTGAATCGCAATCAGAATCCGAGATTTTCCTGCATTGAGACCAAAAGAGCGATTATTATGAATAAAATCATTTCTTGCGTACCATATTTCATGCAGGAGTTCCGCCACGGCCGCAAGGAAGAGATTTTTGATCTGCAAAGAAGCGTCATATCTAATGCAATTTTTGAGAAACAAACAAATAGAATCAGTTAAAGTCCATCTGCAGCTAAAAATATCAAGAACATAATTCCATAAAGCAGCAGCCGTCGCACACGACAAGAAAAGGTGGTCAGCATCCTCCCTATGCTGGTTACACAAGCAACATTTCGAACAGAGTTGAATATTAAAAGCTTGGAGACAGGCTTCCGTGGGTAATCTATTGTGAGCAATACGCCAAATGAGAGTGAGACGAGAAGGTTTAATCCACGGCTTATTAAATTGACAGACCCATTGGAGGTTCGAGTCATTTCCAGAAAAATTATGCCTGTAAAAGTTTTTGGAGTCAAGAATGCCATTTGGAGCCGGCTCCCAAAGCAGGAAATCCCCATTAGAGGAAAAGGGGTGATTATCAATGATCTGAGCGATGTTGGCAGGGAGGGCTTGTCTATGTGAATGGAGAACATCCTTAATGGAGAGGCTAGCATCTTCAGGAAAAGTGTTAGTCGGTAACAAAGTAATCAAGTGATTGCCACACCAATTTGCACACCAAAAATTGATGGAAGAGTCAACACTAACCATCCATCTAGAGTTTTCAATGATTTTGTGGTACGAGTCTCTAATCGAAGGCCAGATCGAAGAGTTGATGTAGTTGAAATTACCATTTAAGAGTTTAGCGCGGAATCTAGAATTCAAGAATTCAGAAGCTTTTGAAGAGCAATTAATAATATGCCAAGTAAGACGACCTTGGAGAGCATCGTTGAACAACTTAAGATTTTTAATGCCAATGCCACCTTTGTCTAGAGGTTGAAAACAGGAATTCCAAGGGATAGTAACAAGTTTCCTCTCCATGATACTTCCCGTCCAAATGAAATTTTTTATATAGGTATTAATTTTCTTGAAAATGCCTATAGGCCATTTATAAATCATGAGGGAGTAGACCATTTTGGAGATAATGGTTGATTTAACCAAACATATCCTACCAGCCATGGATAGGGATTTCCCTTTCCAAGAAGCAAGCTGAGTTGTAATTTGATCAATGATATTAGCAAAATAGCTGGCCTTGGGGCGACCCCTAAATATAGGAACTCCCAAATAAGTAAAGGGGAAAGAGCCTTCTTTAATATCAAGGAAGTTAGTAATGCTAGATTTTCTCCTAGCAGGAAATATTTTTCCAAAGAAAACAAACGATTTATTCCAGGAGATCGCTTGTCCGGAGACTTCTTCATAGTGTTGAAGAGTTTGTTTAAGGGCATGCATGTTCTTTTGATCCCCTTTTAAAAACAGAATTATGTCATTAGCATAAAAGAGGTGGGTGGGGGTATTTAAGTTTCTGGAATCTTGGATAGGCCTAAGTTTGCCTTGAGCGACCAGATTATTGAAAAGGCGACTTAAGTAATCTTCAGCAATGACAAAAAGGATGGCTGAGAGAGGATCTCCCTGCCTGACTCCTTTAGAACACTTAAAGTAACCTCTAGGGACACCATTAATCAAGATAGAAATGAAGGCAGAGCGAAATAAGGTTTTAATTCTTTCAATGAAAGACTCATGAAAACCAAAGTTTTTTAGGACTTTGAATATAAAATTCCAGTCCATGGTGTCAAAAGCCTTTCTGATATCAAGCTTAATGGCCACACATCCACCTCTAGCGTTTTTATTGAGACTATTCGTACATTCCGAAGCAAGACAGATACAGTCCTGGATGGACCGACCTTTAATAAAGCCAAATTGATTCCAGGAGACTATTCTATTGCAAATAGGTGCCAGTCTATTCGCAATAATTTTGGTAATGATCTTATAAAGAGTGTTAATGAGAGCAATTGGCCTAAATTGTTGTATCTCCGCAGCATTTTCAACTTTAGGAATTAAGGTAAGAAATTGAGAATTGATACCATGAGGCAGGGTTCCATGAATAAAAAAAGACTTAACAAGGGAACAAACATCATTGTGGATAGTGTCCCAATGTTTTTGGTAAAATCCGTTATTGAACCCATCAGGACCAGGAGCACTATCCGGGTTGAGGCAAAAAACAGTATCTCTAATTTCATGATCAAGAGGGATGCATAAGAGAGATTCATTGTCTTTTTCATCCACAATTAAGGGGATAACATCAGATCTGAGGTTAATATTTATCTCCGGGCCATTGAAGATATTGTAAAAATACGAGGTGACATGATCAGCAATAGCTTCCTCAGAATCAATGATCGAGTCATTATGAATCAGTTTAGACAGAGGACGATTGGCCTTTCTTATTCTTTGGAGAGAGTTATAGAATTTTGTATTACGGTCACCATCCGCAAGCCATTTAGTCTTAAACATTTTTTTACGAATATTATCCTTAAAAGTGAGCAAAGAATTAAGCTTGAGGGAGATATTGGTTTCCAATTGAGGATCCATATTAAAATCTACCTTCGTGCTTTGAGTTTGAACTCGATTGAGTTCATTTTCAAGGGAGGAAATTTCAATGTCCATTTGAGTTTTAGAGGATTTGCACCAACCTTTGAGAGCATGTTTTAAAAGTTTCAATTTAGACAAACAAACAAAAGAATCCGAGTGATGTTTCAAAGAATTCCAAGTGTTGTGTATAAAAGAAACACAGTCATGGTTCAGAGACCAAGCATTATTAAACTTGAAAGGAAGAGCAAGCTTACGGTTATTCATGAGGAAGCTAACGAGAATAGGGTGATGATAAGAATTGAGCCGAGGCAAAGTTATGTTAGTTATGTTGTCCCAAGTATCAAGAGCTTCCATGTTAACGAAGGCTCTGTCAAGCTTACTGGCCACAGTTTTGTTATAGTGCCTTCTATACCAAGTCTATCTGGCACCAGAAAGATTTACTTCGATGAGGCTACATTCTTCAATGCACGACCTAAATTCCCTTGTGGAAATAGAAAGGGGCGAGGGACCAATTTTTTCACAGGGGCTAAGGATGGCATTGAAATCACCCATAACAATCCAAGGATCACAAATGACATTGGCCATATCAAGAAGCTCAAGCCATAAAGCCCTTCTATCCTGATGGTGTAGAAAAATATTGGATATAATATTTTCCGACCACAATTGGAGGCTGGATGTAACGCCCCGACCCCAGCTACCCAGAGCCGGTGCGTTACTTCGTAACATTGGCATGATCACAAAAGATCAAGTCTCGAAAGACCGATTAGTTTAGTAGCCTTGGAAACACTAGATACATTCGTAAACGTTACATTACATCATAAAGTGAAAAAATACAATAACAAAGTCTCCATAGTCCACACTCATATCCTCTTCTGACTATCCCTGCAGGTCATTCATAAAATACTTCTTCACATCCTGGAAAATATTAAAACATTGAAAGGGGTGAGCTCAGATGCTCAGTAAGGATAACAATAATGCGGAAGCTTTCATAAATAAAAATTAACATTTAAGGCAGTTTATAACTAAAACAAAATCCTTTTAAACATGAACGTCAACATAATATGGAAAAAGTAAAATGAGATAATGCCATTTACTTATTCACATGGATATTCTACTGGTCGAATAATCACATTCAATATCAATAACCACTTTCATAATGATGGAATGCATAATGCCAGACATTCTGAAACATTTTGTCAAGGCCTCGGCCAAGACGTCTAAAATGATTAAGGCCTCGGCCAAAATCACAAATCAAATGGAGAAAGGGCCTCGGCCAATTCCACGTCTAGTTGTCTCATGAGACCTACCGATGCAATTTTTTAGAAGATACTTACGTTTAAAATTTCTCAAATATACTCCAGTGTTTTTCTGAAAACATTATGCAAGCTTCTGAAAACAAAATAACTAATTCTGAGACTTCTCGACTAATTACAGGCCATGATGGGTCCACGCCCAATCCCTTCCTGACTACCACACTCGAGAGTCGGGTTTTCTAAAAACATGTTTAAGCTTGCGTTAAATACGTATACATTTGCACTGGATTTTCATATATTAGAGAGAAATATCTCTTTTTTAAAATCATTTAAAAATCACATAATTATAAAAGAAAACCTTTTGAATAAATGTAAAATTCAAAGGGGTTTATACACCGTATAAAAGAAAGTTGTGTATAAAACCAAATATGCCTCAATGAAAGGAGATTGAGATGAAGTCCTTACAAAGATCTTTTTTTAAAATAAAATAGATCTATTATGTGTATTCACTATGAGTAAACATAAATAAAGTAAAAATACACGATAGGACATAATAATATCATGACATAATTTGAAAGTAGGAGATTATCCCAAAGAATGGAAATTGGGTTAAGAAATTCCCTTACCTCGTGTCTGACTTGACTCAACCGTTCTTTAACCTCATGAATAATAAACTAGAGTTAATATATACCTTATTAAGAACCATTTTATATTTCATTATCCTTTTTATATCACTTATTACAATGTTATGAACATTATGTAATTATTTAAGTTAATAACGGTCGTTTTGTCGATCATTGGTACTTGAGTCAACAATAAACTTCTTATAATTAAAAGTTGTTTATGTGGTAGAATATCCATTATCTCCAGAATTATATTCATGATTTAGATGTCATATATATCATATATATCCAGTATATACATTCATTCATAATATTACGTAACATTTAGAGGTAAGAAATGAAATGCACCGTTCATGGAGACGGTAAGCCGTACGTACGCATGAACGCTACTTTCATTTCTATTTCATATCTAATGGAATGAAATCATAATGATATAAATGTATAATATAATTCCAGTATAATATAGTTTATAATACCATTTACTCCATCCTTTATACATCCCACATATGGTATTAACGATTCAAATCACTTTTAGGGGGCGGTAGTCCGCACTTCCTAAAATGAAATTATCGCGTTTACCCATAATGGAAATCATAAAGTATGCCATAAATGAGAAATACAGAAGCATAAGGAAAACATAAACATAATATATATATCATATATGAAAATAGTGTCATCAAAATGGCCACCATTATAGGTGTTAAAAGAATTTGAACAATCATCGTTTCGTGAGGCAGTATTTGGCCACCCACAGAAACAGTATGTTCTTTAACTATTACACGAAGGTGTGTGTAAGTGTAAACCAAATCCTTATCATAACAACATCCTAGTATATTTTAGATACTGGTATTGTTACAAAATAAAGGAATGAAAAGAGTTTAAGGGGTTGGAGAAGCAAAATAAAACAAAACAACATTAGAGAAGACATTACCTAAAAAATCGGGTAACTCTTTTTGATTTGAGACAAAGGCTTCCTTGGGAAGATTTCTGCCCAAATTGAGGCTTCTAGGAGTAAGTGAGGGAAGTTGGGAGAGTATTTGGGTAGAGGTTTTCTGATCCAAATGGCTTGAAAGTGTAAATTATGTGGGAGAGGTGGGGGCCTTTTATAAGAGGAGAGGAGGGTCTCTTTTGGAAAGATTGAAATGTTACAATATTATACAATGATTTTCAGATTCTAAAGGTCCCAAACTTACATAATTCGTGGATAAGGTGATAAGGGTTCGAAATCGCCTCATCCAATAGGCTTTGGACAAGTTTAAGCCTTGGATTTTGCATTATCTTCTCATTTTATTTAAATCGTTAAATAATGAGGTCATCGCTGCATCATCATGATGTCATAAATAATTTAATTTATTTAATGTATAAAAATAATAAAAACTAATATGATGTAGTAAATCTTTTTATATTTCTAATGAATATTTATAATCAAAATTTGGACTTGTGTAACCCCACTTAAAAACTATTTTAGTAAAACAACCCATGTTTGTGTCAATTTAATTTTAACATTAAATAAATATATATTAATGTCATTTTCCAACTAAAGTGGCTCCATGGGGTCCCCAAGTTGACCCATGGGTTTTATTGGTCGGCAATGACTCATCCAATAGAAGTAGGATAAGTGTCAAGCTCATCTCATATTACTAAAACATTATTTTTACCTTAAACTACACTAATTACCTCTAATCACGATTAAGAACTTAAAAGTTACTATTCACCAAAAAAATTATTTTAATCTCATTGAACCACATTTTACTTCTTAATGAAAACCATGTATGTCAGATTTTTGAAAATTAAATCACAGAAGTGGTAATATTTTATTTTAAAGAAAAAATCAGTTTTTAACAATCACTTAGTGGTTTCACTATTCATCAAAAATTGAAGTTTTTCAGAATAAGGCCAAAATTTTACCCTAAGATATAATTGATATTCCGAATTCAAAAATGATGTATATTTTACAAAATTCCAAACATATAAGTTTAATTAATTAA
Organism: Viscum album; assembly: GCA_963277665.1. Lineage (NCBI taxonomy): Eukaryota > Viridiplantae > Streptophyta > Magnoliopsida > Santalales > Viscaceae > Viscum > Viscum album. The sequence continues at coordinate 270,745,761 of OY728145.1, read as the reverse complement.
TTTTATAATTAATTCCCGCTGTTACAACAAATAGCGTGTTTTTAAGAAACAATTTATATCAAAAGATTGGCAATTGTTTATGTCCAATTTCAATGTTAAATTAATTCTAATGACCACCATTGGATAAAATGGTAAAAATATATTCTAATTATACTTTAAAACCAATAAATATTATAATTTATCACTATAAATTATTTTTATTAAAAAAGTTGTTTTTAAGTACTTTTCACTATTCATAAAAAAGTAGAAGTTCTCAGAAAAATACCAAAAATTCAACATAGGCTAATTTCGATATTCCGAATCCAAAAATGAAGTCCATTTTGAAATATAAAATTTCTATAATTTTAAAAAGTTGTTATTACTATTCATAACGGCTACTATGATTAGTCGCGGTGTTTTAGAACTCGAAGTTGCGTACAATGCAAGCTATTGCATTATTGAAAGAGAGGTGTATCGTGAAAGCTCGGGGTGTTACATTCTCCCCTCCTTCAATAAATTGCGTCCTCGCAATTTAAAATTTTTCTTTGAAAATAAATGGTTGAAAATAGAAAATACTTTTGTGGAAAACCCACATCAGAAATAAGGTTAATAAAATTTAGCCTTAATAAGAGGGAAAAGGAAATGAAAAAGTCACCACCCAATTATGATCTCGATTAGGAGAACATTGGTGGAAATTAGAGACCTATAATTGGAGGAAAAACGTAAATATTTGTAGGGAGTGATTGAGGTCATTAATCACAATCAACTGTCAAATTGAGGGCCTCAAAGCCTTCAATCTATGTTGATTTAAAATATCATCAGTTCAACAAGACATAAGTTATTAGGATAACACATTTTTTGTTTTAATATCCCTTTACTAAAGTTTAAGAATTAATTCATTCATTGAATAATAGATAAGTATATATATATTTATGCTTGACAATTAGAGTTTCAAACTTCAACTCATATTTCACTCAAAAGATAATAGAACTCAAAAATATTATACTTATCCTAATTGTATAAGGTTCCAAATGTTAACACATACCATTTATATTAGTAAAATTATTTTGTAGAAACCAGGGACTTCCTGTAGGATAGTGGTAGGAAATAAAGGTCTGTCGCACTATGATTGTGGGTTCGATTCCTGTAGCTTTGTCCGACACGACGGGTTATGCCCCACCCTGCAGGTTGTCCTTTTCCTAAAACTATAGTATTATAATATTCAAAAATAATCTTCATAAATTTTTTAACCTTAAACAATACTATCCAAAGATCAACTTAATCCACTCTAACCATTATAGTTATCCAAAATACCTATGTCCATACTTTCTCTAAAAGGTCTCTTAATTCCAAAATCAATTTATCAGATTCCCCAAACAAAGAAAAGTTTCTCTTATTGTCACGTACTAAAAATATGATTACCTTAATCATATTACCTTAATCAAAAAGTACTGCAGTACAATCTTTATATATATCACATTATTCTTATAACCAGAATATAATCCTTGAGTCCAAAAGCACCAATACATTAATTATTCTGCTTCAACTGTAGTCACAGCATAAGATTGGCCTTGATCCCTTGGCCTTTTCTGAGGTAAGTTTCCTTGACGCTTAGGACATTAATTTGCATAATGCCCCATTTCCCTACAATTGTAGCATTCAACTTTGACAGCCTCTTTCTTTCCCTTGCAATCACGAGCCTGGTGACCCTTTTCTCCACATTTATAACAAACTCCCATTCCTTTTAGGCACGTACCAGGGTGATTCTTCCCACAATTATCACATAATGGAAAATCCTTCTTTCCCTTTTTCCCTTTATATGTCTCTTGTTCCCCCGTTCTCTTCTTCTCTTGCTTTACTTTGTTGTCATAAGACTTAGAGAATTCCTTTTCTGTCTTGATAGCACACAAGACAATATCTTCGTATGATGAGAAGGATTGTGATACTAAATCTCGACGGAGAAATGGTTTTAACCCATCAAAGAAATGATCAATCTTACTTCTTGGGTTACGTAGATAATCGGCAGCATGCCTCGCTAACCTTGTAAAGTTAGCCTCATACTTTGCGACATTCTCATCCTCCTTCTGCCTCAAACTCAGAAATTGCCTTTCCATATCTGCTCAATGGTCACGAGGAAAGTATTTTTCTTAGAAAAGCTCTTTGAACTCCCTCCATTCCATATTCGATACGTCATCATCTTCCTTTGTGTTTTGAATCAGCGACCACCACTGATCAGCATCTCTAGTGAGGTGGTAAACTGCCATGATAACTTTTTCCTTTTCACTGCTCCCCAAAGCCTGAAATATTTTCTCTAGGGAATTTATCCATTGCTCTGCTACTAAGGGATTTGTACTCACATTGAACGTTGGTGGTTGTTGCCTCGTGAATCGATATAACATTGATCCTCCACGTTGTGGATCAGGGTGCTCCATACGGGTAAGGTTATTATTCATAACCTGAGTAAGTTGTTCCAGTATGGTGATTAGCTGATCGGCACCAGTTGCATCACCAGCCCCACTATAATTATCTTGAGCAGGAGGGAAATCCCTACATAGAGTGCGTGCATTAATACGGTTTCCATTTCTTCCACTAGGCGCCATTTCTAAACAATGGCATAAACTAGATCAGTTTATGAATCAAAATACATAATCCCATACTTATAAAACACTTAACATAAATTGAACTATTTATGGATATAATCCATAATCATAAAAAGTTTTTCATTGAGGAAGTATATAATCATAACCATTCATAGTGGTTTGTAGATAAAATGAGAATTATCCTAAGAATATCCCCCGGGAGTGTCGTAACCAAGAGTGCAGCAAGGCCCGTTGTCGTGCACCCGTTCCCGTTCGAGTCTAGCTCAAAGCGGTGTTTTTGGGTTTTACCCCTAGGTACATCTGTGTTAGAGCTGCCTCTACCTGCTCGTATCCAGACAGGGATGTATTGCTCGGAAAACTAATAACATCTCTATAATACCAAAATTCTAGGAAGTTCTTCTATACTAATCCTCAAAGTATATCTTTGGGCTATGTGCTCTAATCAGAGTTTATCTAAATCTAGCTTCCAAGGTTAGTACTAAACTGCCTCTGATACCAACTGTAACGCCCCGACCGCAGCTACCTAGATCCGGTGCGTTACTTCGTAACATTGGCATGATCACAAAAGATCAAGTCTCGAAAGACCGATTAGTTTAGTAGCCTTGGAAACACTAGATACATTCGTAAACGTTACATTACATCATAAAGTGAAAAACAACAATAAAAAAGTCTCCATAGTCCACACTCATATCCTCTTCTGACTATCTCTGCAGGTCATTCATAAAATACTTCTTCACATCCTGGAAAATATTAAAACATTGAAAGGGGTGAGCTCAGATGCTCAGTAAGGATAACAATAATGCGGAAGCTTTCATAAATAAACATTAACATTTAAGGCAGTGTATAACTAAAACAAAAGCCTTTTAAACATGAACTTCAACATAATATGGCAAAAGTAAAATGAGATAATGCCATTTACTTATTCACATGGATATTCTACTGGTCGAATAATCACATGCAATATCAATAACCACTTTCATAATGATGGAATGCATAATGCCAGAAATCTGAAACATTTTGTCAAGGCCTCGGCCAAGACGTCTAAAATGATTAAGGTCTCGGCCAAAATCACAAATCAAATTGGGAAAGGGCCTCGGCCAATTCCACGTCTAGTTGTCTCATGAGACCTACCGATGCAATTTTTTAGAAGATACTTACGTTTAAAATTGCTCAAATATACTCCAGTGTTTTTCTGAAAACATTATTCAAGCTTCTGAAATCAAAATAACTAATTCTGAGACTTCTCGACTAATTACAGGCCATAATGGGTCCACGCCCAATCCCTTCCTGAATACCACACTCGAGAGTCGGGTTTTCTGAAAACATGTTTAAGCTTACGTTAAATACGTATACATTTGCACTGGATTTTCATATATTAGAGAGAAATATCTATTTTTTGAAATCATTTAAAAATCACATAATTATAAAAGAAAACCTTTTGAATAAATGTAAAAGTCAAAGGGGTTTATACACCGTATAAAAGAAAGTTGTGTATAAAACCAAATATGCCTCAATGAAAGGAGATTGGGATGAAGTCCTTAAAATGATCTTTTTTTAAAATAAAATAGATCTATTATGTGTATTCACTATGAGTACACATAAAGAAAGTACAAATACATGATAGGACATAATAATATCATGACATAATTTGAAAGTAGGAGATTAACCCAAAGAATGGAAATTGGGTTAAGAAATTCCCTTACCTCGTGTCTGACTTGACTCAACCGTTATTTAAACTCCTGAATAATAAACTAGAGTTAATATATACCTTATTAAGAACCATTTTATATTTCATTATCCTTTTTATATCACTTATTACAATGTTATGAACATTATGTAATTATTTAGGTTAATAACGGTCGTTTTGTCGATCTTTGGTACTTGAGTCAACAATAAACTTCTTATAATTACAAGTTGTTTATGTGGTAGAATATCCATTATCTCCAGAATTATATTCATGATTTATATGTCATATATATCATATATATCCAGTATATACATTCATTCATAATATTACGTAACATTTAGAGGTAAGAAATGAAATGCACCGTTCATGGAGACGGTAAGCCGTACGTACGCATGAACGCTACTTTCATTTCTATTTCATATCTAATGGAATGAAATCATAATGATATAAATGTATAATATAATTCCAGTATAATATAGTTTATAATACCATTTACTCCATCCTTTATACATCCCACATATGGTATTAACGATTCAAATCACTTTTAGGGGGCGGTAGTCCGCACTTCCTAAAATGAAATTATCGTGTTTACCCATAATGGAAATCATAAAGTATGCCATAAATGAGAAATACAGAAGCATAAGGAAAACATAAACATAATATATATATCATATATGAAAATAGTGTCATAAAAATGGCCACCATTATAGGTGTTAAAAGAATTTGAACAATCATCGTTTCGTGAGGCAGTATTTGGCCACCCACAGAAACAGTATGTTCTTTAACTATTACACGAAGGTGTGTGTAAGTGTAAACCAAATCCTTATCATAAAAACATCCTAGTATATTTTAGATACTGGTATTGTTACAAAATAAAGGAATTAAAAGAGTTTAAGGGGTTGGAGAAGCAAAATAAAACAAAACAACATTAGAGAAGACATTACCTAAAAAATCGGGTAACTCTTTTTGATTTGAGACAAAGGCTTCCTTGGGAAGATTTCTGCCCAAATTGAGGCTTCTAGGAGTAAGTGAGGGATGTTGGGAGAGTATTTGGGTAGAGGTTTTCTGATCCAAATGGCTTGAAAGTGTAAATGATGTGGGAGAGGTGGGGGCCTTTTATAAGAGGAGAGGAGGGGCTCTTTTGGAAAGATTGAAATGTTACATTATTATACAATGATTTTCGGATTCTAAAGGTCCCAAACTTATATAATTCGTGGATAAGGTGATAAGGGTTCTAAATCGCCTCATCCAATAGGCTTTGGACAAGTGTAAGCCTTGGATTTTGCATTATCTTCTCATTTTATTTAAATCGTTAAATAATGAGGTCATCGCTGCATCATCATGATGTCATAAATAATTTAATTTATTTAATGTATAAAAATAAAAAAAAAAACTACTATGATGTAGTAAATCTTTTTATCTTTCTAATGAATATTTATAATCAAAAGTTGGACTTGTGTAACCCCACTTAAAAACTATTTTAGTAAAACAACCCATGTTTGTGTCAATTTAATTTTAACATTAAATAAATATATATTAATGTCATTTTCCAACTAAAGTGGCTCCATGGGGTCCCCAAGTTGACCCATGGGTTTTATTGGTCGGCAATGACTCATCCAATAGAAGTAGGATAAGTTTCAAGCTCATCTCATATTATTAAAACATTATTTTTACCTTAAACTACACTAATTACCTCTAATCACGATTAAGAACTTAAAAGTTACTATTCACCAAAAAATTATTTTAATCTCATTGAACCACATTTTACTTCTTAATGAAAACCATGTATGTCAGATTTTTGAAAATTAAATCACAGAAGTGGTAATATTTTATTTTAACGAAAAAATCAGTTTTTAACAACCACTTAGTGGTTTCACTATTCATCAAAAATTGAAGTTTTTCAGAATAAGGCCAAAATTTTACCCTAAGATATAATTGATATTCCGAATTCAAAAATGATGTATATTTTACAAAATTCCAAACATATAAGTTTAATTAATTAATTTTATAATTAATTCCCGCTGTTACAACAAATAGCGTGTTTTTAAGAAACAATTTATATCAAAAGATTGGCAATTGTTTATGTCCAATTTCAATGTTAAATTAATTATAATGACCACCATTGGATAAAATGGTAAAAATATATTCTAATTATACTTTAAAACCAATAAATATTATAATTTATCACTATAAATTATTTTTATTAAAAAAGTTGTTTTTAAGTACTTTTCACTATTCAGAAAAAAGTAGAAGTTCTCAGAAAAATACCAAAAATTCAACATAGGCTAATTTCGATATTCCGAATCCAAAAATGAAGTCCATTTTGAAATATAAAATTTCTATAATTTTAAAAAGTTGTTATTACTATTCATAACGGCTACTATGATTAGTCGCGGTGTTTTAGAACTCGAAGTTGCGTACAATGCAAGCTATTGCATTATTGAAAGAGAGGTGTATCGTGAAAGCTCGGGGTGTTACATTCTCCCCTCCTTCAATAAATTGCGTCCTCGCAATTTAAAATTTTTCTTTGAAAATAAATGGTTGAAAATAGAAAATACTTTTGTGGAAAACCCACATCAGAAATAAGGTTAATAAAATTTAGCCTTAATAAGAGGGAAAAGGAAATGAAAAAGTCACCACCCAATTATGATCTCGATTAGGAGAACATTGGTGGCAATTAGAGACCTATAATTGGAGGAAAAATGTAAATATTTGTAGGGAGTGATTGAGGTCATTAATCACAATCAACTGTCAAATTGAGGGCCTCAAAGCCTTCATTCTATGTTGATTTAAAATATCATCAGTTCAACAAGACATAAGTTATTAGGATAACACATTTTTTGTTTTAATATCCCTTTACTAAAGTTTAAGAATTAATTCATTCATTGAATAATAGATAAGTATATATATATTTATGCTTGACAATTAGAGTTTCAACCTTCAACTCATATTTCACTCAAAAGATAATAGAACTCAAAAATATTATACTTATCCTAATTGTATAAGGTTCCAAATGTTAACACATACCATTTATATTAGTAAAATTATTTTGTAGAAACCAGGGACTTCCTGTAGGATAGTGGTAGGAAATAAAGGTATGTCGCACTATGATTGTGGGTTCGATTCCTGTAGCTTTGTCCGACACGACGGGTTATGCCCCACCCTGCAGGTTGTCCTTTTCCTAAAACTATAGTATTATAATATTCAAAAATAATCTTCATAAATTTTTTAACCTTAAACAATACTATCCAAAGATCAACTTAATCCACTCTAACCATTATAGTTATCCAAAATACCTATGTCCATACTTTCTCTAAAAGGTCTCTTAATTCCAAAATCAATTTATCAGATTCCCCAAACAAAGAAAAGTTTCTCTTATTGTCACGTACTAAAAATATGATTACCTTAATCATATTACCTTAATCAAAAAGTACTGCAGTACAATCTTTATATATATCACATTATTCTTATAACCAGAATATAATCCTTGAGTCCAAAAGCACCAATACATTAATTATTCTGCTTCAACTGTAGTCACAGCATAAGATTGGCCTTTATCCCTTGGCCTTTTCTGAGGTAAGTTTCCTTGACGCTTAGGACATTAATTTGCATAATGCCCCATTTCCCTACAATTGTAGCATTCAACTTTGACAGCCTCTTTCTTTCCCTTGCAATCACGAGCCTGGTGACCCTTTTCTCCACATTTATAACAAACTCCCATTCCTTTTAGGCACGTACCAGGGTGATTCTTCCCACAATTATCACATAATGGAAAATCCTTCTTTCCCTTTTTCCCTTTATCTGTCTCTTGTTCCCCCGTTCTCTTCTTCTCTTGCTTTACTTTGTTGTCATAAGACTTAGAGAATTCCTTTTCTGTCTTGATAGCACACGAGACAATATCTTCGTATGATGAGAAGGATTGTGATACTAAATCTCGACGGAGAAATGGTTTTAACCCATCAAAGAAACGATCAATCTTACTTCTTGGGTTACGTAGATAATCGGCAGCATGCCTCGCTAACCTTGTAAAGTTAGCCTCATACTTTGCGACATTCTCATCCTCCTTCTGCCTCAAACTCAGAAATTGCCTTTCCATATCTGCTCAATGGTCACGAGGAAAGTATTTTTCTAAGAAAAGCTCTTTGAACTCCCTCCATTCCATATTTGATACGTCATCATCTTCCTTTGTGTTTTGAATCAGCGACCACCACTGATCAGCATCTCTAGTGAGGTGGTAAACTGCCATGATAACTTTTTCCTTTTCACTGCTCCCCAAAGCCTGAAATATTTTCTCTAGGGAATTTATCCATTGCTCTGCTACTAAGGGATTTGTACTCACATTGAACGTTGGTGGTTGTTGCCTCGTGAATCGATCTAACATTGATCCTCCACGTTGTGGATCAGGGTGCTCCATACGGGTAAGGTTATTATTCATAACCTGAGTAAGTTGTTCCAGTATGGTGATTAGCTGATCGGCACCAGTTGCATCACCAGCCCTAATATAATTATCTTGAGCAGGAGGGAAATCCCTACATAGAGTGCGTGCATTAATACGGTTTCCATTTCTTCCACTAGGCGCCATTTCTAAACAATGGCATAAACTAGATCAGTTTATGAATCAAAATACATAATCCCATACTTATAAAACACTTAACATAAATTGAACTATTTATGGATATAATCCATAATCATAAAAAGTTTTTCATTGAGGAAGTATATAATCATAACCATTCATAGTGGTTTGTAGAGAAAATGAGAATTATCCTAAGAATATCCCCCGGGAGTGTCGTAACCAAGAGTGAAGCAAGGCCCGTTGTCGTGCACCCGTTCCCGTTCGAGTCTAGCTCAAAGCGGTGTTTTTGGGTTTTACCCCTAGGTACATCTGTGTCAGAGATGCCTCTACCTGCTCGTATCCAGACAGGGATGTATTGCTCGGAAAACTAATAACATCTCTATAATACCAAAATTCTAGGAAGTTCTTCTATACTAATCCTCAAAGTCTATCTTTGGGCTATGTGCTCTAATCAGAGTTTATCTAAATCTAGCTTCCAAGGTTAGTACTAAACTGCCTCTGATACCAACTGTAACGCCCCGACCGCAGCTACCTAGATCCGGTGCGTTACTTCGTAACATTGGCATGATCACAAAAGATCAAGTCTCGAAAGACCGATTAGTTTAGTAGCCTTGGAAACACTAGATACATTCGTAAACGTTACATTACATCATAAAGTGAAAAACTACAATAAAAAAGTCTCCATAGTCCACACTCATATCCTCTTCTGACTATCCCTGCAGGTCATTCATAAAATACTTCTTCACATCCTGGAAAATATTAAAACATTGAAAGGGGTGAGCTCAGATGCTCAGTAAGGATAACAATAATGCGGAAGCTTTCATAAATAAACATTAACATTTAAGGCAGTGTATAACTAAAACAAAAGCCTTTTAAACATGAACTTCAACATAATATGGAAAAAGTAAAATGAGATAATGTCATTTACTTATTCACATGGATATTCTACTGGTCGAATAATCACATGCAATATCAATAACCACTTTCATAATGATGGAATGCATAATGCCAGAAATCTGAAACATTTTGTCAAGGCCTCGGCCAAGACGTCTAAAATGATTAAGGTCTCGGCCAAAATCACAAATCAAATGGGGAAAGGGCCTCGGCCAATTCCACGTCTAGTTGTCTCATGAGACCTACCGATGCAATTTTTTAGAAGATACTTACGTTTAAAATTGCTCAAATATACTCCAGTGTTTTTCTGAAAACATTATGCAAGCTTCTGAAATCAAAATAACTAATTCTGAGACTTCTCGACTAATTACAGGCCATAATGGGTCCACGCCCAATCCCTTCCTGAATACCACACTCGAGAGTCGGGTTTTCTGAAAACATGTTTAAGCTTGCGTTAAATACGTATACATTTGCACTGGATTTTCATATATTAGAGAGAAATATCTATTTTTTAAAATCATTTAAAAATCACATAATTATAAAAGAAAACCTTTTGAATAAATGTAAAAGTCAAAGGGGTTTATACACCGTATAAAAGAAAGTTGTGTATAAAACCAAATATGCCTCAATGAAAGGAGATTGAGATGAAGTCCTTAAAATGATCTTTTTTTAAAATAAAATAGATCTATTATGTATATTCACTATGAGTACACATAAAGAAAGTACAAATACATGATAGGACATAATAATATCATGACATAATTTGAAAGTAGGAGATTAACCCAAAGAATGGAAATTGGGTTAAGAAATTCCCTTACCTCGTGTCTGACTTGACTCAACCGTTATTTAAACTCCTGAATAATAAACTAGAGTTAATATATACCTTATTAAGAACCATTTTATATTTCATTATCCTTTTTATATCACTTATTACAATGTTATGAACATTATGTAATTATTTAGGTTAATAACGGTCGTTTTGTCGATCTTTGGTACTTGAGTCAACAATAAACTTCTTATAATTACAAGTTGTTTATGTGGTAGAATATCCATTATCTCCAGAATTATATTCATGATTTATATGTCATATATATCATATATATCCAGTATATACATTCATTCATAATATTACGTAACATTTAGAGGTAAGAAATGAAATGCACCGTTCATGGAGACGGTAAGCCGTACGTACGCATGAACGCTACTTTCATTTCTATTTCGTATCTAATGGAATGAAATCATAATGATATAAATGTATAATATAATTCCAGTATAATATAGTTTATAATACCATTTACTCCATCCTTTATACATCCCACATATGGTATTAACGATTCAAATCACTTTTAGGGGGCGGTAGTCCGCACTTCCTAAAATGAAATTATCGCGTTTACCCATAATGGAAATCATAAAGTATGCCATAAATGAGAAATAAAGAATCATAAGGAAAACATAAAAATAATATATATATCATATATGAAAATAGTGTCATCAAAATGGCCACCATTATAGGTGTTAAAAGAATTTGAACAATCATCGTTTCGTGAGGCAGTATTTCACCACCCACAGAAACAGTATGTTCTTTAACCATTAGACGAAGGTGTGTGTAAGTGTAAACCAAATACTTATCATAACAACATCATAGTATATTTTAGATACTGTTATTTTTACAAAATAAAGGAATTAAAAGAGTTTAAGGGGTTGGAGAAGCAAAATAAAACAAAACAACATTAGAGAAGACATTACCTAAAAAATCGGGTAACTATTTTTGATTTGAGACAAAGGATTCCTTGGGAAGAATTATGCCCAAAGTGAGGCTTATAGGAGTAAGTGAGGGAAGTTGGGAGAGTATGTGGGCAGATTTTGGCTGAGCCAAATGGCTTGAAAGTGTAAATGTGGTGGGAGAGGTGGGGGCCTTTCATAAGAGGAGAGGAGGGGATCTTTTGGAAAGATTGAAATGTTACATTATTATACAATGATTTTCGGATTCTAAAGGTCCCAAACTTATATAATTCGTGGATATGGTGATAAGGGTTAGAAATATCCTCATACAATAGGCTTTGTACAAGTGTAAGCCTTGGATTTTGCATTATCTTCTCATTTTATTTAAATCGTTAAATAATGAGGTCATCGCTGCATCATCATGATGTCATAAATAATTTAATTTATTTAATGTCTAAAAATTAAAAAAAATACTATGATGTAGGAAATATTTTTAGATTTCTAATGAATATTTATAATCAAAATTTGGACTTGTGTAACCCCACTTAAAAACTGTTTTAGTAAAACAACTCATGTTTGTGTCAATTTAATTTTAACATTAAATAAATATATATTAATGTCATTTTCCAACTAAAGTGGCTCCATGGGGTCCCCAAGTTGACCCATGGGTTTTATTGGTCGGCCATGACTCATCCAATAGAAGTAGGACAAGTGTCAAGCTCATCTCATATTATTAAAACATTATTTTTACCTTAAACTACACTAATTACCTCTAATCGCGATTAAGAACTTAAAAGTTACTATTCACCAAAAAATTATTTTAATCTCATTGAACCACATTTTACTTCTTAATGAAAACCATGTATGTCAGATTTTTGAAAATTAAATCACAGAAGTGGTAATATTTTATTTTAACGAAAAAATCAGTTTTTAACAACCACTTAGTGGTTTCACTATTCATCAAAAATTGATGTTTTTCAGAATAAGGCCAAAATTTCACCCTAAGCTATAATTTATATTCCGAATTCAAAAATGATGTCTATTTTACAAAATTCCAAACATATAAGTTTAATTAATTAATTTTATAATTAATTCCCGCTGTTACAACAAATAGCGTGTTTTTAAGAAACAATTTATATCAAAAGATTGGCAATTGTTTATGTCCAATTTCAATGTTAAATTAATTCTAATGACCACCATTGGATAAAATGGTAAAAATATATTCTAATTATACTTTAAAACCACTAAATATTATAATTTATCACTATAAATTATTTTGATTAAAAAAGTTGTTTTTAAGTATTTTTCACTATTCATAAAAAAGTAGAAGTTCTCAGAAAAATACCAAAAATTCAACATAGGCTAATTTCGATATTCCGAATCCAAAAATGAAGTCCATTTTGAAATATAAAATTTCTATAATTTTAAAAAGTTGTTATTACTATTCATAACGGCTACTATGATTAGTCGCGGTGTTTTAGAACTCGAAGTTGCGTACAATGCAAGCTATTGCATTATTGAAAGAGAGGCGTATCGTGAAAGCTCGGGGTGTTACATTCTCCCCTCCTTCAATAAATTGCGTCCTCGCAATTTAAAATTTTTCTTTGAAAATAAATGGTTGAAAATAGAAAATACTTTTGTGGAAAACCCACATCGGAAATAAGGTTAATAAAATTTAGCCTTAATAAGAGGGAAAAGGAAATGAAAAAGTCGCCACCCAATTATGATCTAGATTAGGAGAACATTGGTGGCAATTAGAGACCTATAATTAGAGGAAAACGTAAGTATTTGTAGGGAGTGATTGAGGTCATTAATCACAATCAACTGTCAAATTGAGGGCCTCAAAGCCTTCAATCTATGTTGATTTAAAATATCATCAGTTCAACAAGACATAAGGTATTAGGATAACACATTTTTTGTTTTAATATCCCTTTAATAAAGTTTAAGAATTAATTCATTCATTGAATAAGAGATAAGTATATATATATTTATGCTTGACAATTAGAGTTTCAACCTTCAACTCATCTTTCACTCAAAAGATAATAAAACTCAAAAATATTATACTTATCCAAATTGTATAAGGTTCCAAATGTTAACACATACCATTTAGATTAGTAAAATTATTTTGTAGAAACCAGGGACTTCCTGTAGGCTAGTGGTAGGAAATAAAGGCCTGTCGCACTATGATTGTGGGTTCGATTCCTGTAGCTTTGTCCGACGCGGCGGGTTATGCCCCACCCTGCAGGTTGTCCTTTTCCTAAAACAATAGTATTATAATATTCAAAAATAATCTTCATAAATTTTTTAACCTTAAACAATACTATCCAAAGATCAACTTAATCCACTCTAACCTTTATAGTTATCCAAAATACCTCTGTCCAGAATTTCTCTAAAAGGTCTCTTAATTCCAAAATCAATTTATCAGATTCCCCAAACAAAGAAAAGTTTCTCTTATTGTCACATACTAAAAATATGATTACCTTAATCATATTACCTTAATCAAAAAGTACTGCAGTACAATCTTTATATATATCACATTATTCTTATAACCAGAATATAATCCTTGAGTCCAAAAGCACCAATACATTAATTATTCCACTTCAACTGTAGTCACAGCATAAGATTGGCCTTTATCCCTTGGCCTTTTCTGAGGTAAGTTTCCTTGACGCTTCGGACATTCATTTGCATAATGCCCCATTTCCCTACAATTGTAGCATTCAACTTTGACAGCCTATTTCTTTCCCTTGCAATCACGAGCCTGGTGACCCTTTTCTCCACATTTATAACAAACTCCCATTCCTTTTAGGCACGTACCAGGGTGATTCTTCCAACAATTATCACATAATGGAAAATCCTTCTTTCCCTTTTTCCCTTTATCTGTCTCTTGTTCCCTCGTTCTCTTCTTCTCTTTCTTTACTTTGTTGTCATAAGACTTAGAGAATTCCTTTTCTATCTTGATAGCACACGAGACAATATCTTCGTATGATGAGAAGGATTTTGATACTAAAGCTCTACGAAGAAATGATTTTAACCCATCAAAGAAACGATCAATCTTACTCCTTGGGTTACGTATATAATCGGCAGCATGCCTCGCTAACCTTGTAAAGTTAGCCTCATACTTTGCGACATTCTCATCCTCCTTATGCCTCAAACTCAGAAATTGCCTTTCCATATCTGCTCGATGGTCACGAGGAAAGTATTTTTCTAAGAAAAGCTCTTTGAACTCCCTCCATTCCATATTCGATACGTCATCATCTTCCTTTGTGTTTTGAATCAGCGACCACCACTGATCGGCATCTCCAGTGAGGCGGTAAACTGCCATGATAACTTTTTCCCTTTCACTGCTCCCCAAAGCCTGAAATATTTTCTCTAGGGAATTTATCCATTGCTCGGCTACTAAGGGATTTGTACTCCCGTTGAACGTTGGTGGTTGTTGCCTCATGAATCGATCTAACATTGATCCTCCATGCTGTGGATCAGGGTGCTCCATACGGGTAAGGTTATTATTCATAACCTGAGTAAGTTGTCCCAGTATGGTGATTAGCTAATCGGCACCAGTTGCATCACCAGCCCCACTATAATTATCTTGAGCAGGAGGGCAATCCCTACATAGAGTGCGTGCATTGATACAGTTTCCATTTCTTCCACTAGGCTCTATTTCTAAACAATGGCATAAACTAGATCAGTTTATGAATCAAAATACATAATCCCATACTTATAAAACACTTAACATAAATTGAACTATTTATGGATATAATCCATAATCATAAAAAGGTTTTCATTGAGGAAGTATATACTCATAACCATTCATAGTGGTTTGTAAATAAAATGAGAATTATCTTAAGCATATCCCCCGGGAGTGTCGTAACCAAGAGTGCATCAAGGCCCGTTGTCGTGCAGCAGTTCCCGTTCGAGTCTAGCTCAAAGCGGTGTTTTCGGGTTTTACCCCTAGATACATCTGTGCCAGAGCTGCCTCTACCTGCTCGTATCCATACAGGGATGTATTGCTCGGAAAACTAATAACATCTCTATAATACCAAAATTCTAGGAAGTTCTTCTATACTAATCCTCAAAGTCTATCTTTGGGCTATGTGTTCTAATCAGAGTTTATCTAAATCTAGCTTCCAAGGTTACTACTAAACTGCCTCTGATACCAACTGTAATGCCCCGACCGCAGCTACCCAGAGCCAGTGCGTTACATCGTAACATTGGCATGATCACAAAAGATCAAGTCTCGAAAGACCGATTAGTTTAGTAGCCTTGGAAACACTAGATACATTCGTAAACGTTACATTACATCATAAAGTGAAAAACTACAATAACAAAGTATCCATAGTCCACACTCATATCCTCTTCTGACTATCCCTGCAGGTCATTCATAAAATACTTCTTCACATACTGGAAAATATTAAAACATTGAAAGGGGTGAGATCAGATGCTCAGTAAGGATAACAATAATGCGGAAGCTTTCATAAATAAACATTAACATTTAAGGCAGTTTATAACTAAAACAAAATCCTTTTAAACATGAACTTCAACATAATATAGCAAAAGTAAAATGATATAATTTCATTTACTTATTCACATGGATATTCTACTGGTCGAATAATCACATGAAATATCAATAACCACTTTCATAATGATGGAATGCATAATGCCAGACATTCTGAAACATTTTTTCAAGGCCTCGGCCAAGACGTCTAAAATGATTAAGGCCTCGTCCAAAATCACAAATCAAATGGGGAAAGGGCCTCGGCCAATTCCACGTCTAGTTGTCTCATGAGACCTACCGATGCAATTTTTTAGAAGATACTTACGTTTAAAATTGCTCAAATATACTCCATTGTTTTTCTGAAAACATTATGAAAGCTTCTGAAATCAAAATAACTAATTCTGAGACTTCTCGACTAATTACAGGCCATAATAGGTCCACGCCCAATCCCTTCCTGACTACCACACTCGAGAGTCGGGTTTTCTGAAAACATGTTTAAGCTTGCGTTAAATACGTATACATTTGCACTGGATTTTCATATATTAGAGAGAAATATCCCTTTTTTTAAATCATTTAAAAAATCACATAATTATAAAAGAAAACCTTTTGAATAAATGTAAAATTCAAAGGGGTTTATACACCGTATAAAAGAAAGTTGTGTATAAAACCAAATATGCCTCAATGAAAGGAGATTGAGATGAAGTCCTTACAAAGATCTTTTTCTAAAATAAAATAGATCTATTATGTGTATTCACTATGAGTACACATAAAGAAAGTACAAATACATGATAGGACATAATAATATCATGACATAATTTGAAAGTAGGAGATTAACCCAAAGAATGGAAATTGGGTTAAGAAATTCCCTTACCTCGTGTCTGACTTGACTCAACTGTTCTTTAACCTCCTGAATAATAAACTAGAGTTAATATATACCTTATTAAGAACCATTTTATATTTCATTATCCTTTTTATATCACTTATTACAATGTTATGAACATTATGTAATTATTTAAGTTAATAACGGTCGTTTTGTCGATCTTTGGTACTTGAGTCAACAATAAACTTCTTATAATTACAAGTTGTTTATGTGGTAGAATATCCATTATCTCCAGAATTATATTCATGATTTAGATGTCATATATATCATATATATCCAGTATATACATTTATTCATAATATTACGTAACATTTAGAGGTAAGAAATGAAATGCACCGTTCATGGAGACGGTAAGCCGTACGTACGCATGAACGCTACTTTCATTTCTATTTCGTATCTAATGGAATGAAATAATAATGATATAAATGTATAATATAATTCCAGTATAATATATTTTATAATACCATTTACTCCATCCTTTATACATCCCACATATGGTATTAACGATTCAAATCACTTTTAGGGGGAGGTAGTCCGCACTTCCTAAAATGAAATTATCGCGTTTACCCATAATGGAAATCATAAAGTATGCCATAAATGAGAAATAAAGAAGAATAAGGAAAACATAAACATAATATATATATCATATATGAAAATATTGTCATCAAAATGGCCACCATTATAGGTGTTAAAAGAATTTGAACAATCATCGTTTCGTGAGGCAGTATTTCACCACCCACAGAAACAGTATGTTCTTTAACCATTAGACGAAGATGTGTGTAAGTGTAAACAAAATACTTATCATAACAACATCCTAGTATATTGTAGATACTTTTATTGTTACAAAATAAAGTAATGAAAAGAGTTTAAGGGGTTGGAGAAGCAAAATAAAACAAAACAACATTAGAGAAGACATTACCTAAAAAATCGGGTAACTCTTTTTGATTTGAGACAAAGGCTTCCTTGGAAAGCATTATGCCCAATGTGAGGTTTCTAGGAGTAAGTGAGGGAAGTTGGGAGAGTATGTGGGCAGAGTTTGGCCGAGCCAAATGGCTTGAAAGTGTAAATGAGGTGGGAGAGGTGGGGGCCTTTTATAAGAGGAGAGGAGGGGATCTTTTGGAAAGATTGAAATGTTACATTATTATAAAATGATTTTAGGATTCTAAAGGTCCCAAACTTATATAATTCGTGTATAAGGTGATAAGGGTTAGAAATCTCCTCATCCAATAGGCTTTGGACAAGTGTAAGCCTTGGATTTTGCATTATCTTCTCATTTTATTTAAATCGTTAAATAATGAGGTCATCGCTGCATCATCATGATGTCATAAATAATTTAATTTATTTAATGTCTAAAAATTATATAAAAAAATACTATGATGTAGGAAATCTTTTTATATTTCTAATGAATATTTATAATCAAAATTTGGACTTGTGTAACCCCACTTAAAAACTGTTTTAGTAAAACAACTCATGTTTGTGACAATTTAATTTTAACATTAAATAAATATATATTAATGTCATTTTCCAACTAAAGTGGCTCCATGGGGTCCCCAAGTTGACCCATGGGTTGTCTTGGTCGGCCATGACTCATCCAATAGAAGTAGGACAAGTGTCAAGCTCATCTCATATTATTAAAACATTATTTTTACCTTAAACTACACTAATTACCTCTAATCGCGATTAAGAACTTAAAAGTTACCATTCACCAAAAAATTATTTTAATCTCATTGAACCAAATTTTACTTCTTAATGACAACCATGTATGTCAGATTTTTTAAAATCAAATCACAGAAGTGGTAATATTTTATTTTAACGAAAAAATCAGTTTTTAACAACCACTTAGTGGTTTCACTATTCATCAAAAATTGAAGTTTTTCAGAATAAGGCCAAAATTTTACCCTAAGATATAATTGATATTCCGAATTAAAAAATGATGTCTATTTTACAAAATTACAAACATATAATTTTCATTAATTAATTTTATAATTAATTCCCGCTGTTACAAAAAATAGCGTGTTTTTAAGAAACAATTTATATCAAAAGATTGGCAATTGTTTATGTCCAATTTCAATGTTAAATTAATTCTAATGACCACCATTGGATAAAATGGTAAAAATATATTCTAATTATACTTTAAAACCACTAAATATTATAATTTATCACTATAAATTATTTTGATTAAAAAAGTTGTTTTTAAGTATTTTTCACTATTCATAAAAAAGTAGTTCTCAGAAAAATACCAAAAATTCAACATAGGCTAATTTCGATATTCCGAATCCAAAAATGAAGTCCATTTTGAAATATAAAATTTCTATAATTTTAAAAAGTGGTTATTACTATTCATAACGGCTACTATGATTAGTCGCGGTGTTTTAGAACTCAAAGTTGCGTACATTGCAAGCTATTGCATTATTGAAAGAGAGACGTATCGTGAAAGCTCGGGGTGTTACACTGGAATGTCCTGAAAATGGTATTTTTAGAGAAGTTATTCCCTGCATCCCGAACATCATCAATTAGGAAAGTAATTTATGGCTTTAGGCAATCACAAGGAGAGACCCTTCATGAATACTAGGATAAATTCAAATGACTCTGCTCAAGCTGCCCCCACCACCAGATTAGTGAACAACTATTAGTCCAATACTTCTATGAGGTTTTATCCCCATGGATCATGGAATGATTGATTCAGCATCCGGTGGTTCCTTGGTTGATAAAACTCCTTCCACCACTCATGACTTAATAGCAAATATAGATCAAAATTCAAAAAAATTTGGTACATGAGCTATTGCACCAACTCAAGGAGTTCATGAGGTAAGTCATTCATCTCTAGAACAAAAGGTAGATAACAAGATTGATGATATGAATACCCTTATAAGGCAATTATCTCAAGAACAAGGTAACTCACAATCTCCTCCTGTTCCATTACATTGTTGTATTTGTTCTAACAATACTCATTTTTCTAACCAGTGCCCACAAATTCAATATTCACCCGAGTCTTGTGCAGTCGTGTTCCTAGGGCGTCCATTCCAACAAGAACCTCACTTCAAGCAAGAAAAATTCAGGCCAAATCCAAATCCCATGTGGAAAGAACAACCCCAGTACCAATAAGGAGGAAACTCAAGCTACCCCAAATAGAATTGGTATCATTATGTACAAGGTATGGAACATTTTTATCCTTCAACTTCTCAGAAAAATCCTCCTCCTCCTCCCAAATGTGAACCAATTATCGAGGACATGGTGAAGTAAATGGAATCCCAAAACCTTCAGTTCCAACAAACCACACAATAATCTATTCAAGACCTACAAACTCACGTGGGAAAATTATAAAACACCATCTATGAGCTTAAGATGAAAGGTTATGGAAAACTACCATCCCAACTCATTTTCAATATGAAGGACAAAGGCAATGTATATATCGTTACACTTCATAGTGGTAAATATGTCTCTCCTTCTACTGATTCTACACAATATGTATGTCCCCCTCTTGAAAACTCTCTTTCCCAACACTCAAAAATTTCAAGTATTGAAAAAAAAATAAAAAAAGGGTAATCGAGTTATCATTGATGATTCAAATGAACAATCCATTCCTCTTTATTTCCCCCAAATACTCTCTAAATCTAAGAATAATTTTGATAATGAGATTCATAAAGAAATAATGGATACATTTAAAAAGGTTCAAGTTAACATTCCTCTATTGGATGCAGTTAAACAAATCCATTGGTATTCCAAATTTCTTAAAGATCTTTGCACCCATAGAAGGAGACTAAAGGGGAATGAGAGAGTCAAATTGGGAATAAATGTCTCGGCCTTGATTCAACCAGTAATTCAAACCAAATGCAAGGATCCAGGCACATTCACGATACCGTGTACCATAGGGGTGACATTATTTTCTGATGTTATTCTAGATTTAGGTGCTTCCATTAATGTAATGCCTCGCTCTATGTACACTTCTCTATAGGTTGGAGAGCTTCAACCAACGAGCATTGTCGTACAACTTGTCAACTGAAGTACTACGCATCCAACAGGAGTGATCGAGTATGTCCATTTACGAGTGAAGAATCTCATCATCCCTGCTGATTTCTACATTCTTGAGATGGAATATACCCAAACCCAAGGAAATGCTCCTCTCATACATGGGAGACCATTCCTCAAAATAGCAAAGACGATCATCAGCATTCACAATGGTACGTTTTCCATGGAGTTTGGAGGAGAAAAGGTAAGTTTTGACATCCTTGAGGCTATGAAACACCCCATTGAAGAGAACTCCACTCTTCCAATATATTCGATGGAAGTGATCTCAAATGATGCACACACACACACACAATTCTCTCATCAACCCATACTCTGATTCATTTTCCTCTTCTTTAACCTTGGATGATTTTAGTTTTGATTCAATTTTTGAGAGTTGTGTGGGTTTGGAAAAGTTTAAATTTTGTGCGTTAATTGATGAGTGTGTTCATTATGAGGTACCCATGACCATCGATGATTCTGAAAATCTCATTTCCTCTGCCACTTCATTGAAAAAGATTTTGTTTTAAATTAAGAGAAATTCCATTTTATGGTTGAGTGGGGGATAGTTCTTGGTAATGTCATTTTAAATAAGGTAATTCAAGTTGATAAATCAAAAATTTAATTAATTTCATCCCTTCCATATCCAAAATGTGATCGAGAGGTGCGATATTTCTTGGGCCATGCTGGTTTTTTCTATCAATTCATTAAAGACTTTAGTAAGATTTCACTTCTATTGTCCTGATTATTGAAAAAATATTCTCAGTTTGTGTTTGATAAAAATTGTGACGATACATTAAATTCACTAAAAAGGAGTCTCACATAACCTCCCATCATCCAACCACCAAGGTGGGATCTCCCCTTCGAGCTTATGTGTGATGCCTCTAACTTTGAAGTTGGGGCAGTTTTATCACAAAGGTTTGAGAAGGATCCTCATGTCATTGTGTATGCCTCGCTTACCCTTGACCCTGACCAGGTAAACTAAAAAACCACTAAAAATAACTCCTTTATATTGTGTTTTACTTGTAAAATTTCGTTCATATCTTCTTGGGTCAAAAGTGATTGTGTTTTCTTACCAATCTTCACTTCTATTCCTCTTAAATAAATTCTGAAGCTAAGCCCCACCTCATATGGTGGATGCTCGTCCTCCACGAGTTTGAACTTGATATTAGAAATATGAGGGGAGTAGAAAATATTGTAGTTGACCACATTAGTATGATTTCTCCACCATTGGACCACCATGATGACTCATCCCTCCCCATTGGAGAATTCTTTCCTTATGAGAACCTTTGTGATGTTGTGGACCTTACCCCCTAGTATGCAGACATTGTGAATTTTATAGCAACATCTAGGGTCACCACTGATTTCATCACTTCCCAATCCCTGAGACTTAAATATTATTTTCAATGGTATATTTGGGATTACCCATATTTTTAGAGAATTTTCGGTCAACAAGTAGTTTGTTGGTGTGTCCCTAACTATGAGTTCACCTCTGTTTTGACATTCTGTCACACTTTGGATTGTGGGGGACACTTTGGATATCAATGAATAGATCGAAAGGTCCTTAACTCAGGACTTTATTATCCAAAATTGTATAGGGATGCCCATTGATTTTTAAATTCATGTAGTCATTTTCAATTCATAAGGAATATCTCTAAGAGGAATGAAATGCCCCAACAGCCCATGTTATTATGTGAAATCTTTAATGCATGGGGAATTGACTTCATGGGGACTTTTCCAAGTTCATTTGTATTAATGTACATATTGTTAGATATGGACTACGTGTCTAAATGGGTGTAAGAAAAGGCTTCTAGGACCGATGACTCCTGAGTTGTTGTCGATTTTGTGAGGTCCTTGATTTTTAGTCGGTTTAGTTTGCCGAGATTCATCATTAGTGATCAGGGTTCCCATATTTTCAATAGAAACATGAAAAAATTTCTTCGTAAGTATGGGGTTGATTATAAATTATCCACTTCATATCACCCCCAAACTAATAGACAAGAAGAAATATCAAATCGGGAAGTTAAGAGAATCTTGGAAAAAATAGTACAACCCAATAGGAAGGATTGGAGTTTAAACTTGGATGATGCACTTTGGGCGTACTATATAGCTTTTAAAACCCCAATTGGAATGTCACCATACAGAATTGTGTTTGGAAAGGATTTTCACCTCCTTGTGGAGGTAGAAAACCATGAATATTGGGCTATTAAACAATGTAATATGAATCTTTCAGATGCAGGTGAGCAAAGAAAGCTGCAGATTCAAGAGTTGGAAGAAATTTGATGTGATGCATATGACAACTCCCAGATTTATAAAGAGAAGAAAAACTCTATCCATGATATCATGATTCATCAACGGAAGTTCCATATTGGTGAGAAGGTCCTCATGTACAATTCTAGGCTAAAGATCCACCCAGGTAATCTTTGTTCTCGATGGCTCGGTCCTTATATTATTACTAATATTTACCCTTTTGGTGCAATATATATTTTCCATGAGCAGAGTGGATGAAGTATTACCGTCAATGGTCAGCGACTTAAACACTTCTATAAGGATTTTACAAATAATCTGGTGGAGTAAATCCACCTTATAGAAGAAACATACCAGTGAAACACACCAGGGTATATCCTTCCTTCTCACATTCTCAATTATTATAGTGAGGACACTACACATTCTAGGTGTGGGGGTGGATACATTACTAGGTTCATTAGGATTTTCATCGTCTTTCTTATTTATTCTCTTTTTTTCCTTCTTTATGGTATTTTCACTTTTCCCTATCTTTATGGGTTCATTAGGATTTTCATTCTCTTTCTTCTTTCTTCACTTTTTCGCATTCTTTATAGTATTTTTACCCCCCCCCCTATGGTCACCAAATCATTGAACTTACTAAAAATGCATGTTGAAATTTTTTATTCCATGTTGTTTTAACATTTGATGAAACCTGTCTCTGTGATAGAATTAATATTTGTATGAATTTAACATCATGGAGTGACTTTTAGTGAATTGTTTTTTTTTTCAATGATATAAATAGTTGTATCTATGTGAAACCTTTGAGATTATTAATTCCCCTTGTGTGAGTAGTTTTTGGGAAAACAGTGTCACTAATATCTCAACATTATTTTGTACCAAACCACAAATTGTAAATATTTATTACTTACTAGAAGGTAAATATTAGTTAGGTTAATATTTTTTATCTTAAAATGATATTTACATACATTATTTCCTTATCTGATCTGTTTAATTAGTCTACCGGATTGACCTATGTGTTTGTACCAGATATCCAACTATTGCATGCCCTCAAAAAATGGGTTGTTTCTTGGGCAGGTCAAAACCCACTCCTCCTCAACCTTTGATCTTGTTAAAACTATTACAATTAGTGTCATGAGGAGATCAAACAAGGGCTGATTGATAAGTGTAATATTTTTTCCAAATGAAACTTCTGAAAATTATAATAATAATAATAATAAATGAGGGGACTAATGAAATTTTCATCATATGGGGATATCTAGGTTGGGAGCTTATGGTTTGACTTCCAGAAATACTTAAGTGAGTGGGTCTTGAAATATGATTGCAAAGGATGTATGGCAGTTTCGGTGGACAAAATATTTTAAGCTGAAAAATGTTAAAATAACCTATATTTATTTTATAGAAAGTGGAAAGAATAGCATGGAATGGTTTTCACACACACACACATAGAGTTAGTGGCATGGTTGACTTTTGAATTCTTTTCTCAATAAGATATCATGAATCTCTTTGAATTTCATTATGATATGATTTATGAGACTTCATTTTCCATTTTCACTAGGAAGAACTTCTTGGTGTGGTTTGTGCATTGATCACATTACATTAATGAAGTTAAATTTCCACAAATTTAAAACTTTTTGATGTTGGGAATATATACATGCAACATTTTTTTGGATATGTGGCTTTTCCTAGGATTGAAAATGTAGTACCCCCAGTTTGAGGTATGTAGCCTTTTTTATCCATTTTTATGAGTTTAAAGTGCATGGGATGAGTTGGGAATAGGTTGGGAGATTTTGGAATGGTTTTAGAAGTGTTTGGAGGCTTTTAAAGGGGTGCACGGTTTGAGCACGGTTAGTGTAAACTGTGTGGATGCTCCAGGAAATCATGTAGGGGGAGACAGTAGGCTCCGAATGGCCTGCGCACAGTTTTCCAAACCATGCGAGGAAACTGTGTGGACCCTGGATCTCGAGGCAGTGGAGTGTGCACGGTTAGCGCATAGTTTTCTAAACCGTGCAGGCTAACCGTGCAGCCACTTAAAAATAGGGTTTTTAAGTCCAGGATCCCTCAGCCTTGCCTCATTTCACTTCTATCTTCCACTCATGCGAGCATCACAAGGGTTTTTGGGTTCTCATGGGTTTAGGGTGGTCTCCCACTCGATTTAGAAGGATTTTGAAGAGGATTCAAGGTGGTTTGAAGGTGATCGCTCCGGGTAAGTCTCTCCTCTTTTTTCTCTTGTGTTTTCCTCTAGATCTACATCCCTATCTTTCTTGGTTTTCTAGATCTACACTTATTGTGTGTATATCTAGGGTTGGGGTTGCCTTGGATAATGATTTAAAGGCTTGATGTTGTTAGGGAAGGGGATCTCGAGAGGTTTCGGTGGGGCGTTCGCCGGATTTAAGGCGTGGTTGTTTGTGGGTCGATTTTTCGGGAACCCTACAGGTAGGTGGATTATCTCTCGACTCCACTTGGTTAGAACTAGTGGTTCCATGTTACGATTAATTTTTTGTGATTGAAATTAATTGTATGGTGATGCGCGAATATGGTTGGAAATCCATTTGGGGATTTTGGGGAAAAGGGGGTTTGGGGTGAAATGTTCTTGTTGAGGATTTTAAAATGGGTATTTTAAAATGGAATTCTATGATTGATTTGTGAAATGATTGATGGAAGTGGTTTTCAACAAAAAGGTTGTTTTATTGAAATGTGATTTGGCATGGAAAATGGTTTTCAATAAATGGGTGATTTATTGAATTGAATTGACATGTAATGGAATTGGTTGATTACGTGATGTTGTTGTGACCTAGATGGATTATATGCTTGGTTGTGATTTGTTTAATTGTTGTGTGGAAGTGGGTGGGAAGTACCACTATAATAAAGGGGGATGGATACTGGACGGAAGGGCCACCATCAATGATAAGTGGACGGGAAGAGGCACTAGTTGTAAATGGATGAAACGGGTTGGAAAGAAGCTCCACCGTTATGATTGTTTTGTTGTGTGTTGCTTTGTGTAGATGGAACTGGTTGTGAATGGATAATGGGTTGGACGGAATCTCCACCGTTGGTTGTTTAATTGTTTGTTGTGCATTGCTTTTCAAGTTGTAAATTGTGACATGTTTGTTTGGCTTTACTTTAGTGGTTGGATTTGGGTAAGATAGCTCGGTAAGGGCATGTTTGGATTTTGGAAATGGTTGTAATTATAATTATTTTATATAAACTGTTTTATACAAATGTGCTAATGGTTTTATCCTAGTGGCCTGTGTAGGGAAGTCATTTGGGGAAATCCTACTGAGTTTTAGTACTCACCCCCTACTTTGGAACATTGGTGTCTTTTCAGATGTTGTGTACCGTGATGTGGACAAAGGTAAGGAATCACCCTCCTTTAGTGGGGCATCATGATGTCTGGGTGGAGCTTGGAGCATGGAGCTTGGTGTGGAGCCATGGAGTGTGTCCTGGCTCGTGTTGGGTTTTGTTGTTTAGTTTTCACTTTTTACTCTGATGTGGGATAGACATGTCTAGTTGTATTGGATTTGGGTTGTATTGTGGAACAACTTGGTTGTCCTTTGGGAATACATGATGGGATATTTTATTGACATGCATCATATAGTGGTTGTTAATGGATGGTTTGGATGGTTTTTTCTTAAGGGAAAATCATTCCCCGATTTGATCTTGAAGCCCTCGGCATTTATTTCCAGCCTTTGGCATCTTGGGAATGTCGCTTAAGGCCAATTAGCCCTCACTGCCTCCTAAATCCAATGAGGTAGGGTCGGGGTGTTATAAGTGGTATCAGTTTGTTCGGTCCTTTAGAGTTGATTCTCAGATTTGGTGTTGACATTCGTTATGTTACATTCCTTGAGTCGGGATGGTAGCAAGGCGTAGGATTGTCGGAACTTGGAATGTATAGCATAAAAGGACGTATCTAACCCTTTTATGCTGAAATTCAAGTTACCAAGGAGTTGGGTACATAATTGTTTTGGAGACACTTATAGGCATTGGATATCTCATTGTTGTGGGCGTATCCAATGAGATGAGCATGGCATGCATGGTAGAAATGACTTCCCACTAGGATGCATATTTCATTGGGGTATAATGATTTATGATGTGATATGAATGTGTGAAATTATAATGTGAATAAATTGGTATTTTGAAAATGGTTTGGTTTTCAAAATGGCAAAACATGGAAAATGTGAACTGGTGGAAAGCCTTGTTGTGATAGTGTTGTGTAATGTGATTTGAAATGGGATTTTGAGATGTCTACGGAAGTGAGACTCATGGTTGTTTTTTTTCTGTTTATAGAAATGGCACCAATTAGGCGTTGTAGAGACCAACTAGAGGAGGCTGCTGAGAATGTGGTTGCACCTGAGCCTCAAGTCAACCAACAGTTAGTGCAAAGCATAGTGCAAGCTTTCCAAGATGTGGAAAGTGGAAATAAAATGGACGAACCAAGGCATGTGGATCATTCGGTTCAGTTTCAAAAGAAAAATCCACCCATATTTAGGGGTGATTTAGAGCTAGAGAGGGTAGAGTCATGGTTAAATAGAATGAACAATATTTTTAATTTCTTAGGAATGCTGATAGAGTTAAAGGTGAATTTGGCCATGTATATGTTGGAAGATCTTGCCCTTCAGTGGTGGGAATTGGTAGTCCAAGAGGGGACGGACCAGGGTATGATGTGGGAAGTCTTTGAGAAATTGTTTAATAAAAAATTCTACCCACATACGTTCAAGATTCAGTGTACGACTAATTTCTTCAGTTTGAAGCAAGAGCTTATGTCTGTGACGGAGTATGCATCTAAGTTTATGAACTTAGTGCGTTTTTCACCCAAGGTGATGGGTAGCATGTCATTGAAGGAAAGGATCTTTGAAGATGGGTTAAGGCAAGAAATCTGTTCAAAGATAGTGGTGCTGTGTATAGATGATTACACAAAGATGGTGAATAGAGCCTCGGTGGCTGAGTGGGATCTGTTGGGAGCTCCGGGCAGGGGAAGCATGGTGGTACCCATAGGGAATAGTGGGAACTCTAACGATGGGTAAAATCTAAGGAAGGAAACTTATTCCCAGGGTGGGAACTCTATTACTGCACATGTGGTTGATTTGTTGGGTTTAAGGGTAGAAATGATGCCCTCAGTTTTGAAACATCAAACTCCTCTAGGTCGAAGAGAGTGTCGAGCCTTCTTGTGTAGAGCATGTTGTATTGTTGTGGGCGAGGTTGATATAGTGTGGAATTTATCAATGCTTGAGATGGATGGGTATGATTTAATCCTTGGAATGGATTTTCTAGTGGCGTTTAAGGCCCACATTGATTGTGATGTGTGGATAGTGGATTTTACGGGACATGATGGTGTTAGACATCTCTTTAGAGGAGAGAGGCATGAAAGGCAGGGTGCAACGGGTTTGTTGGAACCAGAAGTGGGTATGTTATCATATCAGTTGATGGTGTTTTCATTTGAATCGGTAGACGGTGTTGAGAAGAATGTTCTTCCAGCAGTGGTGGATCAGTTCATGGATATTTTTCCTAAATAATTCTCTGGGTTACCTCCCGTAAGAGAAGTGGAGTTTATGATTAATCTCATTCCAGGGACCAGTCCAATATCACTTCTGTCTTACTAGATGACACTTACTGAATTGCGGGAATTTAAATTCCAGTTGGAAGAGTTAGAAAACAAAGGGTTTATCTGACCTAGCATGTCACCATGGGTAGCGCTGGTGTTGTTTGTGAAAAAGGAAGATGGAACTTTGAGGATATGTGTTGATTATCGTAGACTTAACCAAGTTACGATAAAGAATATATATACACTTCCATGAATTGATGATTTGTTCGAGCCATTTTAGGGGAGCCCATTGGTTCTCCAAGATCGACCTGAGGTTGGGATATCATCAATTGCGGGTGAGGAATTAGGATATTCCTAAAACAGCTTTCAGAAGTAGATATGGCCATTATGAATATGTGGTTATGCCCTTTGGTCTAACAAATGTGTCAATGGTGTTTATGGCATTGATGAATCGGATATTTCAGAGATATCTAGATTCATTTTTGGTGGTGTTTGTAGAAGATATTTTGGTGTATTCAAAGACAAGGGTGGAGCATGAGCAGCACTTGGCGACAGTGCTCGGGATCTTGAGGGCTCATTGGTTGTATGCCAAATTGTCAAAATGTGACTTTTGGATACAGGAAGTTCATTTCCTTGGCCATGTGATTTCTGAAAGGGGTGTTTCAGTGGATCCAGAAAAGATAGAGACTATTGTATCGTGGAAACCGCCAAATAATTTGTTTGAGATATAGAGTTTTCTTGGTCTAGATGGGTATTATCGGCATTTTGTTCGTGATTTTTCATGTTTGGCTTCTCCAATGACAGATTTGACAAGAAAATATGTTCCATTCCAGTGTAATGAACAATGTCATCAGTGTTTCGAAGAGCTAAAGGGTCATCTTACATCATCACCAATACTGGTTTTTCCAGAACCAGGAAAAGGGTATGTGGTGTATTGTGATGCATCGGGATCAAGGTTGGGGTGTGTTCTCATGCAAGGGAATAATGTGGTTGTGTATGACTCATGGAAGTTGAGAGTTCATGAGAAGAACTACCCAACTCATGATTTAGAATTGGCCACAGTGGTGAATGATTTGAAAGTGTGGCGTCATTATCTATTCGGTGAGAAGTTCACGGTATATATGGATCATATGAGTTTAAAGCATATTTTCTCACAAAGGGATTTGAACTTCAGGCAAAAGAGATGGATGGAATATCTCCAGATGTTCGATTTTGACTTTATGTACACACCGGGTAAGGGAAATTTGGTGTCGAATGCATTAAGTAGAAAATCATATGCTCAGGTGGTAAAACAGGCATTGTACCAGTGGCAGTTGATGTCGGTTATAGCTGATATGTGGTTGGAATGTGAGGAAAATGGAGATAGAGCGGTATTCTTTCCAGTTTTGTTGGTTCTTGACTTGGTTGTCCTGGTTAAAGAGGCACAGATATCCGATTCTGAGTGTCTCACCATGGGGTCGAGACTCAATGGTGGGGAGACCATTGAGGGTTGACAACTGAATGGAGATCCAGTTTTGTGTTTTTAGAATCAGATAGTTGTACCAGCTTCTTGTCAGGAGGATCTTCTCAGGGCGTATCATCATTCCAGGTGGGTTGTTTATCCTGGAATTTATAAAATGTATAAAGAATTGAAAGCACAATTCTGGTGGGCTAGTATGAAAAGGAGAGTGGCTGAGTTTGTTTCGAGATGCTTGACTTGTTAGTAGGTCAAGCCAAAGCATCAGAGGCCAGCAGGAATGTTGCAGTCTTTACCAATCCCTGTATGGAAGTGGGAGCAGATAGCAATGGATTTTATTACATGTCTCCCAAGAATGGTCGGAAAGCACGATGCCATTTGGGTGATAGTGGATCGGCTGACAAAGTCGGCTCATTTCATCCCGATTCATGAATCTCATACGGTGGAGGATCTGTCCAAAATCTATATCCGGGAGGTGGTAAAGAGGAATGGTTTTCCAGTTTCGATTGTATCAGATAGAGATCCGAGGTTTACATATCATTTCTGTAAATCCTTACAGCAAGCCCTGGGGACATAGTTGATGATGATTACGGCGTATCACCCTCAGATGAATGGTCAATCTGAGAGGACGATACAAACTCTGGAGGACATGTTGCAGGCTTGTGTCATGGATTTTGGAGTCTCCTTGGAGGAGCACTTGTCGTTAGTTGAGTTCTCGTACAATAATAGTTATCAGGCATCCATACAGATGTCTCTGTTTGAAGCATTGTATGGGCATCCATATCGTTCTCCACTATGTTGGGGGGAAACAGGTGAGTCCTCGATGGTTGGATCGAGCCTTGTCTAGGATACGATGGAGAAGATCAAGTTGATTAGGAAGAGAATGGAGACGGCTCAGAGTAGTCAGAAATAGTATGCGGATCATCGTCGACGGCCGTTGTTGTTCAAGGTGAGTGATCATGTGTTCTTGAGGATCTCTCCTAGGTTGGGACATCATCGGTTTGGGAAACATGGAAAGTTATCTCCGAGGTATATTGGGCCTTTTAAGATTCTTTAGCGGGTTGTTGAGGTGGCTTATCATTTGGCTTTTCCACCTATGTTCAGTGCGGTGCACAATGTGTTTCATGTGTCACAGTTGAAAAAGTATTAGCCAGATCGTGACCATGTGATTCGATGGGACCATGTTGAGCTAGAACCGGATGCTTCGTTGGTGCACGTGCCAGTGCGGGTTATGGATAGGAAACAGAAAGTCTTGTGTGGTAAAATCATCGGTTTATTTCAGGTTTTGTGGCAACATGGTCATATTCAAGAGGATACTTGGGAAAGGGAGAAAGAGATGATCGAGCAGTGGCCCGAGATCTTTCAGCAAAGGATGGGTTCACTACTTTCTGAGAAAGGAAATTCCAATGGTGGGGAGAATATATTACCCCTGTTTTGAGGTATGTAGCCTTTGTTTATGTAATTTTTATGTGTTTAAAGTGCATGGGGTGAGTTTGGGAAGAGGTTGGGATAGTTTGGAATGGTTTTGGATGTGTTTGGAGGCTTTTAAAGGGGTGCACGGTTTGAGCACGGTTAGTGTAAACCGTGCGGATGCTCCAGGAAATCATGAAGGGGGAAACAGTAGTCTCTGCATGGCCTGCGCACGGTTTTCCAAACCATGAGAGGAAACCATGAGGACCCTAGCTCTTGAGGTAGGGGAGTGTGCATGGTTAGCGCACGGTTTGCCAAACCATGCGGGCGAACCGTGCGGCCACTTAAAAATAGGGTTTTTAAGATTGGGATCCCTCGGACATTCCCCATTTCACTCCTCTATTCCTCCCACTTGAGCCTCACGCGGGTGTTTGGGTTCTCAGGGGTTTATGGTGCTCTCACACTCGGTTTGGAAGGATTTTGAAGAGGATTCAAGGAGGTTTGAAGGTGATTGCTCCGGGTAAGTCTCTCCTCTTGTTTCTCTTGTGTTTTCCTCTAGATCTACATCCCTATCTTTCTTGTTTTTCTAGATCTACACATGTGGTGTGTATATATAGGGTTGGGGTTTCCTTGGATGATGATTTGAAGGATTTTTATGGTTAGGTAAGGGGATCTAGAGAGGTTTCGGTGGTGCGTTCGCCAGATTTGAGGTGTGGTTGTTTGTGGGTCGATTTCTCGGGAACCCTAAATGTAGGTGGATTCTCTCTCGACTCCACTTGGTTAGAACTAGTGGTTCCATGCTACAATTAATTTTTTTTATTGAAATTAATTGTATGTTGATGCGCGAATTTGGTTAGAAATCCATTTTGGGGTTTTGGGGAAAAGGGGGTTTGGGGTGAAATGTTCTTATTGAGGATTTTAAAATGGGGATTTTAAAATGGAATGTTATGATTGATTTTTGAAATGATTGATGGAAGTGGTTTTCAATAAAAATGTTGTTTTATTGAAATGTGATTTGGCATGGAAAATGGTTTTCAATAAATGGGTGATTTATTGAAGTGAATTGACATGTAATGTAATTGGTTGATTACATGATGTTGTTGTGACCTTGATGGATTATATTCTTGGTTTTTATTGGTTGAAATGTTGTGTGGAAGTGGGAGGGAAGTACCACTATAATAAAGGGGGTGCATAGTGGATGGAAGGGCCACCATCAATGATATGTGGGCGGGAAGATCCACTAGTTGTAAATGGATGAAACGGGTTGGACAGAAGCTCTATCATTATGATTGTTTTGTTTTGTGTTCCTTTACATAGATGGAACTGGTTGTGAATGGATAATGGGTTAGACAGAAGCTCCACCTTTGGTTGTTTAGTTGTTTTTTGTGCATTTCTTTGCAAGTTCGAAATTGTGACATGTCTTTTTGGCTTTCCTGTGGTGGTTGGATTTGGGTAAGATGGATAGGTAAGGGCATGTTTGGATTTTGTAAATGGTTTTACTTATAATTATTTTATATAAACTATTTTATACAAATGTTCTAATGGTTTTATCCTAGTGGTGTGTGTAGGGAAGTCATTTGGGGAAATCCTACTTAGTTTTAGTACTCACCCTCTACTTTGGCATGTTGGTGTCTTTGCAGATGTTGTGTATCATGACGTGGACAAAGGTAAGGCATCACCCTCATTTAGTGGTGCATCGTGATGTCTGGGTGGAGCTTGGAGAATGGAGCTTGGTGAAGAGCCATGGAGTGTGTCTTGCCTCATGTTGGGTTTTGTTGTTTAGTTTCTGCTTTGTACTCTGATGTGGGATAGACATGTCTAGTTGTATTGGATTTTGGTTGTATTGTGGAACAACTTGGTTGTCCTTCGAAAATACATGCTGGGATATTTTATTGACATGCATCATATAGTGGTTTTTAATGGATGGTTTGGTTGGTTTTTTCTCAAGGGAAAATTGTTCCCCAATTTGATCTTGAAGCCCTTGGCATTTATTACCAGCCTTTGGCATCTTGGGAACGTCGCTTAAGGCCAAGTATCCCTCACCGCCTCCTCAAGACACTGAGATAGGGGCGGGGAGTTACATAAAATTTTTAGGTGTGGGGGTGCGATCGCATAGTGATTCACTATTCAAATCCACCATTACACCATTTTTTTAAACTGTTGTTGTAAATAATATTAAAAATATAATAATAAATTTCACTTTATCTTTGAATCAACGAATTACTTTTTATCACTATTTAATAGATAAATTTCACTTGTTTTGGTGTTTATATTGTTGGAGGAGGTGATTTGGAGAGCTCATGATGGAATTCAAGCAAAATGGGCCAAACTGCGTGAGATCCCAAGCTTGTATGTGGACAATTATTTGTATTGTGAATAATCCATGTATTAAATTGGGAAAACAATGGGTTTATGAGTGTAAAAAAATGTGGTATACGTTTCTCTAGAATATCATGAATCACAATTCATCCATTTGGAGGGCCAAAATAGGCCCACCATGTGAAGAAATTCTGGGCGGGCCAAATTGGACCACCCTTCTGTATTAAGGCCATAACTCAGGTCTCAGAGATCCAATTGGGCTGATTCTACCTTCCTAGGATAGATGAATCGTATACCTGACTCTCCACCAAATTGAAAGTCATTTTCACATGTTTTAGTCAGTCAACCATCTGGATAAATATTGAGTAAAAAATATACCTTGAATAGTCACCTAACCCTTTAGATACTTGACCACTTTATGTGAAAATATGGATGTAAATTACCCATAAAATCACTCCTCCCCCTCATTATCTATGTGGAACGAAAAGGGGTGAAGGTTAGTCGAATTGGAGGGCTCTCTTCACCCATTTTATTTTTATTCTCCCTCATGTACTTTTAAACCTCTTAGTGATCAATTTGGGGAGTGTCCTTTGTTGTAATCCTGAGCTCCACACTTGTAATCTTCATAAGGTAATTTATTTCCAGGTTTATTGTAAATTGTTCTTCATTTATACCTTATAAAAAAATTATTCTATTATGATCAAATACCAATCAAAGGAACAAGAATCCACCTGCTTCCATGCATAACCCGGATCTTGTGATGATTTGAGTGTGGTTGCCTCTTTTCTCACCCCTCCCTTTGATGAGTGTGCAAATGGATTGAGTCGGTTGATAAAATCCTGGATCTTGAACCTATGAATATTCATGCTCTTTTCTTGTGGAATAGTTTTATCATTGACACAAATCTAGTCATCTCATCACGTTGTTGATGTGATTCCTTGATTGAGTTATATTTTTTACATCATTTCATGTTTGTTGATTTTGAGTGGTTGTCGATAATCAATATTTTTTATCGATAAAATCCTAGGTGGTAACCTAGTAAGAACTCACATAACGTTACTAGTTTCAGTATGTATAAAATCAAGTAATCAATTATCCTTCCTTTTCCCTTAAGATAAATGATGGATTGAGCATCAAGCGACACTTACCCGGGTTGATCACGATTTCTCCAACCGGTTTCTCTCAGAAGTAATATACTTTCAATTTATGTTCTTAAAACAACAAAACCCAGTTTTTATAAAACCACATTCCCCTTTTAGATTCTTAATCAGAACCTCATTTTGTAATTAAATATCTAAGTCTTCTTCGAGAGACAACCTAGGGTTGCTACTATACTGTAGAAATTATTGTTAAAAATAAACATCTCATTTGACGTACTGGAAAACATGATCAATTATTCATTTTCCTTTCTAAACTTGAAGCATGACCACCAGAAGGTTTATGTAGGGTTCTGACCCATCGTTCTCCATATATAGGTTTTCTTTATGGTTTTTTTTTCCTTTCATTTATTTAATGAAAGGTTTAATTTTTTCTAGTTTAATTTCAATATCTATCCTTTATTCATTTTTCTTCATGTTTACTCTCTTTTATTATCTTCCATATGGAATATGATTTATTCATCATTTTATTTTGAACTTTTTGTTTGTTTTATTGATCCTTCCATATGATTCCCCTTCTTTCTCACAATACCATCATACGTGGATAATTCTCTTAGGTTTAGGGGTTGATAGTAAGGGTGTTTGAACCAAGTTAATATCTAAAATCAAAACTAGGTAACCCTATGGATAGTAACCAAGTTTAAAACAATTATCAAATATCATTATTTTGCCCTATCCCTAACCATCAGAGGTGGAAATTGAATGATTGTGACATAGTTAGAGAAAATCATGCTTTGACCATTATCCTATAATTAGTTCTACTTGAAGTCTAAGATTCCTTCTCCTAGGTTCTCAATTAATCTATAACAAGGAGTCTTTTCCAGCTTAGGTTGTACCAATTGGTTGGGCCAAGAAGAATTAGTTTCTTTTTCACTGATTTGCAGCGCACATCAAAGGTATATCCCAATTTATAT
Organism: Viscum album; assembly: GCA_963277665.1. Classification (NCBI taxonomy): domain Eukaryota; kingdom Viridiplantae; phylum Streptophyta; class Magnoliopsida; order Santalales; family Viscaceae; genus Viscum; species Viscum album. Next base: position 270,709,887 of record OY728145.1, on the reverse strand, counting down.
ATAGGATTATCCTTTTACTATACCCTAAAATTGAACTTGATCCCATATTTACTTTATTACTTAATTTTATTTATTTTATTTGTGTCATTTAATTAGTTTATTAAAATCAACTGAATTTTGAGTGACCGAACTTTGGTAAAGACTTGCCTACTGTGTTCCCCACTCTCTATGGGTTCGACCCTGGACTACAACTTACTATGACTTATTAGCTGAGTGTAGTTTGGAAAATTAAATATATAATATGATTAATTCTGAAAGGAATCAACAATTCCTTCTAGGCTCATCACATATCCCTATTCACCAGAGATTTCCAACAAGCAGCGAGACTCTAACATGAAACATGGGAAGAAAATACCCTATTATCAAAGAAATACAATTGAATAAATCAATATATAAATATTCAAGATAATAATAAACAATTAAAAAAAGGACCACGCATCACATAATAAAATCCCAAAATAGGGAAAGTTACCATAAACCAAAATAGTACATATGGCATGGAATGTAAGTGTCAAGTGTTGACTAAAAACCCAAAATAAATACACAATAAAAACTCCCAAATGGGTCCAAACATCATGTTTGGTCCCCTCATACATGATCCTTCTGAATCCCAACTCATACATCTAACAATGGGATTTTTTCCTTATCCAGACAGGAAAACACGAAGTCTTCTTGGGTACCAATCAACAGCCCAAGTAAGTTGTGAGTACAACTCAGTAGGATACCAAAAACAGTATGTAAAGAAATATATAGTCTATAATAGTCTATACAGTAGTATAAGGAATAATAAATTTGTCATGAAGAAGTGAACATGTTTCACACATTTTTTTTAATATTATTTAATTATACTCTCTGTCCCCCAGGTTCTCTTTGACACCTAATTCAATCATGTATAATTCATCCTGTGTCAATGTCTGAACCATATATATTAAGATCAACACATTAATTCACATGGTATTTCATTATCATTTTTTTTCAAATTTCATTTTGGTACCTTGGAGCATTAATCTAGGTACCATATCATGGATTCTTGGAGTTTTATTCCAGAATAATTATCACAGGTACTTGGAGCATCAGTCTAGGACCACAATCCTGGGTACTTAGAGCATTAGTCCAACACCATTATCATGGGTACTTAAAGAATCATTTTAGCACCAAAATGGTGAGTACTTGGATCATTAGTCCAGCACCAATTCCATTCCATTATTCACAAATTTCCAGGCTCAACATCAATGACCATTTATCAAATATAAAACATAGTACCAATTCATTTACAACATATCCATTTAACAACATTACAACCCTTTAGTAACATGAAAAAGTTAATTTTCCATTTAAACCAATTACCATCAGTCATCTCACATCTCATTAACACTTCCATGTTAAGGAAAATAATCATTTATAATAATTTAACATGATAAAAAATGCACAAATGGTTTAATTGAATAATCCCTCTGATTACCCATTTATATTCTCTAATTATCATTTCAAGGAAATTGGCAGACCCCTTGGGTAGCTATTAAACTTGGTCTCATAATCTATAATGGATCCAATAGGATCCATGGAGGGTGTCAGAAATTCATAGGGATTTAATTCACTTTTCTAATTTTAAATGTAATTTTTAAATGCTTCAATGAAATGATACAACTACAACATAAGATCATCATCAAGACTATGGGAATTATAATGTAGAACACATTCCTTAGGATTGTTGATGGATGTATAAAAACCATAGCCCTTGATTTGATGTTGAAAAGTTTAAAACACAATGAATATGATTTTATAGGATCAAATCCTAGGATCAATATCCAATGAAAAAGATCCATTAAAATCCAGACTTATACCATCAACAATAGAAGGATTCACCCCTCTATAATGGGAGAGAAATATAGGATAGAGAAAACCTAAATCAAATAATAGATTAGATACTTTAGAGGAGTTGATTTCTTTCGTCAGATATTTGATATTCAGGATAAGAGGTTTTAGGATCCTATCAATCCTCTCAAGAGACTCCAAAATAAAATTAAATCAATTTATTTCTAGTGTAGGTGATTAGTAATAAAAAAAATAGCAGTCCAGAAATGTTTAATTAAAATTTAGGGGGTTTAAAAATTTGTGGGCATGGTTTCCTGGATGGGACGCATGGTTATAAAAAATGTGTGCCCTAACTATGCACCCCTACTATCTGGGGTGCATGGTTTCTTCTAGGTAGTTTAATAGTTTGTTAAACCATGTGCCAACTGTGTAAACTCCCACTATCCTAGGATTCATGGTTTTTTGTGGGAGGATACATGGTTTATGAAAACCGTATGCCAACCGTTCATCCCCCCCCCCAAACAAAACTTCCAAAACACACCCAAACACACCCAAGACAAGCCCTAACCAAAATGATATTAAAAAAAGGGTAAAACGGTTCCTAAAAATGATTAAAATAAGGTCTTGAGAAGGGTCGGGATCTTATAAGCATGCTTAAAGTGTCCCTATTTTGTGTAATTGGTGGTTTGATACCTTAAAAAACAAGTTTTCCATAACGGATTCCATGTTTATAGACTGAAATAAAATAATATTGATCCATACCACTTTTATTTTTATATTACTTTTCATTTAATGATATCTTATAATCATGTGTTGAGAATTTTTTACATTGGTGGAACCTTCCTATTTAATTATGGGATTCATGGGAGATAGAAAACATGCTTATCAATAACCAGTTAACATTTGAGAACTTTGGCATGGATGATCCTATTTCCTCTTTCGAAGCATGGATAATTATTTATGATTCTAAAATACTTATGTGCTATATGAAATGTCAAAAATACCATGCCATGTGTATTTGTTCAAAAAGATCAATATTCATGCTTAAGAATATGTTATTTATTTTAAGAATTATCATGTGGAATGAAGAGTAAATATGAACTTCATTGCAAAGAGAGCATGTCTAAATAAATGGAATGTTTTCATGATTTAATAGGGAACCATTCTAGAATCCATGTTACATAACTTGAGTATGATATACTAAAATATTAAAGTAAAATTATGTCATCCCTTATGCACCCTACAAGCATGTTTTCATTGATAGTAAAATGATTTAAGAATATTTAATTTAAGAATGTCAAGCATGATACATAAGGATAAAACATGTAAATACTTTTGTTTGAACTCATTCATAAATAAAATTATTGAAGTGTCAAATATGAAATTTTATTTTAAATGAATTTATATAAATTAATAATGGGCCATGATGTACTATTTTAGTAATGATTTTCTTGATATGTTGATATGCCTTGTTAAAAATATTTTTTCCCAAAACCAAAAGTGATTATGTTAAAGGTTGGATAACATGAAATGGTTTCTTAAATAAAATCACTTCCCTAAAGTTATGTTCCTTTTGTTTAGAATTAGTGTAAAGTTATTCCTTTCCAAGATGATTCTCATTGTTAAGATTACATGTTATTACCAAGGTTAAATATTCGGGACTTCCTTTTATAGAAAGGATAATCATTTGGAGCTGTTAATGAAAATAGTTGCTTTTAAATATGAAATTTAGTGATGATATTATTACTTTCCAAACTTAATTAATGTGAAAGGGTGATGGAAAGGTGATTGATTAATATGAATTATTTCTAGGGTTTGTTATTTTTTTCTGAGTTGCCTTGTTATTGGTGAGGTTTTTACTAGAAAATGTATTAGATTTATGTGAAATATTTGAGCAATTGTAATTCCATTATTTCTTGGGTATTGATATTAGTTTACTTATTTTTTAGAGGTATCTCCCATTCAAGAGTGTTTCTAGATATTGATGTCTCATGTTTTATGCCTTCTTCTTCTATATGTGGTGTGTTCCTTAATAGGTATCTCATGGGTGGTTGTTTGTACTCCCCCATTTCCTCTCCTGTTAGGATTTTTTATTCTCAAGGATGATAATAATTTGAGAGGTGTCTGGTGTAAGGGTATGGATTTTCCCATACTCTTCCCTTATTGTTCTTGGGTGTTGAGGGAGTTTGATGATTCTTTTTTGTAATGTCACAGGTTTTGGGTTTATTTAATTAAAAATAATTCTTATTGAGATTAAAATGATTGATTTCATAAGTTTACTAGGTTTGATATCATATGAATCTATTATAATATTGCATATTTATTAAATAAATTATTCTTATAAAAATGTATTAGACATTGGGAATATATTATGCATTTAATATTTTGCATATTGGTTTTTCTAAGAGAAAATTGTATAGCATATAAAAAATAGTTTTAGCAGTTAGTTTAATTAATTACTAGTTGTCTATTATTTAAGATAATTTGAAATTAATTATTTTATGTATTTTTTAATTTATAACCATAAAATTGATTTTTTAATGATTTTTTTTATATTATAAAATTATATTATATAAATATTTTATTTTATCAATTTATTTGGTTATGAATTTTATGTGACATATTTTATTTATAAAGGAATTATTTTTATAAAAATTAATTTGGTTTTGGAATTATTAATATTTTAATATATAATTTATTTATATGAAAAACATGATAATTATAATGAAATTTGAATTATGAAATTTATTTTAATTGTGGAAGAACATTTATGAGAAAATGTGATGACATAATTTTTTATAAATGGGAATGATGGAAATTATAATGTAAAAACAATAATATATATATATATATTAAACCTATTATATTTCATTAAATTTATTGATTTCACGAGATACTAAAAAAAGGGACGCATGTAGTATATGTTTAAAAAATGTATAACATAAAAAAGCGTTTATATATATATATAAACATTTCTTTTAACAATACTTTTGAAAAAAAGTTTCATGAAAGTTTAAAAATAATTTTATATAACATTTAAATAGGAAAACGGTTTTTTAACATATATATATATATAATATACTTCAAAGAGAGGTTTGAAATATAATTACACTATTACATATATGCCCTATAACAATGCTCAAAAAGGCTTTTAAAAGTGATAAAAGCATTGTTAATCACAATGTTGTTAAAGGGGGGTTTATCAGCACTAAAAATAACACTGATAAAGGCCCCATCTATAACATTATGCAGTTTTTATAATAGCACACTCCAACAACCTCCTATACATAAAAACAGTAGACGACAACCTCTTATAAACAAAAAATATAATTTAATTGAAATACATTTTACATAAAAAATAAAAAAAACACTATTATATATATTTTAAACAATGTTTTGTATAATTACATTTACAATTACTATCTAAAAACAATTTAAAACATTAATGTTTTTCTTTGGAACCTATGATCTCCTCTCAAAAATTTCCTCCCATGGTATCACTTACTAAAACAATTACCTCAACCTAAGAAAAATAATCCACGTATATTTGAAAACAATTCTTATGATATTAATATTATAAACAAATAAATTAAACATTAATATGAATGAATACATTAAACAAATGTCAAATTTCAATAAAAATACACACTTTGAGCTATACTAGTCACACCATGTTTTATATTGAGGTGAAGTTGATTCCAACATGTCACAAATGAGGTATGGGTCATTTTCCTTAATTATCAAAACAATTTAGGTGTTTTTTCTTAGTTTTGAGTATGTCACTTGTTATTTTTAATGAAATTAATGTCAATTTTAAATAAAGAAATATTTGGAGTTATACGGGTCACACCGTGTGTGGGATTGAGGTGAAGATAATTCATATACATAAAATATTACTTAAGGATAACTTTCATAGTGTATATAAACAATTTGAATATGTTTTCTAAGTTTTTAGCATATCACTTGTGTTTTCTACTAAAATGTCATTTCAAACTGGAAACATGAACTTTGAGTCATATGGGTCACATCATGTGTTGTTTTGACATGAGACTACTTCCTACATGTCAAAAATGACTTATTGTTGTCCTAAATTATCAAGACAATTGGAATGCATTTTCTTGGTTTTCAGTGAGTGACAAACGTTTTGAACTAAAATGTCAATTTTAAACTAATAAATGGCACTTTGAGTCATACTGGTCACACCATGCATCGAATTGAGGTATGGATGATTCATATATAGCCCAAATAACTCATGGATCATTGTATTAAATTATCCAAAAAAATCAATGTGTTTTATTAGTTTTCAGTACGTCACTTAATCCTTTTTACTAAAAATGATGTCAATTTTAAATCGAAAGATGCACTTGGAGTCATACCAGTCACACCATGCCTAATATTTTACTATGATTTCTTTCTAAACATCCCAAATAACTCATGGATTGTTTTAAAAAAGTATCAAAACAATCCAAATTCGTTTTCCTTGTTTTCAGTATGAAACTTCTTCCATTTGTGAAAATTGATGTCAATTTTTTATAAAAAGAAACACTTGTGGTCATACCACTTACACTGTGTATCAGATTGAGGTAAGGATGATTCCTACACATCTCATATGACTCATGGATCATTTTCCTAAAGTATAAAAACAATCCAAATTTATTTTCTTAGTTTTGAGTAGGTTAGTTGTCCTTTTTTCTAAAATTGATGTAAATTTTAAATTAAAAAGATGCACTTGGATTCATACCAATCCCACCATGCCATGTATTGAGGTTTTTTTGATTTCTACACATCCCAAATGACTCATGGATCATTATATAAAGTATCAATACAATAATAATGTGTTTTTTTGGTTTTTAGTACATCACTTGTTCCTTTTCAATAAAAATGATGTTAGTTTTAAATAAAAAGATGCACTTGGTTTCATACCAGTCACACCATGAATTAGATTGAGGAGAAGTTGATTTTTACACATCCCAAATGACTCATGGATAATTTTTCTAAAGTATCAAAATGATCTAAATGTGTTTTATTAGTTTTTATAATTACACTTGTTCCTTTTTCTAAAACTGATATCGGTTTTAATTAGAAATAAGCACTTATAGTCATACCGATTACACCATGTGTCGTATTAAGGTGCGCATAATTACTAAACATCTCAAATGACTCATGGATAGTTTTAATAAAGTATCAAAACAATTTGAATTAGTTTTTTTTTGTTTTTGAGTAGGTTAGTTGTCATTTTTACTAAAATTGATGTCAATTTTAAATAAAAAAGACGCACTTGGAGTCATACTGGTCACACCGTGCGTCGGATTGTGGTTTGGATTATTCCTACACATCCCAAATGACTCATGGATAATTTTAATAAAGTATAAAAATGGTCCTAATGTGTTTTCTTAGTTTTTAGTATGAAACTTTTTCTTTTTTCTAAAATTGATGTCAATTTTACATAAAAAGATGAACTTGTAGTCATACCGGTTACACTATGTGTTGGATTGAGTTTCAGCTGATTCCTGAACACCTCAAATGACTCATGAATCATTCTCCTAAAGTATAAAAACAATCTAAATGCATTTTCATAGTTTTTAGTAGTCCATTTTTCCTTTTTACTAATATTGATGTGAATTTTAAATAAAAAATAAGCAACTTGGAGTCATACCAGTCACACCATACCTTGGATTGAGGTGTTTCTAATTCCTACATGTCCCAAATGGATCATGGATAGTTTTAATAAATTATAAAAATAATACAAATGAGTTTTATCAATTTTTAGTATATCACTTGTTCCTTTTTTTCTTGAAATGATATCAATTTTAAATAAAATGATGTACTAGGAGTCATAACGATCACACCATGCATCATATTGTGGTTCAGCATATTCTTACACATCGCAAATGACTCGTGGATCATTTTACTAAAGTGTTAAAATGGTATGAATTTTTTTTCTCAGTTATCAGTGTGACACTTGTTCTTTTTTCTAAAATTAATGTTGATTTTAAATAACAAGACGCACTTGTACTCATAACGGTTACACCCTGCATCAGATTGAGGTGTAGATGATTACTACATGTCTTATATGAATAATGGATCATTGTCACAAAGTATCGAAACAATACAAATATGTTTTCTTGGTTTTCAGTAGGTCAATTGTCCTTTTTACTAAAAACGATGTAAATTTTAAATAAAAAATATGTACTTGGAGTCATATCAGTCACATCGGGCCTTAGATTTAGGCCCGGATGATTCTTACATGTCCCAAATGACTCACAGATCATTTACCTAAAGTATCAAAAAAATCCAAAGGAATTTTATTAGTTTTCAATATGTTAATTATTCATTTTTACTAAAAATGATGTCGATTTTAAATAAAAAGACGCACTTGGAGTCATACCAGTCACATTGTGCATCATATTAAGGTGCCTCTGATTCCTACACATCCCAAATGACTCATGGATCATTTTTATAAAGTATAAAAATTATCCAAATACAATATATCAATTTTCAGTATGAAACTTGTTGCTTTTGCTAAAATTGATGTCAACTTTAAATAGAAAGATGCACTTATAGTCATATCGGTTTCACCATGTGTCAGATTGAGGTGTGACTGATTCCTACATGTCCCAAATAACTCATGGATAGTTTTTCTAAAGTATAAAGACATTAAAAATGTGTTTTATCAATTTTTAGTAGATCAATTGTCCTTTTTACTAATATTTATGTAAATTTTAAATAAAAAAAGACGCACTATGAGTCATACCGGTCACATCGTGCCTCTAATTGTGGTTAGGATGATTAATACACATCCTAAATGACTCAGGGGTAATTTTACTAAAGTATAAAATGAATAAAAATGTGTTTTCTCATTTTTCAGTACGTCACTTGTTCCTTTTTACAAAAATTGATGTGAATTTTAAATAAAAAGACGCACTTTGAGTCATATCTGTCACACCATGTGTCATATTGAGGTACGAATGATTCCTAGATGTCCAAAATTACCAATGGATAATTGTACTAAAGTATCAAATCTATAAGAATATGTTTTCTTGGTTTTTAGTATGTCCCTTGTCTTTTTTACTAAAATTTCATTTTAAACTGGAAACACGCAATTTGACTCATAATGATCACATCATGTATCGGTTTGACATGAAACAAATTCCTAAAAATCAAAAATCATTTATGAATCTATGTCCTAACTTATCTAGATAATCTGAGTGAATTTTATTATTTTTCAATGAGTGGAAAATTTTGAAGTAAAATGTCAATTTTAAACTAATAACGGGAACTTTGAGTCATATGGTCACATTGTGCATCAAATTTAGTCTAAGTTGATTCATATATGTCTTAAATGACTTATGGATCATTTTACTAAAGTTTAAAAATAATTTTGATGAATTTTTTCTGTTTTGAGTATGTGATTTGTATATTGTACTAATATTAATGACAATTTTAAATAAAAATATGCAGCTAAAGTCATACTGATCACACTATGTGTCAGGTTGAGGTGTCATTGATTCCTACATGTCCCAAAGTCTCAAAAAAATCCAAACTAACAAGTAATACACCTATATAAAAAAAATTCTTATGTGATTAATACTAAAAAGAAATAAATTAAACATAAATAAGAAATAATCCATTGCTTCTATGGAAGTCACATCTTCGTGTTATTTGTTTACATTCTGCGATCAAGTATGATTCTCATTCATTTCTAAGAAAATTTATATCATATTCTGAATATGATTTTTTTACAAAAATATTAGTACTAGAGAAATATAAATACAGAAGGTATTAATAAAAATTTTAAATGAAGTAGTAATTAACTTTGAAAATACCTCTTCGGGGATACATTTTTTTATGTAATATGATCTATCTCATGGATTTAAAAACATAATAACCACAATATTTTCCATTTTTTTATAAATTATAGAAACATTATAGAAAATAATTAATTTGTTTTAATATTTGTTTGAAATATTATTAAATATATCCTGATACTTATCCAGTTTTAGAACTTTTCAGGGTCCTTGTGCGTAATTCTTGTCCTCATGCCATGATTTATATTCAATTTACACACAAACCTATAATAAAATAATCCTCATTAAAACATAATATAAATTATATAACTTTAATTCTAGTTCTAAAATGTTGTATGTAGTGTATTAAAAATTAAAGTATTCCATCATGTGTGGTTGGTTTGTTGGTAATCCATGCAGTGAATCTAGGAAATAAATATTTGGAGTATCTAAATTGACAATAATGATCATCCAATGTTTCCTAAAAACATAAAAAGTAATAAGTAATGAAATAAATGAAAATATATTAGACATTATTGAATTTTATCATTTTAACCCTGAATCGTTCGATATTAAGAAGAGTATGTCATCCCTAGGTTTTATTTCAAACAATTTTGTCAGGTTTTCAACCATTTCATCCATTTGTTTGGATTCTGTTTTTGTTTAGTCTATACTGGTGACATGAGGACTAATGAGTCCAAATTCCTTTCATGGGTAAATCCCTTCAATTGGTATTGATATATATACCTGAAAAAAAATACAAAATGTATTTAGTCATAATTAACATAGTATATCATATTTTGGAAAATAAAATCTTGAAAACATACCTCATGTATACATTTACAAGTGAGGCTCTTAACCATTAATAGTTGAAGATTTCATCTACATTCACAAAATAAATGTAGTAAGTAACTTCCTCTCCATAAAGTTTTTCTTCAAAATCAACTATGTGACTACTACTACTTTTTAACTTTGAATCTGCATAAACCTTTAATATTAGTAAATGTGGATATTCAATGGGTAGGGTAAAGGTTCTTTTGAAAGATCTTTTCGATCATTTGGTTAGTCATTTAGATGGTTTGAAGTTGAAATTTCATTTCACCCCTTCCCTTTGTACTTCTATAAGAGAATTCATCAGTTTAGAGCTTTTTCATTAATTGTTAAAGTTTTATCATGAAAAGTAAATTGGAAATGAATACCTCCTTGTCGACATGTTTTTTTTAAATATGTGACGTTCATGTGATGAATATTATAAAAGTTTTTTCTACTTATTAATATCTTCCTCATCAATTGGAATAGGTAACTCATATCTTGGATTATGGGCTATGCTAATCAGTACTCTCACATGACCTATTGGAAGTGGTTTGTTCTGTAGCATGTCATTTTGGATATTGAATATCGTAGCCCTGTCTACAAGGTGATGGGTGGGTGTTGATAGATATAAATCACATTCATTATCACCCTGTAGAATATTTGTACAAGAAAGTTATTAGTTTCTATCTTATTCACATTTTACAGAAAAAATTATTAGAACATTGATTACCTCAGTTAAGATAGATCTTTGAGGGGAATGGCTCACCTCAAAGCTAGTGGGGGTGGGGGAGGATCATCAATCAATGGTTGTTCTTGAGTTTGTTATTCACTTTGTTTCCCCCCCCCACCATTAAAGTTTCTATAATATCTCTCCACCATTGGAATTATTCTTCAAGGGTAGCTAGTCTTTACTTCAACTCTTTCATTTATTTACCTTTATCCTCTTGTTTTTTTCTCTCAAAACATGTTCGGGGTTTCACCCCTAAACCCACATCTATGACATGGTCGTACTATTATTTCCACTTCAAGACCATTGATAGTAGGTCTTTATCCAATAGAGGTGTAACTGATTCTTATGACTATGTATGATAAAAATATAGTAAAATAAGTAATCATTATTATGTAATAGTGATTTAAAGCAAAACTAATTTTTATTATGTTATGATTACACATGTTTCCTACACTTTTTGTATGTTTTCATCTATTAGTATTCAATATTTATTTACACATTCCTCCTTCCATAGCACGTAGTGTGGGATGGAAGTGTATTTAGATTTGGATTCATCAATATGCATAGAAACAAATGAACATAATTTTTTTTTGTTTCATGTCACATAAAAGTGTTATGGTATATTTAACATACATACCATTTTTTTCAAGTGAAGCGTAACCCCTCATTACTTTACGGTAGGAGTATGTTGTTTTTTATGCACATTCCTTATTTTCATCACTCAGTTGCTATTTAATAAATAAAAAAATTTCAATCAAAGTGATGAATACACATATTTCCAAAAAAATGTGTTACCAGCCATAATGTACCTAAAAAAGATAGCTCCCCACGATGGCCAGTAAACGTATCCCATGATTCTAGGGTTATCAAGTGTGCATACATAATTTGTGGGGGTGGATTTATTTTCCTTTCGGCATCTTTAAGATAATGTCTTGTTAGAATTGTGTTAAATCCTCTGTGAATCCTTCCAATAAGCATTAACACATATTTCTTGTGGGATTCGTCTATGATAAATTCAATTTTTAGGGGATGATGAATCATTTATCAATTTTTCATTTTTTTTTATTAAAATAAAGAAATGATATCATAATGGTACTATAATCTCTTCACACATTAGTGTCTTAAGCATGGGAACAACATGGTTCCATGAATCTATATCAATCGGCATGTGTTGTTGATTGATGAGTCGAATGTAACTACTGAACATGGATTTTTTTAGGTTAACATGATATCCCTACACATTACCTCTAGCCTTGAATTTGATGCCTTTTATTTTCTCCTTAATGATTTAACCTAACAATGTCAAACTATGACATTCCTGTTTTTTCTACATCATTGGTCCTTCATCACCTACCATTTCCTTGGATTCAACATCATCAATATGTTGTTCCATTATTGCGTTACCATCAGCATGTGTAAAAGGTCATTGTACCTCTACACTGGGAGCATCAACAGGTTGAGAAACCTGTTGTTTCTCTTGAGTGATGGCATCGGCATGTGTAGAAGGTCATTGTTCCTCTAAACTATGAGTAGCATAAGGTTGAGAAATCTATTGTTCCCCGGGATTGGGAGCACTAGTATGTGCAGAAGTCATTATCTAAAGAATTGGTTTAATATTTAATTTTGATTATATAAGTGTTCTAGTGAACAAATAATAACATTAGGTAACACAATTTATAATACAAAAAAATATAAAGCCTGGTATTGAACACTTTTTTATGGATGAAGAGATTTAGCCCCTCTACCGACAATAAAAATACCTTCATTAAGGTCTCCTCTGACATACAAAATGTCATATACATTGGGACCGCTATGAAATGATTCTAACATCCCAATGAAAGGGTCATCCTTAGTTGAATTTTTATCTGAACCTTTAGTGGTTTTGGTCGATAACAGAATAATTTACCACTTTTGTTTTGTAGGATCTAGAACATAAAATATTTTTACTACCTGTGATTCCAGTATAAATGTTTCATCTTTGTAACCTTACTAAAATCCACATTCACGAATCCCAATTAATCTACTTTAATAGAGCTCCTATTATCAACCCACTTTCATTGAAAAATCATCACTTGGAATGTTGTATAATCATACTCCCATATTTTTTTGATGATACCAAAGTATAACATTTTTGCGTAAATTGGATTTTTTTCCTTAGTACCAGAAATATGCAACACTTTATCCACAAGTGTAACTCCACTATTTTTCAATGTACTGCCTTCATCATGTTCATTTGTATCACACTTATAACCATTAATTATATAACTATTGTAAGATAATACATACACACTAGGTCCTCTAACTATCCGTCAAGGTTGTTCTGAAATTAAATCTGTATTTTCATATAACTTCTTAAAAATATAGTCCCAAACCCATCCTATAAACTATTAATTATGTGTATTTGATATCCATCTTTCATCCCTTGATGGATTCAAATTTCTAAGAATTTATTTATGGGTTTCAACATATGGGGAAACCTCAAAACTATTATGAAAAATGTAAAGGTGGGTCTGCTCTTGATTTATAATATTGATTATGATGACATCTCTTCTAGAAATTCCTTTACCTGCAAGCTGCCCAGTGTGATGAGATTTTGGTAGACCAATTCCTTCCACACTAGATAGGTATTCGGTATAAAATTCAATGGATTCCTCAACAATATATTTTTCCATAATACAACCCTCTGTCCAACTTCAATTTTTGACATACCCTTTCAAAATCTTCATATACAGTTAAATTAGGTACATTCATCTATACTTTATAAGACTACACAGTATAATATCTCTCACTAAGTGAACCATCAAGTAAACCATTATATCAAAGAATTATGGTGGGAAGAACATTTCCAATTCACATAATATAATGGAAATTTATATTTCCATAGTCAGGAATTTCACCGGATCTTTAAATTTTCTACATATATCTTTGAAGAATAAACAAATATTTATTAATGTATGATGGAAATTCATGGAAAAATGAAATATAAAGATATATGAATTAGATATTACATCAAAAAATGACATTCATGTGATTTAAGACACTTTAACTTTAAATTTTTCATTGACATGATATTCTTAATATTTAATTAATACTCGTATGGAACCGTTAATACATTCAAGAAGTTGAAAATTTGATATCTCTTATTCCTAGAAATAGTGTAAGAAACTAGAGGGAGAAATTTTCATTTTTACCATTCACTAGCACTAAGTCTTCTCATATTCCCATGTTAACCATGTCCAACCTTGACTTAATTCCATCCTTTGTTTTTCTGGGTGCATTTAGCAATGTTTTAATGACATTATCACATAAATGTTTTTCAACATACATAACAACAAGAAAATTTAGGTTGTACAGACAATTCCAGTATGGTAATTCAAAAAACTGATCTCTTTTTCCAACTAGTTTTCATAAGGTTTTATAAAAATATTTTACCAAAAGCAATGTCAATATCTTTTACATTCTCAAATAGTTGATCACTTGTTAGTGGATAAAATGTTGTATATTCTTCCAAACTTCCATCGAATGATGTCATCCAAGATCGGTACTTATGTCATCAGGGTAGAAATATGTGATGTCCTAGAAACACAGTCTTCAATGAATGTTTTATCCTAATTTATTTTATACCTTGTTCGCAAATGGGTCACCCTTGAGTTCTTTTAATTATATATCTTGACAAATTTCCATAAGCAGGAAAGTCATTTATCATTTCGTACAACATGGATCTCAATGTGATTTCTTTATTTATGTAAGAATTATACAACATAACACCTAAATCCCATAATAATTTCAAATCCTTGATCAATGGATCCAAATAAACATCAATATCATTACTCGGTTTTTTTGGTCCTAATATAAGCATAGATAACATGATGAATTTTTTTTCATGCATAACCATGGTGGCAAGTTATATTTCACCAACATAACTAGCCATGTACTATGAGTGCTACTTTGAAAACCCAAAGGATTCAATCTATCTATAGATAATTCAATATGATGGTTTTGAGATCATTTCCTAATTCAGGATAGTCATGATCAATTTTCTTTCACTGTAGAGAATCTATCAGGTGATATAATTTCCCATCTTTATTTCTTGTATTTGCATACCATGTCAATTTACCTACAGTCTCCCACTATTGGAAAAGGAACATATACCCATGGTTTTGGGAACCATGGGGATTTTATATATCAGTATAGCTTTAATCTATACCCATGGTTTGAAAATTATATACCCACAATTTCAGAAACCATGGGAATATGTGTATTTCATCATGACATTAACCATATAACCACATTTTAAAATGTTGGTAAAGGTTTAAAAAAACTTAGTCCATGGGTTTTAATTCCTGGATTTCTTGTATACAATTCACACGCCTAACCACTACACCACATTGTCTTATTAGAATATAAATATATATTTACTTATATATATTTATCTAAATCATGGATACAGGTGGAAAACTGTGAAAATAGGTGTTACTGTGAATTTTTTTTCTGCCTTAATGTGGGAAAGTTATACCCACAGTTTTGGAAACCCATGGGTATAGGCATGACATATACCCACAGTTTGTTTGAGAAATATGGGTATATTTCTTGAAAAAAAAACCCTATACCCATGGTTTTTTCAAAAACCGTGGGTATATGTTCCCATCCAATACCTATACCCATGATTTTTTCCAAAATCATGGGTATAGGGTCATTTTCTAGTAGTTTCCACACATCCATATAGGAACCTAAACCTTGTAATGATTATAAAGTATCATAAAACATTAGTAAGACCATATTCATCTTTCTTTTATCGAAAATCACCACACTTTGGGAATTCTATAAGTGATTTTTAGTCCTTAATAAAAAGTATACAGTCATCCGGGCAGGCGTGTATTCTTTTAGATATCATACCCATCAAGTGTGGCATTCATTTGGCATCATATGTTCAGCTAGGAAGCTCATTATCTTCTAGGATTATGTCATTCAAGAGAGAAATTAGTTCTTTAAATCCCACATCACTCCATTTTTTGCCTCTATTCAAATTATACAGCTTTAGTATGACTGACCATGCTGTATATTTAGTGGAACCAGCATACTATGTTATCTTTTCACAACTCTTTAACTTCTATAATAATTTTTGAAAATCATGAAGTTCATCTTCACCTATCCTTGTCATTTACTCAATAAAATCTTCATCATCATTCACATCTGTAATCACATCCTCAATACAGTCTTCTTCATTATCCACCCTTGTAATCATATCAGATGATACATAAAACACAGTGTTATCCCAACCACTAGATACATTCACATTTTCCCATTTTATTCAAATATTTATAACTTTGATATATTCCATGACATATCAAGTGTTCTTCCAACTCATCTAGAATAATTAGTCTTGAATAAAAATAGTTTAAACACATACACAAGATTTGAGAAGGTTCATATGCATGTTCTTTTGCAAATGTGATGAACTCTTTCACTCCATGTTTATACTATTTTATCATATGATTGGAATCCATCCACTCTTTATTCATATCCATCCTATTTGATTCATTAATATTAATATTTAACAAAATAAATACACAAAAGGGGCCTTTCAAATAATGGGAACTTAACATTTTAATGATAGTTATTATTGTATTGTGTTTCCTGAGACTCATCCCCTTAGAAGCTAACACCAAACTAGAAACAATATATAATTATATAGGACTCCCCTAATTTAAACAATGAAGGTGATGTTGGATGAAAATTAGGTTTAGGATTTTCAATTGGTTTAAACATTAATTCACCTTTTTTGGGAGTGAGTTCATGAAGGATATCCTATGGGTTGGATAGATTTAGTGACATGTCCTTGTCATGGTGTTATTATCAATCTAGTTGTCTTCCCTATAAAATGTAATGGTTTTCTTAATTATATAAAATTATAAACATAAAAGATTGTGGAATAACTAAATTTTAGATGTACTTTGAAAAATATTTGTAAAATCACACTTGAAATCCCACAAAAAAAAACAACCATTTACACAAATTCCTCTTTAAAATAATACACCCTTTTTAAAATAAACCAATCATTTCCAAACACTCTTTCACAAAACCACAATTCCTTTTTTTAAGCATTCAAGGAAACATTATGACCCAACAGTCTGAATAATTTAAAATGAGTGACAACCCTCTATATTTTATGAACTTTCATTTAAAACATTACACACCCCTTATTAAAACAAAACCATCCTTAAATATTCTTTCGAATCATTCACATCCACTTATAAAAGCCAATTGGGTTAGTTAACAATCAATTGGCATGAAACCTAAGTCCATTCCAAGTGTATAAATAATTTTAAATCTATTTAAAACCAAAAAGTGTATGTGGAACACATATATTTGTTAAGAAACATTTCAAAACACTTGAATCGTTTTAAAATATCTTCTTAGTCATTTTCACAAAGACATGAATCCCTAGTTAGGCACTTTATAAAATATACATGAATAAAAAATAACCAACATTTTATAAAATATAAATATATAAAAGGTTTATACATGATCTAAAATAGAAAGGTAAAACAAAAATATATTTATTTGTAAGAGATGCACTTTATAGTAAATATCTTAAAATAACACAAAATGAATATTGTCCTTTTATGCCCTATTGTGACCTCTACATCCCATTATCATTATATCTTTAACAAGTGACTATGGAACACCACTATAAAAGTGAAACCCTTTACTTTTACAAATATCATAGACAACTAATTCTATATACACACTAATGTGTATGTATATGGTGTGAGTAAATATACTAGCAGGATATCATCAAATATTTTTTACTATTCATTTTATAAGAAAAACCAAAAAATTATTGTTTTAGGGAAAATAATGAAAATAATTTTATGACATAGGGTTGAGTAAATAAAACTATCAAAACATATATTTTTCTTTTAAAGTAAATATAATTTACCAAGATAAAACCATAAGATAAAATAATAATAAAATATCAAGCATCAACCATTAAGTGGTACCTACCAAAGGCCTAAGGAGATAATCTAAGTTGAAAAATTAAAGGATTAATCACACTAGAATATCATTGCAATAAAAATGAAACACAATCAACTCATCCTTAATGGCCTCATCGAGAAGTAAATTCCAATATATGGTGTGATACCTAAGATAAGGGTACTATAATGTGTGACCATGATATTATAACTCTTGTATCTAGAATTTTGAAATCTCTACCTAAATATTCCCATGTTTTTTTTTCAAAAATACCAACACTAATAATTGGTGAAAAATGTTTATAAAACTATAATGTCAACATGGTTTAACATCCATTAAAGAATCCATATACACATAAACACCCAGAACTGAACAAAATAAAATTTCAAATATATATGAGAGATAAATAAGTTCATGAAAAATAAAAAATAAGTAAAATAATGAAGTTTTTAATTCAATCAAAACAAGTCATTATGTTCTGAAAAAAGAAATTAAACCATGATTGTAAAAAAACATACCATTGATATAAGTCTAATTATTTCCCAATGAATTTAAAATAATTAACCACCCTACACTATGTCAAAGAGATTAAATAGTACAGAATCACCAATATTGGATAAGTTGAATTGAAATACTTCCTTCAAATGAAGGTATATAAGGATAGATAGATACTCTATACACCCTAGACAGCAAAAAATCCAAGTTTTAGAATATAATTAACCATTTATTTTAATTATATGGCCATTTAGAGAAATATAAACAATAAATATGAAAGAAGAAGGCACAAATAAGAATTTACCTTAGATTTGAAGGTCTGTCGGCAGTAGTAGGGTCCGGCGGCGGCAGATTCGGGGTCGGGGGCATTGCCGGGTGTCAATTTATAAATGAACATTCATAATTATCAATACATAACATATGCATGTGTGTGTCATAATAATATAATCAATCTTAACATTTAGAACATAACTCGAAATCATGTCCACAAATAAACTTTATGATCATATAGGTTCAATTATACTCATGCATCAATTTATAAACATAAATAATGACAATCGATATCATCATTAACTCATGATATATATTTATTTATTTATTTATTTATAATTATAATTTAAATAAATATACTTAAAAAGTATTTATATATAATTGTAAATATAATAAATATATTTATCATTTAAAAAATTATTATAATTTTATAATTATTTAAATATATATATCTATTTATTTATAAACTTATAAATACTTTTTTAAATCATTATATATATATATATATATATTAATTATTAAAAAATATATTATAATATATTATATTTATATTATTTAAAAACATTAATTTTTTAATTAATGTATATAAATAACCATTATTTCTGAATATAAATATAATATTTTTATATAATTTAATAATATTTTTTATTAAAAACTTTTATCATCACTGAACAAAGCACTGGTAAAGGGTACACCTTTATTAGTGCTTGTTTTAGCACTGATAAAAGTGTCCTTTATCAGTGCTTTTATATAGTGATGACAAAGGTTTAGCTTTTATCAGCACTTTCTAGTTAGCATTGATAAAATTCGGCATATCCCTTGCCTGGATATGTGGTAGTGTAATAAGGAATGTGATTATTACTTCAATTATTTTATACACATGGAAAAATGGGAAAGGATTTGGTGGTTTGCATTTTACATAGGAAAGTGATAATATATATACTAAAAAAGTGGAAATCAAATAGTGGTTACACCAATCTCATTCTTGAAAATTACACCACCCTAAAATCTTAAGGAGATGGTCTGCTTAAAGGAGCATACTGGAAAGGCCTCTCGATGTGATGATGTAATGAGGTTTATGCATCGATATTATCATTAAATTTAGAAACCCTATTTCCCATCAATCCCTATTGTCGTTATCTCTCAAAATGGATGACTGCTTGAGTTTTGTGAGCATAGTTGAAACATCCCAGACTTCATAGAGGTTCCAGGAGTCTATGTTTTTTCCTCATGTATTCATAGCCTTATGAATATTATTATTATCTTTTGGTTCTTGTGTAATGATATATTGAGCATCACAGCAAGCTATGGGCCCTTATTCCCTCATTTTTATGTGTATATGTGGGAATTTCATGTCTTTTTCTTCCTTTGGGTGGATAGTATGAGTCAACATAATTATAAAATTAATTTTCTTTAACCAAAATTTTAAAGTTATGGGATTTCTTTCATGTGTTTACCAATTCTATGATATGGATTATGAGACTATGCTTGCTCACTACTATTGCTTAAAATCAAGGCTATTGGGATCCTGTTATGTGTTGTGGCTATTGTGGTGTGAAAGCCTTGTTGTGTTGATTTCTGGAACTCACCCATGTATGAAAGGCTAAGAAGTTATATATGGTTAATAAACCTATTTCCCATGAAATTCTATAATTGTGTGAGAATACCCAGAAAAGTAATTAAGTAATTTAATAAATCCTTTTATATGAATCTAAAATTTTAGTGATTTTAGAAGAAAAAATTTTATGCTATAAGTGTTAGAGTGTTTACTCGATTTTTCTTGTGTATTGTGTGCGGATCGTATAGTGATAGTGGTGATTGGGTTCTAATGCGGGATGTTTTGGGCAGTAAAGTGATGCTTAGTTGGCATGGGATGTGAGAAGGTTTGATGTGTGGTTATTGAATTGTGG
The DNA here is from genome assembly GCA_963277665.1 of Viscum album. Taxonomy (NCBI): domain Eukaryota; kingdom Viridiplantae; phylum Streptophyta; class Magnoliopsida; order Santalales; family Viscaceae; genus Viscum; species Viscum album. The sequence goes on along the minus strand of OY728145.1, from coordinate 270,689,089 downwards.
TTGGTAGTGTGAGATGGTTGGGTTGTGGTGATGGATTGGAATTTTATGTGATGATTTTTGGTGTCAAGTTGATGGGATGTTAAGTGGAGTATTGATGTAGTTTCCCAATAGCTATCTAATTAACTTAAAATAATGAAATGGGAATTAACATGGGTAGTAATGAATGTGTGGAAAATGAATTAATGTATGGAATTGATAATTAATGGGATAGATTTATATATGAAATGAAATGGATAAATAGGAGAAAGTTGGTTGATAATTAGTAAATCTAGAAATTGGTTAACTTGATAATGGAAGATGAATTATGGCATGTGTGTTGTTTGTTTGTGTGGTGTGTTACATTAGTGCTGTAAGTGGTTAGTGGTGGATGTCTGGGGATGTTATGATAGTAGTATGGGTGACATTAATGGTCTTTTCATTAACTTATTTGTTGGGATTGTGTGAAATATATCAACTATTGTATTTTCATGTTATTTTCATATGCACCCCACCCAAGTTGGATAACCTTACCAATTCCCAAATTTTTTGGGTTTCACATATTTTCACCAACATCTAGGTTGATGGTGAATTGGATAGTTTGCTACCCCCTCTCACTTCCTCTTCATTTAGGAGTGGTGATGATGAAGACTGGTTTGGGAGATGCTGAGTGGTCACGAATGGTGTTGGAGATGCCTAGTGTTCATGAATGGAGTTGGATATGCCTAGTGGTGATGAGGATGTGATATATTCTTGGGTTTATGTGTTTTAAGAGGAGGGATTGAGGTTGATTTCCTCCACATTTATAATACCCAACTACTTTGGTTACGAGAAAAAGTTGATATGTGGATGCTGACTCATGCTAGAAAGGGAAGATAGAACCTATGAGGGTGGGGTAGGTAGGGATGTGTCTCAACCCATATATTATATGGATGGATATATGGTGATTAAATGAAATGTAAGGGATGAAAGAACATGATGTTCGGTGTTGGTGTGTTCAATACTACACATAAGGACTTTAAGAGTAATAGGGCTTTGTCGGTGTAATAAAAACACTGACAATTAGAGAACCCTTAAAATCCCATGGCCTTTATCAATGATAGAAATTTGTTGATAAAAGGATCACTTATCAATACTAAAAGTATCATTGATAAAGGGTTTCCTATATCATAACTAGTTTAGTGTTGATAAAGTATCCCTTTATTGGTTCTTTTCCTAGTTCTGATAAAGAATACATTTATTAGCGCTTTTTCTAGCACTGATAAAGGGGAATACTGTTGTAGTGTGCTATCAAAATTATAGGACACTACAATAGAAACAACAGGGATCAAAGAGAAAATAAAATATAGAATTCAATTGAAATAAAATATCCACCACAAGTACAAGAAAAAAACATTATATTATTTAAATTTCAAAAATTTGTTTGTACAATTACATGAGTAAGTAAAATTTATCATAGAAATTCAAATGTTTCAATGTTCCTTTGTCTTTAGCCCCCAAATCCCAATCATGCTATTTGTTGTTGAAAAAATCACCTCAACTCAATAAAAATAATTAAACTGTATATGAAAACAATTATTATGTTATTAATACTATAAATAAATAAATTAACCATAATGTTTCAATTTTAAACTAAAAACATATACTTTAATTCATACCTGGAACACTATGTATCAGATGAATTTGTGGGTAATTCTTATATGTCACACCATTTCTTGTTGTTATCAAATGTAGATTCTATTAAACTTTATCACATCTATGGTGATAAAAAAACCCACTACAAATTTGATCCAATTCAAGATCACTTTCTTTTGAGAACAAGCCTCAAACTTTCACAACATTTCTTGATTGTATTCAAGAATTATCTATGTGAAAAGTAACTGAATAAGTATCAGATAAAAATGATAATGAAATTAATTAATTAATAAAAGATAAAATGATAAAAAAACAATATGATCTTATTATGCTCCATTTTTTCTATGTGACGCACATTTTAAACTAAAATGGAACTTATATATTTAAAACAAGCACTTCGAGTAATACCAACCACACCATGTGTCGGATTATCATTTGGTAAATTTCTACACATCAAAAATGAATTATGGATTGTTTTCATAAATTTGGAAAATAATTCAATCTCATTTTCTATGTTTTGGAGGGTGTCATGCGTTTTAAACTAAAATGACACCTTTATATTGACAACACACACTTTGATCCATATCGGTTACATCATGTTTCAGATTGATTATGTTCAATTCTTACACATAAAAAATAAATTATGGACCATTTTCCAAAATTTTGAAAACAATTCGAGCTCATTTTCTCATTTTTATCTATTTGATGTGTGTTTTAAACTAAAATGACACTTTTATATTGAAAACACATACTTTGAATTATACCGACCACATTGTCCATTAGATTGAGGTGTGGTTAATTCCTACACATGAAAATTGAATTATGGATCATTTTCCTAATGTTTGAATACAATACGAACTTTTTATGATCAATTTCTCATATGTGATGCGCATTTTAAACTAAAATGGCACTTATATATTAAAAAAACACACTTTGAGTAATACCAACCACATCATGTGTCAGATTGATGTATGGTCAATTTCTACACATCATAATTGAATTATGGACCATTTTCCTAAATTTTGAAAACAACCCAAGATTTTTTTCTCAATTTTGGCTAGTGATATGTGTTTTAAACTAAAATGAAACCTTTATATTCAAAACACACACTTCGAGTCATATTAGTCACCTCGTGTGTTGCATTGATGTGATTCTAATTCTTACACATCAAAAACAAATTATGGGATATTTTCCTAAATTTTGAAAATAATTCAAGTTCTTTTTCTCAGTTTTGTTTATTTTATGTGTGTTTTAAACTAAAATGACACTTTTATATTGGAATCTCATACCTCGAGTCATAAAAATCACATCATGTTTCAGATTGGCTTGTGATGAATTCTTATACATGAAAAATGAATTATGGACTGCTTTCTAAAGTTTGAAAACAATCCGAGCTATTTTTATTCGTTTTGGTGGTGTAAATGGTTTTAAACTAAAATGGAACTTTTATACTAAAAGCACGCACTTTGAATCATACTGACCACATCGGGTTTTGGAATGATATGAGTTTGATTCCTATATATCACAAATTATTTATAGATAATTTTGATAAATTTTGAAAACAATATGAGCTTTTTTGATTAGTTTAGGCTAGTGAAATTCGTTTTAAACTAAAATGGAACCTTTATATTGAAAACACACACTTCAAGTCATATTGGTCACATTGTATGTAGGATTGATGTGCGGTCAATTCTTACACATCACAAATGAATTATATACTATTTTACAAATTTTTGAAAACAATCTGAACTCATTTTCTCTATTTTGTGTATTTTATGTGTGTTAAACAAAAATGACACTTTTATATTGAAAATGTGTACTTTGAGTTATACCGGCCATATCATGTGTTTCATTGGCATGAAGTCAATTCCTACTCATGAAAAATGAATTATGAATTTTTCCCCTAAGTTTTGAAAACAATTCAAAATAATTTTATTGGTTTTGGCGATGTGACATGCATTTTAAACTAAAATGGAACTTTTATATTGAAAACAAGCACTTAAAGTCATACCGATCACATCAGGTTTCGAATTTATGTGCAGTCAATTCCTACAAGTCACTAATAAATTATCAATTGTTTTCCTATTATTGGAAAATAATATGATCTAATTTTCTTGTTTTTGTCAATTGGAATGTGTTTTAAACTAAAATTAAACCTTTATATTGAAAACACACACTTTGAGTCATATCGATCACATCGTGTGTTGGATTTATGTGAGGTCGATTTGTACACATAAAAAATGAATTATGGATGGTTTTTATAAGGATTAAAAATAATCCAAACTCAATTTCTTAGTTTTGGCTATTTGATGTGTGTTTTAAACTAAAATGATACATTTATATTAAAAACATGTACTTCGAGTTATATCAACCACATCATGTGTCATATTGGAGTGAGGTTAATTATTACATGTGAAAAATGAATTAAGAATTTTTTTTCCTAAATTTTGGAAACAATTCAAGCTCATTTTCATATTTTGGTGATGTGACATGCATTTTAATCTAAAATGGAAATTTTACATTGAAAACACACACTTCGAGTCATAATGACCACATAGGGTGAGGGATTGATGTGAGGTTTATTCCTAAATATCAAAAATTAATTATTAATCATTTTAATAAATTATAAAAAAATAAGATCTCCTTTTCTTAGTTTTGGATAGTGACATGCATTCTAAACTAAAATGATGTCTTTATATTGAAAAGACATACTTTAAGCCATATCAGTCACATCGTGTATCAGATTGATATGTGGTTGATTCATACATGTAAAAAATGAATTATGGACCAATGTACAAAAGTTTGAATATAATATGAGCTCATTTTCTCTGTTTTGGAAATTTTATGTGTGTTTTAAACAAAAATGACACTTTTATATTAAAAACTTGTACTTTGAGTCATACCGACCACAACATGTATCAAATTGGCATGTGGTTAATTCCTGCATGTGAAAAATAAATTCAGGATAATTTTATAAATATTGAAATCAATATAAGCTCATTTCCTTGGTTTTGGTGATATTACATGCATTTTAAACTAAAATGACACTTTTATATTGAAAAGACACACTTCAAGTCATACCAACCACATCGAGTGGTCGCTTCATGTGCGATAAATTCCTACATGTAAAAAATGAATTATCGATAGTTTTCCTAAAGTTTGGAAACAGTAAGAGTTCATTTGCTCACTTTTGGCTAGGGATGTGAATTTTAAACTAAAATGAAATTGTTATATTTAAAATGCACACTTTGAGTCATATCGGTCACATTGTGTATCGTATTGATGTTTTGACAATTTAAACATATCACAGATGAATTATAGACCATTTTCCTAAATTTTGAAAACAATTCGATATTGTTTTCTCTATTTGGATATTTGATGTGTGTTTTAAACTAAAATGACACTTTTATATTAAAAAAACATACTTCAAGTCATACCAATCACATCACATGTCAGATTGGCATGTTGTAAATTTCTATATGTGAAAAATGAATTATGAGACTTTTTTCCTTAAGTTTTAAAAAATTAGATCTTTTTTCTCAATTTTGAGGATGTGAAACAAATTTTAAACTAAAATGTAACTTTTATTTTGAAAACACATACTTTGAGTCATATCAACCACATAGGGTGCCAAATTGACATGTGGTCGATTTCTACATGTCACAAAAGAATTATCGATCATTTTCCTAATGTATAAAAACATTATGATCTCATTTTCACAGTTATAGCTATTTAATGTGTGTTTTAAAATAAAATGACACTTTTGTTTTGAAAACAAGCACTTTGAGTCATACTGATCACATCAAGTGTTGGATTGATATGTGGTTGATTCCTACCTATCACAAATAAATTATGGATCATTTTCCAAAATTTTAAAAACAATATAAACTTGTTTTCTCAGTTTTGGCTATGTGATATGTGTTTCAAACTAAAATGACACTTTTGTTTTAAAAACACACACTCCAGGTCATACCGACCACATCATGTATCAGATTGATGTGTGGCCCATTCCTATATGACAAAAATTACTTATGTATTATTGTAATGAAGTATCAAAACGATTTGAATTTGTTTTCTTAGTTTTGATCATGTGATATGTGTTTTCAAATAATGTATAAATTTATCAAAATAAGTATCATATTAAAATGATAAAGAAATTAATTAATAAAAGTAGATAAAATAATGATAAAATTAACTAAATAAGTAGTAGTAATCACCTCTTCATGATTTATATATAAATTCTAACTCCATGTATTGTATATATTCATTTTTAAAAAAATTATTTCCTTCATTATACTTATCTTTACGAAAGAGATCAAAATAATATATAATCATTATGATACTAATACTTCACATCCCAAATATATTTCTATGTTCATAGCTCATATTATATTATAAAAAATAGGTAATCTCTTATATTTTCTGTCGAAAAACATTCAGAGACCATGTACTCTTCCCACTCATCTCTAAAAAAATTTACTTCTTATTTTGAGTATTTAGATTATTTGAAATCTTGGTAGTAGTTATAAAATATAGTCAAAAAAATGATTAAGAAATAATTTAAATGAAATTTTATTTACCTTTAGTAATTACCTCTTCAGGGATGCTAGTATTTTGGTGGTATATGATATCTTTCATAAATTTGAAAATTTAATACCCAAAAAATTTTTTGTTATCTTTCTTCGAACATGGTAGAAACATTTGTCAAAATAAGTAAATTATTTTGAAATATGTTTTTATAGTTAATATTTCTATATATACCTTAATCTGTTTCTATTTAAAGAAATCCATAGGTTTCTTTTTCTCAGTGACCGACCTCAAACCATGATTTATCCTATATTTATACATCACCCTATCATAAAATAATTCTCATTAAAACACAAACTGAAATATATAATTTCAATTTTATTTTAAAAATATTGATTTTTAGTTTTTTTCAAATTCACTATACACATCATGTGTGGTTGGATTGATATAAATCCATGTATTGTATCCAAAAAATAAATATTTTGGGCATCTAAATTGATTGAAACCATTATATAGTGCTTCCTAAAACAATCAAATAAGTAATGAAAAAAGAAAAATATATTTTATATGATTATATTATAGAGTTTTAAACCCATATTATAGGCCTAAAAAATAGTTTGTCATCTTTTATTTTATTCTCAAAGGACTTGGATAAATAATCTTTTTCTTATCAATTTCTTCCAACCTTAAATAATTTTTTGCATAGAAATGATACTGGGTTTAATGAATCCAAATCGTGCTTTATAGGTTTTCCCCTTCATATAGTAGTAATATAAATGCCTATAGAAAATATTAATCATTATTAACTTCAAGGAAGATAGTAGATTGTTTTTTGGAAAGAAAGATTTTGAAATTTTACCTTATGTATGTATTCACAAATGAGAATCCAGCCCATTCAAACTTGAGAATCTCATTTATACTCTCGTGACCAATCATGTATATAATGAAATATCCAAACATTTCTTCTTCATATTGAATGTAGGACACATATCCATCTTTTAATGTGGTGTCTTCATGAACTTATAATGTTAATATATGTTGTAGTGGAACTGGTGGGGAAAAGGTACCCCCTGAATGTCCTTTTGATTTCTTGGTCTATTCACTGGATTTTCATGATCTGACCTTCCATTTCCCTATTTTTTTATCCATATGTAATATCATACCACACTTCAGACCTTTTTTCATCAACTGTTATTGGTTTTTCATTTTTAAAAAAATTGTTAATGACATACCTCTTATATCTTTATAATATTATAAAACCATTATATAGAAGATACAACAACATAATTGGCCGTTGTAATATCCAAATCATCAAGTGGCATAGGAATATCAGTTCTCGTCTCTTAAACTACGTCAAACCCCACTATCAAGTGACCTTTTTGGAGTTATTTTTTGAATAGCATATCTCATGGAATATTATACATTATACCCCTTAGAATAAGGTGGTGCATGGATATTAATATATATAAATCACATACAACTTTACCCTATAGAATTTTGGGAATATAAAGTTATCATAAGATGTTTGATTCACATTTAGGAGAAAGAGTAACTAAAAAATTGATTACCTCAGGTAAGGTAAGCGGTTGAGGGGGATGACTAGTCCCAAATCTAGTGGTATCATTTAGTTGTTCAAGTTTTGATCTTTGTTTTACTTCCAGTTCTCTTTGATCCTTCAGATATATTAGTCTTCCAAACCTGACCAAACAATAATATCTTGTAAAGCATCTATTTTTTCTTTCAATCCTTTCATCATAGGATTTGTATCTTATTTCAGTTTTCTATTCTTGAAATATATTCGAGGTGACCCTCCAAAACCTACACCTCTAACATGAACATATTGATCATTCGGCTTTAAATATATAGAAATTAGTTTTCTTTAGGTATGGTCGCTATTGATTCTTGTGTCTAAATTGTATAAAAACATATGAACATAAATATATATTTTTATGTAATACTATTATAAATCTTATTGAATTACTATTATGTCATACTTACACATGTTTCCCATAATTATTTTCTTTTTTCATTAACTAGTTATCTATATTTATTTATCCGGGCCTCCTTCCATATCAAATGATGTGGTATGGGAGTGGATTTGGATTTTGATTCATCAATATGAATATAAAAAAAGGAACATATGTTGTTTCATATCACGTGAAACTTTTACAATGGATTTAAAATACATACCATTTTCTTCTCTAGTGAAGCGTACCACATTCTTTCTTTACTATAGGGGTACATTGGTTTTGATGCACGTTTTTTATTTTCAGCACTCCTTTAATGTTTTATAAACAAAAATTTTTGAATTAAATTTGTTAAAATAAATAATTTCAAATAATATATTATTGACTACAATACACATAAAATTATTTCTCATCATAATGACTGGTGAAATCATTCCATGTTTCTAGATTTATAATGTGTGCATAATTAACTGGTGGGTGGGGATTTACTTTCCCCTCAGCATCCCTAAGATGAAACTTGGTAAGAAGTTTCTATAATCCTCTATGGGATTTTCTAATGGCTATTAAGACATATTTCTTAAATAAATCATCTAAAATAAATGAACTCTACAAGAAATACTGAAAATTAAATCAATGTTTTATTATATAATTTTTTAGTAAAATAGATAAAGCGTATCATAACATAACCTTAATATCTTCCCAAAGGTTTTCATTAATTACAGGATGTACATTACATAACAAATCTATATCAATTAGATCATTCATTCTCATTGTGACACCAACATAACTAATAAATGTTGACTTGTTTGGGTTAATAGGTTTTTCATGTTGATTTCATCCAAACTCAAATTTTATATCCCTTATTATTACTTTAATAATTTTAGTGAACACAGTGATACTACTTCGTCCTTTTTTTCATCAAAATGTTGTTAATACCCCAATAATTCTATATTTTCAGCATAAATAATCTATTCCTCCTCAAATTAGTAAAATAATCATGTCCAGAAGTCATTGTCTACCTGATTAGTCAAACATTAAATTTATATTATGATAATACATTAGAAAACACAAAAAATATTATGTAAAAAATCATAGTATATTAAAAAAACTTTAACCTACTTATTAAAATCTCTTTATTTTCTTTAAAGGTTGAAGTGATTTTCCTCCTCTATCAAGAATCCAAAATCCCCTCTTTGTGGTCTCCTCTAACATACAAGAAATTTTCTATATTCAGACCGTCATGAAATTATTGTGATCTCAAAATGAAATGGTGATCATTGATTGAATTTTCATCTGACCATATAGTTGTTTTAGTCTTCAGTAGGAAAATTGACTAATTCTTATTTTCTGGATCTGAGACATGAAATACCTATACTGTTTGTATAATTCAACTCGTATATCTATTTGATTTTTAAAAATATGACATTTTCACATAAATTTGACTTTTATCCTTAGAACTAGATATTTTCATCATTTCCTCCATAAATGTAACTCCAATTTTTTTCATTGTATTATGGTTATCATGTTCTTTTGTATATAAATTATAACTATTAATTACAAAACCAGTGTAAGATATAAAATTTTCATTTGGTCCCCAGGCTATCCATTTAAGTCATCCAGAAATTGAATTTGGATTTTTAGATAACTCCTTATAAATATGATCTTGGAACCATCCTATAAACTACTGATTATGAGTATTTGATATCCGTCCTTCTACCATTTATGGATTCAAATGTTTAAGAATTTATTTGTGTTCTTCAACGTATGGATAAAAATATTCACTATTATTTAAAATGTAAAGGTGAACTTTCTCTTGCTATAAGATGGTAATTGTAATAATATATCTTCTAGAAATCCCATCTCCCATAAGGCGTTTTCTATGATGATATTTTGGAATATCGATGCTATAAACATATGATAGGTAATCATTATATAATTAAAAATATTCTTCAACAATATATCATTCTATAATATATCCTTCTTTCCAACTTCAATTTATGATGTACCCTTTAAAAATATCCATATACCACTTAATGGGGTACATCCATATTTAATAGATGGGACCACATAGTTGAACCTCTCTAACCAAGTGAATCATCAGGTGGACCATTATATCAAATAATGATAGTGGGAAGAAAATCTCTAATTTACATAAACTGACTAAAACCTCCTTATTCATGATTAGAAAAATCATTAGGTCTGTAACTTTACAGCATATGGATGTGAAAAAGAAGCATATTCTGGTTAATGTATGTCATAAATTTTTAAGAAAAATTAAATTTAAAGTAATGGGAATGAAATATTTCATAAAAACAGGAAATTATTGTGATTTTAGTATCTATAACTTCAAATTAGTCATTGATATTACATCTTTTATATTTGATGAATAATCCTCTAGAAATTTTACACCATTAAGAAAAATGAAAATTTTCAATTTTTCTAATCTAGATAGAGTGTAACCACTTGGAGGTAGAAAATTTCTCCTTTTACCCTTTACCAACATTGACTCTTCCCTTATCCCCATGTAAATAATGTCAAACCTAGCCTTGATGCCATATTTTTTTAGGAACATTTAGTAACATTCCAATAACACTATCAAATATATTGTTTTCTACATGAATGACATCAATAAAATTTATAACATACAAAAAATTCTAGTATGATAATTTAAAGAAAATTGATCACTTTTTTCAACCTAATTTTAAAAGATTTTCAAAAATGTTTTACCTAAAACAGTTTTAATATCTTTTACTTCATAGAATAGTTGATCACCATTTAGTGGAGACAGTGTTGTACCTTATTCATTACTCCCATTGAATATTATCATCCAAGATTGGTATTTATGTATTCAAGGGAAACATTTCTGATGTTCTAATAACATAGACTTTAAGGAATTTTTCAACTGAACTGAGCATGTTCATTATTCACAAATAGGACACCCTAACATTCCTTTAATTCAATATTCTGAAAATATTCCATAAGTAGAAAAGTCATTTATCGTTAGGTATAACATGGACCTAAATGAGAATTATTCACTTCTATGAGCATCATAAATTGTAACACATGTATCCCACATAAATTTAAGATCTTTGATCAATAGATCCAAATAGAAATCAATATCATTACCAGTTTATTTTGGTCTAGATATAAGTAGAGACAACATAATGTATTTATGTTTCATGCATAACCATGGAAAAAAGTTATAATTTACCAACATAGTTGGGCATGTAATGTGAGTACTACTCTTTACACCAAACGGATTTATTCTATCTATAGATAATGAAATACAGAAGTTTATGTTATCATTTCTAAATTCAAGATACTCATAATCAATTTTTTTCAAATGAGGATTTTCTGCTTGATGACGCAGTTTCTCATCTTTAGTTATTGTATCTACATGCCATGTCTATTTTCTCATGGTTTCTTAACATCTATAAAATCTTATAAATAATTTAATGATAGGAAAATATCATAAAACTTTCTAGTACTTTATTCATCTTTCTTGTATAGATTCACAACACACTTATGGGATTTTATGAGTTAGTCCTTAGAAAACAATATATAATATTTTAGAAAAGCATTTATTTTTTAGAGATCATTCCCAATGAATATAGAATTATTTTAGCATCATATGTTTGACAAGTAAGTACATTTTCATCTATTATCATATCATTTAGGAGACCAAGTATTTTTGTAAAGTTGTCCTCTCTCTATTCGATGCCAACTTTCAAATTATATAACTTCAATACATCTGAAAATGTTTTGTATTTAGTTCAACAAATATAAAATGGTCTCTTAGAACAACTATTTAACTTCTCAAGAAACTTTTTGAAATCATTAAGGTCATCTTCAATTTACATTGTCATTTATTCCATAAAATCATCATCATAATTTACACTGGTAATCATATCAAATGATCCATAAACTGAATTATCATCTTAATCAATGTGAACATTCAGTTTTTTACCATGTTTATTCCAACATTTATAGATATAGTCTATTTCATGACAAATAAAAAGTTCTTCAAACTCTTCTTGACTAATGTTTCTTGAATAAAAACTATGTAAACATGGACAAAAGATTTGAGAAGGGTCGTATGAATACTCTATTTGAAACTTGATGAACTATTTAAACACCATATTCAAACTCTTTTTTTATATATGACGAGCATGCATCCATTTTAGATTCATATCCATACTATTAGGTTCATAAAATATGAATTTTATAAAAAAATACACATAAGATATTCATAAACAAAGGATAAAGTTGTGGATTATTCTAATAAGGGGAAATAAAAATTTGAATGTTATCAGTAATGAATCCTGACTAGGAATAATTTTACACAAGGGTGACTTGAAAAGAAACAACTTGGGGTAAATATGTGGTTGTTGGTCTAGGTTTCTGATTTTTTGTTATATAGGACAAAAGGGTGATACTAAATATGTTGGAAAACATAATTTATTTCTTATTGGATAGCATTCATACCTTGTAAATTATTGTTCTTTATTTTCATTTAATTGTGACCTGCCTTTCTAAATTTCTGTAAAAATATCTTTCCTCAGAATATAAAAGGTTATGAAATCACTGGATTTCGACACAAGGTCAAGGATCTTGGAATTTAATGAAACTATTCGGTGAAATTGTTATTGACGGTATAGGTGAAGTTGGATTGTAACATCCCACCCCTCACCCATTGGCTTGGTAAAAGGTGGTGGGTGTTACTAGGACTTGGGTGAAATCCCCAAAACACCAAACATTGGAAATAAATTCCAAGGGATTCATAAAAAATTAGGGGATGATTTTTCCTTTAGAGTTTAACATCCAAACCACAAGATGAAAACCAAAAAAAACCACTATATGATGCATGATTGCAAAATAAAACTCAAACAAAATCAAAACAACAACTATATTAGAGTAAAAAGTGGAAACCATGTGACATAACCAAAAGAGACAAAAGACAACCAAACCCAAAGACACCAAAGACACAAATCAGTAACTCCCAACCTAATCCAAGCTCCAACTTGACAAGCCACATCCAAGGTATCATTAATCATCACTAAAACATTGAGATACCTAGTCGTTACCTGTGTCTCTATAGATGACATCTACAAATTCTTAATAGTTCCCAAGTAGGGGGTGAGTCTAAACTCAATATGATTTCCCCAATGACTTCCCAACTCATGCCACTATGATAAGAAACAATTATCACAATTTATAAAAAAAAATTAAAAGAAATTTTAAGAAGTTTATATCTAACTAATATAGTTTTCAAATGAAATAAATAAAAAATTCCATTAACACATTTCGCATCTCATTTGGCATACCCACTTCATGATTTCACACACACTCAAATATGCATTCTCTGGTGATAGTTCAATACTTATGAGTGTTCTCTCATCGATATACTAAGTCATCACAAGGTAAATAATACACAAGTTCCCCAATGGCACACTCCCCATCTATATGGTCATCTCATTCTACCTCAATGGAATATTCCCCTTATTCAAGTTCATGTTAACTAAATTAAATCACACCAACCATGTATTCCAAAAACCCATGCCAAAACATTTTCCACAAATCCATTATTTATTGAAAATATTTAAACAATCATATTCCATGCATCAAAACCAAACCATCATTTTAAAACCATTATTTTGAAATCATAAACCAAAATCAATTTCCAAAAAACAAACCAATTTCCATAATTTCCAAGAAAATATCACTAAATAGGTTTTCATCAATTCACATAGAAGTTTCATAAAAATTTCATACAATTAAATAAATTTGAAACCAAGACATCAAGTTATAATCAAGAGGTGTTGATAGATAAGCCACATACCTCTCAAACTTTAGAAAAAATAAAGAACAATACAATAACTTCAACAACCTAGATTAGATATTATAGATAGAAACTTTTGTATTTTTCTCTTAAAGAAAAGATATCTCATTAAGAAATACAAAAAATAAACTATATCTATCCCTAGTAAATTATGTCTAAGGTTCGAAGAGAGTGGAGGATAATAGAACTATGGAAAACAATAAAGAACAATAACTTACCGTTGAATCTAGATCTACAATGGAATTTGGATCACTTAAAACTTTCTCTTGGATCAAAGAGAATTACCTCTCAAGACTTTGGAGGAAAAGGAATTCATGTTATGGATGGATTACGGGGTAATGAGTATTTAAGGGGTTAAACTAAATTAGATCCACAATTTTTGAATCTGAAATTTCATGGTGCATGGTTAGGGTGCACGGTTAGATAAACTATTCACTAACCATGCACGAGATACTATATCAAGACACACCTCACATGGTTGGATCATATAGTTAAAAAACCCATGTGCTAACCATGAATTTCCCCACTACCTCAAAGTTCATGGTTTCTCTTAGGAATCCATGAAGATTAGCCAAACCATGTGCCAACCGCATGCCTACCCATTGCTCATTATTTTCCCTTTCATGGTTTCCTAGAGGTTCTTCATGATTTCTACTAACCGTTCTCAAATTGTACACATCCATAAAATACTCAAAATCATGTAAAACTATTAATAAACCCCTAAAACTTAACTTGGACATTATATATACTTAAATACATAAAAAGGGGTCAAGTGACTAAAATCGTGGGTGATAAATTCTCCCCATCATTGGTCTTTCTATCCCCAGAATGTAGAAAAATAGAGTTGTCTTGGAAGAGTTTTGTCCATTGTTCCAACATTTCATTTTTATACTCCATAGTTTCTTCCTGAATCTGACCATGTCTCCATAAAAGTCTCACTAGACCAATGCTTTTCCCATGAAAGACCTTCTCTTTCATATCCACAATCCTTAAAGTCACATGAATCAATGTAGAATTTGGATCTAGGTCAATGTGATCCCATATAATCACATGGTCAGGATTAGGTTGATACTTCTTCAATTGAGATAAATGAAACACAATATTCACTGCACAGAACCTTAGAGGAAAATAAAATCTATATACCACCGCTCTAATACATTCAAGTATCTCAAAAGGGCACATGTATCGAGAAGATAACATTCCATTCTTACAAAAATGATAATGCAAAACCCTTAGAGAGATTCTCAAGAACACATGATCACTCACCATGAATGATAAAGATCAAAAATGATGATCAAAATATGATTTATAATGAATCTGAGCTATATCCATTATTTTTTTATTAACTATATCTTATCTATTATATCTTGCATAAGGTCGGGTCTAACCAGTGAAGTCTCACCCATTTACACCCAAAAAAGTGGAAAATGATAAGGATGCTCATAAAATGCTTCAAAAGGAGCCATGTGAATCAAGTCCAGATAACTATTATTATATGATAACTCCACTAATGGTATGTTCTCCTCCCATGAGCCACCAAAATCCATCACTAAATCCCTAATAATGTACTCCAACATTTGGATTGTTTGTTCAGACTATCTATCCATTTGGGAATGACAATTCATTCTCATAGTAAACTAAGTCTTAAATTATTTCTGTAAGGATTTCCAAAAACAATATGTAAACCTAGGGTCTGAGTCAGATATAATCGAGACTGGAATTCCATGCCTCTTTATAACTTCTCATATATAAGTTTTGGAAAAGTACATCACCATATGGGATTCATAAATAGTGATAAAATGATCCAACTTCATGAGTTTATCCCCAATGACCCATATGGAGTTGTGGTTGCTAACCATTATTAGAAAAATTATCACAAAATACATGGATATACACTCCCATTTCCAAATAAGAATTGGTAAATACTACAATATTCCTACTATTCATTGGTGCTCTACCTTGACCAACTGATAAGTGAGGAATCTCAAAAAAAACTCTGTGACTTCCCTTTTCATGACAACCCACCAAAACTATGCTTTCATTTCTCTATGCATCTTTTGAATGCCTAGATGAATAGACCATTTCTAATAGTGATAAGTATTCAAAATTTGTTCCTAATAAACCAATGGTACCATGATCTGATCTATAAACCACAAAATAAAACTCCCATCCATCTCACATCCCTCAACAATCACCCCACCATTGAGCTTTGACCTCATTGAAACACATTCAGAATTGGACATCTGACCCTCTTTCACCTGCTAAACCAAATTAAGAACAAATGAAACTGGTAAGATAAGTACAACATCACCTCGGTCGATACAATCCAAGTGCATGTATGTTATGACTGACATCATCTTCCACTGATCTAAAACTTCTATATCCAAATGATTATATGATTTCCTACTTAATTTATCCACCACTTAATTTCCTTTACCCAGTGTATAAAAAAATTGACTTGAAAATTTTGAAGGTATTTCATCCATCTTCTTTGCCTTAGATTCAAATATACTTGTGAGAAAATGTGTTTCAAACTCTTATGATCTGTAAACACCATAAATTTCTCACCAAAAATATAATGAAACTAGGTATTTAAATCATGAACTACCACAAATAATTCTAAATCATGTGTTGGTTAGTTCTTATCAAACAACTGTAATTATTGTAAACCATAAGTAACAATATGGTCTCCCTACATGAGAAAACATCCCAACCCTAATCCTGATGCATCACAATAGACTGTGTATCTCTATCTAGACTCTAGAAATGTAAGAATAAGTGTTGATGTAAGTATAAAAATATTCTATTTAAAGGATTTATGAAATTCCTCATTCCATTGGAAAGGAATTAATTTTCTCATCAAATAAGTCATTGGTGATTCTAAACAAGAAATTTTATGTATAAAACGTATGTAGTATCCTGTAAAGGCAAGAAAATTGTGTATCTCAAAGACATTATTTGGTGATTTCCAAGAGATAATAGCTTCTATCTTTTCAATGTCTATAGAAACACCTTTTTCATAAAAATATGTGTCCAAGTAAATGTACCTATTTTATCTAGAAATCAAACTTTTATAAGTTTTCATACATTCAATGTTCCTACAGGATACCCAACACTATATCCAAGTGTTTCTCATGATCTTCCATTGTCCTATAATACACCAGTATATCATCTACAAACACCACCGTGAATAAATCCATATAACTTTGAAATATCTAATTCATCACTTCCATAAAGATGGATGTTGAATCTGTAGGATTAAAATGCATAACAATGAAGTCGTGATGTCCATATCTTCTTCTAAAATATTTCTTTGGAATATACTCCTTTCTAACCCACCATTGATGATATCCCAAATGTAATTCAATCTTAGAGAACTGATGGGCTCCCCTAAATTTATCAAACAGGTCATAAATTAATGGAATAAGATACTAATTATTTATCATAACTTGGTTAAACTTACAATAATCTACACAAATCCTAGAATTTCTATTCGCCCTTTTCAAAGAAAGAACCAGTGCTTTCCATGGAGATGTTCTTGGTTGGATGAACCCTTTACTTTCAAAATATTCAAACTGATCCTTCAATTCCCTCAATTTTTTTGGTGTCATCCAATAATACAAAAGGTAAATATGATTGGTCCCCAGTATGAGATCTATCGTAACATCCACTTATCTTTTGGGTGGAAAAACTAATAAATTTTCAAGAAAAACATTAAGCAACTGGGCCACTATAGTTGGAAAGTACATATTTCCAATATCATCTATAAATTCCAAATAAACTACAATCAACTGGTAAGATATAGTTCCAACCACCAGTACCAATGGTCCTAATCGACTTTCATACACTACCCAATATCCTTTAAAGTGATTTATAATCTAATAAAAAGATTTTAAACTCACCTTTTGTGCATAAAAATTGATATGGGACTTGAAGTTTTTCAACCAATCCATTCCTAGAATCATGTCATATATATCCATCTCTATCATAGATAAATTACATACCAACTCTGTCCCATAAATTACTATTGAACACTATACAAATTTCAAGGCTAGATGCTATCATTATCCCAAAGGTGTTTGGAGTTTCAAAACAGAAGGCATCATCTCAACATGTAAACCCATATGATCAATGACATGAGAAGTAATCAATGAATGAGATGTTCCCATATCTAACAAATATTTCATTAGGGTATAATTCAAAATATTAATACCTATCACCATAAAAGTACTATATTGATCATCCATGATCATTTTATCAGCTCCATAAAATTTCTTACTCACTACATTTTTCTCTTTGTTTCCCTATTGAGATTGCACTGGTTGAGGAGATATGGTTTTCCTTGAATAACCATGGATTTTCTTGATTCTTTTGATGAGATCTAGTTTTTTGTAATCATTCTATTGAAGAATATGATGCTTGAGAAGCATGAGATATGTCTTTATCACCCGACCTCAGAGCACTAATACAATAGCACTAAAGATGTCCCATCTAGTTGAAATTGTGATATGCTCTAGGTGGTGTGGTACAATCTTGAATCATATGCTCAAAAGAACCACATTGAAAACATTTTGTCTTACTCTTCGGTCTGGGAGGTAATTTTACTAATCCCATTTTCTGATTCTGATATACACCACCCCCTTGAGAGTAAGTGTTCCTCCTCCACTTGTTCCCATCATTGTAGTTCCCACCAGTTCCCGTAGGAATAAATATGCATCCTCCAACCATTTTTTCCAAGATGTATCTTTATACTACCATAACTATATTTACAATATTTGTATAATTCTTTATACAAATCATGGAAATCTTTGAGTGAATTTATAGTTTTAACCACGAATAAAAATTATGTGCCTATAAGGATGCACTTTGAGTAACTTCCAATGCAAAGTGAACTAATTTCATAAATTTATCCCCATACTCTGTTATTAATATATTATCCTTATTCAAACTAAACAAGTTTATTTTTCTAGTAATTTTGAACATGTGAGGATATAATTTTTTGTTGAACAATTCTTAAAAATCCTTATGTGTAATGTCTAGGTCTAATTTATCATAAACTACTAAATTCAACCATTGGCATGCCAGATCCTCCAAATATACATTTCCAAATTCACTTTCAGATCATATGTTCATCCAAGGAAATATAAGATTCTATTTATCGTATTCATCCACACTTTGGGTTTTTTTAGTTCTAAACCACCCCAAAATATGATTGGATTATGCTTTTTTAATTAAACCAAATGATCCACTTACCTTGGTTAATCCCTTATGTTCCCTATATCCATGGCCTGAAAATACTGTACAATAATCTGTACTAACTATTATTTCACCTATGTTTCAAGTGCAACCACATTCTCAATAGGCTCTTCTAGATGGTTTCTACGATGCATACCCAGTTCCATTTTCTGTAACCAAACCAAAACCCCATTTAATCTAAATCTATTGAAAATGAAGGCTTAGAAATTTAAAATTTACAACATCACACATATCACAACAAGGTTTTACAAAATTCAACAATTTCATCTTTCAAACCATTTTTAAAAATTCCACCATGATTTTTGAAAATGAAACAATTTCCAACTATTTTAAAAAATCAACACTTTTCACCAAATCATAAATCATTACTCAAAATGAATTATGTACTACTAGTGGGAAGTCATTACTATCAATGAATGTTATACTCTTCTCATCAACTAAACCCATGATAGTGAGGTGACAGCTCTTAAAAGTGTCTCAAAACACACATGTTCCAAAACTCCCTAGTAATGTGAATTTAAACATAAATAGGTTAGCTATAGCTTTTTATACTTTACATTTCATGTTCTATAAATCCTACTCCTTGCTTCCAACCCAACTTAGGGACTAAACAAATAATACCTAAGGATTGAACAAACTTATACCATTTGTAACATCCCTCCCCTCACCCATTGTCTTGGGAAGAGGCGGTGGGCGTTACTAGGACTTAGGTGACATCCCCAAGACACTAAAGGCTAGAAATAAATTCAAAGGACTTCATAAAAAATTGTGGAAGGATTTTCCAATTAAATATAAACATCCAAACCACAATATGAAAACCAAAGAAAATACATTATATGATTCATGAGTACAAAATACAACTCAAAAAAATAAAATCAACAACTATATCAGTACAAAGCAGAAACCAAGTGACATTAACAAAATAGTCAAAAGACAACAAGACCCAAAGACACAAACCTGCAAATCCCAACATTCTCCAAGTTCCAACTTGAAAATCCACACCCAAGGTATCAATAAGAAACACTAAAGAATTGAGATACCTTTCCTTTACCTATGTTATAATAGATGACATCTGCAAATGCACAATAGTTCCCATGAAAAGGATGAGTCTAATCTTAGTAGGATTTCCCCAATTACTTCTCAAATCATGACACTAGGAAAATAAATGGTTATCATAATTTATATAAACGTTTTAAAATAAATTTTAAGAATTTTATATCTAACTGAGATAGTTTCCATGGACATCAATCAAACAAGCCTTTAACACATTTCATGTCTCATTTGGCATACCCATTTTATGATTTCACACACACCCACACATGCATGCTTGGGTGACTGTTCCATACTCATGAGTGTTCTCTCATCAATCTATAAATTCATCAGAAGGTAACCAATACACAACTACCCCAATGGAACATTCCCCTTCTATAGGGTCACATCACTATACCCCAATGGTACACACCTCTTATACAGGGTCACATCAATGAAATTAACTCACACCAACCATGTATTCCAACAACCCATGACAAAACCTTTTCCACAAAACCATTATTTCTTTAAAACATTTCAACAAACATTTTCCATTCATAAAAATGAAACCATAATTTTTAACCATTATTTTAAAATTATGAACCAAAATAACTTTCCAACAAACCAACCAATTTCTATAGTTTCCAAGAGAACATCAGAAAAGTGGTTTCCATAAAATCACACAAGGGTTTCACAACAATTTCAAGAAATTAAATCAATTTAAAACCAATCCTTCAAGTTCTAATCAAGAGGATTTGAGAGAGAATCCACCTACCTCTCAAAATTTGGCTAAAATGAAGAATGACACAACAACTTCAACAATATTACTTAGATATTCTAGATATGAACTTAGATCTTGTTCCCTTAAACCAAATAAAAAAGTTCTCATCAGGAAATCCAACAAAGAACATATATCTATCCCCAGTGGATTAGATCTAAATTTCAAAGAGAGTAGAGGAGAAGAGATCTAAGTAAAATGATGAAGAATGAGTAATTTACGATGAATCTAGATCTCCAATGGACTTTGGGTCACCTAAAACTTTCTCCTGGAACAAAGGGAGTCACCAATCAAGCATTGGGAGGAAAACAAATTCGTTTTATGGTCGAATTAGGGAAAAATGAGTGCTTAAGGGGATAAACCAAATTAGATCTACAGTTTTAAAATCTTAAATTTCATGGTTCATAGGTTGGGTGAATGATTAGAAAATCCATGGGCTAACTTCACATGAGATACTATCTCAAGGAACACCTCATACGGTTGTCTTTCATGGTTAGAAAAACCATGCACCAACCCTGCATTTTCCCACTACCTAAAAATGCATGGTTTCTCATGGGAATACAAACGGTTTTTCCAAGCCATGTGCCTTCCCAATGCTAACTATTTTTCCTTACACAGTTTCTTAGAGGTGTTTCATGGTTTTTACTAACCATTCTCAAATTGTGAACCTCCAAAAAAGCCTCCAAAGTATGCCAAAACTCCTTAGAACCCCCCCCCCAAATCTTAACATGAACATTACATATACTTATAATACATAAAAAGGGGTTAAGTACCTAAAACTAGGGGTGATACATGGATTCTATGTTACTCTCTTTTTTTGTAGATTATTCTAGACCATGTATTATAAGAATACCAATAAATATATTTGTACTATAACCCACTGACAAACCATTATTTAAAATATAATAGTTTTTCATGTTAGTTATATTTCACATACCCTATAATATCAATTTCCTTAAAAACACCACAAATACATTCCATTAATAAACATTCCAAAAAATCTAATCATCATGGATTTCACACCATTGAGATCGAAAACATTCTAATTCCACCTCTAACAATGACATAGAGCACTATAAGTTATCCCCCACATCTAGTAGTCAAAACCTTCACAGGTATATCCAAAAGAGTATACTCATTTTTAATAAAATACACACCACATATATGGTTATGGGAGATTATATTAAACTTTATAAAATTATTCCATTATCTTCTAATCTTATATGTGCTCAATATAACTGTGTTTTAAATTAAAAAATTTTATGGGTGACACTCGAAACATTCCTAATGACACACAATATATCAAAATAGTAATAATATTATGAACATGGAATAATCCAAATAAATGATTTTATAAATAAGAATAATAAACTTATACATATACCACACAACTCAAACCATGACTAAATTTTTCCTTATCCACCCCTCATATTTAAGGTAACTCTATAAGAAAATGAATCTAAAAAATCATTTTATCAATATCGATATTAACCAAGGAAGCATCGCAACACCCTCAATACTAGAAGTCCTATTCTAATAGAAAAAGAAATAGAACACTCTAAAACACCTTGAAACATCCCTAGGAATTGACAGCTCCATTATATAACTATTTACCTGAACGTAAGATAAAAATAGGTTGAATAAAAAAATGATTTTGTGTCCTCAAATAATAGTAAAACCCCATACCCTTTCAACTATATCTAAACATGATATAAACCATTAATATCATAAATTTTATACCTAAAACCTTATATATTAACATGATCATATCCTAAATACCTAAAATAAAACACACGTTATACCCCTATAAGAAACCCTTTTAATAGGTCTCTCAAATCATAGACAGGATTAATCAAAACCATGGGTTCACATTTAAAACAAAATATTATTATTTTTAACTCTAAATAAATTATTCAATTTTTATTTTCACAAAAAAATTACCATTTAACCATTTAATTAAGTAATCCATTTAGAAAATGATTTTATAAAATCTTTGACTATTAATATTAATTTTCAAAACCAATTCACTAAATCAATTACAAAATAATTTCATAAAAATCACCATAAAACAATAAAACTTAACTACTAATAAATTTTTGAACTTAAAAACCCCAAAAATCCATTATCATTTTTAAAAGATTTTCAAAATAAAAATTAAAAAAGATAACCAAAATCTAGAATTTTATAAAAAAGTATAAAATCTAACTTCAAATAATATATATAAAAACAAAACACCCCAAAAAAGAAAAAAACATATGGGGAAGTCTTGTTGTATCGGTCGGCTGAGGTATTGGAAGATGGGGAAAGGGTGGTCACTGGACAGTTGCTCCATGATAGTGGGTGGTCAGCCCAGGATGAAGACAAGGGGCGAGGTGGAAGAAAGTAGGAAATATTTCACACAAAAATATAGCATGGTTCGGACAAGGTATGCATGATAGAGGTGATTGATGACATTGATAAATGAGAGAGGAGGAAAAATAATAACATACCTTATATTAGAGAGAGTTAATTCATCCAAGAGAAAGTCGAGGGGGGCAGTGGTAGACATGAACTTCCACAAGAGTTTTAACGACATGAGGGAAATCGGTTGAGTTAGGGTTCAATTTAAAATATTAGGAAGGGTTTTACCAGCCCTTTCAAAAAAGCACTGATAAAGACCTAAAAATTAAATTTAATAATATAATTAATATAATTAAAATTGTAAATGTATATAATTATAAATAAATAAATAAAAATATATATATATACATATTTATAAATATATTAAAATAATTACAAATATGTATTTATAATTATTTGTATATAATTATAAATATATTTATATAACTATATATATTTAATAAATATATATAAATAGAAATAGAAATATAGTAAATATATGAATTATTTAAATATATTTATTATAATTTTTTAATTATTTAACTATAAAATTATTTATTTATAATTATATACATACTATTTTAAAATATAAATTATTTATAATTATAAATATTTAATTTTATAAATATAGTAAATATACATTTATATATATATATATTTATAAATATTTATTTACAAATAGATTTTTAACATTATTAATGGATATATAATCTTAAATGCATGAATGATAAAAATGGGTGATATTGAATAATTAAAAATAAGTAAAATTTAAAAATATTATAAAAAGGATAGGTTTTATTAATTATAAAAATTATTAAAAAAATAAATTATGGATATATATTGAAATGAAGATGAATAAATATTAAAAATATTAAAACATAGTAAATAAATATGTATAAATAAATGTTTGAAAATGACTACATTTAAGAAAATATTGAAAATGAATAAATAATACTAACTAAAATAATATTACAAATAAATAAATAAAATTTAAGAATTAAAAACATAATATATTAAATATATTATGTTACTAAATGAAATTATACAATGAATATTAAAATTTGAATAAATTGTATAAATATTAGGTGTGTGTGTTTCTATATAAGATTTCATTAATTAAATAAATATTTTTATGTGATAAATTAATGTATATATATATATATAAGTATTATATATGTTAAATTGAATAATGAAATTATATAATATGTAGCATTTATTAATGAAATAAATAATAATATGAATGAATAAATTTAAAAAATGAATAAATATTATTTATTATATAGATAATTTTAAAAAAAACATGAATATTTATATATGTTAAAATAGAAATGAATACATATTAATTAAATAAATTACAACCATATTAAAAATAGTATATGCTAATGAACAAATATTTATAGACAAATATTAGAAAATGGATAAAATTAAAAAAATATCAAATAATGAAAAATTGAAAATGAATAAATTACAAAAATATAAAATATATTAATGAATAATTATGTATAAAAACATTAAAAATGAATAAATTAAAAAAAAATATTAATTGAACAAATATTTAAAATCTTTAAATTATAAAAAAAAGTAACCAGATACTTAATATTATCAATCAATAAGGATTTTGACACTCTAAGATAGAATTTTATCATGAATATCTTACAATGTTATGGTTTCTCTAGAAGATTTATTAACCTAGTTTGTTCTCTCATTAGTAGCTCAAGTCTCTCAGTCCTTCTGAATGGTAAGCCTAGAGGCTATTTTTCATGCTCAAGAGGGGTTAGATATGGAGACCCCCCCCCTCTTCCCTTATTTGTGGTTTGATTTAAGACAATCTTAGTCATTGTATCATTCAAGTTGTTAACCAAGGTCATATTAGACCTATTAAGGCAATAAGGAACTTGAATGTCTCTACTCAACTATTCTATGCTGGTGATATTCTCTTATTCTATGAATCTGATGACAGGTCCCTTTCTACTATTAAGGATATCTTCTATCATTTTTTAATGGTCTCAGGGAAGGATATTTCCTAGTGTAAATCAATGTATATCTTTGGAAAGAAAGTCCCTAGTTGTAAGAGTATCCATATAAAAATCTTCTTAGAGTTAAACAAGGTGAGTTACCCTTTTGTTATCTTGGTGTCCCTTTTAATGCAGGGAGAGTCAAGGCCTATATTTTGGAGGGTATTTCAAATAGAATAACTTCACAACTCTTGAGTTGGAAAGGAAAGATCCTATCATAGGCTAGAAGAATTTTCCTGGTTAACTCAGTTACGACCTCCATGTTTGTTTACTCCTTGCGTTTGTACAAGTAGCTAAGGGAGATGATCAAAAGACTTGATTCTCATTTTAGGAATTTTGTCTGGTCTCAGAGTATACATGAGAGGAAAATGATTACAGGTAGATAGAAGAAATTAACCAATCCCATTGATATGGGTGAGGCTAGAATTAAAGACCTATCCCTTTTTAACAGGTCTATGGTTTTTAGCTATGTATGGTGACTTCTTAACTCAAGGTACGCCTCAAATGAATTTTTACAGAATATTCTTATTGATAGGATTCATCAAGGGAACTTTTCTTATTTTCCATCCTCTATTTGGCCTGATATTAAAAAATAATTTCTTGATATTTTGTTGAATACTCATTGATATCCCTCTATAATCTCTTGTATTAACTTCTAGAACTATAAATGGATCAGTACCACCCTTTCATAAGTTTTTGAGGTGCCCTCTAACTTAAAGTAACTTTCTATTTCTGAGGATCTTAATATGTTGATCAGATGGAGCATATTATTTAAAGTGATATATTGTAGGAAATTGAGTTGTTTTCTTTCATTTCCCTTGATAAACCATGTTGGAAACTTTCTCTGTTAGGTACACTCAACTCCAGGATCTTCTATATGCATAATTTTGGGACCGAGGGTGAACCCCCTGTGATAGATGAAACTGTTTAGAAGGCCTTTTATACCCTTATCAAAGTAGCTCTTACTGTGGAAATCTGGGATCAATAGGCTTCCCATAGATGATAGACTTAGACATTCAGGTATGTAGTTGGTCTCTATTTTCTCCTTCTGTTGCAATAATTCATTAGACTTATTTTATCTCCTCTTTTACTTCCCATTTGCGCTTAAAATATGGATGTTTTTTAGGACATTTTTAAGTACCAACTGCAACATGGACACCTCCATGGATGCTATTATGAGCCCGGTGAACAGTAAACAGGTTAGGAATCTCCTTTTTTTCATGGTTTCCTCACGTTTCAATCATATTTGGGTTGCTAGAAATAAATTTTAGTTTGACAGCAAGAACCCCATGTTGAGGATTTTTATCACTGATATTGTGAGAGATTTTAGAAGGGCATCCACATTCAAGATAGGCCCCATGAACAACGCCATGGAGGGCCTTATTATCACTAGAACATTTGGATTTATCGATGTTACAAAGGAGATAAGGCAGCCAAAATATGTTAGATGGATCTCTCCCCTCCCATCCTTGATTAAGATCAACACGGATGGTGCAGACTCTAGGGAGCATGGCCTTGAAGGCTGTGGTGGTGTCTTCTAAACTTGTCAGGGGTTTATTAAAGGATGTTTTTATCATTTCCTTGGCTATTTTAGGGCCTTTGAAGTAGATCTACTTATGGTTATTCATGCAGTGGATTATGCCGTGTATCACAATTAGAGAAAACTTTAGATTGAAAGTGAATCGATGTGGATGGTTACTCTTTATAGAAATAAATCATTCTTGGTTCCCTTGAACCTATATAGGGAATGGCATGACTGCCTTTCATATCTGGAGAATATTCAACACATGGTCTCACATGCATATAAGAAGGCTAATACGGTTGTTAACACTCTCTCAAAGAAGGTGGTGCAGGTTTGGGCTTCACTTTGGTCTTTTAGACTCTTTGATTCATTTTTTCACTTTCATTTTGCTAACGTGCATGGAGATTTTTTTAATGCGACCTTAACCACTCTTATTCCCTCTCTGATTCTTGCTTTTATTTATAAAATTGATGGGAATGGACCCTTTGGTCCATCCTGGACCTCTTTGAGTATATAGCAATAAATAGTATATTAAATTTTTAATTAGTATATTAAGTAATTAATTAGTATATTAATCATTTAATTAGTATATTTAAATAAATAGTATATTAATTATTTAATTAGTATATTACGTATTTAATAATTTTATTCATTTTTAATAATTATAAACAGTATAATAATTATTTAATTATGTATATATATATAATTAATATACTATTTATTATTGTACATATATATATATATATTAAATTTAATAAATTTAATTATAAAAAATTTGGGGGCTGAACTGATCCAGCTCATGAACCCGCATGAAAATATGTTTAAATAAAAATGAATATATATTAATTTTATAAAATACAACTATATTAAAAACATTAAATGTTAAAAAATTATTAACAAAATTATTAAATAAAATTTTATAAATAAAAAATATTAAATTTAGTATATATATATATATACAGTAATAAACAGTATATTATTTATTTAATTATTATATTAAGTATTTAATGAATTTATTCACTTTTATTAATTATAATCAATGTATTACTTATTTAACTATATATATAATATTTTTGTAATTTATTAATTTTTAATTAAATAATTAATATACTATTTATTATTATATACATATATTAAATTTAATAAATTATATATATATATATAATTAAATTATTAATATAATATTAATGAATATATGTCAATATATATTAATATATAAATTAATATATATATATATAAATAAATTTAATATATATCAATATATATTTTTATATACAAAATAATTATTTAATTATAAAGAAATATTAAAAATGAATAAATTTTTGAAAATATTGAACAAATAAAAATAAAATACAGATAAATTTAATATATATATATATATTAATATATATCAATATTTAATATATATCAATATATTTTTATATATATCAATATATTTTTATATATATCAATGTATATTTTTATATATGAAATACGAATTTAATTATAAAAAATGTATAAATATAAATAAATATTAAAAATTAATAAATTTTAAAAAATATTAAACAAATAAAAATTAAAAACAAAACAATTTAATATATATATACATATATATATATTAAATATATTTATATATATATACATATATATATTAAATATATTTATATATATATAAATATATTTTTATATAGGGAATAAGAATTTAATTATAAATTTTTTAATAAATCAGTTAACCCTCAACCTGAAGGGTCATCCATTTAGACAGCCTAACTCTGAAGACCTACCGAGGTGAGGGTGGTCCAAGTTCCGTGATGAGAAGAGGGTGGGCCAAGGCTCGGGTAGACCTAGGTGTGTAGGTACGGGAACATTTAAGTGTGTGAGAGTGCATGCAGGAGCCCATCCCCATAATAGGCTTCCAATCTTCTAATATCGTGGAATCATATAAAAAGAAGTGGTAGACTATCCACAAGTTCAATGTGGGACTCATTTAATATTTTTATCAGGGATTTAACGAGTGGTGATAAAGACAACCTTTATCAATGCTATAAAATATGTTGATAAAGGATACCCTTTATTAGTGCTAAAAAAGTGTTGATAAAGGGAACCCTTTATCCGCATTAAAAAAAGTGCTTATAAAAGATAGTGTTGAATAAACTCAAATCTGTAATAGTGGTGGGAGTGGAAATTCGGTGGGGAAGTAGCTACAAGGAACCTTTTCTTATATTCATGCGAAGTTATGTTACGATACATGGATGCGTTATTTGGTGAGTGTTCCATGGTAAGGTTTGAGACTAGATAGTTGACATGTTAGGTTCTTGTTGGTTCTATTGTTTGTTCATTAGTGTATTTATATATTCTTCTCACGATTTCATGAGATACCTTGGATATGATCCTATTGAGTATACATGTTATGATCACCATATATATATATATAATATTTTTCTAGTTCTGAGGAGGATTATAGTGACTAATCTAGAAATTACTAGTTTGGGAGTTGGGATGTTGTGGAGTAGCTACATAAGGACTTTTTAGTATTTATTTTTGGAGACTTGATCTATATTTTTTGACATTATCCAAGAATTATGATATGGTTGGTTTATCTTTTTATATTATGTAATGGATTTGTTTGGTGGTTGAGATCATATCTTCATATCCTATTTTTTATTGGGGGAAATTCCTCCCATATGTGTGTTTTTCATATACCCTCAGTGCTTGTCATCAACCCGAGGCCT
Organism: Viscum album; assembly: GCA_963277665.1. Lineage (NCBI taxonomy): Eukaryota > Viridiplantae > Streptophyta > Magnoliopsida > Santalales > Viscaceae > Viscum > Viscum album. The sequence goes on along the minus strand of OY728145.1, from coordinate 270,659,455 downwards.
ATTGGAGGTGCGAATCGAGGGGTCCTTATCTCTCTTCTTTCATTATCAACTCAGGAGGGGTACATTTTTAGGGAGGGGTTGTGATGTGGAGCTTAGGTTGTATCCTGGGAATAAACTAAAAAACTACGCACATATAATTCTTATCAAGGGAGATGCCAAACCTATTAGACAACCCTAAACGAGGTAGAATCCCACCTTGATTGAAGTATTGAATAAGAATATAGAGAATCTCTTGTAATCAGGGATGACCTATCCCATTTTAGTTTCAAAATGGTTCACCCCTATCCATGTAGCTCCTAGGAAAACTAGCTTAACCATTGTGAGAAATTAAAATAAAGAATTAATATTGGTTCTGACATATTTGACACATACACCCATTTTGAGTTAATGTGGACCTTCTTTCCAAAGGCAAGCATTCACTAGGACTTTACCAGCAACATATTAGAAAACTCATTGGTTAAGAGGATGGGATATCGGGATCACCACACCCTTTTGAGATAGGTTATTGCCTACTCTGGGACTCTATTATAGATTTAATACGTATTAATGAATCCTTACCAAATCCTAGTTTGGGAAGATTTACTCATATTCCTATGATCTGATTAAAACCATGTGGATAAATGAACACCTCTATGTATTATATTTTTTCAATATTTATCATATTAATTTTTGATGCTTTAGTTTAAAGATGACTAGCTAGGACCTCTATATTTTATCATCGTCTAGGGAGGTGGTTGGTGTTTTAGAGTTGTGTTCAAATATCAAAGAGGCATCATGTGTATCCTACTAAGAACAGGAATCAGATCCCATGTAGTTTGAAAAGTGGTTGGGGCTTACACCTAAGAAGGAGGCCCATGATGGACTCAGGTCTTACACCTAAGAAGGAGGCCCATAATTTTGATACTTTCATCATGGTAATGTCATGATCATCACAGATCTCTAAGAAAATGTGAGTCATGATTAGTGTGAGAAAAAAAGGTAGTATAAGATCATTCAAATTGCATAAGAGCATACTGTCAGAGTTGAATAGAGGGATTTCACACTAAGTCTTCCTGGAGAAGATTCTTGTGTCATGAAAGGGGAGATAATAAGAAATAAGGCAGGTCTTACTGATGAGATTACCTGATATACCTAACCTGGTAGGTGGGTTAAGTGAGGGTATGCTTTGGGGTTTACACCCAGTAGGATGCCCATATTAATAACCAAGAGGAATATATCAACTCAAAGTAATGATGGAACGGAGATGAATATATCAACTCCAAGTGAATTAAGAAACCAGGAGGAACAAATCGACTCAAGGTGAATAAGGAACAGTCAGGGCTTACAAATTGAAGGATGCCCAAATTTAGATGAGTATCTCAACTTTAAGTGATTGTGTGAGGCTTACACATATGTATAGAACCTAGAGTTGGGTTGGGGCTTACACATAGTAAGAGGTCTAGGAATAGTTTCCACCCCCACCTTTTATCTACTGACAATATAATGAGGAAGGGATATTGTTAAAGTTAGGGATTACACTGAAGGTGGTGGCCCATAACATAAACCTAGAGTTGTATCTCAACTATTGGTAGTTATGTGAAATCAAGGTTGGGGCCACATATATTGAAACCCAAAATATGCTTGATCAGTCCCTTGATCCCTTCGATTCCATTACTGATCCTAAATGGGGGTGTGGGGGTGGAGACTCCATAGTATGGGTCAGTGGACCGAGGAAGAAAATATATGTTTTTGAAGGATCACTTGCTTATATAGAAGTGCCATAGCAGGGCTTCAGAAAGGAGTGTTTACTTAGGATCATCACATTGGATCCCTATAAAGGGACCTTAAATAAGGCTGACACCATAATGCTTCTTTAAGGAGGAAATCCAGATAAGAGAATTTAATATCATTTCATGGGTATGCCCTATATAGGTCTTTGAATAAGACTGGATGCATAGAATTAGCCTCATAGGGTTGATTTCATAGCACATCTCACATAGGGTAAATCTCATAGTATTTGTTGAGTGATTACAACATAGCATTTTACATAAGGTTTTATGCATGGTAATAGGCATAGAGGATTGGTCGTATAACATTTTACGAAGTTTCCTTGTGGATGAGGGGCTTTATTGGATTACATCATAAAGGAACTCCCCAGTTTGAAACTCAGAAATTTTACCTGAGTGTCAAAGTATGTGAATCCTGAAATCCATCTTTGTCTCCTTTTGAGCCCCCAAGAGTGTCCACCTCCCTCTAGTCCTAAAATGGGTGTCAGTATCTATAGGTAGTGATTAATAACTACTTTCCTAAAATATTTGGCCGCATAGAAATAGGTGGATGCATAGAATTTTTTTGCACTATGTGGAAGACCAAAAATTCAGCACCTTGGGCCAAAAATGAATTTTCTATATGGGAAGAGTGTTTTTTGAACTCTACAAATAACTAAGCAGAAAAATAAATGTTTTATGTGGTGGATAAAATCACCACCTTCTAGTTACAAATAATAAGGGATTCATGAATTGGTTGAAATACATTGCAGATAGAGAAAATTCATATGTGCTGGGAAAAACCACCACCTCTGGCCCGTAAATAACTTTTAGTTCATATAGTAATTAAATTTCTATGATTAATTTTTGACTTTTTTTGTTTTCCTTTGGGATAAAATGAAACCCAACATATAATGTTCATAACTCTTGATCTGTAAGTCTATTTATGCTTCATGACTAGTCAAATCAGAGCTTGTGAGGAAAAATATGCCCCTATATTTGATGTATACTGTTTCCGACGCTTTTACGCTGGGGCGCGCGTGTGTATGTCACGTGGGGGGGAGGACGCGCGGCTTGTTGCCCCGTATTCCCTCTTTCCAAAGGTGGGCGACATCCGTTCCTTGTTCAGGAACATCTGTTCCTTGATCGAAACCAGGATGATGGGATGTCGGTTCTTCCTTCCATGGATTCCTCCTTGGAGCTCGTCACCTAGTCCGGGTCTCCCTCATAGATTTAAGATGAGTTCGTGAAGCTCGTTCCCGGCGCCATATCTGCATTGGACGCCAGTTAATTACGATGCTTCCGTCGAGACGCTCCAAGGGGTCTGGTCGGGGCAGCAACCTTCGGTGAGGAGAATGGTCATGCTGGGGTGTCGTCGGCGCGCCTTGACGTTGGGTATTGGCATGTCTGTCTTATGTCCCTTATCATAGAGCTTCTCGAGGGCGTGGAATCCCAAGGCATCCCACATCGAATGCAGGGAATTGTGCACCATATGAGGTTTTCCTCAGTTTTCCATGTTTAACACGGGGTATGCCGCGAGTTTAACATCTGGAAGAGACGGATCGGACTTATCAGAACACTGAGAGTGGATCTGATTGAAGGACCCCCTAGGGGTAACACCGATATTGGGTCCAGCACATTGGCGGCTTCCTGGATATTGTGGAGTAGAATAAGGCAGCATGATCCCACCGGGATGTGGCGTCCCAGGTGAGGATCAGGATGGGTGATGGAGTGATGGGCTTGAACCTCATGGAGGCTTCCTACGTATCCCCATGTTAGGGAATCAAAGTCCACGTAGTTCTGTGATACGGTGGGAAACCTGAAGAGGTGACCAGTGAGAATGAACGCATGGATTGGAGCCTGGAGGGAGTAAGATCTCTGGGATAGGGCATGAGCTTCACGAGGCACGTGGGCTCGAGGGAGAGGTCAGGATGAGACGTGGGTGTGAGGTATGGGGCTTACGCTCTGAGGCAGCCCATGATGGTAGGCATGTGGCTTACGCTCTGAGGTGGCCCATAACGGTGGTTGTGAACCGATGCGGAGCGGTCGGAACAGCTGAGTGATGGGATTGAACCTCGTGGAGGATTCCTACATACCATGTGTTTGCATGGATAAAAGTCCACGTAGTTTGGGGCATACAGTTTAACGTCATGCAGGACGTGGAATTTGGGGCTTACGCTCTGAGGTGGCCCAAGGTATTGGCGGACTGACGTGGAGAAGTCGGAATGACCGGGTGGTGCGATTGAACCTCGTGGAGGATTCCTATGTACCATGTGTTAGAATGGATCAAAGTCCATGTAGTTCGCTGGGATGGGGCTTACGCTTTGAGGTGGCCCATAAGAGGATATCATGGTCAATGCGCGCTCTAAGCCCATTTGAGTCATGCTCGGTGTGAGAAACAAGAGGCAGTAGGGACCAGACGATCACATCACAAAGGGTGCGTCTGTGAGAAGCGGAAAGGGGCTTATGCATTGAGCGGCCCAAAGAGGAAACAGGGGCTTACGCATGGTTAGCAGCCCTTGGTGTCGGGGCTTACTCCAGGATGTAGGCCCATGGAGGAAACAGGGGCTTACGCGTGGTTAGAAGCCCTTGGTGTCGGGGCTTACTCCAAGATGGAGGCCCGAAGAGGAAACAGGGGCTTACACCTGGTTAGCAGCCCTTGGTGCTGGGGATTACTCCTGGATGGAGGCCCATGGTGCGACAAAGCACAGTGGGAAAGGGACTCCACTGGCCTTGGCAGTGGGGAAGTACAGAGGTGCATGGGTGCAACCTTCCGCAAGAGAGGCTAGGGGCTTACGCTTTGAGGAAGCCCTTCCCCCATGGACAAATGCCACTCCGACAAGGAGGATCTCATTACATGTGAGGAAGAATCCATTCCCATGGAGAAGAGTGGGCGTAAAGAATTTCCAAGCTGGGGGGACCCTGAGTGCGAGGCACGAGGTCGGACCACAGTTTAACGTCATGTGTTAAAGACGAGGTGCTTGGCAGTTTAACGTCCTGCAGCTCAGAAGAGGTGGGTTCTCTCCACACCCCTAGGGCTTACATGCCTAACACCCTCTACCCCTTGTGGGAGGGAAGTCATCAGCGAGGCCGTAGTGAAGGGGGGCCGCAGAGCGAACCACTGAGGGGTCCACGTTACCGTGGCTAAGGTGGATGGGGCTTACGCATGGAAGCTGCCCAGGAGCCACCAAGGTGTGGAAACGATGGACGGGGCTTACGCGTGGAAGAATCCCGTAATTTCTTCCTCATGTCTGGCCATGAGGTCATCCCAAATCACTGATGGGTTGAGGTATTCACCTATGCACTAGTGCACAAGCCGGATAATGCCAAAGGCGTTGGAATCGGCCCGAACAAAGGGATAGGAAAAGTGTGAATCACATGCCCGGAACTCAGAATGCAATGAGAGTGGCGTGGTGATAGAGGATAACTGGTGACCATGTTTTCAACACAGCATCCTGTCGCGTTAGCCTTGGGGACAAACAAATGAGGGTCGACTGCTGACCGTGTTCGAAACACAGGACCCGACTCAAAGTGTTGTCCAATGTCTTCCAGGGCGTTGGCCCAGTACAGCTGGCGGACCATGGTTCAATCATCCATACTATTACAACAGGTGAACCAAAGGTCTATCATCCATATTGTTTTAGTAGGAGGACCACAGGTCAAGCATCCATACTGTTAGGGTGTCCCTTCAGACACGGAGGTGGATGCAGATCCGAATGAAGGACACGCAAAGCATGAGGTGGAGTGATGGAATGTTTGAATGGATTCCATCACTCTTGAAACTATGCCACTATAACTATGGCGTTAGGCATCTTATGCTTGTCACATAAGGTATCCCTTATTTGGAACAAGAGGCATCCTATGTTTGAAACATAGGGATTACTACAGTTTAAAGTCATGTAGATAGGACTACTGGCATCTTATGCTTAGCGCACAAGGCATCTCTTATTTAGAATAAGAGGCATCCTATGTTTGGAACACAGGGTTTACTACTCAGGGGAACTGATGATAAGAATCTCAACTCAAGACACAGGAAACGAACCTAGAGGAATATGTCAACTCAAAGTGTTCCATGGTGTGCAGAGGAGTATCTCAAATCATGGTATTCCGTAGGTGGAAGGTTGGTGTGCATAAGGGCGCAATGGAAAATCCCAACATCCTGTCCCGAAAAGTTCGCAGTGCGACTGTCCATTTTTTAGGGGGGGTCTATGGCGGTAGCGAAGGGACCGGCCCGGAGGGCCGGAACTACAGCCCGGCACTGACCCTGAGCAGGGGCGCGAGGGCGCAGCCCCCGCAGTATCGACCAGCGGGTGCGAGCCTGTATACTGTTTTGCATAATAGGAGTGACATATAGGATAGGTTGCGCACAATAAGGAAGGCATGTGCACAATAGGGCAGTCATGCGCACAATTGAGGCTGTTGTGCAGAAAACACCAGGTCAGCGCGCAATTCAGGGATGCGCGCGAAAAAGGCTGGGTCGGCGCGCAAAGGAATGGATTTCACGCAAAAGAAGGAATTGCATGAAATGGAGGGGGTGTGTGCACAAAAGAAGGATTGCGCGCAACTTGTCGGGCCTGCGTGCAAAAGAAGGAATTGCGCGCAAGGGGCGGACCCCGAAGGGGTTGGAGTTTAGTCTAAGCCATGGGGATCTCGCGCAAAGGCGGATCTCGGGGAGAATTAGCGCAGAAAAGAACAATAACTCAAGGACATATTGTGCTCACAATTACACACACGGGAGCCAGTTCAAATTCCTCAACCCCAAAACGGTTGGGGTCGCCTTCTATTTATAGGCATCCGCTGGCGCGGAATCCAGGCGGCGCGCGAAATATTCCGCACCGAGACCAGTTGGTGCACAAAGCCTCACCGTGTGGAACCGGGCGCGCAAAATTGCGTGCCATCCTGGGTGTTTTTATGCGAATCCCGGACTTCCTTCATGCAGACAACATTTTTTCACGCAAGTCCTCCTTAATTTCGCACGCCACTCCCGGGTCCTCCGGGCCGGGCCTCTGAGTCTGAATATGACTTCGCTCCATCCGTTCGAAACTTCCTCTGGGAGTTACAGACTTTTTAGGTGTCTACAAATTCCCCCCCTCGAAATTGGATCGGCGAGAGGTTGCAACAATCGGAATCCGAGGGAAACTCCGTATTAGTGCATCTCCTGGGCATTTTTCATGCAAAAATCCTACGGGGCATGAAAAATGATGGATCAGCGCGGAATTTGCTTTCCGCGCGGCGTGGAACCCTGGCCTCACCTATAAAAAGGTCCGCTGGGTCCCAAGTTCCGTACTTAAGCTTTTCCGTGCGATAGGCATACTGCTCTCATGCGCGAAATTCCTCCTGCGGCTGCGTGTAAAAACGCTTTGGCAGCGCGTAATTCTCTATGAATTTCGGCCGCATTTGCGCTCCTGCTCGGGATATTCCGTGCCTAGTGTGCTGATTGCACACCCAAATCCTAGATTTTGCGCCGCACCTTGCGATTTTGCGCAACTCTCTCCGATTCTGCGCACTTCATCCTGATTTCGCGCAACTCCTGAAATATTCGGGATGGCTGCAAACCAAGTTGATGAGGGGGAAGCCGCCGCTCGTAGAGCCGAAATGGCAGTGAATGAGGAGGTTTATCGTTCCAAGTTGATCGTTTCCAACAACCTAACCTTGTTCAATCTGTTGATCCCAGGCCAGAAGGGGTATCCCTTATCGGACAACCTCCTGCTCTGGAACTTTGGCATCTTGGAGGAGGTTCCCCTGTCGGGCTTCAAAGTGGACACACCACGGTCATGGGTGACCCGGGAGGATGAGCTTCCTTGCTACAACATCACCAACAATGACCATCCTTCCAGGGAAACCAGACATATGGACGTATATGTCCTGAACCCAAGGACCATGACCATTACTAGGGATGAGCCTGTCGTAGAGAATTCTCCAGCCCTCTACACGAGCACGTTCTGTCATAGCGTCACGAATGACACGAAGGGCTGACAGAAAGATTGGGACCTGCGGTCCGGGGGAAACTTTTCCAGCAAGTGGGCCTGGGCGTTATGGGTTCACCATACTTGCAACCAGTTTGGGGCCGAGCTACGGCATATTGGCCTATTCAAGGCGGTATGGACATCGCAGTTCCACTTCCACCATCAACCTGAGCTCGGGCTGGAGCTATTCACCTGGTGGTCTCCTGATACCAACACATTCCACCTTCACCATGGGGAAGTTGGCATCATCCTCTGGGACGTTCACTACATCGGAGGTATCCCAATGGAGGGATACTAATATGAAGAGTTCATTCCTCTAAAGAACACCTAGTAAGACAGGTCACGGACCCCCATGGTGACGTGGCACCTATTGGAGCTGGCCAGAGAGAGGCTGGGGGTTTAGGACTTCCTGAAGGACATTTCCTACAAGGGCTGGTTCAACCTATTCCTAGAGAAGGATTCGGCAATCAAGATGTCGGGATGGGGTAAACGGTGCCCAACCGCATCTCATAGGAGAAAGGATGGGTCATATTGGAGGACCCTGGAGGTGGGGAAATACCAATCATGGGGTTACCGCGTCATTGAGGCCCGGGACCCGAACGTCTGGTACGCTGGGTTCCTTGCCGCCTTCCTGAGCGGGTGGCTCCTGCCGGTGCAGGACGCGATGATGGGTGTTCGTCCAGCAACACTGGTGATTGCAGGCACCATGGCCTCCAACAAACGATTCAACTTGGGGGGTCCTCGTTCTGGCCAAGCTGTATGCCATCCTAGGACATATCTCATGAGGGGGGTTGCCTCAGAGGGTACGTGGCCCCTTCCAGATCTTCCACGGCTGGGTGGCGACTCATCTTAGCGGGTACACTTTCTCAAATGCCATTTTTCCTCCAAGAAACGACCTGCGACCATCCCTGCTGAAAATCACCAGGGTGGCACCGATGACGCTCAATGAAGAGGGTGTGAGGATCCGCATTGGTAACCACACCAACTTCAACTTCAGCCCATTCCCCACCCCGATCGGCCAAATGGTGGACAATTGGCAAGGCTCTCTATAACAGCAGGAGTATTTTCAGAGTATCCGGGGTGGGATACTCGTGGCTTGGATCGATGGGAAGGTGATCTAGGAGCCTTACATGCCATCCCAATTCGCCAAGAAATTCGGGTGCCTCCAACGAATGTCGAAGAAGGTATTCACGACTGTCTGGGAGGAGAAGAATCCTTGCGTTCTGCGCCAAATGTGGTTGATGTTCACCACTTTCAGATCCGGCGACATCATCACTCTTCCTCCCACCGGGGTCGACACTGGCCTAGCAACTGAGTATGTCGAGCACTGGACCATTGCGTACCCTGAGGGAATTTTACGCAAGTGAGTCCGGAAACTCGAGGCTATCCGCGCGGAAACCGGGCGATGGGGAAAAAGGCAAGGTGCTGCTGGAAGGGGGGAACCAGGGGTGCGTTAGGCAGCGAGGCCTGCGCAGGCCGGGACCTCAGCAGTGGGAACATCACACAGCGCCGCCGCGAGCTCGTTGCCCATGGGGGGATCACACGAGGCGGCCAGGGAACTGCCCAGGAAGCAGATAAGGTACCTGCTCGAACCTTCCCAAGATGAAATTTTCCCGGCACTGTGGTCGGCCTGGATGACCCTACGGCAATCACTGGACGTTGAACCCATCTGCCAGAAGATAATGCAGAACGGGATCCAGCTGCCAGAGGTCAGGCTCATTCGAGTTTCCGACAGAGTTAACTTCCATCGATGACATAGTTATCTGATGGCCATGGACACATACGCGTGCCAAAGGGGTCGGAGTGCAGAGCCACCTTTCCTAGTGAAAGTGATGATCGTACAAGAGCATGATCCTGAAGTGATGTCGCCGGGAGAACGAGATAGTGACGAGGAGTCAGAGGGGGAGGAGGAGACCGAAGAAGACGAAGGCGAAGGAGAAGATAAAGGATAAGGAGAACCCGAAGGTGAGGGGTCGCAGGGGGTGACCTACCACGGGAGTCTCCAAGAGAGCAGTGAGATAGTCGGCTCTGATCTCGACATAACCGAGATACTTGAGGTTTGTCTCTATCCTTAATCATTTTCTTTCTTTGTCCATTCTCATTTGCAATTTCCAACCCATCTCTCTTCCTCACTCAGGAGCGCCTAAGTGTTGCTCAGGCGTCCCCACTAGAGGAGGGAGGAGAGGAACCAGTGGGACAGGATGATGATCCAACACCCATCATTGAATTGACAAGCACAGAGGGGTCTCCTGTCATGGCAGCTTCTATAGCAGCCGGAACACTGGAGGCCGATGCTCTGGGTTCCTATAAGTCCCAAGCTTCACTACTGGTGCTTGTTATCAAAAGATCCCAACTAATCAACATATGCCTTGTGCAGTTATCTCAACATTGGAGGCTCACCAGAATTTGGAGCTCGGGACATCTGTGAGCGGACCAGTGGTGGATATACCACCTCATTCAGAACATGCTCCCTGCACTGAGTCGGCCCCGGAAATTGGTGAGCAGGGGGAGGCAGACATCAGCGGCGCTGTCCTTGAAGTGAGGTCAGAAGCTGATGGAGGCATCGTCGCTATTGGAGTGAGAGAGGAAGGTCGCCTGGATGTCGAGTATCCTATTCCTCATGAAGACATCCCTGAGGCAGATCCTGCTGCCGACCTGCTAGCTACCTTTCCTGTGTATCGGCCCACTGATCCCGAGGAGGTAGACGACTTGGACTCAGAATTGGCCGAGGAGAGTCGGATGACACGGCGCAAAGGTTGGAAGTGTATCCAGCTCTTTCTCAGGTAGCCCCAGTCGGATTCGCTGAGGCGGATGGGATCACTTCAGACCTGGGTACGTTTCCTGTGCGCCGGAGGGGCTGACGCTCAATGCCTTCATCTGACGGTACGTGATTACATGGCCGAGAAGATATGCAAGAGCAGCCAGCGCACCGACGTTTCCCAGTGTTGGGAAAGATTGGCGAGCAACCGAGCATTTATGAGTGCAGAGCGGGAGATCCGGCGCCTCGAAGGGCAGGCAGAAGAGAAGGAGGCCTTCATTGCAACATGCTCTGAGCTCGTGGAACAACTGATGGCCCGGCTGGCTGACGCCCAAGAGAAACTGATGGAGGCGAGTCACCAGATGGTCGTACTTCAAACCGAGTGGGCACAGGCACAGGCCAGAGTTGGAAAGCTGTGCTCTGCGGCTGCTGATGAAGATAGAGTCTTCAAGGAGCGAGAATCAGTCCTGGAGGCTACCAGCCAAAGGGTAGCAGCATTGGAAAGATCGATCCAGCACGCTGATCCTTAAGGGCTTTGTTTTGTCCATCTCATGAACTTTTTGCTTTTATTTCTCAACATTTTGACCCATGTATGGACCAATCTATTTATCTATACCTTCAGTCTAATATGATCACCATAATTCCGAAATGAATAACATCTCACCCCTATGCTCTTGTGGGTCTCACCCAATGCGAGAAGTAATGGATGCTCGTGTTATCATTTCGTCCAACTGTGGGGAATTAACCGAGCTTTAGGCATCCGAACTCGGGCCTAGATTTTTGAGGAGAAGAGGTAGGTCCAACCGACGGGAGGGGACCTCAGACCAATCGATGTATCGTCTCCTCCACGTGCCCTAACGCACGAGTGGGGCAATGTTGGGGGCATTGAAATTCCTCTGAACATAGGGAGATGAAAAAGTCGAATCACGTTACCCGAATTAGGAACACAATGGGGCGAGAAGATGGAGGATAACTATTAACCGTGGCAGAAATGCAGCATTCATATCGCATTGGCCTGAAATGGGGACAATAAATGAGGGCTGACCGCTGACCATGTTCACAACACGGGGCCTAACTCAAATATCACCGATCATCATTCCAAAACGCTGGCCCAAGACAGCAGGCAGACTGTAGTTCTATCATCCATACTGTTAGGGGGTCCCATCAAACATGAACAGTCCTCCGAGATGTTGGCCCAGGACAGTAGGCGGACCGTAGGTCTATCATCCATACTGTTAGGGGGTCCCATCGAACATGAAAGAGGATGAAAATTCCGAATAAAGGGGCATGCAAAGAATGTAAAGTGGAGTGGTGGTTTGTTAGAACAGAGTCCAACACTCCCAAAATTGCGCCACCGCGGTAGAGGCGTGTTTGGCGGACGTACCAACCTGATCACGGATCATCCCAATTTTCAGACAGGACCTCTCTGGTGAGAGAACTGTCGCTTCCCACCATCACTATAGGGAATCCCAAACTTATTAGGGGTAGAGTTCATGACTACACCACTCCTCAAGATGTCAGGCCGAGGTACCGACAGTAGGGGGGGATGGAATTTGGTAATCCTTAGGGCTGGACCCAAGACGAAATGTCCAGGTGTTCCTACGTACCACATAAAGATGAGAATCAAGCCACATGTAGTTCTAGAGAGATCTTAGTTTATGGTCTTATAAATCGGACCAAAGGAGCCCAGATATAGGGCAGAATACAGTTTAGGGTCATGTAGGACCACGAAAGGATCTTATTTTTAGGTCTTAGAACTCGGACCACAAGACAAGGGGAATGGGAGACACACAGTAAAGCGGTTGCGAAACCTGACATGAATGGGGGCAAGGCACTGCTTATGATGTGCTCCTAGGGACATGTTTAGGCCGAGGGACCGAACACGAAAAGTTAGGCTGGGCCCATGGGAAAGTGATCAGGCACTCCTACGTGTCTCATAAGGATGCGAATCAATCCATACGTAGTTCTAGAGAGGTGGTGTGGCACGACATGGCGCATGCGCAAAGGACGAGGGACACGTGCAGGTCTATCCCTCTCACCAAAAGAAGCGGCATTTGATATATCTTGTTTGTCCTTGAAGGTGAGTGGTTTTTCTTTTGTGGAGCGACTGGCCTGGGGCAGGAACTCCTGGCATCGCCACAATAATCAAGCCGTAACAGGCATTGACAAATGTTATGGAAATTGACCAATACCCAACGTGATGTTCCCTATGGGAATGTCACCACAATGCAGTGCCATTTTTTGTCATGCGGCCAGGACGATATCATCACAGTTTAAGGTCATGTGGCTTGGACCTGGCAGCACAGTTTAAGGTCCTATGGCTTGGACCTGGCAGCACAGTTTAAGGTCGTATGGCTTGGACCTGGCAGCACAGTTTAAGGTCGTATGGCTTGGAACTGGTAGCACAGTTTAAGTTCCTATGGATTGGACCTGGCAGCACAGTTTAAGGTCGTATGGCTTGGACCTGGCAGCACAGTTTAAGGTCATATGGCTTGGACCTGGGAGCACAGTTTAAGGTCGTATGCCTTGGACCTGGCAGCACAGTTTAAGGTCATATGGCTTGGACCTAGCAGCGTAGTTTAAGGTCATATGGTTTGGACCTGGCAGCACAGTTTAAGTTCATATGGCTTGGACCTGGCAGCACAGTTTAAGGTCATATGGCTTGGACCCAGCAACACAGTTTAAGGTCATATGTCTTGGACTTGGGGAATACGCACGATGCGGTAAGGCATACCCAATGTAGATGAGGGAACATCCCCATACCATAACTGTGTGCGACTCTGAGAGATGAGCCTTGGGCCAAGGAGCCAGGGAGGGTTCAACAATCAGGGGGCAGGAGATGCTAGCTCCCAGCTACGCTGGGCCCGAAACACAATGTATGGGTGACTCCTTGTTTCCCATGGGGATGAGGGTCAAGCTACATGGAATCCTTAAATAAAAAACCCAAGCACATACTCTAGCACTCAGATCGTGGGAGCCCCGAGAGACACCATTATGCAGCTTGGTCCGTCTGACGTGTGGGGGTGCACTGAGGGTTAGTGCAAGGAGTGTCGAGATTCCACCTTGACACGATGGGGTGGAACATAATGTGAATCATGCAACCAAAATTCAGGGCCCGAAGAAGCTGGCGTGACGGTTGAGGATTACTTCTGACCATGTTCGCAACACAGCATCCTGTCGTGTTAGCCTAGAGATAGGGGAAAAATTGAGCATCAACTGCTGACCATATTCGCAACGCGGGATTTGTATCAATTTGTTTCCCAGAACCCTCGGGGGTGTTGGCCCGTGATGGTAGGAGATCCCTTAGGCGTTGTATCCGGGTCGTTCTTGGGGTTCCCTCTGGGTGTGCAAGATAATGGAGCCCGAATGAAGGGGAGCACTAATCTTGACAAGTGGACGAAAACTTTTCTAATTTGAATATGACACTCGAGGTCCTACACCAGAGTACCCTGAACACATTAGCAGACCACTGAAAAGGGTTGAAGGGCTCAGTCCGAGAGCAGCCAAAAGATGGCGGATTCCCGGGGGAAGGGGGCGTAGTTCCAAAAACCCTGTACCACACCTATATATTCCATCCATGGGGAGGGACAGGCCAAGAGGCCAAGGTGATCGGGAGATCGTGGGATCTCCTAAGATATGGGGCTGGACCTAGCATCTGGGTGTTCAGGCAGTCTTACATATCCCATAAGGATGAGAATCAAGTTGCACGTAGTTCTTGAAGTGCAGTTTAATATCATGTAGGATAAAAGGAGCACTTCTTCCAGGGGGTGTGCATGGCGCAGCAGATAAACTGTTGCAAATGAGGACCTAATTCTATAGTGCACCGCATGCTCTGGGTGAAGGCTGGGGATGAGAGGCCCGAGGAGGCCTAGGGGCCATAGGCTGGGCCTTGGTGAGGGATACATAACCAGCTTGCAGTTTAATGTCTTGCAGTGAGGATGAGCACGCAGTTTAAGGTCATGCTAGACCATGAGGGTCTTAGTTTAAAGTCTTAGAACTCAGGACGAAGGGGCCTAAATATAGGGAAAAATGTAGTTTAAGATCATGTTAGACCGTGTAAGGATCCTAGTTTTAGGTCTTAGAACTCGGACCAAAGGGGGCCAAATGTAGGGAAAAATGTAGTTTAAGTTCATGCTGGACCATGTAGGATCTTAGTTTTAGGTCTTAGAACTTGGACCAAAGGGGCCCAGATGTAGGGAAAAATGTAGTTTAAGGTCATGCTGGACCATGTAAGGATATTAGTTTTAGGTCTTAGAACTCAGACCAAAGGGGTCCAGATGTAGGTAAAAATGTAGTTTAAGTTCATGCTGGACCATGTAAGGATCTTAGTTTTAGGTCTTAGAACTCGGACCAAAGGGGATCATGCAAAGTACAGTTTGAGGAACCTAGCGTTGGTGGGAGGAGTGACACGTTCACCATCCATAGTCATCAGGGAATACGCGCCATTGGGATAGACCTTATGTAAAATAAAAGGCCCCTCCCATTGGGGCTCCAACTTGGGTGGTTTCCTGCCAGGAATCATTGGTGCTCTGAGAGCCAGCACCAAGTCACCATGCAGAAAGGATCGGAGGTGAACCTTCTTGTTGAAAGCTCGATCCATCCTTCTCTGATGCCTTTCCAAGTTATGTAAAGTGCAAAGCCTATTTTCGTCCAGCGCTTCCAATTCAGCTAGACATATTTCGACAAATCTATATAGCGCTTTCTAGTCTTAGACCACCATGCGTAATGAAGGAAACTGAATCTCGATGGGCAGGACGGCCTCAGCTCCGTATACCAGGGAATACGGAGTCACCTAGGTAGAGTTACAAGTCATCGTCTGATAATCCCAAAGAGCATTGGGGAGCTTGTCCGGATAACTTTTCTTGTTCTGACCAACCATTTTTTGCAAAATGTTAGAGAGGGTTTTGTTAAATTCCTCAATCTGTCCATTCGCCTGCTCATGATAGCGGGAGGTGTGGTTAGAGTGAATGTTGTACTTGGCGTACAATTTCTTCAGCTTAGATACTCGGAAGTTGGTTCCATTATCCATGAGGATAGCGTGAGGTACTCCAAATTGATAGATGATATTGGAGCTCACGAAGTCAGTGATAGAACAGGCTTTGAATTCCTTGAGCGGAATTGCCTCCTCCCTCTTGGAAAAGAAATCTGTAGCGGTCAGGATGAACCGACACTGGCGGGTCATCGCCGGCAGGTAAGTTCCTATGACATCTGACCCCCATACTGCAAAGGGCCAAGAATACTTGGTAGTATAGAGAGGCTCTGGTGGCCGATGCACAAAGTTAGCATGAACTTGTAACGCATGAAACCTCTTGTAAAACTCGATGCAGTCGTAGATCATGGAGGGCCAGAAGTATCCCAGCCTCCGAATCTGGTGGGAAAACTTCGACCCGGTCTGGTGGGAACCACAGGAACTAGCATTAACTTCTTGAATGACCTGTGGGATATTGACTCCTTGAAGGAAATGGAGGAGAACACCATCAAATCCGCACCTGTAAATGAGATGCTCAAGGCTGGGACCACTCTGAAGGGTAAACTGCGGCGTGCGGCGTCATATTTGCTCGCACTCGGCTCGGTCCGACGGAAGATTGTCATGTTGGAGATACTCAACCAAGGGTGTCCTCCTGTCAGGAACTGTCTCAATTACCGCATCTGAAGTCCCCGGGGATCCTGACGTAGGGGCATCAGCGGTGAGATGGTTCACTCGTGGGCCACGATTATCCTCCGGAATAACAGGAGCAATGACTCTCTGGTGTGCCACGTGGATAATTATGTTGTCTTGTTCGGGCTCCGCAAGTGATGCGGCTAGGCTGGCCAAAGCATCTAATCAACTGTTCTGTGACCGTGGAATACGAACGACCTCTGGCCGAGAGGGGAACTTAGCCATTAAACGAAGGGTGCACTCTAGCAATGGCACAAGTTCTGGATTTCTGATAGCATAGTCACCATTGACCTTCTTGATGACTAGATCGGAGTCCCCTTTCACATGCAGATGGGGTACGTCAATCTAGAGAGCCAACTCGAGTCCAGTGATGAGGGCATGATATTATGCCTCATTGTTGGTGCAGCCTTATGACAACAGGAATGAATATGGAAGAACGGTTTTCTCCAGGGTGATGAAGACGACACCCAGGACCACTCTGTTGAGCCTAGGATCATTGAGCCTTCTACCGGTGGGGCTCCGGGAGGCACCGTCAAAGTACATCTTCCAGCATGGGACGGCATGGTCGACTGAGAGGATTGCCTCATCAGGAAAACCTAGATCCAGTGGCTGGTCCACGGAGGTTGGATGAGAAGCTAAGAATTATTCCAACACTTGTCCTTTGATATCCTTCTGAGGTATGAACATAATGTGGAACTGCTGGAGGATCACCGCACAGCGCGCCAATCAGCCGGTCAACATAGGTCAGTTCAGGATGTATTTAAACGGGTCTACCCGAGAGACCAGCTATACCTCGTGGTGCAGCAAGTAGTGACACAATTTTTGTACGGAAAATATGAGCACCAAGCATCTCTTCTCAATGGGAGAATATCTAATTTCTGTATCGAGGAGCATGCGGCTGAGGTAGTAGAGGCTATTATTTGTTCCCTCGCTGTTCTTTTGGGCGAGAAGTGCGTCGAGGGATCATTCCAGGGCGGTCACATAAAGGACCAGTGGATTTCTAGAAATGGGTGGCATCAAGAACAGAGGTTGGAGAAGATACTGCTTTATTTCCTCAAAAGTGATCTGACACTCTTCATCCCATTCATAGGCGGTGCCTTTCTTCATGAGCCGATAAAAGGGCTTACACTTGTCGGCCAAATTCGCAATGAATTGGCGTATATAGGCTAAGTGTCCTTGGAGACCTTGAAGCTCCCGAATATTGTTCGGGGGAGGCATCTGGCTGATGGCCTTGATCTTCTCAGGGTCGATCTCGATGCCTCGGTATCTAAAAACGAATCCAAGAAACTTTCCAGAGGTGACCCCAAAGGCACACTTTAGCAGGTTCATCTTCAAATGGCGAGAACGGAGGAAGCCGAACACTTTCTCAAGGTCTTTGAGATGGTCCTGGCGCTGGCGAGATTTAACCACCAGATCATCCACGTAGCACTCCACCAGTGTCCTGAGAATCGTCTTGAATATGCGGTGCATGGCCCGTTGATAGGTGGTACCTACATTATTCAGGCCGGAGGGTATAACCTGGTAGCAGAAAGTACCTTGGGGACCTGAAGGCAGTGAACTCCTCATCTTCGGGGGACATCCAGATTTGGTTATACCCAGAGTACCCATCCATGAAGGAGAGGGCTTGGAACCCGGTCGTGGCATCGATCAACAACTCTGTCACTAGAAGGGGAAATCATCCTTCGGACAGTGGCGATTGAGATCGTGGAAGTCGATACAGACCCTGATCTCTCCATTCTTCTTCCTGACCAGCACAATGTTGGCTATCCACTGGGGATACTGAACTTCTTTGACGAAGTTGTCTTTGATGAGCTTATCAACTTCGGCCTCAACCACGGCACCGTGAGAGGGGTGCATCTTTCTGGGAGGCTGCTTGAACCCGTGATGGTTTGCTGGAAGGCCAAGGAGGTGGACGGCTACCTGGGGATCTAGACCTAGAATCTTGTCATAACTCCAAGCGAACACATCACGGTGCTATCTAAGAAATTCTACGTAATGTTTCCAATCCTCAGGGGGCATAGCGGCACTGACCAATGTGGGTCTTGGGTCTGCCTCGCTACCGAGGTTCACCTGCACTAACTCGTCGACCGTAGTGGAGACTCCTTCCTCAAAGGCAGGGGGTGCATCTTCCACATCCTCCTCTCCACTTGTGTAGGTATCATCCACGGGGGGAGATGTTTTGGGGCTGCCAGACCCTGATGGGAAGCTGGTGCCGGCTTGGGTGGTAGAGGTCGTCACGTCAGGAGACTCATGTACTACGGAGACCGTGGCGACAAAGGCGGTTGAACCAATCCCATCCAGCCTTCGGCCCAAGGGGCCACGCTTTATGACATCAAAGCAGTAGTGGCGTGTCGGCTTGAGCCGGTCGATTCAGGACCGGCGAAACAGACATGTATGATGTACTGTTGTTTCCATGAGCCTAACACCACGATATCGTACAGGAGTTGGAGGCTCGGGGATCACCTGAGCCTGGGTGGTGTAGGAGTACGAGGTGATTTCACACCGCCGCTTGGACCCGGAAATATGCCTTCCTCTGGTACCCGAAACAAAAAAGCATTGCCCCATGTCTAGGGTTGTTGCCTCCAACCGATGGATTGGGAAGACATATGCATCGTCCAAACCTACCCAGGGATCACTTGCGACAGTGGTAGGCTCAACCTCACCTGCCAGAATCTGCTTGTCCTTGCTCTTGTAATAGTTGGCGTCTAGATAACGGGCTTCACAAGAGGAAAAAGGAGACGCATCTCCTTGGATCACGCCCACTCGACCCTTAAGAAAGTATTTGAGGCACTAGGGATACGATGAGGGAACCGCTGCGTGAAGGTGGAGCCACGTCCTGCCCATTAACACGTCGTAGGCGGTGTCCTGAGAGACAACCATGAATTCGTTGTTGGCAATTAGGCCATCGAACTAGGTCTTCAAGAGAATCTTGCTGAGTGGAGTTTGCTTGATCCTGTCATACCCCTGGATCCTGAGGTCAGAGGGGGTTAGATCATCCTCAGACAGCCCCATCTTCCACAGTGTCTGAGTTGGGATTAGGTTAATCCCGGAACCCGTGTCAACAAGACAGCGCCGGACTTCCACGCCATTGAACTGGCCAGTGATGTACAGTGGGAAAATATTCCCCTGTATGGGAGGGTCTGCATCTTCACCGGAGAATGAGATAACTGTCTGACATTCGGCATTCTCAATAGCCTCGGTGTGGAAGGCTTCTGCAGCCGCTACCTCCGTCTCAAACTGGAGGGGGCTCCTTAGATCCTTGGCGAGCACCTCATGCATTTTAGATGATAGGCGAAGAGCCTCAAGGATAGAAAGCCTTACCGGAATGTCGTCCAGGTGATTCATAACATCATACTTTCGAGCCAAACGCGAGCTTCTGCTTACAGGAGGCCTCTCTGCGATTTGAGGCATGACGGGCTCCGTCGGCTGGACCGGTGACTGACTGGTACTAGGCACGTCTCGTTGTCCACTAGTCGAAGCCCGAGAAGTGGCTTCCAGATTAGGGTCGGAAGGATGCGGTCTCGGATTAGGGTCGGAAGGCTACGGTCGGCCGGTGGCAGGGCAGAGCTGGTCGGGGCACGGCCGAGGCAGTTCTGCCTGATCCAGCAACACAAATGGTGGTAAAGGCAAACCCGTCGACACCGAATGAATGGGTCGCGTGTGCTGAGCTCTGTATCGGGCCTACTGCCTAGTTTCAGTGGAATGCACGTCTTGGCTAGAGGTGCCAACTTGCATGCCCCAACGATTCATGTAGCCACGGCTCCACCGATGTTGGCGACGGCTGGGAACATTGGGAAGGTCCACCTGGCATTCCTCATCGTCAGGTGTCAAAAAGGGTTTTACCAACTCTACGGTATTAACCGAAGCATACCCTGGTCTTTCACTCGAGGAGTCATCCACTACTAGACGGAGTCTCGGAGGGATCCCTATTTCTGGGGGCATAAAATCTCCAAGAGTGCGGGATGATGACGGAATTGGCAGGGCACACTCTTTCTTCTTGTGTCGTTTCTTGCTCTTCTAGGAAGAGGTAGGCCGGGACGACGATTCCGAAGTGGCGCTCGCAGATTCTGAGGGCTCTGGCTGATTCAGGCGGGCACGGATGATGCCATGGGCGCGGGCGACCATCTTGCGGGCCATCCAATCATTATACTTCTGGGACCCATGGTCGGAAACCTACTGCCATTCATCTTCGCTGCCACTACTGCCATCTGGTTTCACAAAGACACCTGCCACCTGTGCCGGGGATGGGCCCAACCTGACTATGTTGTTGTCAATCTGGTCTTGGAGCCAGTCCTTGAACACATAGCATCGTTGGATGGTGTTCCCCAGGGTCTGGTGATAAGGGAAATAGTTAGGGTGATCAATGTGATGTGCCTCTTCTGGATTCCAGCACTCAGGCAGCCGCATGATCCTCTGCTCTAGGGCACTACGAAAATAACCAGGGACCTGGGCCTCGTCAAATGAGTTAGTTTGATTCCTTATGTCTGGAAAGGGGGCTCTTGGAGGCTGGTCATGACCAGGGGCCGGAGGAGCATGCCGAGGAGGCGGAGCCAGATTATCTTGCCTAGGTTGTGGCGGTGCGTTACGTGAAGGTGCCTGCCGATTTTGAGGTGGTCGCTGCTGGGCCAGAGGCTGTGCCTGTGGGGGTGGACCCCTATGGGGCTGTTGAGCTTGCCTCACTGGTAGCGACTATAGCTGCCTGGGAGCCTCTATCTGGGCCATAGCAGTGGGCTCAGCTCTGGAAGCTCTCCTTGCAGGGACTACAGGAGGTAGCGGGCGTGCCTGACTGGCCTGTTGCAGGGCTTCTTCGAGGCATTGAGCCTTGTCTGAGAAGTCCCAGAACCCTTCGGGGTAATTCTGAGTAATCAGAGAAGGAACCAGCTCTGCCTTGAAATTCCCTACACACATCGTCAGTAATTTCTCCTGAGTTAGTGGCATGTCAAGGGAGTACGTGAGCCCCTTCCACCGGGTGATGAAGTCCGCGACTCACTCATCGGGCCTTTGTTTGCACCTGAAAAGGTCTTAGATTTTCTTCTTCCGGGTCATGGAACTTAACTGGTAGAGTAATTTCCTGCGAAGGTCCTCCCAGCTAGTCACAGATCCAACAGGGAGCTGGTTGTACCAGACGAATGCTGGTCCTTCCAGCGTCAGAATGAAGCAACGGAGCTTGGCGGCCTCCTACTGTGCTGGAGTCCCTAACATAGGCCCGCACCTCGAGTTGAAGTGGGCCAGGTGCTATGGCGGGTCTCTGTTCCCGTCAAATAGGGCGAAAGTGGGGTTCCCAAATCCCAGCGGAGCTGGCATATCATCCACCCATGCTAGGTATGGCTTGCCGTCCGGTGGGATTGCCACCTGCCGAGTTTCCAAGGCCTCTAATCGGGCGATGAGTGCTTCCATTAGATCATCTAAACATAGGTTCCTGTCCTTAAGGGGATCTCTGACCACAATCTTCTTTTCGGGCCCTTCAATCTGATAGTCAAGCTCAGCAGCTTTCGGGACAGCATGCGGAGCGACTCTTGGGGCAGCAGGAGGAAATCGAGCAGGGTCCCTTGGGTGATCACGCCGCTCAGGAGGGTTAGGAGAAACGTATCGCACCCTCTTTCCATGGGCTCCAACCTCTCCCCTGTCAGCGAACGCGGCTTGGTCGCGGTTGCCCGGGCGAATCTCATTAAGGGGTAGGTGCTCCTGCCCCTGCTGTCCTGGCCTAGGATTACCATAGTCAGGTCGCCGCTCTGCAATGCGTTCGGCCAAGAGCTCATCAACCAGCCTCTTTTTCTCAGCAAGTTGTTGGCGTAGTGTGGCCTTCTCGGGATCTTCCTCTGCCTTCTATTCCGAGGCAGATGGGTCAGCGAGTTTGACAGCCTCGACATTCTCTTTACCCTTGCCGATGTTTCGGCTCAGTGTTAATGCCTCAGTGGGTGTGGGGAGACCTAGGAGGCTCCTCTGTTGGCGATTAATTCTCCCAAATGGGTCCAGTAGCGGATTTTCCTTAGGGGGTGAGTCCCTACCGAGGAGTTCCACACCGTTTCCCTCACCCAGAAGGTCATCCATGTTGACCGCCACTGCCCTCGGTGACATTCCCTCAGAGTCGCCCAATGAATCGGGCTGTCGATGAATCACACCGAAAAGAAGGGCAGCGTACTGCCCCCATCCGCGGACGTGCGCGTGGGGGGTAGCTTCCTTGATAACTTTTCAGAGTACTTGAAAACTCTGTATGCATTGTTGATGGAGGGCCCTGTGGTGGCCAAATGACTCGGGGTGCCGAACCGCAGGGAGCGCAGCTAGGTCGACCCGACGGCACTGCTCACTGATATCCTCGAGATGTGATTGACTCCCGGGATAAGGCGCTCGCTGATGGAGAAGACGGGATTGGGTCACTCGGAGAGTCTGGAAGAAACATTCAAACTCTCTTAGGGTGAGCGACTCTGGCATATCAAAATCCAATCCTGCGACCGGCCAAAACTTCTCGGTGAAGTGGCCTGCTGTGAGGACGGTCCAAAATCTCCACAACTTCAGTTCGGGATCTGGCCCTTGCTTCCCCTACTCATCAAATGAGAATGGTCGGGGAACTGGCAGCGGTGCCGAGGCAGACCGCTGGGCCGGTGAGCTGGTCGGCGGAGAATACGGCGAGTAGGCCGATTGTCCACCGAATCCTAAGTCATCCTCCGAGGGCTACGGTGTCCTGGCTGCCACATCACGATAGGATGGGCCAGCGAATAGGACTCCTATCATAGTGTTGGCTCTTACCGAGGGTGTGTCATGTCGTGACTCTTCCGTCGGTCCCTAGAAAAGTTCCCCACCCTCCCTGACTAAGGTGGAAGGTGCTTCTGGGGAGGCCAGTGGTAACTACGGGTCTGACCCCTGGGGGTACGCCAAGTCCTCGTCCTCCTGGATATACCTTCAGAGGGAGGTGGGAATCATGCAGATCTCTCATTCAGGGAGTACGAGGTTGATGCGCCGCGTCCCCACCCTTTCCCTTGACTCATAGGAACGGGGGGAGGGCTCCATCACCGAGTCGTACTCCTCCTCAGAGTCCGAGAAACGAACTGGTCTGATTTCTGTCCGGACTCCCCTGACATGCCTCTTATGACGACGACGTCTCGCCTTCCTACCCCTGGGTGGCTCCTCAGGGAAAGGATGATTTCCATCAAGGAATCCCCTGGCCGCAATAGTGCTGGGGCAGAGAGGACTGAAGGCCGGGGTGCGAGAAGCACCAGGATAGATGTTGAAAGGGACATGGGGATGACATCCATGTGGGTGAGAGACCGGATATGCAACGGCTCCATACCAGCGGCCAGCGGTAGGGGAAGTGACCTCATACCCAGCGTAGTGAGCGCTAGAAAAAAGCCATACCCGGAGTGCAGCTGTCGCGGAGAATCCTTCTGCTTTCCAGATCAGTGGCACAGAATGGGCCTTTATGGTGGGTGGCACTACCGCAAATTGGTCCGCGGTGGCCATTGCATGTGCCCACGACCGGGAGAGTCGACCCAACCTTCCTGCAGGGCGGTTGGGGCCTCGATCCGGGTCGGTCATGTGACTACCGCTACTCAATGTGTGCGTGGGTCTGGTAACAGGAGTCAGTAGTGGCTTGGGCCATAGTGGTTGCTGATGTTGGTGCCCCAGGGTGGGCATTCTCCTCCGATCGCGCCTGACGCTGGTGTCGGGTCAGATGGATTAGAGCCGGTGGTGCAGGCACGAAGATTGCCTGCTCCTCAGCCCGGGGATTCGGGCGGTGGCATTGATGCAGCCTGGCGGGGGCTCTTGCTGTGAACCCCTGGGACGGGTCTCTGATCGGGAGGACTCGGACATCTCCCACCTCATTGGCGTAGGGAAGTGAGGTGTCAAGGCGCTCCGGGGATAGGCTCCCAAAGCGGTTGAACGTCGGAGTAGGGAGCAGCAGCTCCCTGCGCTGCCCTCGGGGGCAGAGGTGGTGGTGGTGAGGCGCAACTGCCTCTAGATGCAAATGGGCCATGTCCCTGGTGGGGATGACCTCTTCCTCATCGTACCTACGAACCAGGTCATTGATCACCCTTCGTTGGATGATTTCTGACGGGGAGAGGGGCGTGAGCACCCGGAAGCTACGGTGGTCGGAGTTGGAGCAACTGTGGAAAAGGAAGGACTGTGCAGGGTGGCAGCATCGGTACTGCCCCTGCCCCTGCACCGGTGGGTAGGTGGCGATCGAGCTCCGGATGCAGCGATCTAATTCCTGGAAGCAGGGAGATGAACCCATTAGTACTAACAGGAAAAGAAATCGAAAACCCATAGACTAGTATCATTCCGTCTTCCGTGGTCAGTGAGAGGGATCCATGATGACGACATCACAGAGCGGAGTTCTTGACATCCTGACTACCTCAACCCCTGGCAGGTTTCACGACCCGGTGATAGGTGCCCAGACCTGGTGACATGCTAATCTTCCGACACCCCAAACCCTACCTGTCTCCGTATTGAGGAGAAGAGCTTCACGTCGGGTTCACCATTTTCTATTTCCGACGCTTTTACGCTGGGGAGCGCGCACGTCCGTCATGCGGGGGGGAGGATGCGCGGCTTGTTGCCCCGCATTCCCGCTTTCCAAAGGCGGGCGGCATCCATTCCTTGCTCAGGGACATCTGCTCCTTGATCAAAATCGGGATGATGGGATGTCGTTTCTTCCTTCCGTGGATTCCTCCTCGGAGCTCATCACCTAGTCCGGGTCTCCCTCATAGATTTAAGACAGGTTCGTGAAGCTCGTTCTCGGCACCATATCTGCATGGACGCCAGTTAATTACGCTGCTTCTGTCGAGATGCTCCAAGGAGTCTGGTCGGGGCAGCAACTTTCGGTGAGGAGAATGGTCACACTGGGGTGTCGTCGGCGCGCCTTGACACAGAGGATTGGCATGTCTGTCTTCTGTCCCTTATCATAGGTCTTCTTTAGGGCGCGGAAGCCCAAGTAATCCCACATCGAACGCGGGGAATTGTGCACCATCTGAGGTTTTCCTCAGCTTCCCATGTTTAACACGGTGTATGTCGTGAGTTTAACGTCTAGCGGAGACGGATTGGATTGATCAGAACACTGAGAGTGGATCAGATTGAAGGACCCCCTAGGGGGAACACCGATATTGGGGCCAGCACATGGGCGGCTTCCCGGATACTGTGGAGCAGAATGAGGTGGCATGATCCCACCGGGATGTGGCGGCCTAGGTGAGGATCAGGATGGGTGATGGAGTGACGGGATTGAACCTCATGGAGGCTTCCTACGTATCCCCATGGCAGGGAATCAAAGTCCTCATAGTTCGGTGATATGGTGGGACACCTGAAGAGGCGACCCGTGAGAATTAACGCATGGATTGGAGCCTGGAGGGAGTAAGATCTCTGGTCTAGGGCATGAGCTTCCTGAGGCACATGGGCTCGAGGGAGAGGTCTGGATGAGACATGGGTGTGAGGTATGGGGCTTACACTCTGAGACGGCCCATGATGGTGGGTATGGGGCTTACGCTCTGAGGCGGACCATAATGGTGGTTGTGAACTGATGCGGAGGGGTCGGAACAACTGAGTGATGGGCTTGAACCTCGTAGAGGCTTCCTACGTACCATGTGTTAGCATGGATCAAAGTCCACGTAGTTCGGGGCATATAGTTTAACATCATGTGGGACGTGGAATTTTGGGCTTATGCTCTGAGGCAGCCCAAGGTATTGGTGGACCGACGTGGAGAAGTCGGAACGACCAGGTGGTGGGCTTGAACCTCATGGAGGATTCCTACGTACCATGCGTTAGCATGGATAAAAGTCCACATAGTTTACTGGGATGCGGCTTATGCTCTAAGGCGGCCCATAAGAGGATATCATGGTCAATGTGTGCTCTAAGACCACTTGAGTCATGCTCGATGTGAGAAACAAAAGGCGGAAGGGACCAGACGATCACGTCGCAAAGGGTGCGTCCATGAGAAGTGGAAAGAGGCTTACGTACTGAGCGGCCCAAAGAGGAAATAGGGGATTATGCGTGGTTATCATCCCTTGGTGCCTTGACTTACTCCAAGATGGAGGCCCATGGAGGAAACAGGGGCTTACGCGTGGTTAGCATCCCTTGGTGTCGGGCCTTTGTCCAGGATGGAGGCCCGAAGAGGAAATAGGGGATTACGCATGGTTAGGATCCCTTGGTGTTGGGGCTTACTCCGGGATGGAGGCTCGTGGTGCGACAAAGTGAAGTGGGAAAGGGACTCCACTGGCCTTGGTAGTGGGGAAGTACGGAGGTGCATGGGTGCAACATTCCGAAAGAGAGGCTAGGGGCTTACGCTCTGAGGCAGCCCTTCCCCCGTGGACAAACGCCACTCCGACAAGGAGGATCTCATTCCATTTGAGGAAGAATCCATTCCCGTGGGCACGAGTGGGCGTAAAGAATGTCCGAGCTAGGGGGACCCTGCGTGCGAGGCACGTGGTCGGACCACAGTTTAACGTCATGTGTTAAGGATGAGGTGCTTGGCAGTTTAACGTCCTGCAGCTCGGACGAGGTGGGTTCACTCCACACCCCTAGCGCTTACATTCCCAACACCCTCTACCCCTTGTGGGAGGGAAGGCATCGGCAAGGCCGTAGTGAAGGGGGGCCGCAGGGCGAACCATCGAGGGGTCCATGTTAGCGTGGCTAAGTTGGATGGGACTTACGCATGGAAGCTGCCCAGGAGCCACCAAGGAGTGGCAACGATGGACGGGGCTTACATGTGGAAGCAGCCCGTAATTTCGTCCTCATGTCTGGCCATGAGGGCATCCCAACTCACTAATGGGTTGAGGTATGCACCTATGCACTAGTGGACAAGAGGGATAATGCCAAAGGCGTTGGAATCGGCCCAAACCAAGGGATAGGAAAAGTGTGAATCACATGCCTGGAACTCAGAATGCAATGAGAGTGGCGTAGAGATAGAGGATAACTACTGACCATGTTTTCAACACAGCATCCTGTGGTGTTAGCCATGGGGACAAACAAATGAGGGTCAACTGCTAACCATGTTCGAAACACAGGACCCGACTCAAAGTGTTGTCCAATGTCATCCAGGGCGTTAGCCCAGGACAGCAGGCGGACCATGGGTCAATCATCCATACTGTTACAATAGGCGGACCAAAGGTCTATCATCCATATTGTTTCAGTAGGCAAACTACAGGTCAAGCATCCATGCTGTTAGGGGGTCCCTTCAGACACAGAGGTGGATGCAGATCCGAATAAAGGACACGCAAAGCGTGAGGTGGAGTGATGGAATGTTTGAACTGATTCCAATGCTCTTGAAACTATGCCACTGTAACCATGGAGTTAGGCATCTTATGCTTGTCACATAAGGCATCCCTTATTTGGAACAAGATGAATCCTATGTTTGAAACATAGTAATTACTACATTTTAAAGTCATGTAGATAGAACTAATGGCATTTTATGCTTGGTGAAAAAGGCATCTCTTATTTGGAACAAGAGGCATCCTATGTTTGGAACACAGGGTTTACTACTTGGGGGAATTGATGATAAGAATCTCAACTCATGACATGGGAAATAAACCTAGAGGAATATTTCAACTCAAAGTGTTCCATGGTGTGTGGAGGACTATCTCAAATCATGGTATTCCCTAGGTGGAAGGTGGGTGCGCATAAGGGCGCAATGGAAAATCCTGACATCCCGGCCCAAAAGGTTCGTGGTGCGACTCTCCATTTTTCATGGGGGTCTGTGGCGGTAGCGAAGGGACCGGCCTGGAGGGTCGGGACCGCAGCCCGGCACTGACCCCGAGCGGGGGTGCGAGGGCGCAGCCCCCGTGGTTTGGAACAGTGGGTGCGAGCCTGTATATTGTTGCGCATAATAGGAGCAACACACAGGATAGGCTGCGCGCAATAAGGAAGGATTGCGCACAATAGGGCAGTCATGCGCACAATTGAGGCTGTTGTGCAGAAAACACTGGGTCAGCACGCAATTCAGGGATGCGCACGAAAAAGGCCGGGTCGGCGCGCAAAGGAATGGATTGCACGCAAAAGAAGGAATTGCGCGCAATGGAAGGGGTGTGCGCGCAAAAGAAGGATTGCGCGCAACTTGGTCGGCCTGCACTCAAAAGAAGGAATTACGCGCAAGGGGCAGACCCCGAAGGGGTTGGAGTTTATTCTAATCCATGGGGATATCGCGCAAAGGTGGATCCTGGGGTGACTTGGCATGGAAAAGAACCATAACCCAAGGACATATTGTGCATGCAATTATGCGCACGGAAGCCGGTTTAAATTCCTCAACCCCAAAACAGTTGGGGTCGCCTTCTATTTATAGGCATCTGCTGGTGCGGAATCTAGGCGGCGCGTGAAATCTTCCGCGCTGGGACCAGTCAGCGGGCAAAGCCTCACCGCGTGGAATCGGGCGCTCAAAATTGTGCGCCATCCCGGGTGTTTTTACGTGAATCCCGGACTTCCTTCGCACGGACAACATTTTTTTGCACAAGTCCTGCTTAATTTCGCGCGCCACTCCCGGGTCCTCTGGGCCGGGCCTCTGAGTTCGAATATGACTTTTCTCCATCCGTTCGAAACTTCCTCTGGGAGTTGTAGACTTTTTCAGAGTCTATATATAAACCTTGGCATAATGATTTTTGATGAAAAAACATGCATGTAGTACCTGTAGAAATGGGTTTTAAGGTGTTGAAACCCTTTTCACTAGAATTTGATGATATCTACAGCCCACTCATAGAGATAGGTTCTCATCACCACATCACCATATCAGGCAATGTTTCTGATAAATATCCATCCCTTGGTGTGTGAGTAGTCTTTAGGAACATGAAAATCCCATTTTCTTCTCCTTCAGTCTTAGAGATACTTTTATACTTAAACTTGAATTATATTGTTTGATTGAGGATCACATTTTTAATTCTATGAAAAAAATGCATGGTATAAATTTTTCAATGGGAACAAAATGGACACCCCCACAGAATGGGATTAATTTAGAATGAAAATAATATGATTATAAGGTAAATATAGGTCACATTGATGCACTATTAAAATATATGGTAGGGTTTAGAGATGTCTCACCAATGGAAAATATTCTTTCCAAAATGAGTGTTTTGACTAAGGGATTTTGGGTGTCACTAAGAGGAGAATATTGACTCAAGGTGCTTATGTTATAGAGAGGAATAATTTCAAATCAACTAATAGATATCATGAATTAGAAAAGGTTCAAATTATAGGATTGAAAATTGAGTGTGATGAAAGTGGATTTATATCTGGATCCAAGATTAGAGATCTAGATGTCACTACATATCCCATGAGAATATGAATCAAGCCACACGTCGTTCTTATAAAGGTTCCCTTATACGGATCGAGTTTATGCATAGAGAGGAAGAATTTTAAAAATAGGTTCATGGATAAAGAACTTTATGATGAAATCTCTTACATAGATCTATCTTATACATAGGAGATGGTATATTTTTTATTTCACTATGGAACCATGGATAAGAATCTATATGCTAGTAAGGATGTTGCACACATCTAACTCTCATGCTAAAAAGGTCAGCCTACAATGGGTATACTGCTCTATGCAATTTAAGTTCTTACAGGTCGGACCATATATCATTTATTTTAAAGTCATAATAAAAGCACTGGGCACCCTCAGATAGGTTGTGTGGAGAAAATATGTGCTCTAGTTTTTTCCTATGTCGATGGACCTAGAATGCATAGCTCTATTTTTTCGAGGTTCAAATAGTATACCCTACAAGATTTGTATCTTTTTATTTTTTTACCCTAAATTTTTTCTAATACATTTAGGGATAGGCTTTGTAGGCAAGAAATTGACTTTTACTCAGGAAAACCTTTGTGTTTTTCAACCTAAGTAGTTTTATTCCTTATCCTTTTGTTTCAAATGCTCATGTTTTTTCCAGGTTATGAGGTTTTAAGTCCTGGAGAGAAGAGAATCGAAATTTTCCTAGGTCACCTTTTACAGGTCTTCAAATTGGAAAATACAATGTATCTTTCCATGGTAATTTTAAGTTATTTCAAGTTATTCTAATGTAACTTGTGTTTAAGTTCAGACATATTTGACTATAAAGTGAGGCGGGATAAATAACGACATGGGAAAAAAACCCGACATGAATGAGATCCCAATGTTATATATATAAATAACCCCAAGGAATGGTGCACATGTTTTAGGGCCATAGTTTTCAGACTAATAGGTTGTTGATATTCTAGTCAAATAGATTTTACTAAGTAGAGATGAATTCTAAGTTCATATATCTTTGACCAAGTTAATGGGGGAGTCTACACAATGAGGTAAATATAAAAACTGATTTTAATGGAGGGTCAGGTGCTAATACATACCACCCCATAAATGGGGGCACTCATTTTATAGTCATGAAGCTCTGACCATTATGTCATGTGGTTTAAGGTCATGTGAAAAGGACCATGTGTCTGATAGGATTTTCCAAAACAAAAATATCAACTTAAGTATTTAGGGTCTCCAAAGGAGAGGCACGGCCAAATAGTAAAGGGAAGAATAATATAATTTCATAATATTTCTCTGATAGTGGTAACAATACAGGAATTTGTAACATTGAGGGTATTTTAA
Organism: Viscum album; assembly: GCA_963277665.1. Lineage (NCBI taxonomy): Eukaryota > Viridiplantae > Streptophyta > Magnoliopsida > Santalales > Viscaceae > Viscum > Viscum album. Next base: position 270,628,791 of record OY728145.1, on the reverse strand, counting down.
TCTTCATTAATAGTTGGGTTATGGAGTGTGTAAATTTTAATCTATGAATTTCTGAGTCAATTGAAAATAGATACCTATTAAAGTAGAATAATCATTAAGAATGGTGGAAAACTAATACCATGCTCAGTCAATGGAGACCGGTGGGAGTAGGTTGGTCATTACCACACTCAGTATAGAGATAAAATATGGGGTTCCAACGGAGAATGGTGGGAATATAATAACCATTAGTAATGGGAGAAAAATAATTCCATACTTAGTCAATGCAAACGGGTTGGATCAAGATGGCTGTAAGAACCCAGTTCTTATTTTTGAGGTACGGGCTTCTTCTTTTCTCTTTTCCTTAAGATTTTTTGAGAAAATGTGGAAAATGGGGGAAAATCCTAAATTTTGGAACTACACGCCATGTACGTTTTCCACAAGCTATGTACTTTTGGCCGTGTTGGGATGAGTACACAGGGCGTGTAGCCATGTCGGCGACGAAGGGTGTAGGAACCGACTACACACCGTGTAGTGGTCCCTTACACGTTGTGTAGTCAGTCGGCAGCCGAATAGTAAGGTGGTGGCTAGCTGTGTGACAGAACACGCCGTGTACTCAAGAAGACATGCCGTGTAGTCTTGTCGGCAAGCGAACAGTGCCGCGCTAGTGGGAAGCCACCAGAGGAACAGTTTAAAATTTGGGAAGTACACATCGTGTACCCGGAAGTACACATCGTGTACTTTTTTCGTCTTAAAACAGGAATTAGCCTCCTCATTTGGAAGAGGATGCATTTGAGCCATTTTGGAGCCAAAGGAGGAGGTCGAACCTTTGAAGATCCTCCGAGTGTTCGTCTGGAATCGGTTTCCACCTCAGACGATCTCGTTGGAACCACACAAGTAAGGTCTTCCATCTTCTTGGATGCTTCATAGTAATTATTCTCCTAATAGGAGTTATTTGAGGTTAAGAGAGTTTTGTTCTTCATCAGATCTACGCCGTTCTTGGGTGTTTCTGGAGTTGGCGTTCGGGTATAACGTTCGTTGGCGTTTAAGGTAGGTGGCTTGGTGTTTGTTTTTCCAACTGCCATGTGTTTTGTGCGTTTTTGTGCCATGTTGGGGTGTCGTGTGGATGAGGTCGTTGCTATATTAAACACCTAGAATTGATTAGGTATTTAATTATGTTATTAAAATGTTGGTTGGGATCATTTCTTGGATCTGGAACCACCCCGGGGGTGTGTTCCACTGTTTAGTCGTTTGGCCAGGATACCCGAGGGTATGCCTTTTAAGTAGTAATCGTAGAATTGCCTCGAGAGGAATTTCTTGTTTACTGCATTTTTTTACATGTTGGGAATGACCTGGTTTCCTGTTAGCCTGAGGGAAGTGTTGTGATTAGCCTGTGGGATTTTTACTACTTAGCACGTGGGAAACTTCTTCCGTGCCTGTGGGCGACACTATTTACGCCTGTGGGCAATATCCGTGTCCCTGTGGAAAAATTCTTGTGTTTGTTTCTCTTTACCCGAGGGTGGGAGTTTACGTGTCTATGGACATTTGGATGTTTAATTAGAATATTCACTGTGGTGGTATCTTAAATTAAATTATTAAAAAGAATATTAAAATGGAAATGTAACTGTTTAAGTTAGTTACTTTTCGGTACTGCTTACTTTATTGCATTTTACTATTTCACACCGTTGTTGCATGCTTACACATAGTTGGGAATGAGACTTTGGTGGGTGCCTACTGAGATATATTTCTCACACCCTGTTTGGGTTACACTTTTTGGCCCAAACAGATTACGTTTCTGCAGGTGTGGATAGGGGAAAGAGTCCCTATACAGGTACTTTACTATTACTGAGGAGTAGGAGGGCATGGGACCGAGCCTAGGATCGCGATGCCGCTGCTAGCTGTTTTGCTTTGTCTTGTTGTACTCTGCTTTTGGTTGTACTGTATTGATGTATAACATGTTCTGGATGTTTTCTTATAACTTGAGACATGTACCATCATTATTTATATACTGTTGTTTATATCCACTACTGTTGATTATTTCAGTTGTGTATGGTTTACTACTTCCGTTGTTTGATGTATGTTTTATTCTGTATTCTGATGTGCTACACTTTGAAAAATGAGGGCATAGATTCCCCACTATCAGACTTGGTCCCTCGCTGCTAGTCGGCAGCCTCTAGTGTTTGGGGAAATGTGCTTGAGGTCACGTGGTGAACCAGATTCGGGGCACCTGTTGCGTGGCACCCAAGTCCGGGATGTTAAAAAGTTGTATCAGAGGGGTTCTTTTCTTTGACTTACTATTTGGAGCCGTAGTTAGGGATAGGACGAACGGTAGTTGGTAATAAGCTGTTCCCGGGCGTAGCTAATCCATGTATAGGGAAAATCTAGTCTACCTCGTATTGTTTCAATTATTTTGATTTTTCAAATTTTACAGTTGATATGATTTCACCGTTGGGTGACGCACTTGGATTGTGCTGTTATATTTTATCTATGGGTTCTATTTAGTTGCAACCCGATGAGATGAGGGTATTCCATCTCATGCATCATATAGGAACATGCTAGATATCACATTCCATGCATAGTTTCCATGCCATGTAGGTGCATTAGAAATTGCATGTTGTTGTGATAGTTGATGTGTGAGAAAATCATGTTGTTGTGATAGCTGCATGATAAATACCTGATTTGTGATATGGTATTTTTGTTTGAGCCTGTATATATAATGGACGCCAAACTTTGGTTTTTTGGGAGTATAGGCCCCCATCGACCGGAATTTGGTGGATCATTGACTGTATATTTGTTATAACACAGATAAGATGTCAGACTTTGATGTGTGGGGATTATGGGACCTCACAGGTCGGAATTTGACACTTAGGTGTTGTTTTTTGGTATTTTCTGGGTTTCGGAGAAGTTTCTGAGGCATACTATCTGGAAACCCAGTATACACGTCGTGTAGAACTTTAAACACGCCGTGTATAACCTTCTGTTCGGGAATAAAAATGAACTTTTTAAGTACACGCTGTGTACGCAGAGTACACGCCATGTAGTCTATTCCTGTGTCACAAACCATGTGGGAGGCGACACGGGGTAGGGAAGGCTTGGGTAAAACACGTCGTGTACCTAATGTACATGCCGTGTAGTGTTGACCTGAGTCCGGCCGTGTAACTAACAACACGGGTCAGTGAACTCATGTACAGAACACATCATGTCAATGATGAACACGTCATGTAGTGTGACCTGGGGACTCGGCCGTGTAACTAACGACACGGTCCAGTGTCACCTCTCCTGGAACACGTCGTGCACCTATGGGACACGCCATATAGTCTTGTCCGAGGACAGACCGTGTGGTTTATCCGTGTGGCTGGGAAACAGGGTGGTGTACACGCCGTGTGTGGGTGTAACACGTCGTGTAGTGTTAAGACGAGTAGTCGGCCGTGTCACAGACGACACGGTTATTTAGAAAATAACACCATACATGCCGTGTAGATTTTATACACGCCGTGTAGTTTTTTTTAATGGGATCCGTGTGTCTTAGCCATGTCGAAGGACCCGGGCAGGGGAAGGGAAGCCAAGAACACGCCGTGTAGTCATTGTACACGTCGTGTAGTCTTGTTTTGAAAATCTTGAAATGCCTTCTTCCTCTTATTCCCTTGTGGTTCCTTCACTTGCAATCTTGATAAATCTTGAATCTAAGGTGTGCCTTTGACCTTGTAGTGTCATGCCGCCTAGACGACCACGCGTTGTTCCCCAGGAGAGCGGCGACAACTATACTCCGGAGATGGTGGGCCATGGGCTACCATTTGATCCTCCAGCAGAGCCAGATGGGGCGCCAGCTGCTATACCGGACATAGGCAAGGAGGCATAGTTCCGTGAGGGCTTTATGTTGTTCATGCAGACCTTTCAAGGAGCACCGCTTGCTGCTTCATCGATGGGCGAGCTGACATGTATCTTCCAGCAGCATCACCTGCCTACGTTTTCAGGGGATGGCAGACCACAGGCTGCGGAGTCTTGGCTGGGATCGATGCAGACTATTTTCGAGAATCTGGAGATGCCTCCAGGGAATAGGATCAAGCTCGTGACATATATGCTACATGATTCCACCAAGAGGTGGTGGGATGTTACCACCCAGTCATATCATTAAAGAGACATGGCGTGGGAATATTTTCAGGTAGTCTTCTATGACTTTTTCTTCCCAGAGATGTTGAGAGTAGATAGAGATCAAGAGTTCATGAATCTGCAGTAGGTCTCTATGTCAGTGATGGACTATTCTGATTGTTTCACTGAGCTTTAGTGATTTGCACCCGTACTGGTGGGTGATGATACGTTGAAAGCCAGACGTTTTGAGGATGGTCTTCGGTATAACATCCAAGCGCTGGTGAATGTTTTCATGTTGCCTATTGTACACGCTATTGTGAACCAGGCGCTGATCACAGAGAGGAACCTTCGAGAATCTAGTGGTGTGGTCCAGGGTGGTTCAGCACCAGTTATTGGTACTATTTCTGTGGGGAAGAGGAAGAGACAGATGGACTTCTCTCAGGGTGGCAGTACCAGTCAGAAGAATGCTTCAGGTGGCTAGGTTATGTGCTACCAGTGTGGCAGAGAGGGGCACAAGAGACCGCAGTGTCCATGAGACCCAGTGGAGTGCCGAGCTTGTGGCAGGATGGGTCATATTTAGCACTTTTGTAGGGTGTTTCCACCAGTGGCTAGTTAGAGGGGTTCTGTGCAGACTCCGTGTTCAGGAGCAGGACCAGTGGCTTCTTACCAGTCCGGGAACTGGAATACGTCAGGGTGTACAGGCAGAGATGGTGGTCGTGGTCATGGTAGCCAGACACCAGGATCTTAGAGGCAGCAGGGCGGGATAGCTCAGGGTAGCCAGGCTGTGTCACAGGGTCGTGGCATTGGGCAGGCATATGCAGTGCAATAGACCCAGCAGAAGTAGGATCCCAGACCTTCTACAGTCAGAGGTACTATTCTAGTAGCTTCTGTCTTATCTTCAGTACTTTTTGATACGGGTTCTATATATAGTTTCATATATGTGCCCATTGTGGAGAGCCTTGGGCTCTATGTTTCTACTTCTTCTGATATCATGATGCTAGACACTCTGTTGGGGACTAGAACGGCTGGTGTACGTTAGTGCAAGGAGTTCCCCCTTAAGGTTGGTGGGTGTCCTTTTCTTTGGGACCTCTATGTCTTAGAGATGATGAGCTATGACGTCATTCTTGGGATGGACTGGTCGGTTCCCTATCGATCTTTTGTAGACTGCTATCATCACAGGGTGCGTTTCACGTCACTAGAGGGCAGAGAGTTTCTATACAAGGGAGAGTGGGATGTTCAGGTGAGTCGAGCTGGACCAGATCATGGGTGAGGTGGAGTAACATCCCAGATTGCGAGTTTGTATCTGGATGATCAGGGGACTTGTCAGAAAGATTTTCCTCCAGTTTTTGATCGTTTCAGGGATGTCTTCCCTGATGACTTTTCGGGTCTACCTCCTGTGCGAGAGGTGGATTTCTCTATTGATCTCGTTCCAGGCGCAGCACCGGTGTCCATTCCTTCTTATAGGATGGCTACACCAGAGTTTTAGGAGCTCAAGAGGAAGTTAGAGGAGTTATAGGAAAAGGGTTTTATCCGACCCAGTACTTCTCCTTGGGGTTTGCTGGTCCTTTTCGCGAAGAAGGCGGACGGTACCCTCAGACTTTGCGTGGATTATCGAAAGCTGAACCAGTTGACGGTTAAGAACCGATATCCCTTGCTGAGGATAGATTATCTTTTTTATCAGCTTCGTGGAGCACGAGTGTTCTTGAAGATTGACTTGAGATCCGGATATCATCAGTTGCGTGTGAGACCATCGCATATACTGCTTACGGCTTTTCAGAGCAGATATGGTCTATACGAGTACTTGGTTATGCCGTTCGGACTCACGAATGCGCCAGAAGTTTTCATGGATCTGATGAATCGTGTGTTCCATCCGTATCTTGATTCATTTGTGGTAGTATTCGTGGATAACATCTCGGTGTACTCTCACACTCAACACGACAATTCCACCCATCTTGAGATCGTATTGAGTACATTGAGAGAGCATCGTCTATATGCTAAGCTCTCGAAGTACCACTTTTGGATGGACTAGATTCACTTCATGGGTCACATTATCTCAGAGGAAGGAGTTGCAGAAAATCCAGAGAAGGTGAGGGCAGTAGTTTCCTGGGAGCATCCTAAGAAAGTGTTTGAGATACAGAGTTTCTTAGGGCTGGCTTGTCACTATAGATGCTTCATACAGGACTTCTCCCGCTTAGCAGCACCATTGAAAGGTCTGACTAAGAAGGGTGTGAAGTTCGTCTGGTCAGAATTTTGCGAGACAGCTTTTCAGGACCTGAAGGGAAGGTTGACATCATCACCGATCCTGATACTCCTAGAGCAGGGGAAGAGCTATACAGTTTATTGTGATGCATCAGGTATTGGGTTGGGAGCAGTGTTGATGCAGGGTGACCGAGTTGTTGCGTACAGGTCTTGGCAGTTGAGTCGCACGAGAGGAATTTCCCGACGCATGATCTCGAGTTGGCTGCAGTTGTGCATACGTTGCGCTGTTGGAGATATTATCTTTTGGGAGAACGTTTTGTGGTTTTCACCAACCACAAAAGCCTCAAGTATATCTTTACTCAGCGTGACCTAAATCTGAGGCAGAGGAGGTGGGTTGAATACCAACAGTCCTTCGATTTTGACCTTGCCTATACACCTGGTAAAGTTAATGCAGTATCCAATGCACTGAGCAGGAGGACTCAGATACAGGCGGTGCTGGAGGCCAGTGGTGAGTAGGAGCTCATGGATTTGTTCTCTGAGATTCATCTGGAGGTGCACGACAGTCAGGGGTAGACTTATCTTTCATCTTTATCTGTGACTTCTACCCTCTTGGATAGAGTGAGGATGAGACATCTATCTGATTCAGAAGGCCTAGTTCTACGGGAGTCGGTGGCAGGTGAGGACCCTTCTCCTGGTTGGACGATAGGCGACGATGAGGTTTTGTATTTCCATGGACGAGTATGGGTTCTAGGGGATATACACGAGGAGATGATGCGAGAGTTTCATGCTTCAGCTTGGGCAGTTCATCTAGGGGTTTCCAAGATATACCGAGACATGAGACGTCAGCACTGGTGGACGGGTATGAAGAGAGAGATATCTGGTTTTGTTACGAGGTGTTCCACCTGTCAGCAGGTGAAGGTAGAGCATCAGAGACCAGCCGGGCTGTTAAAACAGTTACCCATTCCAGAGTGGAAGTGGGTTGATGTCGCGATGGATTTCATGACTGGATTGCCGAGGTCACCTTGTGGAAATGACGTCGTGTGGGTTGTTGTGGACAGACTCACGAAGGTAGCTCACTTTTTACCGATCAAGGAGACCTTCAGTGTTGACGAACTCGGAAGGCTGTATATCCGAGAGATATTACATCTTCATGGGGTCCCTCGTTCTATCATTTTAGATAGGGAATCCCACTTTACGTCTAGTTTATGGAAGAGTTTTCAGAGGGCATGGGGTACACAGGTGCTTCTGAGCGCAGCTTACCACCCTCAGACCGATGGCCAGTCGGAGCGTATGATACAGGTGTTAGAGGACATGCTGCGTGCATGCATCCTAGACTTTGGGGGATCTTGGGAGAAGCATATACCCTTAGTCGAGTTTTCCCATAACCATAGTTTCCAAGCGACTATTGAGATGGTACCATACGAGGCTTTATATGGTAGGACATGTCCTTCACCTTTGTGCTGGTTAGAGGCAGGTGAGGTAGATTTACTGGGGCCACAGCTCGTGTAGGAGACATCTGAGCAGGTCCAGTTGATTTAGAAGCGGATGGTGACCGTATAGTCTCGACAGAAATCTTATGTTGATCATCACAGATGACCTTTGGAGTTTGTGGTCGGCGATCAGGTTTTTCTACGTTTTTTTCTGAGGATGGGACACAAGCAGATCAGGAGACAGAGTAAACTTTCACCGCGGTATGTGGGGCCATTTGAGATTCTGGAGAGAGTCGGGCTGGTTTCTTATCGGTTGCAGTTACCACAGTGGTACCGATCCATGCATGACTTCTTCCACGTATCTCATTTGGGTCGCTATCATTTAGACCCGTCTCACATCTTTCAGCCCGAGGAGGTTGAGCTGGAGGCAGATGCGTCCTTTGAGGAGAATCTGATCCATATCATTGACAGGAGCATGAAGGTTCTCCAGGGTCGGTCAGTTCCTCTCGTACGGGTGCTATGGAAGCATGGACTAGTGCAGGACGCGACTTGGGAGTGGAAGGCCGACGTACGTGCTCAGTGGTCGGAGTTGTTCACGGCTATATCTTCTCCACCCTTGGAAGAGAAAATTCGGGGACAAATTTCTATAAGGGGGGAAGTTTGTAAGAACCTGGTTCTTATTTTTGAGGTACGGGCTTCTTCTTTTCTCTTTTCCGGAAGAGTTTTTGAGAAAATGGGGAAAATGGGGAAAAATCCTAAATTTTGGAACTACACACCGTGTAAGTTTTCCACACATCGTGTACTTTTGGCCGTGTTGGGATGAGTACACAGGGCGTGTAGCCATGTCGGCGACGAAGGGTGTAGGAACCTACTACACTCCGTGTAGTGGTCCCTTACAGGCCGTGTAGTCAGTCAGCAGGCGAATAGTAAGGCGGTGGTCAGCTTTGCGATAGCACACGCCGTGTACTCAAGAAGACATGCCATGTAGTCATGTCGGTAAGCGAACAGTGCCACGCTGGCGGGAATCCTCTAGAGGAACAACTTAAAATTTGGGAAGTACACACCGTGTACTTTGTTTTTTCATCTTAAAACAGGCAGTAGCCTCCTCATTTGGAAGAGGAGGCATTTGAGTTGTTTTGGATCCAAAGGAGGAGGCCAAACCTTTGAAGATCCACCGAGTGTTCTTCTGGAATCGGTTTCTGCCTCGGACGATCTCGTTGGAACCACACGGGTAAGGGCTTCCATCTCCGTGGCTGCTTTTTACCAATTATTCTCCTAATAGGAGTTATTTGAGGTTAAGAGAGTTTTGTTATTCATCAGATCTATGTCTTTCTTGGGAGTTTCTAGAGTCGGTGTTCGGGTATAATGTTCGTTGGTGTTTAAGGTAGGTGGCTTGGTGTTTGTTTTTCCAACTACCATGTGTTTTGTGCATTTTTGTGCCACGAACCCATGTTGGGGTGTCGTGTGGCTGAGGCCGTTGCTATATTAAACACCTAGAATTTATTAGGTATTTAATTATTTTATTAAAATGCTAGTTGGGATCGTTTCTTGGATCCGGAACCACCCCGGGGGGTGTGTTCCACTATTTAGCTGTTTGTCCAGGATACCCGAGGGTATGCCTTTTAAGTAGTAATCGTAGAATTGACTCGAGAGGAATTGCTTGTTTACTGCATTTTTTTACATGTTGGGCATGACCCGGTTGCCTGTTAGCCTGAGGGAAGTGTTGTAATTATCCTGTGGGATTTTTACTACCTAGCCTGTGGGAAAATTCTTCTGTGCTTGTGGGTAGATGATTATGTGCCGGTGGGAGACACTATTTACGCCTGTGGGCAATATTCGTGTGCCTGTGGGCAAATTCCTGTGTTGGTTTCTCTTTACCCGAGGGTGGGAGTTTACGTGTCTGTGGACATTTGGATGTTTACTTAGAATATTCACTGTGGTGGTATCTTAAATTAAATTATTAAAAAGAATATTAAAATGGCAATATAACTGGTTAAGTTAGTTACTTTTCGGTACTGCTTACTTTATTGCATTTTACTATTTCACATCGTTGTTGCATGCTTACACGTAGTTGGGCACAGGCCTTTGGTGGGTGCCTACAGAGATATATTTCTCACACCTTGTTTGGGTCACGCTTTTCGGGCTAAACAGATTACGTTTCTGCAGGTGTGGATAGGGGAAAGATTCCCTATACAGGTACTTGACTGTTGCTGAGGAGTAAGAGGGCATGGGACTGAGCCTAGGCTCGCGATGCCGCTGCAAGATGTTTTTCTTTGTTTTATTGAACTCTGCTTTTGGTTGTACTGTATTGATGTATAACATGTTCTGGCTATTTTCTTAGAACTTGAGACATGTAGCATCATTATTTATATACCGTTGGTCATATCCACTGCTGTTGATTATTTCAGTTTTGTATGGTTTACTGCTTCCACCGTTTGATTTATGTTTTATTATGTATTCCACTGTGCTACACTTTGACAAATGAGGGCATAGCTTCCCCACTATCAGACCTAGTCCCTCGCTGCTAGTCGACAGCCTCTGGAATTTGGGGAAATGCACTTGAGGTCACGTGGCGAACCAGATTTGGGGTGCCCGTTGCATGGCACCCGGGTCTGGGATGTTACAATGGACATTACCACACTCGGTCCATCCCAATTACCAAATTTTCTATGAAAGAGTGAAGTAAGAGGATTGACTGACGTAAGTTTTAGGGATTCCAAGAGCAGTATGTCAAATTTAGGAATTGGTTGGTGTTGAATTAGACATCAGAGATATAATGTGAGTACATAGAGAATGGGAATATTCAAGAAGGGTTTGAGAACCATAAATTTTATGCCACCAAATATTAAACACATTCTCAAGGCGAAGGGACGCAACATGAGATTCTTGAGTAATCAATCAATTAAATGGATGATATAATCAATGTGAATAAGTAGTAATTCTATGGATGAAAATTCACTTATGTTATAGTTTAAGTTTACTTATGAAGGGAAAGGAATATCTTATATAACTTTTTTCTATACTAAGGGGTTTATCAAGAATAGTTGGGATTTTTTTTAGGGTTGAGTGTCAAGCCCTATAAGCTTCATTCCTTTTTTGTGATCTAACTTTTTCCTAAACCATAAAAAGAAAATGGATTGGTGACAAAAGACTTGAATTATTCTTAGGATTACCTTTATGGGGTCTCAACCTAATAATATATTGTGACTCTTTTGATTCATAGTTTAAGGTCTTGAAATTAGAACCATGAAGTGATAGTGTTTAAGTTCATAAAATTTTTACCAAATGATGATAAGGTTTAAGGAAACACATCTTGGACCAAGAATATGGTTCAACCTGTATAGTAGGGTGAGGTAAAACCCAACTTAACTGAAGATCCCAATGCCAGTATAGATTATCCCATGCGGTGATTCACACAATTTAAGGTCATTGCGGTTGTACCAAATGTTTGTGGTTGGGCCTATGATATGAGATCCGAACATCACTACATATCTCATCAGAATAATAATCAAGTGATATGTAGTTATCTTTAAGTAACTCCCAACACATATTTGTCTTGTATATAGAGAGGAGGGAATTTATTTTTGATTCTATGGTAGGGAATAGGATAGGAAATCTCAGTGTCACTATGTATCTCATCAGAACAACAATCAATACAAACATAGTTATTATAAAGAAAAAGGTCCCCTATTGAGATCTAGCTTGTATGTAGGGGAAGGAGCATCTTATTCCAATCATTGGTCTATAAATGAGAGAAACCAAATCACAATCTCTTGAGAAGATCTGGCTCCTATGTAGGAGGGGGAATATTCATATTTTGATTAATATGATGGTGTATGCGCCTATGGTAGAGTTTCTAAACACCACTATGTATCACATACTGATGAGAATCAATCCAGAACATAGTTATTTTAAAGAATGATTCCTTTCATAGATCTATAATGTATGTGAGGAATATAGATACATGGGTTTAATGCTCTGAGGAATAGGATAATCATGTGATAAATACTTCTACATGGATCGAGATCTAATGTAGGGGAGAGGAATTTTTATATTTCATCATGGTTTGAGATTTTAATAAAGAGAAGTTACATAGATAGTACCCCTAATATAAGACTCGTGTTTCCTTAAAAATTGAGTATTCAACCCTACAATTGATTTATAGTTAGGGATGATATACCAGGTACCTTTACATAAATATATCTCTCATGTAGGTAATGGGTCACATAGAATAGACCATGGGTCATGCAGTTTAATGTCATTCTGTAAGGACTCAAATGTTCTATAGTTTAAGTTCATGTGAAGAGGACCTATTTGTATATAGTTTAACATCATACAGCTAGGCCCAAGGTGTCGGTCATTTTAACATCATGCAACCAGGACTGAGTCCCCTCCTCCAAATCCATTTTTTTTATTTTCAAAAATTTAGGAATAATTCCCCTGTATTTGAATAAAATTCATCTTAATATCACTAGTTAGAGTGACACTCTAGGTTCTCTAAGCTCACAGGAGTCATGCTCAATGTGAGAAACAAGAGACAAATTAGAAAATCATTTGAACCACATGAGAGTGCATGATAGGGAACATGTGTGTAACGACCCGAAATTTTTTAAATAAATTTTGTTTCTTAATTTTATGTGTTATTGTTATACTCAACAAAAATGTTTCATTTGGTAACATGAGTATAATTAAAATGATACTGTTGAGTTTTGACTGTTATTTGACCATTGGTCAATATGACCGCTGGAAACTAAACATTTTGACTATTGTCTCTAAATACAAGCAATCTTGGTTAATTAATATAGAAAGAAGATTTGATGGCCTCACCCAGTAGTCTTGGACCGAACGAATCCCATCTAACAGAACTTGGGAAGGAGGTAGCACCACTGGGCTTTGCTCTGGACCAAACCCAAGCTGAAATTCATCGTATAAAGCTAGAACGGGATCTCCTTCGCGAGAAGTTCAAACTGATAGAAATTACTACTCGTGTGATGTTGGCCGAGCCTCCCTCGGATTCTCTCACCTTAGCACACCTTACACTTAGGTCCTATGCTGGTGTGATAAGGGGCTATGTAAGGAGACCGTAACTGTCTTGTGTAATCCTTTGTTTTAAATAAAATTTCGATTTCTTTTATGAATTTTCAAATGACCGGATAAATATAGTATGCAAATTTTTGATGAATTTTAGAAAATTGATATTTTAAATATGTTTATGTAAACCCTAAATAATTAAAAATGTGTAATGATTTTCAAAAAATGGTCTTCTGCAATTATGTTCAGTACTAAATTTAGAGTCTAATAAGATCAACTTGATTTTTGATGAATAGTAAATTATGAATAGTGATTTTATGATTAGGATTAATAATGTGTCCAAATGGATTAGTAATCTCACTTAAAGAAAGTATTAAAATAAGCTAGGCACTTTGATTAAGTAATGTGATTCAATAAAATGGTTAAATAACGGTTTCATAAATTATTATTCAAGTATTAGTTTTTTCGGATGAATAGTGTTTTTTAATTAAAAATTTAATTAAAAACAATTAGAAAATTATTTTTATAAAAATGACTTTATTTTTGAACTCAGAGCATCGATATTATGTTAAGGTAATTTTTGGGGATTTTTCTGAAAAAAATGAATTTTCGATGAATAGTGTTTTTATTTAAAAATTAAATTAAAAATATTTAGAAAATTATTTTTATAAAATGGATTTCATTTTTGAAATCAGAGCATTGATATTTGGTTAATGTGAAATTTTGGGATTTTTCTGAGAAAGTTGAATTTTCAGTGAATAGTAAAAATACAGTTTTAGGGTTTCGGTATGTTTAATGACATCATAATGGTGTCATGATGATGTCATGAGATCTTTTGAGTGTTGGCCGGACAAGAGTGATGAATTATTGTTTTGGGGGCCCCATGTGGCCTAACTCCATGATAAATGACAAGGGAGAGCACATGGGTTTGAGAAAAGCACATGTGAGGTGTCCCTTGGCCATTAATGCCTTGTCCCCTCACTTTCCCTATAAATACCAAGCCCTCCTCTCATCCATTCGACTCCCCACTCATTCCCAACGAATTTCTGGTCTCATTACCTCCCAAGGAGTCCTCCCAAGGTGCCCCCAAGCCCTCAAGGTCCCAACCTTTGAGGTTTAAGAGTTACATTTTAAGGTAAGGGATCCGACCCCTCTCTTTCTTTTCAAGTAATCTCTTTTATGTCATTTCTTTTATACTCCATGTTCTTATGTTGGAGGATGTCCTTTTTTATTCATCCTACTTCCTATTTCATTTTCATATGATGAGAGACCCCCCTTGCTCTCATCAATTCGTTTTAAGAATGTTTAAGTGGCGCCGTTAGGCTGCCGAATTTTTAAGGGATTCTTTCACCTTCCTCATTTTCAAGTTCTATTTTCATTCAAGTCTTTCATGTTACTTTTTATTATGTTGGGGTATGATCTCTAAATTATCATACTGATATTTTATGATCATATGATGAGAGACCCCATTTGATCGCTTCAATTCAGTATTTTGAAGTTTTAAGTGGCGCCTTTAGGCTGCCGAATTTTTAAGTGGTTCTTCACCCTTCTCGTTTTGAAGTTCTACTTTCATGTAAATTATTTCAAGTTCATTTTTGTTATATTGGGGTATGATCTCTATATATATCATACTGGACTCTTATGTTAATATGATGAGAGACCCCATTTGATCGCTTCAATTCAGTATTTTGATGTTTTAAGTGGCGCCGTTAGGCTGCCGAATTTTTAAGTGGTTCTTCACCCTTCTCGTTTTGAAGTTCTACTTTCATGTCAATTATTTCAAGTTCCTTTTTGTTATATTGGGGTATGATCTCTATATATATCTTACTGGACTCTTATTTTCATATGATGAGAGACCCCATTTGATCTCTTCAATTTAGTATTTTGATGTTTTAAGTGGCGCTGTTAGGCTGCCGAATTTTTAAGTGGTTCTTCACCCTTCTCGTTTTGAAGTTCTACTTTCATGTCAATTCTTTCAAGTTCCTTTTTGTTATGTTGGGGAATTATCTCTATATCTATCATACTGAACTCTTATGTTCACATGATGAGAGACCCTATTTGATCTTTTCAAATCATTTTTGTTGATGTTTAAGTAATGCCGTTAGGCTGCCAAACTTTCATAAGAGAAATCTAATTTTTTTTTCTTCCTTCCATGTTTTTCATTTCAAATGGTATGTCCTTGAAATTTCATTACCATGATCATGTATCCTTCTTATTCTGTCCATGTACTATTTTATGGGTCATTTATGAATGTTTGACCCATTTTACCTCTCTTTTAATGTCTTCTAAAACCTCAAAACATTGTCGTTATGCTGCAGAATTTCTGTCTCAAAATGTCTATCTCTTTTTCTAAAGTCCTTTCATTTTATTAAGTGAATACTCAAAGCTCTTTCTTCTAAAGGGGTATTCACATATATACCAAAATGTTCTATTTTAAATTCTGTGATTTACATACATGAGACCCACCTTCCTTTTCTGTGGGTTTTAAAGTGATATAAAGATCATGTCTTTAAAGCAGTTTTTAAAAAGTTTTGATTATGAAATGAAACCCATTTACTTTATGCTATATGGGTTATTTATGAAATTTTTTATGATGATATATGTGGATCACATGATAATAAAGGCAAATTTAAGGGTGCGCCCTGATAGCGCTCCAATGCATTGGGTAATGATGTAACCACTAGAGATTACAATTTTCACGATACCTTGGTGAATAACCTTGGTAATTTTCAAATGACACCTTGGGGATGGACCTTGGTGATATGTTCATGATTTTCTATGTTAAATGATGTAGCCACATCTTCAAGTTATGAAAAATTTTGTTTTTATTATGAAATGCCTCATGATTTCTTTCTCATGCCTTAAAGTTCTTTTCATGTCCTTATTGAAGTATATCAAGTTTACATGTAAAATGTTCCTCTTGTTTCCCTTACTCGGCCTTCTGATCACCCTTTCTTTTGATGTATGTCCCCAGGTTATGAGATGCAGTAATGAACCTAGAATGAACTTAAGGAGACGGCTTTCAAGTGTTTAAGAAGAATGTTTTATATTGTTTTCATGTATTATGTTCCTGGTTTCCAAGACACTAGACCTCAAAGATCCTCAGTTTTGTGTAATGTAATGAAAGTTTATGTTATAAAAAGGCGGTATGCTATAGTTGGTATCAAAGGATGGTTTAGTTATTTGTGGAAATTAGGATATGAAAACTCTAGGAAGAACCCTATAGAAAAGTTTAATATAGGAAATCTTCCTGGTATTTTGGTGAGTATTGAGTAAGGGTTTGCCAAGCAAATACATCCCTGTCTGGATATGAGCAGGTAGAGGTGGCTCTGGCACAGATGTACATAGGGGTAAAACCCGAAAACACCACTTTGAGCTAGACTCGAACGGGAACTGGTACACGACAACGGGCCTTGCTGCACTCTTGGTTACGACACTCCCGGGGGATATGCTTTGGTAAATTCATAAGCTTGGTATGAACCATTGTTAAAGGAACGAAGATAAAATAAAATAAAGGTTCACATAAGAATATATGATCATTCATAACCTAGATGGGAACCTAGGAGATCACAAGTTAGGGTATACCTTTCATATACAAGTTATCCTTATATGCTTTCAGTTCCTTTTCATGATTATTAGCTAAGTACTTAAGCCCCTAGTTATGCTTTCTCTTCTTAGTTAATGGTGGGAAATGGAAGAACATGTTCCGACTACCAATGTGATAGGAAATGCGACGATTTTCGTATTAATATGACAGGGATGATTAGGGGATTAAAATATGATTATTATTTTGGAAGACGTTCATTATTTTGGGAACCATATTTGATCGAGGTAAATAGATTACTACGGTATTTTCATTGAGGAGTAAGGTTGACTTATATTTTGAAGAATTGATGAATTTAAGGTGAACTTATAGTAATTTAGGTTACTTATGGGAATGACTAACCTATCTTGGGTAAAATATGTTTAGGTTAGCTACTTTTTTTATAAGATGTTAGGAGTGGTTGATGTTGTCTAGATATGAACAATGAAGTTGTTTTGGAAGACTATGTTATCAAATCCTTCTTGTATTTGGGTTTCAATCTTAGTTTGGTTTGTTTTGAGGAATTTTAAGGACCGTTATTTATGGAATGGTCTATGATGAACTTTGGGTAGTACCATGGAACTTTGATGATTTAAAAGTAGTTTCCATTCCTATGGGATTCTTTCTTTTTGAAGAGTTGTTTTACCTTAAACTTTCTGTTTTTGGGATAATGTTTAAAGATAGAAGAAATAGATAGTTAATCTTTTGTAGATTATGTGATTCTATAGAAGATGATTCTTGTTCTTTTATGAGACCAAGTGTTTTTGAATTCTCATCATTTGGAGAAAAGATTAGTGTTGGTAGGGACTTGTTAAAGGATGAAACTCTACTTGAAGGTAGGTATATTTTCTTATGTTTTTGTTCTATCTAGTAAATGAAATCCTCAAAATTATGAAAAGAAACGTAAAACAAAAATGTTGTTGGTTTACGTTTCCTACTAGGTAATCAAAGACCGTTTACACGCATCATAAGTTTGGGATTTTCTCATGGTTAACTTTATCCTAATCATGTTCTCTATCACTCTCCCTTAGAACTTGACCCTTTGTTTTTTCCTCCATGTCCATGTTTTCCTACTTGGAACCCTAGTGTGGGTTAACTCGGGTGACCTTTGTACTTCCCTTTCTTTATTTTAAAGTAATAGTTTTACTGACTCATTTTCCAATGTGGGACTTTCAATGAAATTTCAAAACCCAATTTTAAAATTGCGAGGACGCAATTTCTTAAGGGGGGAAGATTGTAACGACCCGAAATTTTTTAAATAAATTTTGTTTCTTAATTTTATGTGTTATTGTTATACTCAACAAAAATGTTTCATTTGGTAACATGAGTATAATTAAAATGATACTGTTGAGTTTTGACTGTTATTTGACCATTGGTCAATATGACCGCTGGAAACTAAACATTTTGACTATTGTCTCTAAATACAAGCAATCTTGGTTAATTAATATAGAAAGAAGATTTGATGGCCTCACCCAGTAGTCTTGGACTGATCGAATCCCATCTAACAGAACTTGGGAAGGAGGTAGCACCACTGGGCTTTGCTCTGGACCAAACCCAAGCTGAAATTCATCGTATAAAGCTAGAACGGGATCTCCTTCGCGAGAAGTTCAAACTGATAGAAATTACTACTCGTGCGATGTTGGCCGAGCCTCCCTCGGATTCTCTCACCTTAGCACACCTTACACTTAGGTCCTATGCTGGTGTGATAAGGGGCTATGTAAGGAGACCGTAACTGTCTTGTGTAATCCTTTGTTTTAAATAAAATTTCGATTTCTTTTATGAATTTTCAAATGACCGGATAAATATAGTATGCAAATTTTTGATGAATTTTAGAAAATTGATATTTTAAATATGTTTATGTAAACCCTAAATAATTAAAAATGTGTAATGATTTTCAAAAATTGGTCTTCTGTAATTATGTTCAGTACTAAATTTAGAGTCTAATAAGATCAACTTGATTTTTGATGAATAGTAAATTATGAATAGTGATTTTATGATTAGGATTAATAATGTGTCCAAATGGATTAGTAATCTCACTTAAAGAAAGTATTAAAATAAGCTAGGCACTTTGATTAAGTAATGTGATTCAATAAAATGGTTAAATAACGGTTTCATAAATTATTATTCAAGTATTAGTTTTTTCGGATGAATAGTGTTTTTTAATTAAAAATTTAATTAAAAACAATTAGAAAATTATTTTTATAAAAATGACTTTATTTTTGAACTCAGAGCATCGATATTATGTTAAGGTAATTTTTGGGGATTTTTCTGAAAAAAATGAATTTTCGATGAATAGTGTTTTTATTTAAAAATTAAATTAAAAATATTTAGAAAATTATTTTTATAAAATGGATTTCATTTTTGAAATCAGAGCATTGATATTTGGTTAATGTGAAATTTTGGGATTTTTCTGAGAAAGTTGAATTTTCAGTGAATAGTAAAAATACAGTTTTAGGGTTTCGGTATGTTTAATGACATCATAATGGTGTCATGATGATGTCATGAGATCTTTTGAGGGTTGGCCGGCCAAGAGTGATGAATTATTGTTTTGGGGGCCCCATGTGGCCTAACTCCATGATAAATGACAAGGGAGAGCACATGGGTTTGAGAAAAGCACATGTGAGGTGTCCCTTGGCCATTAATGCCTTGTCCCCTCACTTTCCCTATAAATACCAAGCCCTCCTCTCATCCATTCGACTCCCCACTCATTCCCAACGAATTTCTGGTCTCATTACCTCCCAAGGAGTCCTCCCAAGGTGCCCCCAAGCCCTCAAGGTCCCAACCTTTGAGGTTTAAGAGTTACATTTTAAGGTAAGGGATCCGACCCCTCTCTTTCTTTTCAAGTAATCTCTTTTATGTCATTTCTTTTATACTCCATGTTCTTATGTTGGAGGATGTCCTTTTTTATTCATCCTACTTCCTATTTCATTTTCATATGATGAGAGACCCCCCTTGCTCTCATCAATTCGTTTTAAGAATGTTTAAGTGGCGCCGTTAGGCTGCCGAATTTTTAAGGGATTCTTTCACCTTCCTCATTTTCAAGTTCTATTTTCATTCAAGTCTTTCATGTTACTTTTTATTATGTTGGGGTATGATCTCTAAATTATCATACTGATATTTTATGATCATATGATGAGAGACCCCATTTGATCGCTTCAATTCAGTATTTTGAAGTTTTAAGTGGCGCCGTTAGGCTGCCGAATTTTTAAGTGGTTCTTCACCCTTCTCGTTTTGAAGTTCTACTTTCATGTAAATTATTTCAAGTTCATTTTTGTTATATTGGGGTATGATCTCTATATATATCATACTGGACTCTTATGTTAATATGATGAGAGACCCCATTTGATCGCTTCAATTCAGTATTTTGAAGTTTTAAGTGGCGCCGTTAGGCTGCCGAATTTTTAAGTGGTTCTTCACCCTTCTCGTTTTGAAGTTCTACTTTCATGTCAATTATTTCAAGTTCCTTTTTGTTATATTGGGGTATGATCTCTATATATATCTTACTGGACTCTTATGTTCATATGATGAGAGACCCCATTTGATCTCTTCAATTTAGTATTTTGATGTTTTAAGTGGCGCTGTTAGGCTGCCGAATTTTTAAGTGGTTCTTCACCCTTCTCGTTTTGAAGTTCTACTTTCATGTCAATTCTTTCAAGTTCCTTTTTGTTATGTTGGGGAATTATCTCTATATCTATCATACTGAACTCTTATTTTCACATGATGAGAGACCCTATTTGATCTTTTCAAATCATTTTTGTTGATGTTTAAGTAATGCCGTTAGGCTGCCAAACTTTCATAAGAGAAATCTAATTTTTTTTTCTTCCTTCCATGTTTTTCATTTCAAATGGTATGTCCTTGAAATTTCATTACCATGATCATGTATCCTTCTTATTCTGTCCATGTACTATTTTATGGGTCATTTATGAATGTTTGACCCATTTTACCTCTCTTTTAATGTCTTCTAAAACCTCAAAACATTGTCGTTATGCTGCAGAATTTCTGTCTCAAAATGTCTATCTCTTTTTCTAAAGTCCTTTCATTTTATTAAGTGAATACTCAAAGCTCTTTCTTCTAAAGGGGTATTCACATATATACCAAAATGTTCTATTTTAAATTCTGGGATTTACATACATGAGACCCACCTTCCTTTTCTGTGGGTTTTAAAGTGATATAAAGATCATGTCTTTAAAGCAGTTTTTAAAAAGTTTTGATTATGAAATGAAACCCATTTACTTTATGCTATATGGGTTATTTATGAAACTTTTTATGATGATATATGTGGCTCACATGATAATAAAGGCAAATTTAAGGGTGCGCCCTGATAGCGCTCCAATGCATTGGGTAATGATGTAACCACTAGAGATTACAATTTTCACGATACCTTGGTGAATAACCTTGGTAATTTTCAAATGACACCTTGGGGATGGACCTTGGTGATATGTTCATGATTGTCTATGTTAAATGATGTAGCCACATCTTCAAGTTATGAAAAATTTTGTTTTTATTATGAAATGCCTCATGATTTCTTTCTCATGCCTTAAAGTTCTTTTCATGTCCTTATTGAAGTATATCAAGTTTACATGTAAAATGTTCCTCTTGTTTCCCTTACTGGGCCTTCTGATCACCCTTTCTTTTGATGTATGTCCCCAGGTTATGAGATGCAGTAATGAACCTAGAATGAACTTAAGGAGACGGCTTTCAAGTGTTTAAGAAGAATGTTTTATATTGTTTTCATGTATTATGTTCCTGGTTTCCAAGACACTAGACCTCAAAGATCCTCAGTTTTGTGTAATGTAATGAAAGTTTATGTTATAAAAAGGCGGTATGCTATAATGTGAGGGTATTTTCATTTCAATACAAGTAAGAATACCTACATGGATTTGTATCCCATGGAGGGTCATGGTTGGAAGTGTTGAAAATTCATGTTTGGGCCTGAAATATAATATCCAGGTGTCATTATGTATCACTCGGTATAATAATAAACCCACATGTAGTTATTTAAAATAAATTCCCTTATATAGGTTGGACTCTAGCGTAGAGAGGATATTTATTTTTACATTGTGAATGGGCATAGGATAAGGAATTCGAGTGTCACTATGTATCCTGTATTGATAGAAATCAATCCATGCATAGTTATTGAAAACAAAAGGTCCCCTACATTGATATGAAACATATGCAAGGGAATAGGGCCTTAATTATCTAGGGAATAAATAGGTTTTTTTCAAATACTTCTACATAGATCAATATCTCATGTAGTGGAGAAATGGGCCATCATAAACGGGCTACCTTGACCATTTTAGAGTCATGTCGGATGGAATTATAGATAGTTTAATGTCATACCATAAGGATGTTTTCAAATAGTTTAACATCATATGCCTAAGACATTGGTTATATTTAGTCTAAAGTCTTACTATAGGGACTTGTGTGTTTGGTTTCACATGGGTCTAGTCCACATGTAAAGTGAAGTAATCTTATCTCTATATCGGTAAAAGGGAATACCCAATATAATTGTTCTAAGGGTTAGTAGCTTAGATAAGGTGAGGGAATTTTAAATTTTGGTATCTGGATGGGCCTAGGATAAAATAACCCAAATTTAATTACATTTCTTATTAGAATCAGAATCAATACACACATATATCTCTATAAGTAACTCTATATATTGATATAGCTCACATGCAAGGAGGTGGGTATTTTTTTTTTGCATTACGACTGGGACTGAGATGGTGAATCTAGGAATCACTATGTATCTCACTAGAAAAAGAATCAAGACACATGTAGTTCTTGGAAAGATGGTACCCTATACATATCTGACTCTTATGTAGGGTAAGTGGTCCTTAATTCTCTAGGGAACAAATAGGTTATGTTCCAAATAATTTTTCATAGATTAATCTCTCATGTAGTGGGGAAGGAGGCTATAGGGAATAGGCCACCCTGAGTAGTTTAGATCCATACAAGATGGAATTCTACCTCACATTTTAATATCATTTGATAGGGATAGTAACCATTTAGTTTAATGTCATACAATGAATACATATATTCCATGTAGTTTAATGTATTACCGCAAGTACTTGTGTGTTTGGTTCCACATGGGTTAGATACACATGCAAAGTGCAACAATATTATCACTATTTCAAGTAAATGGAAGACCTAAATTAATTGAGTTAAGGGTCAAGCACCAATATGAGGTGAGGGAATTTAAAATTTTGGTTTGTGGCTATTCCTAGGAAAAAGTTTCTAGTAACCACTAATTATCTTATCAGAATAAGAATCAAGCCATGTATAGTTCTCTATAATCAACTCCCTACATTGATCTGGATTGCATGTAGGGAGGAGGGGGTTTTTTTGTATTACAGATAGGCATGGTATGGGTAATATGATCATCACTATGTATCTCACTATAATTAGAATCAAGACACTTATAGTTCTTGGAAATATAGTCCCCTAAATAAATTTAAATCCTATATAGGATAAGTGGAATTAATTCTCTAGGTAATAGGTAGTGTGCCAAAGACTTCTACATTGATCGATCTCTCATGTAGCGGGGAAAGGGTCCAGGATAATAGGCAACCCTTGTCAGTTTAGATTCACCTAGGATGGAATTCTACCTCACAGTTTAATTTCTTGTATTAAGGATGGTAACCATGTACTTTAAAATCATAGGGTGAAGACATCAGTGCTATGCAGTCTAAAGTGTTTTCATTGGGACTTTGATGTTGTTCAGTTTAATGTATTTTCACTAGGACCTATGATATGTAGTTTAAATTAATACATCTCATATTATAATGTCATTCATTTTTACGTATTGCAACAAGGACCATCAGTATAACTCATCAAGAATAGATATTTTCCAGTGGGGTAAGGATAATTCATATGTATGTGGAATCAATATTAGGATTATTTAAATCTATCATGCATTATTCTACCTATTTTTGGATCCAATCTTTGAAGATGAAGTAATCCATAATTTTATGCCCCACAAATTGGTGATAAGGACAATAATCAAGATGATATTTCATAACCACCTTCACGGGTCTCATAATCCTCAAAATCCCAAGAAGGTTTTTCAATGGTGAACATGTAAATTATGTTTCCAAATTCTTAGACTTAAAGTAATATACTTTTTGTGTCTACTATAGAGATACAGATGAACCTGGTTCATTCTCACACTTTGTGTGATATGATCAGGTATCTCACATGGTTTGAGTAAAGATTTGAGTATGGTTGACTCTAATATCCCTTCATCTATCTTCTTCTGAATCCAGTTATTAAATTCAAATCACCTCTCAATTGTATGATCTAACAATCAATGGTATGGGTAATATTTTGGATGTTCTATCAAATATACCTCTTTAGTTATCTTAATCCATGCAAGCTCAATCAAATTATTCTCTAGGTCCATGGTGAAATAACCAAGAACTTGCTCCAGTTGAAAGTAATATGCTTTGATTTTCTTATCTCTGAGATACATAAGACAATGATGCTTCCCCTATGTGCCACATTTTCCTAGATTTTCATGGTAATGTTTTTGAATTTGGTTTCATGAAGGTGGTGGATCAATCTTGATCGATTCAATGGAAGATTTCAAGGCTATTACTGATTTTGAATTAACCCGATGAGAGGACGAAAAATATAAAAATTCTCTTAACCCTGTGGGTTAGGGTGAGATGGAATGATGTTCATAATTCACCAAGTGAGGGAGTGGTAATTTTAAAAATACTCTTATACTTGTAGGATGAGGTAATTTATTGTAAGGTTTACCTCTGTTAGAAGATTCTATCATGTCATCATGGGGAAATGATCCTTAAAGAATTCTCATAATTATCTCCCAAAGATACTCATTCACTCACTGGAGTTGGGAAATTTTTTCTTTAATAGAAATTATCTTTCCATTATCAAGGGGTTGATTGGTTAAAGACATAATGACACCCTTTCCTTTATAAATTTTAGGATGAGTGGATGATAATGGGAGTCTTAATGTGGACCTTGGATACTAGATCCTCTATTGACATTGGGAATATTCTCTATCAACATTGCACTCTAAAGCACCAAAAAGGTTGATAATGTATTCTATAGAGATAAGAAAGGTGTCACTGAGATCTTCTTCACAAATTCTTAGAGAATAGGATGTGATAACTTTCTAGGGATCAAAATATTGGAGGAGTTTACAATCATCCTCATCAAGAGTGTGCTCATCAAAAACTAGGTGTAAAGTCTTCGAATCTAGTTGATACCATGTTGATGGAGATGCAAATAAACTTGTGCTCTTATTTAGTAGAATTTACCGTATGATAGGATGGAACATGATATACCATTTGGTGGGATGGTGCCCTGACCATTATTCTTATTCATTTGGGAAATTGGATAAAACATATGATGCTTGTTCCATAAAATTTTCCAAAGGCATTTAACCCTCGTATATAATCTTTTGTAGTGGATATTTGATAGTGAAGCATTCTCAGATCATGTGACCCAACATACAATGGTAAGGATAGTAATTTGGATGATCATCCTATCCTGCTTCATCTAGATTCTTGATTTCTAGAATCATTATCAGGTTGTCTTCCATATAAAGGGTGAAGTACCCTAGAACCTGATCATTATAGAAGGAATAAATATTACCCTTCCCGCTTTCAAGGTTACATTGCCTCATCCTTTTTGGCTTGAGGGCGACAATAGCTACTTCATCATTCCCTGAGTTCCATTTCTGTGTTGGTGGTTCTTGATAATATTTTTCTTTGGTTTTATGAAACATCATCTATATGTTGTTCTATGGTCGCAAAATCTCAGAAACCACCATGGTACGTCAAGGTAATAAGCGTATTTAAAAACTTTTCTTATAGGTATTATACACATATCTCTAACAACTATTCCTAGGGAAGATGTGTTTCTATGGAATATGTAAAACCCTTCTATCTTGAAATAGAATCCATGACTTCCTCATTCTCTTGATACTTGTGATTGGAGTGGTCATGGATAGTTATTTTCCTCAGTGTATAGCTAAATTAGAAGAATAATTGCTGATAAAGATGTTCCCAACTTGCAATAAACCTAACATCAAGGTTATTATATGAAGTAAAGGTAGGTCCTTCCAAGATATACAAAAAGAATCTGATCTTGATAGACTCCTTTTATTCCACGGTTCCCAAAAATGGTCCACAATAGGAAGAAATATGGATGAGGTTCTACTCGAGATCACCCATTCCATCGAATGTCGATAAATTTGGGTTCCTAAAGTTTGGAGGGTAAGGATTTGAATTCACCCACTCAGGTTAAAATTTTGGATCTTAAAATATGAAGAAATTATATGTTTATACATGTTAAATTTTACCTATTATGATTCAAATGAATTTGTTTTACCATCCAAAATCTGGTGACCAGATCCTACCAGTAGGTGGCCATTGTTCTTTATAAGTAAAACAATGATAAAACAAATTTAATCATTAAAAAAATTATATAAAAAAACTTTGAGCATTTTGAATAAAATAGAGGAAGCAGTTTAGTTGGGAGTTTGGTGGTCTATTAATAGGAAAAAGAAGGAATATAGCCATTCTTCCATGGATGCCTCACGCCTCACTGACTATCGCTGGGATCTAGCAATCGTAGGACCGCCCTCCTCCCTCAGCCTAGACCACTCACCTTTGCTGGCCTTCCAGGCACTGCAGCTCACCCGATCATCCCTCTTGTAGCAGCCAAACCTCCCCCAATCGGACCTCTTCCTCCCATGAGAAGGTGCTGGAAATTGTGTTTAGACCCGAGTGCTCCGGCCCGACATAGCTCACCACTGCTGATTGACCCCGAGCATCACATGTTCTTGCTTGATCGTCGACATGATAGTCGATAATCACCCCTACCCAATCTGGTGAGCCACGTCACCGCTCCTCTATCCCATAGCTTTCGGATGTTTTTGAAAGTTTACTTTGTCACTGGTAGAAGGTATGTCATCTGGTGGTCAAACCCCAAGTGCACCCCACACTGCTGGACCAAACCCTGTTAGCAAGGTAACCCCCTTCCATGCACTTTAAATTTATAGAAATTTAATTTTTTAATGGAACGATGACTGATCTTGAGCATAGACCATCCAATGTGTGCCTGGACTTTTACTTAATTAATTAATTAATTTAATTACGTGTTATTCATGTAATTAATTAAAAGACAGTTTGGGCATCATCAGTTTTTCACATTTAATATGTATAAGGGTATGCATGTTCATGAGTGTTGTTTTTCTATGTATTATGCATTCCTGAGACCTCCTCTCCTACGTTCAAGTATGCATGTATTATTAAGAAGACAAAGTAATACATGAACCACTTCGAGATGAGGCGGTATTCTAGATGAGATTATGAAACATTGGGTCGGAGTGCGAGCTGAAATACGAGTCAAGGCCCAACTCAAGTATTATACCCCTAGTTCATGACTGGACCATTGAATTTAAATGAATCAACCAATAATAAGTACTCAAGATCAATCATGTAGTATATTTAATTTATGAATTGTTAATTATTTTATTGAATATACAAGTTTATACAATCACATAAAATAATAAACATTAAAAATGCATAGATTGAATCAATTTATGATGTGATGGGTATATTTCAATTTATTACATAGTTAGTTGTGAGTGTGATTACATAGAATGTTCATATTAGATAGAAAATGACTTCATACATCAATATAAAATATTAAAAACCCTCACAAAAATATTAAGTCGCAAACTTTTCCATAGTTTGGATTTGAACAAAACCACTTGTTCTGGGTTCTCATCAGCCAAAGTTGAGAGTGCCTCCTACTACTGTGGAGTTATTATTAGAGTGATGGGTTGACTTAACTGAAGTTTCTAGAAAATAAGTAGCCAAATATATCTTTCATTGGTGTTAGAGGCAAGCATTGAGTAAATCATATTTATGATTTTTAGAAGCTGAGACTTCACTCAACATATCAAGGAGTCACGAGCTAATGTGGTTGGCCATTCAAACACCTACCTTGAGCTCTCTAAGTAGTGTCATAGACAAATCTTGTAGACTATGAGGGGAGGCTCAAGTATCCTTTCCATTCGAATAATAAAGTGACAAGTATTTTGATTCTAGTACAAATGGTTCTTAGAATTTGATAAAATAGTGGGAGACATTTAATGATTTAGTTAATTAATCAATAATATCAAAATCAGTAATAAATATAAAAGTACTATTCTTCTAGTTTTGTTTTTTTATAACAATGGTAAGAATTATCATAATTAATACTGTGATAATTATTGGGAAAAGTAAATTTCTCATCCAGCATGAGTTTCAATAGAATAGTATAGGCGCTAGTGCACAATACTACGATATCTAAAATTTAAGGTGTCAATGTTCCTAATACCTGTTAAAGAGACCTCAAGAACTAAAGGTGTGTAAAATGATTATAGGGGGATCTTTTATAGAACATATTATGGTTATTTAATTATGATATCATCAACATCTTATGTAAGTTGTGGATACAACATCAGAACATGGTTGATTTCACATGTTGTCTCATATTTGAGAAGCTTGTGAGGAGAAACTGAAGCAATTTATGAATTAGTGATAATTACACTGGTTACATGTAATAGAAAGTTTGATCAAGAGTCATTCATATTTCATTTTCACCCATATAATCTAATTTCTATTAAGATTACAAAACAAACAGTTTAGAGAAAATTCTTTATTACCTTTTTGGTAAGGTTCTCCAAGTAAATACAAACTTAATGAAAGTATAATCTTTAATTATTATCGTGAAAAAGTTTAAAGAAATGGTGAAAAGGCCAATGGAAAGAGGGATTCCAAATTCACCTTCAAAAAAATTCTTCAAAGAAATAGGCATTAAATAGGAGGTTATTTTCTTTGCATATCATGAAATAATATTTATAGAAGTTTAAATTCAATGAACCAAATTGAAGAAGAAAGTAGTTGATTATTCTCCATGTATATTCATCAAATTTATGTAATGTTTAAGTTATAATTTTTGGGCATTAAATACAATATTCCTATTACAAGTGTATTTAAATATAGAAACCAAGTAAATAAAGAAACATTACTAGAGGTAAGGTGTATTCTTCAAGAGACTGACAAAGGGTAGTTCCTAATTCATCAGTGAGAATCAAACAACATATTATTTCCAAGTTTAATGATTCTAGTTGAAATTTTATTAAGTATTACTAAAAAAATTATTTCACATGTCCTTTGGATACAAGGAGACTTTATTCTAGTTTTGGAATGAATATTTTTTGTGGTGTCGAATACTAAAGTAATAGTTCAGTGATATATGAATCATAGAAAATATGTGATGAATATAAAATGTAAGGCTTATATACCCAGTTATGGGAGAATAATACTTTGTCAAGAAAAACTAAGGCATTTTCATGGATATACCCAGTATGGTTTGAGACTCTTCATGTTTAAAGACCTTAGGTACTATCAACACACTTATGTGCTTAGTTTTGGACAAAGAAACCTTTAAAAATAAAGGTAAGCCACAAATCTTTCTAAATTGGTTCATCTAGAGTGTGTGAACTATTCCAAGGGCAAGCTAGGGGTAAGTATACTTCCATTAAGTGATTAAGTAATATGAAAGTGAAGTATGGTATATGCATGGCCAGGGTATATGGGATGCTTAAGGCTGGTCTGCCAAAGAATATCTTTACCAAGCATTCATCGATCAATTGAATGTACCATGGAGTAATTCCTAAATTCAAATTACATTATCCACATCAGACCTATACTGCTAATAAGGAGGATCAGTGATGATTCTTATATGTTTACATTGATAAACAAATCATGGAGTAATTCTTAAACTCACATTTCGTTATCCACATCAGAGTCATTATGTATGTTAAAGGAGCATCAATGTTGAGACATATAATAATTGTAGATACTCCCATTATTTTTCAAAATGTGCATCACAAATATTGGCTTTATCCAATAACAATATGACAACAATCATGAATAATGGATATCATATGAGTTATAGTATGATGAAAATCCATAATTTCATAAGAACGTGTGTTTAGATGTAAATAGATTATTGGGATATAAAAAAACATGCATCATGTAAAACAAATTGCATCTATTTTAATTATCCAAAAGTTTATAATGATATTACAAAACACCCCTAATATGTAAAAGATATAGTTATGTGGTAGAAAATATTTCTATAAAAGTGTGCACATCTCTATTGAGATAGTGGGAGCAAGATTGACTTAGATATAGTCAATTTCATAGATTCACAAGTATTTATCATAGGGAAAAATTTCAAAAGAGCTCATGGATGATGAATATTCCAAAGACACATACTAAGTAGGGAAGATAAAACTGTGGTGATGGTTTTATATTCACTATGGCTGGTGGTATATTATTCACTAAGAATAATAATTCCTACAAATAAGAAGTATGTGGAAATTAGCTAATATTGAAAAGAAAAATTAAAAAAGTAAATAATGGATTCCATGCATCAAAGTACAAGGGGAGTATTATATTTAATACTACGGTGGGTATTCAAGTGAGATGATACATGGATGGTACAAGATTCATACCAATAAGGCTCGATTAGTAATACCAAGTAGATATGCCTAAATGCATTAGAATTTTTATTATAATAGCTAATTTCTGTGATAATTTTATTAAGAATTGGATTTCAAGACCATCAATCATGGAAGGTGTCTATATGACCCAACCATAAAGGGGTGGTGAAATCATAGAATCTCAATAAGGGGTGCAAGTTACTGAAATCTAGTTCATGATTAAAGTAATAAATGAGATCATGGAATATTCATTTGTAATTAATCTTTTCCATGTGTCTATAAGAGGTTAGTGGGAGCACCATGGTTTTCCAAAGAAAATATGTTTGATAACATATGGAAAATAGCTATTGGACTTACAGTTAGTTAAGGCCAAAATAAAAGTAATTATCTAGTGATTGACTTAAAGTAACAACCTAAGTTATAAGGAAAAAGATCTACTTAGGTAGATCTAACAAGACCTATTCAATCATACATATGTTGAAATGGTATTGAAAAATACAAGTAGGAAAAATTTGAGATTGAATTGGTACCAATTTCACATTAAATAAATCTCTCTAAGATGATATAAATGGACATGGGAAGATATTAATGTAATGAGTTGAATTCTATATGCTTCAGCGATTGATCAATCACATATGATATGATATGTAAAAGATTTTATATTTCTAAGATATACTTTATAAGTAGAAAAAATATCAGTTATATCCTGGAGAAGTAAAATGGAGAAAGTCAAAACTATCTTATTTTGTTTGAGTAAGTACAAAAGATGTGTACCTGGCATGTGGGGAGGAAGGGATACTAGTTTCAAGGGAACACAAACTAGTCTTTCAATAAGTTAAATATGATCTAATATCATATTTGGGATAAGTTAATGAGTAGTGAAATATCATTAAATCCAATGGTAATTATTTCTACAAATACCGAGTGTGTTACGGCTTTTAGGTAGCTATGAATCAATGTAAATTATTAAATGATTTTTTGCATTTCTTGAAATCGCACCTAGTAAGTAAAGTATTATCATAATTTAAATTATGATATTAATACTAGAAAAGATTTTTATTTTTTACAGATGAAAAAAGTAATAGACTTGGGGTTTATATCTCTTGTGGTGTTTTACTCAAGGATGTGAGGTAGAACATAGCATAATTCCCATGTAGCAATGATGTGGCAGACCCAGCAACTAAATATGTGACTCTGTAGAAACATGATCTTAATCATGTGAGAGCTAAAATAATGGTTAACAAGTTATCTCTAGAGTATGTGGTAATGTTGTAATATTGGGTACCCTAGACCCAACTATACGGTACTTTTAGATTACCATTTCACGTATATAGCGAGATATGCATGATGTACACTTACCATTTTAGTATAAAAATTTATACACCAACAGTTAAATGGTGACTTCCACAGATTAATTGTCATATCAAAAAGTTATAGCAGATCCTAGTATATTATGAGTACATCGAGATACTATGACATTAATCTTATATTTCATATGGTCTAGATACATTATACCGGTTAGACACAGTAGATGTATGACAATCAGGTTTTGGGAGCTCATAAGCATTGATATTATTCTTATGAAGTTGAAACTTAGTGATCTTTAGTAGGTGAGATCATGAGGACAGACTCATCAATAGTAACACCACATGTTTTGGGTGTCATTGTATGTTCATATCTATGGACATGTTGAACCCCCATTTTTCATGTAGCGATTGTAGCAGCGGCGGCATTGTAGAAATAGTGGGAACTGTAGCGGCGGCAGGTCACTATAGTGGCGGTAGGTCACTATAGCGGCGGCAGGGCACTGTAGCAGTGGTGGGTACTGTGTGTACTATAGCAGGGGGGGTACTGTAGCAGTACTATTCACAGAATGGGCCTTTGGACAAATATTTGGGCCTACGGGCCATGTAATGGGCTAAATTCCCAATGGGCCTTCGGGCTATGTAATAGCTCTCCCTTTACCTAGTTAAAGATGTATTTTCTTTGATTTAATAAATAATGAGGATTAAGCCTCAACCTTTTTTAAACAAAATAATGAAATTGTGGTGAGTTATCTTGTATTGGGTGCATCATTGGCGGTATGGTATTGGTTTAATGGTTAAGATAGAATTTTTCTCTTCTGGATTGAGGAAGTAATATCACAGTACATGTTGATCAAGATGGTAGTACCTTCATAAATCCATGTCCATGGTAGTCAAGGGTAAATCTATCTAGATATATCAATAAAAATATAGGAAGAAAGGGTGATCACACAAGTGTGTGTCCTGCTTTATGAGATATATAAATACAAAGAGATTATATTACATAGTTCATGTTCATCGGTTGGTTGTCATTATTATGATTATTCCATATCTCTTTAGTGGTCTTGATGGGTTTCTCTTTGTCTATAAATACTATTCACTTCTATCGAGATAAGATCCTAGAGAGTCACACACAATAGTGAATTCTAGAATCAACCCTATTCCGATGAATAGGTACATCGGACATGGTGGACCCCATCACAGGGTCCGAGTGTTGTCCAAACATTATCTATCGTTAATAAAAAAAACATTACTATTCAAGTAAATAATAATTTGGTTGGATTTATTTATTAAAATTATTTAAAAGTGATAAGTAATACAATGATTAATATTAAACAAATGAATATTATTTTAATATTCTAGGATAATTTAATATTAGTGGGAATTATGAGTCAAGTTAATAACTCAAGTTTATCATGTAATATATTTAATATAAATTATAGGCCTAACATAAAATATAAATAATATTTATAATTCATATTAGTTCATTATAATTAATTATTTATTACTTATTTAGTGGAATTTTAATAAATGTGGGTTGAGGAACCCTGACTGGGAATTTAGACTACCACTATATAAGTAGAGATAAGCTCATTCCAACATTTGATTCACCTAGTCAAAATTGAGAGCTTATCTCTCCTCCTGAATCCTATAGATAGAATTTCTCAATTCGAGCAAACAATCCATGTTCTTCTTCAGGAAGTAAATATAAAGGATAGTGGTGATCATTGTGGTGTTGAAGATATCATCAGAGCTCCTCACTAGCACCCAGAATCTTATGAATGAAATACACATATATTCAAGAATCGTTTATGGATTATCTATAGGGGTTTGGTGTCAGATCTTTCGAGCAACGATCAACAGTGACTTGTGTCTGATGTGCATGCTCCAAATCAGAATGAGGTAATCATTCTTTTATTTTATATTCTCTATTTAATCGACACAAGATTCTCATACTGTATTGGGGATTTTATTTCTATAGATGACAAGTGTCATCGATCCAGTGACAAAATTTTTAAAATTCTTGGCCCACCATCTTTTGTTGTGAAAATTTCTAATCACATGATGACACTACAGGTGAAACTAGGCTTAAAGATAACACAAATTTCTCTAACCTTGTGGGATGAGGTTTTTCATGGGATTATATTGTCACTGAGGTTAGATATGCTGAATTTTGAAGCTTCAGGCTTGAAATTATCAAGAATTGGACCTGAACCACTATTGAGATGCATCGATGGGACTCAAAGGTGTTGGAAGCAGTTGGGTCATAGACTTGATCTGTATTTGTAGTGGTTTTATTCCCTCTGTGGGATATCAATCTGGATTCCTGAGTATAGATGGTCAAGACAAGTATAATTTCTTCTTCGGTTTCTATAAAAATTAGGGTCACACATTAGTGACTATGACCATAGTTTATGTGGTCCTTTATAGGTATCTTCTAGGTGGTTTCTTTAACATAGTGTAAATCCTCCTCTACCTACCCAAGATTAGAAAGGAATGTGTTATTGTACTCTGGGGATATGAACCCAAAATTATTGGATGTGGTGATGAGATCCACTTGGTTCTTCACAACCTATTATTGATAGGATGTTCTATAGAGCTTTATCCTTTGGAAGAATTCTTGAAAAAATTGTAGTGTTGATATGGAGACATTACAATGATACCATTGCACCAGGGCATTCACCATATGGATGTTTTGGGTTTATGATGGTGTATGTCAAGGACCTAGGGACATGGTCTCTATGGAATTC
The DNA here is from genome assembly GCA_963277665.1 of Viscum album. NCBI lineage: Eukaryota > Viridiplantae > Streptophyta > Magnoliopsida > Santalales > Viscaceae > Viscum > Viscum album. The sequence continues at coordinate 270,594,898 of OY728145.1, read as the reverse complement.
AAGTAATATGTTCATCATGCCCACTAGTTTTGTGTAGTGGATTGAGGTGTCCTGCAGGTATTACCACCTTATCTAGAAATCATGTAATTCATTGGTGAATTTAGTGATGAAATTTATATTTTAGGGAGATCAAAAGGTCCTGAGAGGGAAACAAAAACAAGAAAACCATCATTGCAGCACCACAAATTAGAGTGCATGGTCGATCAATCACTTTCATAGTTAAAGGTTTCACATTAGGCCATATTGTTTTGTGAGAATGGGTTTACATACATTTTTAAAAGGATAACACAATTAAAGAATTCACATTAGCTTCACTATTTTTGTTTCTGATGGGTTTCATGCCCACACTTAATTTGAGTTTATATGAACCTTATTTTTAAAGGAATCCAGTCACTCAGAATTTACCAGTTACATCTTATAAAACCTTTTATTTGAGAGGATGGGAGATCAGGATCACCACACCCTTTTAGGGGGATTATTTCCTACTATGGGAGTCTCTTATAGATTTAATAAATATTCATAATTCCTTCCTAAATCCCAGTGCAAGAATAGTTACCCCTGTGTCCATGATCTATTCAAAAACAATTTGATATATAAACACCTCTATATATTAAATTTTTCTATATTTTTTTATTAATTTTTGATGCTTCTGTTTAAAGTCTTCTAGATGAGATCTATGGAGTTTATCACCATCAAGGGAGGCATTTATTGTTTTTGAGTTGGGTTCAAACATAAAATATGCATCCTATGTATTTTGTTAAGAGTGATAATCAAATCCCACATAGTTCAAAAGAAGGTTGGGGTTTACACCAAAGAAAGAGGCCTATGATAGAGCCTGGGGTTACACCTAAGGAGGAGTCTCATCGAGGAATTTTCATCATTATAATGTCATGATAATCACATATATCTAAGCCTGTGTGATTCATGTTCAGTGTGAAAAACAAGAGATATTATTTTATCTATCGTATTTCATGAGAGTGTACCATTAGAGTTGAATGTAGGGCTTACGCACTGAGGTTACCCTAAGAATATTCTTGTGTTGTGAAAGGGGTGACAATAGAAAATAAAGCGGGGCCTAAACATGAGCTTCCCTAAGATACTTAGCCTAGTAGGTGGGTAAAGTGAGGGTATGTTTTGGGGTTTACACCCAAGAGGATGCCCATATTAACAAACAAGAGTAATATATCAACTTGAGGTAATATTGGAACCAATATGAATATATCAACTCAAGTTTAATGAAGAAACCAAGTGAAACATATCGACTTAAGGTGAATAAGGAACGGTCGGGGCTTGCACCTAGAAGGTTTCCCGGATTTTGGGGAGTATCTCAACTATAAGTGATTGTGTGGGGATTACATATAGGTGATACCCTTAGAGTAGGGTTGGGGATTACACCTAGTATGAGTCCCATGAATACCACCACTCCTGCATTCCCACCTTGTGGGATGGTAACATGATAAGGAAGGTAGACTGTTAAGTTTGGGGCATACACCTAAATAAGAGGCTCTTAAAGGAAACCTAGAGGAGTATCTCAACTATTGAAACCCAAGATATACCTGACCAGGCCCTTGGTACCTTTTCTTTCATCACTGGTCCCAAATGGGGGTGTCGGGGTGGAGTCTCCATGGTATGGACAGATGGGATGAGACTGAAAGCATAAGTTCTAAAAGGATCACATGCTCACATAGAAGTTTCCTAGTATGGATTCATGATGGATGGTATATATAGAATATTCACATAGGATCCCCACAAAGGAAAATCACATAAGGATAGTCATATAATGGTTCACAAAAGAGGGTGTCCACATAAGAGCATCGCATGGAATTTCTTGAGGGAGCCCCATATAGCACTTTACATAAGACAAGATGCATAGGGATACTTTAATAGCACAACTCACATAGGGGAAATCTTATAGAATTTATTGAGGTAGTACCTCATAGAACTTCACATGTGGATATCTACATAGCATTGGATAGATAGGATTTTCTACATATCATTTCATAAAACTTCCTTGTTGAGGGATTTATTTGCGAAGGGGCCTCACTGGATTATATCACAAAGAACCCCAACCCCCCCCTCAGTTTAAAACTTGGGAATATTACCTGAGTTTCAAATTCTAGGAATACTAAAACACCTTTATGTTATTTCTTGATCCCCTAAGATTTTTAACCTCCCTCTATTCTTAAATTTGGAGTCAGTATTTATAGGTAGTAGTGAATAACTGTTTTCCAAAAATAATTGGTCGCATAGAAATTGGTGGCCGTATAGAAACAGGTGGTTGTATATCATTTTTTCACTATGAAGAAGAAAAAATTTATACCACATTGGTTCATAAAAAAAACTTTTATTTTTGGGATGAGTGTTTCATGAACTTATAAAAGTGATACATGATCAGAGAAAAGTACAATGTGGTGGAAAAAATCAATGCCTCTGAGCTACAAATGATAAGGGATTCGATAGCTGGTTATAATACTTTTCAGATGGAGAAACTTTTTATACGGTGGAAAAACCCACCACCTCTGAGCTAAAAAAAATATTTTTGTTTGTATTGTAATTAAATCACTATGTGGGATTTTTGAATTTTTTTACTTCCCTTTAAGCTAAAATGAAACCTGACTAAGAATTGTCATAAATTTTGATCCATAAGTCCATTTCTGCTTCGTGGCTAGTCAAATTGGAGCATGTGGGAAAAAGTATACCCATAAATACAATCTATAAACCCTTGTAGGATGTTTTATGATTCCAAAAAAGTACCCAAAATACCCTCAAAATGTTTTTTGAGGTATCAGCACCCTATTCACTAGTATTTGGTGAAATTCATGTCCTACTCCCGGATAGAGGTTATCACCACCATATCACTGAATCCAGAAATTTTTTTAAGGAATATATATCCCTTGGAGTGTGATAAGCTTTATGGTACCAGAAAATCCCATTTTCTTCTCCATTGGGCTTGGAGATAATTTTCTACTCAAACTTGCCTTATGTTGTCTAAGTGAGGGTCACATTTTGAATTATGTGGTAAAGTGTGTGGTATGAATTTCTTGATGCCAAAAAATACCTATGATAATTAAAAATAGTAATAGATTATGTATAAACTATAGGAAATTAAATTAATTCACTCAAAAATATCATTTACCAATTCCCTTAATTGACTAGATGTAAGAGATATTTAAAAAAAGAACTCATTGTTACTTTTTGTATAGATTTTCAGGTTATTTTCCCATACCCATTTCTCTTTAGGATCATGAAAAGAATACCTTTACTTGTACATTTATAAATTTTACTTACAAAAGTATTCCATTTGTATTATTTAATGCTCCAAGTACATTTTAGAGGTACATAGTAATTATATTTTATTATCACATTGAGGATTACTTGGATGTATTCTTGGATGATTTCACAGTTTTTGGAAATTCTTTTAACCATTGTTTGAAAAATATTAGAAAAGTATTGAAAAATTTCATTGAAAATAATCATGTTTTAAATTTAGAAAAGTTTAATTTCACAGTTGATAGATGAATAGTTTTTAGTCATGTAATTTCACATAAATGCATTGAAGTTGATAAATAAGAAAATTGATGTGATAAATTCATTTCCTTGATCAAATTGTGTGAAACATGTTAGATCATATTTTGGACATGAATGATTCTAAAGGATGTTTCTGAAATATTTTAGTAAGATTTATCTTCAACTCTCTATATTACTTTTGAAATATTCTAATTTCAATTTCAATGATGATTTTAGGGAACCCTTTGATTAGTTGAAGAGGACATTGATAACTCCAACCATGATGCAACAACAAAATTGTGAATAACCACTTGAGTTACATTGTGATTCTTAAAAATAAGAGTTTAGAGAAATCATTTCTCAAATAATTGAGGGTAGTACAAAATCCATTTCCTACACCTCAAGAATCCTATATGCAACCCATTTCAACTACACAACCATAGAAAAAGTGTTTTTGCTAGTTTTATTTTCTTTGAAAATATTTGGATCCTACCTTATATGAACTAAAGTCATTGTTTTTTTAGATTATGCAGATCTTAGGCACTTGATGAAGAAGGATAAAGATAAACCAAAGCTAGTCCTATGTGTTTTTTTACTTTAAGAATTTAATCAGTAAACCAAATAAAATAAATAAGTTGATAACCAAGCGGTCGATCACTTGAATATACTTCCCAACACTACTGATGTTGAAATTCTAGACCAATAACCACTGAAATACCACATTCCATGGTAGAATTTGTACTTGATTGATGGAGAAGTGTCTTGGTATGATAACATTTTCATTTATATGGTAACATATCTGGTCTCATATCACTTAAATTCCAACCAAATTAAAAAAATAAAATATGAATATAGATATTACATTTGGTAGGATCCATTTCTTTGGAAAAAATTCAATGACCAATTGATAATAAGATGCTTTCATAAAATTGAAATTGAATCTGTTTTTGAGTTTTTTCACTCTAACTTATAGAGGACACTTTGGACATCAAATAAAAATAAAGGAATTCTTTATAATCTAGAATTTATTTTCCCACACTTTATTAAATATATGCATGATTTTTTTAATGTGAAAAGTGCCCATTTTTTGTAAATATTTAAACAAGACAAGAAATTTTCCAAAGAATCATTATATTTATTGAAATTTGTGATGTTTTTTGAGTAGATGTTTTTATACCTTTCCCAATTTCATTTTTAATTTCTTATATCCTACTTTAAATAGATTTTATTTTGAAATAGGTAGAAGCCAAATCCATAAAACTGATGACTCTCATGTTATTGTGATATTTTTAGGTCAGACATATTTTGTAGGATTAGATTTCCTAAATCCATCATCAGGGATTAGGGGACTCAATTTTATAACAAGATAATAAATAAATTTTTGAGAAAGTTTGGGGTGTATCATAAAATGGAAAAACCCTATCATCTACAAACCAATGGCCAAGTTAAATTTTTCCATAGTGAAATCAATGGAATTATAGAAAATGATATTTATCCCAATAGGAATGATTGGAGACAAAGTCTGGAATATACCTTATGGTATTATAGGAAAACCTATAAAACCCTTATAAGAATGAGACCATACATACTGATTTATGGGTATAACTACCGCCTACATGTGGAATTAGAGAAAAATGCATACTAGGCTATGGGAGAGATAAATTTGAACCTAGAAAAATATTTAAAAGAGAGTAGATTGAAACTTTAAGAGATTAATAAGATTATAATAGAATATTGTAAAAATTAAAATATTTACAAAGATATAACAAGAGTGGATCATAATAAGATCACCCAATAGAAACAACTCAATCTAGGAGATCAAGTGTTATTATACAATGAAAGAATCAATATGATTCTAGGTGAACTTAATTCCATATGGTAAGGTCCATTTATTGTCACACATGTTTATAATTTTAGTTTCATGTAAGTTATGAAATGGAGAAAATAAACCCAATTCCCTATTAATGGACAAAGGCTGGATAAATTTCATGGTAACTTACCACAAGAGCTAGTGGAGGAGATCACACTCATACAAAATATTTATCAAAAAAAAAGTAATTAGCTTGTACCTATACTTATCATTTAATTTCTTACTATTACTCAATTACATATTTTCTTACATGTTAAACCTACTTGAACTCATTGAGGAAACTGTATCATTTATGTTTGGGGGAGGGAACCTCTATAGTTTATGATTTCCAAACTTATATTTTTCAAAAAAAATATGTCTTTTCAAATTTGTGTGTATTTATTTTTTCAATTTTAGTTTTTTTTTTAAACTTGTGAGCTCAAATGATTATATTTTATATTTTTTAAACCCAATTTAATGAGTGGACCAATTTATCCCATGAAACTAAACTTAAGTAAATGTTGAAAATGAGTTTGTTTCAAGTTAAAAACATTGATAATTTTATTAAAAAGCCTTAGATTTTTAAATCTCATGCCACATATCATTGTATTTATCTTTAAAATCACCTTCATGTGAGTATTTTGGACCCTTTTTGACATATTCATTACATTCAACTCATTTCTTGAGAAAACCAATCCATTCTTACTTTAACTCGAATTTTATTTACTTCTATTAAAACCTGAGAGCTTGAAGTACTTGTGTTGAAAATTAATAAGGTAATTTTTTATTTTAAAATCCTTATTTTCAAGAAAACCCTTTTCATGTTGGTATATTGGTACATTTAATCCTTTTATCCCTTAGTTTCTATTAGCATAATGTTAGTTAGCCACATTACAAGCCATTTTTCTATCCACCCTACCCTAGGAAGTAAGATTGCATGATCTAATTGAATTCAAGTTTGGGGGATCTATCTCATGGTGAGAAACATTATACTTTTGTCTTTTTGGGAGGAAAATTAGAAGCTAACAAAGTTTTTTTTGTCTTCTAAAATTCATGCCTTACTTATTCTTATTGAGTTGAATTCTAAAAAAATGTTGGAATGTAACTTCTAAAAAATAAAAGAAAATTCATTTTTTGTGAAGATGAAATGAAGTATTTTCATTTAAGATAAGGTATATTAAATCATGAAAACAACTTAAAATTCATAGCAATATAACTTCCTTCAAAAATGTTGTTCATAATTTGAAAATATCAGTAAAAAATTCAATTTTATTAAAGGTAGTTGACTGTATATCATTTTTGTTTTAGAAATATTAAAGGTGGGGGATATCCATTGAATTTTAAAATATGTTCATATATGATTCTCTACTGATGAGAGTGATGAGGATACCATACATGAGTAAAAATTAGAATCGTACAATTTAGCTTCAAAACGAGCCAAACCCTATTATTTTTCCTTAGAAGTTTTGAAATCTAAAATCTACCAACTGAAATACAATGAACAAACCAAAACATTTATCATAATTAACACAAGTATTTGACTCATATATGGTGTATATGTAGTAGTTTATCAATACTATTCTAAATATTTCATGTTTTTAGAGGAGAAAAGCTTTGTTGAATATATATATTTATGTGGTGCATGGAAATAGATATGAGGTAAGTGTTTTGTGTTCATGGGAGGAGAAATAAAGTGGAATTGAATTTAATGAACTGAATGGAGAACTTAAAATAATTTTTTTTTTAGGAAACATTATATATTTTATTTCTTGGTGTTAAATTGGTTGATCTCATGGGTATGTGTTTTAAATTTTCTTTTATTTGATTTTGATGTTTACTTTTCCAGGATTACAAGTACTAAGTGTGGGAGAATTGATAGAGTTTTTATTTTCATAAATTTTTATATGTACTTAAATGAGACCACCATTTTTTCAATTTGATCATAATTTCATCATTTTTATATTTTTGGTGAATTTTGGTCATTATTATGAAAAAAAATTAATTCTTGATTTTTAACATTTTTTTATCACTTTGGTATTTCAAAAATGAAATTTTGTAAACTGATCTAAATTTAAAACTTATATTTTTTTTTATTAGATTCTATAGTTCATGGGATTAATTTTCTTAAACTGGACCAAGTGATAATTTGAACCCTAAGAGGCCCAAATAAATCATGAAATATGGAAAAAAATTTGGGTCGGCAGATTTTACCACTCCTTAATAAGTGAGGAATATCTTTAGATACAAGGCATAAAATGAGGTTATTTAAGTTGGAAATGAAATAATACTTGAAAAATAATGTCTAGTTAATTTTATATAGAAATTATCACATTAATCCAGTTGGTTCAAATGTCAAAGAGAAGGAAGATGAAGAGTCTATTCAGCCAGAAAATGTTGCCTTCAATAATTCAAATATTACCTTTTCTACATGTGTTATATGAATAAAAACAATTTGGATAATAAATCCTACTCATATTTGAAAAAAAAATTATAGAAGATAACCTATTGAGAATCAGTCTTATAGTTTCTCAGATATTCTCAAAATTTTGAAGGACAGAAACTGGTGGGAAATATGCCTCACCCTTTCTCTATAAATAAGAGTCTAAACTTCCATTCCAAGAGTCATAGAAGGAGAGGGGGGTTATGCTAAAAAATTTATATACTTATTTTTTGATTTATTTTACTTAATTTTTTCCTAAATCTCACACTTTTCCTATCTTCTTTGTGAACCCTTGAATGATGGGGTAATTGTTGATTGATCATGGGGGGAGAAGAACCTTTTTTTTAATGAATGAGTCTTGTGGTTTAATTTTAATTAAAATTTGCTATTGAATGATTTCTATTTATAGTTTTGATCAATTATATTAATGAAATTTTATATAATTTTTTAGTGTTATTCATTATTTATCGATTTTTTATGTTTTGTAAACCCTCTCCACCTACTATAGCTTATCTTGATTTAGCAAACTGTGTTATGTGGTGAGTCTCTAGTGATCGTAGGAATGTGTGTGGAAGTAGTGAGTTTTTTTGGCTTGATAAGTATCACCAATTTCCAATTGGTATTTTCCTTGGTAGTTTAGTACTATTTTTATGACTTTCATGCATGCACGAGTGGTTTTGATTGTCTCCTTCAATCGAGGGTGATTGGAAACTCAATCGAGGAATATTTTATTTATCATTAAATCAGAAGAGATGTAAAATTACTTTTAAGAATATGATGAAAATGAAAATTTTAATCCAACCCTTACCCCTTCACTTTATTCTTCAATATTATTTTCAACCCTTTTCTTACTGGTTCGCTTTATTTTTTAAATAATCACAACCAAAAACAGCCCCTTTTCCCACTAATTTAAAGTAACAAATGTGGCTATTGTGCACTCCTCTTTGGATACAAACTCTGTTAATCACTATAATGCATTCTGAATTAAGTGATAATTATTTTTCCACACCCTGTGATATTCTTGTATCACCATGAAGAAAATTTTAATTATTTTCTTTTGGACCTAGTTTAATTTTTTATTCCAGAATTCTTTATCTGATCTTATTACTGTGATAATGATTGGTGGCTATAAATTACATGACCATATATGATTTAACACTATGTTTTTTATTTTATCCCCTCATTCTATAGGTGTTCATCATTATCCTGTGTTAGGCTGGATATTTGGCTATGAGTCTAGTTAGAATCATGTTCAAGCTTTGTTTTTTCATTGGTTGTGCAATTGATGATGGAGATGATGGTTTGAAGTATCATTAAGGATTGGTCAAAGGTTGTATATAGAATATTGAGGAATGAATATTAGGTAGAAATGAGGTGTGATGTGAGTTCATGTAGAGTAATGAAATCATGTTCTTCAGACGATGGATGGCCATAATCTGGATACCAGTGAGGATTCAAACATAGTCAATGCATCTAGAATATTCTGTATAGAAGATGTAGAAAGATTCAAGTGTTTCAGAAAATATTTTGGAGGAATATTATGTTTATGTGAAAAACTTAACTACACACCACGTATTATAGAGTAACACATTCTATGTAGTCCCTTTTTTACAATGGCTAGGGTTTTGGGCTGAGTTAAATATCACACATCCATGTGGAATCCCAAACATCATGTGACCCTACCGAGATAGTTGGGTGTGTTCATGGAGTACATTACTAAGACCTATAGTGTTCCTAAACACCATGTGTCATTCCCACATTGTGTGCCTCCCTACCCATCCATCCGATCAATGTATAAGGATTACATGCCTGGGACCCTAGGTAGTCCTACATGATGTGTGACTCGAGCAGCACACCATGTACATGGGTTATTATTCTTTGAGTTGGTGCCTTGGAACCAACTAATTTATACTTTATATTTCTTGTATATTCATGAATTTTAATATTAATAAATACATTATCATGTATTGATTCTTCTTCTGTATAACCCTAATGTGATAATGTTTTAGGGTATCTATCTCATAAAAAATAGGTCATAGTTGTTCCCCACTATGAAAAAAACCATGAGTTTCTATGATGATATCTCCTAATTATATGTCCTACAATCATGATAACATACTTTGATAGGGAACATAGTTTTTTTACTATCATGTTTGAGTGATTGTAAGAGTATGAGGATTCATCTCATGAAGTTCACACTTGGTGATCTCCAAGATGGGAGATTGTGAGGATAGAATTTTTTATGTGTCATAGGATATTCCTAACTGAAATCATGTGTAATGGTCATTTGAAATTAATATTGTTATTAATACAATCGTGAATCATGTACTTAGATATATTTCAAAAACCTATGATTCTCTATGTTCATAATAAGTAGGGTACATCACAATCGGTATGTTATTAATGAATAATTCAAGGAAGGATTTTTTTCTTCCCATTTAAATAATTTAATATCTTATCCCTTTGTTTGGAATGAAACCATTGAAATAAATTCTATGGCCATGGTAATATAGACATGTTCATTATAAATAATCAAATAAATATATGTCAAGCATTAAGGTTATGACACAGGAATGTGACCTTTCTAGTGAGATATCAGGACAAAATATTTATATTACATAGTGATCATTCATATGTGATTGTTGTCATTATGACAAACCTTCTTTCCTTATGGCTGCCTTAAACCATTTCTAGACAGCAATATTGTACTTTAGGAAAACCCTCTTTATTCCACCAAGTAAGAGTCCTGGAAGGGAACCCATTAAGTGTTTTCATTAATCTGAATTAAATATTAATTATATTTAAAAATTGGAATAAATATTATTCTACAGATCAGTAATTGATATTTATTCAATATTTATTAAATGATCTCAAATATTAAATAAATATTTATTCACAAGTTAATTTTTTAATTACAAAAAATATTTAATATTTATTTATCTCTTGTTATTTTTTCCGTAATAAATAAATATTTATTTATTAAATAAGTAATTTATTCAGTTATTAAAATATTAAATAAATATTTATTTTTCATTATATGAATATAATATTTATTTATTTATTTATTGAATGAATATTTAAAAACAATATATTTATTTGGGTATTCAATAAATTCTGATGAGAAAGTGTGGACTAAGACTAGGTCTGATGATAAATTTTAATTTTAAAGATTGTAAAATAATATTAATCATTGCATCAGTTATCACACGACATAGAATAAAATAATGATAATATTATTTTTCATGGAATGAGTTTCCTTTTGGGTTTAACATATTATTAAGGTCCTTTGTGTAATTTATTAATATGTAACCCTAACCTTATGTCAATAAATAGACTATGATGAGAATTGTGACCTATTGGTCGTTTTGTACAACATTATCCTCCCTAGAAAATTATCTCTCAATGAAGAATGTCTCTAGGGTTTTCTCTCGTGATTGAGAGACTCTATATTCCTCTATTTCTATCAAGTCTTAGAGATAAATAGAACATCCTTTCAGACTAAGGGATTTTGGTTTTGGTCAAAGGAGCGATGCAAGATGAATAATACCACTGTGCTAGCACCTGGAGTATCGTTGGTGACATTCTGAGATCAAAGTAACACATGTGAATCACCACTAGTGTGGAACTACTTTGGGTCCTTATCAATTAAATTAAAATATAACCAAATATCCTTCAAATGATCAATACATACATCTAATAAATAGGCCAATATTTAGGTATTTATTCATTTTATTAAATTAATTATAAAATTGACGTGAAAAAAGATCTTATCTTGGTTTTGGTGTTTTATTTTTCAATATCATTCGGAAACTTTTCATTGATCTTAAAGTTTATGTCTTGTACAATGTGAATAATCCATCGAGTCTGACAACATCAAGTTGACTATTTTTCTTCTTTTGGGTCTAGAAACATTAATTACATGCCAAGTCAGGTAGTAGAGCATGACCAGGTAGGGACTTAGAAGTACAACTCATGTACACCAAGAGACACATTGTGTACTATTGTTCAGATCATCTACCTCTTGTATCTCATTCTTTGGAACTCAAAATTGGACCCATGAGTGGTATTTCCTAATTACAATCAATATAAAATGTGATGGTGACCTTTTTTTATACATTAGAGATATGATGTGAGGTGGAATGATTAGATAACTGCTTCTAGTATGGTTGTTTGATGTTGATATTTGAGGGTGAACTCTAGATCATCGGGGGGTTTCAACCCCCAGATGACATGTACATGTTATGGAATGGGTCCCCCACATCCTTAGTAGAGATAGGGTTGGTAAACACTCTCCACTCCACCCCTCATACCCACTCAAGGCATGGGTCTCTTATATGTGAAGTTGGTACCCCCTCACTTATTCCCTAATGAGGCCTAGGTCTTCCACTGGTGTCGGTACCCCCTTGGTTGTGTCATACCTTCGGTGAGGCATGGGTCCCCTACTATAGTTATAGTGAGAATAAATTGAGTTACTAGCATCAATATATCATTGGTTCTTGGAGTTGTAGAAGAAATCATTATCCTTAGCTAGCTGTGAAGATCAAGTGATTCTTCTCTCTAATCATTTGGTTTCTTCTATGATCATATCTATTTTTCTATATTTCTTTTCCCTTCTTGTGGTTTAATATGACTCCTTATTTTTATTACTTACCCTTTGGTTTTTTGTATCCTAATGGGTATATATATACTCACACCAACATATGATTTTTATGCAAATGTCATGTCTTATGTAGTCTATAGGTAGTTAGATAGTGACTTTAGGGGGCTTGGTGTTGGTAGAGCATAGAAATACTAAATCAAAATGATCGTAGGTGGCGGTGGGTATCAGTGTTCGAGAGTATGTTTTTACTAACTCTTGAGATATTAGGTTTAGACTCCCTTTATTTATGGTTGGGTTTGTATATTTCCCCTTTCATACTTTGGATATATTTGTGTTGTTACACTCTTATTTTTTTAGGGGGTATACATGCATTTTCTTCATCTTGTGTTAGTACAGTTTTATTTATTCTATATGGTAATGATGTACTTGGAGGTGTGTGTGTGGTGACCTGACCCCAGAAATATCAGATTTGGTGTCTACTTCCATTACATTGGCATAAGATACAAGTAAGCCACATCCCAAAGGACCAAAAAAGTTTAGTTGTCTTGGTAAACCAAATACATACATGAGTCTTGCATTAAAAATGAATACACCAATTACAACATTTTTTTCTTTCAAGGATAACTTTATTACATCTAGTATATCCCTACAAATCTTTCGTAGTATGTTTCTTAGATTCCTGGGGAAATAAAAAAATAAGGGTGAGTTCAAATGCTCAGTAAAGGTAAAGTACAGTGGAAAAAAATAATGAATCAATGAGAATAGTTAGTATGGAAAGGTAATAGATGAAGACACATTTCATATAATAAATAAACTGAGAAGGGAGTGTGTAAACAATATAAAAATGTAAATAATTGAAAAAACAATCCATTTAAATAACTAGATATGGAAAAATATATATGGAAAGGTAAGAAACTAAAAACATATTCCATTTAATCAATAAAAAATGAATTAAATGCATCCATAGATATGTAGATTTAAAATATCATGGATAAATAATAACTAAATTAAAATTAAGGTAGTGATTAATTATTGGATGTCATGTTTCAAGCACATTAAAATATATACTATCAAGATCAATCCACCTGAAAGTTTAAAACTATAGGTAGAAACCTATTTAATTTTGTAACTAATTTTTCTCATGAGAACCTATAAATTTTGGGCCCCACCCATCACTGCATTTCCAAATCATTCCTCATATCGATTGATCAATTTAATTAAAAAAATATTCCTTATCAAATATCCATATTGAATAAAGGATACAGATTGGTCAATATTTCCCCAAATAATCAAATAAATTTCAAAGTAAATACTTTATGAAAAATGGTATACAATTCAGGTAATAATCATATCCATGAAAAATGATATGGATATTTAGGGGAAATTCAACGTCAAATGATCATAGGAAATTGAATATTTCAAGGGGACTAAAAAGAATTAAGGAAGTGAATGTTAATAATATCCTTGTCTAAATTAATCATAAACCATACAGAGGAGGAATTAGGATGGTATCAATAAAAAATACCCCAAGCAGAGTAAAAATTAGGGGTTATTTCCATTGATGAATAGAAATACCATGAAAAGATATTTTAAAAACATTATTTAGAAAAATATCCTTTTATTTTGAAAGAGCTTTTGGAAAACCTTTTATTTGAAAATCACTTTTGAAAACATATTATTTAAAAATTAACCTTCTAATCATGCAAAGGAAAATTCAAATAAATGATAGTGGGTAAATTTGTACATGTCGTATGAGGTAAAAAGAACATTCCTTTTGTATGGTAAAAATGTTAGAAAAACGACTTGTTTGAAAAGTGAAAAGAAGATTCCTTTAAAAACATTTTTAAAAGAAAATAAAGGGTAAGAATTCATTTAATAAATATTTTTTGAATGGTAAAAAACATTTTTTGAAAAATATTTTATAAAATGTGGTTTTTAGAAGAAAACAGGTTCTCCGACTGAAGAGTGAATGAAGTCGGATTTTCTTAAAAACATTTTCTAAAACATTTTGAGTACCAAAGAGTGGGAAAATGGTACTAATTCTTGAAAAGGGTCATGAATAACCATAATAGATGAAAATTAAAGTTTTTATTTAACAATTTTCAGATAATTTCATCAAATGGAAATACCATTGAAATATTATTAAAATTATTCTTGAGAAAAATAATCTTTAAACATTCCAAAGTGTTCCATAACACTTTGAAACATTTTAAATCATAAGACTTGTGAAGGAATAACATTAAATAATTGTTTTAAATACCATTAATATAAAAGGATTAATTATATAATATGTAAAAAGGTTCAGTAAATACACCACACAAAAAAAGTAAGTGGTGAATATGACATTTATCTCACATGCGTAAAAATTGAGATGAGAATACCTTACCTTGAGTCTGAATTGTATCGTGTGTCTTTATATTCCTAAATAATAAACTTATATTAATTATATAATTTATTTAATACATTTTTCATGTTTATAATTACTTTATTTTAACTTATTACCATGGTTAATACAACTAGTTAAACAATTAAGTTTACGTTGGGTGTTTTGGCCAAATTCGGTTTATGTGTCAAAAAAACTTTGGTAGGTCAACTATGGTCCAAGGGGTCATTATATAACATCTCCAGAATAATAATAATGATATAATTATAATATTTATACATAAATTATACTTTTAAAACCAATAATTAAATATTGTTATGAAAAAATGAACCAACGTTACAATCATTGAGAGGGAAGGTCATATGTACGCATGAGTAATGTTACAATTTTTCAATGATCATTATAGAAAAAATGTAAGTAACATTAATATTTCCATAATGAAAATTAAATCATAAATACCATATTATTTAATCATATATACTTATATATATAATTCTTGTGATGTAAAAGTAATCACATCGTGATGATGAGGAGGTAGTCCACACATCCAAGAACAATGTTATCACTTTTTAAGTGTGTGGAAGGGTAATAAAGAAATGGTATATATTATACTTAGAAAAAAGTAATTATTTAATGAATATAATATAGTTATTTATGTCATATATTTTTAATTAAGTCCATAATTTATACATTCCATGTATCGTGTGAATGAATTGCATCGCTTTTAGGAGGCGGTAGTCCACACTTCCACAAACGATGTTATCATATTTACACAAAATGGAAAGAATAAAGGAATGTTCTATCTAAATAAGAATTAGGACATTATAAATATCATATATATCATATATAAATAGATTTTTCATCATAATTCTCACTATGAGATGTGGTAAAGGAAGAATGAATAATCATTGCTTTGTGAGGCGGTAGTTCATCGTACGCATAAACAATAAGATTTTTACCCATTAGATGGAAATGTTTGTAAGTAGGTAGAAAAATTAAAATATAAAAATATAAGTGTATTTATTAAAAAAAATTATATAATCACGTAATAAGGATATTTGAGGTGGTGGATAATGGAAATAAAACTAAAGAGATTGAGGGAAGATGCTACCTCTTCTTTGGGTAACTCCTTTTGGTTTTCACCAAAGGGAATACTTGGATGGATTCCTGCACAAAGGTAGGATTATAGGATTAGGGTAGGGATTTTTAGAAGTAATTTTCGTATATATTTGTGAAAACAAAAGTGGCCAGATATTTGTAAGGAAGTGGGAGGGGTGAGTGCCTTTTTATAGTGTAGGAGGAGTGCCACTCTTGTAAATTTTTTGAAAGGGAATTCCAAACACATTTTTACCATGTAAAGTGGATAAAATAATGGAACAAACTAAATAAAATGTATTATAGGGTCTAAATATGGATATAAAATTAATTTTTTACAAGTTATTAGATCATTTGGTCCCTTAAGTTTAAGGTTTAGACCTTTGTAAATCTAATTTTTCTCTTAATCATTGTAATTAATTTTAATTAATTTCACTAATATTTTTGGTCAAAAAATAAGTTGATATTATTATAAATTATAAATTATTCTGATTCCAAATATGTAATCTATTTTTCCAAATTTCAATCACATAAGTGGTATAAATTAATTTAAATTTAATCTCATAAATGGGGAGACAATGTGGGTTTTTTAAATAAAAACGTTCAAAAGTTTACTGAGTTTTTATATCCAATTTAAAATTGAAATTTATTCCAATATACTAAATTAGATTAAATTATATAAAATTTATCTAATTAATCTTTAAAACCAATAAAAATATAATTTAAAATTATAAATAAATTAGAAAAAAAATAGTTTTTAGTTAAAATTCAATATTTTTCGTTATTCATCAAAAAATGAGACTTCATCGAAAAATACCAAAAATTCACCATAACCCAATTTTTATGTTACTCATTAAAATATTAAGTTTATTTTTAAATAAAATATTTATAAAATTTCCAAAAATTGGATTCAAAATATGTTCTCCCTTAAAAGGTGGTAAAAATGGCTTCATTAAAATATAGGTTTTTATGTGTAATATTGAGTTTGTTCTTATCTTATGTATATAGAATCTATTTGAGGAATATCAAAAATATTTGATTAAATATATAACATATATATTTCATTAATATCATTAAATAATAGTAATTAATTTAATTTATTAGGATAAAACAACTTTGTGAACATAAAAATAGTTTTCTATAAAAATATTTCTTTTATATTCAATTGGTTATTGTATTCATTTATAATTAATTTGTAATCATTAAATTAGTTTTATATTTGTATAAAACATATATTTTCATAATTTAGTTAATCAGTTTCATAACCTCTAGTTTAACTACTAGTTTTTATCTTATTATATTAAATATTAATATTTTAATAATATATTGTTTCTCGATAAAACTCAGTCTTGCGTGTAATATAATCTATCGAAGAAAGTCTGAATTGTTTGTGTTGTATACTAATGCAGTATCACAAGAATTTAAACTTATGTCATATATTTATTTTATTTTAAATAGTAAATATATATTAAAGTCTCGGGGTATTTTGTTCCCTTACGTTCTTGGTGTTGCGAGTTATACACTCTATCGAATACAATATTCTTACTTTAGAATTTTAGGGTGTTATAGTGTGTGTGTGTGTGTGTGTACAAGTTCATTAGCTTAAGGTCTCACATATGTTTTATATGCTTACTCAGCACTAGTATCCAGCCCCTAGCTTATTAGAAGTGCGAATATGGTTTCACTCTCTGTTTATCGCTGATTTAGGTTGGGCCCCAGTGAGTCAAGTCATGACATGTAAATAGTTTTATTTGTCATTGTATGCTATTGTCTAGATATTCTCTCATAATCTATTTATTCATGCATAGTGAAACATGTGAAGCTATTTTCCCATTTATGTGGGTCAATTGGGTGAAGTGTGTAAATACTCATGTCCTCTTTAATGTTTTCAATTTATCATTCAATTGATTAGGAATTCACTAAACTACTAATTCTTTATTTATGTTTCTTTATCGATTCCAAAATGTTTCAAGTATATTTGTTCCTATCAAAACTACTATGATTTTTCTAAACATGTTTAAGATATTTTTTTATTTTTTGTTGTTCTCTACAAATGGTTATTTTTGTTTTATGATATAACATATTCTCCTGTGCATATATAAATCCATGTTGTTTCTTCCACTATTGATTATTGATTTATGTTTAGATTCTTTATATATGAGAACATTCCTATGTTCTGTAAATATATATATGATGAATATGGAAATCTATTTTTTTTTTTGTTCTCATTTTCTTTTTCAGTTGAATCACATGTAAAAACTTTTTTTTCTTGTCATGATAATTATACAAGTTTGATTATGTAATCGGTTTTACCATTTCTATGCAATCTATTCCCTATTATAATTTATTTATAGTTCATGGTTGTATAATTGATGAGAGAGATAATGATTTATGGTAGAAGTGAGGATCATTGATGGGTTATTGATGGAATATTGAGGAATGGGTCTTAGGAAGTAATAAGGAGGTGTGATGGGAGTTCATGTAGGGTGAAAAAATCATGTTCTTTAGGAGATAAATGGTTAGAATTAGGCTATAGGTGAGTATTTGAGCATGTTCAACACATCAGAGAGATTCCACAGCAAATATTTAGGATTATTTAGGATTTTTGGTGAATCTTCAGGAGGAATATTAATTTTTTGGGAAAAACCTCACTATACACCATGTATTTCAGAGGAACACACACCATGTAGTCCCTTTTTAGGGAATATAGGGTTCCAAGAAAAGTTAAATATCACATGGTCATGGGGTGTCTAACATGTCATGTGCCCCTACGTATATAGTTTCATGTGTGCATGGATTACACACATGGGACCCCGAGTCACCCTACATGCCATGTGGCATGCCTACACATTGTGTTACACTACCCATACCTATGAGAAATGTACATGGATTATATTCCCATGACCCTGGGTGGTCCCACACGCTATGTTAATTGGGAACACATCTTGTACATGGGTTATTATTTTTGGAGTTATTTCCCTAGAACCAACTACTTTTCACATTTTAGTAATTTTATATTCATGAATTTGAATATTAATAAATACCTTATCAAATATTGATTATTATTATGAATATCCTTAATGTGATACCATTATAGGGTATATTTCACATCGAAAATTGGTTATAGTAGTTCTCCTCTATGATTAGAACCTTGAGATGCAATGAAAATATCTCTTAAATATCAGTATTATGGTTAAGATGATGTACTATGACTGAGCACATAGTTTGTCGACTATCAGGTCTGAGTGCTCATAATAGAATAAGGCATCATCTCATGAAGTTCATACTTGTTGATCTCTAAGATGATATATTATGAGGATATACCCACTAATAGGTATTTATATTGTTTATATGTCATCGTATATTCCTATCTGTGAGCATGTGTAATGGTAATTAGGCTTTAAGATTATTATTAATATATATTATGACTTACATACTTAGATGTATTACCAATACCCATGATGCACTATTTACATGTTAAGTAGGGTACTTCATGATCAGATTGTTATTAATTAATAAGTCAAGGAAGGATTTATCCCTTCCATTTATGAAAGTTAATATCTCAACCCTTTTATGGGAATGAAACCATCAATATAAATTTCATGGCCATGATGATGTTGACATGTTCATTATGGATAATCAAAGAAAGCTATATCAAGAATTAAGGCTGATGACACAATATTTCAACCTTCTTGATGAGATATTTTGACAAATAGATTATATTGTATAGTGATCATTCATATTTGTTGGTTTTCATTATGAAATACCTTTTTCTCCATAAGAATATTGACCCGTTGTTAGATAGCAATCTTAAGATTTAGGCAATCCCGCCTAATTCCACTGAGGAAGATACCCAGAGGGTAACACACAAAGTGCTTCCATTGATATCAGTTAAATATTAATTATATTTAACCATTTAAATAAATATTATTCTTCATACATATCGTTAATATTTATTAAAGATTTATTAAATGATCATAAATATTAAATAAATATTTATTCACAAGGTAATTGTTTAATTACATGAATATGTAATATTTATTTATATATGGTTATTTTAATTGTAATAAATAAATATTTATTTATTAAATAAGTAATTTATTTTTTTATGTGAATATATGACTTAAAATTTATTATTAAAAGTAAATCATATAAGGAGTGAGGGGTGAATGTATGACACAAAATTCCCACAATACAAAATATCACTTCTTGTTGACCCATTCTCCCATATTTCTAGGAAATATTCCCCTTCCCTTTAGATATAGACCCCTCCACCATATCTTGATTTGCAGGGGATCATAATCATCATCTGATGATGACTTGGAGGCTTCCTCTAAGATTCTAAATTCCCAAGACAATTCTCAGAAGTTCATCCCTGAGTTAAAACAAAATCCATCTTTAAAATTTATTTCTAAAATATTTTTTACAACTAAATAATTACTAAAGAAAAATACCTCTAGCTCCATCATGGAAAAATTAACCTCTATCTATGAGAATAACCAATCTTCCTCTTCCTTATTAATTCCTTCAATGGGCTGTTAACCACCCTGGTATTTTGGGAGGATGACTTTCAAATTATTATCTTGTGTACCGAGACATTCCTCATATGAGGCCTTGAAAAAGTATCAATAACCATTATTCATAAGATTACAGAAATTTGATGGATAGTTCCATTCCAAATGTTTGTGATCATCCACATTAATATTTGGCTGTGCAACTTTCAAGGGGACAGGAGATGTCTACACCAACTCAAAAGTAGTCACAATGGATTTGAATTTCTATGGGTAACCAATTGGAATCCCTTATCATCTATAACAATATTCTTACCTATAGATTGATTTTGATTCAAAGCACTGGCATTAGGGTTATTTCCTTTGAAACAAACCACATTATAAGCTACATGAGGAGCTTCCATGGTTTCATCCTTGTCCTTATAAGTAGCAGGTGCACTCATCTTTGAGCCAGACTATCCACCACCCTTAATTGAGTTATTCATCTATAAAGCTACCCCAAATAAATATTTACCTTTCCTACCATGACTATAATATGCATCCTTGATCAGGTCAACCACATCCTCCTGCATAGATGGGGACTACCAGCTAGGTGAATGTTTAATATAGGAACCCTATTGTGTATCCTCCTATGAATTTAGGTCCAAGGGAACAACATCAATAGTATAATTTCATGAGCTAGGCCCTCCATTAGAGTAATTTCCTTTGTTCAAGTGGTCCTCCTAATCCTACAGCATGCATTCATCAGTAGTTTTTTGGTGTTCATCCTCTGCGCAATATTCCCACACAATCCTTGTATAATATTTTACATATGATCTTATAGGGTGAAATTCATGCTCTCTGATTTTTCAAGCCTTAATAGCCACTCCAATAGCCTTTAGGATAGGAACAATGGATTGAGCAGACAATATTTCCCCTTCATTTTCCACATAGGAACAAGCACATGTTTTCTATTTAGTTCTGACATCACCATCAGGGAGATTCATATTTCTCTGATTACCCCCACATAGATCAGAATATTTGGTCCTCATAAACTTCTTAATGTATTTTTGCACATCATGGTCTCTCACCAAACAAAAAGATCATATCACAGCCCTCTTGTAACTCATATTTTCATGCCCAATCATCCTGTATTCCGAACAGAAGTGAGGTAATTTCTCATATTCAATCTGAAGTTCCACATTCTCATCCTTAGTACAGAGAATAATTTTATCAACAAGAATTTCACATAGATCAATTTCAATCATAAGTTGATCATAATGGACAAAAATGATTATTTATGTCTCTAAATCCATTTTTATAAGAGTACCAATCGAATTAATAATGTTCTGCAAAATTCATGGATTCGAAAGTATCTAATTTAACCCATTCACCTTCACCCATGATTGAACAAACGAATTTAATACCTATAGAGGGTTAAAGTAATTATCCCATTTCTGAATGTGGAGGAATCTCGGTTTGAGTGATAGTGATCCAAACCCCCATGTTCTCATTTTTAGTTCCTCAATGGGAAAGAAAAGGTTATAAAAGTTGTGACTGAGGGAGACACTTTTCCATCCAAAAAATCTCCAAATATCATATAAGAGAATATCTAGGTCTCTGATTTTCCAAGGTTTGGAACCCCTAGGTAAGAGAAGGAGAGAAATGATTGAACATTTACCTTTATCCAGTCTCTCTTTAACTACATTAGGGTCAACTTTAATGTGTGAAACATTACCTCATCAATGATAACCTCTAGCACTAGAATATTTGAAGGATAAGAAAGATCAGATAGATCCAATGTCATAAAGAACAGTCAGACCATAGGCAGATGACTTGCTCTCCCAATCATCTATATCATATTTTTGAAAATTAAATCTTCCATTCACAAGAAAATATGCAGCCAAGGAATGATAATCTAAAGAATCCATCAAAGAAGAATGGTCGAAACCCCATTTCAGATTAGAACGAGAAGCTCCTGACCCTTCTCCTCCATCTTCTCTAGTTATGTAAATATAAAATAAATATTTATTCATCAGTCTATGAATATAATATTTATTTATTTATTAAATGAATAAATATTTAATAATAATATATTTATTTGGGTATTCGATAAATTTAGAGGAGTAGGAACAGAACAAGACTAGGTATGATGATAATATTAATTTTTAAGGCTGTAAAATAATATTTATTGTTGTGCCAGTTAGCATATACCTTGGAATAAAATAATTATAATATTATTTTTCATGGAATGAGGTTACTTTTTGGTTTATCATACTATTAAGGTACTTTATACAATTAATTAATATTTAACCCTAATCATGTGTCTATAAATAGGCTGTTATGAGAATTGTGACATGTTGGTCATTGTGTACAACATTCTCCTCCCTAGAGAATTCTCTCTCAATGAAGAATATCTCTAGGGTTTTCTATCAAGCTCAAGAGACTCTATCTTCCTTTATTTCTCTCAAATTGGTGAGATCAAGAGACCATCCTTACATAAATAATAGATCATGCAATCTAAGAAGAAACATAAAATGAATAGTGCCACCATGCTATCACCCAGAGTACCATCAGTGACATTTTGAGATCAAAGAAACATGTGTGGACTTCCACTAGAGGGGATATAATTTGGATCCTCATCAATAAAATGAAAATACAATTGAATGGCCTTTATAAGTTCAACACCTACATCGAAGAAAGAAATCAAGATCAAGGTATTTATTCATGTTATTAAATTAGTTATAAAATTTATTTGAAAAAAATATTCTATTGTTTCTGGCATTTTATTTTTCAATATTCTTTGGAAAATTTACATTGGTCATGATGTTTACTCATTGTTTACAAATGATCCATTGAATCTGACAAAAAATGAGTTATCTATTAGATCCAAATGGATTTCCTCTACATCCATAAACATTAATTAAATTCCAATTTAGGCAGTGAGACATGGCTATGTGAGGTATTGGGAGTACACCCCATGTAAACTAAGAGATAAAATGTCTATTGTTCTTTGAATGTTCTACCTCTCTTATCTCCTTATTTAGAACTCAAAATTAGACCCATGAAAAGTCGTTCCTGGTTAAAAATACACATAAAATGTGATGGTGACCTTTGTTTATACATTATAGATACGAAACGATTTGGTGTGATATGATCATTCCTTTCATCATGGTTGGTTAACGTTGAGACTCTAGGGTGAACTATGGAGTGAAATAGGGGTTGGAAACCCTCCCCTTGATGGAATAAACATTTTAGGGAATGGGTCCCCCATATGCTTAGTAGAGATAGGGTTGGTACCCCCCCCCCCCCTCATACCCTCTCGGGGTGTGGGTCTCCTATCTATAGAGTCAATACCCCCTCGGTTGTCGCATGCCTTCGGTGAAGCATGAGTCCCTTACTACAGATATGGTGAGGTTACATTAGGCTACTAACATTAATACAACATTGGGTCTTGGAGTTTAATACAAAGTCATAATCCTTAGTTGGATGTGAAGATTGAGAGATTATTCACTCTCTTCATTAAGTTTTTTCTATGATCATATCTTTTTGTTGGGTTTCTTTTCCCTTATTATGGGTTAATATGATTGTTTATTTTTATTACTTACCCTTTGGTTTTAGAGGCATCTTACCGGTAATGTATATACTCACCAATGCATGGGATTTTCATGCATGTGTCATGTCTTATAAAGATGATATATAGTTCAAAAGTTACTTTGGTGGCCCCAGTGTTGGTGAAGATTAGTAGTACTCAGTGACAATGATTGTAAGTGATAGTGGGTATCCATGTTTGGGAATAGGGTTCTACTTCCTCTATGGCTATTGGTTTGGAACTTCCTTTATTTATGGTTGGGTGTGTATCTTTACCCTTTGATACTTTACATATATATATATATGTGGTTACACACATATTTTTTAGAGGTTATACATGAATTCATTTTCACTTGGGTCAATACAGTTTTATTTATCATGTGTGGTTGTGATGTAATTGGAGGTGTGTGTTTGTGTGTCTGTCTATACAGGTTCATTAGGATAAGGTCTCCCATATGTATAATATGTCGACTCCACACTAGTCTCCAGCCCTTATCTTATTGGAAGTGGGATTGAGGTATCACTCTATGCTTACCATTGGTCTAGGTGGGCCCCCAATGGGTTAGGTTGTGACATGAAGATAGTTTTCTTTGTCCTTGTGCACTACTATCTTGTTATTCTCTTATATTCTCTTTATTCATGCATAGTGAAGAATGTGATGATCATATATCATGAATGTAATCCAATTGGGTGAAGCATGTAAATACTCATCACCTCTTTTCTAATTTTCATTTATCATTTCAATGATTATGAATTCGTTGAACTGATGCCTCTAATTCGATTTATATTTTTCGATTCTAAACAGTTTCAGGTATATTTCAATACTACAATTCCAACTTTTATTAGAAATTTAAAAAACCTTTATCGGTGCTAAAAAATATTTATATTCTAATCACTAATAAAAAATGGTCACTTTTATTAGTGTTAAAAAAGTGCTGACAAAGGCCCCTTTTATCATCGCAAAAAATTGATGATAAAAGTAAAAATAAAAAATAAAAAATCATGTTAATAAGTGATATATTTAGAGGGAGGCCACCCCCCCCCCACCTTTATCCTCACTAGATGATCTCACTCCCCTATTTTATCAGTGATCATCTTACCCTCCCCCTATCCTTTATCAGCAATAAACCACAGATCCTTCCCACATATGTGTGCACCTTCATTTGAATTTGAACATGGGACTTCGAACCTAACACACATATGCCTTTACAACTGCTCTATGTTGTTTTTTCTATATTTCATGATATATCTATTTATTTATATATATTTAGTTACAGTTTTTATCCATATATTTATTCATAAATTTATATATATTTATATAATTATTTTTAATTATATTTATAAAATATGTGTGTTATAAAATAAAATTATAAAATATGTGTGTGTTTATAAATAAATAAAATATGTGTGTGTTTATAAAATATGTGTGTTTTTATATATTTATATATATTTATAAAATTTGTGTGTGTTTATAAATAAATAAATACATACATACATACATATATATTTATACAGATGTGTGTCTCTATAAATATAATTATACATATTTATATTTATTTACATATATTATATATTAATATTTATATACATATATTAGAATATATAGATAAAAATATATATGTTTGTTAATACAGACACACACACAAATATATTTTTATATATGTAAACATTATATATATATATATATATTGTATCAGTATATAAATATTCATACATTTTTATTTTAAATAAAATGGATATTTTATTTATTTAGATATGGTTTATATATTCATAAAGATATTTTATATTTAAATATTTTTACATATTTATTTATAAAATTAATTTTTTTTCATAAATATATTCAAATATGTATACATGTGTATATGTATTTAATGATAAATAACACTACAGCATGAAAAATGATAAAATTTGAATTCCATGATATTTATATGATTGTAATCCCTAACAATAAATTGAGCCTCCAATAAAAAAAGATAACAAGATCTCCTTAAATTTAGATTAAATTCAATCAAATGTTCAAAAATTAAGGTACCGTGACAAAAAAACAGTTTTGGAGGCCTTATATGTAATATACCAACCCAAGTCAACTAAACAAGCCACTCGAGCTAGCCCATCATGATGTGGTACAACAAAGATAATAGAAAAAAATCTTGAATATAGAAAAATAAGATATACAACCAAAGTAAAAAAGAGTAATAAAAAGATACAATCAAGATCCATATAATCCAAGCCAAACCAGCTAAACCAAAAAAGTACATATGAGAAATTATTAACAAGTATCCATGTGACCAACCATTACGTCCAAACCATCCCACTTTGAAGTCAACAAAAACAGAGAATCTGACATGATACAAGATGCCCTTCCCTTTACCTAGATCCAACAATACAGCATCTGCACCCTCCTAAAGACAAAATTAGGGTGTGATCACAAAGACTAGTAGGATACCACCACATATTCTATACAAGGTCTAATATTAAGAATGCAACAGTTTAAGATTTTAATACCAGAATAGTTTTAAAAATAATTTTTATAAATCAAAACCCTTTTGTAAATCATTTTCCTTTTGTTTTTCATAAAATCATTTCATATTCTCAAATCCAAAAATATGACAAGTAAAAGTGATAAAATAAGAAAGTATATCCATACATAAATAGGTAAGATAGTAAAAACATATCAATGAAATAACCTATCATGTGAATCCATATGATACAAAATCATATAAAAACTTATGAGTGATAATTCATGATAAAAATAATCATGCGATAAATAACCCCAAATGACAAAGCACTCCATATTGGGCCCTAGATATGGGACTATAAAATAGACACATAAGATCTATACCAAGAAAAATGTTGGAACTAACCAATATCGAGTCCTTCTATAGTCCATCAATATCCAAAAAGTTACCCCTAGTGGTGCCACACTCGCTAAGGTTACCCATGTCTATTTTTTGACACACCCAAGGTTCTTAATGTGCCAAGTTTTTTCAAAAATACATTTCAAAACTATGATCAAAATTTATAAAACATTTTCAAATATAATATAATCCACTTTGGTGTTTAAAAACCCATTTCCAAATCACAATCCCTACTCTATAATTTAATAACACACTTGGTATGAAAAACCAATTTTTATTTAAAAATATTTAACTTTTCAAGAAATACCTTGAATACAAAAATCACTTCAATACAATAAAAAACCCAAAGTAAATTTACCATAATAACAATTAATTCATATAATTAACCCATTTTATAGAAACACCTACCTAAAAATGGTATAAAAATTAATTCCTTTAAAAACGGTGATTGGAAACCAAGAGATCGGAATTTGAAAGACAAGGCGCGTTAAGAAACTGTAAAGGATCGATAGAAAACACTATTTGATCATGAATCTGAAGCATAACCACAGACAACTCCACTGTTGTGGCCAATGGTAATAAAAAAAATATGTAACTCTTACCCAGATAGATGCACTGCAACAACCCTTATGATTGATCACCGAATGAGCAATACAGAAGGAGTGGAGATATCCAAAATCACCCAAAATCACAAAAGGGGGCTATGGGTCCTAAGAGGGAGGTTGTACGGTCGAATAAAAAGAGAATTAGATTATAATAACCTAAAACATACATAATATGAGATTTACACTTCATGTATCCCTATTACAGGATGTGAAATTGTCAAAGGTTTTATGCATTGAAAAGGGGGTCATCTTGGTTAAAAATCTAGACTTTTACCACTACATGACGTGAACCCTTTACACGATGTGTAAACCTCTCACACCCTAAACCCGATTCATTAAATATTCCCAATGATCAACACACATCATGTAACCATTACATAGTGTGTAATCACCCAGCAAACAGTGTTTTTCCCATATTCTGTAGAAAACTAAAAACTAAGAATTAAAATAAAAACATGGGAAAGGGAATACCTAAAAAGCATAATAAGGTGTTACAATCTTCCCACAAAAAAACTTTTTTTATCCCTAGAAAGTACTCAGAGTCCTAGACTCAAAAAAATTAAATAACACCACTACCTCATCAACGATTCCCACTCCCACATCTTGTGTCTATCTTTTCTACACTTCCACAATACACAGATTGGAGAAATCATTTTACAGCATAGTACCTTCTCCTGGTGATCCATAATCTGAACTAGATGCTCAACCACGGTGGTCTAGGCTCAAGATCAACATCCTCCCATCAAATAACGTGATAAGGATCCATTTGATACCTCCTTAGTTGGGAAACATGAGACACATCATGGATAAAAGTCCAACGGATAGGCCACCTTCTTTGGTTGTCTAATGATCTCAAAGGTTCCCATAAACCTCAATGCCAAATTACCCATATTACACAATAGATGATGTCCCAAGTGAGGTAAAACACTAAGAATGACCTGATCACCAACCTAAATCTCTATAAGCTAACGATGATGGAACTCATAATATTTATGATCACTTTGTGTCATGACCAATCTCTTTTGGATAAACTGAACCATCTCCATCATCTTCTAAATAAAACTCACCCCCACCAGGGACCTCTCTCCTAACTCTACCCTGTACAAGGGAGATATACATGGTCACCCATACAAAGCCTCAAAGGGATAAATCTTTATCGAGTCCTGATAACTATTATTATAGTAAAACTCAACCAAAGGAAAATGTTTTTTCCAATATCCTTCAAAGTCAAGCACACAATCTCGAAGCATATCCTCAAGAACCTAGATTATCTTTCCATATAACTTTGGATGATAAGTCATGCTCAATTTTACCTTAGAACCCATCACCTCCTATAAACCTTTCCAGAACCTAGATGTGAACCTTGGGTCCCTATCAGATAAAACCACATAGGGAACCCCATGAAGCCTCACAATCTCTAATACAAGAAAGTAACTAATCTATTCCACCTTCATCATCTCCTTGACAGGTATAAAATGTGCCAATTTTGTGAGTCGATCAATGACCATCCATATTTCATCCTTCCCCCATTAGGAGTACATGGTAAACCAATAACAAAACACATGGAAATATAATCCCATTTACATACTGAAAAGGGTAAGGGATATGATAAACCCATAGATATCTCATGTTCTACCTTGATTATATGACAATTAAGATGCCACAATACAAAATTCATAATTAAAAATATCATCCCCTGCCACCAATACCGACATCTTAAATCATGATATGCCTTGGTATCCCTAGGATGAATGGACCAAAAAGACCAGTGTCCACTATCGATCAACCCCTTCCTTAGGTAAAATGGAATAAACAACCTACTATGGAATCACAAAGCACTAAAGGAAGACTGAGACCACTCACCTAAGGTCTCCCCACCGTAAAGGCTTTTACCCAAGCATTGGGACTCAATGTCTACTACCTGTTTGATCCAAACTCTCTCATTAAAAGATGACTTAGATTTTA
Source organism: Viscum album (assembly GCA_963277665.1). Lineage (NCBI taxonomy): Eukaryota > Viridiplantae > Streptophyta > Magnoliopsida > Santalales > Viscaceae > Viscum > Viscum album. The sequence continues at coordinate 270,565,515 of OY728145.1, read as the reverse complement.
TAAAAGACAATAACACATGTCCACCAACCTATTCTACTCCCAATTTCATCTCAAAAAAGAAAACTCACCAGTGACCACTCCTCAATTGATTCATTCATAGCTTAGGTTGGTAAATTTAATCTCAAATCATCAAAAACCACATTACCTTTCCCAAGAGTGTACGTAATATCAAAATAAAAATTCTTAAGATACTCCACCTAGTATCTCTATCACAAGTACATATCCCAGTGAGAGAAAATATATTTCAGGATCTTATGATCATAATACACAGTAAATTGATCCCCAAAGAGATAGTATCACCACATTTTGAGAGCATCACTACTAGAAATTTGGAATATAGCCACAGTTTATAAAACCCATTTCTATATACAACCTAAATCTGTTGTAAAAAATATTACCATAGAAATACCCTCCTACCATCATGATTAGTCCTATTTATCCCCTTCCTCCTCCCTCATGATTCCTCCTCCCCCTCTGCCTCCCTCATGATTCCTCCTCCCTCGTGATTCCTCCTCATCACCCTCCTCCCCATCCTCCTCCCCTCATGATTCCTCCTCCCCCTCCTCCTCTATCCTCATGATTCCTCCTCCCTAAAACACTCCTCCTTCGACATGGCCACCCAACCTCCCAGTGATCCTCCTCCTCCTCTAACGTAGCTCCAACACAGCCAGACCACCTCCTCATCAATGTGGCTCCAACACAACTCACCCAACTCCCCCACCAACATGGCTCTGATGCAGCCTCTACACCACATCTTCGACATGAATTAGGCACAACTATCCCACCTCCCCACAAAAATGGTCTCCCCACATCCCTTATGACGTGGCTCCGACACCCCCCCCCCCACACACACACACCTCATCATGAACATCCGTCTCCAATGTGGCTCACCGCCACTCGACATGACTTTGATGTGGCCACCCAAACTTTTATGGTCCTCCTTTGATGTGGACACCCCACCTCCTTGAGATCCTTCTCCTATGACGTGACCACACAATCTACTATATTTCTCACCTGAACCTCGCCCTACCCTTACGATCCACTTACTCGTGTGATTTATCACTAACCCCATTCGAAGACACTAGGTAAATACTCCCTTCCACTATTTCTCATGAAAATTTCTTACCTCATACTATTCTATTGGATTTCATATACATAAATGTCTATGGTTCCCATCAGAGTGCATTTTTATGGGATTATATTTAACATTTTTCTTATTTTTTATTTATTCCCCCAATATGCCACTACAAATGAATTTTTATTTATGAATTTCTATTTCCCCAATCATATCTCCAATATAAAATAATTTTTATTTTGTTAGAATGTTTTTTTATTTATATAGTTAACAATATTTCTTTTATGAACATACAATTTATGCTTTTCTCCCTACAGTAATTACTTATTTAGATCTCACTATATTGTTGCTTCATAATGTGATTTTTACACGTTTTATACAAGATTAGACCATGTCATGGGTATGACTTGGTAATATTTTATTTTTTTGTACTGAATTTATAATAATTTAAATATTTTTATGAATTTTCTGAGTAGTTTAATTATTTTTTTTCATGTTTTAATAGTGGATAATTTCGAGGGATAAATTATTTTAAGTTTGATATTATTTTCATTGATTATTCATTTTTCATGGAATGTTCCTATGAAATCATATTTTATTATTAAATAAAATAATGATATTTTAATATATAAAGGTGGTTGAAGAATGTGTGTATGTGTAGATTCATGTTATTTTCATGTTTGATTTATTTTACATTCACCCTTACCATGAAGGTTAGTAAATATGATTCATTTTGTTTATCATTTTCTATTAATTGGGAAAAGGTATTCTCTTATATTTTATTATTATTATGGAAATTTTTTCCCTATGACTTTATAATTCTTATCCTTTAATAATTATATTTATGTAACTTTACACCATTGACTACCTGTTATTTTTACCTCACTAGGGACTATTTGATAAAATTTTCTATAGAACATATCACATGTGATAAGTGCTTTTGTTGAAATGTATCACAATGGGAAAAATAATTTTATACCACTTATTTAAATAATACATGTGGCAAAATCACTATTTTATGTTATTTAAATATTCAAGAAGACGTGTTTTCGATAAATTACTATGAGCAATGAAAGGAGGTATATATTTTCATACAAAACTACTATTTTTATCTTATTTATATATTCAAGGAGGAATTTTCTTGATCAACTACTATGATAAATCTGAGAAGTTATATATTCAAGTGGGTGATTTTGTTATTATATCAATATATATCCTTGATAAATTACTATAAGAAATGAAAGTAGGTATATATTTTCTTGAGAAACTACTATTTTTATGTTATTTATATATTCAAGAAGGAATTATCTTGATAAAGTACTATGAGCAATGAAAGTAGGTATATATTTTCTTTCAAAACTACTATTTATATGTTATTAATATATTTAAGCAAGATTGTTCTTAATAAAATACTATAATAAATCCAATAAGTTATATATTCAAGTTGGTGTATATGTTATTATGTCAATATATTTCCTTACATAAATAATATTTTTTAGTTGTCCATGATTGTATGTTCTTTATAATTTTCCATTGCCAATGTGATGGAGAATCCATAACACTTTTGAATAATTGTTTTCAAAAATAGCCTAATTATAATTTTTTAGTCCAAAATATAATAATCACCTTTTATATTTGTATATATTTTCAAAAATGTTTTGTGATCAAAATATTATTCACAATTTGGTAAAACATTTTTTATCAGTTTTTTGCAACAACACAACCCATTAACTCCTTGACCTTTTTTTTTAATAGAAAAAACATTAGACATAGGATTAAAAATACTCTAATACTTCCATGATAGTTAATATCATTATTATTCTTTGAAAAGTCTCATTACCTAAACTGAATAGATTTTTCTTCATGTTAAGGTGTTTGTGATCAGAATCCTATGACTACTCAGTTTCTACTTATTGGGTGGATTTTTTCATATTTGAGATTCTCTTAAATATGTTTCATGTGGCCATAATCATTTTCATGAGGTTATTTCTCATAAATTAAGTTCCTTTATCTCATAATTTCACAAAAAATTTAGATGTAAACATAATTGAATTATTTTTACCAACCGCCTTCATGTACTTCTTCTTCTATTAAAATATTGAAGTTCCTAAAACTATCATAATAGCATATTGACCTATGATTTTTTGGAACAATACCATTATATCATCAGAATATTTTAAATATGTTACATGTGTCCATGATCATTCTTTATTCCATTCAAATGTGTCATTACTACCACAATAGTATGTTTTATACCATTTAAGGTTTTTTCATCATCACTACTTTTATAAACATTTTAAAAACACACCTCTTAAAAACACCAAGTAGATTATACATTTCATGTTATTATGGTGAAGAATCCTTCATTTCAAAATGTAATATATTTCTCCCAACATGTGAAAAATACTCATAGTTACTCTTGTAAGAGCTCCCATATTTATGATTAAAACTAAACAAGAAAACTGATACCACTTTTTGGCCCTAAATTTTCATTATTACATTAAACTTAATTTAGAGTTGATATTTTATGTTATCATGGACCATATATTGTTAAATGAGTTATGAAAAAATGGTTTTCATTTTTTAGTTATACTGTTTACCTTGGGTTTGAATTTATCTACAAGTTTATGTAATATCTAAAGTATTTTACTATATACATTATTGTAGATATCAGAAAAATTTTATGTTTTTAAATTGATTAATGATTTTATATTCCTATATTTAATATAAATTATTAGTTTATGGTATAGATATATATATTAAATACTATGTATATTACTTATTTATTATCCTAGGTCCGCTAGTGAATGAATCTAAATTTGTGTGTGTGTCATGTTGGTTCTAATCATTGATCCCTTTCATATAAGTTTCTGAATCTTGGAGATACAATCATACTTATTGATATTCTGAGTAGGGTCCCAATGAAGTTGAGTAATATTTGAGTGGTTTTAGATAGGTTATTTACTAAGGATAGTTATTAGAGTAGGAACATGTGACATTTTGGTTTGAGAAATTCAATCAATAGTGTTATAGGATTTTGAGTTCACTCAATAATGAAAAGGAACCCAAACAAAGGGGGATGTTGTTGATGTATTCCTATATAAGGACTTCAATCATTTTTTGACTCATAGGAGTAGTGATTTTAATTTTAATATGGTACCTCTAGGTTGGTATATACATCATACGGTGACAAATTAATTATATATTTACATTTATTTTTTTCGTGGTGGGATATTAGAGAGTTGGGAAATTATAATCAAATATTCTAAAATTCTCCCTTGTATATATTAAAAAACTCTCATGAATTATAAATTTCATCTAATTGTGATAAATTATTGTATGATACTTCACAAAAAAGGTAGGATTTGAGTTTGGCAATGTCTACACCTAGTAATGCTTCTATTTAGATTCATCATGATTGTGGTGAGATATTTATACATATAAACAAGTATGGGGACCTACACCTACTTCCATATCAAGGAAATATGTAACGCCCCGACCCTAGTTACCCAGAGTCGGTGCATTATTACATTACATTGGCATGATCACAAGAAAGATCAAATCTCGAAAGACCGATTGGTTTAGTAGCCTTGGAAACACTAGATATATTCATAAAGTTTTACATTACATCACAAAGTGAAAAACTACTACAACAACATAGTCTCCATATTCCACACTCATATCCCCACATACTATCCCTGTAGGTCATTTATAACTTAATTCTTCACATCCTGGGAAAAATAAAACATAGAAAAGGGGTGAGCTCAAATGCCCATTAAGGATAACAATATAGCGGAAACTTTCATAAATAAGAATAAACATTTAAGGCAATGTGTAACTAAAACAAAAGCCTTTCAAACTTGAACTTTAAACATAGTATGGCATGAATAAAATGAAATAATGCCATTTACTTATTCACATGGATATTCTACTAATCGAATAATCACATGAAAAATCAATAACCACTTTCATAATGATGGAATGCATAATGCCAGACTATCATAACCACATAGCCATGGCCTCATGCCAAGACTATAAATAAGATTTTTCCAAGGCCTTGTGCCAAGACACTAGTTTGGCTCATGAGACCTACCGATGCATCGAGGAGCTATAGCGGGCTCCAGCCGTCACATATTAAGTCCAATGCATTCCCATATGAAAAGGTTTAAACATAACATAAACATTCGTATTAAAACTGGCATACGAAATGTCAATACTTTCACCATAAACTATGAATGGTCTAAAAATAGCACATCCACAGTCAAACATATCATAAAACCTTCAATACAATATAGAATTTTTGTATCATCAACTTCAAATAAGCGTAAAATCCATCAAAGGATGTTGACATAGATGAAATCAAAACTCCTTTTAGAGAAATATCTCTTTTGAAATCATTTAAGAGACATATAAAATAAAACATTTTCTTTTGAAAATATTCTTATAAGATTGTAAGGGAAGATTCTATGATTTTATAATGGCGGAAAATAACCGCACCCGCCGTATAAGTTAAAAAAACATTCTTACCTTAATTCTGTCGAAAAGGTTAAAAAGCACCTTGTTTGGAAAATGACGGAAAGATTCCTTTATAAACCTCTTATAAAAAGTAAAACAAGGGTATAAATGACTTTAACCCATATTCTAGTAAATAGTAAAAATGTTTTGAAATACATTTTGAAGAAACACGGATGTGGATGATAAAGAGATCCCAGTAGATAATTACGTATAAACAACCTCAGATAATGAAGAGATTGTGAAATAAACCTTACCTTGTACTTTTACTTGGTTAGGGTAGGTTAACCTCATTTATAATGGTGAAATAATTGTTATTAAATTATACAAGAGTCATATATATTAATATGATATAATATATGATCTTTTAACATTTATTTGTTAATAATATCTTAGTATTATCATAGTTTCGGGTGTTAACTTACTCGTTTTATTTTATATGTTTTGTTATGTAAGCCATGTTTTTAATGGATAGGTTGTATATTATTCATATACAGAATGATATGAAGTCCTTAAACATCATTTTTAAATCATCAAATGATAATTATACTTGAATGGATACGATGGAGAATGAATCTCATCGCGTTCGTGGAGACGGTAGTCTGTACGTACGCACGAGCGACAATATCATTCTTTTGATATTAAAATAATATATAAATGGATGTTATATCATATATAAAGAATAATTAACATGTTATATTTATTATTTACATGATTTACACATCATTATTATACCCATCCAAATAATAATATATTGAATAACAATTACACCACGACGTGGAGACGGTAAGTCGTACGTACGCACATATGGTGACATGTTATTAAAATGGTGGATAGAATACTGATTATGGTTGTACCATATTTATAATAACATCACATTATATATAATATAATGGAGTTATTATTTTAGAATGGTAATAAAAAAGAAAGAAGAAGTGGAAGAAGAAAGGAACTTGAAAAGGGGTGGTGAAAACATTACCTCTTCTTCAGGTTCTTCCTTTTGATTTGATCAAAAGGGCTCCTTAGGATGGATTTCTGATCAAACTAAGGCCTCTAGGTTGTAGTGGGGGAAGTTGGGAGAGTATTGGGGCAGATTTTGTCCGAACCAAAAGGATTTGAAGGTGTGAAGAAAAGAGAAGGAGGAGTTCTCTTTTATAAGAGGGGTGAGGGGCACCTTTGGAAAATCTAGAAATATTAATTTATAATAAATTCATATTCGGTTTATAATGACTCCAAAGTTGATTATTTAAATTTTAAGGTGGGGATAGGTCGAAAACAACTCAACCAATATAATTTAGACAGGTTTGGGTACTTATATTAACCTTATCTTTAAGTATTAACTCTAAGTTAATTAGTTTCACTTTTAAAATGTCTCTTTGTATTTTTATATAATATAGTTAATAAACTTACTATATACATCCAATAAACCCCCAAGTGGTCCATTAATGATGAACCTATCATGATATAAGTCTCTTGGACGAACCTTAGATTTTTAGGAATTTAATATCAATTAATAATATAATATTTTTTTTAAGAACTCTTTTATGTCAATTTTGACACTATTCAATAGTTGATTTTTGTGAAACTCATAACAGATTGATTACTTCAAACAAAGTCAATTAAATCAATCATAATATATCATATTATCCTATAAAATTAGTTTAATTCATTAAAAGTTTCATATTATATTTATTTGGGTATTTATAATATCAATTATTTTAATTTTTCACTATTATAGTAATTACTTCATCATCATTGTGTCATAAATAAATTAAATTATTTAATGTCTAAAAATTATAAATAAAATATAATTATTTAGGAAATATTTTTATATTTATAATGATTATTTATAATCTAAAATCCAACATATATAACCCTATGTAAAAATTGTTTTTCTAAAAGATATATGCTTGTGTCATTTTTGTATTCATTTTAACTTAATTAAAATAAAGTGTCTCTATCACCTACAAGTGGCACCATGGGGTCCCAAAATCGACCCAAAGATGACTATGGTCGAACGTGTATAAACCTATAATTCTAGGACACGTTTTAGGGTAATTTAGTATTATTATAATATTATTTTTTAACCCTTGTTTACCGGATTTACCCTTAACCATGGTAAATAAAATATTTACCGCAGTAATTATTCAAAATGTCTAAAAATAAAAGTTACCTATTTACACAATTTGAACATCCTGATTCCAAATATGGAATCCATTTTTATAAATTCAAAACACAGAAGTGGCAGAAATTAATTTAAAATTAATTCCCGCTGTCAAAACAAAAAGCGTGTTTTTAAGAGATAATAAATATCAAAAGATTGACACTTGTTTATGTTTGGTTTAATTATAAAATTATGTCCAATGACCAACATTATATTAAATGGTAAAAATATATTCTAAATATACTTTAAAACCACTCAAATTCATAATTTATCACTATTAATTATTTTGATTAAAAAAGTTGCTTTTAATTAAAATTTAGTAATTTTCACTATTCATCAAAATATTAAAGTTATCCAAAAAGTACCAAAATTTCACCTTAGGCTAAATTCGATATTCCGAATCCAAAAATGAAGTCCATTTGAAAATATATATAATTTCAAAAAGTAGGTATTACTATTCATAACGGCTAGTTTGATTGGTTATGGTGTGTTAGAAATCGGTGTTGCATACAACACACGCTATCACATTATTCAAAGGGAAGCATACCGTAGAAGCTTGAGGTGTTATATTCTCCCCTCCTTCAAATAATTTCGTCCTCGAAATTTCTAGAATACTTATCACATGAAAAGACTCGGGTGGTTCTTCATCATAAGTTCCTCGGGTTCCCACGTTGCCTCTTCCATCTTATGATTTCTCCACAAGACTTTTACCAAACGCATCGTCTGGTTTCTCAATACTTGTGATCTCATATCAAGATTCCTGACGGGATCTTCGCAATAAGACAGATCAGGTTCTAGTTCTAATTCTTCATAGGTGATTACATGTGTTGGGTCAGGCATGTATTTCCTCAACAGAGATACGTGGAACACATCGTGAACTTTGGAGAGACTTGGCGGCATTGCCAATCGGTAAGCTACAACCCCAATTCGTTCTAGAATTTTGAAAGGTCCGATGTACCTGGGACTTAATTTACCTTTCTTACCAAAACGTATTACTCCATTCCATGGAGATACCTTCAGGAAAACATGATCACCGACTTGAAATTCCAAATCCTTCCTTCGATTATCGGCATAGCTCTTCTGCCTACTTTGAGCTGCTTTGATGTGATTTTGGATTACCTTCACCTTTTCCATCGTTTCCTCCACCAGTTCTAAACCTACAAGTATTCTTTCACCAACGTCATCCCAACAGGTTGGTGTACGACATCTCTTTCTGTATAACGCTTCATATGGTTCCATTTGAATACTTGAATGGAAGCTATTGTTATAGGAAAATTCTACCAGAGGTAAATATTGATCCCACATACCCTGAAAGTCAAGTGAGAAAGATCTCAACATGTCTTCTAAGGTTTGAATAGTCCGTTCTGATTATCCGTCTGTCTGAGGGTGGTAAGCAGTGCTCAAATGAAGTTCAGTATCTAGGGATTTCTGAAGACTTTTCCAGAATCTTGAAGTAAAACGGGGATCACGATCAGAAACAATCGATAGGGGTACTCCATGAAGTCTCACAACTTCATTAATATATAGTCTTGCTAGACGTTCCAGGGGTAGATCTTCTCTTATAGCAAGAAAATGTGCTGACATGGTAAGACGATCAACAATAACCCATATTGCATCGTTCCTTCTAGGAGTCTTTGGTAGCCCCATGACAAAGTCCATCGTAATATTGTCCCATTTCCACTCTGGTATGGGAAGAGGTTGCATGACTCCTCCAGGTTGTTGCCTTCCAGCTTTCACTTGTTGACAAACCATACATCTTGACACAAAATCAGAAATATCCCTCTTCATGTTGTCCCACCGAAAATGTTCCTTCAAATCTCTATACATTTTGGTGCTCCTAGGGTGTATAGAGAAATTGGAACTATGAGCATCATCCAGTAATTCCCTTTTTAGATCAGGTATATCAGGAACACAAAGTCTCTTCCCAAATTTCAAAATTCCATCTTCATACACAAAGTCTCTCAATCTCCCATCATTCATAGCTTTAATCTTCTTTTGAAATTATTCATCATCGGTCTGAGAACTCTTAATCCTTTCTAGTAAAGATGGTTTGGAAACCATTTGAAAAAGCATTGATGTTTCACCTTCCCTGGTTATTCCCATGTCCATCTTCACTAGATCCATGAAAATTTGATCCCTTTCAATTCTCATATTGTTCAAAACTCCATGGTCTTTTCTACTCAAAGCATCTGCCACCTTGTTTGCTTTCCCCGGGTGGTAGTGTATCGTGCAATCATAATCCTTGAGTAATTCAAGCCATCTCATTTGCCTCATGTTGAGTTCTTTTTGTGAGAAAATATACTTCAAACTCTTGTGATCAGTATAAATCTCACATTTTTCACCATAGAGGTAGTGCCTCCATATCTTCAAAGCAAAGATTATAGATGCTAACTCGATATCATGAGTAGGATAGTTTTGTTCATGAATTTTCAACTGTCGTGATGCATATGCAATAACTCTATCATTCTGCATAAGGACACAACCAAGTCCTTTCTTTGATGCATCACTATAAATAACGAACCCATCATTCCCAGATGGTAGAGTCAATATAGGAGCATTGACTAATCTTCTCTTCAGTTCTTCGAAACATTCTTCACACTCTTTTTTCCAAGAAAATTTAACCCCTTTACGTGTGAGCTTCGTTAATGGTTTATCCAATCGGGAAAAATTATGGACGAAACGTCGATAATAACCTTCAAACCAATAAAACTACGTACCTCAGTTATACTCATAGGTACTGTCCATTCTTGGATTGCCTTGGTCTTAGAAGGATCAACAGAGATTCCATATTTAGAGACAATATGGCCAAGAAAAGAAATCTCCTGAATCCAGAATTCACACTTGCTAAACTTCCCATATAATTCATGCCTCCTCAGAGTCTTCAAGATAATGTGCAAGTGATTTTCATGATCTTCATAGGTTTTGGAGTATAGAAAGATATCATCAATAAATACCACCACAAATTCATCAAGATACTCCTTGAAAACTCTATTCATCAGATCCATGAATACAGAGGGTACATTAGTCAATCCAAAAGGAATTACAGTAAACTCGTAATGCCCGTACCTGGTTCGAAATGCTGTCTTCGGAATGTCTTCCTTCTTTACACACAACTGATGGTATCCAGATCGAAGGTCAATCTTTGAAAAGTATTGAGCTTCATGCAGTTGGTCAAATAAATCATCAATACGAGGTAGGGGATACTTGTTCTTTATCATTATAGCATTGATCTCCCTGTAGTCGATACATAACCTCATAGATCCATCTTTCTTTTTAACAAAAAGCACAGGGGATCCCCATGGAGAAACACTAGGGCGAATAAATCCTTTATTACTCAATTCCTCTAGTTGTTTCTTTAGTTCAACTAATTCTATAGTGACCATTCTATAAGGGGTCTTCGATATAGGCCTTGATCTAGGAATTAAATCAATGGAAAACTCAACTTCTCATTCTGGAGGATGTCCAGGTAAATCTTTCGAAAATATATCTACAAATTCTTTCACAACAGGTACATCCTCTATTTGAACATTCCTTTCCTCACTGACAGTTATTTCATTCTCTTCCTCCCCAATAATTGAATTTAGTTGAGCTACTGGGGGTGGATCTAAATAAGAATTATGTGGTGATGATTCTGCTCTAAAGATAAGGTGTTCCTTATCATTATCATCAAGAATTGTAACCTCTTTCTTCTTACAATAAATCTTCGCATCATAGTCCGAAAGTCAGTTCATACCGAGGATTATATCAAACTCAATCATAGGTATGATGATGAGATCAGCAGATAAAGAACATTTATGTGATCTAATGGGGACTGATTCACAAAACTTTGTTGCAATGATACTTCCCTTAGGAGTTTTAACTAACAACTCCCTTGTTAAATCAAATTGGAAATATCTAATTTTCTTAGCAAACTGGGAAGATATGAAACAATGTGATGATCCAGAATCAAATAATGCATTTGCTAAACTTGAGGAAACCATTAAATTACCTACCACCACGTCTTTCGGAGCTTCTACCTCAGCAGTAGTGATAGCATAAGCCTGGCCTTGATCCCTTGGCCTTTTCTGAGGTAAGTTCTCCTGACGCTTAGGACATTCATTTTCATAATGCCCCATCTCCCTGAAATTTTAGCACTGAACGTTTGTATCTTCCTTCTTCCCCTTGAAATCACGAGCTTGGTGGCCTTTTTCACCACACTTGTAACAGACTCTCATTCCCTTCAAGCAAGTACCAGGATGTTTCTTCCCGCATTTACCACAGGATGGATATTCAACCTTTCCCTTCTTCAACTTATTTCCATTCCCAGATTGATCAGCAGGTCTCTTCTTCTCTTGCTTTGCTTTAAAGTCATAAGACTTAGAGAATTACTTTTCGGTCTTGATAGCACATGAGACAATGTCTTCGTATGACGAGAAGGATTTTGAGACTAATGCTCGATGGAGAAATGGTTTTAACCCATCAAAGAAACGATCAATCTTACTTCTTGGGTTACGTATATAATCACCAGCATACCTTGCTAACCTTGTAAAGTTAGCCTCATACTTTGTGACATTCTCATCCTCCTTCTATCTCAGACATAGAAATTTCCTTTCCATATCTTCTCGATGGTCGCGAGGAAAGTATTTTTCTAAAAAAAGATCTTTGAAATCCCTCCATTCCATATTTGATACTTCATAATCTTCCTTCATGTTTTGAATCAATGACCACCATTGATCAGCATCTCCAGTGAGGCGGTAAACTGCCATGATAACTTTTTCCCTTTCACTGCTCCCCAAAGCCTGATATATTTTCTCTAGGGAATTTATCCATTTCTCAGCTACTAAGGGATTTGTACTCCCATTGAACGTTGGTTGTTGTTGCCTCATGAATCGATCTAACATTGATCCTCCACGTTGTGGATCAGGGTGCTCCATACGGGTAAGGTTATTATTAATAACCTGAGTAAGTTGTCCCAGTATGGTGATTAGATGATCGGCACCAGTTGCAGCACCAGCTCCACTATAATTATCTTGAGCAGGAGGGAAATCTCTACATGGAGTGCGTGCATTGATACGGTTTCCATTTCTTCCACTAGGCACCATTTCTAAAAAATGGCATAAACTAGATCAGTTTATGAATCAAAATACATAATCCCATACTTATAAAACACTTAACATAAATTGAACTATTTATGGATATAATCCATAATCATAAAAATGTTTTCTTTGAGGAAGTATATACTCATAAACCCTTCATAATGATTTGTAAATAAAATGAGAGTTATCCTAAGCATATCCCCCGGGAGTGTCGTAACCAAGAGTGCAGCAAGGCCCGTTGTCGTGCACCAGTTCCCATTCGAGTCTAGCTCAAAGCGGTGTTTTCGGGTTTTACCCCTAGGTACATCTGTGCCAGAGCCGCCTCTACCTGCTCGTATCCAGACAGGGATGTATTGCTCGGAAAACTCACAAAATCTCTACAATACCAAAATTCTAGGAAGTTCTTCTATACTAATCCTCAAAGTTCATCTTAGGTCTACGTACTCTAATCAGAGTTTATCTAAATCTAGCTTCCAAGGTTTGTACTAAACTTCCTCTGATACCAACTGTAACGCCCCGACCCTAGTTACCCAGTGTCAGTGCATTATTACATTACATTGGCATGATCACAAGAAAGATCAAATCTCGAAAGACCGATTGGTTTAGTAGCCTTGGAAACACTAGATATATTCATAAAGTTTTATATTACATCACAAAGTGAAAAACTAATAAAACAACATAGTCTCCATATTCCACACTCATATCCCCACATACTATCTTTGCAGGTCATTCATAACTTACTTCTTCACATCCTGGGAAAAATAAAACATAGAAAAGGGGTGAGCTCAAATTCCCAGTAAGGATAACAATATAATGGAAACTTTCATAAATAAGAATAAACATTTATGGCAATGTATAACTAAAACAAAAGCCTTTCAAACATGAACTTTCAACATAGTATGGCATGAATAAAATGAAATAATTCCATTCACTTATTCACATGGATATTCTACTAATCAAATAATCACATGCAAAATCAATAACCACTTTCATAATGATGGAATGCATAATGCCAGACTATCATAACCACATAGACAAGGCCTCATGCCAAGACTATAAATAAGATTTTTCCAAGGCCTTGTTCCAAGACACTAGTTTGTCTCATGAGACCTACCGATGCATCGAGGAGCTATAGCAGGCTACACCCGTCACATATTAAGTCCAATGCACTCCCATATGAAAAGGTTTAAACATAACATAAGCATTCATATTAAAACTAGCATACGAAATTTCAATACTTTCACCACAAACTATGAATGGTATAAAAATATCACATCCACAGTCAAACATATCATAAAACCTTCAATACAATATAGAATTTTTGTATCATCAACTTCAAATAAGCGTAAAATCCATCAAAGGATGTTGACATAGATGAAATCAAAACTCTTTTTAGAGAAATATCTCTTTTGAAATCATTTAAGAGACATATAAAATAAAACATTTTCTTTTGAAAATATTCTTATAAGATTTTAAGGGAAGCTTCGACTATTTTATAATGGCGGAAAATAACCACACCCGCTGTATAAGTTAAAAAAACATTCTTACCTTAATTCTGTCGAAAAGGTTAAAAAGCACCTTGTTTGGAAAACGACGGAAAGATTCCTTTATAAACCTCTTATAAAAAGTCAAATAAGGGTATAAATGACTTTAACCCATATTCTAGTAAATAGTAAAAATGTTTTGAAATACATTTTGAAGAAACACGGATGTGGATGATAAAGATATCCCAGTAGATAATTACGTATAAACAACCTCGGATAATGAAGAGATTGTGAAATAAACCTTACCTTGTACTTTTCCTTGGTTGGGGTAGGTTAAACTCCTGTATAATGGTGAAATAATTGTTATTAAATTATACAAGAATCATATATATTAATATTATATCATATATGATCTTTTAACATTGATTTGTTAATAATATCTTAGTATTATCGTTGTTTCGGGTGTTAACTTACTCGTTTTCTTTTATATGTTTTGTTATGTAAGCCATGTTTTTAATGGATAGGTTGTATATTATTCATATACATAATGATATCAAGTCCTTAAACATCATTTTTAAATCATCAAATGATAATTATACTTGAATGGATACGATGGAGAATAAATCTCATCGTGTTCGTGGAGATGGTAGTCCGTACGTACGCACGAGCGACAATATCATTCTTTTGATATTAAAATAATATATAAATGGATGTTATATAATATATACAGAATCATTAACATGTTATATTTGTTATTTACATGAGTTACACATCATTATTATACCCATCCAAATAATAATATATTGAATAACAATTACACCATGACGTGGAGACGGTAAGTCGTAAGTACGCACGTATGGTGACATGTTATTAAAAGGGTGGATAGAATACTGATTATGGTTGTACCATATTTATAATAACATCACAGTATATATAAGATACTGGAGTTATTATTTTAGAATGGTAATAACAAATAAAGAAGAAGTGGAAGAAGAAAGGAACTTGAAAAGGGGTGGTGAAAACATTACCTCTTCTTCAGGTTCTTCCTTTTGATTTGATCAAAAGGGCTCCTTAGGTTGTCTTTATGATCAAACTAAGTCCTCTAGGTTGTAGTGAGGGAAGTTGGGAGAGTATTTGGGCAGATTTTGGCCGAACCAAAAGGTTTTTAAGGTGTGAAAAAAAGAGAAGGAGGAGTTCCCTTTTATAAGAGGGGTGAGGGGCACCTTTGGAAAAGCTAGAAATATTAATTTATAATAAATTCATATTCGGTTTATAATGACTCCAAAGTTGATTATTTAAATTTTAAGGTGTGGATAGGTAGAAAAAAACTCAACCAATAGAATTTATACAGGTTTGGGTACTTATATTAACCTTATCTTTAAGTATTAACTCTAAGTTAATTAGTTTCACTTTTAAAATGTCTCTTTGTATTTTATATAATATGGTTAATAAACTTACTATATACATCCAATCGACCCCCAAGTGGTCCATTAATGATTAAACTATCATTATATAAGTCTCTTGGCCGAACATTAGATTTTTAGGAATTTAATATCAATTAATAATATAATATTTGTTTTAAGAACTCTTTTATGTCAATTTTGACACTATTCAATAGTTGATTTTTGTGAAACTCATAACAGATTGATTACTTCTAAAAAAGTCAATTAAATAAATACTAATATATCATATTATCCTATAAAATTAGTTTAATTCATTAAAAGTTTCATATTATATTTATTTGGGTATTTATAATATCAATTATTTTAATTTTTCACTATTATAGTAATTACTTCATCATCATTGTGTCATAAATAAATTAAATTATTTAATGTCTAAAAATTATAAATAAAATATCATTATGTAGGAAATCTTTTTATCTTTCTAATTAATATTTATAATCTAAAATAAAACATATATAACCCTATGTAAAAATTGCTTTTCTAAAAGATATATGCTTGTGTCATTTTTGTATTCATTTTAACTTAATTAAAATAAAGTGTCCCTATCACATACAAGTGGCGCCATGGGGTCCCAAAATCGACCCAAAGATTCCTATGGTCGAACATGTATCAACCAATAAGTCTAGCACACGTTTTAGGGTAATTTAGTATTATTATAATATTATTTGTTAACCCTCATTTACCGGATTTACCCTTAACCATGGTAAATAAAATATTTACCGCAGTAATTATTCAAAATGTCTAAAAATAAAAGTTACCTATTTACACAATTTGAACATCATGATTCCAAATATGAAATCCTTTTTTCTTAATTCAAAACACAGAAGTGGCAGAAATTAATTTAAAATTAATTCCCGCTGTCCAAACAAAAAGCGTGTTTTTAAGAGATAATAACTGTCAAAAGATTGACACTTGTTTATGTTTGGTTTAATTGTAAAATTATGTCCAATGACCAAAATTATATTAAATGGTAAAAATATATTCTAAATATACTTTAAAACCACTCAAATTCATAATTTATCACTATTAATTATTTTGATTAAAAAAGTTGTTTTTAATTAAAATTTAGTAATTTTCACTATTCATCAAAATATTAAAGTTATCCGAAAAGTACCAAAATTTCACCTTAGGCTAAATTCGATATTCCGAATCCAAAAATGAAGTCCATTTTAAAATATATATAATTTCAAAAATTAGGTATTACTATTCATAACGGCTAGTTTGATTGGTTATGGTGTGTTAGAAATCGGTGTTGCGTACAACACGCGCTATCACATTATTCAAAGAGAAGCGTACCGTAGAAGCTTGGGGTGTTAAAAAATATCCCTTAAGGAGGTTGATAAAACTTTTTCCATTAATATAAAATATTATTTTTGTTACTTTATTCTACTCATTTCCTATAGTGAGATTGATTCAAGGTGATGGGGCGTTGGTGAGGTATATTGATTGGATGGTTCAGGTAGAGTGGAATTATACATCTTTGAGGATTATTTTTATCTTTGATGTAATCAAACTGGTGTATTATAGGTGGAAAATATCATTATTTTATTCTTTTATATGAGTATAATTGACTCTAAGAGTTCATGAATTTTATAAGAAAAGAATCATTCTCTCTGGTTGTGGTGGTAGAAAGATTATAGGTACATTATAATATTTTATCCAACCACATAATCATTATAGTACTAAATCTTGATTCATATATGACGCACCCAATTTGTACAATATATTTTGAAGTTTTTACTACAAAGAAGTAATATAATGATAGATATATGTTCTTATGTGGTAAAAATGAATCACTTTTGTCTTTATGGCTATATTTCAGGTTTTCATGTTTAAATAAACACTTTTTGAAAGTTTTAAATAATAAATGGAAATAAAATAGTGTGTAATTAATTAGAAATTGAAACGTATTTTTAAAAGATACATGACTAGGATGGTTAGATATATTCATATTTTCTTGATCAAGTAGTGCCTACTATGTCAAATATTTTTCATGCCATGTGTAACCATTATGTATAAATTCAATGGCTTGTATGGTAGTTCATATATCAGTGGATGAACCTAAAATAATCATATGGCAGGAGTATATGGTGTGTAATTTGGTATATTCCATGTAATTTTATTTTCCTATAAAAAATTTCTTTTCATTAGATTTTTAGAACTATTCATGGAAGAGGGAAAGTCCTAAACATGTGTTTGTCTTTTAAAATAAAAATGTATCTTAGAACATCAAAGGATTCTACATCATTTAGAAGTAAAATGTTCTTTTCAAGGTTTTGAACATGATTTATTTTGAAGATTATGAGAAATAATTACTTGACTCAAAATTTAGATTTGTGGTGGTGGGTTAGTTTATTATTGGTCACCATAAATTTATAGTCATCATGAAAAGAATTTATTTTTTTGAATTCTTCATGTTTTCAATTAAATTGATCAACCTTTAACATTGTATTCTTAATTTTTTAACATGTCAAACTTATCTGTACTAGAAAAAAATAGACCATTGAAGTCCATTAAATGAAGTAGCTAAAATAATCCCTGGATATTCATATAGGAAACGAATCTTTAATTGTTTTTATTTGGGTTTAGTTAAACCGCATTCATATACACAATATGGATGAAATTTTTTAATAACTATTAGTAAAATAATTGGTCATATCATTTAAGTTGAAACTAACACTATCACTAGACATCAATCCTCAATTTACCACATATATTAAGTTTATGTCCCTAATCCCATTTCAAATTTCATATTGATTAACAATGTTAAAAAGGGTTTTATCATAATGACTTCTTTGAAGAAACCCTTATAAATGTTTGATATTCCATATAAAATTGGTGTAGTGTGACATAATAAATTTCTACATAACATATATTATTCATGCTAAATTATTTGGCGCTCAATCCACATGTCACTCTCCCTTTTACTAGATTTCCCTCTATTTTTACACTTCCCCTCTAAGCCACTTTTCCTATCAGTCTCCCCTATTCTCATCCATTTATTTATTTTTAGGAACCAACTGCCTTCAAATATTCTTAATAAGTGTAATTCCTTAATTACACCTAGCTTAATTTAATTTTAATATTTATTAATACAACATTGATCATGTATATTTATAAAATAATACAACTCTTTCCGTGTATGTTTATAAAACCTTTCATATGAATTAATTAATCTAGGTACAATTTAATTTTCATATTTATTAATAAACATTTCTCATGTATATTCATTAGACTAACTTACAAACAACTCATTCCTAAATTTTAGTTCTATATCTTGCAGAAGACTTATAAGTTTATATTCCATCATGAACTGTGTATTTTGAAGAAGAAAACAAATTTACTATCAATGTAAATTTTAGATTACAATATGTTAGATCATCACCAAAACTTTGATAAGAATATATATGGAATTTGGTTCATTTATGAAATTAAAGGGCTTCTCATAGACTTCTGAAAATATTTTGACTATTTCTAGGTAGTATTGTGATTTTTAATCATATTTTATTATATATTTTTCATATATCTAACCATACTAATTAGTTTTAGGTATCTTTTAATTATTAATTGGTGCATGTCAGTATTATAACATCATTTTACAATAGTGGAATAGTATAATTCATGAGTTCAGTTATCTAGACTGTATGGAACCCATATGGTATGCACCTGGGATTTATAGTTCATTCATTTACTTCAAAAACTATTTATAACATCTTTACATCAATATATGCAACGTATTTCAATAATATTACCTATTTTTTATAGATTAATCTGTGAAAAAACTATAAATTATCATATATTATAATTCCTTTATATGTAATTTCTTCTACATTCACATACATGAATATAAACTTTATCAAACTTCAATAACATTCATGCATAAATAAAAAATGATAAGAAAAAGTAACACATCAGGTTAATATAAAGAATAAAAAATAATCTGATAATTTTAATATAAAAAACCCTCAATACATACACATTTTAAAATTCTAAAATATAGTGGATTGTAATACATAACTAATTGTTATATATCCTTATAAATATTCTTATTTTTATTCAAATGCTAATTTTGATACCAACACAAATACTATCATACAAACATTTTTTCATTCTTAAATTTCATCTGCTTATGCTCTAAATTATTCTTACACAAATACTTAAAGATACACATTTAAAGAAAACTATAATATATACATTCCAACAGATATTAAAATATACACATTTTTATAGTTCTTCTTTTTATGGTTCAATTGTAATATAGAAACACTATAATACTATAATATATATTGTTAAGAAAGTACTTCTGCATCTTCTTATGCTCATTCTTATAAAAATATCAAATACATACATACATATGATTATTCCTATGCCTATGATCATGTTAATCCTTGCACAATTACTGAAATACGCACATTTTGAAGTTGATAGTGTATATGTTTATGTTAATTATTAAACACTTGCTACAATACAATTACATTATGAAATTAACAGTGTGAATGACTATGATTATGTTTATAGCCATTCTTATAAAATACTATAACATGTAAATAATTTCAAATACTACAATATAAAATTACTGTAAAAAATATGATAATATATAAAGCATAACAAATTCATTTTCTTTGTCATATTCTTATTCAATAACATTATTATTTACATACATATTATTATGTTTATGGTCATTATTACACTAATGTGTATACTTAAACTTAAATAATACAAATTTTCATGTTTTTTGTGCATATTATTTCTTATTTTTATAGAAATACTATAATATATATACATTTTCAAGTTTACAGTGCTTACGCTTATGCATATTATTCTAGAAAAATGAAAATAAATACACATTATCATATACTGTAATATAAATTTTTTAACATTATACCTATTTGTTTCATTATATTAACATTATTAACATGAAAAATATATATGTGTGTGTATGAAACATTCACCATGATATTCATATATGAATAATTTGTGCAATTAAATCATGTTTTATCTATTAATGACATTATTTTTTTCTTAAAGATACATTTTTTGCTAGAATTCAATGATGAATATTCACTACAAGTTACCCATCAGAGTAATTTATTTTTAACATACCAACCATGCGGTTCATATTTTTTAGTTATGTTACATGCATGGAATTATATATTTACCACAACTATTAATCATTGTTGACCTATTATTAAAAAATAAGATTTTTTCAATATGAAATCTTCTTAACAAATTCAAATTTTTCAATTCATCAAGTACACCTTTAATAAACATTTTCATTAACATATTTACATTTACTCATAGGTTGTATTTAAGTTTATGAATAACATTTTTAATTCAATTAAACTCTTAGAATTTATTGAAATTTTTTATTGATAATTTATAAAATCTTTTTCTCTTCTGTATCTAATTTAAAAGACTCATTAAGAGCTTCAGGAATGGAAGAAAATTTATTCTTATTTATCAAGTACCATAATCAATAAACCCCTTTATGCTCAATATTTATGATCACATAAGAAACTATTGTGTTTAGACATAGCTTCATCAAATGAAACATATCCTCTTCCTGTTAAGGAGATGGAATGCCAATAAATTTTCTATCATCATCCTTCAATGATGAAAACCATTTAAATTATAGTGACATAAATTCATCACACTACAACAATCCATAATTCATATAATCCTTCGATAATAAAATCCCTTCATGTAATACATTATTATAATCCATTAATGATGAGGAACCTTGGGACTTTAGTGATGATAATGGTGTACATAGTGGTCAGTTTAGATTATAAAGCATCCTATTATAAAACCACTATAATAATGTTTTCATACCAAAATCTAGACACCAAGTTCTTAGTATTCATATATTTCTTTCCCATTCGACATTATCAATATATATTTTATTTTCATTATATATCTTATTCCTCTCCCAGTAAATTAAATAAATACAATATTATTTACATTAATTACATATGTTTTAAGATTCTATATATCAAAAACAATTCCTATGAAAAATTATATGATACTGCTTCCCATGAAAATGCACGGCGGAATACTAGTTTAATTAAAAAAAAATTATATAAAATATTTGTATCAATAACAGTTCATGTAAATAAAAATGTTTTATATTAAATATGTGTATAACCTTTATGTGTATAAACTTTATATGTTTTTATTAATTAAATGTGTTCTCATTTAATTTTTTTTGATTTATGATGATTCTTCTGCTCCTTCCATTGATCTAAGGGCATATGCCATTGCAGATGTTAATGACAATGTTGGTGGTCTTAGGGGAGGTGATAATGATGTTGGTGTTTTTATAGGAGATGATGAGGGTTGTGATGGTTCTGGTGATATTGATATTAAGGTACATTTCAGCTGTAAATTTTATTCTTATTTTATATATTGAATTTTATCATATAGTTTTTTTTTATTCTGATGATATTGATATTGAAATTTTATATTGTTTATCTTAGAGATAGTTTGAATTCTTGTGATATATATTGTATTCTATTTGATTTTTTTTTTATTGTATTCTTGTTTTTTTATTCTCCTATAAGCTGCTAGTGGGTTTGATTGTTGTTGGACGGTAGGAGTGTTATTGGCGAATAGGAGTGATGTTTCATTACATCAGTTATGGGAGGGAGAATAAAAAAATTAAAACCTATTTATTATAATCTAATGAGGTGTTTGAGGTGGCCTCAAAATGTCCCAAGTGAAATACATCATATTCCACTACATTGGGAATTAAATTTTATTCCTTTCTCACCTGTTACTTGGTTTTATTTTTCTTTAAATAAAACAATTTAATATAATGTTTATTTTTTTTATTTTGTAGGTACTTAATAAGAAAAATCAGTTTGAATGAAAATTAAAAAGATAAGGATGAACATTTCATCTAAATAGAGTTAAACATACATGCATTGCAGGGGAGTAATTTACTTTTTTACTTATGTAGAACCTTGATTTCATATTTCCACATGTTGGAATAAATTTAAATAATTTATTTCATGGTGTTATTTTTTTAGTTTCTGTGACAACCGGGTCCCGGTGACAGCACAGCCACCCCGCCTTAACATGGTCGTCGGGTCCTTGGCTACCAGGTACCCCCAGTTGCCCCGTAGACACGTGGGGCCCACCCCAAGGTCCACCCACATGCCTGAATGGGTCATCTGACTAATGACAATTCTCACAGGCGAACACATGTCCTTTCCAGTGTGCTTTGTACTCACTCACACACACCCTGGGAGACTTCCCAGAATGTCACCTATCTTGATCACTACTCCAGGCCAAGCACGCTTAACTGTGGAGTTCTAATCAGGCAGGCTCTCGATAAGGAAGGTGCACCTTGTTGACAGGAGTCGTATCATTTAGTCATTTAACCCTTTATCATTTGGGGATGTTACAATCACCCCCTTCCCTTTAGAGCACAACACCCTCGTTGTGGGCCCTACATGTCAACCCAGGCAGTGCACCACACTTAAGGCTGGGTACCACCTCTGATACCAAATGTGAAAACTGGGCCCTGGTGACAGCACAGACACCCCGCCTTAACATGGTCATCGGGTCCCGGCCCACCAAGTACCACCAGTTGCCCCACAGACACATGGGGCCCACCCCGGGGTCCACCCATATGTCTGAACGAGTCATCTAACTAATGACAGTTCCCACAAGCCAACACATGTCCTTTCCAGTATGCTTTGTCCTCACTCACACACACCCTGGGAGACTTCCCAGATGGTCACCCATCCAGATCACTACTTCAGGCCAAGCACGCTTAACTGTGGAGTTCTAATCAGGCAGGCTCCTGAAAAGGAAGGTGTACCTTTTTGACATGTTTCGTATCATTTATTCATTTAACCCTTTATCATTTGGGGATGTTACAGTTTCTGTTATTAAACTATTAAATTATTTTCATGTTGATTTCAATTTATCTGTGTGTGTTTGTGTTTGTATCTATTCCTGTTGAGTATTGAGTTTATGAGCATACTGGTGTTGTTGTGACAAGTATATTACATGGTTTTTTATTAGATATTAGGTAGGATATTATGAGGGTCATGATAGTTCTAGTAATATTGATATTGAGGCACATTTTTTATATAAATTTTTTTGTTGGTTTATACATTGAATTTTATCATGTTTTGATTTATTCTGATGATATTGATATTGAAATTTTATATTTTTTATCTTGAAGATAGTTTTAATTTTAGTGATGAATATTATATTCTGTTTGAGTTTATTGTACGTGGGGGGAGAGTTTTTTTATTTTTTAGATATTGTTTTGTTTCTCTAGTGCATGAGTGAATTGAGTGATTTTTATATTTGATGAATTGAATGGTACTCTTTATTGTTGAGTTCTGTTTGTGTTGTTATAGTAATGGTCGCTTTTTTTGGAGTTAGAAAGTTTTAGCATAGGGCATCTTCATTAATTTTTTGTTATTTCGTTAGTTTTTTTCTTCGTTGGTTCACTTCATTTTTGGTTTCTCATTGTTAGATTAATCGATTATATAGAGGAACACATATTGATAGCTGATATAAGCTAATTAGTTAAGTTTATTTCGGTTTTTGGATAATCATCAATTAGTTTTGGTTTTATTTTTAAGGTATTTTATTTTAATTGGTTGGTTCAAACATGTGTCATTAATTAGAAAAAACCAAACATAAACACCCCTAGAAGTTTTTATATAAATCATATAGTGGATAGTACATGATATGTGTGCATTCTATCTTGTGATAGGATAATTTTCCTAGGATAGTCAGTTTTGAAATTTTTCTAATATCTTCTAAAATTATCTTTTAATTTCACTAAAAACATAATGAGATTTTTATTTATTTTGGAAGTATTGTCATGTCATATAGGAACTTCAATGTAAATTCATGGGATAACATTTATTAGGACTACAACTATTACCATACCAAGTATTGAGATCAACATATTATAGGACATATCATGTTGGTGAGATATTGTGAACTGTATTTGGGGGATGATGTGAGATGGATTTGCGACCTCATGTTATTTCCTTTAATAATTAGGCCCACTTTCACTATTCATTTCATTTTTTTCATGGGATGAAATTTTTATCATTATTTTATGTTTATTCTCTCTTTGGTTGTCCACATTGACTTCTTTATTGCAGTGATAGTTGTATTATGAAGGCTAGAACTACTTTGATTTCCCATTTTTGATATTATTGATACGATCATGATTTTTCATGATATTTCAATTTGGCTATTGATAGGAGGTGGTATAAAAAATGAGATATGTGAGACTTTGATGAGTTGTGGGAGGTAGTGGTGTTTTATGGATGACAGGCATAAGGTAGTGGATGATAATTATTTTGGCTAGATATTATGAGTTTTATGGGATATCCTCTTGTTTGATTGGGTTTTATTTTAACTGTGATAATGATAGGTAACTTATGTTATATTATTTGTTACATTCTTTTAATAATTATAGATAATACCTTTTAATGGGTTGTGACTCAGTTGTGTATTCAGGAGAATAACTACTTTATTATTTATATTTTTTGTTCTTTTTTGTAGGGTAAGAGTGATGTTTAATCGATAGGGTAGGAGAATTTTTTCCTTGAATCTAGAGAAACTAATTGATATGAGTGGATATAAGTTATGTAGAATGTATGGTAGAAGTTTTTTTTGGATTCTAGAGGATATATCCACAGTTCAAACCATGTTGATAGGAGTTTTTTATGGTATTTGTAGGATATAGCCATTGTTATACACCATAGTTATAGGTCTACTGCCACGGTTCAAACTATGGCACTAGATCTACTACTATGGTTCAAACCGTGGCACTAGATCTACTTCCATGTTTTATAACCTTGGTTATAAGTTAGAATGGGTAAGGTTAGATCCATGGTTAGAAACCATGTTTGTAGACCTATTACCACGGTTTTAACCATGGTAGTATACCTATATCCACTATTTTAAACCGTGGCTATAAGTTGGTGTGGCTGAAGCTATAGCCATGATTGGAAACTACGATTATAGGTGTACTATCATGGTGTATACCATGGATATATACCTATAGCCATGGTTTAAACCATTGATATACTCATGGTCCTATTTCCACACCAATAGGATCCATAATCCACCAAACTAGGGATATTACCTATAGCCATAGTTTCTTGACCTATAGCCACAATTATAAATTGTGGCTATAGCCTGAATTTCTAGTAGTGAATGTATAACCACTACCAACTCAAGATCATGGGTAGGGTAGTTATTCTCATGAGTCCGTAACTAGCATAATCCATAGGCCACCACCTATTTCCCCTATATCAAGACACATCCCAAACCCATACCAGAAGCATTGTAGAAAACATCATATCCTGAACCTAGTTCTGGAAGAATCAAAATTGGTGTTGAATTCAACCACATATTCAACTCATAAAAATATCTCTAACATTTTTCATTCCATTCAAACTTTACACCATTGCAGGTTAAAGTCGTCATCAAAGATTAGATCTTGTAGAAATCTTAAACATACCATCTATAGTAACAAGAAAAACCCAAGAAGTTTCAGATATCTGACCACTCTATTGTGACACGTCAAATTGATTATGATTTTAAGGTTGCTTTATAGTCTAGGTCAGACCCTAGGTCATCTCTCAAGGAGCGTTGGTGGGTTTAGAGTGTGTGTTTTTAATAAATATTACTAAAAGAGGGGGTGGTTTTGAAAACAGTTTTAAAAATAAAATGACTTAATTAAAGAGTTTAATAGTTGACAAGGAAAGGTATTGTTTTATAATTATGAGAGAAAAGGGTTCATTTTGATTTCACTACACACTTTCAATTTCACCATTTTTGGAGATTAATTTAGGTTTGGAGTAATTCTTTGGTTGAAATTAATTGGAACCTCAATTAATTCCTAAGCCTTTATTTCATTGCTTAAAGAACCAAACCTTGACATAAAAATCATATTGTAAAGGTCCAGAACTTATAAATGGAATAAGAGATTACAAATCATATTTAAATCTCAAGAATGTGTGTATGAAAATTATTCTTTTGATGTCCAATCGTAACAACACAAGTCACACACTCAAAACCTCACACCAATTGCCCATCGTTTAGCTTGACATCGGAAGGAGGTGGTAGCTCGGGTGGAACTCCTTCTTCATTCTTGATCTCCCTATGAGAATAGGGGAATCCAAAAATTCAAGGATGAATAGGAGACTCCTATAGGACTTTAAAATGGTAGAGATTCACTTCTTGGCCGAACTTCCAAATGAGGATCCCAAGCTTCCATTTTATAGGCAAAGTGGAAGGTGGTTTTGGGCACACAAATTGTGTAAAACCACTTGGCCGATAGTTTTAGACCACTTGAAAGCTTAATCTAGCTTTTGAAAAAACTAGAAACATGTTTCTCCACCTCTTTACTATCTCCAAAGAAAGTTTGGAACCATTTGGACAACTAATGTGTGAGATATTGATAAAATACCGAACACCGCATTTGACTTTGTGCAGATTTGATTCTTTGGACAGATCAGTTTGTATGGTCATCGTAAAGGATGAATGAGGTTTCGGTTCCTTCGTATGAAATGTATCCCATTAAATTTTGGACCCTCCCAAAAAATTAATCCCATTTTGATGCACTTTTTTTTTAAAATATGCGGTTGAGTCCACTGGTGTGAATGGATCCTGTGCAGTTTGGAGCATTTTCCTTGGACATCATCATGGGCCCTCCAAATAACCTCCACCTTTAATGATATTATCAAAACAAGTATCATTTACATTTTTAACAGTAATAAATACAAAATAATTTAATCAAACATGAAGTTAAATTTGTTATTATTTTTATAATTTTCAATATAAAACAAGTTTATCACAGTGGTGTGAGGGTGAAATTGAAACAATGAATCGCTGTGTGATCACACCCCCACACCTAAAAATTTTCACTCCTAGGAAAAGTCATAATTTCAAAAATTATGCATGTAGATATTTCCAACTTTATAAATATTTATCATTCAATGAAAATTTAATTCCTGATAGAAATGTGATCAAAGAAAAAATCACACTGAGTAGTTATTCTCAATGATCATGGAAAAAGACGTCACAAAAATTTTATCCAAATGAAATTACAAGAGATGCATGATACCAATCAAAGAAAATAATTCAAAAGTTAATCATGTCACTAATTCTCCACGTATGTGTGTGAAAACCATTTCATGCTATTCTTACCACTTTTTATCGAGTAAATATAAGTTGTATTAATAATTTTCTACTTACAAGATTATTTCCACTGAACATGCCCCACATCCTTTGCAATAAAATTTCAAGACCCACTCAATTAAGCATTCTCAGAAGTCAAACCATAATCTCCTAACCTATATATCCCCATATGTTGTACATTTCATCACTCCCCTCATTTATTAATTTTTCAAAAGTTTCACTAAGAACAAATCTCACACTCTTCTCCCAACCCATTTTTGATCTCCTCACAACACTAATTATAATAGTTATAATAAGATCAAAGGTTGAGGAAGGGTGGTTTTTGACCAACCCAATATACAACCCTTTTTTAGGGCGTACAACAGTCGGATAACAGGTACATACGCACAGGTCAATCTGGTACAGTAATGAAATAGATTGAATAAGGGACAAATGTATGGAAAATGATTTTGGAATGTAGAGAAAAATCAACCTAACTTATATTTACCTTCCATTAAGTAAGAAATTTTCACATTTCATGGTTGGGTGAAAAAATACGTGGAGATATTAAGTGAAACAATTTTCTCTTAAACTATTTAGGGAACCATTCTTATCCAAGGTTTAAAAATGATACAACCATTTATATCATCAACAAAGAAATAAATTTAAAAAGAAAGTCACACCACAGTAACGAATTCTTGATTAAATTCACATTTCATCAGGATTTTTTTTTTGAATGTTAAAACAACATGAAATACAGAAACTCCACATGAATTTTCAATAAATTTCATGATTAAATGGGAATCATTTTCCATGATAAATTTGGCATAAAAAAAGTAATATTCTAGCACAAAAGTTAGGGGGAGTGAAGGGGAAAAGTAACAATACAATTCAGCAAGCTAAAAAGAGAAAAAGAAGAAAGATGATTAAAATTCCTAACTAACCCAAAAATATACCCATCCCCCCACACCTAAAGTGGGAAGTGTCCTCACTATAATAAAATAGAATGTGGGAAGGAATAATAAAACCTGGTGAGTTTCATTCATAGATTGCTTCTTGAACATGGAGTTCCTCCATTAGGGACTCCGGAATGGATTCATGGAAGTGCTTCAGCTGTTGCCCATTGACAGTGAAGGTTTTATTGGTTTATTCATTTTTAACCTAGAAAACACCCAATGGAGAGACATTAGTAATAGTGTATGGGCCAAACCAGTGGGAATGAAGATTACTTGGATGCAACTTCAGCCTCACATTGTAAAGGAGGACCTTCTTCCCAATGTGGAACTGGCGATGAGGGATAAGACGGTCGTGGGAAGCCTTGGTTCGCTCCTTATAAATCTTGGAGTTCTCATAAGCATCTCTTCCCATTTCTTCTAGATCGTGAATATACAACTTCCTTTGAGCACTTGCACTAGAAAGATTAGAATTTCATTGTTTGATGGCCTAATAGGCCTGGTGCTCAATCTCAATAGGGAGGTGAAAACTCTTTCCAAACACCAGTCGGTATGGTGACATTACAATGGGAGTCTTAAAGTCAGTACGGTAATCCCATAATGAATCATCGATTCTAAGACTCCAATCTTTCCTATTGAGTTGAACCGTTTTTTCAAGAATTTGTTTTACCTCTCTATTTGACACCTCAACTTGACCATTGGTCTGTGGGTGATATGCAGTAGACACTCGATGACCGACCTCATATCGACGCAAAAGTGATTGCATTTTTTGTTGCAGAAATGAGAATCTTGGTCACTAATGATGAACCTAGGTAAGACAAACCTATAGAATATTTGGGTTCTCAAAAATTCTACAACTACCTTAGAATCATCAGTCCTTGTGGCTTGTGCCTCTACCCATTTTGACACGTAATCAACTGCCTGAAGAATGTAAAAGTTGCCAAAGGAATTGGGAAATGGCCCCATAAATTCAATACCCCAAACATCAAAAATGTCATAAAAGAGCAATGGTTGTTGTAGAATTACATTTATTTTAGATAAATTACCCATTCTTTGACAATGAGGACATGATTTACAAAAATCATGGGCATCCCAAAAAAGTGCTGGCCAAAAGAGACCAGAATCAAGGATTTTGTGAGTAGTATATTGGGGACCAAAGTGTCCCCCACAAGCAAGAGTTTTGTAGAATATAAGGATGGACTGAGACTCGCTATCGGGGACACAATTCCTAAGTAATTTATCATTACATGTGTGCCAGAGGTAGGGGTCATCCCAAATGTTCCAAGGAGACTCTTGTTTTAGACAACTAGCTTGGTTTTTATTGAAATCAGTAGGAATGCAAGATGCTACCAAATAATTTACAATTTCATCATACCAAGGAATAACATCTTGCACTTGGTATAATTGATCATCGGGAAGCATATCATTTATAGGAATATAGGGGGATGAGTCAATGTTCGAGGATTGGGGAATCCTACTGATATGGCCAACCACCACATTCTTTGCTCCTTTTTTATCTCTAATTTCTAAATTGAATTCCTGAAGGTGGATCATCCAATGAATGAGACGTGGTTTAGCTTACAGTTTCTTAAGGAGATACTGGAGGGCTTCATGGTCTGAGAACACAATGACTTTGGACCCTAAAATGTATGTCCTGAATTTTTCCAAGGAAAACACAATGGCAAGGAATTATTTTTTAGTTGTGTTGTAGTTTTCTTGGGCAGGGTCCAAAGTACATGAGGCATAGGCAATGACATGTGGAGCTTGATCGACCCTTTGTGACAAAACTACCCCAACTATATATTTAGAGGCGTCACACATGATCTCAAATGGTAAATTCCATCGAGGTGGTTGGATTACTGGGGGTGACTTGAGACTCCATTTTAACTTATTAAAAAATTCCTCACATTTTTTATCAAAAACAAATTCTTTTTCTTTTTGGATTAACCGGGAGAGGGGGAGTGCAATTTTACTAAATTCATGAATGAAACGACAGTAAAATCCATCATGACCTAGGAAAGACTACACATCCCATACATTTTTGGGGAATTATAGGGAAGAAATGACATCCACTTTTGATTTATCTACTTGGATACCATTCCCAAAAATGACATGTCCCAAAACTATACCTTATAGAACCATGAAATGGAATTTCTCAAAATTTAATACAATATTATTTTCAATACAGCAACGTAAGACTAGACCAAGACTACTCAAACATTTATCAAAAGAGGAGTCATAAACAGTGAAATCATCCATCAAAACTTCCATGCAATTCTCCAGGTAATCTGAAAAAATACTAACCATACATCACTAGAAAGTACCTGGAGCATTGCATAGACCAAATGGAATCCTCCTATATGAAAATGTGCCAAAGGGTCAAGTGAAGGTTGTCTTTTCCAAATCCTCAGGGGAAATATGAATTTGAAAATATCCAAAATACCCATCAAGCAAATAGTAATGGGACTTACCTGCTATCCTCTCTAGAATTTGGTCAATGATTGGAAAAGGTAAATGGTCCTTCCTAGTGTGTTAGTTTCGTCAGCAATAGTCTATGTAGACATGCCAAATATTTTTCACACGAGTTGGAACCAATTCATTATTTTCATTTTTTATTATAGTAAGGCTAGTTTTTTTAGGAACTACTTGAACAGGATTAACCCACTAGCTGTCAGAGATGGGGTAAATGATTCCAGTGGCCAATAATTTTGTCACTTCCTTTTTCACAACTTCTAAGAGGTTTGGGTTCAGTCGACGTTGTTCTTGCCTTATAGGTTTAGCCTCATCATTTAAAAAAATATTATGTGTACAAGTTTATGGGATAATACTAGGAATGTCAGCAAGTGTCCATCCCAAAGCTTGTTTATACTCCCTCAAAAGTTCAAGTATTCGTAATTCATGATCAAGATGGATTGAACTGGCAATAATGATGGGAAACTTGTTTCTATTATCAAGATATGAATATTTTAAATCTTGAGGTGGTTTCTTTAGTTCCAATTCATTTGGATTTTGGATTGATGGGAGTGTGTGTGAAATTGAGAGGTCGCTAATCTCATATAACTACTTAATGGTATCATCCTCATATGAGGAATGAGATTTTATAAGCTTAGCAGTATCATCGATGGTCAGTGGATCCTCAGTGTTCAATAAATTATCAATCAATAAACATGCATGACACTTTTCTAGACCACTACAATAATCAATTCATGATTCATTACCTAGAATTTTAATCAATGAATAAAACTCAGAAAGGGGATTAGGGGAAAGAAAAGTTGTTTTTTCAGGGGAAGGGATCACATCAATTGAATTAACAGAGAGAGTGGAATGTTCTTCTGAGGGGTGGTTCATGGAATCAAGGATGTTGAAATATACTATGTCACCACCAAATTCCATAGATAATGTACCAATATGGATATTAATTATGGATTTTTAAGTTTTAAAGAAAGGTCTCCTCAACATAATTGGGGAATGTCCATGAATCCTATCATCTTCCATTTTTAGCACATAAAAATTAGCTGGAAAAATTAAATTTTTCACCCTCACAAGAACATCCTCTAACACACTAGAAGGGTGTGTGGTACTCCGGTTGGACAGTTGAACAAAAATTCCAGTGAGCTTTAGTTCCCCAACCTGCAATGAAGAATAAATGGAGTGAGGCATCACATTTATAGAAGCACCTAAATCAAGCATAGAATTGTAAAATTAATAATCCCCTATGGTTTATGGAATCGAGAAGGTTCCAGGATCATTGAATTTGGTAGGTAGTGATGGTTCTATAAATGATGATACATTCCTCCCCAATATTACCTTCTCATCACCTCTAAGTCTCCTTCGATGTGTACACATATCCTTTAGAAACTTGGCATATCTTGGAATTTGTTTCACAGTATCAATCAACGGGATGTTTACCTGCACTTTTTTGAAAGTTTCCAATATTTCATTATCTAGTTCAGTTTCCTTTTTTTCCTAGGTTGGGTGGCCCTTTGGGGAAATGGAATAGGAATGGATTGGCTAGGAGACTCATCGACATACACACTCTTTCATTTGGAAGGGATTCTCTCAAGACATGGTTTTTCAACATTTCGAACATTTTTAATGGTTGGGATGGAGGTTTCATTAGGAGGGGTGACTCTAATGGAGGATTCATCTATTTTCCACTCCTAAGGGTTATGGAAATAACATTTCCTTTATCTATAGGTTTGACTACTGGTTAAGATGGTAGTTTACCTGAGTCGTGACTTTAAATTTTCCCCACCGAGTTAGCTAGTTAGCCTAATTTGGTTTTGAGGTCTTGTATGGCTGCCTGGGTGGTTTGTTGGAATTTTAGATTGTTGGAATCCATTTGTTTCATCATATCTTATAGGATAGGATTGGGTTTGGGAGGGGGTGGTTGGAAAGTCCTTTGGGGTGGTTGAGGATTTTTGGGTGGTGGTGGTGGATGACTACTCTGACCTTGTTGGTTACATGGTTGATGAGGCTAGTTTGAATACCCCCCTTTCCTTTAATCTTGGTTTTCTTTCCACCCAGGGTTGGATGGATAGTAAGGTTCTTGCCTAAAGGGTTGGTTATAGGGGTGACCTGGAAAGATTTCCTCACAACTCTCAGAATTTTCTCTCAATTGGGGGCATTGGTCGGAGTAGTGGGTGTCAGAAAAACATATACCACAATGGATGGGATGAGGAAATTGGGATTTCCCTTGGGAAAGAGAAAGCTTTCAAAGAATGGTACTTACCTCTTCAAATTTTGTGTCCACCTTCCTCTCGAATTCGGTACTTTTCACCTCATGGAAACCTTGAATGGGTACATTGGACCTTGTACCAAATTATTGAGTGTTCTATTCCATGTTCTCAATTAGGTTTCTTATAGTAATTGGGGTCTTGTCTACCAGTGTACCACCTGTAGTGTCATCAATCATGTTTCTATCAATCGGAATTAAACCTTCATAGAAATATTGAATTAAAGGTTGATCACTTATTTGGTGGTGTGGGAAACTTGAACATAACATTTTAAAGTGTTCCAAATATTTATGTAATGTTTCCACTTGTGACTGACTTATACCAACAATTTCTTTCCTTATAGATGCAGTTCGAGAGGCTGAGAAATATTTTTCAAGAAAAATGTGTTTTATGTCTGCCCAACCTCTAATTGGTGAATTAATATAGTAAAGCCAGTCTTTTGCAGTGTATTCTAATGAAAATGGGAATACTATGAGCTTTACTTGTTCTTCATACACATTTGAAGGTTTTAATGTAGAACAAATAGTATGAAATTATTTTAAGTTTTTGTGTGGATCCTCTCTAGGAAGTCCATAGAATCTTGGTAATAGATGAATTAAACCATATTTCAGTTCAAAATTGGGTTCCTCACCTTGTAATTTAATGTATGTGGGATGGATATCAACATCAGGTGAGGTTATTTATTTTATTGTTCTACTATTTTCATCCATTTTATACAATTTTATTTCAGTTTTGATGTTAGTTTCATAAGAATATGAAGGGTGAAGAAGAGTTTCAATATGTGGTGTGTCCTCCTTCAAAATGTTGTCTTGTATGTCTCGGTGTCATTGACATAGGGTCCTCTCCAGTTTGGGTTTGAAAGGTGCTAAATCTCTCGGAGTAGAACATTTCATGCTCCAAACCTATAAAAAAATATATCATAACAAAAAGGGATTGAAAAGGTAGAAGAGAAAACAAATAAATATTCACAAAAATTACAGAAACCTTATCAAAAACATGCACTAAAAACCAAAGCGCTCCCCGGAAAAAACACCAAAATTTGACCTCACTGTAATGACACGTCAAATTTATTATGATTTTAAGGTTGATTTATAGTCTAGGGAAGACCCTAGGTCATCTCTCAAGGAGATTTGGTGGGTTTAGAGTGTGTGTTTTTAATAAATATTACTACAAGAGTGGGAGGTTTTGAAAACAGTTTTAAAAATAAAATGAATTAATTAAAGAGTTTAATAGTCGAAAAGGAAAGGTGGTGTTTTATAATTATGAGATAAAAGGGTTCATTTTTATTTTTATACAAACTTTCAAGTTCATAATTCTTGGAGATTAATTTATGTTTGGAGTAAATCTTTGGTTGAAATTAATTGGAATCCCGATTAATGCCTAAGCCTTTATTTCATTGCTTAAAGAACCAAACCTTGACATAATAATTGTATTGTCAAGGTCCAGAACTTATGCATGGAATAAGAGATTCCAAAGAAAATTGAAATCTCAATAAGGTGGGTATGAAAAGGATTCCTGTGATGTCCAATCGGAACAACACAAGTCACACACTCAAAACCTCACACTAATCAGTTAGAAACTAAGAGTATCTTAATCACATGCATCAAAACAAGAATTAAAATATAGAATTATATAATATATATGAAAACAAATTTTTTCACACCCAAATTACTCCAAAATAGTAGCTAAAATAATAATTGAAACTCCCATGACATGTGCGTAGCTCCCTCATAACGAACACCCACCGTTTAGATCGACATCAG
This sequence comes from Viscum album, assembly GCA_963277665.1. Lineage (NCBI taxonomy): Eukaryota > Viridiplantae > Streptophyta > Magnoliopsida > Santalales > Viscaceae > Viscum > Viscum album. Next base: position 270,530,122 of record OY728145.1, on the reverse strand, counting down.
GAGGAGGAGGTAGATTCGGTGAAACTCATTATTCATTATTGATTCCCCTATGAGGATAGGGGCCTCCAGAACTTCAAGGATAAGTATGAGGCTCCTATAGGACTTCAAAATGGTAGAGCTTCACTTCTTGTCCAAACTTCAAAATGAGGAGCCCAAGCTTCTATTTTATAGGCGAAGTGGAAGGTGGTTTTGGGCACACAGATTGTGTAAAATCACTTGGTCGATGGTTTTTGACCACTAAACAGTAGAATCTCACTTTGGAAAAAACTAGAAACATGTTTCCCCACCTCTTTACTATCTCCAATGAAATATTTTCACCATTTGGACAACTACAGCTCTAGATATTGATAAAATACAGGACACCACATATGACTTTGTGCGGATTTTATTCTTTGGATAGATCAGTTTGGATGGGAATATTAAAGGCTGAATGATCCTTTGGTTACTTAATGTAAAATTTATAACATTAAAATTTGTACCATTCCATAAAATTTCATCCCATTTGGATGCACAGTTTAGTAGCAATATGCGGTTGAGTCCACTGGTGTGCATGGATCCTGCGCAGTTTGGCCCATTTTCCTTGGACATCATCACGGGCCCTCCAAATCACCTCTACCTTCAATGATATTATCAAAACAAGTATAATTTCCATTTTTAACAGTAATAAATAAAAAATAATTGAATCAAACATGAATTTAAATTTGTTGTTATTTTTATAATTTTCAATATAAAACAAGTTTAGCACGGTGATGTAAGGGTGAAAATGAAATAGTGAATCGCGATGCGATCAATATCAAACACATTTCTAGGTTTCTCCCAGGACATAAATTCTTATGCTTTTTAGGATCCACTGGGATGCCCCTCTTATATATCACATTTCCTAGAAATTTCACTTCCCATATCCAAAACCCGCATTTGAGAAGTTTGTGAGACCAAATTTCATAACTAGAAACTCAAAATGACTATACCATACCCTAAACATTGTCTTAGGTATAACCTCTTATCGAACAATAAACTAGTGGTACCCTAACCAAAGTCCAATATTTGAAAATAAACATTCCCCTTGAATCTTTTCAAATAGGTCATCAATCCTTGGAAATGAATATTTGTTCTTAACAATCACATGAGTCAACTTTTGATAATCCATGCAAAGTATGAGACTCTCATATTCCTTATTAGAAAATATTATAGAAGAAACCCATGGTGGCACACTAGGATGAATAAATCTATTATCCTATATATACTCAAGCTAGACTTTAAGTTCCACCAAACCAGAAGGTGTCATTCGATAAGATGGAATAGAAATGGGCATCGTATGAGGGAGCATGTCAATCAAAAAAATCATCTGAAAATACCTCAGGTTACGCACACACCACTACAAGTATTCAACCACGAAAAAAAGGTTCAATTACATCAGGAAAAATATCTAAAAACTGGCATGTTGTTATCCCATCATAAGGAATAATAGGTCATGACCTTCCTAATCTAGAGTCCCACTCACTCTGAAAAACTTGAGTGACCCCATCAAAATACAAGAACTAAAATAAATGGTGATAAAATTATATTTGGTCCTTAACACTGATCATCCAATCCATACTAATAATCAAGTCAAAGATGTTAATCTTAAGAACTAAAAAGTCCCACACCACCTCGAATTCAACTATCATCACCTGGAATGTGGGACACTTGAAACCTTGTTCAGACCACTTTTCCAAAGGCATGGAATGATCCAATAAGTACAACATAAGTTATAAACATAAGACCAACACATAAACTAACTTTAACAATATGAAAGAATGAGTAACACCTATATAAAATAAATCTAGCACTATAGGAGATGAAATAAACATTGTACCTCAAACTACAGTTGTCCCTGCTTCACATTCCTATGGCAAATACTATGCCACATAAATCCATCTGGCTTTAGACAAATTAACACCCCCCTGGTTTGAGGATTAGACCCACCACCCTTGGAAGCATCTGTACGAACCTATGAACCCTTGTTAAGAGTAGATATTGCCTTACTACCCTGATATGTCCTTTCACAAAAACATTTCAGATGCACATTTTTTACACAATGATGAAAATTCATGGGAGCCTCTGTATATTTGGTTTGGTATGAACATGCTTCCTATAATGATAGAAAACAATCTATATTTGTCCCGATTAATCCTCCGAAACTAGTCCTAAAGAAAACTGACTACCTTTTCACTTTATTTTCTAGACAGAAGATACACCTTGGCTAAAAAATGCAACCACTAAAGCTCCACCCAAATCTATCTTACCAACTATGTCTACCTCATCCAGAGATTCTTTATTGACCACTTTTATAAAGTTTAGAAGTCATATGAGAATCAACATCGACCGAATATCCAGCCTCATTCCCAACTCAAACCTATGATCCTTTAGGTACTCATTAGTGACTATCTCTATTTCCAGATGCACTAGCTAAGAAAAGAAAGTGTAATACTCCAAAATAGTACGCTCCACTATATAGAAGGTTATAAACTCTTGGGTATTCACCACACCTAACATCTCAGGGTAAAACTACATATTGAATATTTTCTTGAAGGAATACCAGGTAAGGTCCTCATGCAACTTAACTTTCACAATAGAGTCCCACCACCTCCTTCCTGATCCCTAGAGAATGTATGTGAAAAAATTCACCTTAAAGTCTATAGGTGTCTTTAAGAAGTTGAAGATCCTCTCAATTCGCTCAAACCACTCCTCAGATTCCTGGGGTCCTTCATCACTATGGATGACAGGTGGATGCTACTTAGTTAACTTAGAGCCATGATCCACCACACATCCTAGGTTCCCAACACCAACTTGATCTAAATTCTAAATAGTGTGGATTAATAGTTCAACCAAGGAAGGTCCCACTAAATGATTCACCTGTGAAACCTATCTCGTGGATTCATATCTCGAATTTGGAAGATCTATTATCATAGGCATTTTCTAATAAACACAATACATTAACCAGTTAGAACATGAGAACATTCCAAAATCTTAAGACCACTTTTAGAATTCAAACCAATTCTATAAAAAAAATTAAGCAATTATGAATTCTACCAATTAAAGACATTACTTAAAAATGAATATGTCAATGTAAATAAAATTCCAATATAGTTTATTCAAATGACCTCAAACTCCATGTCTAAAACCACATAAAAGTCCCTAAACACCTTGGTAACTCAGGTTCAGTTATGGGAGTGAGCTGGATAGGCCCCTTTTCTGTACTTACTATCTGAATTCTGATGGTCCTAACTCTTATTTACCCTAGACATAGAACCAAATTCAATAATTGTTAACACACTTCAGGAAGAGATTTCCCTTTGATACCAAATTGTAACATACAACTCGAGAAAATATATAAGCCACATGATTCAGCCCATCACGGTGAGGAACAACAAAGATAACATAAACAAGTATTGAATATAGAAAAACAATACATATAGCCATAGTACAAAGCGAAAGAAAAAGATACAACCAAGATCCATATAATCCAAGAAAAACTAGCTAAACTAGAAAATCACATATCAGAAAATACAAACAAGTATCCATGTGACCAATTTTTCCTATAAACCATTCCACTACAAAGACAATGACAAAAGAGAAGTTTATATTCCACAAGATTCCCTTCCCTTTACCCATATCCTGCAATAAAACTTTTACAACCACCTAAAATAAAAAGTAGGGTGTGAGCACAAAAACCATTAGGATACCCCCAAGAGTCTATACAAGGCCTAATATCAAGAATGTAATAGTTCTAAATTTAAAACAAAATTTTTTTACAAATAATTCTTATAAATCCAATCCCATTTGTAAATCATTTTCCTTTGGTTTTTCATAAAATCATTTCATATTCTCAAATTCAGAAACATGACAAGTAGAAGTAATAAAACATGAAAAGAATGTAAATAAACCAAGAGGTAATCTAATCAACACATAACCATGAAATAACCTATCATGAAAATCCATGTGATATAACCTCATATAAAAACCTATGAGCAACAATCCATGATAAAAAACATACAATAAATAACCAAAAATATAATAACACTCCATATTGGTTCCTAGCCTATGGGACTACATACTAGATATAAAAGAACCTATTTCGGGCATAATATCGGTACCAACCAATATCGAGTCCTACCATAGTCCATCAATATCCAAAAATTAACCCCCAGTGGTGCCACACTCACTAAGGTTACCCATGTCTATTTCTTGATGCACCCTAGGTTCCCAATGTTAAAGGTTTTTTCAATAATAAATTTCAAAACCATTCTCACAAGTTACAAAAAACTTTAAAATCCAATAAAATCTGATTCAGTGCTTAAAAACCCATTTCCAAATAAAAATACCCACTTAATCATTTAATCAAACACTTGTGTAAAAAACAAGTTTTTAAATAAAAACCCTTTAAAACATTTATCTTTTCAAGGAATCCCTTAAATCCACAAATCTATTCAATTCAATCAACAACCCAAAGAAAATTTTCAATAAAGATGATCAATTCATATAATTAACCCATTGTATATAAACACCCACCTCAAAATGATATAAACCTATCGGCCTTCGACAATGGTGATTGGAAACTAGGTGATAGGCCTTTGAAAGACAAGGAATGTCAAGAAACTACAAAGGATATATAGATTACACTATCTGATCATGAATCTGAAAGATAACCATGGACAACATCATTTTTGTGGCCAAAGATAATGAAATAAAGAAGGAACTCTTACCCAAAGAATCACACCACAAAAACCTTGATGATAAATCACAGAACAAGCAATACAGAAGGAACGAAGATCTCCAAAATCTCCCAAAATCACTTAGGGGATCTCTGGGATGTGAGAGGGAGGTTTTAAAGTTGAATGAAAAAATACTCAACCAAGCAGTGCCTAAAACTTACAGGATATGAGATTTATAAATTGTGTATTCCTAGGACACAATATGAAATCCTTGAAGGCCGTATACACCAAAAAGGTGTCGTCTTGGTCAAAAATCTAGACTTTTACCACTATAGGACATGGAACCTTTACATGGAATGTAAACCTATCACACCCTAAATCGGAGTCATGGTATTTTTTCGGTGGCCAGTACATGTCTTGTAACCATTATATGGAGTGTAATCACCCAACAGACAGCACTTCACCCATATTTTGTAGAAAAATCTAAACAAAAAATGAAAATCAAAACATGATAAAGGGATTACTTGAAAAGTGTAATGTAGTTTTACATTTAGGCCCTTTTTAACCACAAAAAAATGTTGACCCCACTATAGAATCACATTTATTCAGTGCTACCTTTTATAAACACTAAAAAAATATAATAAAGAGGTTCTTTTATCAGTGTTAGAAAAAAGCATTGATAAATGACCTATTTATCAGTATTAAAAAAGCAATCATAAAAGGCTATTTTTATCAACATTATTTATTACTAATAAAGGTCCTCTTTATCAGTTCTTTTTTATCACTAATAAAAGGTATGCATCATAAAAAAAATTATAAACTTTTAAATATCATTTTCTAATATATTTATATATTTATATTTATATAGATATAATATATTTGATTAGATGTGATTTATATAATACTAAATGTGTATTTACAATTAATATATAATAGATTTAGTAAAAATTGGTTTATAAATAATTAAAAATTAATATTAATTAAAAATTTACTAATTAGTATCATGTAATAGACATTTAGAAACAATTTAGTGATAGAAAAAAATCAATTAACATCTAAAGTTAAGTTGAAAACATGATGTCGAATTCAAATGACCATAATTTTTCATTCTAGTGTCTATTTGGGTTATATTACATATCAAATCGAATCATGCAATGAGCTCTATGGTGTATTGACTGGGGGAAGTCACTATTTTTTCAGGTCAAAGAGGCTTGAAAGGCCTTCAAAATTGGGTTTTTAGTTGGGATACCCTAATTTTTTAATATTCGATGGGATTTCATCTTTTTTTAAGTGGTTTTTTTTTCCTTTTTTAGTAGAGTGAATTTATTCATAAGTATTACATTCATATAGATATTATGGTTTTAAAATTTTATCATTTTTTCATATTGTAGTGTTATTTATAATTAAATATATACATATATATACATATTTTTATATATTTACATATAAAAAATTAATTTTATAAATAAATATTTAAACATATTTACATGTAAAATATATTTTTAAACATATAAACCAAATGGAAATAATTATTATCCATTTTATTTAAAATAATGATTGTATGAGTATGTATATACAAATGTTTATATATAAATATATATGTGTTCATTAACAAACAGATATATATTTATGTATATATTCTAATATATGTAAATAAATATTAATATATAATATATGTAAATAAATATTAAAATATAATATATCTAAATAAATGTTAACTTAATTTGTAAATATTGATATATAATATATCTCAAACCTAGTAAGTATATGACCACCCATTGTATCTTGAGTTCAGTCACTGAAGTGAGTTGTCTAGGCCCCTTTTCCACACTTAATATTCGAATTCTGATGGTCCTGACTCCTATCAACCCAAGACATAGAACCAAACTCAGATAGTGTTAACACACTTCAGGCTGAGCTTTCCCTATAATGTCAAATTGAAACAAACCAACCTAGGTCAACTAAATAAGCCACCTGAGTTGGCCCATCATGGTGAGGTGCAAAAGCAATAACAAAAACAAGTTTTGAATGTAAAAAAATAGGATATACAACCAGAGAAAAAAGTGAAAGAAAAAAGATACAATCAAGATCCATATAATCCAAGCCAAACTAGATAAACCAGAAAAGAATATATTAAGAAGTCTCTATATGACCAATCATCACCTCAAAACCATACCTCTATGAAGTCAATGGAAAAAATAGAAGCTGACATGATATAATATTCCCTTACATTTACCTGGATCCTACAATACAATATCTACAACCACCCAAAGTAAAAATTAGGGTGTGAGAAAAAATCCCAATAGGATACCACCACAGGGTCTATACAAGGTATAATATCAAGATTGCAACAGTTATAGATTTTAAAACAAAAATATTTTTACAGATCATTTTTATAAATCCAATTTCATTTGTAAATCATTTTCCATTGGGTTTTTACAAAATTATTTCATATTATCAAAGCCAGAAATATGATAAGTATAAGTGATAAAATGAGAAAGTATATCCATACACCAAGAGTTAACTCATTAAACACAAATCCATGAAATAACCTATCATGTGAACCATGTGATACAACCTCATATAAAAACCTATGAGCAATAATCCATGATAAAAATAGTCATGCGATAAATAACCACAAATGACAAAGAACTCCAAATTGGGCCCTAGCCTATGGGACTATATACTAGACATAAAAGATATTATATAAGGCATAATGTTTCTACAAACCGATATCAAGTCCTACCACAGTCCATCAATATCCCAAAACTAACCCCCAGTGGTTCCACACTCACTAAGGTTACCCATGTCTATTTTCAGATGCACCCAAGGTTTCTAATGTTCCATGTTTTGTCAAAAATCCATTTTTAAACCATGTTCACAATTTGTAAAATATTTCAAATCTAAGACAATCCTCTTTAGTGTTTGAAAACCCATTTCTAAATCAAAATCCACACTTGAGAATTTAATCAAACACTTGGTGTGTAAAAAAACAATTGTAAAAGAAAAATTGTTTAAAAACATTTATCTTTTAAAGAAATAACTTGAATCCACAAATCACTTCAATTTAATAAAAAACCTAAAGGAAATTTACAAGAATGATAATAAATTCATATAATTAACCTATTGTATAGAAACACCTACCTCAAAATGGTATAATTCTTTCTACCTTTGACAGTGGTGATTAGAAACCAAGAGATCAGCCTTCAAAATACAAGTCACATCAGGAAACTGTAAAGGATCGATAGAAAACACTATCTAATCACGAATCTAAAACATAAATGTGAACAATGCCGATGTCGTGACCAGTGAAAATGAAAGAATAAAGGAATGATTAATGGGAAATGCACATCGCAACAACCCTGATGATAGAACATCTAATGAGCGATCTATAAGGAGTAGAGATCTCCGAAATTGCCCAAAATCGCCTAAGGGAGATTTAGGTCGCAAGATGGAGGTTACATGGTTGAATGAAAAGAGAATCAGTTGAGAAGCCTAAAACCTACAGGTCATGAATTTTACACATTGTGTATTCATATTACATGACATAAAATACTCAAAGGCCAAATACACTGAAAAAGGCATCATCTCGTTTAAAAATCCAAACTTTTACCACTACATAATGTGAACCCTTTACAAAAAATGTGTAAACCCCTCATTCCATGAACTAGATTCACGGCATCTGTCTAAAAACCAATATATGGCATGTAACACAACTACAAAACTGGGTTTATCTAACATTAGGGCTTTAACAGCGCTAGCTAAAAGTGCTGTTAAAGACCCCCTCTCTCGCTGCTAAACAAATGTTGTTAAAGGGGGTCTTTTATCAGTGATTGTAAAAAACACTCATAAATGGGGTGGGGGTTATCTATGCTTTTTTAGAACCGCTAATAAAGACCCCCCTTTATCATTGATTTTTTAGTAGCACTGACAAGGGTATACTTAAAAAAAATATTTCATTAAAAATAATATATTTATATAAAAATATATTTATATTGATATAAATATAATATATATTTTTTAAAATATGTTTTAGATAAGGTAAATAGATATTTACACTTAATATATAAGATATTTAGTGAAAATGGCATATAAAATAATTAAAAAATATTTTTAATTTATAATTTTATTATTATTACCAAGTAATAGTCATTTAATGTCAATTTGAAGATATAAAAAAATCAAAAAATCAATAAAAGATCTAAAATAAGTTGAAAACATAACTCAAACATCAAATGGCCATAACTTTTGATCCAGGTGTCTATTTGGGCTCTACCACATAAAAATAGAAGCATGTGATGATATCTACACCCTTAATGATAGAGGTAAACCTCAATAATGTTTTTTAGGCCAAAAAGGCATAGAAGACCTCCAAAACTGATTTTTTAGTTGGGGTACCCAAATTTTTTAACATTCAATGGATTTTATGACTCGTTTAAGGGGTTTTTATTGCCTTTTTTGGTTGAGACAAAATTTATTCCCAGTGTTTAAATTCATATTGATATTATGGTTTTGAAATTTTCTCATTTTTCACAACATAATTTTATTTATAATTAAATATATGCATATTTTCTTATATTAAATTATAATAAATCACTCTTATAAATACATATATCAACATATTTGTGTAAACATGTATATTATAATATATTTAAATAAATAAATATTCTAAAAATGTATTTAAAACAATATCTAACCATTTTTTACATTATACAAATATATTTATAATGGTTATATATACATATATGTGTGTATTAATAAACAAATATATATTTTTATTATATTCTAGTATATGTAAATGAATATAATATATAATATATTTAAATAAATATATTTTTATACATATCACACACATGCATATATTTTATAAATGTATTTAAAAATAATTATATGAATATATGAATAAAAATATGTATGTAAATATATATATAAATAAATAGAAATATCATTAAACAGACAAAAAACAACATGGTGTAATGGTAAATGAATTTCGAAGGAAAGGTGTAGGGTTCGAACTAGGTGAGAGCACATGAGACTGTAAATTCGCAAAGTGCTGATAAAAGGGGTGGTGGGGTAAAAAGTGCTGATAAAGGTTGGGTGAGTGCTGATAAAGGGGTCGTGCTCATAGAGGTCCAAAAAAATATAATTTTATCCCATTTAACAGAATTTTCTTTATTAGCACTAAAAAAAGTGCTGTTATAGGCCCCCTCTAATAGCACTAAAAAAATCTTTGTTAAAAGAGCCCTTTAACAGCGCTTTTTTAGCGCTGATAAAAGCATTGAGATTTTAACTGTGCTTCGATTGTCAACACTTTTTTACCGTTGATAAAGATATATTCTAGCATTGTTAAAGACATCTTTTGTAGTAGTGTAATCTTCTAACAGACGGCTCTTCGCCTAGAATTTGTGGAAAACTCAAAACCAAGAACGAAAATCAAAACATGAGCAAGGGAGTGCCTAAAAAAGCGTAACGGGGTGCTACATTTCGGGCCTTTTTAACCTCGAAAAAATGTCGGCACCACTTTAGAATCGCATTTATTCAGCGCTTCCATTTATCGATGCTAAAAACACTCATAAAGGGGTGTGTTTATTATCACTAGCAAAAAAACATTGATAAGTGACCTCTTCATCCACATTAAAAATGCTAATGAAAGGTGGGCTTTATCAGCATTTTTTAGCGCTGATAAAGGTCCTCTTTATTAGTGCTTCTATAGTACTAATAAAAGGTATGCATCATAAAAAATTATAAACTTTTAAATACCATTTTGTAATATATAAATATATTTATATTGATATAGATATAAAATATTTGATTAAATATGATTTATATAATACTAAATGTGTATTTGCACTTAATATATAATAGATTTAGTGAAAATGGGTTTATAAAATAATTTAAAATTAATATTAATTAAGAATTGAATAATTAGTATCATGTAATAGACATTTAGCAACAATTTGGTGATAGAAAAAAATAATAATAAATCAATTAACATCTTAAGATAAGTCGAAAACATGAAGTTGACTTCAAAAGACCATAATTTTTTATTCGTGCGTCTGTTTGTACTCTACCACATATCAAATTGAAACCTGTGATGAGGTCTATGTTGTGTCGACTGGGGGGTAAGTTGCTATTTTTTATAGGACAAAAAAGCTCGAAGGGCCTTCAAAATTGAGTTTTTAGTTGGGATACCCTAATTTTTTAATATTTGATGGGATTTCAGCTTCCTTTAATAGGGTCTTTTTGTCATATTTTCAAAGGAGACTGAATTTATTTATAAGGTTTACATTCATATAGATCTTATGATTTTGAAATTTTATCATTTTTCATATTGCAGTGTTATTTATAATTAAATATATACATATATATATACATATTTGTATATATTTACATATAAAAAATTAATTTTATAAATAAATATTTAAACATATTTAGATGTAAAATATATTTTTAAACATATAAACCATATGGAAATAATTATTATTCATTTTATTTAAAATAAAAAATGTATGAATATGTATATACACTACAAAAAAAGGTATTCTCGGTGAGTTTTTTTGACAATTAGCGGTGGTTTAAACCGACACATATTTGCGTGTTAGGAATCATTTCACGGCGGTTTTTGTGTCGCGGTTTTTTATTTAGCAGCATTTCGTTTGGCGGCATTTTAAACCCCCGTTAAATATTTCGTAGCAGTTTTTTTTTATTTGCATAATTAATGAATTAATTATTATTTATATATTATTATTAATTTACATAATTAATTAATTTATTATTATTATTATTTATTATTATTTATTTGTTCTTATTTATTAACCATACCATGCATGCATATTCCATGCATGTCATGCATAAATCTAAAATATATATGTGTTGGGAGAGATTCAAACCCCTTACCTCTTGAATATTCTGTAAAGATTTTACCACTCCAGCAAGCTCTTCATGTGGTGAGTAAACAATATGTAATATACTTATATATATACAGGTAAAAAAAAATAGTGATATTAAATAATGAATATATAATAAATATATAATAATGAAATAAAAAAATAAAAAAATAATAAATAATAGATAATAAATAATAGATAAATAATAAATAGATTATAAATAATTATTAAATAAATAATAAATACATAATAAATAAATAATCAAATAATAATAAAAATAAATTAATAATAAATAATGATAAATGATATAAAAATGATAAATAATAAATAAATATTAAACATTAAATAAATATTAAATAAATGATAATTAAATAATAATTAAATTTTAAATAAATAATGAATAAATAATCACTAAATAATAAATAATATTAAATGATATTAAATTATAAATAATAATAAATGATAATAAATAAATAATAGATAACTAATAAATAAATAATAGATAATAGAATATGAATAAATAAATATTAAATAATAAGCAATATATGATAAATAATAAATAAATAATCAATGAATAATCAAAAATAAATAATAATTAATAATTAATAATTAAATATTAAATATTAAATATTAAATAAATAATAAATGCCTAATAAATGAATGAAAATTAAAAAATTAAATAATAAATCGATAAATAAATAATCAATAAATTATAAAAAATAATAATAATATATAATATATAATATATAATATATAATATATAATAAATAAATATTAAATAAATGATAAATAAATAATAAGTAATAAATAATTATAAATTATAATTAATTAATAAATAATAAATAATAAATAAATGATAAATTAAAAATAAATTAATAATAAGTATATAATAGGTAAGAAATAAATAAATAATAAATAATACATAAATAATAAATTATTAATAAATTAATAATAAATTAATAATAAATATATAAATAACTAACGAAAAATAATAAATGTATACTGAAAAATAAATTAATATCAAATAAAAAAGAAATAAATAAATTATAAATCAATATTGAATAAATAATAAATAAGTAGTTAATAAATAATTGATAAATAATAAATAATAAATAAATAATACATTAATAATGAATTAATAAAAAATAATAAATCAATAAATCAATAGTATAAATAAATAAATAAATAACAATAAATAAGTAATAATAAATAATAAATATTATGTAATAATATATAATAAATATTAAATAAATATTAAATAATAATTTAACAATAAATTAATAATAAATAATAAATAAATATATAATAAATAAGTAGTAGATGAATAAATAATAAATGAATAAATAATAAATAATAAATGAAAAAAAAATATTAAATGAATTAAGAATAAATAATAAATAATAAATGGAAATAAATATCTCTAAATAAATATACATATAATGAAATTTACATAAATATATATAAACACACATTTATGTTACGTAAATATATATAAACACGCACACACACACACACACACACATATATATACTTGTATATTAATATATATGTGTGTATATATACAAGTATATATAAATATATCTCTCTCTATATATAGCCATATAATATAGAAATACATATAAATATTTATAAATGTATATAAATATAGACAAATATTCATAAACACATATAAATATACATGCATGGATACAATTATTTATAATTTTAAATAATTAATTATAAATATATAAAAGTTATAAATAAATATAAATAAATGTGTAGAAGTACATACAAATATATATATATATATAATGGATAATAATTCACCAAAAGAGGGGAAACCATAATAAATTCAATACAATCAAATCAATAGAAATGTAAATTAGTGTTATAAAATCATAGATGACCTAAAAATCAAATGAAGACACTTTTAAATGAAGATAAAGTCTCATTGAATGTTCAAAAATCATGATATCTGAACTAAAAACTCTATTTTGGAGACCTTTTGGACCTTTTTTGGACTCAAAATATGTGATTGGGGGTTACTTGGGTCACCACAACGTAGATCTCTTTGCAAGCTTCGATTTGATATGTGGTGAACCCAAATGGACATCCGGATCAAAAGTTATGGTCGTTTGAAGTTGAAGTTCGATTTTTAACTTCTCTTAAAACTATAATAAATTTTATTCTAATAATAATAAAAAAATTATTATCTAATATGGTTTTCGTTCATTATATAAGTTTCAATTTGACTATTTGTTGAGCTAAAACAAATAATCGAATCAAAATTTATAGGCATTTGATATTGAATTTTGATTTTCAACTTATACAAGAATTAGTAATTATATTATATGTTGGGGGTACAATTACAACCAAACAACTCACACACACAACCTCATCCTTATGTTGAGTGTCCCGTTACCCCCCAGGAATAATAACCAATCATAAAACCTTATTTTATATATTATATAGGCATATATTCACCTATATATAATGAAAATTTAAAGGCACGCAATGCATGGCCTATTAAGTGGTTCGCTCGCTCGCGTGCACACCTACATCTTCCACCATCTCACAACTTCCCTAATGATAATAAACACTAATTCTAGTGCTAATAGAAGTTTAATCTTCAAGAGTGTGACCCTCCTTGGGTGACCACATCATAGTGTTGGAGTTGGTGCCCTAGAACCAACTTCTTTGTTCTTTATGATAAAATTATATTCATGGTTTTGAATATTAATAAATTCCTTGTCATATCATGATTATTCTTCTGCATAACATAGCATGTGATAATGTACCAAGAGTAGTTGTCACACTAAAAGGTCATAGTAGTTCCCTGATATGATGAGAACCTGAAAGTGCCATGATACTATTCTTAAGTAAATGTTCTATGGTTGGATGATACCATTTGAAGGGACATAAATTATACAGGCTATCAAGGGTGGAGACTCATATGACTTTAAGTCACCTTCTCATGATATACACCCCTGGTAATATCTAGTAGGATATTATGAGAACAAGACCCGATAGTATGAAATCCACATTATAAGTTTCATTGGATGTTCCTATCTACAGAAATGTGTAATGGTCTTTAGACTTTAAGATTATTATTAATGGATATTATGAGTCATGCACTTTGATGTATTAGCAAAAACTTTGATGACATATGCTCGCAGCGAGGTAGGATATGTTGGGTGTGTCACGAGTAATATTGAATTAATGAATATTGCGAGAAAGGATTTATCCCTTATGTTCATTAATGGAAGTAAATATTAGAGGCCCTTTGATGGAAATGATATAGCCTAATTAAATCCATTTTCATGGTGTTCTCTAGGCAAGTTCTATTTTTGAAAAGTCAAAGAACGAGTTATCGAGCATATAGGTTGATAACACTGGCATGAAACCTGCTCAATTGGAGATATTATGATAAAGGGATTATATTACACGGTAAGGGTTCGTATGAGGTGACATGTCATTGCATCATTAACTTCTTTATCTATGGATGTTTTGGTATATTGCTAGACGCTAACCTTGGACTTTAGGTAGGCTCATCTCATACCACTAAGAAAGAGGCCTAGAGGGTCACACACTAAGTGTATCTAGAATCTCAATTAAATAGTGTATTATTTTACAAGTTGAATAAATATTATTCTCGGTTATGGTTTAATAATTATTTAGGTATGCTTGATTGAATTTTATTTATTTATCAGTGAATAATTCAGTTAGATTTATTTATTTATTTAATAAATAAATAGTCATTATTCAAGGTCTGATAAATATTTTGGAGGATGGGCGGACCGAGTTAAAGGGTCTTATAATGTCCCTGACCCGGAAGCCACTAAATCGGTGCTCCAAGCCGGGTCATCACATGACCTCAAGAGCACTTCCCCGTACACCAGAGGTTGTCGACTAGTAGCAAGGGTCTGATAAGTCATGCGGGGAGACTATACCCTCTTTACCATAGCAAGTCATAGCAAAACACAATGAAAATAATAGAATCAATATGAAAGAACTAATCAACATGCATAACCAAACGTTTCCCAAATGGGATACAATACAAATCAAATACTACAATGTCATGCCACACTAGTAGTGAAAGTGAATAAAACCCAAAAATAAAAAAACAACCACAACTCCAAACGGGTTCTAACTCTATGTATGGATACTTCTCCATGTAAATCCCAAGACCAACTCAAAATATTAGTGTAGGGCCCTTGCCCTCATCCTAACCTGCAACCAAGATTTCTTCTTAGGTACCTAACGACGGCCCGAGCAGGGTTTGAGTACAAAAATCAGTAGACCACCACCAATGGTGTCTACAAAATATCAAGTCTAATAGATAGTGCATGCATATACAAAAATAAATGGTAAGTAAAAAAGGGACAGTTCGGGTGCCATAAGTTAACAAGTTCATTTAATTTATTCCTAGAATTTATCGCAATTACATTCCTTATAAAATCTTTATTACTCAAACCATTTAATCACATGTTCCTTGGGTTAGGCATAAATATCATATATACAAGGGTCTAAGGCAATCAATCACAATCTATAGGGGAAACAAATCAAATCCCTATCTC
Source organism: Viscum album (assembly GCA_963277665.1). Taxonomy (NCBI): domain Eukaryota; kingdom Viridiplantae; phylum Streptophyta; class Magnoliopsida; order Santalales; family Viscaceae; genus Viscum; species Viscum album. Next base: position 270,513,985 of record OY728145.1, on the reverse strand, counting down.
ACTTAGGATCCACATATCACATCAATACATTCTTCTCACCTAGAAGCCTCGGTCTGGGTGGAATGTAAGCATTAGGGTAATATATCCTTCATCCCCTTCTCTAACCCATGCATTTTGGGGTGGAGTTTATAGCCTCAGTCTAACTCGACCTGTGGGCGTAGAACCTCAAGTCAATACCCCACACAACCAATCCATGTGAAAGTGCTTATTTATTAAATCACCATAACTATACCATAACACAACCAAGCATATTAAATTCAATTGGTTATCACAATTCATAACAACAACATGGGAATTAATACTATTCCATAACCCATTAATACATTTTATGTTTACAATTCATATCCATTTATCCAAGTTCCCATTCTCATGCCTTAAACCCTTAAGTTTATTCAACAACCCCTATGCCTTATCCAAATTCATCATTTACCATTCATTAACCCATTTACCCAATTTATCATTTCCCAAGCATTTACTCACTGATGCATTCAAGTACAATTCTCATATCACATAACACAACCACTTTTTATTACATTCAATCATTTAGGTGTACCACATAATTCTCAAGTATTGACCCATTCCACAAATTCATCCATTCCCTTATTACATCTCATTAACATATTCCCCATTTCCCATTCCATTACCCAATTACAAGTTCACCATTTAATAAGCCCTAATTCACTTAGGCATTTCTAACCAAAATTTCATGTAACAATCGACATAATATATTTCAACTCAATTACCCATTTTCACATCATTCCAACAAAATATTATGCTCTTATCACCCTATTAATGTTTATCATAATTCCATTTACAACCTAATCAACCATTGAACATGTTCTATATGATCTTCACACTTTACTCGGCAATCCTTCACTTAACCGTACCACTCTCTAGGTTTGGGATTTTCAGCGCACCCCATGGGTGGACCTAAAATGGTCAAGTCACCCTCGACACATCCCATTGGGATTGTGAGGGTTTCAATTGGTCACTTAGACACCCATTTTTATCACACACTTCAACGGAACCAAGAACACAAAGATAGAAAAACCAGAACACCAACTTCCATGCACAAATTCAAAATAAGATTGTGGGATAATACTTGTAGACCACCTACCTCATATCCAATGATGAACACACTCTTAGTCATGGCCTTCAATCCAGATTCAAACACCCCTTTAAGCCTCAACCTAAACCTCACCCGAAAAAGAGGTTTTTAGAGCTTTGGAAGAAGATGGGAGAAACCACAAGCCCTAATCCGAAGAAGAGAGGGGTAGAGAGGATTAAGCTTACCTGGAGATTCAATCTGCAACTGACGGTGCTCTAAATAGCCAAGAATTTAAATAAAACCACATATTGGAAGTTTAGGTTTGAATGGTTCATCACTATGATTACAGGGGATGAAATAGAGGAAAATCCTGAGTTGGGGTTTTAAATCCCAGGATGTTTCCAACTTTTCTGGGCCACACGGTTTTTCAAACTGTGTGAAAGCTACTATCCGAAGACACCCATTTTGCACAGTTTCCTGGGATCCCACATAGTTTTTTCTAACCATGCTCAGACCATGTGATGGCTACTATCCAAGGATGGATGGTCCTCACGGTCTATCCGCACGATTTCCTCTAACCATGTGCAGACCATGCACCTAGCACTGCTTGGCATGATTTCTCTTCTCTTCACACCCTGATCCCCTGAGGCACCCCCGAGCCTTCACATGAACTTTGGGAAACACTTATTTATATAAAAAGAGACACCCATACCATAACATAAGAAAAACATACCTTAAGAAAAATCTGAGGTCTTACAACCTTCCCACCTTATAACAGCTCATCCTCCAGCCGCTCTTCCGAGAATCACTAACTTCCATAACAAGGGATCATGTCACGAGGTCTACCTATCCACTCTCACTTTCCAAGTTTCTTATTGTACATCACAATTCCTACCGAACACGAATAAAGGGCACAAACTTTCCCCATAATCCTTCTTCACTGCAACCACAACACAAGCTGAAACTCCTCAAGGTTTCATCAACTTAAACCTTTATCACCATGAGAACTTCATGGGGAAAATTTAGGTGACAACACCTAACTCACAACACATGGAAACTTAACACACAACATTCCATCATCATGGGGAATCCAATCGGCACCTCATCAACCTAATCCTTTGCACAACTCATGACCAAAATCACTTGGCGTCATTTTTCTATTCACCCAACTCTAATGGTGACCCAACCCTGTATCACTCGGAGGAAAACACATGACCCTTCCAACGGCATTTTTGGAAGATCTCATTCCACAACTATACATCCAAAAACAACTCAAAACTCTTGGCTACTCGACCAATTAAACCATTCCAAATCTCTCTACCAGGGCCAACTCACCTGAACGGTGACCACTCGAGTACTTCCAACCCAAAACTCAGATCATATCATCAACCAACCATTTATACAGTATTGTTCTCTCTGCCATTTCCGGTTACTTGGAACATCCTCCATCGATGAAGGACCACCAGAACTCAACCCAACCTTCCCATTTCCTAACACGTTCCAACTTATTGGCCCAGGCATCCATAGGATCATTACCCTGCCTTGGAATCCATTTGCACTGTCACAACCTTTGGGAATACATCCAAACACTATCCATTCAAGGACTAAGATCATCCTGACCTCACTCAGGTTCACTTCACTACGAATGGCGATTTTCACTACAACATAATCACAGAGGTGGATCACTCTCACCTCACCCCTCAAGTTTACCATCTCAAGATGGACCACCTTTTACTGGATTACCCTAGGACACCCACCTTCCACTGATGGTACGCTACCCCTTTATCACCTTCCCAAGGTTATTACTTTCTGGAAGTCTATCATTATCATTCCACACACCCATTGTGGTCATTTTCTGAATTCTAGTATAATTTCACCATCATTGCATCACCTCCCTCCAGACCTTCATCAGCTTCACTCTTGGTATGTCACCACATCACATGGCCAAGGTTCACCTAACTTTGAGATGTCCTAAAACCACATGAGGAAAATTGTCCTGAGTCTAACCCCAATCTCCATTGAAGTTATAAGACCCCAACTTCTATTTCCACAAACAATTTTCATATCCAACCACACCCTCCTACGACTCAACACAGATCTCACAAGCTTCCATTGGAACCACCCTGAGCTAAAGCCAACACTTGGAACATTTTTTCACCACATCCAACTCCACATGCCTCTCTGAGGAACCTGACATGAACCTCACAAGTTCCTTATTAGCACCCAGGTGCCACTATGTCAACTCGACGTTCTCCTCTCTGCACCTAGAACTGATGTATCACTCCCCACCTTAAGAGTGTTGTTACCATTTCTCACCATAAGGGATTCCAACCATCACATCTTAAAATCGATCACAAACTAAACCCCAAACTTAGAAGGGGTTATCCACCCTTTTTCCAAAAACAAGAAGATAAACACCACCCAGTTCCCATTCCTAGATTTTGTGAATGGAACCCGTGATGTTTATTATAGAGACCCGAATCTTGACGTACATGGACATTACATTACTTTTGCGGAATACTTAATACATAACAAAAACAGACACACAAGAACCATAATAGTTTAGTGTCTTTGGAAACTCAGAACATAATCTTCTAATCGTGGTGAAAGATCTTCAACATCTCCCATAAAGATCTTCCCCTTTTGGTTTTCTTACCTAAAACCTTTATTTAAATCTTGGGGAAAAGAAAACATATAAAGGGTGAGCTCAAATGCTCAGTAAAGGTAAGCATGGATAAAATAAAAAAAATAATATACATTTGAACTTGAAAACATGAACATAATGTTTAAACATCAAAATCTTGGGAAATGACATAAAACATAGAAGTACATAAGGCATAGATCATAAAGAAATATTAATCATGATAAAATAGAATGGGAATAAAACATGTGATTGTGGAAACCATTAAACACGTGATATGATTTCCATAGTATCCAAGGCATTTCTGCCAAGACCATCTTAGTGGACAAAGTCCCTTTATGAATCGAGTTCACTTTTCGTTCCAGTCCCGTATTACTGAATCGGATTAACTTACCGTTCCATCCATGTCTATATCATGAGATATAAATCTTTACCCAATGAATTGGATGGAGATATAGGTCCCACCCATCTCATAATGAAATAATTCTTTCATGTTCCACAAAATCATAAATCATACATCATAGCATAACCCATGTAATAGAATGATATTCTTAAACATCATGCCATCATAACATAATCCATATAAAAAAAATAGATATCATTTCATCATAAGAAGAATCAAACCATTTAAATAATGGAGACATTATACTTGAAACATAAACATATGAAATAATTTCATTTTAGATGGAAAGTATTTTTGATAAAACACTTGAAATGAAATCTTGAGGAAAATATCCTTTCTTCTTCAAAATCATTTTCTTTTCACAAAATGCCATGCAATTTTAAAAGAAAGGGGTTTTTTTTAAATAATCATGCAATCTTGTATCGTAAGCTTCATGAAAATGAGGCCTTATGAAACCGTAAAAATCCTTTCACACCGTATAAGTTAAAAATAACATTCTCCTCGTACTTTTGTCGGAAAAGTCAAAAAGTACCTCTTATGGTAAAAAAAGGATTCCTTACATACCATGTAGTAAAAGTAAGAAATGGTTAAAAAGGACTTTAAACATACATGAAACCATTTTTAGGAAACATGGACATGGATGATAACAATAACCCCAGTAAATACTCAGGAATAAATAATCTCGGATAAGAACGAGATTGGAATGGTTATCCCTTACCTTACATCTGATATGCTTCGTATGTATCCGAACCTCCTGTATAGTGATTTAAATAATATCATTTACTTATTAAAGAATCATATTCATTTTTATGATATCATATATGGTTCACTTATGACTTTATATTACCCGTTCTTTTGTAAATTCCAAGTTAAAGCAGCATTTTGGGTAAAATCATTTCATTTATCGTACGTGTTTCGACTTGTTGTTCTTGATATTATTACTTATATACTGATTTACATAATTCCAGAATGTAAAACATGATTTATATATAATATATATTCAGAATATACATACATATATATATATATATGTGTGATATATCGATAAATGGAATGAAATACACCGTTCAAGAAGACGGTAGGTCGTACGTACGCATGAACGATGTTTTCGTTTCCTTATTGAATTGAATGGAATTAAGTAGATGACATAAATATATATATAAATAAATAAAGTATCATTATTATGTCATATATTTCATTATTATTCATTATATATACTCTATAATCATTCATGAATGGTTAACACGGAGAATGAATCTCATCGCATCGTGGAGATGGTAGTCCGTACGTACGCACGAGCGATTATATCATTCCCATGATCGTGGAATTGTATTTAGTTAATTAGATTTACATTTACCATGTCACTTTGTATTTTTATATTATATAGTTAATAAACTTACCATATATATCCAAGAGATCCCCAAGTGGTCCATTAATGATACACCTATCATTATATAAGTATCTCGGCTGAACCTTAAATTTTTAGGAATATAATAACAATTAATAATATAATATTTGTTTTAAAAACTATTTTATGTCAATTTTGATACTATTTGGTAATGGATTTTTTTGAAAATTATAAAAGCATTATTAGTTAGAAAAAAGTTCATTAATTTAATACTAACATGTCATATTAACCTATAAAATTATTGGAATTCATAAAAAGTCTCAAATCACATTTATTTGGGTATTTATAACATCAATTATTTTAATATTTAATTATTTAGGTAATTAATGCATCACTATTGTGTCATAAATAACTTAAATTATTTAATGTCTAAAAATTATAAATAAAATACCATTATGTAGGAAATATTTTTATCTTTATAATTAATATTTATAGTCGAATTTAGCTTATGTATAACCCTATATTAAAAATTATTTAGCTATTAAACTTTGATTTTAACTATTTTAACCCTTCTTTAAATAAATTAATTTTAAATGTCCTAATCTATTCCAAGTGGACCTAAATGGTCATATTTTATTTCTAAGGTTGTTTTTGGTCAAATTACACTTATCCAAATGAATTAGGACATGTTTTAGGGTAATAATAATATCATTTTTACCCTTAATCACCCTATTTACTTTTAACCGTGGTAAATAAAAGTAAAAAGTTATTATTCACCAAAAATTATTTTCATCTCATTGAACCACATTTTAGTCCTTGATATTAACTGTGTCTCTCGTATTTTCAAAATTCAACTCACAGAAGCGGTAAAATTAAGTTTTATATGAATTTCCTAATTCTCCTAGGAGGTGGGTAAAAGACGGTGAAAAGTTCAATAAAATTTTTATATATCTAAAATTATTATGAAATGACTCCAATTAATTACATTGAACTTATATAGGTATTATGTATCAATTTTGACCTAAAATAAATTTAAATAAAATAAATAATTATTTAAATAAAAAGTCGGTTTTTAAATAGTAACCCAGTGTTTTCACTATTCATCAAAAATTGAAAGTTCTCAGAAAAATTCCAAAAATTCACCCTAGGATAATTTCGATATTCCGAATCCAAAAATTAAGTCCATTTTGAAAGATAAAATTTATAAAATTTCAAAAAGTGGGTTTTACTATTCATAACGGCTAGTTTATATAACATATCGTTGTTTAGTGAAACTCGGTATTGCGTACAACACACGCTATCGGGGAAGGTCTTGATTGCGTGTAATGCAATCCAAGTCAGGTTTTCGTGTAGTGCAAGATTCTTTTGTTTTTGCATATAATAGAATCCAGCCATATTGCATTTATACATTGAATATATATATATATATATACACTCAATGTTGCATACAATAACTTCAAACGAATTTGAAATTGTTGTGTAACACGATCCAAGAATAGTGTTGCGTATACTGCAAGCTAAAACGGTGTTGCGTATAGCGCAAGATAATCTTGGTGTGTCATACAACACAAGACATCAAATAAATTAAAAAGAATACTTCTCATAAAATCTAGGGGTGTTACATTCTACCCCCCTTAAAATGAATTTCGCCCTCAAAATTCATCGGGGTTATTTGGTTTACTACTTGAAAGTTTCTTTCATAGAAACCCACATCGTAAAAAGGAATACCAAAACGTGACTTTAAAAACTAAAGTATGAAACTTAACGATTACCCAAATTAACTAATCACTAGGTTTCCACATAGGAGAAAGTAGGTGAAAATATGGATATGGAAGAGAAATCTAACCATCAAGTTCTGATGGAGAGTGGTAGAGAACATGGCTATGAAAAATCCAATAATCACAAAGCCATAAATTTGTGATGATCTAAGGTACCATCTGATTCATCGGATATAAGGGCACTAGGACAACATATTTGGTTTTCAAGATCATTTCCCTAAAGTTGAATAATTGTTGAATTAAAATAAATACTTACTTGATTTTTGGTACAATCTTACTGTTGTTTGTGCCTTGAAGAATTTCCACTTCATCTCTTATAGAAATGAAGTTGAATTTTTCTTCCATGAAGTGTTAGCAGATCATTTGATAGAATGATAGGTCATTCCATCTATTTCTATCGCAAAAAGTTTAGCACAATTTATTAAATATACATAAGTTCATCTATGCTGAGATTAATCGTATATGGTTGCTAAAATGGACTTATACTTCAGATATCATAGCGGTTAATAAAGTAAAACTAGTTTCTACTAACAAGGGACTTCCTGTAGGCTAGTGTTAGGCGATAAAGGCTTGTCGCACTTTGGTTGTGGGATCGATTCACGCATCCTTGTCCGACGTGACGGGTTGTCGCCCATCCTATGGGTTTTCCTTTTTCTAAAACTATACTATTATAACATTCTATCAATAATATCGAAAAAAATAGCCTTAAACAATACTAACTTATGTTCAACATAATCCATTCGAATCTTTAGGCTTATCCAAAATACTTCTTTCCAAACTCATAGTATAAAGAGAACGATTACTAAAAAGGTCATATAACAAATATGTGAATACCATCATTTATCCCTCATATATCTTGTTGGTCACATTCCAATCATGTGAATACCTTAATCATGTATTCTCTTGAAAAATGAATACCCATTGAACCTTAGTGAAAACATGAATGTTGTCAAAAGTTAACTCTTTCCACATACCAAAATCCAAAAATTCTATATACTCAAACCATGATATAACTTTGTCCTTATATCAGTCATGAGCTCATGAATACTGTCAAACATTTCATTTTCTCCTTATCCATTCATTATGCGCATATCATCTTCTTTCCAAAAATATCTCAATCACTTTACATGGTTACCGGTACCATAAAATTATTGAAAACCACAATAGACCAATACATAAATATTCCAATATTCCATGATACTATATACAACATTATTTTATAATCCCATTACATAAACACTTAATCATTCCACCACATCGTTGTCATATTCAACATCGCCAATAGTGATCACATGTGACTTCCCTTTGTCCTTTTCCTTAAGTGGTTGCTCGTGTCGATCATCATTAACCCTTGGATTAGGGAATTGATTAGCATAATTCCCCATTTCATTGCACTTGAAGCATTGAAGTGTTGGTGGTGCGTTCTATGTAGTCTTTTCTTTATTCACATCATTAGTAACCCTTTTTCCATTACTTCGACACTAGCTTCTCGATGACCTTCTTTTCCACACTTAAAACATTTTTTATCCCCTTTAAGACAATCTCCACCATTCTTCTTTCCACACATTGATCATAAAGAAACATTCATCTTCTTTTAACAATTGTTATTAGATTTCTCCTTGAACTCCATATTTCATTTCTTGTCCAAACCATGAGATGGATATGTAACACCAACTTTTATTTCGACATTGATAGCACAATGCATAATTTCTTCATAGATACTGAAGTCTCTTATAGATAATTCCCTTCAAAGACTTGGTTTTAAGACACTGAAGAATCAATCAACTTTACTTTCAGGTTGGATGACAAATCCAGATGCATACCTTTAAAGCCTTGTAAAATTTGCTTTGTATATACCAACAGATTCATCATCCTTTTGCTTAAGCTCAAGGAACTCCTTTTCCATCTTTGTTTGAAGAATACGAGGGAAGTACTTACTGAAAAACAAGTTCTTGAACTCATCACGTTCCATGGATTCAATTTCATCTTGGGGCCTTATATTCTTAATTAGAGTCCACCACTGGTCTGCTTCACCTTCTAAATGGTAAACAGCTAGAATGACTTTATCATGTTCCAAAAAGCAAAGTATGGAAAATATATTTTCAATGGTATTGATCCATTGTTCAGCAATAAGTGGATCAGAAGACCCATTGAAATTAGGTGGTCGTTTCCTCATGAAGGACTCAATAGAATATTGTTCCCTTCTCTGCTCATTCGGAAGTCCAGAATGATTCATATATTGCGTAAGTATAGCAATAAGATTTTTCACTCCATCTCCCATAACATTGGTTTGTTTAGGAGGAAAATCATTGCATTGTCCATTACATTCATCAACATGGTTCCTTTGGGTTCCACCCATCGTCTAAAACCCAAAAAGAATAGTGTGAGAGGTAAAAATCATGCTAGGGAAAACAACATAGTAAAGGGGGAGTACCTTAGATATCTAACATCTTAGGTTTAATTCTAATATCATTATCGTAATTCTAGGAATATAACCTATACTTATACTTAACCTTGGGGACATCCCTATACATACCTTAGAAATATCTGTAGGGGTCTCACTAAAGTTTTTGCATCCTAGTTTCCAAAGGTTAACTAAACCTTTCCTCTAATACCAACGGTAGAGACCCGAATATTGACGTACATGGACATTACATTACTTGTGTGGAATACTTAATACATAACAAAAACAGACACACAAGGACCATAATAGTTTTGTGTATTTGGAAACTCAGAACGTAATCTTCTAATCGTGGTGAAAGATCTTCAACATCTCCCATAAAGATCTTCCCCTTTTGGTTTTCTTACCTAAAACCTTTCATTAAATCCTGGGGAAAAGAAAAAATATAAAGAGTGAGCTCAAATGCTCAGTAAGGGTAAGCATGGATAAAATAAAAGAAATCATATACATTTGAACTTAAAAACATGAGCATAATGTTTAAACATCAAAATCTTGGGTAATGACATAAAACATGGCAGTACATAAGGCATAGATCATAAAGAAACATTAGTCATGATAAAATAGAATGCAAATAAAACATGTGATTGTGGAAAACATTAATCACATGATATGATTTCCATAGTAGCCAAGGCATTGCTGTCAAGACCATCTTAGTGGACAAATTCCCGTTCTGAATCGAGTTCACTCCTCATTCCAGTCCTATATTACTGAACCGGATTAACTTACCGTTCTAGCCATATCTATCTCATGAGATATAAATCTTTACCCAATGCATTGGAGGGAGATATAGGTCCCACCCATCTCATAATGAAATCATTCTTTCATATTCCACAAAATCATAAATCATACATCATAGCATAACCCATGTAATAGAATGGGATTCTTAAACATCATTCCATCATAACATAATCCATATAAAAAATAGATATCATTTCATCATAATAAGAATCAAACCATTTAAATAATGGAGACATTATACTTGAAACATAAACATATTAAATAATTTCATTTTAGATGGAAAATATTTTTGATAAAACACTTGAAATGAAATCTTGAGGAAAATATCCTTTCTTCTTCAAAATCATTTTATTTTCACAAAATGCCATGCAATTTTAAAATAAAAGGGTTTTTTTGAAAATAATAATGCAATATTTTATAGTAAGCTTCATGAAAATGAGGCGTTATGAAACCGTAAAAATCCGTTCACGCCGTATAAGTTAAAAGTAACATTCTCCTCGTACTTTTGTCGGAAAAGTCAAAAAGTACCTCGTATGGTAAAAAAAGAAAGATTCCTTACATACCATGTAGTAAAAGTCAAAAATTGTTAAAAAGGAATTTAAACATACATGAAACCATTTTTAGGAAACATGTACATGGATGATAACAATAACCCCAGTAAATACTTACGAATAAACAATCTCGGATAAGAATGAGATTGGAATGGTTATCCCTTACCTTACGTCCGATATGCTTTGTATGTATCCAAAACTCCTGTATAATTATTTAAATAATGTCATTGAATTATTACAGAATCATATTCATTGTTATGATATCATATATGGTTTACTTATGACTTTATATTACCCGTTCTTTTGTAAATTCCAAGTTAAAGCAGCATTTTGGGTAAAATCGTTTCATTTATTGTACGTGTTTCGACTTGTTGTTCTTGATATTATTACTTATATACTGATTTACATAACTCCAGAATGTAAAACATGATTTATATATAATATATATTCACCATATACATATATATATATATATGATAGATTGATAAATGGAATGAAATACACCGTTCATGGAGACGGTATGCTGTACGTATGCATGAACGCTGTTTTTTTTTTCCTTATTGAATTGAATGGAATTAAGTATATGACATACATATATATATACATAAATAAAGTATCATTATTATGTCATATATTTCATTATTATTCATTATATATACTCTATAATCATTCATGAATGGTTAACATGGAGAATGAATCTCATCGCGTCGTGGAGACGGTAGTCTGTACGTACGCACGAGCGATGATATCATTCCCATGATCGTGGAATTGTATTTAAGTGTATGTATAATATTTAAGAATAAATATCACTTTACAATAATCATATATAGTTATTTATTTACACCATTATACACATCCAAGTAAGGTGGTGGTCGAAAACAGATTACACCACGGCGTGGAGACGGTATTTCGTACGTACACATGCGCGGTGATTTCATTTTCCGTAGGATGGATAGAAGTTGAAATAAGGTTGTTTCATATTTATAATAACATATCATTATATAATTAATACTGATGTTATTACTTTATAATGATACAACTAAAGAAGAATAAGTAGAAGAAGAAATAAACTTGAGAGAATCAGAAGAAGAGATTACCTCTTCTTCAACGCACCTCCTTTAAGATTCCTATTAAGGAAGTAGAGTTGGTATTTTGAGAAGGCCAGAGCCTCCATAATGTTTATAGGGAAGTGTATAAGAGAAATGGTTAGGGGTTGTATGAACTTCAAGGCTCAAAAGGGTGTCAAGATAAGAGGGAAGGGGTGCCCTTTTTATAAGGGAGGAGAGGGGCACCTTTGGAAAAACTTAAAATATTATTTTATAATAAAGTCATATTCAGTTTTTAATAGCACAAAATTGATTTATTTAGAAGATAAGGTGGGTATGGGTATAAATCCTCTCAACCAATAGGTTTTATACAGGTTTGGGTCATTATATTAACCTTATCTTTTAGTTTTAACTCTTAGTTAATTAGATTGACATTTACCATGTCAATTTGTATTTTTATATTATATAGTTAATAAACTTACCATATACATCCAAGAGATCCCCAAGTGGTCCATTAATGATACACCTATCATGATATAAGTATCTCGGCCTAACCTTATATTTTTAGGAATATAATAACAATTAATAATATAATATTTTTTTTAAAAACTATTTTAAGTCAATTTTGACACTATTTGGTAATGGATTTTTGTAAAAATCATAAAAGCATGATTAGTTAAAAAATATTTAATTAATTCAATAATAACATGTAATATTAACCTATAAAATTATTTGAATTCATAAAAAGTCTCAAATTACATTTATTTGGGTATTTATAACATCAATTATTTTAATATTTCATTATTTAGATAATTACTTCATCACCATTGTGTCATAAATAACTTAAATTATTCAATGTCTAAAAATTATAAATAAAATACCATTAGGTAGGAAATATTTTTATCTTTCTAATGAATATTTATAATCTAATTTATCTTATGTATAACCCTATATTAAAAATTATTTAGTTATTAAACTTTGATTTTAACTATTTTAACCCTTCTTTAAATAAATTTATAATAAATGTCCTAATCTATTCCAAGTGGACCTAAATGGTCATATTTTATTCCTAAGGTTGTTTTTGGTCAAATTACACTTATCCAATAGAATTAGGACATGTGTTAGGGTAATAATAATATCATTTTTACCCTTAATTACCCTATTTACTTTTAATCGTGGTAAATAAAAGTAAAAAGTTACTATTCACCAAAAATTATTTTCATCTTATTGAACCACATTTTAGTCCTTGATATTAACCATGTCTCTCAGATTTTCGAAATTCCACTCACAGCAGCGGTAAAATTAATTTTTATGTGAATTTCCAAATTCTCCTAGGAGGTGGGTAAAAGACGGTGAAAAGTTCAATAAAATTTTCATATATCTAAAATTATTATAAAATGACTCCAATTAATTAAATTGAACATATATAGGTATTATTTATCAATTTAGACCTAAAATAAATTTAAATAAAATAAATAATTATTTAAATAAAAAGTCGGTTTTTAAATAGTAACCTAGTGTTTTCACTATTCATCCAAAATTGAAAGTTTTTAGAAAAATACCCAAAAATTCACCCTAGGCTAATTTCGATATTCCAAATCCAAAAATGAAGTCCATTTTGAAAGATCAAATTTATAAAATTTCAAAAAGTGGGTATTACTATTCATAACGGCTAGTTTATATAACATATCATTGTTTAGTAAAACTCGGTATTGCGTACAACACACACTATCAGGGAAGGTCGTGATTGTGTGTAATGCAAGCCAAGTCAGGGTTGCGTGTAGTGCAAGATTCTTTTGTTGTTGCATATAATAGAATCCAACCATATTGCATTTATACATTGTATATATATATACACTCAATGTTGCGTACAATAACTTCAAACGAACTTGAAATTGTTGTGTAACACGATCCAAGAATAGTGTTACGTATACTGCAAGCTAAAACGGTGTTGTGTATAGCGCAAGATAATCTTCGTGTATCATACAACACAATACATCAAATAAATTAAAAAGAATACTTCTCATAAAATCTAGGGGTGTTACATTTATCATCATTCAGTCCACCCGAAGGAGCTCACCCAAAACCATAGGGGGGCGTGCATTCACTCTTAAAGATCTACATAGACCGTTTCCAATTGTGTAAACTCCATGATGTCCCTCATCCAAAAAAAAACCTTCATGTCTCTTTGTGTGATATAGAGATTCTCAACATACCTGGGATGATTCCAAGATTTTGGGAATGTTCATCACTAGCGGAGGTACGCTAGGAAGTCGTCGAAGAACACCACCACCAACTTATCTATTTCTGATAGCTATGGGATGCCATGACCTACTAGGGATCTCAGGCTTCCCTTCCAAACATGTCACATCAACACTTAACCATCACCAATAAGTCATGATTACCAACCAAGTTCAAAAATCACTCCACAACCAAATCATTCATACAAACAAGTTCTGCCACATGACCACCCTTACCTCAGGTGTCACCATCGAGTGAAAGAATATAACCACATTCCATCCACCTTTGTCTCTTCTACTCGAAAACAACCTCAAGCCTCTATTAATCATCATCCAAACAGGTGAGTCGGGAATCCATATGATACAACCCTAACCTTAGATCCCATTACAAGCACTTGGGTGCCCTTACAAAAGAACCGGGTCTAACTATACCATTTACTATAACTTGGTGGTACTCAATATGCATTAACACCACCTCTGAAGCATCTAGCAGGCTTCATATTCTGAGGTAACTGCACCACTGGGCTAACCTCTGATGAGGAACCCTTGAATTTCCAAAACTATCAATGCATAACCATAACTTGAGTAGCACAACCAACCCTTAACCTTCCCACTTATCCCTCTAGGACAAATCTACATCGTACAACACCCTGAGTTCCACTATCAAAGTCCAAAACATCTATATGTGCGACACACACTCAAAAGCACTAGAATCCCTATCTGACCTCTCTTATATGTCACCTTGAAGGTTGAATGATACCAACTCCCTAAACTGGAGTCACAACTAGGATAATCCATTGGTCCTCTTCTCCAAACCATGCTTATCATGACATGAACAAAGTAATGCTTGTGAAAGGAACTCTCACTCCCATTCTGATGCACACTGTGCCTAGAACAAAAACAACCATATATTCTAGGTTCCCTGCCAAAAGTGTACACATTCATCGACACTACGGTCAAAACATCCTCTCAGGGATTCGAGAAAAAACTTGAAAGGTCTCTACTCACAAGGTTACCAAGACCTAGGAACCATCTTTAGGGTCCAGTATGTACTCCGTATGGTCATGAACCACAAGAGTTCTCTCACTCACATTACCAAACAATTCCTTGCAACCTAAAGGCCACAACCCTATGAGGGTTCCCTAAACACACCACTTAGGCCATATCATAACCAGAAAGGCCTCATAATCCAAGCCCAAAATCTCTACTAGGGCACTCTCACTACCCCAAACCACGCATACAAGGGTCAAACCGACAACACCAAGGATACCCACCTTTGCACCCAAACATTCTCATTCCAAACTTGTCATTCACTCAACACTTTGAAGAATGACCGGCAGAATTTAACCACAGATGGAAATATCTCACGTGATCAACCTTAAACAAACCATTTTTCATAATTTACCCCAATAGTGATTATCACACTTAGAACACTACCCCCTACCATATTTATCACATTCATGGTCAACATGGGGTAACCAACTCAATTAATCACAAGTCTTTCACCAACACCTCTTCAAACCCATTCTTCTTTTACAACACGATCACTTCCCCTTAGGAACATATCCCATTTCACATCTTGTTAAAATCATAATTTTAACTCATTTACACCTTTCATTAGGCAAAATTCATTAATAATTTTACAATCATTGTGAAATATTTCTCCTTTAGACATCGAGTCAGCCTTTTACAATTTATCACAACCCAAAATTTTAACCCTAGTTATAACATTTATTTATACATGATATTCCTTAAATATCATTCACCCACTTACGTTACCATTATTAGGAATCATTTTCTTCAGATTTATCAAGGAAATAAAATGCATTTTACTCTCTATACCCCACACACCCAACCCGTGTGTGTGCCTATAAAGATGCATGCCACCTATACTTAGGTGCCTAAAATGATGCATGAATGCACAACCCCATGCCACTCTATCAATGAGAAAAATATCATAAATCAATAAAATCACACAACATGTGCATCACCCAATGATGAAATATCATTCTACTATAACAAAACACATCAAGAACAACAATTTTCCACCCAGGGTGACTTGGGTTTTCCCTCATACATGGGTTTAATACTCCCAATTATGAGCTCATTACCAAGGCCCGAAACATATTAATATCCTATATACCATCCCAAAATAGTAAGAAAGAGAAAATAACTCCTATGATACCATTTTGTAACATCCCTGACCCAGAATCCACTAAACCGGTGCTCTGAACCGGATCATCACATGACCTCAAGCACGCCTCCCCATACGTTAGAGGTTGCCAACTAGCGATGAGGGTCTAATAAGTCATGTGGGGAGACTATACCCTATTTACCAGAGTAATTCATAGCAAAACAAAATGAAAATAATGGAATCAATATGAAACAACTGATCAACATGCATAAACAAACATTTACCAAACATGGTACAATACAAATCAAATACTATAATTCCATGACACACTAGTAGTTCAAGTGAATAAAACCCAAAAATTAAAAAAATGACCAAACTCCAAATGGGTCCCAACTCTAAGTCTGGATCCTTCTCTATGTACATCCCAAGCCCAACTCAATATCTTAGTGTAGGGCCCTTGCCCTCGTCCTAACCTGCAACCAAGAGATCTTCTCGGGTACCCAACAGCGGCCTGAGTAGGGTGTGAGTACAAAAATCAGTAGGTCAACACCAACGGTGTCTACAAAATATCTAGTCTAATAGATAGTGCATGCATATACAAAAATAAATGGTGAGTAAAAAAGGGACAGTTCGGGTGCCATAAGTTAACAAGTTAATTTAATTTATTCCTAGAATTTATCCCAATTACATTCCTTACAAAATCTTCGTTACTCAAACCATTTAATCACATATTCCCTGGGTTGGGCATAAATATCATCTACACAAGGCTCTAAGTAAATCAGTCACAATGCATAGGGGAAACAAATCAAGTCCCTATCTCACTAGGGATCCACATATCACATCAAAACATTCTTCTCACCTCGAAGCCTCATTCTGGGTGGAATGCAACCATTAAGAGAATAAAGCCTGTGTCCCCTTCCCTAACTCATTCATTTTTTGGTGGAGTTTAGAGCCTCAGTCTAACTCTACCCATGGGCGTAGAACCTAAATTCAATACCTCGCACTATCAAGCCATGTGAACATTCTTATTTATTAAATCACCACAACCATACCAAAACACAACCAAGCATATTCAATTCCATTGGTTATTAAAATTGATAACAACAACAGGAAAATTAATACTATGCCATAACCCATTAATACATTTTCCATTTACAATTCATATCCATTTAGCCAAGTTCCCATTCTTGTGCATTAACCCCTTAAGTTTATTCAACAACCCCTATGCCTTATCCAAATTAATCATTAACCATTCATTAACCCATTTATCTCATTTATCATTTCCAAAGCATTTACTCACTGATGCATTCAAGTACAATTCTCATATCACATAACACAACCCCTTTTTATTACATTCAATCATTTAGGTGCACCACTTAATTCTTGTGTATTAACCCATTCCAAAAATTCATCCATTCCCTTGTTACATATCATTAACATATTCCCTATTTCCCATTCCATTACCCAATTACAATTTCACCATTTAATATGCCCAAATTCCCTTAGGCATTTCTAACCAAAATTTCATGTAACAATCGACATAATCTCTTTCAACTCAATTACCCATTTTCACGTCATTCCAACAACATCTCATGATCTTATCACCCTAGGAATATTTATCATCATTCTATTTACAATCTAATCAACCATTGAACATGTTATACATGGGCTTCACACTTTACTCTGAAATCCTTCACTTAACCCAACTGCTCTCTAGGTTTGGGATTTCCAGCACACCCCATGGGAAGCCCTAAAATGGTCAAGTATTTCTCAACGCATCCCACAGAGATTGTGAGGGTTTCAATTGGTCACTTAGACACTAATTTTTATCACACACTTCAACAGAACCAAGAACATAAAAATATAAAAACAAGAACACCAACTTCTATGCACAAATTCAAAATAAGACTATGGGATAATACTTGTAGACCACCTACCTCCTATCTGATGATGAAAGCACTCTTAATCGTGGACTTCAATTCAAATTCAAACACCCCTTGAAGCCTCAACCTAAACCTCACCTGAAAAAGAGGGTTTTAGAGATTTGGAAGAAGATGGGAGAAACCACAAGCCCTAATCAGAAGAAGAGAGGGTGGAGAGGATTAGACTTACCCGGAGCTTCGATCTGCAACCAACGGTGTTCCAAACGGACAAGAATCGAAGGAAACCCACATCTTGGAAGCTGGGGTCAGAATGGTTCATCACTAGGGTTGTAGGGGATGAAATGGAGGAAAATTCTGAGCTGGGGTTTTAAATCCCAGGATGGAAATTTTGAAAAATTTCCAACATTTCTGGGCCGCACGGTTTTTCAAACCGTGTAAAAGTTACTATCCAAAGACACCCATTTCTCCTGGTTTCCTGGGATCCCACACAGTTTTCCCTAACTGTTCTCAGACCGTGAAAATGCTACTATCTGAGGATGGCTAGTTTGCACGGTTTATTCGCACGGTTTCCCCTAACCGTGTGCAGACCGTGTTCCTAGCACTGCTTGGCCTGATTGCTCTTCTCTTCGCACCCAGAGCCCCCGGGGCACCCCTGAGCCTTCACATGAACTTTGGGAGACACTTATTTAGCCAAAATTAGAGACCCAAACCATAACATAAACAAAACATTCCTTAAAAAAATTTGGGATCTTACAAGTCCAATGAGAAAATAACATTAAATATTATTTGATTAAAATAATATTTAATTATAACTTGCAATCTAAGCACATGTCATAGAAATAATGGTATTGTTGTTATTATTTGATATGAGGGTTTCACATGGAATAATAAAATAAGTAATGAGACTTGTACTAATTATTTTTTATTACCTAGTGAATTAAATTCCTAGTTACATATTATTCTCTTATTAGCCAAGGGGAAAACCCATAAGCAAGAGAGCCAGTTTTGGTTGTGCATAATATTTTTGGATAAAAATATCTAAATCCTCAAGAGCCTTTTTTCTCCAATAATTATCTCAATAATGAGATCATCCATCCTCCAACAGATCATAGAATGCTTTGGAAGTGGCTCACAAGGCGATCAAGGGAAGACGATGTAAGTGCAAGGACCTTTTGTGCTAGAACCCGGAGACTCCTTCAGTGACATCTAGAGATTCGTAGAGCACATGTGCATTACTGCTAGAGGAGATATAATCTTTATCTCTACAAAACAAATAAAGTCTCACCGCAGATCTATGGTCATACACATCAACAAAGAAAGAAAACCTTGGAGGTATTTCTTTAATTTAATTAAATTAATTATAAAAAAAATTATGTTGATCTTCTCTCTAGGTTCCGGTCCTATTTCTTCTTTATCTAAATCTTTGATTTTATTCTATGGATACGGGAATTCATCGTTGTATTGATCCTAGAATAATCAATGATCGTGTTAAAAATTAAATTTTGGTGTGGGCCTAACCGTGCTTCCGTTATGCCCATAACCTACACATAGATCTTTTTAAAACTTTAAATTTAATATGTAGTGAAGCTTAAATGAACACCTTGATCAAAAGTTATTTCCGTTTAAATTTCAAGTTATTTTTTCAACTTATTTTAGATTATTTATTAATTTATTGAAATTTTCTATCATTAAATTGTTATTAAATTACTATTACTCAATTTAATTATAAAATTGTTAATTAATATTAATTATTAATTATTTTAAAAATAATTTTCACTAAATATCTTATACATTAAATTTGATTAAATATTTCATATTATATAAATCATATTTGATAAAATACTAAAAATTTCACAACCTGTCCCAGAGGGGCCCATGTCGTGACTACCCTAAGACTGTCTTCGATAGGCCAGGGGATGGAGACTAGCACCGAGTAGGCATATCCCACAAATTGGAGACATTTGTATGATTATCTGCACACATTCACACATCTCTAAGCCCAAAATGATGAAATGTAAAAACCCTAAGTAACCAAGCATACATACCACTAAGATACCAATAACAGGGTATGACAGTACAAAACTAGAAAGTAAACAGGTCCTTAATACAAGCCCAACCAAAAGGAGAAGTACGGGCTCCTAAAATTCATCCACATAAAACCCTACCTAAACGGTAGGTATAGAAACAACTATCTGTAGTCACTGAAGCACATCGCATCTATCGGGCCTTTCTATAAGCACCACCTCGCCCTGGTCCACCAAGGACTCCGTCAAAGCATCGATCATCTTCACAAGGCATGACACATGTGAGCATAGCCCTTATAGGGGTGAGTAAAAAAATATTTAGTAGGGATCCTGAAACCACCAAGAAAAATACCACTAAGAATTAAACGTAGTACACCACAAAGGAAACACATGAAGTACAATCAATACGGTCACCTCACACAGGTATAAGTCTAAAGTAGAAATATATGAATTTATAGTTGTATTCCAAATATCTCCCAGTATCTATGGCACTAGAAGTGTTGACGGCACATAGAGCGTAGATAGAGCACAAAGCGTCAATGGTGCATGGAGAATTAGTGGCGCATGGAGCATTAATAGCGCATAGAGCGTCGATGGAACCCATAGTGTTGATGGAACTTGGGATGTTGTTAGTGCACGGAGTGTCAATGGCGCACGGAGCGTTAATGTTTCATGTAGCCCCCAAGTCATATAGTCACCAAGATCACATAATCACAGCTAGCCACAGGATTCCAATCATAGCATGCCTGTTCTAGGAGATCATGCTCTTTAAGACATTGGGTCATAAGCCAATTTCCACAAAAACTCACTTAGAGTATCCCAAAATGACCTTCTTGTTTCAAGGCTCATAATTCCGCAAACGACTCTTCAAAGGGACACACAATTTAAAAGATACAACCAATTTAGTAAAAAGGGTCCAGTCCGGTCTGGGTCTGGCCGACCCGGCCCGACCGGACCCGGTTCGGCTCGGCCCACTAATCATGGCCCGCTGGACCACTGGAGAAGCCTAGATTCCTCACTCCATCCCACCATGTATGGGCCGAAGTGTACATGCTGGACACAGCCCACCTTGGCTGCATTTGTCTGGTCAATGCGGTGTCGGACTGTGGTTCACACGGCCGCCCTGCCTTCCCTGCATGCACCCACAACTCAGCCATGGGTCCCTCCTCCAACATGGCTTCAAGTCGCAACCCTTATCCATCACGGACTCCTACCACCGCTCTTTTGTCTTCATCCACAGCTCCCACCATCACAGGCCCTACGCGGTCTGGCCACCGGTGGCCCTAGTTCTGTGGGTCGCCATCGTTTCTATGGTGCTCCTTTTTTTGAAACAGAGCCACTTCCGCAATTCTCAGGTTACAACCTTCACTACCCTATGACTTGATCCTCTTTTCTATAACTTCGGGGGTTCAATCGTATTCGGAGCCTCTCAGTAAATTGCATCATGACCATGAAGGTCCAATGACGAGGAAGGCCAAGAATGGGGATAGAAGGGTCACATAGAACACCCGAAGAATAGATCTTGTCCTTATTCATGTCATCCTTGATCCATTATTGTTTAAATAATCACAAAGAAACCAACAATAGAATAATCACCAAGATATATTCCCTTTAATACCGAAATAATTATCCCTCTTGCAAGGAGAAGGAAGCTCTCTCCCGATGATGAACACCAGTGGATCGAGAATCGACAACGACCCAGTTATAGTGATAACCCTAAATTACTCTGACATGGATTATTAAAAATGGAAACTTCCACTGTGTCAACATGTAACATTCAATAAAATATTTTTATTATATATTTTAATGACGTCTACATCTAAAATCTAACTTTCACCCTCGACCCACGCTGGTCAAGGTTAGGTCTTGCCTAAGGAAAACACCCCCTTACAAACTCAACAGTGGTCTCAGATTTCTAATCTGGGTTATTTTTTATGATTTATTAGGGTTTTGATATAAAATAATTTTTATTTTATTATTTTATTTACGGTTATACCCCTGGTGACTTTTTCTATAGATGACTCATACCGATCAATGTTAGGTCGCACCTAGGGTAAAGCCACTGCTCTGAGATCAACGGTGCCCTTGGATTTCTGATCTGGGCACATGCTTAATAGTTATTTCAATTTTTTAGAAAAGTCGTGTGTAGGGGATATTAAAAACTTAACATTTTTCAAACAAACATTCTGGGAACCCTAGGCCTCAGAATAGTATATTGTATCAGTTATTGATCTCATAATTTTCCCAAATAATTTCTAAAAAAATCAAGAAAATACGATTCATTACAGAAAAGATCAACCGAGAAGCAAAGATCTTGACCATTTATTAAAAGAAAGAAAAGGAAAATAAAAGGAAATATATGGGGTTAAATAAAGGTAAATTCCCTCATCTATAAAAATAGTTTAGTAACTATAATAAGAAGGATAATTCTCATAATCATAATCAGACTCATCAGTGGTTTCCTTCTCTGACTATGAGTTACCTTGTGAAGGACCTTGGAACACCCTGAGAGGAGAGGGGTGAATCAGGGTGTCAAATTTTTCTTCTAATTTTATAGATATTTTTCTCACATTGGTAGGAACTTGATAAACTTTTCTGATGAGAACAAGCAGTAAACAAATAATCACATGCAAAGAGGTAACATAAAAATTTTACATGGTTCACCAAAAAGGGCTAGTCCAAGGAGAATATGCTGATAGTGTTTTAGTCATTTCTAAATCCAATAATATTCACTAGTTGTAGAGTATAAGATTTTAGACATAGTCACTCTATTCTAGGCACACTGCATTTACAATATTTTAGGGATAGCTCATTGTGTCCCTCAGAACACTTTTGACAACTCCCCCTAGCTCACTATCTTGGGAGAGATCCACACATAGTTTATGGACTTATAGGTCCCTTCATTTTCATTAAATAACACATCCTCAACTGTAGATAGATACTCTATTGAAGTCCTACTTTTACTCATACATGTAATCCACTTTTCCACGCATGATTTGTTCATGAACTGTTCCTTTGCGAATTGGCATGCTTCCTCCTCAAACTATGTAGCACCGCATAGCGTGTGTGATTCATGGACTAACTCTTCCTCCATGGACTACCTCCGCTTCTATAGACCTTATCTCCTTCCGCAGACCAACTTACTTCATGAACCATCCCTTCTTTGCAGACCGTTTCTCCTCCGCGGATTGCCTCCGCTTCCGCAGACCAAATCTTCCAATATGGAGCCTTCTTCCTTTGTGGGCTACAGAGTCTCGCAAAACCTCTTCTGAGAACTATCTTCATGGACCACTTTTCCTTCTACAGAATACTCCTCATGAACTTCTTCTCCTTCACGGAGTTATCTTCCCACGAACCACTCTAGAATTCATCGAATTCCTCCCAAATTTCTAATAAAAAATATCTCTCTGTAATGAAGGTATTGGTGATCCTTATATAGGTAAATAGATCTGAAAATCTCACTAATCTATTTTACTGAAAAATTTGATTCGGTACAGCCTTCACTGTAAACTTCTTCCCCACGAACCGTTTTCCCGCTGTCGTAATGCCTCTCTTCCTTCATAGCAGCCGAACTCTTCTGTTAATGAAACCCTTCGCAACTCCTCAAATCATTTCCTCGTTTTTTCAAATGAAGATTCATCCCATGTAACGCAAAAAATCCATGAAATAATTGCCTCTGGAAAACTACAATCCTTTTCGGGAACCATTTCCCTAAGCAGTCCCCATACCGCACTTCGCGGTCCTCATAGTGCTGCTATGTAGAAATTCTTCCTTTTTCATTTTTCTTCATCATTATATGTACCTCATATGTGGTCTGTGAACTCTGCTTCAAAGTCTACAAACCATTCTTGGCAGACACCTTTTCATAAAACCTTCCTTTTCCAAAATAATAAACTTCTAATTTTGAGGCCCAAAAATTTGGCAAACACTGGGAAATTGCGCCACCTTAAACACATGCTTCGTCTTATACTATAAGATCACTTGTATTTCAAAATCATTGACCAATTCAATTTTTATTAAAGATAATCCATTTCCAGCAAAGAACTTCCTTGGTTCTAACACCTTGGTTGAGAATCCTAAGGATCCTTGACTTGGACTATTCCTGCTTAGGGGTGAGCTTGATCTTTAAAGCTTTGGAAGATGATCTGGTAGACACAGTCCTTGTCAAGTTGGAGTATTCCTTTCGTGAATTTCTTTTTAGAGGATCACCCTTTCCTCCAATTACAGCATCCTTAAAAGAAACACCTTTTTTTTATTTTTCACTTTCTCCTCAAAAGTGCTTTTGAAATAAAAATTTAATTTTCAATTTTCTGATATAACAAATTTTATTGTGCATATGTAAATCCATGTTGTTGTTACCATTATTGATACTTTCTTGTTGTTTAGATTCTTTATATATGAGAACTTGGCTATGGTTTTGGAAATATATATATATGATGGATTTGGAAATCTAATTCGTATGTTCTAATGTTGTTTTTTAGTTGAATCACCTTTACAAAATTGTATGTATTTTTATGAGAATTATGCAAGTTGTATTATTTAATTGGTTTTACCATTGCCATGCGATATGTTCCTTATTGTAAATAATTTGTAATTCATGGTTTTGGAATTCTATTTTATGAATTTTTTTATGTCTATTGGTTTATTTGTTGTAAACCACCATAATGAACATAGTTTTTAGATTTTGTTTTTTGAGTTTTAAAAACCAAATTTATATCTAATAGATCTTGGGTGTTAAATGTGGGATGTTATAACACAATCCACAACAAAACAGATAAAAGTTGTTAAATGGGTATTATAAAATGTAATAGGATATGATTATGGTAATTATTTTAAAAAGTAAATGGGTTATACACATGTTCAAGATTTTGAAAATTAAACAAATTAGGGTTTATCATCCATAATAGAGTTATTTTTTATATGTTTTCTGAATTTTTTTAATTTCTAGGTCAATTTTTTTTGAAAAATATGTTTGAAAGGCGGTAGGTCCCCTAACGCCTTTCAAGAAAAAAATTCCTTATTTTAAATGTACTTTTTTGTATATTTAAAATTTTTATTTTATTCTTTTGTTTTGTTTATATATATATATATATATATATATATAACAAACTTTTTCAGTAGAATGTATCTGCTATGTAATTTCCAGCATTACTATCATTAAAGTAATCTGGAATTCTGACAGCAACCCATACCCAAAACTCCCTTTTATAAGAGGTTTTGTCCTAAAAATCATTCTGCATTTCTAATGTGGGATTCAAGTTCTCTCTTTCCTGTGAAGAATTAATAATATAATACTATTAATCATTTTTAATCAATTAATTAATAATAGATTAATTACTATTTAAAAATATTAATAAACAACTAACTAATTTCTAAATAGTTAATAATATGTAATAGGTTTTAATTAATTAGAAATTGAATGATATATAATTAATAAAAAATAATCTTAATAATAAGTAAATAATAAATAATAAATTTATAATGTATAATTATTAAAAATAATAATATAATTATATAATTATTAATTAATTAGTAATTAAGAAATATTTAATTACTTATTAAATTAATTAGTTAATAATTAATTAGTTAATAATTAATTAGTTAATAACTAATTAGTTAATTAGTAATATAATTATTAATTATAATTATTAATGATCAATTATATAATAATTAATCAGTTAATTAGTAATATAATTATTAATTATAAAATAATTAATTAGTACATTAGTAATATAATTATGAATTATAATTATTAATTATATAATGATTAATTATAATTATTAATTATATAATTATTAATTATAATTATTAATTATATTATAATTAATTAGTTAATTAGTAATATCATTATTAATTATATAATTAATTAGTTAATTAGTAATATAATTATTAATTATATAATTATTAATTATATAATAATTAATTGTATAATAATTAATTAGTGAATTAGTAATATAATTAATAATTATATAAATATTAATTATATAATAATTAATTAGTTAATTAGTAATATAATTATTAATTATAATTATTTCTTTACAGTATTACTAACATAATTTTTTTTTCTTATACAGGTGGATTATTTTGCTTAGGTTGTGGTGGTTTGTTCGGAAACTGATATCATGGTCGGGTTGTTATGAGAGGGGGTCGCAGGTACCAAATATGATGAAACATTGATGTTTTTAAATGTTTTTGGATATTAATTGCAAATGTAATTATACAAAACATTGTTTGAAATGTATATAACCGTGTTTTTTTATATTTGTGATGTCAAATTTATTTCAATTAAATTATTTATTTGCATACAGGTGTATGCATGTGTATTTGCTGCAGTGCGTTGTTATTCAAAGAGTACACTGTAGTAATAGGTCCTTTATCAATGCTAACGAAAGTGCTGATAAAGGGGCCCCCTTTAACGGCGTTGAGGACAATAATGTTTTTTCAGCAGTGTTAAAGCCCTTTTTGTGCACTGTTAAAGGGATGAAGTGTGACCCTCCTTGGGTCACCACATCGTAGATCTTTTTACAAGCTTCAATTTGATATGCAGTAAAGCTCAAACAAACACCCAGATTAAAACTTATGACCATTTGAAGTTTGAGTTATGTTTTCAACTTATTCTAGATTATTTATTAATTTATTGAATTTTTCTATCATCAAATTGTTATTAAATGGATATTTCTCAATAATAATTAGTAAAATGTTAATTAATATTGATTTTTAATTATTTTATAAATCACTTGCACTAAATATCTTATATATTAAGTGTCGTTACATATTTTGTATTATATGAATCATATTCTATAAAATATATTATATTTATATCAATATAAATATATTTATATATTAATTTATGAATTTTAATGATATATTTATTTTTACAAAATATACCTTTTATCAGCACTAAAAACAAACGTTTTGCCATTGATAAAAGACATACTTTTATCAGCACTAAGAACTGCACTGATAAACGTACCCTTTATCAGCGTTAAAAAAACGTTGATAAAGGGATACATTTATTAGTGCTGATTTGTTAGCACTGATAAAGGTATCCCCTTCATTAGACCTTTCGTTAATATTGATAAATGGTAGCGTTAAATAAATCCAAATTTGTAGTGGTGTTTGTTAATATCGAAACTATTATGCTTTTTTTAAACATGTTGAGGATCTTTTTGTATCTATTGTTTTTGTTTACAAAAGTTTATTTGTGTTTTTTTATATAAAAAATTATATTGTGCATATGTAAATCCATGTTTTTGGTGCCATTATTGAATTTTACTTACTGTTTAGATTCTTTATATGTGAGAACTTTTCTATGGTTCTCGAAATGTATATATGTTGAATCTGGAAATCTAATTATTGTGTTCTAATTTTTCTTTTTAGTTGAATTACCTATATATACTTGTTTGTATTGTCATGATAATTATGAAAGGTTGATTATGTAATGGGTTTTACCATTGTCGTTTGATTTGTTCCCTGTTGTAAATCATTTGCTATTCATGGTTTTTGGAATTCTATTATACGAATTTGTTTTATGACTATTGGTTTATGTGGTTTCAACCATCATAAAAACATAGATTTTTTATATTTGGTTTTTTGAGTTTTTTAGTTTTTCTAACCAAATTTATAGGAGGTAATGTGATCATTAGAATAGTAACTTAATCATTATGAATAGTAACCTAACCATTGGTAATATTAACATGATCATTAGAATGGTAATTTAACCTCAAAATAATAAAGTGTAATATAAATAATATTTATCATGAGTAATATAATAAAATAAAAATATTATAATGCTGAAAAATAAATATCAAGATTAAAAAACTCAAAGAAAATATAAGCACATTTTTTAATAAACTGTATTTTATAGTATTTCATAAAAATCATAATTTTTATATTAAAATTTAAAATTACCTAAGTTATAAATATATTTTGTTAAAATGAATATTATTTTTAAAATCATTTCATCAAAATTTTCCAAGGGTTATTTTTTGGTAATTTTTTGATACACTTCGATTTTCAAGTGATTAGTAAAAATACAGTTTTTCATGTAACCGGTGTATCTTATATTAAATCATTCATGATGTAATAATTACCTAACCATTTCTAGAAATTTAGGTTCATCCAAAATATATTTAATTTCATAAATAATTCATTAAAATATAATAAACTTAATTTCGAAACATAAAAATAATTTTCCAAAACCTAAAGTCAAAATTGATCACTTAAAATAAAACATTTTCTTTTTTCCACTTTCCTTTTTAATAAACAAAGTGAATTAGAATTATAAAGGGTTTTAAAGTCTTAAAAACCATTCTATTATATTGATATATGATTTATATTTTTAAAAATACACTATTACAAGTTTTACCTTTGATATAATATTTTATTCAATATTTTATTCTAAAAATACCACTATCCCCATGTATAAATACCCCTCTCCCCCTGTAAAACCACTCCTCTCACACTTGAAAGATCCAATGTTCTTCCCAAATCCTCTCTCTTAAACCCTTATCAACCTTAGGTATGTTCTGGATTAAACCAAATTCATTCATCATGGAATTCTAGTGTCGTACAAGAGAAGTCACGCTAAGGAAAGAGTAGTTTTTTTTCAAACTCTTCTCTTGTTTTCTTCTTCTTCTCTCTCTTTTCCAAATTTCTTTCAAAATAAAATCTTATAAGATTTAATTAGTTATAATTTTAACATTAAATTAATTATGTTAACCTACTGTAAAAAAATTATATTTTTAATGTATTTATATTTTATACCTCTTTTTCTTCATATTTGGACAATGTTCCCATTAACGGTATGTTAACCACCAATGAGGACGTTTCCAAATTCTTTCCTTATCACCAACCTTATGGATGGTTAAAATAAATTATTTATTATATATAAGTTTATAAATATATTTATTTTAATATTTTTTAATTTATTCTTCTGATATGTAAATTTCCTTGAACAAAGTAGCGAAATCGAAGAAAAACGGGAAATTTTTAAGGTAAGCATGATATCAAAATGCTTCAATTTCATAAAAATAAATTAATAAATATAAACGAATGATTATAATTGATAAATATTGGTATAAATTACAATATTACACTTCTGTATCAATGTTTTAATAAACCTAATTTTATTATTCAGGAGACAGAAAAACCATAAAATAATGCGGGATTTAAGGTAAGGGGATTCTCAAACCCAACTCCTTTTATTTGGGTTATCCCTCTTTCATAAAATCTTCAGTATGGAAATTACTCTAACATTATTTAAATGTCATTTCATTATTCTTACTTTTTATTTTTTGGGATATACATGTTTCCACCTTGATTTTTAATCCAAATACAAAGATTTTCCAAAAAGACATTTCTTTCCAAAACACATCTTTTACTCCTCTTGAGTTTTTTATTCTTCACTGAATACTGATGATGTTTATTCCAAATATGCTTTACCTTATTCATTTGGTAACCCCATGTTTATTCATGAAATTATGCTTTATGAAATCCTTATGAAACTTATTCCTTTCCATGTGTTATTTTATGATTACAATTGTTATACGTTCTATGTGGCATGCATGATTATGTAAATATTATTGCATGATGCGTGGGACTAGAATTATATAACCATACAAAATATTGGTTAATGTGATGTATCTCATGATATAATGTGTATTATGTGTGAAAATGATGTTATAATTGTTCATAATGATGATTTTATGATTATGCACATATGTCATATGTGAGCATGATGCTAGTTTTGTTCACAACTATGCATGGTATTTTTCCACTATGACATGATGTTTCATTTTCATGCATTGAAACATTCCATGAGTTTATCAAATGTTTGATTAAGACGATGATCCTATTCTTATGATATGATGATGATTATTATGATCACCCAAGTTATATTGATTCATATCCCCTATTCTTTGTCTTACTAGGCTTTTAGCTCACCTCCTTTATTTGATGTATTTCCTCAAGTGAGTACATGTACTAAGGAAAACATGATCTTTTAGAAGGATAAATAATAAGGATTTAAATTAATGTTTATTTTTTTATTATGTATAAGTGATGTATGACCATAATTCTCCCAAGATACTAAACCTTTCGTCCTTAAATGTATAAATTTTTTGTTTTTTATCTTTAAAATGATGCAATAGTCATGTAAGAAAAATTAGGGTTGTTATATACATGATGTATGGAATGCGTAAATGTTGTGGTACCCTACTCATCTATCTAAGTAGTGTTAAAGGATTATACGCCTGGGACTATAGGTGGTCCCATACACTATGTGTCTTGGGCACACAACATGGGTTATTATTATAGGAGTTAGTACCCAATAACCAACTACTTTTCACATTAGATTGATTGTATATTCATGAATTTGAATATTATTAAATACATTATCATATATTGATTGTTATTATACATAACCTTTGTCATGACCCATCTCAGTGGGGCCCATTCCGCGACTCCCCAAGACCGCCTCCAATAGGCCAGGGGTTGGTGACTATCACCGAGTAGGCATATCACTAACATGGGAGGAATTAAATAAGTACCGGTACACACACACACATATCCAATCCCACAAATGATGAAATGTAAGAACCACTAAGGAACAAAATGTATGAATACAACTAAACACAACCAATAGAGTAAAATGGAAAATAAAGTGTGGGAAGTAAACTGGGTCAGAATACAAGCCACCCAAAAACAAGTGCCTGCAAACTACAAAGTCCAACCTATAAGAAAGAAATAGGTACCTAGACTGCTACTCATAGATATAGGAACACCTCGGCCTGTAGAGAACTCAGAAAGCTCGGTCCGGTCCTGGTTCTCCCTAGACTCTGTCAAAAGGCTGCTCGTCTGCACAAGACATGACACGTGCGGGCACAGCCTGTGTAGGGGTGAGTATAACAATACTCAGTAGGGGTTCCCAAAAACCACAAAGTAGTACACAAAGTAAAGGTACATTCATATCTATACATCACATGTCTACCGAACATATAACAAGAGATCATATCCAGATATACTTGAAACCCAGACCCATAGTCTAGAGGTAAGTCACAATAACCCTATACCCATGCTAGGGATTCGGTCTGAAGATTTCACGAAGCACTCATCCAGGAGAACTCACTCCACAAGTCTGATAACTCTAATGAAGTATGTACTAGAAGTATTGTTCATCAGGAAAATCCATGAGAGAGATAGATGTACTGATAGATCTGAAGAGAGAAAATATACACTCATTTCAGAAGAACACACTCCTGGGTAGGAAAAGATCACGATACATGGATTAGGATCACTTATAGGGCCTTAGAGGATACCACGACTCATCTGGATTCACCTGCTAAGTAGAGGATCAGCATCCTGTAGGATTGGTCACGGTGGTACCTAACTCTACCTAGGGTCAAGAATGGATAGAGGATCTCGCTCAGGGCCTCCCAAAGGGATACCTGACTCTATCTCAGTAATTCCTATTGAAGGGATTATACTCCTATAGATGGAAATGATACCTGACCTTCAAGTAAATGAGCAAGGGGGAACTAACACAAATGAAACCTATCCAAGAAACGATAGACAAGAAGATCAAGACATGTACTAAGAAGTACAGTACATGTAGCAAGGATCACACGATGTGTCCTCTGACCCCAGGTACTGCCCATGTACAACGTCCCATGTCGTAAGTCTTGTCATGTAGAATAAGGTATATACGGCATGTAAGATAATGACACACCATGTTCCATTATCTAGGAAAGACTCTGTATACACCGGTCATGTGCCCGTACACTAATTTAACACGTGTGTCCCAAACCGTGTACCGATACACGGGGTAGTCTGTGTATCCATCTGTGTCTAGTCATGTGGTGGAGTACATGCCATGTACTCCACCCTGTGTCCATGTATCTTTTGAGACGCACACTGAGTCCGCATAAAGACACACACACCGTGTGATGATGGTCACACGTTGTATTAGTGATTCTCATCGCCCGGAACTCCATCTGTCGTGGGGTGGGGCATGCACACCATGTATTCTCAAGGCACGCCGTGTTCTTCATCACACGTAGCGTGCAAACCCTAGTCTCCACCATGTCATTCCCACATGGAGTTTTCTTCGGAATATACTTTGTGTTCATTAGGATTTTCTAGAAATCGTCGTTCTTCGTCCCTATTCCCTAATGCTCCTCCGGTCTTCAATCTGGCTATTCAATTGCCTTGAAACTCAAGGCTATAGGTCGTTCAGACACCACAAGGTCATTTCCATTGGTTTTAGGCCTCTGATCGGCCCCAAGAATGATCCCCAATCCTCCCGCATGAAGAACGCTCAAAGAATGATCCTCATCAATCCAAGACAATTCATCACCCTCCATCGTCGTCTCACTTCGCTAGGTCATTGCGATGTTTGATCCCTAGTTCAGGATCATTGCATTGCGAAATAGATTCACAATGATCCGTTGTTCATCACCCCATGAAGAATGCGAAGAACTCGGGGCAAAGGAGGAAGAAATCCAATAAGCAAAGGAGGAATGCACCTCCGCCATCATTTTTCATGACGTCGATCTGCTCCCATCAATAGGTTTAATAGGAAAATCAAAATGAAAATTCAACAATTATCATAAAATCAATTCCTGAATAAAACCCCAAAATAAACGGAAAACAACACCCTCTCACAAGAACGCATATCCGCGGATCAACCTGTTCATGGGTTGATCCACATTCAATGTTAAATCAAAGATGGGGGAAAACAAATCATAAAAAACCCCTACCTCAGTTCGATTGAAGAATGATCATCGTGTCACGTTTTTTGGTGAGGTTCCACTGAATTCGAGGTGCATCGATCGATCAATCCTTCATCATTCGTTGTCGAGAGGTTTCTCTAAGGGGTCTCCTCTCCATGCTTCCAGAGAATTTCAGGGTTATACAGCTAACCCTAGAGATTCTCTTAAAAAATTATTTAAAATCTTCCATCACCACATTATAGAAATGTTTAAAAATAAAATATTTTATTTTATTTTATTTTATTTCCTTTAAAATGTCCAAAAACTAATTCCTACATTTGACATGCGCTGGTTGATGTTAGGCCCCGCCTAAGGTAAATTCGCTGCTCTGAACGCAACGGTACCGTCGGATTTCTAATCTGAGAATTTGTTCAAAAGTTATTTCACTTTTTTAGGGAAAAACGCTCATGCATGCTATTTTGAGTTTAAATTATTTCAAACATTTATTACATGCACCCCAGGCCTTGTAATCTCACACCGTCGCAAAGCCTGGTCTCATAATAATTACATATAATATTTAAAAATAATACATGAAAATTAAAAAACATTACATTCTCCCCACCTTAGGGATTTACATCTTGGAAAACCAAAGCAAAGGAGAGCTACTAAAAAATATGAGGGTACTGGGCCCAAATCTGAACCTCCTACTCCCACATGCTCTCTTGAAGATTCTCATTCTACCACCAGACACACACTAGGGGAATCTCTCACCCACGAAGGATCCTCTCCTACCGATCCTTGATCTCCACCGAGTATTCTATGAAGTTCGCTCTATCCTTGATGTCTAGCTTTCCCCAGTTGATGACATGTGATGGGTCATGCACATACCTCCTCAGTTGTGACATGTGGAGTACATCATCTACCGGGTGCAACTGAGGTGGTAGATCTAGGCAGTATGACACCTCGCCAACTCTACATAGTATCTGAAAAGGGTCGATGAACCTTGAAGATAGCTTGTCACCTCGGCCAAATCTCCACAACCCTTTTTGAGGTGAGACCCGAAGGAAGACATGGTATCCCTCCTCGAACTCTAGAGGTCTCCTTAATCTGTCAGTATAAGACTTCTGTCAGCTCAGTGTAATGTTCATCTGCTCCTGGATAACATACACCTTCTTAGTAGTAGCTCGCACCAACTTTGGACCCATGAGTTCCGACTCACCAGGGTCGGTCCAGCAGAGTGGTGACCGGCAGGGCTGCCCGTATAAGGCCTTAAATGGTGCCATGCCAATGGTGGATTGGTAACTATTATTGTATGTAAACTCCACAAGTGGTAGGTGTTCCTCCCAACTACAACCAAATTCCAAGATGTAGGTCTGCAACATATCCTCTAGAACTGATGTAGGTTCCGGGTGCAGTGGAAGTGCGTTGGTGGGATTTCTCAACTTTAATTTTAGCGTTAACAACGATCAATCTGAGATCTGTCATGATGTAAAACACTGAATCTTCAAAATAGAACGAAGAACGAAAAACAAAAGAGGGATTCCTAGAACCATAGAGATATGATCATCATATGTTGGTTATAGTTAATTTAATTAATTGGCAAGATTTACCTTGATGGAATTATTTCTTTGTTGATGTCTCCGGTCACGATCCGGTGTGATCTGTCGTTACGTCATAGAATCCAAGTGTAGGATTCCTCTAGCGGTGATCTACACATGCTCCACGTATCTCTGGATTTCACCGAAGGGATCTCCAGGTGCTAGCGTGGAAGAACCTTTGCTTGCGATGTCCTCCTTCGATCGCCTTGATCCAGTGGTGGTGGATCTCTCTCGGTCTTGAGAGTGTTCTTGGAGGAAGGAGTTCTTTCGGCCTTAAGAGAACTCTTTAGAATTGTTTTTCACAACAATTAGGGAAAATTTTTGGGGTTGTGAGGATATTTATAATCAGGGTTGAGGTTATAGAGTTATGAAAATAAATAAACGCGTTACGCATTTTATTTATTTCATTAACTCTTATTGAAAACCCCCATGTCGAATCATTAATTCCTTGGCATGTGCCCACACTGATCATAATAAATATAATTTAATAAAACAATATTATTTCCTCAAAATCCCGACTAAAAAACTACACAGCGTGTAATCATTAATACACGGCGTGTACTTGTTTTTATTTCCTTTATTTCCTCCACCACATTTATTAGACCTTGAATAATGGCTATTTATTTCTAAAATAAATGTAACTGCATTACTCTCTAATAAATATATTATTTCACCCAAAATATATTCTCTCGAATAACTAGTGTTGAAATAAATGAAATCAGGCATCCTTGAATAATTATTAAACCACAGTTGGGAATAATATTTATTCAACTTGTTAAATTAATATTTAACTGAGATACATGGACACACTTAATGTGTGACCCTCTAGGCCTCTTTCTCAGTGGAATTAGGTGGATCATGCCTAAATTCCAAGGTTAGTGTCTAGAAACACACCAAGACACCCATAGAAAAAGAAGTTAATGCCTCAATGACATTTCACCTCATACAAATGCTTACCGTGTAATATAATCCCTTTGTCACGATATCTCGAATCAAGTAGGTTTCATGCTAGTGACATCAACCCATGTGCTCGGTTATTCTTTCTTTGAATTTCTGGAATTGAACTCACCCATACCTTACCATGGCCATGGATTTTAGGCTATATCAATTCCATCAAATGGCCTGAGATATCTACTTCTGTTATGGAACAGAAGGGACAAATCCTTTCTCACATTATCTATTAATGCAGTATTACTCGTGACGCACCCAACGTATCCTACCTCACTGCGAACAGTGTGTCGTCACATTTTTCATCAATACATCTAAGTGCACGAGTTGTAATACCCATTAATAATAATCTTAAAGTTTAAGGACCAATACACAAGTCCGCAGATAGGAACATCCAATGATACTATGAAATGTTGATTTCCTACTGGTGGGTCTCGTTCTCATAATATCCTCCTGGATATTACCAAGGGTGCACACCATGAGAAGGTGCCTCAAATTTTTATGAGTCCTCACCCCTAATGGCCTGTATTACTTGTGTCCCTCAAATAACATCATCCGGCCATAGAACATATATTCAAGAACATTTTTATAGCACTTCCGGGTTCTCATCATAGCAGGGATCCGCTATGAACCTTTAATGCAAAAGCTATCCTTAGGACATTATCACATGCATTGTCATGCATAAGAACAATCAAGATGTGATAAGGTATTTATTAATGAATAAATTACAAAGTAGTTGGTTCTAGGCCACCAACTCTAACACCTGAATGGTTCTCTCCGTTTGACCATCTGTCTGGGGATGGAACATTGTGCTCAAGCATAGCTGAGTCCCAAACACCTCCTGTAATCCCTTCCAAAACTGGGATGTGAAACAACAATCATGATCTGAGACTATATTCGGAGGGACTCCATGAATCCAAACTATCTCCTACATGTATAGGCATCCCAATCTCTCTATAGAACTCTGCACCCTGATATCTAGGAAGTGGGCCAACTTGGTGAGTCGGCCAACAACCACCCAGATAGAATCTTGTACTTTGGACTTCCATGGTAATCCCATCACGAAGTCCATAGATATTCCATCCCACTTCCATTATGGAACTTATAGGGGTGATCTAACCCTGTTGGAACCTGGTGCTCAGCCTTCACCTGCTGGCATGTATGTAATCGAGAAACGAACTCTACTACTTCCTTCTTCATACCTTTCCACCAAAACTGACGCCAAATATCCTGGTACATTTTTACTACTCCAGGATATACCTCCAAGGGGGTGTATGAAACCCCCTCAAAACCTCCTCTCGCAATTCCACTGGTACAACTGTGTGTCCTTTTAAAAGGACTATGTGCTCCCCACCTTTCAAATATCCATCAGGAGCATGTCTTGTAGATAACTGAGCACGTAAAGTCTCACAGTTGACATCCCCTAGTTGTACCTCCCTAACTCATCATAAGAGTATAGGGGTAAAAACCATCTACTGGAGATAAGTTGTGTCATCTCCATTCTTGAAGGATAACTTTAGTGAGGCTAACTGCTCTGATGCCTCACACAACAGCTACGAACTCGATCTTCTACTGAGAGAATCTTCTAGAACGTTCCCCTTCCCAAGAGTATATAATATCTCGAAGTCATAATCAGGGAGGAACTATAGCCTTCGCCTTTTCCACAGATTCAGATCCTCCTGCAAGAAGATGTACTTGAGGCTCTTGTGGTCAGAGTAGACGATAAATTGTTCACCCATCAGGTAGTGTTATCACATCTTCAATGAAAAGACTACTGCTTCCAATTCAATATAATGGGTCACATAGTTCTGCTCATGTTTCCTTAGCTGGTGTAAACCAAAATCAATCACTTACTGTCTCTGCATCAGGACATAGCCATTCTCGGTCCCTGATGCATCGTAGAAAACTATATACTCGACACCCTCTTCTGGAAATCTCAAGATCATTGTGCTCGTCAAACATTTACTCAACTAATGGAAATCCTACTGGCACTTCTCCATCCATACAAAAGGCTTCCCCTTTCGGGTTAAGGATATCATCGGTGCTGATATCCAGGATAAATCGGGGATAAATCTCTGGTAGTATCCTACCAGCCCAAGGAAGATCTTCACCTCGGTCACACTCTGGGCTGGCTCCCATACTAGCACCACCTCAACCTTGGCCGGCTCCACTACTACTCCATCTATTGAGATGACATGTCCCCAAAAGTGGACCTATTTTATCCAGAACTAGCACTTTGATAGGTTCCCATAAAGCTGGTTCTCTCAGAGTACATCTAGAACCATCCACAGGTGTCTCACGTGCCCCTCCTCTGACGCCGAGTACACAAGGATGTCGTCAATGAAGACCACTACAAACTGGTATAGGTATGACTGGATGATTTAGTTCATAAGTACCATGAACATTGCGGGGGAATTCATCGCATTGAAGGGCATCACCAAGTACTTATATTGATCGAAGAGGTCATCTATCCTCGGTAGTGGATACTTATTCTTCACTAATACCTGATTCAGGCACCAGTAATCCATGCACAACCTCAAACTCCCTTTTTTATTCTTGGTAAACAAAATTGGGGATGCCTAGGGTGAAACACTAGGTATTATGAAGCCCTTACTCTGAAAATCCTCTAGTTACACCCTTAGCTCACGCAGCTCTATAAGGGCCATCCAATACACTGATAAGGATATCGGTGTCATCCTGGGGTGAAATTCGATGCATAATTTGATTTCCCGGTAGGGAGGTAGTTCTGGAACATCTTCTGGAAAGAGGTCCTTGTACTCTGCTACTACTGTTGGTAACTGGAAGCTCATAAAATCTGTTTCTCAGAGGGTAAGGCTAGACAACTCATGATTGATCGGTTGTACCCTCCTATGCATGAGTCCATTTTGTGCTTCCTAGGTATCCTTTTCACTAACAAAGGAAAATATCATCCCATCGTTGTGGATACACCTCACTCTTTTCCTAAATCATCCAATATGGGCATAGACCGAAGATAGTCAATCCATACTGAGAATGATATTGTAAGGCCTCAATGCTGCCACCAAGAGGTTTCAACCGAAACACTCACCTCCAAGGGAAAGATCACACTGTCTGCAAAGATGTTTGATCATCGAGTCTCCTCTCATAGGTGTATCTAAGCATAAGGGTTGAGTCAGCGGCTCTACCAGAATCTCAAGGTTTCGAACAAGACATGTGGTGAGGAAATAATGACTGACACCTGTGTCTATAAGTACGGAAGATAAGGTAGAAAATACACAGATCGCACCTTAGATCATCCCTAGAGTCCCTAGGACATATGCCTCGACTGCATGTAGTTGTCCCTGCCCCGATCCCCCGGCTCCCTGAGCCTGATGCGAACCTCCTAGGGGTGGTGGTGGAAGTAGATCAAAGCGTCTGTCACCACTTATAGCTCTCCCTGCTCCTTTTCCACATCCATCGCCTGGCGGGTCTACCTACTCCAGTCTCTGCCTCTGCCTCAGTGGTCCATCCACTGCCTCCCTGTCAGCAGCTCGACGGGTTGGACATTCTCTAGAGAGATGTCCTCTACCGTCGCATGAGTAGCATCGCCTCTCCCAAGGATGATTGGGTCCATCCTGAGAGCCTTGGACTGTCAATCCCATGTCCTAGGTCCTCCTGTGACGTCTCTCACATCCTGATCCCTATGCCTGACATTGGCTCCCCGCTGCTGAGGTCTCTGCACTCATCTACCTACTGTTGACTGCCAGTGGCTGCCTCTACTCTGCCAAGAAGCTCTCGATCACCAAGGCTCGCTCAAGCACTCCAACATAAGTCGAAATGCATAGAAGCACGACACTATCTCAAATGTCCCGTTGTAGACCTCACTCAAAGGTCTGAACTCTGAAGTATTGATCCATGACTATATCCATCGAGTACCTGGCGACGTTAGTGAACCTCAATGAATAGTCAGCCACCGTTAAATGGCCCTACTGGAGCTGAAGGAGATCCTGTATATGCACTACTCTCAGCATAACTATAGAGAACTCCTCACTAAAGAGTCACTCGAACTCCGTCCATGAAAGATTCT
The DNA here is from genome assembly GCA_963277665.1 of Viscum album. Lineage (NCBI taxonomy): Eukaryota > Viridiplantae > Streptophyta > Magnoliopsida > Santalales > Viscaceae > Viscum > Viscum album. The sequence continues at coordinate 270,474,389 of OY728145.1, read as the reverse complement.
CCTCATCGTGAGTCTTCATGGTCAAAATCCATCATCGTCCCACCGAACCCTGAAGAAGGATTTCTCCTAGGAACACCATTTGGTCTACTGGTGTCCACACTAGACAGAAAACTTTGGTCACTGCCTCAAGCTAGTCCTCAGCCGCCTGAGGGTCGAGCTTGCCTCGATACTTGAGGGGTCTTTATCTATAAAAATCATGGAGTGTGCTCAGTCTGTGCTCTTCGTCTATCGGTACTACATGTACCACATGCTGCTCCACTGGTGGTGGTATAGCAGGTGTACCACCTAGAGGTAACGCTTCGAGAACTGGTCCCTATATTGAAGCATCGTCACTGAGGGGGTCATCCTTGTGATCGAGCTGCTGAATCCTAGTAGGTATGTGTCGTGGAGGCATCCTGTAAAGAAACAAGATGTACCATGGTCAAGAGTATATCGGGATAGCTAACACAAAGGACATGAAAAACACAACTCATTCCTATATGATGCATGTACCATTCTTTTATTTACCTACAACTAGTGTTTTCATGTACCGAGTCAAAAAGATGGTTATCAGAGTCCTCGTGTATGGATATGTCCGTCGCCCGCACCAATACTGGAGTCCCTAGCCTAAAAGTTGAACTCAAAATACTTGACATTATTTCCCAAAACCAATCTCACGGAATCTTGGTCCTAAGGTAGAACCTATCACCTATTATACCACTCTATCATGACCCGTCTTGGTGGGGCCTGTGCCGTAACTCCCCAAGACTGCCTCCAATAGGCCAGGGGCTGGTGACTAGCACCGAGTAGGCATATCACTAACATGGGAGGCATTGCCAAAGTACCACTACACACTCACACATCTCCAAGCCCACAAATTTTGAAATTTAAGAACCACTTAGGAACAAAATGCATGCATACAACTAAACCCAACCAACAGAGTACAACAGAAAGTAAAGTGTGGGATGTAAACTAGGCCAGAATACAAGCCCACCAAAAACAAGTGTCTGCAAACTACAAAGTCCAACCTGTAAGCAAGAAAGAGGTACTGAGATTGCTGCTCATAGCCGTAGGAATACCTCGGCCTGTAAGGAACTTAAAAAGCTCAGTTCAGTCCTGATCTACCCTAGACTCCATCAAAAGTCCGCTCGTCTGCACAAGACACGACATGTGCGGGAAAACCCGTGCAGGGGTGAGTATACCAATACTCAGTAGGGGACCCCGAAAACCAAAAACCAGTACAAAAAGTAAAGGTACAATCATCTCTACACAACACATGTATACCGAAAATATAATAAGAGAACATATCCAGATATACTCGAAACCCAGACTCGTAGTCTAGAGGTAAGTCATAATGACCCCATACCCACACTAGGGATTCAGTCCAAAGATTCCACAAAGCACTCGTCCTTGAGAACTCACTCCACGAGTCTGATAACTCTGATGACGTCTGTCCGAGAAGTATTTTTCTTTAGGAAAATCCATGATAGAGATAAATGCACTGATAGATCAGAAGAGAGCACAGATACACTCATTCTGGGAGAACACACTCCTGAGTGGGAAAAGATCACAATACATGGATGAGGATCAGTTCTAGGGACTTGGAGGATACCAAGACTCATCTAGATTCACCTGCTAAGTAGAAAATCGGTGTCTTGTAGGATTGGTCACATCGATACCCGACTCTACATAAGGTCAAGAATGGATAGAGGATCTCACTCCGGGCCTCTCGGAGGGATACCTGACTCTATCTTGGGAAGTCCTACTGAAGGGATCATACTCCTGTGGATGGAAACAATACCTAACCTTCAAGGAAACAAGCATGGAGTCACTAACCCAAATGAAACTTGTCCAAAGAATGGTGGACAAGAAGATCAAGTCATGTACTGAGAAGTACACGACGGGTAGAAAGGGTCACACGTCGTGTCCTCTGACCCTGAGTACTGCTCGTGTACAACATCCTATGTCATAAGTCTTGTCATGTAGAAGAAGGTATACATGGCCTGTAAGTTAACGACATGTCGTGTTCCACTATCCAGGAAATACTCTTTGTACGCTGGTCATGTGCTCGTACACGGCTTCAACCTGTGTGTCCCAGACCATGTACCGGTACATGGGGTAGTCCGCGTATTCGGTCGTGTCTAGCCGTGTGGTGGAGTACATGTCGTGTCCTCCACCTCGTGTCCATGTATCTTCTGAGATACACGCCGAGTTCGTGTAAAGACCCACATGCCATGTGACGATGGTCACATGCTATGTTAGTGCTTCCCATTGCCCGGAACTCTAGCCATCGTAGGGTGGGGCCTGCATGCCATGTATTCTCGAGGCACGCCATGTTCTTCATCGTGTGCAACGTGAAAACCCTAGTCGCTGCCATGTCGGTCCCACATGGCGTGTTCTTTGGAATACATGTCGTGTTCATCATTATTTTCTGGAAATAGACGTTCTTCGTCGCCGTGCCCCGGTGCTCCTCTGGTCTTCGATCCGGCTGTCCGATTGCCTCGAAACTCAAGGTTCTAGGTCACCCTGACACCGTAAGGTCATTTTCATTGGTTTCGGGCCTCCGATCGGCCCCAAGAACAATTTCTGATCCTCCCGTACAAAGAACACTTGAAGAACGATCCTCTTCGATCCAAGACAATTCGCCGTCCGCCGTCGCCATCACACCTCCACTGGGTTGTTGAGATGTCTGATCTCTAGTTTGGGATCATTGCATTGCAAATCGGATTCGCAACGATCCGTTGTTCGTCGCCCCACGAAGAACGCGAAGAACGCGGGGCAAAGGAGGAAGAAATCCAATAAGCAAAGGAGGAATGCACCTCTGTCGCCATTCTTCACGTCATTGATCTGATTCCATTAATAGGTTTAACAAGCGAATCAAAACCCCAGAAGAAACGGAAAACAACACCATCTTGCAAGAACGCACGACCCGTGGATCAACCTCTTCATGGGTTGATCCGCGTTTATCGTTAAATCGAAGATGGGGGAAAACAAATCGTAAACAAAATCCCTACCTCGATTTGATTGAAGAACGATCGTCGTGTCGCATTCATTGGTGAGGTTTCGTCAAATCTGAGCTGCGTCGATCGATTGATCTGTTGTCGTTCATTGTTGAGAGGTTTCTCCAAGGGGTCTCTTCTCCACACCTCCAGAGAATTTCAAGGTTATGCGACTAACCCTAGAGATTCTCTTAACAGCTTATTTAAAAGCTTTCGTCACCGTTGGAAACATTTAAAAATAAATTATTTTATTTTATTTTATTTCCTTTAAAATCTCCAAAAACTAACTTTCGCAGATGACCCGTGTCGGTCGATGTTAGGTCCCGCCTAAGGTAAAGTCGCTGCTCTGAACGCAGCGGTGTCCTCAGATTTCTGATCCGAGCATATGTTCAAAAGTTATTTCACTTTTTTTAGGAAAACCGCTCGCACGTGCCATTTTGAGTTAAAATTATTTCAAACATTTATTCCAAGCACATCGGGCCTCGGAATCACACGTCATCGCAAAGTCTGGTCTCGTAATAATTTCATATAATATTTAAAAATAATACACAAAAAATACGAGACATTACAACCTTAATATAATATTGTCATCTGGTATTTGCTGCATCCAAAATGGGTCATAGTAGTTCCCCACTATGATGAGAACCTTGAGATGTTATGAAGATATCTCTTAAATATTAGTTTTACGGTCAGGATGATGAACTATAACAACACTACTAGAAATATGGTCTTTACAGACCGCCTTACGACCACTTTTGGCGGTTGCAGTTGCTCTGTCGGTATTAATCAACATTGATCGCCACAGGCAGCCACTAAAACTACCCTTTAAACTGATCGCCATAGGTGGCCACTAAAACTACCCTTTAAACCATCTGCGTTTTGGTGTCGATCGTGCACTGGGGAACGCGGGGCGTACTGAAGGTAATGAGGAGATGGACCCTGAGTTTGGGTCACCGGCCATGGCAGATGCATGACGGCTGGAGGGAGTGTCTGGGCTGAAGTTGGGGGATTGAGTGGCGTCGGTCGAATGTCGGGGATGATAGGCCTGTTCATTGGCGGATGTGGTGGGGGTGACGGGAGGCAATGGGGGTGGTGATGGGGGTGACCGGGGGTGGCGGCGCGACGACGGGGGCAACAAGTCGCGTCGACGCCTGTTGTAGTGGGTGACATCGGGGAAGACAATGACGGGGGCGGGAAAATCCTTCCAATTTACATTTCTGCATTAGCGACCGTTATTGGCGGTTGCTAATACTATCATTAGAGACTGCCAATGGCGATCGCCCGCTTCCTCAGCGCAGAAAGCCAAAATTCTTGTAGTGTAGGGCGCATAGTTTGTTGATTGTCAGATGTGAGTGCTTGAAAGAGGATGAAGCTTCATCTCACAAAGTTTTTATTTGGTGATTTTCAAGACGGGATATTATGACCTGTTGGTCGTTGGGTACAACATTCTCATCCCTAGAGAATTATCTCTTGATGAAGAAAATCTCTAGGGTTTTCTCTCAAGCTCGAGAGACTTTCTCTTCCTCTATTTATGTCAAACCAGTGAATAAACCCAAATCTGTAGTAGTATTTGTTAATATCGAAACTATTATGCTTTTGTTAAACATGGTGAGGATCTTGTATCTGTTGTTGTTGCCCACAAAAGGTTATTTGCATTGGCTGGTTTAACAAATTCTATTATGCATATGTAAATCCATGTTGTTGTGGCCATTATTGATTTTTCCTTGCTGTTTAGATTCTTTATATATGAAAACTTGCCTGTGTTCTAATTTTGTTTTTTAGTTGAATCACCTTTACAATGTTGTTAGTATTGTCATAAGAATTATGCAAGGTGGATTATGTAATCGGTTTTACCATGCAATATGTTTCGTTTGGAATTCTGCTATACGAATTTGTTTTATGTCTATTGGTTTATGTGTTGTAAACCACCATAATAAACTTAATTTTTAGATTTTGTTTTTCGAGTTTTGTGAACCAAATTTATAATAGAATATGATTATGGTAATGAGTTTAAAAATAAATGGGTTATACACAAGTTCAAGGTTTTGAAAATTAAACAAATTAGGGTTTATCATCCATAATATTGTAGATCATTATGAAAATAAAAAATGCAATATCGATATCCTACTCATAGTTTCCTCATTTGGCATCAAATATGAGTCTCCATGTCCATTTCTTTCCCAGCATTAACTTGGCTTGGGTTCATGTGCACGGCACCCAAAATTTAAGGCACACGACATTCAAATGGTGGGAAATTGAGGGTTCAAGAAACAGAGAGGGTTCAAGAAACAGAGAGGGTTCCACCCCCTGACCCTGCTTCATATAATACAAACAATCCCATGCCGGGAAACTGTTCAGTATTCACGTTCACTGTTTCTTCCTCCTCGGAGCTTTAAAACTGAAACCGCCATTAATGATCAACACCCAACCGCCGCTAAAACCCAAGAACCCAGCCGGAAGTAAAGAGGCAGGGAAAGGGGGAGGGACACGGCGGCCCTTTTTTTTTTATGAGACGCCCACCTAACGCCGCCCATCCCCCAAACCAGACGCCCTGGCGCCGATTGTCATGGCGTCGCCCGTGGCGACGCCTCCCATAAATAGCCCCACACCCCCCGCCGTTTACTCACACACCTCCCCGCTTTTTCCTCTTTTTCTTATTCTGCAACTGCCTCTGCCATAACTAGTATATATATATAAACCAGCGAGATGCACATGAGTCACCAGACGGTATATACCGCGTAGGAGAGCAGTCATTCAAGCAACAATGGAGCACCCTTCTTCTTCTTCTTCGACTTCCTCCTCCTTTCGCCGCTTATTTTCGATCGCCGGAATCGTGCTCGTCGTCCGCCTGAGCTGCAGCATCAACGGCGGCGGTGGTGTAATGGCCGCCGCCGTGCCGGCGATCCTAATGTTCGGGGACTCGATAGTGGATCCCGGCAACAACAACAACCTCCCCACCCTCATCAAATGCAACTTCCCGCCCTACGGCGAGGACTTCGCCGGCCGGCGCCCCACCGGCCGGTTTAGCAACGGCTTCGCCCCCTCGGATTTATTCGGTACGGATTAGAGTTGTTGAATTGAATCCAATAATTACAAATATTTTAATAAATATATAAAAAAAATGAATTTTTATACCTGAAATTTATTTATTATAATTTTATTATTGGTAAATTATAACCGCAGCCCAACTGTTCGGGATCAAGGAGCTCCTCCCGGCGTATCTGGATCCGGGGCTGCAAGTCCAGGACCTTCTCACCGGCGTCAGCTTCGCCTCCGGCGGCTGCGGATACGATCCCCTGACCGCCAGATTCGTTGTGAGTCGTCTCTTTCCTGCTCTGATATAATCCGGTTTTTGAATTTCTTCAAACAAATTTGTTCGAATTGCAGTCTGTGCTGTCGTTATCGGACCAACTGAACCTGTTCAGGGAATACCTCGGCCGCGTGCGGCGAGCCGCCGGAGAAACTCGAACGGCGGAGATAATCTCCAACAGCTTGTTCGTGGTGGTCGCCGGCAGCGACGACATCGCCAACACCTATTATTCCACGCCGCTGAGGCGCGGGCAGTACGATATCTCCTCTTACACCGATTTGATGGCCTCATTCGCCGTCAGTTTCTTCCAGGTATTACTATTACCATATCCGAGAAATCCATGCGCGCCAGGTGTTTGTAGAAAGTCCTGAGTGAATTCCCGGGCAGGAATTGCACGGGCTGGGGGCGAGGAAGATCGGAGCGCTGAGCGTGCCGGCGATTGGGTGCGTGCCGTCGCAGAGAACGACTGGGGGAGGCCTCCAGAGGGGCTGCGCGGAGGAGCGCAACCGCGCGGCGTCTCTGTTCAACTCCAAGCTTGCTTCCGGTATGAGCGCCATGTCGCGGCGGCTCGGCCCCGACACGAGGCTCGTCTACTTGGACGTCTACTTCCCGCTGCTCCGGATCATCGGAGATCCGTCCCGCTATGGTAATTCCCATCCGCCGTGAGATCTGCTCCGCAACGCACTGCGCAAAAATCGCAAGACCTGACATGATTTTGTTTTGAAGGGTTGGAGGAGGTGAGCAGGGGATGCTGCGGCACCGGGTTGCTGGAGGTTTCGATCCTTTGCAATCCGAGCAGCGTGGGTACGTGCAGGAATGCCTCCAAGTACGCGTTCTGGGACAGTTATCATCCCACGCAGGCCACTTACAACATCTTGGTTCGCGAGCTCTTCGACAGGTACGCCAGAGAACTCTTCTGATCGGGAAAATGGTCCGGCTGCACATGCAGCAGGGAGGTCATGCATCTTGCCATTGTTTTCATTTGCGTAGAGCTTCCCCTTCTTTATAAAGTTGCCGGGTAAGACACCTGGTTTAATAGTTTTTCTACTGCTGTGAAATGTCATGAATAAAGCACCCCTTTGCTGTTATATCCTCTCAAGCCTGAATCTTCACTGCCATCTTCATTGTCTTCTTCATTCACAACCTCTGTTTGGCTGGTTTGCCCTGTATACTGATGACTCTGAATCCCAAGGTTGAACATTAATCGAATGCAACAATGACCATTTAAAAGAACAGAGATTTTTATACTTGACTTTCTTGACTGCAAGGGATGAGTTCCACTTTCACTAAAATGCAAATCTGAATTTTCCCACGAGCCCCAACCTATTGCTGTTATATCCTCTCAAACCTGAATCTTCATTGTCTTCTTCAGTCGCAACCTCTGTTTGCCTGGTTTGCCCTGTATACTGATGACTCTGAATCCCAAGGTTCAACATTAATCGAATACGACAACGACCATTTAAAAGAACGGACACCACTGCCTTTGATCAGGATGCACAATGGACACCACTGCCTTTTGTATGCTGTAACGCAACCCAATGTCAAATTTAGAGAGTGAATTTTACAATGTAAAATTTAATTTGTGTAAATAATTATATATGTGTTTATGTATATATACATATGAATATGTATACCTAACAACAATGTTGATCTATGTATGTATGTAGTTATATTTGTATATAATTGTTAAAAATTATATATGTAAATAATTATATCTGCATATGTACGCATGCATGTACATACTCATAGTACTATGTGATTATATGTATATTTGTAAATAATTACATTAATATGTATGTTTGTACTTATATTAATATATATGTATGTACGTATGTACTTGTATATATAAATATTTTTTTTTGAACAGACGTATGTACTTGTATATGTATATTATGTATGTATCTACTTGTATTAATATATATGCACATATGTATATAAGTGTGCATATATTATGTATGTACTTATATTAATATATATATATATATATATATATATGTAAGTACATATGTATGTGTATACTTATATTACTATATGTTTATGTATGCGTGCGCGCACGTATATATGTATATTAATAAACATTTGTATATATGTGTATGTATTTGTGTATATATTAATGTGTGTGTGTGTGTGTGTGTTTGGTTGCATGTTTCCTCTTGGTGGTAGCTTAGGATGATTTTCTTAAAGTACTTAGTTTATGGAATGATACTAATAATGAATAAATAATTCTTAATTTACGGGGTTAGTATTGATGAAGTGCAAATGCTGAAAAGATGTTAATAATGATAAACCATGTACTCAGTTTGGATTATGCCTACAGGACATGGATTGTACTCTGATGATTAATGTAATATAATGTGGAATAATGTTAACGATTAACTAATGTCTAATGAATTAATTAACATAAGGAAATGATAAAAAGAAAAGAATTAGTCTAATGTAGCTCTTTTAAATACTTATGTGCTTATAGGATATATGGTCTTAGCAGTGATAATCAGGAGTCTGAGCGACGTTAACTACATTCGATTCTAAAACTAGTTTATGCCCATAGTGTGGTTGTGAGTTATATTATATTCTGTATATTCTATGATTTCATACACTGCCCCACCCATGCCAGTTAGGGCAACAGACACCCAGTAGACTCTAGGAGGGTGTTTTCCCCAACATCTCGATGGGAGGATGGATGACTGACTATCCCCTCTGGCCCTGCTCTCTACTCTTGGTAGTTACTTGTGCTGGTGTGCACGATGATTAGTTTTCCCATATACGTGTGTAGAGGTTTGTGATGACTTGGGGTTATTCACACACATGTATCCCCAGATATAGTATCCAAATGATTATTATAGGTATGACGTGTATATGCTGGGATGACTTGAGGTACTTATTCAGTGTATGGGCTGTAAGGGCTTGAGGTATAATACTTGATGTATGATACATGTCGACGGGTTGTGGTGGCTCTCAAAAACTATTTGGTTACTATATACGGTTAAGTGGATGGTATGATGTGATGATGTGATACACAATGTGCATGTTGTGATTCTTGCCAATGTGTCTTCAGGTTGACCTATTTTGGATAGAGATGACTCAGGATGTGCGACGTTGGGGCAGAGCAAAAAACCAGTGGGGAAACGGGAGCGAGGTACCCTTGCTGTTTCATTATTATATTATATGCTCTCTTGTATGCGATACTTGGTGAGAGTTAGTCCGGGCAAGTTGGAGATTGGGCTGGATATTACTAGCTCATGGTTTTGCAGGACCTATTTAGGCTTTGTGGTTGTCGTCTTTATCTTTTGGTACTTGTAGTTTTCCTTTCAGTTATTTTAATACTGTATGACATTGCATGTTTTCACTTGGGATTTCTTTGTATATATGTCTGAGCAGGTGTTGTTTGGTGTATCTATCTTATCACTCTCTTCTGCATGTTCTCTTAGAGGGTAAATGTATGCATGTTTATTATACCATCGGTGCTAGTCGCCAACATGGGTCCTACTGGAGTTGGGATTTGGGCAATCACCATCTCCCTTCCCTCATTACTGAGTATTCCCCCGCCAAGTCTCCATGAATTTTCATAGGAAAGCTACTAGTGGTCTCCCGTAAGTGAACCCTTCAGTTGATCAAACTAATGATTTTCTTCTAAAGTTATGAAAGTTGAATTCTTCTCTCTTTTATGGCCATCCAGATTTTTGTGAAGCAGAAGAATGGTTACGATGTATCGAAAGGATCTTTGGTCTTCTTGAGCTTCCTGAGTCTTTCAAAATCTAGTTTATAGCCTTTATACTTGAGGGTCCGAGTTGGAAGTGGTGGAAGTCTATTGTTCAAACTAAGCCACGAGAGGTCCTTTTCTGAGAGAATTTTAAGGTTTTGTTCATTCAATAGTATTTCTTTGAGGCTGTAAAAGTGGATAAGGCGATGGAGTTGTACTGTATCCAACAGGGTAATAGATTAGTGTTGGAGTCTGCTTGTCATTTCATTGACCTAGTCCCTTATCTTCTGGAGTTGGACATAGATGATTCATTGAAGTCTCGGTATTTTGAATGGGACCTTTTTCCAGATCTTCAGTCGAGGGTGTTGGAGTTTGGTTTGAGGTCTTATTTGGAAGTGGCGAGACATACGGTTTGAATTGAGGTGATTTAAGTAGGAGTACTTGGGGTGAATTCTACTTCCTATGTTCCCGAAAGCGGAGAGGGGAGATCCAGTAAAGGAAAGGGGAAGTAGATTGAGTTTGAGTAGATAGGAAGCATTATTAAGAGGCTTTCCAGTATCACATTGACTTTTTTTGGGGGTAGGACGTTGGTGTGTGTAAGATCCTGACATTTTCTGGAGTCATCTCGGATGCATTTTCAGGTACTTTTTAAAGCTTTTAAGTACCTTTGATTTGTAGTAGTGGCTTGAGGTGTGTTTGGGTGAACTTTTAAGGAAAACTAAAGGAAAGTGGTGTGTGCATAGTTTGTGCACGGTTTGACAAACCGTGCCACTAAACTGTGCCAAGCGTGCAAAAATAGACAGAGAGGTTCGAACGGTTTGCGCACGGTTTGACAAACCGTGTGACCAAACTGTTCCAACTGTGCAAACTTGGACAGAGAGGTCTGCACGGTTGGCACACGGTTTGCCCTAACCGTGCACCCCTACCCAGGAAACCGTACGTGCGAGATTTTTATTTTGAAAATATATTTTAGAAGCATCCGAACCCCCTGAGACTCCCATATTTCGACCTTGGCTCGGGCTTGACAAATTCTAGGTGATCCCAAAGCCGTATGGAGGGATTCCAAGGTGATTCGAACACCGTTCTTCGAGATCAAAAGCCCAGATTGAAGATCTGATCTCTTTCCGGTAAGTGGATTTCATCCCGTTGCCCCTCCCATTCTTTCCTTTATCTTTCCTTGATCTTTTCATGGAATATCTCCACTGTTTCCATGAAACTAAACCAATGAGTTAAGATCTAGTTCTAGGATTGTGGATCTAGATCCAGATTTGCAAGATCTTGATGTCTTTGATCTTAATTTTGATTTAGGGATTTAGATCCGAAGCTTGATCGACGACGTTGTGCCGCTCAAATTTTGGGGATTTCTGTTGGGCTAACTTCTGTCAATAAACTGAGGTAGGTGGTCTAAATTGAATTCTCATAGTCGTGGATTTGATATGTGAATGTAAGTTTATGAAATTGCTAGCTTCTCTTGATAATTGATTTCCTAAATTTAAGTAATTAGTAAAGTGGAATTGAATTGAGTTTTCCTTAGTGATTAATTGATAATTGAATCACGGAACAAACGAAAGGGGGTTGCTCAAATAGATATCGTTTTGGAGATTGGCTATGGGTTGAGATATTGTAATTGAGATATTGAATTGACTGTGATAAGATAATTAATTAGGAAAGTTAATTATGAAGTGATGTTGGCTATGAAAGATAATTAATTTTGAGAATTAATTATGTGCCATAATGTTGAACAAAGATAATTAATTGTGAGAATTAATTATGACAAGTTGAGATTTGATATGGATAATTAATTGTGAAGAATTAATTATGGAATGAGAATTGTGTTGAATGATTAATTAATTGATGAATTAATTAATGGGTTATGTGCTTAGTTAATTGTTGAGTTAACTATTGGCCTTTGAAATGTTTAACTAATCATTGGATTAGTAATGAAATGATGTGGCTAATTCTTGTGAATTAAATAATGATTAAATTACTGAGATTTTTGTGGTGCTAGACATAGACTTCTAGGCCGATTAGAAGTTGGGACATGGACATGGTGTTCCTCCCCAATAGTTATTCGAGCTTGAGATTATGGGGTGTTAGGCATGACGGCCTACACCAAATGAGATTTTGGGGTGCTAGACATGACGACCTACATCGAATGAGATATGGAGTATTAGGAATGATGACCTACACTTAATGAGATTTGGGGTGCTTGACATGACGTTCAACACCAAATGAATGATGATTCAAATGGGAAACATGAATTGAAACTGGGCCTATTGTGATGATTAAATATTAAATGACAATGTGATAACTGTTTAAATTATGCATTGTATTTATTGCTTCATAAAACTGCATACACTATCTTTTGACTAGAATTGTTTTAGACACCATTGGTGGTGGCCTACTAAGTCGTACTCACACCCTATTCGGGCCACCTGATCGACACCCGAGTAGACTTTGTTGTTGCAGAACAGGATAAGGGCAAGGCCCTGGGATAGGTTTCTGTTTGGGATTGGAGCATGGGAGAGGGAACCAAACGTAGTTCAGGACCCGCTTGGGAGTCATTGTGTCTTTACTTTTAGTTGCATTGTAGACACTTGACATTTTCATTATCATAGCATGTTTTACCTTTCAGTTGAGTATTGTATTTTTTTTTTGAATATCATATACCATGGTATTATTCTGGTTATTTATACGCTTATGTACTTCATTATTGTTGTTTTCTTCTGTTGATGTTTTATTCTGATAAAAGAGGGTATAGTCTCCCTAAGACTGACTTACCAGACCCTCAGTGCTAGCCGGTACCCTCTGACATACGGGGAGGCGCGCTTGAGAGCATGTGGCCAACCGGCTCGGGGCACCGTTTAGTGGCACCTGGGTCGGGGCGTCACAGTGTGCCATCAGTGCGGTAAGTTGGGTTATCAGAATCCCTCGTTTCAAAAAGCTCTAAAGGCCTATCATGGTTGTGTCTGTTTGGGTCATTTGCAGAGGTTTTGTAAAGGAGTCACATGTAAAAGGAGTAGATCTGGATTGACCCCTTCAGAGGATTCCCATATCCAAAAAATTGAGATTGATCTTGATTAAATGTATGATTAAGTTATTCTCCATTTTTTATTTGTTTCTTATATATAGTTTGTGTCCCTTGTTCTTTAATTGAGGTTATGCTGATCCTAGGTCTTCTAGATTTTGAGGGAACGTTTGGCCTCGTTGGGTTTAATGCCTTCTTATGGAAATTTTGAATTGTTGGTGGTTGTAAGATCCTGAGTTTTTCTTGAGGTACATATCTTTTCTTTTCTGGTTAAATGTTGGTTTACCTTTCCTTTTTGGCTTAGACCCTAAGTCGGGTCGTGGGCCGGTTGGGTTGTACTTGGGAAAGAAGAGGTTGGAAGGTTGTAGGCTAGCTGTAGGACGATTACACGATGTGAAAGAGGGATAAACATTATATAATCCCATTCCACTATGTGTAATGGTTTGACCAGGACCTTTCACAGTGTATAAGGGTTTTTCACCAAGAAGGGAAAATCGAGCATTACACGTTGTGTAATTTCCCGACTGTTTTTTTAAAAGAGGCAGTAGCCTCCCTTTTACACACTGAATACATTTTTCCTCCTCTTTCAAATCTTAAAACCTCTCTATTCTAGTTTTTTAGATCTAGCACCCATCTGAGCTCTGATTCTTCCGTCTTCGGTCACGTTGGAACCACATCGTTAAGTACTTGATTCCTTTTTAGTTGTTCTTGATTCATTGGAACAACGACTGTACTATTTGGATTTAGACTCATATTCCCTAATTTCTCATTCTTCATATGTTTTTCAGATTTCTCCTCAACCGAGGTGAATCGAGACTTGATATTGTATGAGCACTCTACTACCGAGCTAAGGTAGGTGGTCTATACTTTTCTTTCAACTTTGATGCTTTATGGAGCTACCAACCTTTTTGTCACCCACCAAACTTTTCAGCGTAGGCCCAGTTTTGGTATATTCATATGAAATAGATGCAGTAAGACCATTTACATCTGCCCTTAGGTTTCTTTATGGTGCGTTGGTGATTTTTCCCCAATCAGAGGCCACCCAAGGGGTACGCCATGCGTTTGTTTGGTTTTGACCTTTGATAAACCACCCAAGGGGTGTGTTTTTGAGTTTACATAGTTTAAGGAAGCTCAATTGTAATTTAATGAGGTTGGTTTACATGCTTAGGAGATGTTCTTCCTCCTTGCCTTGTGTTATCATGTCATGTCATGCTTATATTGATTAAATGTATTAAACGGAATTGGTTAAACGAGTGGGTATAATTGTTGGTTGTTTTTAAATTTCTTGAATGGTTTATTGGGCAAGGGTGATATGTGAGTGGGTATACTCACATGATGTGTTTAATTGAAAATGGCGATGAATGGGTGGGTATACCCATGTGACATGTTAAATGTTAAATGGAATACATGAGTGGGTATACCCATGTGATGTGATTGGTGATGTGAGTGGGTATACTCACAGGTAATGGAAATGTTTAAATTGTATGAAATGAATGAATGGTTTGATAGATGCCATGGATGGTTCTCCATGGATCTAGAATGCGTTAGTGGATACCTGGGGTTGATTATACCCCTTGGGTCTTGATTCTGTGGGATGCCTCAAACCTTGCTACCTCGTGGATCCGTCTTGCTTGGACTCGCATAGGACATGTTGGTTCACATGCTCCTAGGACTCCAACCAGTGCCTAGACCGAGTTTCCACCGAGATTCTCCTGGGACTCGATGAGGATGCCTTGGTATTCGACACCTTGGATCTGGACCTTTGTGGTCTACACTTCACTATATGGTTATGCCGTGGGTTTCTGTTATGGTTTCATTATATGGCATGGCCATGAATTTCTGATACACTTCTTTATACGGCAAGGCCATGGTTTTTTAATATGAATGGATGAATGGTGAGCTAGTGTTACTTGTTTACTTTGATTATAGCTACCTTTTTAGGAGCTAGAACTTGTTGTAGGGATCCTTGAGAGGTTGTTTAGTATTACTTGTTGCAGTAGACTTATGACAGGGGCATTCACACTTACGTTACTGCTTTACTTACACTTGTTAGCATGTTGCATATTGCTGCTTAGAACTGTATAGATCTTTGGGTGGAAACCTACTGGGATGTTTATCTCACACCCTGTTTGGGCCTCCTTGGAGACCCAAATAGATTATATGGTTGCAGGTGATGGTTGGGGAAAGCACCCTAGTAAAAGTTGTTGATAGTTTCTTTGGAATAAGAGAGCATGGGACCAAGCTGAGCCCTGTGATGCTACGAGAACTTTTTGGTCTTTTTTTTATTTTTGGACACTTGTATTGTATTGTAATGTACTGATCTGGATTCTTTCTAGATATATGTAACATCTACATCATTAAATATGTGACATTTCTGGATTTTATATGTATTCATGTCTTGTCTTACTTTTCAGTTGGTTGCTTATTTATTCACTTCCACTATTGAATGTATTTGATTTCTACTATGATATACTCTAGTAATGAGGGCATAGTCTTCCCAATTACTCAACTAGGCTCTCACTGCTAGTCAGTAGCCTCTGGAATTTGGGGAGATGTGATTGAGGCCATGTAGCCAACCGGGCTCAGGGCACTGTTGAGTGGAATCCAGGTCTGGGACGTTACAAAGTGGTATTATAGGAGTTTTTTTCCTAGTTTGACTTACTGTTTAGCGTCGATAGGTAGGGATGGGAAGGAAATGGGATTTGGTAATAAGTTGTGCCTGTGGGAATATACCCCACGTACAGAGAAAAGCCAAATTGCTTCAAATGGAATTGTGATTTTTTGGATTTTGACTATTATAGTTGATTTGATTTCACTGTTGGGTGATGCACATGAGTTATGTTGTGACTATTGATGTGATTGTGGGTTCTATTTTTGTTGAAACCTGATGAGATGAGGGTATTCCATCTCATGCATCATATATACACTTGTTAGAAATCACATGCCATGCATTATTCCATACCATTTAGGATGCATTACTTATTGCATGTTGTTGTGATAGATGTTGTAATAGTTTTGCCTACTATTGGGATAGACCTTGTGCAGAGGATAGAGGAGTGATGTCATCTTTCAATTCATAAGGAGTATGGGCCCTTATGGATTAGGAAATGATGCACTAATGAAATGAAAATGCTAAAGTGAACTGAAATGTGTGAATTGAATGAGAACCAAGTTTTGGGTTCATGAGGTGTTATGAGCCCTCATGGATTCAGGATTAGTAAACCCTTGGTTCAATTTTTTGAATAATTGAAATGTGAAAATGAAAATAAATGAAATGGAAAATAGAGATTTGACCTAGACCTGACTTTTGAGTGGGAAAGAGGCAGAGTTTCTAGTGGTTTTGTGACCATTCCTTATACAGTCCTAGATTTAGGAGTAGGGTGTGGATTTTGATTTGGTTTTAGGAGGGTTTTGACATGTCCTATGCTTTTGAGTTGCGATACTTTGATATCGTTCTTTTCTGAGGCATGTGTTTGACTTTGTAGAGGCATGTCACCACGAAAACCTCCATTGGTGCTCGAGGAGGGTGGTGATGACCACGCTCCGGAGGCTATGGGCCATAGGTTATTGGTTGTTCCTCCTTTAGTTCTAGCTGTGGCACCAGAGGCTATTCCAGAAATAGGTGCTGAGGCACAATTCCGTGAGGGTTTCTTTTTCTATATGCAAACTTTTCAGGGAGCACCACAGTCTGCCTTTTCTATGGTTGAGCTAACACAGGTGTTCCAGGAGTAGCATTCTCCTCGTTTTCAGGGGATGGAAGACCACATGCTACAGAGATGTGGCTTGAGACCACATTATCTATCTTTGAGCATCTAGCGACACCTCTAGAGAGGAGGGTCAATCTCGTGACTTATATACTATATGGGGCATCAAATCACTGGTGGGATGTTCTGAACCAAACTGATGGGATATGGGTTGGACTATTTTCTAGACCTGCTTATATGACTACTTTTACCCCAAGAATCTAAGGGCAGAGTGGGCTAGTGAGTTCATGCGTTTGGAGCAGGGCATGATGATGGTTATGGAATACTTGACACGATTTATAGGGTTGCATCGTTTTGCGTTGATATACCTTTCTGATGAGATGTCTAGAGAGAGACGCTTCGAGGAAGGTCTCTGACATGCTATCAAATCTCAGGTCAATGTGTTTAGATTTACTTATATCATTGAGATTGTGAATCGGGTGCTAATTACGGAGCAGAACCTAAGGGAAGCTAGGAGTGTAGGATAGGGCAATGATGTTTCTCGACCCAGTGGATCTACACCTTCAGGCATAAAGCTTTGTTTTGAGGCTTCCTGTGAGATGATCTCTACTCAGGTTATGAGTGCTGGTAGATCAGCGTTTTGTCTCCAGTTTGGTAGGTGAGGACACATGAAGAATCAGTGTGACCGCGACACAGTTGAGTGCTGATCTTGCGGTAATATGGGGCACATGCAATAGTTTTGCATGAACTTCCCTCCAGCTATGAGTGGTAGGGGTTCAACTCCGACATCAGGTTCAGGAGCAGGTTCCTCAGCTTCACATTAGGCAGGGAGTTGGAGTAGTGTTGGATGGTCAGGATGCGACAGTGGTGGTCATGGAAGCGGCAGCCAGATGTCGGTTACACCTAAACATTAGAGTGGACCTACTACGGGTAGTGAGGTTGTGTCAAAGGGTCGTGGTGTAGTCCAAATCTATTTTGTATAGCCTCCCCCTGAGGATTAGGGTGTTGGATCGTCTACATTGATAGTTACGATCTTAGTAGCCTCTATTGTTTCATTTTCTCTTTTTGATACAGGTGCATCTCATAGCTTCATATATTCACCTGTGGTGAAAGGCCTTGGGCTTGTTGTATGGTCTTATGAGGGAATTTTGACGCTAGTCACACCGTTGGGAATCATAACAGATGATGTGTGCTAGTGCAGGGAGTGTCCCCTTGAGTTTGGTGGGTTTCACTTTGTTTGGGATCTTTATGTCCTCGAGATGACAGGGTTTGATGTCATTCTCGGTATGGAATGACTTGTAGCTTATCGATCTTATATTGAATACTATCGTCGGAGGGTGACTTTCACATCAATAGAGAATGTAGTGTTTACTCACAAGGGTGAATGGGATGTCCAGGTGAGTTGAGCTGGACCAGAGCATTGTGGGCTGGGCAGGATGATAGCCCAAATTGCTAGTTTGTTTTTGGATGATCAGGAAGTTAGTCAAGCAAGCTTTCCTCCAGCGGTGGGTCATTTTATGGATGTGTTCCTAGATGAATTTTTAGGTTTACCTCCTGAGAGAGATGTTTAGTTCTTTATCAAACTAGTTCCAGGAGCTGCACCAGTATTCATTCCTCCTTATAGGATGGCTATGACAGAATTACAGGATATAAAGTGGCAGCTAGAGGATTTGGAGGGAAAATGGGTTTATCTGACCCAGTACTTCTTCGTGGGGTTCGTCAGTCCTTTTTAAGAAAAAGGTGGATGGTACCCTTAGACTATGTGTGGATTATTAGAAACCAAAGCAGTTGATGGTTAAAAACAGACATCCCTTACCATGGATAAATGACGTGTTTGATCAGCTTCGAGGATCCTGATTGTTCTCAAAAATCAACTTGAGTTCAGGATATCACCAGGTATGTGTTCGACCTACAGACATACCATGTACAACCTTTCGTAGGAGGTATGGTCTATATGAGTATCTGGTTATTCCGTTTGGTCTCACAAACATGCCATTAGTTTTCATGGCGCTGATGAACTAAGTGTTCCATCCTTACTTGGATTATTTTGTGGTGGTTTTCATGGAAAATATCTTAGTGTATTCTCACAATTGAAAAAACCATGTCAACCATCTTGAGATCATTTTGAATACACTGAGAGAGCATCAGTTATATGCTAAGCTCACAAAGTTCCACTTTTGGATAGATTAGATTCACTTCTTGGGTCACATCATCTTGGAGATGAGAGTATCAGTGGACCCAGAGAAGGTGAGAGATGTAGTTTCCTGGGAACATCCCAAGAATGTTTTTGATATACAGATTTTATTGGGGCTAGATGATTACTACATGCATTTTATATAGTACTTATCATGCTTAAAATTTTGTTGAAGGGCTTGACTAAGAAGGTTGTGTTGTTTGTGTGGTCAGATTCTTGTGAGGCAACCTTTTAGGAGCTGAAACACAGGTTGACATCGGCACCGGTCCCGATACTTCCAGAATAGGGAAAAAGCTACACAGTATACTGTGACGTATCAGGTATTATACTGGAGGTAGTGCTGATGTCGGGAGATAGAGTCATGGTGTACGAGTCTCGGTAGCTAAGGCCTCACAAGAGGAATTACTCGACGCACAATCTTGAGCTAGCTGCAGTTGTTCACGCAGTGCACTATTGGATACATTACTTAATGGGAGAGCATTTGTGTGTACACAGACCAAAAAATCCTCAAGTATATTTTTTACTCATCGTGATCTAAATTTGAGATAGCAGAGGTGGGTGGAGTACTTACAATACTTTGACTTTGAGCTTGCCTACACGCCTGGTAAAGGAAATGTAGTGGCCGATGCACTGAGGGGAAGGACTCAAATACAGGTAGTGCAGTAGGCCAATAACGAGTAACAGCTTATGGAATTATTCTCTGAGATGCAAATGGATGTGCATGGAATTTATGGACAAACTTATCTATCATCCTTAGCTGTGATCTCTACCCTACTAGATAGAGTTAGGATGAGGAAACTATCAGATTCTAAGGGCCTAGTCCAATGGGATAGTGTGGAAGATGAGGACCCTCCTCGTGGTTGGATGGTAGGAAAGGATGAGGTCCTGTGTATCCATGGACATGTTTGGGTTCCATTGGATATACGCAAGGAGTTGATGTGGGAGTTTCGTGTTTCAGATTGGGCAGTGCACCCCGGAGTCATCAAGATGTACCGTGACTTGCGACGTCAGTACTGGTGGCCGGGTATGAAGCATGAGGTAGCTGGTTTTATTATGAGGTGTTCCCCCTCTCAATAGGTTAAGGAAGAACATCAGTGACTGGATGGACTTTTACATCAATTACTTATTCCGAAGTGGAAATGGGATGATGTCTCAATAGATTTAATGACAGTCTTACCGAGGTCATCTCAAGGTAATGATGTTGTGTGGGTTGTTGTTGATAGGCTCACAAAGGTTTCTCATTTCTTACTGATCACCCTTATACTAGTTAGAGGTAGGTGATGCATCTTTTCTAGGTCCATATCACATTCATGAGACTTCTGAGCAGGTCCAATTGATTTAGAAATAGATGAATACTGCAAAGTCTTGTCAGAAATCTTACGCTGATCACCGCAGATGACCTCTGAGGTAGGTGATTCATCTTTTCACGCCATTATGCTGCCAAAATTGCACTATGATTTTCCAAGCCAAAATCATTGTGTAGTGAATACCATGCCCATTTATCTATCAAGGGTATTCACCTTTATGCACATTTATATATTGATGTAATAG
This sequence comes from Viscum album, assembly GCA_963277665.1. Lineage (NCBI taxonomy): Eukaryota > Viridiplantae > Streptophyta > Magnoliopsida > Santalales > Viscaceae > Viscum > Viscum album. The sequence goes on along the minus strand of OY728145.1, from coordinate 270,453,924 downwards.
TTTCATGTATGAATTCCACATTCCTTAATCATTGAATAAATTATGATGTTTTATGAATTCATGTTCTATGATCATGTCGCACACTTATGCTTGAAATGAAATGTTTAAGAAGGGTGGGCCCTGATAGCGCTCCAATGCATTGGGTAAAGTATAGTATCATGATATGTCATGTGCAATGAGTGTTGACTCATGCTAATTCAAGTGAAATGAGGGTTTACTCGTGCTTCATATGCAATGAGGGTTTAATCATGATCAATGTGCAATGAGCCTTGGCTCATGCTAATTCCATGTTAAGTGTTGTCGCCACATCTCCATGTTATGATTATCATGATTTATCATGACTTTATGTTCATGTTTCTTTTATGATCCATTGATATGCCTATTTCCTAACATGTATTGTATTCTTCATGTTATACCATCTTTACTCCCTTACTAGGCTTTATAGCTCACCCTTTTCTTATGAATGTCCTCAGGTTATCCCATGCAATGCTAAGTATAGGGGAATGTGGTGGTAATGTAAAGGAAGTTTTCAATAAGATGTTGTGTTTTATGTTTTAAGTTGTTATGTAACATTCCTAAGCCCCAAAGACACTATTCCTCTCAATCTTCTATGTTGTATCAAGTGAAGGTTTCATGTTTAAGTGTGTAATAAAGAGCAGGGTTGTTATAGTTGGTATCAGAGGATAGATTTAGTTATTTTGGGGATTAGGATTAGAAAACCCTAGTGAAGCCTTAGAGACAAGACTAAGTATAATAAAAACATCCCTAAGTTTTGGTGGGTATTGAGTAAGTGTTTTATCATGAAAATACATTCCTGTCTGGATACGAGTAGGTAGAGGCGGCTATGGCACAGATGTACCTAGGGGTAAAAAGCCCCGAAAAGGAGTTTTGGGCTTGACTCGAGGTATCCTGATACACGACAACGGGCCTTGATGCACTCTTGGTTATGACACTCCTGGGGGATATGCATTGGTAAATTCACAATCTTAGTATGAATCATTGTTAAGGGAATTAAAAAAATCCCCTAAGAATTTATGTTGGATAACATAGATTGAAGCCTATAGATTCATAAGTTAAGGAAATAAAAGCTATTTATAAGTCATCTGTTTTTGTCCTTGGATTACCCTTTATGTTTTACCCCTAACTTTCCTTTTATTCCAGCCAATGGAAGGTAATAGGAGGACTCAGACTAACAACTGATGTGAAGATCAATGTGATGACTGTGCTACTGAGGTGCCCAATCCGATGGGAGCGGGGATCATGAACTTTGTCACGATTCTCTCTCAGTTAACTTAGTCTTTGAATAGAAACATGGGTCAAGAGGAACATTCAACCCCTCTAAGAAATAACAAGTCGCTATCGAAAGCTTCATGAGACAAAGGCCTCCTACTTTTAATGCATCATCTGATCCCTCAATTGCTGAACAATGGATCAACTTTATTGAAAATATCTTCTCCATCCTTCAATGTTCTGAATAAGAGAAGGTTATTCTGGATGCTTATCATATGGAGGGTGAAGCTGATCAATAGTGTACATTGATAAAAAATACGAAGTTTGGGGAGGAGATCGGGGTGTTGGAATGGAAGGATTTCCAGAAAATGTTTTTTGATAAATATTTTATACGCACCCTCTAGCTTAAGATTGAAAGGGACTTCCTTGACCTCAAGCAAAAAAGACAACGAATCTATCAGAGCATATGAGGAAAAATTTACAAGTCTTGCATGATACACCTCCAGCTTTTCGTTACCTACGAATGCAAGGTTGACCGCTTCTTTGATGGGCTGAAACCTAGCCTATGTAAATCCTTGACGATCTATGACTAAGACATCTATGAGGAAATTGTCTGATGTTCCCTCAAGGTCGAAATAGAGATCGGAGAATCTCAGGGGTATCATGGGGATAAGAAGCGTAAGGTGGACTTCAAATCTGGTGGTTCGATGGATAAATCCAACGGTGCTAAGAAAATCCAACACCCCACTTGCCAAAGGTGTGAAATGAAGCACCACAAAAATTGCATGAAGGGGATGAGGAAATGCTTTAGGCATGAAAGAGAAGGGAACCTAGCTGTTAACTACCAACAAGAAAAACCTGTGGCTGCGACAGAGGATAGGAACACTCTGTATGACTCTCAACACGTTGTTCATTGATTCAACTGTAAAGAACCAGAGCATATTTCAAATCAGTGCCCTAAGCCAAGGGTTTTCAGAGGCAACCAATAACCTCCAAGGAAGCAAGGGAAAGCTTTTGCCATCACTACTGCTGAAGTGAACCCCGACAACGAAGTGGTGACGGGTACGCTAGTTATTCATTCAAGAATAGAAAACATACTTTTTGATTCAGGTTTTACACATTCTTTTATATCCCAAAAGTTTAGTAGAACAATCCCAACACTACCAGACATCATGGAAGTAAAGATGTCGGTGAGTACGTAAAATGATGAAATCATTGCATCCCATGAATATAACTCCTCCCCTATCTTAATCAGTGGATTGAACTTCCCAAAAAACCTCATCATACTCCCTCTGTTGGAATTTGATGCAATTCTTGGCATGTATTGTCTTTTCCTATATAGAGTTAGCATAAATTTCCATGAGAGGGAAATCACTCTCCATGTGGAGAATCGACCCCCGATTTCGTAAAATTGCAAGGAGGAAGATGAATATTATTTAGATCCATCATCTCAAGCATGGATATTACTTCCCTATGAGCACGCGTATCTGGCTCAGATGATTGAGTCTAAGGAGGCAACCATCCTTGAAGACATGCCTATTGGGAGGGAATTCACTGAAGTGTTTCTCAAGGAATTGTCTGGTCTTCCTACTAGAAGAGATGTTGAATTCTCAATTGATCTTATACTTGGAGCATTGCCAATATCCAAGAATCCATATAGAATGACATTTTTGGAGCTTGAGGAGCTAAAAAAACAACTACAGGAGAATATGGATAAAGGGTCTATACACCCAAGTGCTTCACCATGGGGTGCACCAGTCCTCTTCATCAAGAAGAAGGATGGGTCAATGTGCCTTTGCATCGATTATCGTGAGCTTAATAAAATAACGATAAAGAATAAGTATCCCCTCCCACGAATTTATGACTTGTTCGATCAACTACATGAAAAACAATACTTCTCCAAGGTAGATTTGCAGTCGGGATATTATCAAGTAAGGGTGAAGAAGGAAGATATCCCCAAGACTGATTTTCGTACAAGATACGGGCACTATGAATTCATAGTAATGCCTTTCTAACTAACCAATTCTCTAGAAATATTCATGGACTTGATGAATAGAGTCTTTAGAGACTACCTCGACAAATTTGTGGTAATATTTATAGATGATATTCTAATATACTTAAAAAACAAGGAGGATCATGAGGAGCATCTAAGAACTGTACTAGAGACCTTGTGAAAGGAGAAGCTCTATGTAAAGTACAACAAGTGTGAGTTCTGGTTGAAGGAGGTCTCATTATTGGTCCATATCATCACAAGCAATGGGATATATGTGGATCTCTCCAAGACAGCTGTAATAGAGGGATGGTCGAGTCCAACATCGGTAACAGATATCCGTAGATTTTTGGGGTTAGCTGAATATTATCGAAGATTTTTGAGAAATTTCTCACAATTGTCCAACCCTCTTACCAAGCTAACTCAGAAGGGAGTAAAGTTTTTTTGGAGTGATGAATGTGAAGAAATATTCAAGGAGTTGAAAAGGAGGCTTATCACTGCACCCGTTCTCACTTTACTCACAAGTGGAGAACTTCTTGTGTTATTCAGTGATGCTTTGAAGAAGGGCATGGGCTGTGTGTTGTTTCAAAATGACAAATTCATTGCCTATGCTTCAAGGAAATTGAAAGTTCATGAGTATAATTATCCAACACATGATATGGAGTTGGCTGCAGTGATCTTCGCTTTAAAAAATTTGTGGCATTATCTCTTTGGGGAGAAGTGTGAAATATATATGGACCACAAAATCCTCAAGTATATATTCACACAGAAAGAGTTGAACATGCACCAATGAAGATGGTTAGAGCTGATCAAAGACTATGACTACTCAATGAATTACCACCCTAGGAAAGCGAACAAGGTGGTGGATGCTCTAAGTAGAAAGGACCCAATGATTCTATCATTGATAAGAATTGAAAAGGATCCAATCTTATTAGATTTGATAAATATGGACATGAGAATCATAAAGAAGGGAACATCATCAATCCTTTCACAAATGATTGCTCAACCATCTCTTTTAGAAAGGTTAAAGGATGATCAAAAGGATGATATGGGAATTCAGAAGAAAGTAGAAGCTATCAGAAAAGTGAAATCCTCGGAGTTCAATGTTAATGAAGAAGGAATTGTGAGATTTGGGAAAATACTATGCATTCCATCAAGTCCAGAGCTGAAGAAGGAACTTTTGGATGATGCACATAGTTTGAATTTCTCTATTCACCCATAAAACACAAAGATGTATTGAGATCTCCAAGAGAATTATTGGTGGGATAATATGAATAAGGAGATCACTGAGTATACATCAAAGTGCCCAGTGTGTCAGCAAGTGAAGGCAGAGAGGCAAAAGTCTAAGGGGATGATGCAACCATTTCCCATACCATCATGGAAATGGGAGAATATCATCATGGAATTTTTCACCGAACATAAAAAGAAATCCAAAGGAAACAATGCAATCTGGGTTGTTGTGGATCATCTTACAAAGTCTTCACACTTCATTACAATTTGGGAGGATTTATCATTGGATCAACTGGCACAGATATACATCAGGGAAGTGGTAAGGTTACATGGAGTACCACTATCTATTACATCCGATCAAGATCCAAGATTCACCTCTAAGTTTTGGAAGAGTATTCAACATGCTCTGGATACTAAACTGAACTTCAATATGGCCTATCATCCCCAAAACAATGGCCAATCTGAGCAAACTATTTAGACACTGGAAGATATGTTAAGATCATGTTCAATGGACTTTAAAGGAGGTTGGGATCAACATCTTCCTTTAGTTGAGTTCTCTTATAATAACAGTTTCCACTCGAGCATCCGAATGGCACCTTATGAAGCCCTATATGGGAAGAGGTGCAGAACACCGGCATGTTGGGATGAAGTCGGTGAGCGTAAGCTGCTAGGACCAGAAATGGTCGAAGAAATAGCAGAGAAGGTGAAAACCATTTAGCAGCATATCAAGGCAGTCCAGAGTCAACAGAAGAGTTATGCAGATAACCGCCGATGAGACCTTGAGATTAAAATTGGAGACATGGTATTTCTACACATATCTCCATGGAATAAGGTCACGAGGTTTGGAAAGAAGGGAAAGTTAAGTCCCAGGTACATCATCCCCTTCGAGATTGTTGATCGTGTCAGGGTTTTGGTCTATCAACAAGCACTTCCACCTACCATGGCCAAAGTACATGATGTCTTTCATGTATCCCTCTTAAGGAAGTACATACCAGACCCTTCACATGTAATCTCTTCAGAGGTAGTACAACTAGATGATGATCTTTCTTACAAGGAGAAACCAGTGAAGATCTTAGATCATAGAGAAAAAGTTCTACGAAATAAGAAAAATTCCCATCGTGAAAGTGTTGTGTAGAAACCAAAAGTTTGAAGAAGCGATGTGGGAATAAGAGGAAGTGATGAAGCAATGTTTCCCACATATTTTTAAGTGTATAAAAGAAAATTTTGAGGGAGAAATTTTTTAAGTGGGGAAGATTGTAATGAACCAGAAATTCATTGATGAAAATTCCTCTTGGTCTATTTAAATGTATTCTTATGGTTATGTAAAACGTATGCACTTATTTGGTTTTATGTTTTTTGATTTTAAAATACCATTAAGAATTATGACCATTTCTAATATAGTCATTGAACAGTGATCACATGATTAGTATAAATTTAGGGCTTTAACAAATCCAATTTACTCAGACAAAGGAAGTGATGGCCTCATCTAGTAGACTTGCCCCATACGAAGCCCATTTTTTAGAGCTTGGAAAGGAGGTGGCGTCATTGGGATTCACTCTTGACTAAGCCCAAGTTGATCTTGAATATGTTAATCACGAGCAGAACCACCTATGAGAGAAGTGGAAGTTGATAGAGATTACCACTCGAGCAATGTTATCCGAGCCACCCCAAGAGTCTGTCACCATAGCACACCTTACCCTAAGGTCTTATGTGGGTTTTTTAAGGGGTTATGTAACAAGACCCTAGTAGTATGATTATGTATATTATTCTTTTATAAAGAATATACATTCTTTTTATTATTGTTACTTTGTAAATGGTTTTTAAAGCACAAATAGTATTTTTAGTTAATATTCAACTAAGAAATCTATTTTGAGGAATTAATGGATTTTTCGAATTAAATTATATTTTAATAAAATATTATTATTATTAAATTAATTTTTATTAAATATAAATGATCATATAATTTTATGAATGCACTTGTAATTTTTATTATGGTTTAAAAGCTGTTTTTGTCAAAACCCATGAATTTTTGATAAATGTCGGTTTTTATTTTAAAAGTAAAAATTAACATATTTAGAAAATTATTTAGATAATATGAATATTATTTTTAGAATCAGGATGTCAAAATTATCCAATGGATAATTTTTCATAATTTTCTGAGACAGTCGAAGTTTTGGGTAAAAATTAAATATCTTTTAAACATATAATGTGTTTTATGACATCATAATGACCTAATAGTGATGTAATAATATAATATAATTATTATGTTAGGTCAATATATGTTTTACCATTAAAATAATGTGATTTTGGGTTTGTTTGATTTATTTGAAAAAGCTTAAGTGGACCCTTCAAGGCTTATAAAACATTTTGTATTTTTAAATTGTTTTCCTTGAGAGTGTGACTCACATCCACATAAGCAACCCTATTATTTTAAGAATTTAGGACATTGTCCTTATAAAATATTGTTTTAAACTCCCCTTTGGAAAAAATCATGGGCAAAAACCATGTTATGGTTTGTGGGTTTTATTAGGTTAATGTGTGGTGTCCCAAACCAAAATAATAAATAATCCCCCTCCTTTCCTATATAAACCCACCCAAGCTCCCACTTCCTATTCACTCCAAGCCTTTGGAGTTTGTCCAATCTCTTATCTAATATCTCTCTAAAATCCTCTCAAGGCACCCCAAGCTCCCAAGAATTATCTCTCAAGCCTCTCCCAAGCCTTTGGAAGCACACTTCCAAGTTCAGGATTTCTTCCCTTTTCATTTTTTTCCAATTTTCTTTAAGTTGTTATGCCCTTTTTTCAATTAAAAATGTTAGGGTATGATTCAACAACTCCCACATACTTCCCTATTTATTTTTGGATGATGGGAGACCCCTTTATCTCTCATTAATGCCTCTCATGTACACTCGTTACCATGCCAAAATTCTGTGAGGGATTTCTCTCTCCTCTTTTACATCCAAGTAATTCTTTTGTATTATGCATCTAAATTCCATTATGTTTGTTGGGAAATGTATCTATATGACCCCCTTACTTTCCATTTCATGTAAATATTATGATACAACCCTTTATCTCTCATCAACCATTTTTTATGAGTTCTTATTTCACGCCTATATGCTGCCGAAATTGCACAACAATTTTCCAAGCCAAAATCATTATGTAGTGAATACCATGCCCATTTAACTATCAAGAGTATTCACCTTTATGAATATTTACATATTGATGTAAGAGTTTCATGTATGAATTCCACATTCCTTAATCATGGAATAAATTATTATGTTTTATGAATTCATGTTCAATGATCTTGTGGCACACTTATGCATGAAATGAAATGTTTAAAAAGGGTGCGCCCTGATAGTGCTTCAATGCATTGGGTAAATTATAGTATCATGATATGCCATGTGCAATGAGTGTTGAATCTTTCTAATTCAAGTGCAATGAGGGTTTACTCATGCTTCATGTGCAATGAGGGTTTAATCACGCTCCATGTGCAATGAGCCGTGGCTCATGCTAATTCCATGTTAAGTATTGTTGCCACATCTCCATGTTATGGTTATCATTCTTTATCACGCCTTTATGTTAATGTTTCTTTTATGCTCCATTGATATGCCTATTTCCTAAAATGTATTGTATTATTCATGTTATGCCTTCTTTACTCCCTTACTAGGCTTTATAGCTCACCTTTTTCTTATACATGTCCTCAGGTTATCCCATGCAATTCTAAGTACAGGGGAATGTAGTGGTCATGTAAAGGAAGTTTTCAGTAAGATGTTGCATTATATGTTTTAAGTTGTTATGTAATGTTCCTAATCCCCAAAGACACTAGACATCTCGATCTTCTATGTTGTATCAAGTGAAGGTTTTATGTAATAAATCATGTTTAAGTGTGTAATAAAGAGCAAGGTTGTTATATTTTTCATATGAATCTTGACCACTCTTGAGAGGGAAATTCGGGAACGAATTTCTTTAAGGGGGGAAGATTGTAAGATAACAGGTTTTTCTTAATGTATAGATCTTTTTTTCTGGTTAAATATTGGTTTAACTTTCCTTTTTGGCTTAGACCCTAAGCCGGGTCGTGGGCCAATTGGGTTGTACTTGGGAAAGAAGAGGTTGTAAGGCTGTAGGCTGGCTGTAGGCCAATTACATGACATGAAAGAGGGATACACATCGTGTAATCCCATTTCATGATGTGTAATGGTATGTCTAAGACCTTTCCCGGTGTGTAAGGGTTTCAAAATAGGTAGTAGCCTCTATTTTACCCACATAATGCCTTTTACTCCTCTTTTAAATCCTAAAACCCCTCTATTCTAGTTTTTTAGATCTAGAGCCCATCCAAGCTCCAATTATTCCACCATTGGTCAAGTTAGAACCAAATAGGTAGGTACTTGATTAATTTTTAGTCATTCCTGATTCTTTGGAACAACGGCTGCGAAGTTTGGATTTAGGATCATATGCCCTATTTTCTTGTTCTTAGTCCATTCTCCAGATTTCTTCTAAATTGAGGTGAATCGGGAATTGATACTGGACAACAAATCTACTACTGAGCTAAGGTAGATGTTCTATACTTTTATTTCAGCTTTTGATGCTTTATGGAGCTATTGGACTTTTTTTCCCACCAAACTTTTTGTCGTGGGCCCAGTTTTGGTATATTCATCTGAAATAGATGTGGTAGGACTGGTTAGGGATTCCCTTAGTTTCCTTTATGGTGCGTTGGTGGTTGTTTCCCCAACCGGAGGCCACCCAAGGGGTGCTCCATGCCTTCGTTTGGTTTTGACCTTTGATAAACCACCCAATGGGTGTGTTTTTGAGTTTTCCTAGTTTAAGGAAGATCAGTTGTAATTTAATGAGGTTGGTTTACATGTTTATGAGATTTTATTCTTCCTTGCCTTGTTTTATCATGTCATGTCATTATTATATTGATTAAATGGATTAAATGGAATTGGTTAACTGAGTGGTTATACTCATTGGTTTTTTTAAATTTCTTGAATGGTTTATTAGGCAAGGGTGATTTGTGAGTGGGTATACTCACGTGATGTGTTTAATTGAAAATGGTGATGAATGGGTGGGTATACCCATATGACATGTTAAATGTGAAATGGGATACATGATTGGGTATACTCATGTGACGTGGTAGGTGATGTGAGTGGGTATACTCACAGGTAATGGAAATGTTTAAATTGTATGAAATGAATGAATAGTTTGATAGATGTCTTGGACGAATCTCCATGGATTTGGAATGCAGTAGTGGATGCCTTGGTTTGATTATACCCCTTGGGTCATGATTACATGGGATTCCTTGGGCCCTGCTACCCCGTGGATCCCTCTTACTTGGACTCACATAGGACATGTTGGTACACATGCTCCTAGGACTCCAACCAATACCTAGATCGAGTTTCCACTGAGATGCTCCTAGGACTCGATGAGGATGTCTTGGTCTTCGAAACATTGGATCTGATCCTTCATGGTCTACACTTCACTATACATCTAGGTCGTGGGTTTCTGTTATGGTTTCATTATATGGCGTGACCATGGGTTTCTGATACACTTCTTATATAGTAAGGTTGTGGGTTTTTAATAAGGATGGATGAACAGAGAGGTAATGTTACTTGTTTTATTTTCTTATAACTGCCTTGTTAGGAGATAAAACTTGTTTTAGGGACCCTTGAGAGGTTGTTTAGTATTACTTGTTGTAGTAAACTTATGCCATGGGCATTCACAATTACGTTACTTCTTTACTTACACTTGTTAGAATGTTGCATATTGCTACTTAGAACTGTATAGATCTTTGGGTGGAAACCAGCTGGGATGTTTATCTCACACCCTGTTTGGGCCTTATTTGGGACCCAAACAAATTATATGGTTGCATGTGATGGTAGGGGAAAGCACCCATGTACAGGTTGTTGATAGTTTCTTTAGAGTAGGAGAGCATGAGACCAAGTCGAGGCTTACAATTCTAGATGTACTTTTTTGGTATTTTGTTCTTTTTAAAAAATTATATTGTACTGCATTTCCATGTTCTACTCTAGATGCTTTCTAGATACATGTATCATCTGCATCATTGAATATGTGACATTTTTAGATTTTATATATATTCCTATCTTGTCTTACTTTTCAGCTATCTGCTTATTTATTCGCTTCCGCTATTGAATTTATTTGACTTCCACTATGATATAATATGGTAATGAGGGAATAGTCTCCTCAATAACTCACTTAGTCCCTCACTACTAATAAAAAACCTCTGGTGTTTGGGGAGATGCGTTTGAGCCCATGTATCCAATCGGGCTCAAGGTAGTGTTGAGTGGCATCTGGGTCTGGGACATTACAATGGTTATGTTGGGAAATTTTTCATGTCATTAGTGGTATCTATTATTTTGTATAATTTTTCTTGAGTCTCCATTTCTTATAGTTTCCATGATTTTTTGTTTGGTTCTTAGAGGAATTAGTGCCTTATTAGAATTCTAATATGGTTGAGAGGCCACCATTGTATTCCTAACCTTGACTCATCTGGTGGCTTAGTTTCAAGTTTTTTTAGAGTCTATATAATTTATAGAGTGTATGGTTCTTAGTTGTGTCCTTTGAGGTTATTCAAGAGATGTTTTGAGTTTGAGAGATGGTTTGGATAATTTTAGCTAGCATTTAGGACTTTTTTTCAGTGGTGTTCATGGTGTTCCTTACCTCTAAATCCATATTTTTTTTTATTTTTCAGAATCCACTTTGAGAATTGAGTCGTGTTATGAATGTTGATACTTATCCTTTCTAATGATCAACAGAATTCACTAAAGATTTGTGGGGGAATAAAGTTTTATGGTGGGGATAATTTTCATACCTCGACCTCACTTTTCTACACTATGTTATTTATTTAATGGTTTTATTTTAGCCCCTTTTTTCTAGGTTTTATAGGAGTTTTTTAAATGTTTTGGGTCATTTAAGTTCTTTTTTTAGTCTACAGGAGGCCACATCATAACACTCTAGCTTTTCTATGGTGGTCTTGGTAAAGGAGGATCATGTTATAGTTTAGGGATTTACAATGTAGAGGGGGTTTATGCAAGGGTTTACCCTTACGTACTCCCTTTATGGTGTAAATCCATGATGTAGTGCCAGTCGATGTGTCATAGTGATACTCATAATAGAGGGACATGTTGTAACCAAGGGATTTATGACATGGAGGGGTGAAGGGTTGTGTAAGGGTTTACCCTTACATAGACCTTGGGTGTCTTTGAGAAGCACTGCTACACAGGGTCAACATTGTGTTGTGGGGTTTGGTTTGGAGTGTGCCTTGTGTTTTAGGGAAAAGGGCTACGTAATAGAGGTTGTGATCTTGGGGGAGGTTCGGTTCTATTGAACTGGAGGGAACTATTCCACAACTAGAGGTCTATATCGTATGGGAACTTGGTAATGGGACACCACATCGTAGCCAGTAGGGCTGCAACATGGTCTATGTTTTCCTGGTTTTTAAATTTGTTTTTTCACTTTTTCCCTTACTCGAATTTATGGTATTTGTGAGTTCTTTTCTTCCCTCATCCATCTTCTTCAACCCTTGGGTATGTTCCCTCTCACCCCTCTCCTTCTTCCTTATAAATTTCATGGGTTTCTTCCAATTTTCTATCTAATTATTCAAGGTAGGCCATTACTTATCCTTTCTCATCCCTTTCCTATTTTCTTTTTCCCCTATTATGTTCATGGGGACCTTAGGTTTCTTGTGGGTCAAAACTTAATTGAGAGTTTTGTGTTTTTAGGGTTTGTATTGGTCCCCTGAGGTTCTTTCTTTCCTCCTAAAGGTGGAATAACACATCTCTTTGTGAAAGTGGTGATTTAAGGTAGGTTTCCCCTTTAATGAGCCTTTAAATTTTATAAACATTATTTCTTGTTTATTTAAATTCATGTTGTGGATATGAAATGATAACATTTATCATGTTTGAGGATTAATTGGAAAGAAACTAGGCTTTTATTTTATTTTCAGGGAATGTGATGGTTTCTCTATTGTTTTTAAAATTATAAAATTTATTTTACTAAACCAGTCACACAAAGTGTTTAATGGATTTCCCAGATGGATTTTATAAATGAATTCTAAAAATTTTAGAGGTTTTTTGGTTTTCAAACTATATTCTAAATTTTTATTTGAATTTTTCAGGCATGCTTGGTTCTTTAAGAAGGGGTCTTATAACTTGGTATCTAAAGAATATTTGGGAGTCTTGGTTGGCACTTTGAAAGAGGATTTTCTTCGTGAAAACACACTTGTAATATGCCTCTATTCTGGTTTGTTTTCAAATGGATTAGGGTGTTCTTCATATATGACATTTTTATTATATTGATGAATTTGTGATTAGGGTGCTATTCCTAAGAAGGGTTCTCGGGGGTGGGGATTTTTTATGTTTTATTTTTTGTATCCAAGAATGTATCTATTTTCATATTATCGTTTGATATTTCTTATTGGTTCACACCTATTTTATACAACATGGGAAACTGAGAGTAGTTAGTGAAACCTCCAAGATAACATGTTGCACTAGCTTAAGATTATGCTTTGGCTAGTGTCCCTTAGTATGGATTACGCCTTTCTTTGGGAGATTTCCCCTCAATTAGGCCAGGTAGGGTATAACCAGGCATTAGGGTAGAAGGATTTCATCAATTGAACTGATATTATGGATCATGTTTAGTATGTTCTAGACCTTCTCCTCAACTTCTATATATTCTGATGATTAATGGTACTTGGTTTTATTATTTGGATTATGGTTTCCTTTATTTATATGGTAGTTGATTACTATTTAAATTTCCCATATTTTTTATGTCATCATCAAAGAACCATAATTTTCCTTTTAAATTAATGGTTAAATTTTATTGAAAGGTTTTATAACTTTCCTTTCTAACTCTTTCACAAGGGTATTTTAAAGGAAAATTCCTTTGGAATTGTTTTAAACTTTATGTTTCAAATGGAACTATTTCAAAAGAATAAGTGAAATGGATTATTATTGGTTTTTAATATAAAATAAAAAATCTATGTTTATAAATGAAATTTCAAACTAGATTTAAATGGATACTTTATTTAAAGGTAATACATGGGGTGTGGCTTCCTTGGCATACCAACTTGGATTTTATTCTCATGCCTATATACATTTCAGTTTTAGGTTCTAGTCTCGATTCTACTTTGATGGCTATGGATCGATGGTGGTATTGAGGATGGATGGTGACATCAAGGTCACATGGTTATTGTGTTGAGTATTATGGGTATATGTTTTAGTTTTTTATATTTATTATATCAACCAAGTCATCCATTATCTTATCAGTTTTTGGTTTAGTTTTATTTTTTCCTTGAGTTGGATGTTCTTTTATTTTTTATGATTTGTTTAGTTCTGTTTATCAAAAATTGTTCTTTTCTTCTGTCTTATGGACCACCAATGTATAGAGTGGTCATTCCATAATTTTGGTAAAGATTCCACTATATTGTTTTTTTTGTATTTATTTGGGATAAACTATTCCCATGAGTTTGTATATGATGCCCTTGACACTAATTGTCAGCCTAAGGTGATTGGGAATTGCGTTGGATATGTCACATACTAAACTGGATCCCAGGTTTAGGGGTGTTTTGATGTTAGTTCTGTTGGAGTAGGCGCCCTAGAACCAACTAGTTTGTACTTTGGTTACAATTATATTCAAAGAAGTGAATATTAATTTGAATATCTTATCACATATTGATTTTTATTTTTCATAACATTGATGTGATAATGTCCTATGGTATCTTTCACATTGATAAGGTTAGAGTAGTTCTTTTTTATGATGAGAATCTTGAAGTTTCGTGATGATATTATTAAAATATAGTTTTACGATTGGATAACATACTATTATGTGGCACATTGTGGGTTATGATTGGTGAAGAATTCCAATGAAAAAAACCGGTGCTCTTTGAATCATGGGTGGATCATTTCAAGCTGTGTAGGTGATTGGGGCACCTGGAGTCTAGTTGTAGGTGCAAAACCAACTATGAGGGAGTTTATGCGAGGGGTAATTATGTGCCAAAGTCTCAGGTGGGAGGTGATGCACCCCGCCTGAAGAGAGATTTGGTTGATTGTAAGCAAATTGAGTAGGATCTGTTTGATATAGGGAAGACCTAGGGGAATCGCGGTGATGAATTATTGACCAACAGAGCAGCTCCACCTCATCCGGAGGCAGTTCCTGAACATGAAAGAATGCCTTTGGTGGCAATGGAGGAAAGTATCGGTGGCAAAGTTCTTGACTCCTCAAAACAAGGCACTCTAATTAGATGTGAATTAACTCAGAATGATTCCAAGTAGGGTACTCCAACCGAGCCGGTGGACCACTGGGTCACAGGACAACGACAGACTCAGGAGGCCATACAAACCTGTAACTGATTTGATGGTCTGGTGATTGAAGGGTCAGCTCAGGACCAGTATAATGGCATGGATGATCAGAAAATATTTGGGTCAAAGTCTGATGAGGAATATCCTTGCTATTTTTTAGAGGACAATATGAGAGGGAAGCATAGTAAAGGCCTGTACAATGTAAGGAAGAAGAAGGTACATAAATCTAACCGGGACTCGGGAAGTTTCATCTTGACTAGAGGGAAGAAAAGAAAAGGGAACAAGGATTACTCGTTCCTGTCAAAACTAATGGAGACCAGGTTCGGTAAAAAACTTAAATCCAAGGAGTTGGAGTGCATGTCTAATTCTATTGTTAATATCCAAGGAAACCCCAAAGCAGTGAAGCCCGATTTTGGTGAGACCAGTGCTGACAAACCTGGTGTGGAAGAGGTCAATAATGGTAAATCCTTGGGACTACTTATGCACTTAGAGGAAGAAATGGTGGAGGAGCTTCTCACTATCAACGATACACAAGAAGAGGCTGACCAGATGATGTGAAGGGTGCTTTATGTGGTTACTAATGGTGAGCAGGCTACCTGGATTGACAAACAAGACCTTATACTAATAAGGGGTTTCAATGAAGGGAAGATAAGTAAGGATTAGTACATTCAAACATGGGAGAATATGGCTGATCGCTTTGAATTCATTATCAACGAGGATCCAGATACACAGGTGCACTCTCTCTCCTTGAAATTATTTAGGGAGGAACTCTCTAATAGGCTTAAGTTCTGTTTCAATGATTTTGCGATTTTTTATGAGGTATGTCCTCCTGGTTGAACTTATGCAGTTTCTCACTTTTCCTTAAAAGTGTTTTCTAATAAAAAGTTAATTCTTAGTCATGAATTGTGTGCTTAGATTTGCTGATGAAAACTATGACGACATATATTCATAGCGAGGTAGGGTACGTTGGGTGCATCACGATTGACATGTAATTAATAGACATGTCAAGGAAGGATTTGTTCCTTCCATCTTTATGTAAATTGATATATCATCCCTTTGATTGAAATGTAACCATCGCATAAATTTCATGTTTATGGTGTATTGATGTTTATTTCAGATAGTCAAAGAAAGACGCATCGAGCATATAAGTTGATGACAGAGATGAGAAACATGCTTGATGAGATATTGAGAAAAAAAGGATTATATTACACAGTGAGTGTTCATATTTGGTTTTCATTGTTGCGACATTAAGTTCTTTCTCTTGGGTGCCTTGACCCATTACCATAAAGTAATTTTGTACTTTAGGTGTACCCACCTAATCCCAATGAAAAAGAATCCTAAAGGGTCACACTCTGAGTATTTCCATTGATCTCAATTAAATTCTATTTGAATTTAATTATTGGAGTAAATATTATTTTCAAGTCCAAGGAATAATTTTATTCAATTTTTATTGATCGCTAATATTCACAAGGTAATAAATAATTATTTATTTAGAAATTTGAATATATAATAAATATTTATTCACTGGATTGTGAATGAAAAAATTTATTGAATATTTAACAAATATTTATTTGATAATTTGTAAATCAAATATTTATTTAATTGAATAAAATATTTTATTTGGGTATTCAATAAATTTTGATGAGTTATAATGGACCAAGACCGTGTCAGATGATGAATATTTATTTTCAAGCTGGTAAATATATATTCATCATTGCACAAGTTAGCACACATTGTAAAATAATAATAATAATAATAATAATAATAATAATAATTTATGACATGAGGTTTTTTAATGATTATTATATTATTTAAGGGCTAGAACGCAATTAAATAATATTTTAATCTAAATCCTAGCTCTATAAATAGATGGTTATGTCTATTTTGTAGGGTTAATTTTCTAATTGATAATTGAGAATAGAGAATCCTTGTAGAAAAAATAATTCTCTCTCAACTCTTCAACTTTCTCTCTTCCTCTCAAGAATGAGAAATGCAAGAGAGATTCCTTCAAGATATAAGGATGAGTGATGAACACAAATGACACATGATAATTTATTTTCCTTTCTAGTACCCAAAAATCAATTGGCATTTCTTAGAGATCAAAGGAGAACATGTGGATCACTATTAGAGGGATTCTACCCTTGGATCCTCATATCGCAATAAAGGTAGTCTGAAAAAGGGTCTTCCAAAAGATCAAAAACGTCATCAAAGAAAGGATCCTAAGACAATGTATTTATTTTCTTTAGATCTAAATAAATTAATTATAAATTTATTATGAAATATCACCACCTTGGGTTCCAAGCAATTAAATATTAAAATAAATTTTAATATATCACCCACCAGTACATGCTTCCGTTACGCCCTGAACCTTCAAGTGGTACCATAGGGGTCATGTTTTAAATTTATAATTATTTATTTTATTGTTTATCTATGCTCAAGAATGGTTGGGTTTTCATTTTATATTATTCGATCTTTAAATTATATTTGAATAAACATGCTATCTACATATTAGTCATGTTAGTTTAGTGTTTCATTTTCTTAAAGGTCTAAGAACATATGAAGAATGGTTAAAGATGTCATTGGGAAGTGCCAAATTTTTTGGCTGGTAAAACTGGGTTACATGACGTGTAGCTGGAGTACACACCATGTACCCATGTGCACTGCACCTGGCCATGTCACAGTATACATGACACGCCAAGATGTAAACTGCATGTGGTGTATTTATTTCACACCATGTATAGATTGGGTCAACCTGACACATGACTTGTTGGATTACATGATGTGTAGCTGGCGTACACACCGTGTAGAATACACAGGTTAGAAAAACAATTCACATAATTCGTGTGGTCATTATAAATGGTCAAACCACATGAGACTAATAACCTAGAGTATTAATGATATACACTATGTGTATCCAAATTACATGGTGTGTAGTTCATCAATTCTCACATCCAAAATACACGTTGATCCATTCAGAAAGTTATGTTGGCACACGACATGAGAGACACATTATGTGTAGCTGGCCTGTACATGTCGTGTAGTCGTGAACGATGAACACGAAAAGTTCTTTGGTGGGTTGTGCAGTCACATGGAATTCAGACCACACAGGATGTAGCTAGGTTGTACACGCTGTGTAGTTTATCCAAGATACATGGTTAAACCCATGTGTTTATCTTGGTCACATGGCAATATAATACACGGTGTGTGGTTGATATGTACACACCATATAGTTTGAGTGACTTAACTCGCTGAAGACCCAGACATGTAACCCAAATACACGACAACCGAGGTACATGACATGTAGTTGAATAGTACATGTTGTGTAGCCTCCCAATTAATGAAAAAATTAAATTATATTAAATTTACAATTGCAGCATTAAAACCTTATTATTTTGATCGATACTTTAACTGTTTAACTATTTAATAATGGTTTTAAAGAATTTTAATTGTCAATTAATTTATTGTAATAAATCCATATTATTGGTCCTGTCGTTTATTTTTCATGAATATCATTTTTGATGGGTTTATCCAAATGAATTTTCATGGTCATTAAGATGAAATGTAATTAATTAATTAATTAATTAATTAATTCAAATGTGTTTATCTTAATTATAAATAATGAATAGAAATGAATGTTAATCAGTTGAATTTTGTGTATACGTTGCATGTCTAACTATTCATGAGCTTAACCAAGACCTGTATATGGATTGGATGTTTTAATTTAATTTATTTCACGGGTTTGTAATTATTTTATATTAAATTATATGATGGATTGCATATCATTCCTACCTCCATTACTATGTAGGACTTGCATGTATAAGGTTATTTATATAATTCCAATTTAACCAATCTTTTGGTTCCCCTCACTTACATGTGAGTTATAAATACTTGTAGTCAATGGAGTGTCCCAAGGCATGTAGAGGTGATTAGAGACAGAACCATAATGATTCCAATATAGGTGGTACACTAGTGGATAGGTGGAATGTTGTAATTCATGCCAAGACTGGAAATAAGAGTTATTCCCCTAGGTCATAGATTGATTTATTATCCTCTTAATAAATCAATTGTTAGATAATATCATGATCAGATCATTTATTATTTATTTCTTTCTTTTCTTGTGAATTATTTATTATATGGATGTAAGACCACTATCACATAAATAAATGAATTAATGTGAAAATATAGAATTTAAATAAATGGATTATGTGTAAATTTTTTATCCAATATGATTAATTAATTAAGTAAAATACACTTAATATTAACAATTTATATAAAGTATAAAATAAGATAAATTTATGCATAATAAATTAAAATCTCTCAAATAAATATTAATCCATACTTGGCCTTCCATTACTTGATTAGGAATGAAATCCTTAGAACCAAGTGTTTGACCAACCTACATTGGAACACTTACTTTTAACATGTATTTCTTATCAAATATAATATCTTATTCCTCAACATAGTCCTTAAAATGACAGTGAAAATCCAACTCAAATTGTATGCATGTTGACCTTATACTCTATCTTCTAGAAGCTCAAATTCCAAAGCTTCCTTCTCTCAAAGTAATTCAACATTCTGAACTTAGGAAGGTTTCCACTCAAACACTGGTCTTTTTCAATAACTTCCAATTTTCTAACCTTCAGAAACCACTCACTGATAATTTAAAGAGATGGGTTCTAGATCCTCAAAATATTTGACTCAAATTATCTTCAAAACTCACAGGCCAACTTCTCATTTTCTACTAATAATATCTCATCAACAACTATGAGACCTGAATAAATTCCCCTTTTATATTGTTGAATTTACTTTGATAAATGCAGGGAATTCAGGCTCCAAACTACTAATCTTCCACCTTTCTCTATTGTTGTCAATATCCTTAAATTCCTCCAAAGATATTGGAGTCTAACCTATCAAATACTATGTATAACTTGATGTTAAATATTTTTAATCCTTCTACAAATATTTGCTAGATTAAAAACTTCAAATTCAAGATTTTTTATGTCTTGAATTCCAACTTATCATCATCGCCTGTACTTTGACTTCACATAGAAATTATGTGAAATCTATTGACGATCCAAAAACTTTTAATTATTTAACTTCACTAACTTTAGATTATTTTTCCATGAAATTCACTATATTTCCACCTCAAATTTTTCCATTTATTATGTATTACTCAATCATCTAAAACCTTTGAATCTTAGAACTATCTCTAATGCATCTCCTAAGATTTTGGTGCTCTTATAAATCTCTAACAAATCATTCGAACACTGGCTTACTACATATCCCATTTTGATTCAACTTTTGTTCTCCTCGGCTTTTAATTATCATAGCTTTTGATAATCTTGAGCTTATATACTTTCTTAACTTTTGATTATCTAGACTTAGGTGAATTATTATCTTGAATCTCCCTATATACATAACTCAAACAACTTTAACTTCAGTGTTAGATTCCACTCAATTTATACTTACACTTTTGAACTCACCTCTAGTATATGATGCTCCAAGAAAACCCTTAACTTCTAATACTTTAACTTATAATTTAACCTCCTAAAATCTTATTATTTTCCACTTCTCTCATATTTTCATAGTTTTGTATAAACTTAGTGCTTCTAAAACTTTGATAACACAAAACCTAATAAATATTAAATAACAAAGTAAACCATATTCTAATTATACTTGTGAATTTTTCAATTCAATAACTTCCTCAAACTTATAAATTTTTTTTTATTCAGATGATTTTATAAGTCATCTTCCAGTACAATATATTTTTGAAACCAATTTTATGCCTTTTATAATTCATTACATCATGAATCATAATTGATTCTCCAATCACTGTGATATTTGTCACATTTAAATATCAGTATAGTATTGTCTAACTAAACTTTCAAACCTTTATAATTTTTTAGACTTTGTAGCTCTTTCAGCTACCTTATCTTTTGGATGGACTCTATCTTAGCATTCAAAGTTTAATATGCAACTTCCTTATAGTAACTTAATAAATTCTCAAACTTCTAAAATTATACTAATTGGTAGACCCTTACATATCATATTTTCAACATTTATATATGAAATTTTTACTCTTATGTATTACATTATATCTCCAAGAACCTTTTCATATTTTTAATCAGAAACCCTTATGTAAGCTCTTGTTGAACTTATGTATTATATAAGGTTTTTTTCTTTTCCAAATTATTCAATATGATTCTCAAGAAAGTATCTTCCATATGTAAAATATATTATGTACTAACATAAGATTCTTTCCTCTTCCATTTTTATTATACAACCCAAATCTTCACATTATCTAACTTCTTAATTCCTTAGCTTCCAAACTTCTAATATTCATCTATTCATGCATCCTTAGTTACCCCTTTATGAATAACTTATAAAATTGAAAAGTAAAAATAGTGTAGCTTTTAGATAAAACTTCCTTCAACTTAACCCATCTGATATCATCTAAGTGTAGTTCAATATTCAAAATCAATTTTCTATGATTTGAAAATACAAGGTTGAATTCTCATTTTCTTCAAAAGGAACATGCAAATGATAGTGATTTCATCAACCATAAACACTTTCCATAGAAACACACTTAAGTTTAGATAAAAAATCATTGGATGTAACTAGAATATCCATATAATCTCAATATTTATATATAATCAAAATCAACTCAATTACTTCTAAAAACACACCTTATTCAATCATTCAAATAAATAATCTGAAACTTGAATCACCTTCAGTGTTATCTTTCATAAGTAGATCTATGATCTCCCTATATTTTGGAGGGTTAACTTCAAAAAAAAATCTATTTTTATACATTTAGTCCAACTTCATTAATCATATTTAACTTTCCTTTCCCATTGAATCTACCAACCATTTAATACTTATAATTGTCCATTTGGTTCTTCAACTATTGAAAACAAAGACAACACTCATCATCATCATCCATTGGAGTCTTCAATGTCCCCCTATGGACTTTTTTTATCATTATCCAATATAAAATAATTTCAATTATCTCACATGATTTTATAATGTTTTTATCTTTTTCCATGTTTCTCTACCCCCTTGTTGACAATAAATTCAAAGGTTTAAGAGTTAGGTACAGATAACACTCATCTCAAGCTCCATCATATTTCTTCTTACCGCCTTTATCTTATTTTATATTTAAAGTAAAAACTAATTTACTTGTGAGAGTGATGGAATAAATTTTCCTAAAGAAATGAGATATACATTAATATACTCTAATTATATGAGATTAAATATAGAAAACATGATCAAGTAACATAGATATCAAAAATATTTATAAATAAATCATCATGTAAGAGCAATTCATAAATATTCTTTCAAGGGTTCTTAAAAATATTTTCATTCAACTTATCTCTGAAATCCACCGCAATAGATTAAAAATATTCAAAACAAATAATGTTTCCCCCCCTTAAAGTTACATTTCATTTCAATCAAATAATCCATCACTCCAGTTTAGTTGTATAATTTGTTTTATGAGAGTATAAACAACATACCTCATCCACAACAGAATCTTAAATTTTATAAATTTAAACATCTAGAATTTCATCATCATTTAGAACCACTACATCAGGAATACTGACATCTAAAACTATAATGTTTGGGATTTTTAAGTTCCTAGTTTGGAATTTAAGATCTTTCATCTTAACTTGCTAAATTTCCATAAACACTAATTGCATGAATCACCAGAATCTTAGATTTACATGGAATGTTGATATCTGATATATTTTTAATCTCAAATTCCCCATAAGGGGTAAAATCCAACCATATACTTCATCATGGTTAATACCATCTGAAATATTTTGGTTGATAATAATTGAAGTAAAATACTCCTTAATGGATATCTTAGTTGTTAAGTGTTTATAGACTTTTATTTATCCTTAAGTTCTCCCCCTAAATTGCATCACATTCAATTCCTTTCATAATCAAAATAAAAAACGAATTATGTGGGAATAAAGTGGTTTCTCATTTTCTTTTTAGTTAGAGCAACAAGTTTGGGAATTATTTCTCAACCCAGAAACTCCTTTCATTTCAACTATAGATTTATAACAACTATTCATGAGTTTTTTCCTATCAATTTTCCAAACTTGAACTTCTATGGAAAACATGGACTTACTTCACTAGTATAAATAATATCATTCATGTTAGGGTTTTAACATTAGTTTTAAAAAAATCTATGTTAAAAATATTTTTATGTCAGTTTTATATAAAACTGACATTAAAACATTAATTTTAACGTTGGTTATAAAAACACCAACGTTAAAACATCTATGTGAGAAAGCTTTTAATATTGGTTATATACATAACCGATGTTAAGAGTAAATTTCTGAAGCATAATATAAAAATTTTAACTTTTTCACATCACAGTTTCGATTTTTAAAATCTCACCAAATTTTGTAATAGCATCACCTATCATGTTTGACATCCATTATGTAACTTCTCATACTATCTCATTCAGTATTTTTGATCTATTCCTCTTTAATTCACATAATATTTTCATCAATTCTTCATTCAATGATTTCAACATCGTATTTATTCTCATAATTTAGCTTCATTATTATTAGTTTTATTTATTGAAATTTTTTTGATGATTTATTTCTTTATGATGATGTAGAGTTCTTTTGATTGATTTAAGAAGATAAATCTTATGCATAAGATTTACCAACCGAAGTTTGAAATTTCCGATCAACCGTCGTTGTGGTTGCCACATGAGTTCTTCCCTAAAATGAAGAGGAATGACAAAAAATATATTTATTTGGAGGGAACTGACAAAAAAATGAAATCAAGTCAAATCTTTGAGTTTATTTTTATTTTTTCATTTGGTTTCTATAAATTTTATGTTCATATTTCTTGTATTTTTTTCTAAGAAACTATTTTTCATCAAGATTTAAAAAAATATATCACACCTTCCATGTTGGTTTTCAAAATAATCAATGTGGTAAGTTCTTTCAACAACTGTTATCCTGAAAAAATGACATCGATTTTTTATTTTTTTCACTTTTTTCGTTAGTTATTTTGATAATAAATATGAAAGGCCTTGAAAAATATTTTAATTTCCACACCTGTTATTTTGATAATTATCATGGAATGTTCTTTTTATACCATTTATCTAGAAAAACCAACATGAAAATTGATTTTTAAAAATTTTTAACATCGGTTATTCTATTAAAAGACATCAAAATCACAAAAAATAAATTTTTTAACATGAGTTAAAAAAATAATGTTAAAAATAGCACTTAAAATGTCAAATTTATTCATTTCAGAAAAAAAACTGATGTTGATGGTAAAAAACTGTCATGAAAGCTATTATTTCTACTTGTGTTTTTACCTTCAGCTTTCCGCTTGCATGAAACTTTCGTTTTCACATCAACTAGCAAGGCACATGCATTCTTTTATGTTTTCTCTATTTTCCTTGATACTTGATTAAGATCATATTTACATAAATTTCACTATGTAATTCAAAGTTTTAATACCAATTTTTTTTATTTTAAGGTTAATTGTCTTATTTCTAGGTTTTAGGAATATTTTGTACTCTATTATGTAAATGGATTAATTTTTAATTTTTAATCAGTTTGGTATTTTGGTTATAAAATTTTGTACACTTATCTAAATTTAAGAATCCATTATTTATAGGATTAACATTATTTATGGGATACATTTCATTCAAATGGACCAATTGTTGAATCCAACCATAGTAGGCCCAAATGAAGCATACAATTAGATCTTTAAAATCTATGCATAATTTTGATAAATTTTAATGTTGAGCCTAAATATAACAATATACCAGATCAATAGAGATAATTTTTTTAAGTTAAGATATAAAATAGGCCTAGAAATAATTTCATTAACTATGTATGCTCAAGATACAACCGTTTTCAAGGCCATAAATGCATTGTAAATCGAGGAATGAGAATTCTAAGAGTGTGATAGGCTAGAAAAGTCCACTTATAACTTAGTAATATCATTTAATACATACATTATTGTAAAATAGGCTGTTAAAAAATCTAAAAATATCCTTTATCAGTGCTATAGAAGTGCTGAATACAGGAGTGAAATTTAAAATCCCTAGTCTTTATCAGTGCTAAAAAAGCACTGATAAAGGGGCATACTATAGTGTGATGTAACAACACACTACAACACTAAAAACACCACAAAATCAGAAAAATAAAGTACAAATATAGAATTTAAATGAAATAAGATTGACAACACAAATACAAGAAAAAAACTATATTACAGACATTTCAAACATTGGTTTATACAATTACATAAGTACAAATTATTACATACATTCAAAAATAATAGTCTTCATTTTTATTTTGATCCTAAACCCTACTTGAGAAAAAAAAGAACTTTTATAAGAAAACATGTAACACCCCAAGCTTCTACGGTACGCTTCTCTTTGAATAATGTGATAGCGTGTGTTGTACGCAACACCGAGTTCTAACACACCATAACTAATCAAACTAGCCGTTATGAATAGTAATACCTACTTTTTAAAATTATATATATTTTATATTTGAAAATGGACTTCATTTTTGGATTCGGAATATCGAATTTAGCCTAAGGTGAAATTTTGGTACATTTCGGATAACTTTCATATTTTGATGAATAGTGAAAATTACTAAGTTTTAATTAAAAACAACTTTTTTAATCAAAATAATTAATAGTGATAAATTATAAATTTGAGTGGTTTTAAAGTATATTTAGAATATATTTTTACCATTTAATAAAATTTTGGTCATTGGACATAATTTTACAATTAAACCGAACATAAACGAGTGTCAATCTTTTGATAGTTATTATCTCTTAAAAACACGCTTTTTGTTTTGACAGCGGGAATTAATTTTAAATTAATTTCTGCCACTTCTGTGTTTTGAATTTAGGAAAATGGATTCCATATTTTGAATCAGGATGTTCAAATTGTGTAAATAGGTAACTTTTATTTTTAGACATTTTGAATAATTACTGCGGTAAATATTTTATTTACCATGGTTAAGGGTAAATCCGGTAAATAAGGGTTAAAAAATAATATTATAATAATACTAAATTACCCTAAAACGTGTCTTAACCCTATTGGTTGATACATGGTCGACCATGGGAATCTTTGGGTCTATTTTGGGACCCCATGGATCCACTTGTAAGTGATAATGACACTTTATTTTAATTAAGTTAAAATGAATACAAAAATTACACAAGCATATATCTTTTAGAAACACAATTGTTACATAGGGTTATATATGTTGGATTTTAGATTATAAATATTCATTAGAAAGCTAAAAAGATTTCCTAAATAATGATATTTTATTTATAATTTTTAGACATTAAATAATTTATTTTATTTATGACACAATGATGATGCAGTAATTACTATAATAGTGAAAAATTAAAATAATTGATATTATAAATACCCAAATAAATATAATATGAAACTTTTAATGAATTAAACTAATTTTCTAGGATAATATGATATATTAGGATTGATTTAATTGACTTTGTTCGAAGTAATCAATCTGTTATGAGTTTCACAAAAATCAACTATTGAATAGTGTCAAAATTGACATAAAAGAGTTCTTAAAATAAATATTATATTATTAATTGATATTAAATTCCTAAAAATCTAAGGTTCGGCCAAGTGACTTATATCATGATAGTTTCATCATTAATGTACCACTTGGGGGTCTCTTGGATGTATATAGTAAGTTTATTAACCATATTATATAAAAATACAAAGAGACATTGTAAAAGTGAAACTAATTAACTTAGAGTTAATACTTAAAGATAAGGTTAATATAAGTACCCAAACCTGTCTAAATTCTATTGGTTGAGTGGTTTTCGACCTATCCCCACCTTAACCTTTGAATAATAAGCTTTGGAGCCATTAGAAACCGAATATGAATTTATTATAAATTAATATTTCTAGCTTTTCCAAAGGTGCCCCTCACCCCTCTTATAAAAGGGCACTCCTCCTTCTCATTTCTTCACACCTTCAAAGCCTTTTTGTTCGGCCAAAATCTGCCCAAATACTCTCCCAACATCCCTCACTACAACCTAGAGGCCTTAGTTTGATCAGAAAGCCAACCTAAGGAGCCCTTTTGATCAAATCAAAAGGAAGAACCCGAAGAAGAGGTAATGATTTCACCACCCTTCTCCAAGTTCATTTCTTCTTCCACTTCTTCTTCCTTTGTTCTTACCATTCTAAAATAATAACTCCAGTATCTCACATATACTGTGATGTTATTATAAATATGGTACAACCATATTCAGTATTCTATCCACCCTTTGAATAACATGTCACCATACGTGCGTACGTACGGACTACCGTCTCCACGTCGTGGTGTAATTGTTATTCAATATAATATTATTTGGATGGGTATAATAATGATGTGTAACTCATGTAAATAATAAATATAACATGTTAATTATTCTGTATATATGATATACTATCCATTTATATATTATTTTAATATCAAAAGAATGATATTGTCGCTCGTGCGTACGTACGGACTACCGTCTCCACGAACGCGATGAGATTCATTCTCCATCGTATCCATTCAAGTATAATTATCATTTGATGATTTAAAAATGATGTTTAAGGACTAGATATCATTCTGGATATGAATAAGATACAACAACCATGGCTTATTTAACAAAACATATAAAATAAAATGAGTAAGTTAACTCCCGAAACGACGATAATTCTAAGATATTATTAACAAATCAATGTTAAAAGATCATATATGATATCATATTATTATATATGATTCTTGTATAATTTAATAACAACTATTTCACCATTATACAGGAGGTTAACCTACTCCAACCAAGGAAAAGTACAAGGTAAGGGTTTACTTTACAACCTCTTCATTATCCAAGGTTGTTTATACGTAATAATCTACTGGGATCTCTTTATCATCCACATCCATGTTTCTTAAAAATGCATTTCAAAACATTTTTTACTATTTACTAGAATATGAGTTAAAGTCATTTATACCCTTTTTGACTTTTATAAGTGGTTTATAAAGGAATCTTTCGGTCGTTTTCAAAACAAGGTCATTTTTAACCTTTTCGACAGAATTAAGGTAAGAATGTTTTTTTTAACTTATACGGCGGGTGCAGCTATTTTCCGCCGTTATAAAATCTTCAAAGTTTCCCTTACAATCTTATAAGAATATTTTCAAAGAAAATGTTTTATTTTATATGGATCTTAAATTATTTCAAAATAAAAGGAGATATTTCTTTAAAAAGAATTTTGATTTCATCTATGTCAACATCCTTTGATGGATTTTAAGATTATTTGAAGTTGATTTATTATGATACAAAACTTCTATATTGTATTGAAGGTTTTGTGATATGTTTGACTGTGGATGTGCTATTTTTATACCATTCATAGTTTATGGTGAAAGTATTGATATTTTATATGCTAGTTTTAATATGAATGTTTATGTTATGTTTAAACCTTTTCATATGGGAATGCATTGGACTTAATATGTGACGGGTGGAGCCCGCTATAGCTCCTCGATGCATCGGTAGGTCTCATGAGACAAACTAGTGTCTTGGCACAAGGCCTTGACAAAATCTTATTTGTAGTCTTGGCACGAGGCCTTGGCTATGTGGTTATGATAGTCTGGCATTATGCATTCCAACATTATGAAAGTGGTTATTGATTTTTGCATGTGATTATTCGATTAGTAGAATATCCATGTGAATAAGTAAATGGAATTATTTCATTTTATTTATGCCATACCATGTTTAAAGTTCATATTTAAAAGGATTTTGTTTTAGTTATACATTACCTTAAATGTTTATTCTTATTTATGAAAGTTTCCGCTATATTGTTATCCTTACTGGGCATTTGAGCTCACCCCTTTTCTATGTTTTATTTTTTCCAGGATGTGAAGAAGTAAGTTATGAATGACCTGCAGGGATTTTATGAGGGGTTAATAGTGTGGATTGTGGAAACATTATGTTGTTGTAGTAGTTTTTCATTTTATGATGTAATGTAAAACTTATGAATATATCTAGTGTTTCCAAGGCTACTAAACCAATCGGTCTTTCGAGATTTGATCTTTCTTGTGATCATGCCAATGTTATGTAATAATGCACCGACTCTGGGTAACTGGGGTCGGGGCGTTACAGTTGGTATCAGAGGAAGTTTAGTACAAACCTTGGAAGCTAGATTTAGATAAACTCTGATTAGAGCACGTAGACCTAAGATGAACTTTGAGGATTAGTATAGAAGAACTTCCTAGAATTTTGGTATTGTAGAGATTTTGTGAGTTTTCCAAGCAATACATCCCTGTCTGGATACGAGCAGGTAGAGGCGGCTCTGGCACAGATGTACCTAGGGGTAAAACCCGAAAACACCGCTTTGAGCTAGACTCGAACGGGAACTGGTGTACGACAACGGGCCTTGCTGCACTCTTGGTTACGACACTCCTGGGGGATATGCTTAGGATAACTCTCATTTTCTTTACAAATAATTTTGAAGGGATTATGAGTATATACTTCCTCAAAGAAAACATTCTTATGATTATGGATTATATCCATAAATAGTTCAATTTATGTTAAGTGTTTTATAAGTATGGGATTATGTATTTTGATTCATAAACTGATCTAGTTTATGCCATTGTTTAGAAATGGCGCCTAGTGGAAGAAATGGAAACCGTATCAATGCACGCACTCCATGTAGGGATTGCCCTCCTGCTCAAGATAATTATAGTGGGGCTGGTGATGAAAATGGCGCTGATCAGCTAATCACCATACTGGGACAACTTACTCAGGTTATGAATAATAAC
This sequence comes from Viscum album, assembly GCA_963277665.1. NCBI lineage: Eukaryota > Viridiplantae > Streptophyta > Magnoliopsida > Santalales > Viscaceae > Viscum > Viscum album. The sequence goes on along the minus strand of OY728145.1, from coordinate 270,424,349 downwards.
CTTACCCGTATGGAGCACCCTGATCCGCAGCGTGTAGGATCAATGTTAGATCGATTCATGAGGCAACAACCACCAATGTTCAATGGGAATACAAATCCCTTAGTAGCTGAGCAATGGATATTTTCCCTAGAGAAAATATTTCAGGCTTTGGGGAGCAGTGAAAGGGAAAAAGTTATCATGGCAGTTTACCGCCTCACTGGAGATGCTGATCAATGGTGGTCATTGATTCAAAATACGAAGGAAGATGATGAAGTATCAAATATGGAATGGAGGGAGTTCAAAGAGCTGTTTTTAGAAAAATACTTCCCTCGCGACCATCGAGCAGATATGGAAAGGCAATTTCTGAGTCTGAGACAAAAGGAGGATGAGAATGTCACAAAGTATGAGGCTAACTTTACAAGGTTAGCGAGGTACGCTGGTGATTATATTCGTAACCCAAGAAGTAAGATTGATCGTTTATTTGATGGTTTAAAACCATTTCTCCGTCGAGCGTTAGTCTCACAATCCTTTGCATCGTACGAAGACATTGTCTCATGTGCTATCAAGACCGAAAAGGAATTCTCTAAGTCTTATGACTTTAAAGCAAAGCAAGAGAAGTAGAGACCTGCTGATCAATCTGGGAATGGAAATAAGGGGAAGAAGGGAAAGGTTGAATATCCATCTTGTGGTAAATGCGGGAAGAAACATCCTGGTACTTGCTTGAAGGGAATGGGAGTCTGTTACAAGTGTGGTGAAAAAGGCCACCAAGCTCATGATTGCAAGGGGAAGAAGGAAGCTACCAACGTTCAGTGCTACAATTGCAGGGAGATGGGGCATTATGCAAATGCATGTCCTAAGTGTCAGGAGAACTTACCTCAGAAAATGCCAAGGGATCAAGGCCAGGCTTATGCTATCACTACTGCTGAGGTAGAAGCTCCGAAAGACGTGGTGGCAGGTAATTTAATGGTTTCCTCAAGTTTAGCAAATGCATTATTTGATTCTGGATCATCACATTGTTTCATATCTTCCCAGTTTGCTAAGAAAATTAGATATTTCCAATTTGATTTAATAAGGGAGTTGTCAGTTAAAACTCCTAAGGGAAGTATCGTTGCAACAAAGTTTTGTGAATCAGTCCCCATTAGAGCACATAAATTTTCTTTATCTGCTGATTTCATCGTCATACCTATGATTGAGTTTGATATAATCCTCGGTATGGACTGGCTTTCGGACTATGATGCGAAGATTTATTGTAAGAAGAAAGAGGTTACGGTTCTTGATGATAATGATAAGGAGCACCTTATTTTTAGAGCAGAATCGTCACCACCTAATTCTTATTTAGATCCACCCCCAGTAGCTCAACTTAATTCAATTATTGGGGAGGAAGAGAATGAAATAACTGTCGGTGAGGAAAGGAATGTTCAAATAGAGGATGTACCTGTTGTGAAATAATTTGTAGATGTATTTCCGGAAGATTTACCTGGACATCCTCCAGAACGAGAAGTTGAGTTTTCTATTGATTTGATTCCTGGATCAAGGCCTATATCGAAGACCCCTTATAGAATGGCCACTGTAGAGTTAGTCGAACTAAAGAAACAACTAGAGGAATTGAGTAATAAGGGATTTATTCTCCCTAGTGTTTCTCCATGGGGAGCCCCTGTTCTTTTTGTTAAAAAGAAAGATGGATCTATGAGGTTATGTATCGATTACAGGGAGATCAATGCTATAACGATAAAGAAAAAGTATCCCCTACCTCGTATTGATGATTTATTTGACCAACTGCATGGAGCTCAATACTTTTCAAAGATTGACCTTTGATCTGGATACCATCAGTTGTGTGTGAAGAAGGAAGACATTCCGAAAACAGCATTTTGAACCAGGTATGGGCATTACGAGTTTACTGTAATGCCGTTTGGATTGAATAATGCACCCTCTGTATTCATGGATCTAATGAATAGAGTTTTCAAGGAGTATCTCGATGAATTTGTGGTGGTATTTATTGATGATATCTTGGTATACTCCAAAACCTACGAAGATCATGAAAATCACTTGCGCATTATCTTGAAGACTCTGAGGAGGCATGAATTATATGGGAAGTTTAGCAAGTGTGAATTATGGCTTCAGGAGATTTCTTTTCTTAGCCATATTGTCTCTAAAGATGGAATCTCTGTTGATCCTTCTAAGACCAAGGCAATCCAAGAATGGCCAGCACCTACGAGTATAACTGAGGTACGTAGTTTTATTGGTTTGGCAGGTTATTATCGACGTTTCGTCCAGAATTTTGCCCGATTGGCTAACCCATTAACGAAGCTCACACGTAAAGGGGTTAAATTTGTTTGGACAAAAGAGTGTGAAGAATGTTTCGAAGAACTAAAGAGAAGATTAGTCAATGCTCCTATATTGACTCTACCATCGGGGAATGATGGGTTCGTTATTTATAGTGATGCATCGAAGAAAGGACTTGGCTGTGTCCTTATGCAGAATGATAGAGTTATTGCCTATGCATCACGACAGTTGAAAATTCATGAACAAAACTATCCTACTCATGATCTCGAGTTAGCAGCAGTGATCTTTGCTTTGAAGATATGGAGGCACTACCTCTATGGTGAAAAATGTGAGATTTATACTGATCACAGGAGTTTGAAGTATATTTTCTCACAAAAAGAACTCAACATGAGGAAAAGGAGATGGCCTGAATTACTCAAGGATTATGATTGTACGATACACTACCACCCAGGGAAGGCAAACAAGGTGGCAGATGCTTTGAGTAGAAAAGACCATGGAGTTTTGAACAATATGAGAATTGAAAGGGATCCAATTTTCATGGATCTAGTGAAGATGGACATGGGAATAACCAGGGAAGGTGAAACATCAATGCTTTTTCAAATGGTTGCCAAACCATCTTTACTAGAAAGGATTAAGAGTTCTCAGACCGATGATGAAGAATTCCAAAAGAAGATTAAAGCTGTGAATGATGGGAGATTGAGAGACTTTGTGTATGAAGGTGGAATTTTGAAATTCGGGAAGAGACTTTGTGTTCCCAATATACCTGATCTAAAAAGGGAATTGCTGGATGATGCTCATAGTTCCAATTTCTCTATACACCCTGGGAGCACCAAAATGTATAGAGATTTGAAGGAACATTTTTGGTGGGACAACATGATGAGGGAGATTGCTGATTTTGTGTCAAGATGTATGGTTTGTCAACAAGTGAAAGCTGGAAGGCAACAGCCTGGAGGAGTCATGCAACCTCTTCCCATACCGGAGTGGAAATGGGATAATGTTACGATGGACTTTTTCATGGGGCTACCAAAGACTCCTAGAAGGAACGATGCAATATGGGTTATTGTTGATCGTCTTACTAAGACAGCACATTTTCTTGCTATAAGAGAAGATCTACCCCGGGAACGTCTAGCAAGACTATATATTAATGAAGTTGTGAGACTTCATGGAGTACCCCTATCGATTGTTTCTGATCGTGATCCCCGTTTTACTTCAAGATTCTGGAAAAGTCTTCAGAAATCCCTGGATACTGAACTTCATTTGAGCATTGCTTACCACCCTCAGACAGACGGACAATCAGAACGGACTATTCAAACCTTAGAAGACATGTTGAGATCTTTCTCACTTGACTTTCAGGGTATGTGGGATCAATATTTACCTTTGGTAGAATTTTCCTATAACAATAGCTTCCATTCGAGTATTCAGATGGCACCATATGAAGCGTTATACGGAAAGAGATGTCGTACACCAACCTGTTGGGATGACGTTGGTGAAAGAAAACTTGTAGGCCCAGAACTGGTGGAGGAAACGGTGGAAAAGGTGAAAGTAATCCAAAATCACATCAAAGCAGCTCAAAGTAGGCAGAAGAGCTATGCCGATAATCGAAGGAAGGATTTGGAATTTCAAGTCGGTGATCATGTTTTTCTGAAGGTATCTCCGTGGAAGGGAGTCATACGTTTTGGTAAGAAAGGTAAATTGAGTCCCAGGTACATCGGACCTTTCGAAATTCTAGAACGAATTGGGGTTGTAGCTTACCGATTGGCAATGCCGCCAAGTCTCTCCAAAGTTCACGATGTGTTCCATGTATCTCTATTGAGGAAATACATGCCTGATCCGACGCATGTACTCACCTATGAGGAATTAGAACTGGAACCCGATCTGTCTTATTGCGAAGAGCCCATCAAGATTCTTGATACGAGAGAACAAGTGCTGAGAAACCGGACGACGCGTCTGGTAAAAGTTTTGTGGAGAAACCATAAGATGGAAGAGGCAACGTGGGAACCCGAGGAACTTATGATGAAGAACCACCCAAGTCTTTTTATGCAGTAATACCCTAGAAATTGCGAGGACGCAATTATTTGAAGGAGGGGAGAATGTAACACCCCAAGCTTCTACGGTACGCTTCTCTTTGAATAATGTGATAGCGTGTGTTGTACGCAACACCGAGTTCTAACACACCATAACTAATCAAACTAGCCGTTATGAATAGTAATACCTACTTTTTGAAATTATATATATTTTATATTTGAAAATGGACTTCATTTTTGGATTCGGAATATCGAATTTAGCCTAAGGTGAAATTTTGGTACATTTCGGATAACTTTCATATTTTGATGAATAGTGAAAATTACTAAGTTTTAATTAAAAACAACTTTTTTAATCAAAATAATTAATAGTGATAAATTATGAATTTGAGTGGTTTTAAAGTATATTTAGAATATATTTTTACCATTTAATAAAATGTTGGTCATTGGACATAATTTTACAATTAAACCGAACATAAACGAGTGTCAATCTTTTGATAGTTATTATCTCTTAAAAACACGCTTTTTGTTTTGACAGCGGGAATTAATTTTAAATTAATTTCTGCCACTTCTGTGTTTTGAATTTAGGAAAATGGATTCCATATTTGGAATCAGGATGTTCAAATTTTTTAAATAGGTAACTTTTATTTTTAGACATTTTGAATAATTACTGCGGTAAATATTTTATTTACCATGGTTAAGGGTAAATCCGGTAAATAAGGGTTAAAAAATAATATTATAATAATACTAAATTACCCTAAAACGTGTCTTAACCCTATTGGTTGATACATGGTCGACCATGGGAATCTTTGGGTCTATTTTGGGACCCCATGGATCCACTTGTAAGTGATAATGACACTTTATTTTAATTAAGTTAAAATGAATACAAAAATGACACAAGCATATATCTTTTAGAAAAACAATTGTTACATAGGGTTATATATGTTGGATTTTAGATTATAAATATTCATTAGAAAGATAAAAAGATTTACTACATAATTATATTTTATTTATAATTTTTAGACATTAAATAATTTATTTTATTTATGACACAATGATGATACAGTAATTACTATAATAGTGAAAAATTAAAATAATTGATATTATAAATACCCAAATAAATATAATATGAAACTTTTAATGAATTAAACTAATTTTCTAGGATAATATGATATATTAGGATTGATTTAATTGACTTTGTTCGAAGTAATAAATCTGTTATGAGTTTCACAAAAATCAACTATTGAATAGTGTCAAAATTGACAAAAAAGAGTTCTTAAAACAAATATTATATTATTAATTGATATTAAATTCCTAAAAATCTAAGGTTCGGCCAAGAGACTTATATCATGATAGGTTCATCATTAATGTACCACTTGGGGGTCTCTTGGATGTATATAGTAAGTTTATTAACCATATTATATAAAAATACAAAGAGACATTGTAAAAGTGAAACTAATTAACTTAGAGTTAATACTTAAAGATAAGGTTAATATAAGTACCCAAACCTGTCTAAATTCTATTGGTTGAGTGGTTTTCTACCTATCCTCACCTTAACATTTGAATAATAAGCTTTGGAGCCATTATAAACCTAATATGAATTTATTATAAATTAATATTTCTAGCTTTTCCAAAGGTGCCCCTCACCCCTCTTATAAGAGGGCACTCCTCCTTCTCATTTCTTCACACCTTCAAAGCCTTTTGGTTCGGCCAAACTCTGCCCAAATACTCTCCCAACATCCCTCACTACAACCTAGAGGCCTTAGTTTGATCATAAAGCCAACCTAAGGAGCCCTTTTGATCAAATCAAAAGGAAGAACCCGAAGAAGAGGTAATGATTTCACCACCCTTCTCCAAGTTCATTTCTTCTTCCACTTCTTCTTCCTTTGTTCTTACCATTCTAAAATAATAACTCCAGTATCTCACATATACTGTGATGTTATTATAAATATGGTACAACCATATTCAGTATTCTATCCACCCTTTGAATAACATGTCATCATACGTGCGTACGTACGGACTACCGTCTCCACGTCGTGGTGTAATTGTTATTCAATATAATATTATTTGGATGGGTATAATAATGATGTGTAACTCATGTAAATAATAAATATAACATGTTAATTATTCTGTATATATGATATACCATCCATTTATATATTATTTTAATATCAAAAGAATGATATTTTCGCTCGTGCGTACGTACGGACTACCGTCTCCACGAACGCGATGAGATTCATTCTCCATCGTATCCATTCAAGTATAATTATCATTTGATGATTTAAAAATGATGTTTAAGGACTAGATATCATTCTGGATATGAATAAGATACAACAACCATGGCTTATGTAACAAAACATATAAAAGAAAATGAGTAAGTTAACTCCCGAAACGACGATAATTCTAAGATATTATTAACAAATCAATGTTAAAAGATCATATATGATATCATATTATTATATATGATTCTTGTATAATTTAATAACAACTATTTCACCATTATACAGGAGGTTAACCTACTCCAACCAAGGAAAAGTACAAGGTAAGGGTTTACTTTACAACCTCTTCATTATCCAAGGTTGTTTATACGTAATAATCTACTGGGATCTCTTTATCATCCACATCCATGTTTCTTAAAAATGCATTTCAAAACATTTTTTACTATTTACTAGAATATGAGTTAAAGTCATTTATACCCTTTTTGACTTTTATAAGTGGTTTATAAAGGAATCTTTCGGTCGTTTTCAAAACAAGGTCCTTTTTAACCTTTTCGACAGAATTAAGGTAAGAATGTTTTTTTTAACTTATACGGCGGGTGCAGCTATTTTCCGCTGTTATAAAATCTTCAAAGTTTCCCTTACAAGCTTATAAGAATATTTTCAAAGAAAATGTTTTATTTTATATGGATCTTAAATTATTTCAAAATAAAAGGAGATATTTCTTTAAAAAGAATTTTGATTTCATCTATGTCAACATCCTTTGATGGATTTTAAGATTATTTGAAGTTGATTTATTATGATACAAAACTTATATATTGTATTGAAGGTTTTGTGATATGTTTGACTGTGGATGTGCTATTTTTATACCATTCATAGTTTATGGTGAAAGTATTGACATTTCATATGCTAGTTTTAATATGAATGTTTATGTTATGTTTAAACCTTTTCATATGGGAATGCATTGGACTTAATATGTGACGGGTGGAGCCCGCTATAGCTCCTCGATGCATCGGTAGGTCTCATGAGACAAACTAGTGTCTTGGCACAAGGCCTTGACAAAATCTTATTTGTAGTCTTGGCACGAGGCCTTGGATATGTGGTTATGATAGTCTGGCATTATGCATTCCAACATTATGAAAGTGGTTATTGATTTTTGCATGTGATTATTCGATTAGTAGAATATCCATGTGAATAAGTAAATGGCATTATTTCATTTTATTTATGTCATACCATGTTGAAAGTTCATATTTAAAAGGCTTTTGTTTTAGTTATACATTGCCTTAAATTTTTATTCTTATTTATGAAAGTTTCCGCTATATTGTTATCCTTACTGGGCATTTGAGCTCACCCCTTTTCTATGTTTTATTTTTCCCAAGATGTGAAGAAGTAAGTTATGAATGACCTGCAGGGATTTTATGAGGGGTTAATAGTGTGGATTGTGGAAACATTATGTTGTTGTAGTAGTTTTTCATTTTATGATGTAATGTAAAACTTATGAATATATCTAGTGTTTCCAAGGCTACTAAACCAATCGGTCTTTCGAGATTTGATCTTTCTTGTGATCATGCCAATGTTATGTAATAATGCACCGACTCTGGGTAACTGGGGTCGGGGCGTTACAAAACAATTATTATATTAGTAATAATATAAAGAAATAAAGTAATAAAAAGTGTTAATTTTAAACTAAAATTTGAGTCATACAAGGAAATTTGTGTATCAAATTGAGTTGCAGTTGATTCTTTCACGTCACACCATTTCTTGTTCATCTTCAAGAATTATATCTATGAAAATTAACTAAATAAGTATAAGATAAAAATGATAATGAAATTAATTAAGTAATAGAAGATGTAATGATGAAAAAACAATATAGGCTCGTTTTCTTGGTTTCGGTGATGTGATGCGCGTTTTAAACTAAAATGATACTTATATATTGAAAATACATACTTAGAGTCATAACAGTCACATCGTGTGTTGGATTAAGGTATGTATTATTATTACACATCTGAAATGACTTATGTATCATTTTCCTAAAGTATCAAAACAATCTGAATGTATTTTCTCAATTTTGAGTATGTCTCTTGTCTTTTTTACCAAAATGTCATTTTAAACTGAAAACATGCACTTTGACTCATACCGGTCACATCGTGTGTTAGTTTGAAGTGATACCAATTCTTTCACATCAAAAATGACATATGAATCATTTTCCTAAATTATAAAGACAATTCGAGCATGTTTTCTCAGTTTTCAGTGAGTGACACTTTTTGAAATAAATTATCAATTTTAAACTGATAACGGACACATTGAGTCATACCGGACACATCGTGTATAATATTGAGGTTTATATAATTCCTACACATCAAAAATAACTTATGTATTTTTTTCCTAAAGTATCAAAATAATTTAAATGTATTTTCTTAGTTTTGAGTAGGTTAAGTAGCCTTTTTACTAAAATCGATGTCAATTTTAAATAAAAAGATGCACTTGGAGTCATATTGATCACACCATGCATTGGATTGAGGTGAAGATAATTATTACATATCACAAATGGATTATGGATCATTTTCATAAATTATTTAAACAATATGAATGTGTTTACTTGGTTCTGAGTACATCACTTTTCTTTTTTACTAAAATGTCATTTTAAATTGGAAACACGCACTTTGACTCATACTGATCACATCATGTATCAGTTTGATATGAGACCAAAATATACATATCAAAAATTACTTATTATTAAATTTCCTAAATTATCGAGAAAATCTAAGCGTGTTTTCTTAGATTTCAGTGAGTGGTATTTTTTGAACTAAATTGTCGATTTTAAACTCATAACGGACACATTGAGTCATACCAGACACATCGTGTATTGGATTGAGGTAAAAATGATTACTACACATAATAATTCCTTATGGATCATTTAACTAAATTTTAAAAACAATATTAATGTGTTTTCTCAGTTTTTAGTAGGTTAGTTGTCCTTTTTACTAAAATTGATGTCAATTTAAAATAAAAAAATGCACATAGAGTCACATCAGTCACACCGTGCATTGGATTGAGGTGAGGATAATTTTTACACACTCAAAATGTCTTATGGATATTTTTAATAAAGTATAAAAACAATACAAACGTGTTTACTTGGTTTTGAGTACATCACTTGTCTTTTTTACTAAAATGTCATTTTAAACTGGAAACATGCACTTTTAATCATACTGATCACATCATGTATTGGTTTAACATGAGACCAATTCCTACACATAAAAAATTAATTATGAATAAATTTACTAAATTATCAATAAAATCTAAGTTTATTTTCTTGGTTTTCAGTGAGTGAAATTTTTTGAACTAAAATGTCGATTTTAAACTGATAATAGACACATTGAGTCCTACTGAGAACATCATGCATCAGATTGAGGTGAGGATAATTAATACACATCAAAAATAACTAATGGATCATTTATCTAAATTATAAAAATAATATAAATGTGTTTTATTGGTTTTGAGTAGGTAATTTTTCCTTTTTACTAAAATTGGTGTTATTTTTAAATAAAAATACGCACTTGGAGTCATACCGATCACATCGTATGTTGGATTGAGGTACATATGATTCCTAAACATCTAAAATGTCTTATGGATAATTTTTAAAAAGTATCAAAACAATATAAATGTGTTTTATTGGTTTTGAGTACATCAATTTCTTTTTTACTAATATGTCATTTGAAATTGGAAACATGCATTTTGAATCATACCAATCACATCGTGTATCAGTTTGATGTGAAACCGATTCCTACACATCAAAAATGTCTTATAAATAAATTTACTAAATTATCACGAAAATACAAGTGTTTTTTATTTGTTTTCAGTGATTGAAATTTTTTGAACTAAATTTCTGATTTTAAACTGATAACAGGCATATTGAGTCATAAAGGTCACAATGTGCGTTGAATTGAAGTGCGGCTGATTCCTACACATCCAAAATGACTTATGGATTGTTTCTATGAAGTATGAAAATAATAAAAATATGATTTTTTATTATTTTAGTTGTCCTTTTACTAAAATTAATGTCAATTTTAAATAAAAAGAATCACTTGGAGTCATATCAATCTCACAATGTGTCAGATTGAGGTGCAGTTGATTCCTATACATCCCAAAGTCTCAAAACAATCCTAACTACCAATGTAACTATGTTTCCATTGTATTTATATGTATAAATTCCAAAACTGCATATTTATTTGATGTTCTTATCCGAAAACCTTTCTCATTCTTAAAATTTAGAAGAGCAGAGGAAGATTATGTGCCCATTATATCACAAGAAGTCACCAAAATGGGCACATGAGCTTCCTGTACTCTTATACCTTTCAATAACAAGATTTTTTTTCAGATAACAATATCGAATCAATATGAAGTATAGGCATCTTGATAAATAAAGGCAATAAAAATAGAAAACATGGTTACATTGGCCGAAAGAGTCATTTTATCTCTTTTGTAGCTTGTTACAGATATTTGAAATCAAAATATGACTTCCCAAAATATCTGTGGAAAAAAAGTATTAGATACAAATGGTAAGGAAATTAACTTAAAAATAGTAGATAAAATGATGGTAAAATTAATTAAGTATTAGGAATTAACCTTTTCTTGATGGTTGTATACATTCTTGATGCATTTCCTTGTTTTAATTATCTTAGTTGCAGGCTCGAAGTCCAAACCCACACGAGCATGAGCAGCTTCAAACAAACCACCCCAACTCAAATAAAAGAATCCACTTGTACAAGAACACGATTATTATATGATAAATACTAAAAAGAAACAAATTAAACATAAATATGAAACAATACATTAATTCTATGGATGATGATTTTAATGTGAAAACATTGTTGACCATAGGAATATGCCTACGTTAACACAAGAATGATGATAAAAAAATACAAATAGATCTCACAAAACAATCAATCAATTAGCGAGGAGGATGAAGAGAAAATAAGATACATTAGATTGAAGCTTTTAATATTTTGAGATAAAGTAAAGATATCCTATTGGGTTCATAAAATATTAATTTTTTATAATAAATAAATAAATACACATAAGATATTTACTATCAAAGGTGAATGTTGTAGGTAATTATAATAATGGAAACTCAACATTTTATTGTTTCAAATAATTTCATTACGATTTGAAGAAAATGGGTAATTAAATTTAAGAAAATAATTACTCCGCTATAGTAGGTGTTATCCTCTAAATTCATCCAAAAGTGAATGTTATGGACACTTATCATCCTCATAATATCATCTTCCAAACAGTTATCATTGCATTTTTTTTTGTTTGGAACTCATCCACTATCTCTTGTGGAAATGAACCTATGTTTCTTGAAATAATCAAAGAAGCAGTCATCCATTTGATTACTACTGCTCAGAGTAGTACATGAAACATAAAAGAGATGGGGGAGGAGTCCCAAGAAAAAAATTGGAATAATAAATGTCTGGGAGATAAAACTGATGAGGAAGATAGTTTTACTCCATTGTGTTCTCTAAAAGGGGTAATGTCTCCAATTTATGAGAATTATATGGATGGTAATTAGAGATTCCTAATGGTGGAACCAAAAGGAAATGTTAAAGAATGATATGTTTTTAGATGGATTAAAGTAAAATATACATAGTTTTTATTATATGTGTGATGAAAGAAATGAAGTGATTTTTTAAGAAGTATTAATGAGTGGGTTATCATTTCAAAGATGGCTATATTTTTATCAACTGCAATTTAAGGGTGAAATCAATGAATAAAATTTCATTGGTGATCAAAAGGATTCAGTGAAAACTTGAAGGACTAAGACTCTATAGAAAAACTCATTTTTTCCCAAGTAGAGCCTAAATCATTTGGATAGGCTGAAAAGGATGATAATTACATCAAATCTATGCATGAAGAGCTTGATCTGAATAAGAACAATGTGACATGTAAAATTGTTCCAAGGTTGGAAGATAGAAATGTTATCAAAACCAAGTGGGTGTTCAGTAATAAACTCATTGACTATGGAAAAGTGGCTCAAAATAAAGAATGGATAGTGTGTAAGGGGAACTCCTAGATCAAAGGAATTTTTATTTATGATAAATTTACTCCCATAGCCTGGTTGAAAACTATTTGATTTTTTGGCTATTTTAGTGAAAATATAGTTAAAAGTATACCAAATGGATGTAAAATCTATGTTCCTCAATGGAGTTATTAAGGGAGAGTATACATTGAGAAACCAAATGGGTTTATTATGGATGAAAATGATAGAAAGGTGTGTCAGTTCAATAATTATTTGTATAAGATAAATAAATCACTGAGGAACCAGTATTTAAGGTCAGATCAATACCCAAGAAACCTTGGTTTTTAGCGAGGTAGAGTTGATCACACCCTCTAAATCAAGAAGGATAATGATCAAAGGATGTTGGTACTCATATATATCGAAGACACAATATTTGAGGATTGGAAAACGCACAATGTAATTTTTTTTGGATCACATGAGGTATGATATCGAGATGTCTATGATTGGTGAAACATTTTCCTTGGTTTATAGGTGAATCAAGGAAACTATAGCACATTAATTTCTTAATCAATATATGAAAAAGTGGTTTCAAAGTGATTTTCAATGGAATATTCCAAACCAATGATAACACCGACCGCTATATGGATGAAATTTTAAAAATTTGATGATAATAATGAGGTAGATGTCATGGAATATAGGTATTGAGAGAATATTATACATCAAAACAACATGACCAAAAATTGGGTTAGATATATTTCAAGTCACACAGTATCAATGTTGTCCTAAGGAGAGCTACATTATATCGAAGAAGAGGATACTTCAATATATCTAAAAAATAATGAATTTTGGGATGTTTTATTATAGGATAGTGTAACCAAGATTGTTGGGATACACAGATGTGGGATGAGAAGGTTTAGTGGATAACTGAGGGAAGTTAGAGATATCGAAAAACCTGGATTTTTTTCGAGCCTTGGTTTTGTTCAACCCTTGAATCGCTCAAGCCTTGGATTTGAGCCATGGAATAGTTCGAGCCTTGATTATAGCCTAGATTTGAGATTGAATTCGACATTGAGGAGCACCAGCAGTAGGTCACTTCTGCAGAGAGATTCAGAAATTGTGAACCGGTTTGCGAAGGTTAGGGTTCTTGAAATAGATCATGGCACTTTTATTAGCGCTACAAAAAAACATTGGTAAAGATACCTTTTATCAGCATGAAGTTAATAAGCAATGATAAAATGAATCTTTATTAGCACTTTTTTTAGCACTGATAAATCTGTATTTCTATTATCACTAAAAAGGTGCTGATAAATACTTAAAATATTTTTTTTAAAATTATAATTATTATATACAATTATAATACTTATAAAAATACTTTTTTTTAAATAATAATTTTATAATTCTTTGAATATATAATTATTTATTTATAATTATATAAATATTTTCTTAAAAAATAATATTTATATCATTATATATATTTATATAATTATATATATAGCAAGTATATTCATTATTTAAATAAAATTATTATAATTTTATAATTATTTATTTATAATTATATAAATACTTTTTAAACAAATATTATTTATTTATTTATAATTATAAATGTATAAAAATAGTAAATATACATTTATAAATATTCTTATTTATAAATATTTTTTTACAAATGTATTTCTAATATTATTAATGAATATTTAATTTTAAGTCCACGCATGTTAAAAATGAGTAAAATTTATTAATTAAAAATTAATACAATATTGAAAATTTAGATAAGTTTGATTAATTTAAATCATTAAAAATGGATATATATTGAAATAAAGATGAATACATGATAAAACTATTAAAACATAGTAAATAAATATATATAAAATAAATAATAAAAATTGATTAAATTCCCAAAAAAATATTTGTGTGTGTACGTATGTATATAAAAATTAAGTAATTATGTATATGTAAAATCAATATAATATGTTTGATCTATATTAAATTGAAAAATCAAACAAAATTAAATTATGTCCATTACTCAATGCAATTATTTAGTATTTTTAATTCATATTAATTTTTAATTATAAACCATTATTCACTAAATATGTCTATTTAATATAAAGCATAAATAATATTTTGTATTATAAAAATCATAATTATATACATTCATATATATCAATATATTTAATAAATACTATTTATTAACATTATCAATAATTATTTAATTAATAAAATGTTTAATATTTTTCTCAATTTACTTATTTTTAATTTTTATTTGTTTAATTTTTATTTTACACATATATGTATATTTAATATATACTATTTATAATTTATATATATTATAATCAATTTATTCATTTTTATCAATGATTATTTAATTAATATTATTTTTAATATTATTTTTATAAAATCTTTTTATTTTTTATTTATTTAGTTATTTCATTTTATTCATACTTTTATCAGCACTAAAAAAGTGCTGATAAAGGATTCCTTTATGCGTACTAAAAAAAGCACTGATAAAGGGTATCCTTTATCAGCACTAAACATAAAGCACTGATAAAGGACACCCTTTATCAGTGCTAAAAAAATACTTTGATAAAGGTTTCCTTTTATCAGCGCTACAAAATGCACTGATAAAGGGTGTCTTTTATCAGTGCTAGAAAAAAAGCGCATATAAAAGGTACCCTTTATCAGCGCTTGTTTTAGTGCTGATAAAGAGTACCTTTATCACTATTTTTTCTAGCACTGATAAAGGCCAGTACTGTCAAAGGATTGTTTTTTAGTAGTGAAAATTCCAATGAAGCTAAAAGTGTTGGGGGGGGATACTCAAGACATTGATGAACAACTTCATTGATGGAAACATTTCTATATCCTCCTATTATTGGGCCAAACATATGTGAACTTGCAATGTTAAGAATTAGAGGGAAATATAGCCCGTATCTTCCTTAAAATTTAATACCACCACTTACATTCAATTTTTTTTCTATTTTCAACAGCTAAGGATGAAGATCTATATTTACAATACTCTTATAAATTTTTCATATATAAATTATCTTTTCCTTTCTATCTTTCTTTCATTTTTTCTTTTATGTTTCCCCCACATTGCTTCTCTCATCTTCATGGTTGTAGAGAACTAACCCTCACTACTATTTGAGGAGGGGGTGATGTTTTGAGTTTGATGCGCTTTAATGTCTTCACTTTATTTTATTATAAGAATTTTAGTAGTGGTTAAATCAATTTCATTGAGTTATCTCCCTACTTTCTCTACTAGTGTGATTTTTCTTCCCCATTCACGTGTATTCCTTCCTTTTACTATTTAAGCCATTCATACATTGGAGTTTCACTTGGGTAGTGTTGGTTAAAAAATAGGTATGAAGAGTATTATCCTGTATACAGAGGTATTGGTGTGGGGTAACAACAATTCAAATGGGAGGGTGTAGGGTGACAAGTTTTGATCTCTGTATTGAATAGGATAAAGAGATTATATTTTTAAGGAACAATGATAACATCACTTTGAACTCCTAAGAGAAACAATGTTCATTCTTACTGACCTCTTTGTGACTTGTTTTTCATTTTTTCAATATTTTATATCATATATATTTATCTATATAATATGCATTTTCCAAAACCCCCCATTGTTGTAATTTTAATTTAATAGTCTATTTTTTGATAAGAAATATTGATAATAGAATAATAGTTGTGTGAGCGGCCTCCTTAAGAGATCTCCCCTAGGTTATGCCACTATAGTGCATGTATAGGTAATACGAATTTATTGATTAGGGACTCATGAAAAAAATCCTTCATATTAATTTTTCACCATTTCCAAAGATGAAAATAACTTTCACACCTTTTTTTTCATAAAAAACACAAAAAAAGAAACATATATTTAAAAAAAATAAAAGAATATAACTTCACTATATATATTTTATTTCTTTAGTCAAGATGAATTTTTTAGTGATTTTTCATATTCATGGTATGATATTGATTCTAATTGAGAATTAGAGATTCAAGTGAAGAAAATTTTCAAATAATAGAAGAAGTGACCATCTAATTAAGATCTTTTCCACTTTTCTCAGGGAAATCAATTATTTAAGGTTAGAATAATAATAAATTCATATTGAAGAAAAAGTGAATATTTTTTCACCCACATTCATAGTTGAAGAACCCAAGGAGGCTGAGAGGAAGCGACTTCAAGATCTATTACTTGATATTTATTTACTATTTCTCGAAGAGGTTCCTGAAGAGTACATGTCGGCTGATACACATATGGAAGATCAAAATGATTTGGAATAATGATGGTATGATTTTGTAAGTATTTAATTTCTAAATGATTATTCCATATTTTAAAAAATGGTACTTCCCTAAATCCCTCTTTCTTTGGAAGAAGTCACCACTAAGGTGGTGGAATCTGAAGAAATATTAGAAGAGATTGACTAAATTCCTCCAACTCCAACAACTGAACTCAAAGTGGAACTAATAAAATAAAATAAAATTGAAGTTAAGCTAATATTGTAAGATAATATTTTCTTAAAAAAATTTCTATCTAATTTTCTTAAAACTGAATTGAGCATTACCTCCCAATATTTTAACTTTTCAGATTTAGATGACACATGGGTGTCCCTGTAATATGACTAAAAATAATAAGATACACCTATTGAGACTAGGTTTCCATTTTCCTTGCCTAAATAAATCAAGTTTTAAGCCAATCTAATTGAAGGGGATATTTTTATATTGATTCATCATGATTTAATTCTATTCAAATTAAGATTTTTGATGAATACCTATCTATTTAAATTTCTAATACTTAAATAATTGATAAGGCCTTGGATTTTAAATAGGATTCCAAATAAGTAGTGGTTTAAAAATAAGAATACCCATTCTTTCTCCTACCCACACCATACAAGTTGTACCATGTTGTTATGGGGATGGACCAATAGTACTCTATCCATGTGTTTCTTTTCAACCAGTTTGAAGGAGTGTACACTGGAAGGAAAACAATGTGGTGGTTCATATCACACAAACTACACCCACCACCTAATTTTGGATGAAAACTAGAATTACCAACTAGAGGCAGTCAAAAACTTGTACCCACTTGGGGGTTAAACCAAGTTCCATCCCTTTTATTTTTCCCTTTACCTTTTTATGCTTTATTTTTATTTCAATTAAATTATTATGTTTTTTTCTTTATTATAGTTTTCAAAAGTGGTAATAATTGAGATCTTAACTTAAGGATTCCACTGCAAAAATAAACTCAGGTAGTGTCTTTACTTCTCTTTTGGTTTTCTATCCTTTTATTTTGAATATGTTTGAGCTTAAATGAAGGGTAATTAAATCCTAAGTGGGGGGGGGGGGATTTCAACCTATTTTTAAGAATTATTATGTGTTTACTTTTTATTTTTCATGATTTTAAAATATATAAATCTACATGTTTTGTTTTTTATTTTAATTTTAGAGTGCTTTTAGGATTCCTGAGCTTAATATGAATGCTTTGGGAAAACTAAACCATCTTGCTATTTTTGGAACATTGCTTGATTTAAAAATTTAATACATTAAATTATTGTTGATATATAGATATTTATTATTTTATTTATAATATTTTAATTTAAGGAAATTTTATTGATTATAAAACTCTTGTGCACTAGTTGTAATGACTTGGGTTTTGACTTGTAAGACTTTGGAATATTACTGAGAATATTTATGAAGCCAGATGCTAAGTCGTCATACGAATCTGGGGTTCGAAGAGCCTCATAGTGGTAATTTTAAATATATTAAATATACTCCACCATGCACACATAGTTTCACTTGAAAAGAGGAATAACTACCAAGTGGAGTCTCATATCAGATTTATAAGACCACAGTTGAGTCCAGAACATTGTGTTTACCCTAAGCGTGACCTAAAGTCGTCTGTTCCAGGAGATTTGGATTGAGGTGAGTTGGTGAGGTGATATGTGGTGAATTAATTGATTAAATGAAATAATTTAATTAATTAATTAAGCTATAAAATTTATATCCCTCACATTCATCAAGTTTGGTGTGCCTAACAAAACCAAGGAGAGTTGCACCTCCTCTTCTCCATTCCTCCCTTTTGGGATGACGAACTAACACTGAATCAGCGCAACGAAGTACCGATGATCTCAGTTTTTGACACAGATTGTTATCAGATCAAGAAGAAGAATGATCTAGGCATAATTCCTCATCCAAAACTTTGACGTTTCTCCCTTGAGGTAGGTTAATTTTATTTTTGGTCCTTATCCCATTCGTTATATTTTTTTTATGGTTTTAGAGCCCTTATATAAAGATTAGAGATCCCTGCTAGGTAGATCTGTGAGTTTTAGGGTAAACCGAGGTGAATCAGGGCATTTTGCAGGTAATTACTGACTGTAATTACCATTCACACAACATTTAGTTCATTAAAACATGTTTTGTAGCCCTTCCTATTCAGGGAAGATGAAATTTGGGGACTACACGCCGTGTACTGTGGTTACACACCATGTAGTGACCCCAAAATGTGTGACCATGGGACATGGCTTGGGATAGCCGTGTAAGAACACATGGTCATGTAAAAACACGTGACCAAAGTACATGGAAATGGGGTCTAGTACATGTAAATGGGAGAACTACACCGGAAGGAGGTCATTTAGCCTGAACACGTTGTGTAGTATGCGATACACGACGTGTAAGGGACATAGTTGGTCGATCTGTGTAGAAGAGAAACACAGCTAGGGGCTAGGTGAATTGGGACATGGTGTGTACCATCTCTAAATGTTTTGTACTACTACACAGATTGGAAATACATGTAGATAGGATACACATCTTGGTTCTCGACTAGGCTCACACATCGTGTATTCCCTAGTGCACACCGTGTACTCCTAGGAAATCTCCTTGAGATCTTCCATCTTTCGTATCTCCATATCTGGGACTTATATTCAATCTTGTGAGTAGTCTATAATGAGTGTTTTTACACGTATAATGCAATGGTGGCCTCTATTTTTTCATATTATATATGAGGTATCATGTTAAGAGTAAGATTCTTGGGAAGCTGTGCTTAACCAATGTTGGAGATCAGCATGGTGCGTGAAGAGAGATGTTGGGACTAGTACTCCCCTATAGGATTAGGGTGCGGGTTTCCCTTACCTCTATGCTTGAGTTGAGACAAGACTCCACACATTGTGGGCACATGTTCTTTATCATTGGGTGATTCCTCCGGGGCTGTTACTCCCCTAATGGATTAGGGCACGAGTTCCTCATGATGTTCGCATAGTTGAGCAATGCTCTCCTACCGCATTAGGATGTGGGCCCTCCATACTCATTGGACAAATAAAAAAGGTAATCCCCTATTGGAACAGGGTGTGGGTCCTCTATCTATGGAATTGGTACTCCCCTCTCGTACCAGGGAGCGAGTCCCCCATATGTGACGTATAGGTGGAGTGGGTACTCCCCTATTGGGTTAGAGAGCGGGTCCTCTATCCTTGGAGTTGGAACTACCCTGTCATTCCTGGGAATGAGTCCTCCATACGTGTTTTTCTGGTAGAGTTGGTACTCCCCTATCGCACCAGGGAGCAGGTCCTACCGGGATTAGTACTCCCCTGTCGTATCAAGGTGTGGGTCCCCCATATTAATCGAGTTAACAAAGTAGTACTCCCCTATCATTCTAGGGTGTGGTTCCTCTAGCCATAGAGTGGTACTCCCCATGTCATGGGTGAAGGTCCTCTATCCTTTTAGTGGTACTCCCCTATCGTACTAGGGTGTGGGTCCTCACTTACGGAGTAGTACTCCCCTGTCTCTGAGTAGCAGTAAGGATTGGGTCATCCATTAGAGTTGTATCTCCCTCAGATGTTGAGTACATTTATGAGGAGCGGGCCCCTTCACTAGATACAAGCAATGCCTAGTTTGGAGTTAGTTCTCCCTCAGTGAACTGAGGTGTGATCCACTTTATACAGGAGTGACTGGGGTTTCGCAGGTTAGTCAGGATCTAGTACTCCCTCAACTACGGGGTAGGGGAGAGGTGAGGGTCCCTCTATTCTCTCTCATTATATAGGTTGAGCGTGGTTCATAGTCTAAAGTAGTGATACCTCAACTATAGAAGTGGTGACTGATGGGCCTCTTCACTTGGGTTTCATTAGTTTGCATTGGGCGAAAGGTAGTGATGACAGGACCTCTGGTACTGGGAACTAGAGCTAGACCTAGTAAGTTGTTCCCGATGAATAATGTTCTCTTAGACGTACCATTATTAATAGTAGGGTTGTTCTAGATAGAGTGTATATCTCAGACAGGTGCCATCAAGGATAGTTGATCTTATGGAGTGTGTTCTCTTGGTTTTATGTGTTTCCTTTAGAGCCTCAAGTAGAAATATTATTGTTGGCTATGAGGTCAAAACCTCATGAAACTTAGAGTCTAAGATGAGTATATCTGGGTGTTTTCTTGGAGTCCTTATGGTGTTGTCACATGTCTGGGTTGACACCCCTTATGGACTGTGCAGACTTGTCATGTACAGTCAAGGATGGTTTGAGATGGAGCTTCTCTCTCGATTGGGTTCCCATTGGCTAGGTTGAGTGGACTGTTACCATTCAGTTGCTCCCTTTTTATTTTTGTGATTTTGGGGTGTCTACTAATAATTTATATACTCACCCCTATAAGGTATTTGTCTACAATTGTTGCATCTTATGCATACTATAAGCTTTTCAATAGAGTCCATGGAGGACCTGAGGCAGGTAGAGCTTACTGAGTGAGACCAAATGAGGTGTTTACCAAAGCTGGGTTGAGGAGCTTTCTGGTAGTTGCATTTGATAGTAATCCCATCCTTCTAATTAGGTTGGACACTTTTTCAAGTTTATTTAGTGGGTTTTGTTTTTCCCTTTACCCTTTCATTACTTCTATTGTACTCTGATTTGGGATAGATGTATGCATGCATTTCAGTTTTCCATCTTATTATATTTACTTATTGTTGAATCTATGTGGTTGTGGGTGCGTGCATACAGGTACATTAGGAAAACTCCTCTCATTTTTGTGATTTTCCAACTCAACTCTAGTCACCGTCCCCTAATCTATTGGAGGCAGGCTTGGGGAGTTGCAGCCTGGACCCCATTGGGTCGGGTCGTGATAGAGTGGTATAAGAGGAGGTTCCACTTTGGGACCACAATGTCATGAGCATGTATTTGTTTTCATAATGACAATGTTAGGATGTTTTGATTTTGGATCTAAGGATAGAGGTTCTAGTGGTGGTGCGACAGCCGACGTATCCATTCACTAGGACTCTGATAACTTGCTTTTCGACTCGATACATTAGGACACTGGTCGCTGGGAAATAAATGATACATGCATCATATAGAACTAGGTTTTGGTTTTTCATTGTCCTTATTGAGTCATATACCTAGATATAATCTTTGACCATGGTGCATCTTGAATTCTATTTTAGTATGCCACCACGATGAAAACCAAACAAGATTCTATGATGGGATTGTGGTGATGATCCACCTCATGATGAGGCTTTAGTGAAAGGCACTGGTTATGAGGCATTACCTCTAGGTGGACCATTGGTTGTGCCATCACCTGTTGAGTAGTTGGTTGTGCTGGCAGTTTAGGCTGAGGATGCACACATGATGAGTTCATTTCATGAGTTCTAAATACAGTTACCTCTAAGGTATCAGGGTGATCTAGACCCCCAGGCAACTGATGACTGAATCGAGGTAGTCACGTAATTTTTTCACTTAGTAAGGACACATTCCGATTAGATGGTGGTCCTGGAGGCAAGCCTTCTGCAATTTTCGGCCATGAGATGGTAAATTTTGGTGATGCAATCCCATGATGAGGTGATACTAACTTGGGTGGAGTTCAAGTGTCTCTTCGGGGAATATTTTTACCCAGCTACGTTGAGATCAGTGCATATCCAGGATCTTTTGTAGCTTTGGAAGGATAACATGATCGTGATAGAGTTTTTATAAAGGTTCAAAAACCTGGAGTGGTACTCCCTAGATATGGTTTGGGATCCATTTTTCAGAGTACGAACCTTCGATCAGGTATTGAGCTGAGAGATTAGGTCATCATTGGTTCCACTATGCATTCCCACTTATCATGGGGTGCTTGAGCAGGCCTTAGTGGTAGAAAGATTCCTGGTGGAGGGACATGTGGATGTATCCCTCAGTGGTGGTCATGAGGATGAGGCATCTATAGTGGGGGTAGACGGTAGGTGAAAGGATCACAGCATAGGAGGCATACACATGCCCAGAACCAGGCTTGTGGGCCTATGGTGCATAGCCATGCCAGGGATCAGATCAGTAGTAGGAGAGGTGTTGTCATGCTTGCAACATTCGAGGAAATCTTTCTAGGGAGTTTCCTAACTGTCATGCTGTGGAGAGGGATCCATTTGAAGTTTCACCTTGGTAGAGGTGGCACTTGTATTAGGGAGTTCTACAAATTGATGGATCCGACAGAGGATTTGGAAGAGTAGTAAGAGGTGGAAAGCAGTTCGAGATATTGCCACCACCACCCCCAGGTGGTCCATTCTAGGCTCAGGGAGCTGGAGGACATGGGTGAGGACAGCTGTAGGTCGTATAGGTCTTTGACCCTGAAGCTATGATGATGAATAGAGGTACACTATGTGTCTTTTATACTTTCTATAGTAGTAATTGATAGACACTGTTGTGAGGTACTCTTTTCTTTTTTCTTCTTGCTCGAGGTTTAACCAGGGTGACATGGGGCATCAGTAGAACCTCATGTTGGTAGTTACGATAGAGGGCCCAATAATACCTAGTTGGGCATGTGGGAAGCCCTTTGTTTTTTGTTATTGCCTTCATGTTCTTAGAGTTATCTTAGCACGTGAGACACTCAAGGAGGGATGTGATGTGGTTTGACGTAGCTTTGGACTCATGAGGAAGAGAGACGATTTCCCCACTGAGACACATTTTTGTTATGTGATAAAAACTGTGCGGGTGAGTCAGTGCCTCCCAAAGTTGACAGTGTTGAGGTTTGGTGGACGGGTTCCTTAGACTTATGAGTTCAGGGTGAGTTTGTGTGATAAAGTGTCAGATCAGGTCTTGGGATTTCCAGTGGATATTTTCCACTTGACCCTTTTGCGTGGATGATATGGTGAAGGGAGAGCCTTGCTTAGTACTATTCTGTAGCAGAAGAGTTAGACCATATGATGTTTCTGTAGTGTGGATTGGTTTCTTACTATCCATACTCAGCCAGGATGCCACTAGTGGGAGTGAAAATGTTTTTGTTTTTTTGTGAGTTGTGTTACAGTTGGAGTTTCACAGACAAAGGGGCCTAGTAAGACCTAGGGTTTACACTTGGGTAACCCAATTTTGTTCAAAGTTACCATTGAGTGCTCAGCATTAAGAACACAAGATACCTGAGGAGGTTTCGAAATAGTTCATCCAGGGGTGGATGTGAATTGTGGTGTTACGTTGGTATTTGTTTCAGGTTAGCGAGGTGGAGTAATGCTAGACCCTATAACTGTAGATGGACCATGGTTCTTGGTGTTTTTCACCTATTTTAGTTGAAGAGATGTGTGTCGCTTTGTTGCATGACATCGCCTGGTTGAAGATAGATGTAAGAGTGGTTTGTCTTTGGTGTTTTCCCTAAGTATGTGCTTGGAGGTAGCATGAGAACCCTTGCGGAGCTCACAAGCATGGGAGTTCTAGTGCAGAGCTTAGTTTCTTCCCTTGTGCTTAGGCTTTCTCTTTTCAGGGATGAAAAGACCTAAGGTGGGGAGAATATAATGACTCGTGTTTTGAACTGAAAGACTTTGGAATATTTCTGAGAATATTTTTGAAGCCAAGAACTGATTCGGCGT
Organism: Viscum album; assembly: GCA_963277665.1. Taxonomy (NCBI): domain Eukaryota; kingdom Viridiplantae; phylum Streptophyta; class Magnoliopsida; order Santalales; family Viscaceae; genus Viscum; species Viscum album. The sequence goes on along the minus strand of OY728145.1, from coordinate 270,400,055 downwards.
AGGAATCCGGGGACCAGATAGCCTATGAGTGGTGATTTTAAATATATTAAATATATTAAATATATTGAATATATTTTTTGATGCATGTGAAATTTTCCTTGAAAAAAATGAATAAATTCTGAATTGAGTCTCATATCAGATTTCTGAGACCTCGGTTGAGTCCAGAATGTAGTCTTTACCCTAGGCGCAACCTAAAGATTTCTGCGCCAAGAGTTTTGGATGGAGTTGAGTTGGTGGGGTGACATGTGGTGAATTAACTGGTTAAATGAATAATTTAATTAACTAATTAATCCCTACACTTAATATCCCTCCCCTCCCTCATGTTTGGTGAGTACGACACAAACAAGGAGAGGCACAACTCATCTTCTCCTCTCCTCCCTTTGGAGATGATGAACTGACGACGAATCAATGCAACGAACTGCTGTCGATCTTAGTTTATGATTCAGATCGTCATCAAATTGAGAAGAAGAATGATCTGGGCATTGTTCTTCATCCAAATATTTGGCGTTTCACCCTCAAGGTAGGAAAATTTGTGTTTTAGTCCTGACCCCCTTTGTTATGCTTTGTTTTAAGGATGTAGATCCCTTATACAGATGCAAGAGATCCCTGCTAGGTAGATCTGTGAGTTTTGGGGTAAATCAGAGAAAATCGAGGCATTTTGTAGGTAATTCACAATTTGAATTATCGTCTACACAACATGTAGTTTAGTAATATCATGTGTCCCTTCCTATTTGGGGAAGATGAACTTTGGGGACTACAAGTCATGTACCAGGGTTACATGTCATGTATTGACCCTAAACCATGTGAACATGGGATATGGCTTGGGATAGTCGTGTAAGAGCACATGTCCATGTACAAACACATGGCCAAAATACACGGACATGAGGTCCAGTACACAGAAACGGGAAAACTACACGGGAAGGTGGTTGTTTAGCTTGAACACATCGTATAGTATGGGATACACAGTGTGTAAGGGTCACAGTTGACCAGTCCATATAGAAGAGGAACACAATCGGGGGCTGGGTGAAGAGGGATACAATGTCTACTATCTCTACATGTCGTGTACCCCTACATGGATTGTAAAACCATGTAGACAGGATACACAGCTAGATTCATGGGAAGACTCACACGTCGTGTGTTCCCTGGTGCATGTCGTGTACTCCTAGGGAATCTCCTTGAGATCTTATGACTTCTGTATCTCATTCCCTAAGACTTAGATTCAGGCTTGTGAGTAGTCTATCCTGAGCGTTTTTTATGTAGGACACAATGGTGGAATCTTTTTTGGCCTACTGGATATGATGTGGCCTATTAAGAGCAATATACTCAGGAATTTATGCTTAATTGATGTTGGAGATCGGCGTGGTATGCGAAGAGAGACGTTGGGACTGGTACTCCCCTATAGGACCAGGGCACGAGTTTCCCTTACCTCTTTTCTTGAGTTGAGAGGGGACTCCTGACGCATGGGCGTGGGTTCATTATCCTTGGTTGGTTCCTACAGGGTTGTTACTCCCCTGATGTATTAGGGCGTGGGTTCCCCGTGATGTTCACATAGTTGGACATTGCTCCTCTGCCAAGTCAGGGTGGGGGCCCTCCATACTCATTGGACATATAGAGGAGGTACCCCCTATTGGACGAGAGTGCAGGTCCTCTATCTGTGGAGTCAGTACTCCCCTATCGTACTAGGGATCGGGTCCTCCATATGTGACGTATATGTAGAGAAGGTACCCCCTATCTGGTTAGGGAGAAGGTCCTCTTTCCTTGGAGATGGAACTCCACTATCATTCTAGGGCACGGGTCCTCCATACGTGTTTTTCTGGCAGAGTCGATACTCCCATGTCGCACCATGGAGTGGGTCCTCTAGACTAGGGTATGTACTCCCCTACCATGTTAGGGTGTGGGTCCCCCATAGTAATCGATCTGGCAGAGTAGTACCCCCTGTCATTCCAGGGTGTGGGTCCTCTAGCCACATAGTGGTACTCCCCACGTCATGGGTGCAAGTACTATGTCCTTTTAGCGTTACTCCCCTATTATACCAGGGTGTGAGTCCTCACTAATGAAGTAGTACTCCCCCGTCTCCAAGTAGCATCTGGGAGCAGGTCCTCCATTGGAGTTGGAGTTCCCTCGGATGGTGAGTACAGTTACGAGGAGTAAGCCCCTCTACTAGATAAGAGCGATGTCTGGTTAAGAGTTAGTGCTCCCTGGACAAACTGAGGTGCGGGCCACTCCATATAGGAGTGACTGAGGTTTTTCCGGTTAGTTAGGAGATAGTACTCCCTCGACTGTGGGGCAGAGGCAAGGCGCGGGTCCCTTTGTTCTCTCTCATTAAAGAGGATGCACGCGGTGCATAGTCTGGAGCAGTGCTCCATCAACTATGGAAGTGGTGAGGGGTGGGCCTCTTCACTTGGGAATCTTTAGTTTGCGTCGGGCGTAAAGTAGCGATGTCAGGACCTCTAGTGTTGGGCACTGAAGCTAGACCTAGTATGTTGTTCCTGATGGAGCACATTCTCTCGGACGTACCATTAGGAATGATATGGTTGTTTTTGATGGTGTGTATCTATCAAACATGTTCCATCTGGGATGACTGAGCTCATGTAATGTGTTCTCCTGGTTTTATGTGTTACCTTTAGAGCCTTGAGTTGAAATATTGTTGCTGGCTATGAGGTCGGAACCTCATGAGACTTGGAGTCTGAGACAAGTATATTTGAGTGTTTTCTGGGAGTCCTTGCGGTGTTGTCACATGTCAGGGTTGAAACCCCTTGTGGAATGATCTGACTTTTCATGTACAACCGAGGATGGTTTGAGATGAAGCCTCTCTCTCGATTAGGTTCTCTCTGGCTAAGTTAAGCGGATTTTTGTCTTTCAGTTGCTCCCTTTTTCTTTTGGGGTTTTTGGGGTGCCTACTGAGTATTTTAATACTCACCCCTACATGGGATTTTCTTGCACGTGTTGTGTCTTGTGCATACCACATGCCTTTCAATGGAGTCCATGGAGGACCCGAGGAAGGTCGAGCTTAGTGAGCGTGACCGACCGAGGTGTTTACCGGAATTAGACTGGGGAACTTTTCGGTAATTGCATTTGATAGAGATCTCCTCATTCTGAGCAGGTTGGAAGCTTTTACAGTTTTCTTTGGTGAGCATTGTTTTTCCCTTTACGTTTTTAGTACTTCTATTTTACTCTGATTTGGGATAGATGTATGCATGCATTTTAGTTTTCTAGCTTATTATATCTCTGCAATGTTTCATCGAGGTGGTTGTGGGTTCGTGTGTACAGGTACATTAGGCAAATACCTCTCATTTGTGTGATATGTCTACCCGATGCTAGTTACCAGCCCCTGACCTATTAGAGGTCAGCTTGGGGATTTGCGGCCCGAACCCTCATCGGGTCGGGTCGTGACATTAGTGTTGTCCAAAATGAATATTTTTCAAAAAATGAGATCTTTTTAAAACTTTTTGACCTATTCTGGACATTTATATTTTTTTTTGAGTCTTGATTCATATTATGAGATCCATAACTTTCGTTTTTTCTCTATTTAAAATCTATTAGAGTTCATGGAATGTGCCAAGTATGATTGAGGCAACATTTTGAAATCACTTTTTGCATTTAACTTATATTTTGGTTTTTCCTTACATATGAGCTTTATTAGGCCACTAATATCCATGAAATGTCTTGTTAGGTAGCCACATTAAAAGCCATTTATCTATTTATGACCCACTATAGAAGTTAAATGCATAATTATTATTGAACTTGACCATGGGGAATGAGAATATGAGTTGTATTCTATTATCTCGAAGAATCCATTTGAGCTAAAATGGAAAAGTGTTGTACCTTTTGGTGCTACTTTGAAGAGAATACTTAAGAAGGAAAGATGCAAGGAGGTATAAAATATCATTCAAAGTTGGGATGGGTGTCCACGCTATTTTTTGAAGTTCAAGATGCTTCTCTTCAATCAAAAACAAAAACTTTGCTTGAATTTCAGATTTGAAACAAAGGAATAATGCCACAAGGGGAATAAGGAAGAAAATTATTGATGGTACTAAAATTATAAAGTGTGGACTACCCAAGTAATCGAGCTTGCATTGGATTTATATTCTGATAATCTTAAGCTCCTCTTGCTAGTAGAATGTTATTTTGCAGAAATAAGACTCCTTTCAAGAACCTTCATGGCATTACTTATTTTTTTCACCTTGTTGGGAAGTTTCAGGTTGAACTTATTCCAAATTTATTAGTTTAAAATCATGTTAAAAACAATTTAAGTTGAGGGTTTTATTATCAACCTCAACCGAATATACTCTTTCTTCTCATTCTTTCTTCATCACCTCAATATGACTTTCATGCACCTCACATTTTTCTTGAAAGAATGATCAAACTCCTTTATTCTTTTAACTTTGACCAACTCGGTATTATTGATTTCAATGATAGATTTGGGAGTTTCTTCCAACACATGAATCTTTTCGGCAAGGTTTATCAACCATAATCCTCTCACAAACATTCCTTTGCAATTCCTATTCAACGTAGTGAAAAAATTTCATTACAAATTACTACAGATTGTCTCTTAGTTTCAAAAAGTTTTTATATAATTTAATTTTTTATAATATATTTATTATGAAAAGTGAAATAAATAAAATATAATGATAAAATAAATAAAATGAAAGTAGCAAAAAAAAAAATATGAGTAATTGATGAGTAAATTCATCATAAATTTTAAATTAATATTACATTAAAAAACAAAATATTAAAAGGTCTCTTAATTCTCTCACCGGATAAAAAAACCAGTGTAATGATTACTTTCCCAATTCCATGTGAATCCCTGACTACGGAAATTAAAAATAATAATGACTAGCATAAAAAAATCGTCACACGTGGCTAGTGCCGACTGGCGATACTCTTCCCCTCACCAGTGATCATCAAATCATCATAGGCGTCATCGTCACAAGCGTTGGCGGCAGAATCCCTTCCAGAAAAGTATAGCGATGAATTAACAATACATTAACTTGGATCGCATCCTTCTGTAATTATTTATGGAACCCTGAACATGTAAAAACTGTTTAATGAATAATTTGTCCAATTCACTTATTTAAACATAAATAACATGTGAGTACCTTAAAAAGCAAATTCAATTCAAATTATTCTAAACTTAAATAAATTATAATTTAATTTATCTATTTATTTGTCTTTCAATCATTCACACTTATAAAATCATTGACTCATAATCAGGTTCTACATCTTCCTAAAATACGATTCATCCGAATTAATGTAACTTATGGACACACTTTATTTGTGGCCCTCTAAACCCTTATTTTGATAGCAATAAGTCCAACTCACAAACCAAGATTAGTATCTAACACATCATGACACCTAAAGAGGTAAGATTAAGTAATAAAAATGATAATCTTTCTCTGAATACACACTGCGCAATATAATCTCTTTGTCAACCGATATCTCTTCAAGCTGGATGCATACTCTATTTCACCATCCTTGTATATTTGATATATCTTTCTTTGGCTACTCTAGATGGGCTTTAATGTCTCTACTATCACCAAGGATTTAATGTAGGCAATACCATTTGAGTTAAAGGGCCATAGACGTCTTCTTCCAATACTTGAAAGGGAAAAAACCTATCCTGGTCATTTAAAAAAAATCATATCACTTATGATTATTCTAACACAAGCTGCCTTTCCATGAAAATAAATTTTCGAGGCTAATAAGTTATGATGAAAGTCCCAAGGCACCTTGAGTGTGTGTGGGTGGGTGGGGTGGGGGGTGAATTAAGATGCTATAAAATTCAAAATTTTCCTTTCAAAACTCTCACCCATATTTGAATCTTGTTCCCTCATTGCAAGAAACATGTTTAATCTCTCACTCTCTTATCATCACTCCCACTGAATGTAGTCACAAATATAGAAATTAAAGCACACATGACGTGTATTTTTACTTGGTTCACCTACATTTGGATAAATTCAAAGAGCATACACACTGTGATGTGCTAGCGTACCAAAATCTATTATTAACTTACTATTTTAGTGGATACAAATCTAGTCATGCTCATTCCATGCCTAGACTCACTATCTTTATAAAATTTAGGTTTCACCCACCGCTCTCCCAAGGATCACTCCCTCTTATTCCTTCTTCATGTACCACTTCAAGGAATGAATCGGTTTATAAACTTGTCTCTTTTATATTTATGTAGAATCTGAATCACTATGCATCTTTAATTCTAGAATAAATGCTCCAATGAAATCCATCTTCACTGCATTATTTTTATCCAAATCTAGATGAGATCCATTCCTCAATAATCGACTTAGATTGATGCCTTCCACAAAATAACAATAGCGAATCCTACTCCAAATCAAATCTCACACCACACTAGAATTACTTTCTTTATTGCACTTCATCTTCTTCTCTAATACCCAGATGTTATCAATTGAACCCTGTCTTTATGAGCCACTTTTTCCAACAAACCAGATGTGATCTATATAACTCAATCTTTTGGATCAACTCTATTTTTCCTCTCTTAGAACTAGATATTACAACATTGTTCTTCACTTGAATCTAGACGTATCTATCAAGGTCTAATTTCTCTAGAACATCCATAGTTGTTTATATAATATCTCTCGATTCTCAAACCCTTCAATCAATGTATGAGATTAATTATCATTCCTCTATCTCTCCTAAATAAATCCATGTTTTCCACATGAAATAACATGGTCAAATACATCCATAATGACTAATTCAACCTTCCAAATCTTAAGACACACCTTCCAGATTTCAAATTCAAACTGGAATATTTATTTTTCTAGATTTTTGGTCCACCACAACATAAACAAGACTCACCATAGGTGTTTTGAAGTATAGGTTAGCCATTGAATTCTTCAACCTACATATCTTTCCATTCTGAATTATCTTTATCCCATAATGTTTTGTCATTTTAAATTTAAATTTTGACTATATTACAACTTACCACCATATATACTTCTCTTAAACAATACATAGCCAATCTTCTGGTGAAATGACTCACACCACAGATCCTCCCATGACATGTTGCTCATTTATAGTTCAATCCATCAAAACCTATTATGTAAAACTACCTGCACTATGACATAGTCACCATCTACACAAAATGCCTTTCTATATAAACTTGACTTCATCCAGTTTCCCATTTGCAGTTCAAAACCCAAAGGCCTGATATCTAAAACGACTTGTGTTATGACATAACCTCCTCTTGAACCCCATTTTTTCCTTCCAAGTTCAAACACCCAATGATGAATGAAAAATCTTTTTTACTATATCCTGCTTCTTATAGGAATTTTGATAAGCCACCACAACTTTTGTTTCACTATTTTCCAATATTAACTACCATTTTCAATTTCAAGCATTAGGACCATGATCTCCATTCCATTTTGAATGATGAATTACATCCCATCTTAGCTTTCTTCTTTGATTTACAACATTGTGGATTTATTTATGGAATGTTAAACATGAACATACCCTTTTGATTACTCATATTAAAGGGCTATGATCACTTTCTTTATCAAAATCACTAGTTCCCATTTTTTCTCTCCATAAAAATATCCACCACGATATAAACTATCATGTCATTTACAACATGATTTTATCCAGATGAAATGCCTCCTAAAATGGCACAAAACATAACTCTCATCACGGTCAACATCACCACGATATAACCCATACCAAAATAGTTATGGTGATGTGTTCCTTCAACAAACATTTTCTATACTTATCTAAACACCTTTACAGGTTCTCATTATTCTTCCACAAATATAATATCCCAGAGTAGTCATAGTTCAACTCATCTAACACTCTTATAAGAGAAAGTCAATAATCATCATGTTTCTTATTCTATAGCCTTGATATGTATAAACATTAAGGTATTCTTTCCTTAAAAAATTCCTCTGTATAGTCACTGTAGTGGGTTCAATGATTCCCCTCCCGATTTTCTATGCTCATACTCATGATTCAATTATATATATATATATATATATATATATCATCATTCTCCACTTTTTTATCATATCACCCTTGGGTTTAAGTTCCCTCCCTTTAGATTTTGTTCCATTTATTACCACAATCATCTTCATATTCTCCAACATAAAATTTCTTAATCTTAACTCATTTCTATCTATCATCACCAAAAAATCCACCATTAATTAACAATATATCCAGTAGTAATTGATAAAAAATACAACACTATGATTATCATCCTTTATTTTCAAAAAACCCTATAAACCAGATCCTTGTTGTAATATTATCCACCTTTGTATTTTATTGAAAATACTTCCATAAATCCATGTATCTCTAAGAAGTGGAGATATTATCCACCCTTTTCACTTTCAACCCAAGATCCAATAAGAATACAGATTTATACACTTCCTCCCACCATTTTTAATAAAATTTAAAGAGTCTATCCCCCATATTTCTATAGATTTTCTGTTAAGTACCCCCCCTTTATCTTTGAAATACATTAGGGTATCTTCATCATCTTTTCTTCCCCTTTTTAATAAAACTCTTGAACAATATTTTCAAGAAATAATACTTCGTTTTCTGGACTATAACAAACACTTATTATTTATAAATCCAAATTAAGTGATTTTAAACCCCCATAGCCATGCCACTCATTCTAAACCATTTAAGTATACTTATCACTTAGTAAATTTCTTGACCACACCTCACAACTTTTATCTCATTTAACTACTTGATTGTTCTTCAAAACCTACAAACTCTATCAAACACTCATGTGTAGGTTTTTGGTGTGATAATAGTTTTATAGTTAAGTAGTGGGATTTAGGAAAGCTAAGTCTATGGAATTACACTTAGAGGAACCATATAGAGATAGGTTCTCCTTCACTATGGATGTATGGACTCAGGTCAATGAAACTATCAGAGAAAAATCAGATTAGTGGATGTTTCAAAATAGAATTAGAAATGAAAGTTGCATTGTTCAAGTGTGGGAGTGAAGGAAGAATTTTTGGATACATTCAGTTTGTGATCTTGCTCATTCTATAGGGTGGAGTAACCAAAATTAAGGGTAGTTCTAGATGTGGAATAAAAGTAATAGAGGAATTCGATATCTCCACCAATTGTTTCTAGCTGTGGAGAAAGTTTATATATGAAAAGGAATTGCATAAGATTTATTATGATACTACGTAAGAGTCCATCATCTTACATAAATGTTACATAAGGGTTTTTCAGATGATATATAAGATTCCACTCATAGAGTGTTTAGAAGAATTCACCGTTCACCATAAGGAATAGTTAAGGCATCAATTTACTTTGATAAAGTGGAGGGATGCCTATGATGCTTAGATATTAGGGTAATCCTCCCTACAGATATCAAAAGATGGTGAAACTGGAAGTTTCCAACTGGAAGTTATGATTTTCATATTTAAAGAATGGTCTTAGGAAATAAGTTACATAATATTGAATATTGCAGTTCTTTGATATATCAAAAAGTGAAAAAGGAAGAGGAAGGGTTAGTGAAAAACCCTGTGGGGGAGGTGATAGACTTATCCTCAGATCACTTGATATGAGTGTTCAATGTTGGAGGTGCTACTATGATTATTCAAGTACGGTGTCCAAAAAGAGTCCCTTGTAACTTGTGCTAGGTAGGGTTACTAAAATATAGGGTTACCTTGTAACTCAGTTTCTCCCTTGATAAAAAGATATTGTGTGTTCCCCTATGGAGCATGACTAATGTTTGAACCATGTAACTTCCATGTGTTGTGCATTTCCTATTTATGTCATGCATTATTTGTGCTAGTTCATTGTTTATAGAAGTTATTTTCTGGTTTTTGGTTAAACAATATGGTACATCGCCTTAGGTTTGGTTTATATTATATGTTTTGGTACATTAGATCTGTAGGGTTTATTTAGACTTAGTATGTTATGGTTCTTGGTTTTCTCTTATGTAAGTTATAGGGGATACATTTCATATGGGAGGTGAATTGACCCTAAAAGTGGTATCAGATCTTGGTTGGAGAGTTTGAATGATCAGACACTAAACAAGGTGTTTCAAATCATAGTTCAACATCATCATTGTATCATCATCCATATAGAAAAATTTCAAAAGACCATCTTGATCTATTACACTTTTTGGATTCAGTGGGAGATCATTGTTTCTAGAGGATGGCATTGTAAATAGGTAATGTTTAAATTGATGTTCAATTTTGGAAGCTTTAGACTTTAGGGGATGTTGGTTTTACTACACCTGGAGAGTTATAAAGTTCCATTAATAGTGAATTAGTTGGAATAGAGGTGTTTAGTATAATGAGAAACCATGATAAAAAATATTAAGGAAATTGTTAGGTCCAAAAAGGGCCTAGATACCCTGAGATGGGGGTGAATCAGGGTATGAATATTCTTTTTGAAATTCTTCCTACCCCACTGGATAATGAAATATTTATTATAAGGGTCAATTTTTTTTTATTCTTTAGTGTTTATATTTATCATATCCTTTCTAACTTTATCTGATGATCATGCATAAAAAGCAAAGTAGGAAGGAAAACATAAGGACACACAAATTTTTACTTGGTTCACCCTCACTGGGCTATATACAAGGAAAATACAACGATGATATATCGATGCACCAAATACAATAAGGCACAATTTCAATACATGGTTTAGGATAGATCACTTCTATGCCCAGGCTCACTGCCTTTAAAATATTTAGTGCCAACTCACTGCTTTACCAAGAGTCACTCCTAGAGTCTCTTTCTCTAGATCAATACTGGTAGAAAAGATCACCTCATTACTCTTCCTTTTCTCACTACTCTAGAAGGGATCCACACATAGTGTATAGACTTGTAGGTCCTTTCATTCTCATGAATGAAAACATAATCAATTATAGATAGATGCTCTATTGAAGTTTTGTTTTCACCCATAGATGAAATACACTTTTTTGTGTACTATTAGTTTGCGGAAATTAAATTCGTGGACTATTTTAGTGCCTTTGTGAACTTCCTTTAATCCTTCATAAACTAACCTGCTTCCTCCATGAACTGTCTTGCACTGCGTGGTGCGAGTGCTTTACGGACCACCTCTTCTTTCGTAGACTGCCTCTCCATCTGTGGACCACCTCTCCTTCCGTGGACTCCTCTTATTCTACAGACTCATTTTCCTTCCAAAGACCACCTATGTTACACAATTCCTTTTCCTTCATGGGATACTGAGCCCCACATTCTCCTTTCACGGAATTGTTCCCATGAACTACTTCACCCTTCACAGAATTATCCCTCGCGAGCCAATTTGGACTTTGCTGAATTATTCCCAGAGAAATTATCATTTCTAATGAAATTTTCTCTACTTAATGATCTGATTAGGGGTATTTATATAGAAAAATAGATCCAAAAAACATGATAATCTGAATTAACCAAAACTTCGATGCGGTACAACCTTCACTACAGACTGCTATACAGTCCGCATAGAGCCCTTCTCCTTTGTGGTGGCAAATGTATTTCAAAGATGGAAAACCCTTTTCTACAACCATAATCACCATCTCAATCTGAAAATGAAATGAATCCCACAAAACGTTAGCCTCCTGCAAACTACGAGCCTCCCACAAATTTTTTTCCCTACGTGGTCCACGTAGCGCGCTTTGCGGTCCTCATAGCGCTGCTATGTGAAAATCCTTCCTTTGCTGATTTTACTTCACCATTCTATGTACTTCCTTTACTATCCAAGAGCTGTGATTCATGGTCCATGAACTGTATACTCCTTATCAGAAATCCTTCCTTTTCGATAAATCAAACTACCAATTTTGAGACCCAAAATTTTGGCAAATGCTAAGAAACTATGCCACGTTAAACACCTACTTCGGCAACACAAACCATACTCATTCATATTCATCTAGCTTTTTCAACAAACAAAATCACCCCAAAAACACCGAGAGGACGCCTTGAGGGATTTTGACCGAAAATATCTCCCTTTGGGTTTGTTGATAACTCTTCACAATTTGATACATCATTAAATCTTCTTTCATCTTCTACCAAAATTCACTTCTTGCGATTCATATAACGATTAAATATTTACTCAACACATACTCTAAGCCCACATGAGCCATGCTCAGCATGAGATACAAGAGTATAATGAAAATTTTATCAATGAATCACTTTATTTCATAAACTCTCAACTGCTTTCATCACGAACCTAATCTGTCGTGATATATATCCATTGATTGATCACCTTTAACATTTTCATATTAAAGCGCCCCTACTTCACAAATCCCCCTATCAGATTCTACCCTATCTCGATTAAGACATTTTATTCCCTTTTAAAGACATAATTTCTCACCCTTTACAATGAAACCAAGGTTAATTTGTTGTGGTATGCAACAGGGAAATGAAAACATATCAAAAAATCAGGAAAAAACACACCATACATCGGGGATAGGGGGTCCCAGAATCACACTTTTTCAAGTGTGGGGAGTCGACTGAACTCCAAGATCTAGTCAATAATGTTCAAACACTTATTTAGGTAAGGACTTTATCAGAATGTTTGAAACATATAGTTTTTTAGGAACATACTCCAACTTCATAGGCCCTTGCTCCACCTTCTTCTTGATAAAATGATACTTGATTTCAACGTGCATTGTCCTTGAGTGATAGAATGATTTTTTTCTAAGATTTATATCACTTGAATTATCAAAATGGATTCCAATCAGAGACTTTACTTCAACTCCCATATCATCAAGTTTCTACTTCATCCACAATAACTATGTACACGCTTGAGTATCCACAATATACTCATCTTCTTATGTGTTCAATGAAATGCACTCTTGTTTCTTACTTAGCTAAGAAATACACAATATTCCAATATAGAAATCACCACTTGATTTTTATTTTCTACCATCTACTAATCCTTCATAATCTGTATCTGTATATCCCAATAACTCTTGCTGAGATTTTTCATTATACATAAAACCAAAATTCACTATGCCATTGATATACTAAATTATTCTTTTTCACTACAAGCAAGTGGGTTTCGTTGGGATTGATTTGATATCTTACTACTTGACATCCATCTGGAAAACTTTGAACCTTCTTTGTACTACTATGAACAAGAATAATATGACTGTCTCTGGCCTTGAAACAGGTGAAAATGTTTCATCAACATCAATACCCTCTATCTAAGAGTATCCTTTACACACTAATCATTCTTTTTTTCAAATCACTATGTCATATTCGTTCATCTTATTGCGAAAGAACCATTTAGTCCCAATGACATTCTTATCCATTGGCCTCGAAAAAAAATCTAATGTCTAATTCTTCTCAATTTGTTGAAGATCTTCATTCATATCCTGAACCCAGTTGTCATCTCCAACTACTTCCTCAAAACATTTAGGCTCTACCTGTGATAAAAAAAATGCTTGCTGTAGAGTCTTCATCCTCTTTGTCTACACTAGCACTGCTTGGTAACCAATGATGTTCTATCTATCTATATAAGCTTGGATCTTCATATTTCATGATAATATAGATTTAAACTCATCCTATTAGTCATTGATATCTTCTCACAAGTCATCATTTCCACTTCTACTCCCACTGAGTCTCTTACCTCCACGTCACTTTCATCAGACAATTGGTCAATGTGTTGTTGAATATTCTGTTCATTCTCTACTATAGCGACATCATTTATTTCAAATACTTTTTCCGTATTCTTGTTGAACCATTGTTGATATTCTATTAAAGATTATTGGTATCCTGAAAATATTCAGTTGATACCATATTCTTAAAACAAAATAGATAATCATTAAATACATGAATGTTTCTGATTCTCCCGCAATCTGTCTTCTCTTGGTGGAAAACTAACACCTGAACTGGGGAATGATACTAATGGTTATATATTTAATGTAAATTAGAACTATTGGATCATCCATGTATATCTTTGATAACTCTTTAGTTTCAAAGTAGACTCTTCATCATATCATATCCTTTTTCCATAGCACAAAACCTTCAGATACAGATTTTCAGTGGGTGAATTTACCACTTAGTAATGAGCCATTAAAAAATCACTAAACCCATTGAGTTATAACTCAATATAGAAAACAAGAGATAAAGTTAATAACACTATTGCTATCCATTTCACTCAATTACTTATATGCATCTCAAGAACCCATTGACCATTAAATCCTTTCAAGTAATTATTCAAGATTTCTTCTTCAACTCTATTAACTAATTTTAATAGTTGAAATTCTAGAGCACATCACATCACCAATTTGAAAATTTTGATGAAACTTACCCTTAGGTTATATCTCCCTTAAGAACATGGAACACACAAACATTAGGTAATAGAATTTATACACATTGGGAGAGAGGTATCTTTAGAGTATTAAAGAAGAGTATTGTGGTTGATCATGATGGATCAACACTTTGATACTTTCTTGCAAAGCATTGCACTCTTTCTATGCTTGTTCTAACTGCCTAGCCAACCTCAACTATTCTGTCCATATGACTAAACATTATTTACCCACATTCTATGTCTTATTCTGATATTTAGGTTTTTTAGGATTGACCTTTTTCCCAATTTGGGTATTATACCTACTATTAGAATTTTTTCTTTGAGGATACACCAATATTCCACTTTTTATGAATCTTTCCACTTATCATCTTCTCTTGGATATTTATACCTTAGAGGGATCTTTATTTTTCCTTCACTTATTACCTTTTGGTATGCAATGCGGGTTTGATGAGACATTCTTTATTCATTTTTCTTTTATCAGTTATCCGAGTCATGTCACCCTTTCTTGTTGGGGTTGAGTATTCGATTGAATTTATATTATTCTTAATCACAACTGGACTGCATCCTACCTTTTTCTTCTAGATTTAGAGATTATGTGAGTGTAATAGAGGAGGTGATTAGTACACCTTTTTTTGAGCTCCTTGTGATTACTCTGAGGTTGTAAACCTATTTTTCAACTTATCATGTTGTATTCCAATATAGGAATTTTTTATACACTTTTAGAGTTGGGGTTCTCCTTTTGGGTTCCTTTTCCTTCCCTTTTTTCTTCATGCTAAAATGTCTTTCCAAATTCCTGTGATTAGCACATATAAAACATCTTCTATTAAGGACATACCTCATGTAATAATTTATCGGTTGAGATGTTGATACAACTATATTTATTATTCTAACATTGAGCTCATGGAATTCCGGACACATATGCATGGTCTGTCCCATTATTCCACAATAGTATCATTTCATGTCTACATTATTTTGAGAGACACTTCTTTCAGATTTATGAAGATGTTTCTGCTTATTCTTATATTTAGAAGTATTTTTATCTTCACAATATGAAATATATTCCAAAGCCTCAATATAAAAATATGATGTATAACTATGCATCCCACAGAAGTATCCCATGTTTTTATTTCTTTATGTAAAATCCTTTTTAGGAATGTATTTAGTGAATACATGATATTTCCCATTTCTGGCACTGTTCAAAGATCTCTTCCTATCTTGCATGGGAGATGGTTCATCATATCCAATACCGATTTTTACCAAACTACACGGCCTTTTGGATGAGACAATACTTTCATATTTTTCCTCTAAAGTAGCATATTCTCTTTTCATTTCATTATCAATAGCTTAAGGATAATAAAATAGTAATTGAAAAGAATCCTTCAATTTGGGATTTCCTTTATCATTAGATTGATCTGCTTATTTCTTGGATGATTCTATCTCTTCTCCCAACTTTTGAATCTTATTATCCCTTGATTCAAGTTGATCATTAAGTTATCTATTGAGATTATTCCCTCTAGCCATCTCATATTCCAATTCTTGGGAGAGATTAACTATAAAGCCATATTTCTCCATTATTTTAAAATTAATCTAAGAAATAGAATCATTACAAAATAAATTCTCTTGTTGTATCCTTCGGTTCTCTTGAACTAGTTTAGATACTTGTGTAGAAAGATCAAAATTTTTGGATTTAAAATTCTGAATTTTATCTGAGTCTAGATTCTTTCCCATTTCACCAGCTTTTAGTTTTTGCAGTTCTTCAGCTTGAGAATAATTTTTCTCTATCAAATATGTGGCCACTTCAACAAGTATTTTATTTAATCCTCTTAACTTTTTGACTTAAATTTCATACACTTAGATCTGGATATCTTTATATTTAATTTCTTTATCCAATTTTTGAACCAATTTCTTTGTCTCATGGACAAATTACACTTTTGGTCTTCTTACAATTTATTTATCATCAATAGTTCCAACATCACTTAGAATATCAGGTTCTTTACTCATTCCTTTATCACCATTTAATAAGTAAATATTTTCATTGTATGATTCATCCAAACCATTCTTCAGTATGCTATTTTTTTCCTTTAACTGAATTACACTCTTTCCATAGACACTTCCACACCGAGGAATACCACTAGACTTCTGATTCTTCTTTGAAGTTCTACCATTTTCCATAGCACACTAAGATAAGAGCACTCTTTAGTTTCAATAATAAATTGAACCATATTAGAGAAAAAAAATATGATAAAAGAAACCAATTTTCCTGATACCAATTGTTAGGTCCAAAAGGGGCCTAAATACCCTCAGAGGGGGGGGGGGGGTGAATCAGAGTATGAATATTCTTTTCAAAATTATTCCTACCCCACTAGATTTGAACTCTTTATTATAAGGGTCACTTTGTTTTCTATTTAGTTATTATATTTATCTTATACTTTCCAAATTTATCTGATGACCATGGATAGAAAGTAAATAAGGAAAGAAAACACAAGTAAACACAAATTTTTACTTGTTTCACCCTTACTGGGATACATACAAGGAGCGTAAAAAAAGATGCATCGATGTACCAAATCCACTAAGGCTCACTTCCAATACATGATTTGGGCTAGATAAATTATATTCCTAGGATCAATTCCTTTATGAAGTTTAAGGTCAGATCACTACTTTACTAAGGGTTTCTCCCTTAAGTCTCTTTCTATGGATCAATGCTGGTGGAAAAGATCACATTTTTCATCTTCCTTTGATCACTACTCTAGAAGGGATCCAAACACAGTTTATGGAATTGTAGGTCCCTTCATTTACAAGAATGAATGCATCCTCAATTATAGGTAGATGATCTGTTGAAGTTTTGTTTTCACTCGTAGATGAAATAAAATTTTTCATGTACTGTTAGTTTGTGAAAATTACTTTCATGAACTATTTTAGTACCTTTGAAAAATTCTTTGAATCCTTCGTGAACTACCCTGATTCCTCCATGAACCGTCTTACAACACATGACACAAGTGCTTTGCGGACCACCTCTTCTTTTTTGGACCACCTCTCCTTCTGTAGACCTCCTCTCCTTCCGTGGACCACCTCTCATTCCATGGACACCTCTTCTTCTACAGACACATTTTCCTTCTGCAAACTGCCTATGCTATCCAGTTCCTTTTCATTTGCAGGTTACTAATCCCTACAAACTCCTTTCATGGAATTGTTCCTGTGAAATACTTCACCCTTCGAGGAATTATCCCTCATGAACCACTTCGAACTTTGATGAATTCTTCCCTGAGCAATGATATTTTCTATTGAAATCTGATCTACTTAATGATTTGATTGGGGGTCTTTATATAGGAAAATAGATCTTTAAAATCCACTAATCTGAGTTACCCACAACTTTGATGTGGTACAAACTTCACTGCAGACTGTTATGTAGTCCGCATAGTTCCCTTCTCCTTTGTGGTGATCGATGTCTTCTACAAATGAAAAACCCTTTACAGAAGCCATAATCACCACCTTAATCTAAAAACGACACGCCTCCCACAAACCGTTAGCCTCCCATGAACTATAATCCTCCCATAAATTTTTTTCCCTATATGGTATGTGTAGCGTGCTTCACGGTCCGCATAGAATTACTATGAAAAAAATCCTTCCATTTAAAATTTTACTTTCATTATATGTACTTACTTTATAGTCCACGAACTATGCTTCATGGTCTGTGTACTATGCACTCATTTGTGGAAATCCTTCCTTTTCCATAAATCAAACTCCCTATTTTGAGGCCCAAAAATTTGTAAAACACTGGAAAAATACACCACCTTAAACACATGCTTTGGAAACACCAACCATACTCATTCACGGTCATCTGGCTTTATCAATAAACACAATTATCCCAAAAACACTGAGATAATTCCTTGAGGTATTTTTTCCCAAAGGAAAATTTTCAAAAGGTATAGCTAGGAGAAGTGGCACATGAACCATAAGGAGGAGGTTTCTACAATAAAGTTAATATAAACACTATAATATAATTAAAGATTATAAAAAAAGAGTCAATGAAATTTATATGGTTCATAGTTTTGAATCTGGAATTTCAAAAGAAAAATTCTTTGGCATGAAACTATTGTAACCAGAAGGCTTTTTCAAGATAATAATTTCCAAAGGTTCCCTAAATATCATAGATGAGAGGGGTTGGTTGTTTTTTATCAAGTGTTAACTATCCCATTTGAATCATGGTTTGTGACTCTATGATTCTCATCAATCAATGTCTGAGAAGGAGGGTATTTGTTTTTTTGTTTCTAGAATCATTAGTTGGATAATTTCTCAATACTATTGAGGAGTGGTGGTTCCATCTAGAAAAATAATAAAATCAAGAAGTAAAACACAATGAAATTCAATTAGAAGGTAAATTAGATGATAATATATATAATCAAAAGAATATTTATGGGATAAGAGATCATAGATGTAACTAAGAGTGAAATATGGAAGATTTTATCCTGAAGGGTTTTTAGAAGAATCAATACAAGCTGGAGAAATAGAATTTTGGAACCAAGAGGCTATGACATGGGAGTCTCATTCACATGAACATGAGAAGAATTTTTTTTATTATTTAAAAAGGATAAGTGTTATTGAAATAGAACTCATCCAGTTCTTATTTTTCTTACTGAGCCATTGAACTTCAAAACTTCATCAATGAGGCATCAAAATATTATGGGTGTTTTTCTATTAAGCATAATTTCTAATAATTTTGAAACATTCACCAAAGAAGAACCATGGTGTGTTTTAGATACCATAATATATTTTATAGGATTTATTTCTAGATATAAAAGGTTGATAATTCAGAATAAATTGATAGTTTTAGAAGATTTTCTAGGGGGGTTTTCCTCAAATTTGAGGAGAATGAACCCGGAACACCAAAAGATATTGTGTAACAGATGGTGACTTCATTTGGGGTAGTATCTTCCAAAGATACTCCAAGTTTAAAAGTTGGACATTTTTTTGTTCTATCACCTTAGATATTCATTGGGAAGTCAAACATGACCACGTCAATACTAGAAGAGGTACAACTCTAAGACCCATGTTTGTTTCTTTATACAAAGAAACGATGAAGATTTTGGTTTTTTCAAATCCATGGAAATTAATTTCCTAAGTTCATCAAAATTTCAGAAGTCCCTCTACAATAGGGGAGAGGATCTTTGAAGGATTAAAACTAGGCTAGAATATAGTAGTAAAAAGGTTTTGGGTTATTTTTTTAGTGTAAGTTTGTTAGTTCAATGATACTTGACTTTCCAAAAGTTTCATTTCAGATGGAGGTTAGTTCCAGAGGTATCACTGGAGTTTGATGTGCTAGATAACTCTCAGACTGTGGAAGATCACTTGTAGAGTTATATAATCATAGGTTTTTGGAAGGAGAAGATCCATGGACATAGTAAATGAAAAAGTCTTATTAATGGTACTTCAACAAATTTATATAGATCTCATGAATATTTTATTTATAGGGAATTACATAGAGGTATTAATTTTTTTTGTGAGAATTAAACGAGCAGTCAGAGTTTGAAATAGTAGGGAAGATTTGTCTCAGTGGGGATTGAATGATTATGTCCATGGTGGGGAAACATATTGACATAGAAAAAGGTAGAAAAGGTTATATTTTGGAAGTTAGATGGTGTGACTTTGGTGAAATCCTTGAGAATGGTATTCAAGTGGTAGAATGTAAGGATTTACCTATGAAAAAAATTCTCAAGTTGATGATTGTTAGGTTTTTGTGTGATAACTATTTTTTTTGAGTATTTGGATTTTTGGAAGTTAAGTTTTAGGAATTACACTTAGTGGAACTAAATGGATATAGGTTCACATTCACCATATATTTTTGTACTTAGGTTAATGAAGGAATCTAAGTAGAAGTAGCTTAGTGGAAATTAAAGAATGAAAGATTAAAAAAAGGAGTGGCATTCAAATGTGGGATTATGGAGGAAGAATAAAAAAATATATAAACATGTGGAGCTAATAAATTACATATGATTTAATGATTCAATTGTAAGGGTAATTCTAGATATGAAACAAAATTAATCAAGGAAGTGGATGCTAGAAAGGTGAGGAGAAAGTAAATATATACAAAGGAATTGAGTATGATTCATTCTAAAGTTTCATAAAGGTACATCATCTTATATAAATGTCACATAAGGTTTATTCATATAATATGCAAGATTAAACTCATGGTGTTTTTAAAAGGGTGAAATATTCACTAAAAGGATTGGTTGAGGTGGAATTTGCCTTTGAATAAGTGGTGGGATGCTCATGATTTTCTGATATTTGGGGAATTCTCTCCATGGGGATAAAAAGTAGTGAAACTAAAAGTTATCAAAGGAAAGTTGTGAAGATCATATATAAATAATTGGTTAAGGACATAAATTACAAAGGACTAAATCCCCAAGTTATATGATAGATCAAAAAGCGCAGAAGGAAGAGGATGAGTTTACGACCATCCCCATTAGGGGGGGGGGACTTCCCCATAGAGTGCTTGAAATGGGTGTTATTTACTAGAGGTGTTACTATAGTTCTTTGAGTAGGGTGTATGAATGGATCCCCTCATAACTTTTCCTGGGTAAGGTTACTAGAAGATAGGGTTACCTTGTAACTCAGTTTCTCCCTTAATGAAAAGATGTAGTGTGCTCCCCTGTGGAGTAGTTTTAATGTCCAGACCATGTAGTTTCCATACACTATTTCATTCCTATTTATGTCATGTGTTTTTCATTATTTCTTGTTTTTTATGAAAGTTCTTGTCTAGTTGTTCATGATCAATTAGGAGTGGTGTATTAGGTGTATTTTTTTATTCTAATTTAATGTACATAAGATTTGCAGGGTTCATTAAAATTTGATAAGTTCTAGTTCTTGATGTCATCATGTGTATGTTTCAAGGGATAACTTCATTATAGAAGGTATATGGTCCCCTGCATTATAATCCTACTTCATCTCTAATTTATACTTGGTTTCTCAAAAGTTTAACTCAATTTTTTACTATAACTTCACCCTTTACTCATCAACTTCTCTCCATGCTTTATAACACTTGTTATGTTACCAAGAACTCTTTCCCTACAAATTTATAATTCAATCTCAAAAACCCTTTCAACTATATCTTCACTCTTGAATATTTCTTGCGAGTGAATTTAAACTAAAAAAGTGTCATTAATAAATCTTCTAAGCCTACCATGTATGAAATTGATATAGAAAAAAATATTTTATGTTAAAAACTACAATGTTTTACATTATACTCACCCAATTCCATAAATTCTATGAATCTTGAGTTTTCACTTACTTATATATTTCTCCCCATGATCTCCATCAAATTTATAAAATAAAATTAGTGAATAAGAAATAAAGCATAAATTTTGTGAGTAATACCACATGTTGAACCAATTGATACCAACTGTTATGATAATCACTTGATATCCATGATCTCACTTTCTTAATTTTTCACCAAACAAGGTAATAATTCTTTGAATAATTTATAGAAAACTCCCCTTAAAATCCTTCAGCTCTATAACCACTTATAAGAATTGATTTTCATTAAGAGAGTCTCCTTTCAGTTGATTTTAATGTCCTAAGAAACAATTACATGATACCCCATTGCAATATTAAAAAAAATAAAACATGAAATAATCCTTGAATATACCTTATTATTTTTCTTCATAGTCTACAATCACTTTATATTTCCTGATATCACTTTTTTATCACTATTTTTGGATTTATACCACTTGATACTTCAAATTAGACTTTGAAACCACTTGAATTTCAGATCTGAATTTACACGAATAAAATTTCTTCTTCACTTATTGCAATTATAGATTTAGCAAGATACCAATTGATTCAAATAGATTGTTTTTTGATACCAATTGGTATTACTCTAACACCACTTTTTTTTTTAATTCTAAATAAGTCTTTTTTTACCACTTGTAATGATATCACCACATTTCAATGATATCATATTCTTTCAATACATTCATCACATAGATCGTATCTCCTTCTTAAACCTTCATTACTCAAATCATCAGATGGGGAGATGGGTACTTCTTAATCATCATCAAGGAGAGGAATGTGATTGGTTTTAGTGAACAAAACCTTTGTTTCCATCATTATTACAAGACTTTTTAGTGGTTCTCCCTTAGTAGATACCACCTTTACCTATTCCATATATTTTATTTAGAATCCTTCATATTTATTGTATTTGTATTTAACACCATTATGAGACTAATCCCACTTGTACATGTTTATTTCATCAATTTTTAATTACTACATCCTTTATCATGCCTCCTCAACTATGTAAGAGATCTTCTACTAGTCTTCCTCTCTTTCCTTATAGTGGTATTTATGAAACTTATTAGGAATTATTTTCACTTATCCTCTTTGATATCCATTAAAACCACCTTGGATGTATTTATCCTTGGTATTTCCATTTTCATGCATACATCCTCCTTCTATCTAGTAGGAGAAGCATTATTTTTCATCATGATAATCTGTTTTCATTTTCTATATGATAGTTACCACATAGAATTAGCCAATGGTGTAAGATTCACACTTTGTTTAAATTATTCATTGTAGTATTTTAGATCAATAAATCTGTTTTCAAAGTAATAAATTTTTATTCCTTTTGTATTTACCTCCCCCTTGACATATGATTTGGGGATTTCCACTTGAAGATTCCATCAATTTTCTTAATGTAATCTCTATCCATATGTCTAATTTTAACAAAAATAAAAAATATCCTGATAAAAATATACCTCATAAATTAATTTCTTGGTTGGTATGGGGTAAATAATTTCCTTCCACCATTGAGCACTTTGGATTCTAGACACACATCCATGGTGTGTTCTATAACTCCATAAAATTATCACACCATTAACACCTTAATTTGAGAATGATTTCCACCAGATCTAGAAATAAATTTCTATATAATCACAAATTACATATTTCCATATTTTTATATTCCACTTTTGTATATTCCACTTGTTAATGCTACCATGGGAGGGATCTTCATATTTACCTTTATGGATTTTAATCACATTTCAGGTTCCCTAATCTCTGACTCTTTCTATTTCATTTAGGGATATATATTCTCCATCCTAAAAAACGATTACTTTCTAGATATTATCCTCTATTCAAGTTTTATATTAAGATAAATCATTTTTTATTTAATCTTATTATTTGTGTCCATTTTTCCTTTCAATTCATATAAAAATTATCTAATTATGCCGCTTTTTTCCCTTTCATCTTGGCCCCAATTATTATAATGGATTAAATAAAGTAAAAATATTAATTATTCAATATATTATTCTTCAAAAACAATTTTTCTATGAATTCATAATACACTCTATGAATAATATTCAGTTAATCTACCTTCTCATGGAAGTATTGGATCTCATATCAATCACTACAAAAATATTCTATGAATTCAATCAATGAAAACACTTTATTAGATATCTTTTTCTCCAACACCAATTCTACTATGAATTAATAATCCAATATGTGAATAATATTTATTTAATCCACCTTATCATCTAAGTATTGGATCTTATCTCAATCACTTCATGACCATTATCTAGTTTGATGACTAGATATCATTTCCACTTCTTCACTAGAATTATTAGTTTTTTCTATCTACATGGTGTAATACTAAAGAGTTTTGGAGGGATTTATAAAATATAAAATACAGTATAAGAAAAACCCCCAAACACCCTTAATATTAATATATATATATATATATATATATTTAATTAATAATAAAATGAGGAATAAAATGTTTATATTTAACCTTGATGATCCAGCATATCCAAGATTCAAGTATCCATTTAATCAATATCACTATGGATCAACCTATGGCTTCCTTTCTCTAAAGGTATCCATAGATTATGGGGATCTCAAAACACCTTCAAAATACCTCTCTCAACACTATGGAATACTAAAATCTTGTTTAAAAGTGAAATATAAAAAATATATTGATAGTTTCAACTATGAGTAGTTATCATGATCTTAAATTATTACATGAAGATCGAGAAAAATTATATAGGAAACCAAGAACCTCAAACAAAAATACTATTATTCATGAAGAATTTCATAATATTCTCTTAACATTACAACTATTTATATTATTCAACTTGATCCTTTTTTAATTTATGTAATGTTTAAAGGAATACATTTAATGCTTAAACTCCTCATAATCAACATATTTTGATGATTGTAATTGGTGTATGATAGTTGATGTGGAAGATGGTTTCTGAACCATGAATTATCATATAATATGATAATTTACATGTAAATCACTATGAAATGGTGACACTCACCACGCTGTAGTGTATCACAAGGTAGACTATGATGTGGTCTTAACCACCATGTCTTGGTGGCCCCTTTAGTGCACAATTCCAACAATCTCCCACCTAAACTAAGGCCTCTTATACTTAGTTAACATTTCAACTTATGTTGGATAATATGTAATAATTTATGAAACCATATCCAAAAAACATTTTAAATTATTTAAAAAACCCCTTTTGAAAAATATATCATCTATTTTCACCTTATGCTATATTATATATAACAACTTGTGAAAATATATCCATAACTTCTTCTGGATATCCTCAAACACACTTTTGATGTAACTCTCAAAGTTTCACTAACTTTATCCTTTTTTCATAACCATAAAGTTTAACCCCATATGACCTTATAGATTTGAAAAAAACTATGGATTCATGAATCCATAATTGTAAGTGAAGAGAAACATATAGAAAATTGTAAATTCTACTCAAGCTAAAAAGGTATTTGGAACGTTCTCTATCAAGCACACATATATTCATACCCGTGTCCACCTTCTATATCATATAAAAGTATATATAATCATATAATTCCTTTATCCAAGATGAATAGTTACCATGGTATGTAGAGTATGTCAACCTAACATATCTTTTTCACACATTATTGATTCTTAGAGTATAGATTGACTTGGTTGATGAATACATAAAAAGTCATTCATCTTTGTGGATGAGCACATCACATGTCCCTTATTAAAATAGACAATCACATAACATATACATTATATAGGTATGGAGATGAGAGGAATTTATCACTATTTAAACATAAATGATATGATCAACACTTTTTTTAGAATATTTGAATTCAATGAATGGAATATTAAAACATAGTAAAAATGTAGATGTTTTACTATGAAGAAAACCAAGAACTATATAAAAACTAGGTTTTATACATAAATATTATATGAGAATGTTTCATTTGGGACTAAGGGGTGTTATTTATTGGTGTTCATATGGAATCATGGTGTCCAAGCATTATTTGTGGCATTGAGGTGGTGTATCCTTACAAGTGTTTGTGAAGCTTGTGGGAAGGCGTCATTTGTTTCATCTTGGTAGAATTATTATGTAAAAACATAATATCTATTCATTGATAGTTTCATTAATCTTGGTTGAGTGTTTATATAGATTTACAATAAATACTAACCCTATAACACATTTTAGGGTGGTTAAATTTTCAATAGTATAAAGTATAAGAAAAACTGCCTTGTTTGGGAGTCCTTTCTTTGCACTTAAGGTTTTGTAGTCATTCCTTAGATTGACTCCTCATTTATTCCCAAGAGAGGGGGGAAGGGACCACATAAATTATTTATGGTGATGTATCCCCTATATAAAATCTCCATGGTGGTGATTATATAGAATAATTTTTTAAGGATCCCCATGCGATTCCTTTGCGAAGAGATGCCCACCATGTAAATTTTATATGGTGTCCTGCATTAAACACCCATATATTTAGTGGACCCAAACCATTCACATAGAACCCTAATATTATGAGAAATTTAGGATTTCAAAAGAAAATTTAATCTTTTTACAATGGTCCATCATCATTAAAGATTTGACTTATGGTTAGCTACTTCATAAAGGGTCCCTGTTATGGATATCTGGACCTCTTTAATGGTCCCTCCTTCACCTAGGTCACCTAATTAGACTGAATTTATTATCCAAACAACATTATTTTCCTACTTAAACTATGGATAAAATCTCAACAAATATTATTTCATTAAGTATTCCTCTGAATACACCCAATTTTCATGACCAAGACACTAGGTACATTTTTATGATTCCCTCCAACCATGTATTCCTTTGATAATTAGGGCCATAAAATTTACCAAAGATGTCACTAGGGTTTTTCTCCTAACTGATATGATCCTTAGGGTACTAAAAATCATGTATTCCATTGATAAAAATATTTACTTCCTTTAGGTAACCAATATAAGTTTGAATGGACTAGGAAACCCATCCTAGATGAATCGAGCTGACATCCTATAACCCTCATGAATTTGGTTAGCCTCTGTGTGTCAACCTGATGGTTTCTAGTGGAATCACTCTTAGGTTTATTTTCCCAGCTCATCTTCACTAGTAATTTCAGATTGTTTCCATATATACTCGGAACATAAATAATCCATTGATTAACCCTACCATATATCTAATCAATGATCTAGATATCTATGTATGGGTTTCTGATCAAGAATAAGTCCCAAATCCTTATTGTTTCACATCAATCATGTGTCTATTCATTATTTATTATCTAGTTTCCAATAGTTAGGAGATTATTTTAATATTCCTCCTACCATGTGTAAGAAATAATCATGTTATCATTTTTAATATCATTCATATTCCCAATAAATGATCCATAAATACCCTGGGAATATTATTAGGTATAATACCTAAACATATCTTCTCTAGTTTAGTTATTGTTAGAAATGGTGAAATAGAAAGGCCCACTGATGTAAAATCCATACACCAAGCATTTATACATTCCTTTAACCTAGTATTAATTTAGGCATGACTTTAAATTTATTGAAATTGGACCTAGAAACAAAACCTAAAAAGTAACTTATTTGGTTATAGATGCATGATTCTGAGAGTTACTTATTTGGTTATATATGCATGACCTAATAGGAATTTCTTTAGACCTAGATGTATAACCCTAAAATACACTTCATTTGGTCATGGTTTTATGAACTTTAAAGGCACCACATTGGACATTGTCAAATAACCTTTTAATGTACATCATGACTTGTTAATTGAAACTGAGCTATATGGGTACTAATTCCCTTTTAAATGATACATACAAATCCCTTTCATGGTCCAAATACTAACTTCATAATTCCTACCACCTTCTTGAATGATGATAAATCCCAAAGTTCTCATCTGTGTGTCTTCAGACCATAATATAAAAAATCAATAAGGGAAATACAGAGAAAATAACATAAATACATTTGTTCACATAGATTCATGATAAAAATAAATAATTTTTACAATTAAGTTAACTAGTATTATCACTGGGAAGGATTTTATAAGGATGTATTAAATCTATATGAGAGTCCTAGACTAGGATATAAAACCCTCATGGGATGAGTCGACCTCCCATCCTCTCGTCCTTGAATTAAAAATATATGTTTCATTAGTTTATCCTAATGACCAGCTACCATTGAAAAGTAGGCATGCAACCCAAACATAAACTACAGACATAAACCCGAATAGGGGAAAAATAATGAACCTAAATAGAAATACTTCACTTGTGAAAGAGATCGATTGACCATAAAATTTTCTTCTAATTATACACTAATATGCTCTTTATTTGTGGGTTTTATCTTTTCATTTCCATTAAATATAAATGGAATCATCTCTTAACAGACCTAAGATCATAAAGTTCACTATTCAATATGGGGAAAATTTTGGATTAACTCAGATACTTTCATGTAATAAAAAATGGCACTTCAGACGTATTCCTTAGATATAATGACTACTATGACCCCATAGTCTTAATGCATGCTATATCCAACCTATTACTTCTAGATCCAAGTGGTGAATGATCTAATGTTGGAGTAAAACCCCAATGGTTCTATCCCAATCCTAGAACTGGTCTATCAAAGACTCTAAGAGGTGAATCCCTTTAGGCTATTTATTTTACAATATTCTTCTAGGAAGAAAAATGACCCTGTTTTGAAATCCAATTGCTTCATGAGTCTTTCCTCAAAGCAAAGGAACAACCATTTTACATACCTCATGGAGGTGGAGGAGGAAATTTCATATGTTCTTATAGCTACATGGAAGATACCCATGGAAACTCCCATCAAACATCGATGTTGTTAGCACTATATGACCTTGAATCCTTAAGAACATGTTAAAGAGGATACTGTGGAGAGACCATCCTTAGTTTTACAGGCCAAGACACCTAGGGGAAGGTCTATGCAAGGGAAGTAAACCACTAAAGTTTTGGAGAAGGTCCACACCCCTTTTCCCCTAAACACACATGAATATATTTTACATAACTTAATGATAACAAAGGATCCAAATAAAAGGAATCATACTCAATAAGGTCACTAAAAATATTATGCAACCCCAATTACAACCAAGGTTCTAACTCTGATTTTCTAATAAAAAACATCCAAAAAGAAGGAATTCCAGGGGAAATCCATGGTTAAATATAACATCTTTGAGGCTCATTGATATTCCCCAATAGTATCCCCTCACTATACTAAGTCACCCATTTTAAATATTATCAAATATTTATTAATCAAACATAGGTGACTATATCTACTAACTTTTCATCGATAGTAAAAATGAAATCATGGTTTTGAAGGTCCCACCCCCAACATCATAAAAAATGGATATAGAGGCCTTCCCTAGAGAACTAGAAAAGGACCTCCCCACAACACTATAAACATAAATATTAAAGGTCCTCCTCATGGTAAAAAACATTAAATTATCATCTACAATGGTCCTCCTTATAGTTATATGAAACCAAGATGCTTTGAAGGACATCCATAAAACCCTTTCTATGAAGATCATCCTTTTTGAAATGTGAATATTGATCATGAGGGTCCACATTATGATTCTAGTTGTAGAGTTCCTCACCATAGAATTTAAATATTAGTCACGATGGTACTCCTCACAATTCCAGTTATAGAAGTTCTCCCTGTAGTGTAAATATTGACTGTAAATGAGTTAATCCCCTTGAAAATACATTAATAATTAATAATCATAGTGGTACTCCCCATTAAAATCAATCCAATAACTATAGAGGTACTCCTTAGGGAATATGTTTCAAATACACTCCATATGATGAATCACTTAGCTATAATAGAGGCCCTCCCCTTGGTGGAGAACTAAGAATCAATGACCCCAGTGCTCCTCCCCATGGTGATAATCATGAAGGACCTTCTTGTGATGACACATATCTTATGTATGAAGGTTTTTCCCATGAAAAAGTCATTCCAAAGTTACCCTTATATCAAGAGGTGCTCAAGAATCTATATTCAATTACACTAGGAACTTTAACACCAATTAACAATTCCTTAACCTAGTAAATGCATATTTAAAAGTAATGATTATCACATGTTCTTCCATCATACCATATACCCTTATATGTAACTAAGGATGTTCATAACTATTTCAATCCCCTGATAAAAAAGTATGAAAATTAACTCTATGGTAAAATTAGGTTAAAGAATCACTCATGAAGGATGGAGAAAATTATTTTATCATGTGGATAGAGAAATAAAAAGATAGAATACTGGTCATGTTATGGCCCATGAATAATCCTCTATTGAATTCCCCAAGACATTGAAGGAGGAATTCATACCTCACTGTTGTCACAACTTTTGGGAGACTCACTATCATCTCAAGTCTAGGTAATTATACCATGGGGAGTACACTAACCATCTCAAGGTTCTAGATGATAAATTCCACCATATTGACTTTGATTCCATTTAAATGGCTCAAAATCCTAAAATAGGAAAACCACATGAGTGTCTCCAACATGCCTACCTGAAAATTTTTAAGACACCTTTCCAAATGGACAATGATTCTTCATCCACCATGTGTATTAGAGGATGGGTTAAAATGGAGCTTTTGATTTCACTCTGCTAATTGGAAAATATGGTTCTTTAGGAGGGTTATCTTTGAATGTAATTGCTTTAGGAAAAGTTTTAGACTCTGGATATGTATACATAAACATTTACATCCAATGAAACAATTACATTCCTAAATCCCAAAAAAATGAGAACTAGATGGGATAAATCCATCAATAGTCTTCTTCACCAGGAATCCAATAAGGTAAAGAAATAATCCCATTTGAGGAAAGTGAAACTTATCATAGTAGAGTTGCCTTAAAAAATAAGTAACTCTTTCCCATAAAATATACTACATTGGGATCATGCTAGAATTAAATCCCAAAAGGATAAAAAGGAAGGATCAATATCTTTCGAAAAAAAGGAGAAACCCCATCCCATAGGACTGGTAGAATTTTTACCTCCACTATCTCCCAAGGAACCATCAATCCCATAGTGGAGTGTATCCATGACATTAACAAAGAAGGATCAACCCCATCCCCTAGGGATTGGATAATTTTTACCTCTTACCACTCCTCTACAAAATTTATCTTTTCTAGAATGGTATCAAATTCAAAAGAAATTCCCTCATAGTTTCCTCCACTGACATTTTTTGATTCATCTCCTTCAATAGGGTCGTGTTCAATGAAATACACGGGAGTCTCCTTCAATATTATTGTCCAATAACCATTTTTAAGGGAGCATCAAGAGGATAGGGAAATCCTTGTTGGGGTCATAAGTAAAAATGGTCCACCTAGAAAAAAAGATCAATTAATATTATAACCCATCCCTTGATGGATATTAATAGGATGATAAAACCACTTACCACTCTAATATAGAATAAGATTTAATTCCTCCTGCTTGATTTTTATTAGTGAATATTGTTGACATCAACACCATCAATTATAAGGAGAATTATTCTAGTGTAGAAGAACACAACAACGAGGTATTTATTCAAAACATGTCCCATGTTAAAATGTGGTATCATGGTGTGCAAACTCAATATTAGTGATAAAATCAAGAATTTTGAGATCCTTTGAACATTCAATTTCTACCCAATTAGTAATTTTCAGCTAAGTATAAGGGGAAAGAAAAGACTACATCGATATCACACCCAACTACCAAAGAATTTAATCCTATTTAATTTGAGGAAAAAATCACTCAATATGAATTTGAGTAGGAAATGTTTGGAAAAATCAATGTTGAACTACTTAGAGGTAATATATTTCCTAAGTGAAACTCTCAAGATGAGGATGTCGTGCCTCCTCTAATGAATCCAATCCAATAAGAGTATGTTTCCTAACTAGAAAGGGTAAAATCAAACCATCCTACCAACCTGAGGTTGAGGCAACTGGTCTACCTGAACCTGATACTGGTATATTAAAAATAATTACCTATACTAGGGAGAAAAAATCACTATTTTAGGTAATTTATCCTAGGATTAATCAAGCTAGTTATTAACCATAAGTAAAGATAAAGATATTTTATTAGGTTCCCCCAACTACCACCACTTGGGAATTGGTCTAGGAGATAGTACCTCTATAGCTTCTAAAGATAATTGAATCCATTAATGCTCATATGGAGGTTATGGAGGGGAAAAACTTACCGGTCCAATAAAAAAAGAAACCATTTTATGAATGGGAATACTTGAATCCTCCTACACCAACTTTAGAAATCGTGATTTTTTTACATTAAATGGATCAAGATATTTGGTGCTGCATCTATTGCATGTATCATCTCGATGCAGCCCTATGATGAAAATGATGGATTAGGAGGAGGTGAAAACATAGGTTCTTTGTAAAAAACTTAGAAGGAACTGCATTTTCATAGTATAAAAATCTACCTTCCATCTCTATTTATAATTGGTAGGATTTCAAATTATAATTTCTTTACCAATTCATTTTAATGTCGAGAAAGATGACTACACATGAAACCTAAAACCGAAAACAACACGAAAATGAGTGGATTTTATATTTCATTTCTAGATGGAAAATCTTAAAATATTCCCTCAATATAAAAAATTTGTAAGATAAGTTTTTGGAGATATGTATAAAAATATCCAAGAAGAGTTATAAACACTGGTCATTCCTTTGAAGTACCCTCATGGGTTATGAGAGTTTGAAGTAATAGTGTAATAGTTGAAATATTCTATTCATAGCTCCAAATACAAATCCAGGATAATGCCACCGATGATGGAAAATAAATTTGGTAAAGAAGAATCTATAATATTTACTCTTAATCCATCACTGGTACCATCTCTAGCCCCTAATACCACTTAATACCACATGGTATCTTCATCTAGATCTCATTATAATATGATTATACTGGTAAACTAACTAGCATAAAAAAAAGTCAACTGGACAACATTGAGATGAGATAAGGCTAGTTCAAATAGACCCTTGAATGGATAGACCACCCCCCAATTCCAACCAAGGGAAGGATTATTCAGTACAATCAAATTTATCCCCCATTCCTCAATTTAGAGGGAAACCCAACCATATAATACATAAAACTTTACTACAAAAGTACAAAATTTTTAAATATCTCTCTATCATATCTTTAAGACTCTCAATTATAGGAATCCTTTACCTCTCCAAAGAACTCAGGGAGGACCTTCTTAAGGTTCTGTCAAGTACTCAAGGGTTAAAGAGTGAGATTACATATGTTGAGACATATAATGGAGAGAAGGGATATACTTAGTGCCACAAAATAATATCATTTACCAAGTGAGACTGGTAAACTTTCATGTAGAGGTGCATTAGAACCTTTGTATATATTTGTAAAGATAAATGATATTGATACTTTTTTAGCCTTAGTTGAAAATAGATTTGGAATCAACATCAACCCAATCCAAACCCATCAATATTTTCTTTATAGTGAAGTTGAATGGTCTCCTTCTAACTTGAAAATACAGGGGTATGTTAAGAGAGAATACAAGCCTTTTATAAGTAATAAGTTGAGAACCAAATTTAGAGATCTCATTTCTACCTCATAATTCATGGTGGTTAGTCAAGGCATCACTTGAATGTATTTTTGGGAAGTCCTGTCTTCATATGCATATAGAAGTTCTCTATTCATATAACCAGTGCTTGAAATACCATGTTTATGGGAAATTTAGGGCACTTAATGGTGACAAATACCCTTTTGACTCTTGTGAATCATAGTTTATAGAAGTAGGGTTCTATAAAAGGGAGTGAAAACAATCATTAGTTAATAAATCCACATAAATTTATACCCCTAATGAACTATAAATCCCTCTTTTCAATCCATGGAATGAACTTGATGAGGATTTGGAGTGGCCCATAAATTTCATTAAAGAAATAAATCTATATTTAGTGAGTCACCAGGTTGTATTAGCCAATGATATAGAACTTATAATCACCTTTCTATTCTATAATGGTTAGGTGGTCATATTAATTAAACAACCACCATCAATAGAGGAAGGGATCCCCATACAGTTTACATAGATTAATATTGACCCGAAGTTTCTATCTAAATGAATGTTTTACTAATATCTGGTTAAAAAAGACAAGGATTTTTTTATCATCTAGGCATGAACCCTGCAAGAAGAACACGAGGTTTAGAAACATTTCCCTTTGTTCTGATGATGTCACCTATGCTTGATGAGTCTATCCATTCCATAGAAATATGTGATTCTGATGGAAATGATAATTACCCTATATTATCTCCAAGATCTCAAGAGGCTATTTGGTATTCTACTTTTGATAACGATGAAGAGGAAAATTAATAAATTAATTATGCTCCAAAAATATTTAAATAAGGTGTCTCAAACATTTTTAATAAACCCAGACAAGTGAATCTGGGTATGGAAGAAGACTTGTGACCGATATTAATTAGTGAAAACATGACCCTTAAAGAGTAAAAGTAATACATCTATTTCCTAAAGAAATATAAATACATGTTTTCATTCAATTACATAAAAATTCACAGGTTAGATATACTAGTAGCTACTCACCATCAGGGACTATTAGACAACCACTATGGATAAAAATAGGAAGCAATAAGGATTCATCTAACCCAATCCCCTAAAGTGGAGGTAGAGGTCGATAAGTTAATCAAATAAAACTTCATTTAGGTGGTTTAATACCCAAATTTTCTTGTAACAATCATTACTATTAAGAAAAAGAATGGTAAAATCAGAGTTTACATTGATTTCATGGATATGAATTTCCATTTCCCAAAAGATGATTTCTTAGTCATGATAATGGAGCTACTAATCAATGCAATGAATAATATTCAAGCAATCCCATTTATGGATGGATATTTGGGATACATATAGATCTACATATCCCTTAAAGATGAGAAATCCACTAATTTTAGGGTTCCCTAATGAATATACTTCTACTAAGTAATTCCCTTTGGTTTGAATAATTCTAGCAATACATATCAAAATAACATAAATTATATTTTCAATTAACTTCCAAGGAAGATTGTAAAATGATATGAATATGATTTGGTGGATGAATCCCACCATAATTATGATCATCATTCTGATATGGAGGTATATTTTGACAAAAAATGACAACATATATTTAAGATAAACCCCATAAAATGTGTTTTTAGAGTAACATCAGGAAAATTTATTAGATTTGTGGTATTTCATCATGACATTGAGGCCAGCACATAGAATCCCAAGTAGATATTTGATATTAATCCTCCTTGAAATATTAATGAATTGAGATGAATCCAAGGATTTAATATCTATATCATCATATTAAAAGACAACCTCTCTGATACATGTTTCCCCTTCACAAAGTTGATGAAGAAAGAGGTCACCTACCAATCAGATGAAGATTTTAAAAATACATTTTATGAAAATAGCTAGTACCTTCAACACCCTCCAATACTGATTCCACCCATAGAATAGAAATACCTCAATATCTATCTAGAAACCATGGATATATCACTTGGATAACTCATTGAATAGAAGAATAATGCATGTAAGTAGAATAAAATCAATTATCTTAGTAGGACAATGTAGGAAACTAAGAGCTTATACACTGAAATCAAGAAAAACCATCTTACATTATCCTTTTTTGTGTAGAATTTATACAAATTATCTACAATATTATAAGGTCTGGTCTATTGTGTTTACCTACTCAAGTATATTCTCATTTTTTCAATATTTTCTATATGTCTAACATGATGGGTGATCATTATATAGTAATTTGAAGTTCAGTTTGTGTCTTAAAAGGTGATAAATGGATAATTCTTGGAAGATTTTTTATGTAACACCCCATCCCAAATGAGTTTCCATTGAATACGGATCTCCCCAATGAAGAATTATTTTCTATTTATGAAACTTATCAAGTAGGGGAAAGATTCTTTGATGACGCTTCTAGATTTTTGACAGAAAAAGGATGGTTGACTCAAATATCAATAGGGTTAGTTAATGGATCATTTTTATCACTCTAAAAAAGGAAATTCTACCCCATTCATCCTTACTTTCAAAAGGATATACCTATAATGAGTTATAATATTGGCCCTCATTACAGGATTGAAATTGACTTTGTAGTTACTAGTTACCTGATTAGAAATCAAGGGTGATTCATAGATGGTAATCAAGAAAATAAATTTTGAATATACCATCAGGAAGGAAGAGATTATTCCATTTATTGGTTATGTTTATGAACTAATGGATGTATTTCCCTTAGATCTAACATTTTTCCACATTCTATGCTCACAGAATACTCTAGGGGATTCATTGGTCAATCATGATATGAACTTGGAAGATCAAGATCAAGATGATATAATCATTTACATCACACATCATATGGAATTATCTTTATTTTATAGGATTGATATGGAATAAATTAATAAAATTAACACCACTGTATATCAAGGTGAGGCTTTACCATTTAAAACCAACACCATAGTTGGCTGGATGCCTCTCACAATGGATTATATTCAAAATAAGGTTATCCCACTAGATTGATCTAAGAAAGAATATATCCATATATGGGAATAAAATTTCATCCTTTATGATGAACCAAATAATCATAATTTCTTCTATAAATGAATATTTGATTAGATCCTCCTCAAATTCAATGAAAGAGGAGAGACTCTCACTATTATGCAGGAAGTCCACATTTGCGCATGTGGTTATCACTTGTCCAGAGCCAAGATATTTCACCAAATTAAGAGTATTTGATATGTATTCCCCTCAATAATGTATTATTTAATGGAATTAATGAAGAAATGTAATTCATATAAGATACATGAAAACTTTATCCATCAATCCATGGAGTTATTTCACACCACTAAACACACTTTTCCATTTTCTATATAAGGGATCGATTTCATGCTTCCACAACCTTGGGTCACCACTATAAAATTTACGTTCATTATTACTGCTAATGATTTATTCTCTAAATAAGAAGAATAAATTCCCCTTAGTAAGTTTGGGACAAAGGCTTTCATCAACTACACGAGGTATAATATTATTACTAGATTGAGATTACCTCATATGATTTTGACAGATAGTAACACTAATCTATTCACCTATGAATAGAAGATTCTATATCAAAAGTAAAACATCAAGTTCAACCACTTATACCACTATTATACAATAGTGAAGATATAGATAGTGGAATTTATTAAAACTTTATCCAATATCCCCTAGAATATGGTGGAAAAAGACAATAAGTCTTGACTAGAAAATCTATTGCATGCCTTGTGGTCTTATCGTAACATGAGCCGTAATACCATGTCAGCGACTCTATGTTTTATAGTATCTAGGATATAATCCATCCCAATTTACCACAATTTTCATTAACATATGTGATAAACTATATAAATGCAAGAAATATCAGATCCAACTCGATGAGTTAGAGAAACTTGAAAAGTTGGAGTAACTCAATGAGAATAGGTTATACACACTATACAAACTTGAAATTCCTTAAAATTGTATCTCATGAGGATTCAATAAGAATATTCACATCCACTCATTTTCCAAGGGAAATTAATGTTTTCTCTAAGAACTCCTATGATACCTAGGAATAAGTCCACGAAGTTTGATAAGAAAAAGGAATAACCTTACATTATACACGAGGACTACTCTAATAATGATTACTCTCTAGACACAATGGTTGGAGAATGTATCATGCCTACCAATAATGTAAGGTTTATCAAGATATAATTTACATAGTTTTATTAGAAATTCTATTTCATATGAATTTAAATTTATTGGAATTTTCCTCATTGTATGACCTTAATCTACAAGGAGCCCACATCCTTATCACATGATGTCAAACTGAGCGATATATAGTCAACCCTTTATAATCATTAAACTAATTGGAGTGGTCCATTTATACAACTTGATTCCTTACATGTGATCCTAATCCATGCAAGAGTCATTAGTGTATGGTTACCTATCCATAAACCAACACTAAAACTAAGATTAATCCCCCCGTACTTGATAACTATGTGTGTAATGATTCATGTTATCACATGATACATATTGATGCACATATCGTTTATCTCATACCTAGCTACAAATTTCCTTTGTATCAAAATCCCACTCCAAAATAGTGTCTGAGACTTCATTAGTTCACATATAGTTTTCTCCAATAACCCAACACTATGATGACCATATTCCCTTACACACAAGCTAAATATGAAAATATCTGTTCAATAGGTTATCGTTATACAACCCTAAACTTCAAGGTGCCCAAGCCCTTATTGTAGGTTCCAAGCGTAGTGTAAGTGTGTGATGGGTCATGCCCAACTTTTCTTTTTGTCATGATCGATGATCAATCCGATATTTACACAATGATAAATGTCGTGATCTATATAATTGAATCAAATAAAATAGAAAAGGGATAGAACACCAGAACCAAAGAGAGGATCATCACATATTATTTATAAGGAATTTAATTGATTAAAGAGTTTCCTTGTTGCAATTATTTCTTCATTGATGGATTTGAAAAAAGATTTGTGTTGTGTGGTCATTGCATTGTAGGAATCAAAGTATATTCCTTATAGCAGTGATCCACATGCGTTACAAAAATCTCCTAACATCGCCGTAGGAATCTACAGGTTCTAGCACGAAAGATCCTATAAATCATGTCATATGACTTTGATTTCCTCGAGAACCACTTCCAAAGCATGTTCCTAGATCTCTCTTGACTTGAGAGTTAGAGGTGGAGGATGATCAATCTCCATTTTTGGGAGTGTTCTTGGAGAAGGGAGTTCTCTAGGGTTTGAAAGGATTCTCCAAATCCATTGTTCACAACCAAACAAATGAATCATCACTCACACAAAAATGACTATTTATTTATTAAATAAATATCACTTCATTATTTTCTAATAAATAAATAAATATTATATTCACTAAATAGAAAATAAATATATATTGAATATTATTCTCACATTATATTCTATCAATTAATTGGTGCAAAAATACAAATGATCAAGAAAATATGAATAATTATTAAACATGTGTGGGAATAATATTTATTCAACTTGTTAAATAATAAATAAAAATATATTATTTAACCAAGATTCTAGATACACATAGCATGTGACCCTCTATGCATCTTGCTCAGTGGAATTAGGTGAAGCATCCTAAAGTAAAAAGTTAGAGTATAACAACAGGCCAAGACACCCATAGAGAAAAAAGTTAATATCAAAATGACATAATACCTCATATAGCTGCTTACTATGTAGTATAATCCTTTTATCATGATATCTAAAATCAAGCAAGTTTCATGCTGGTGCTATCAACCTATGTGCTCAATGTCTCTTTATTTGACTTCCCTGAAATTGAACTTTCCTATAGAACACCATGACCATGGATTTATTGAGGATATATCATTTACATCAAAGGGACTGAGATATCAACTTCCATTAAAGAATAGAAGAAAAAAAATTCTTTCTTGCATTATTCATTAATGAAATATTACTCATGACACACCCAACATATCCTATCTCATCATGAACATATATCATGAAAATTTTCACCAATACATAAAATTACGTGACTTGTAATACTTATTAATAATAATATTAAAGTCTAAGGGTCAATACACACGTCTACAAATAGGAACATCCAATGACACATATAAATGTAGATTTCCTACTAGTGGGTATCGTTCTCATAATATCTTTTATTGGATATTACCAAGGGTGTAAACCATGAGAAGATGTCTCAAATTCCTATGAGTCTCCACCCATGATAACCTGTATCATTTTTTCCCTCAAATGACATCATCCAGCTATAGAACATATATTTAAGAAAAGTGTCAAAAAACTTTTGAGTTCTCATCATAGCTGGGAACCACTATAACCTTTTAGTGAAACAACTGCTCTTGGGACATGATCAAATACTATGTTATACAAAATAACAATCATGATGTGATACAGATTTTATTAAGATTCAAAAACCATGAATACAAGTTATCATAAATCACACAAAAGTTTGTTCTTGGGAACTAACTCCAATAGACTCCCAATTGCACTAGAGCCAACTGCTAACAACCTTCAGAGCACTAGCTCTCAAATGATACTCATGATTCTACTAATATAGGCCTTTAGACAAGGGGTCCACCATATTCTCTTTAGTAGGTACTCATATTACTACAACTTCACCCCTTTTATAAAAATACCTCAAGATGTGATACTTTTGAAGTATATGCTTTGTTCGTTGGTGTTACCTT
Source organism: Viscum album (assembly GCA_963277665.1). Taxonomy (NCBI): domain Eukaryota; kingdom Viridiplantae; phylum Streptophyta; class Magnoliopsida; order Santalales; family Viscaceae; genus Viscum; species Viscum album. The sequence goes on along the minus strand of OY728145.1, from coordinate 270,360,248 downwards.
GGTTCTTTTGAAAGAGCCACCATTGTAGTATTATCCCAATACAATGTTATAGGGTATTTAATGCTAGGTACCACATAAAGATTATGGAAAAAGTTTTGAATCGAAATGGATTACTTAGATTCATCATAATCCTCTATATACTCAGACTCCACTATAGAATCAGTGATAATTGGCTAATTTGAACTCTTCCAGCTCATAGCTCCTCTATTGAGACATAAAAATATCATAATTATGAATTTAGATCATTCTGATCTATCTAAAAACTAGAATCAGTATAACCCCTGATGACCAACTCCTTGTCTCCTCCATACACCATGAACACATCCTTAGTTCTTCTCAGATACATAAGTATATCCTTAACAGCAGTCCAATGTTGTTCTCCTAGACCAGCTTGATATCTTCCTACCATTCTCAATATATAGGCAACATCAAGTCTTGTACATAACATGGCATACATGATTGATCCTATCATAGAAGCGTATGAGATCTTACACATTCTTTCTTTCTCATGTTGTGTATGAGAACACATTTTCTTATAAATATATAAACCATGTGACACTAGAACCAATCCCCTATTGGATTGTTCCATACTAAATCTATTTAGTATCTAGTCAATATATATACTTTGAATTAGTCCAAGAATCCTCTTATATATATCATGAATGATCTTGATACTTAGAATGTAGGCTTCTTCACCTAATTCCTTCATGGAGAAACACTTGTTTAATTGGTCCTTAATAGACAGCAAGACTAGTATGTTATTTCCAATATGTAATATGTCATCAACATATACTACTAGGATAAAGTTTGAATTCCCACTTAACCTATTATAAACACATGAATCACATTAATTCTTAATGAAACAAAATTATTTTATAGATTCATAGAATTGAATGTTCCATGACCTGGATGCTTGCTTCAATCCATAAATGGATCTCTGTAAATTGAAAATCCTTTTGGAATCACCTGGAGTCACAAAACCTTATGGTTGTGTCATATAAACATCTTCCTGAAGGTTTCCATTAAGGAATTAAATTTTTACATCCATTTTACAAATCTATAGTCATGGTAAGATACTACATAAGTAGAATTATTATGGATTTAAACATGTAAACTAGTGAAAATGTTTCATCTTAGTCAATTCATTGATGATATTTAAACTCTTTAGCCACTAGCCTTGCCTTATAGGTATTTACTTTACTTCCCATGTCCAGTTTTATATTGAATACCCATTTTCATCCAATGGGATTTATATCAACTGGCGCATTGACCAAAACCAAAACTTGGTTCTGATGCATGGAATCCATTTCAGAATTCATGGCTTCTTACCATCTTGTAGATTTTGAGCTCTATATTTCCTCTTTGTAGGATAGGGGTTCATCATTGTCAACTAATAACAAGTCACCATATTTAGTTACTAGAAAACCATATCTCTCTAGTTTTATCATCTATCTTGTGGTCTTACACAATACTTGTGTTTCAAGAACTACTTATTCCATGGGGATCTGTGGAATTTGTTCTTGTACTAACTCCTGTGTATCTTTAGCATCAAGTTCATCAAATTTAATCTTTCTCCCACTATCATTTTTGAGGATGTGGTCCCTCTCAAGAAAGATGTCTTGTCTGGAGATACTCAATTTCTTGTATAAGGGTTTGTATAGGTAGTATCCCCTTATTTCCTTGTTATACCCTATAAAGATACACTTTGTGCCATGAGGTTCTAGTTTGTTTCATGAGAATACCTTAAAAAATAACTCGTAACCCCATACACATCTATGGGACAAAAAAAAATTTCTTTCCTCTCCATAACTTGAAGGTAATTCAATTTTATGTTTTAGTTAGTACTCAATTTAATGTGTATACCACAGTTTGTAATGTATATCACCAAAAGAATAATGGAAGATTTGCATGACTCATTATTGACCATACCATGTCTAATAAGGTATGGTTCCTCCTTTCATTAACACCATTCCACTATGGTGTATAAGTTGGAGTGAGTTGAGATACACTAGTGAAAAATATAGTTTTACGTCAATTTTTGGCTTTTTAACATTGGTTATTAAGAGAAGTTATTAAAGGAGACATTGTAAATTATTTTTTAACATTGATTAATTAAAATGACATTGTAAATATATTTATGTTGCGGTTTTTAATGTCGGTTCATGGAGAACTGATGTGGAAATGGGATTATCCTTAGTTTTTTTACATCGGTTATATCATAACTGATGTGAAAAATGATTTATCACATTGATTATTCTAAAAAAATAACATGATAAATCATTTTTCATGGTGATTATTAAATAAAATCTATGGAAAACAAATGTGAAAAATGAATTTTTACTTCATTTTCCAAGTCATTTACTTGATAACTAATGTGAAAAACTATCTATCACATTGATTTTTTAGAATAACCGATGTGATAAATTATTTCAAATTAGTTATCAAATAACTTATGTGATTTTTTTAAATTTACAATTCTACTTCCTCACCACACACCAACAGAAAATAAAGTAGAAAAAAATCGAACAAAAACATCCATCAAAAGAAATTTACAATTCAACTGTCAAATTTTCAATTACAGATGAACTAAAAATCAATCAAATTTATAAAATGATTCACCCAATCAATTTTTAAATGTATAAAATCCTATGAACTATATGGATACGTGTCATAAAAAATCTATAAATAATAAATAAATAATTTAAATTCTATTTTCAATGAAACAAATGAAATATTTAAGAAAGCTTTATAAATAAATACAACCTTCTGAAACTTCTTAACTACCCTAGTTGAAATTATTTCATACATAAATCTTAAAATAAAATATCCATATTCTTTTATAAATTATTTTTAATTAAAATTATATTCCAAATATGTTTTAATTCAAAATAACATTTTTACATAATATATCCAAAAGTTTGTAATTGAAAATGAAAATTTACCTTAGATTGTACAAATTTAATATTCATGCTCTTTTTTTTCATCTCTCTAAATAAATTCCATGAATTGTTTGAAACTAATATTAATAAAATAAATTTTACTCATTATAATATAGAAAATTATTAAAACATCCAAACTTACATGTTTAATACATCCTTAAAATTTTCTCTCACTTCACCATGGATAGAGCATAGCCAGTACAGTTTCTTCACTATTGGGAAAAAAACAACCAACATCCAATGACCATTAATATATAATAAAATTTAACGTGATTTTTTATGTTAAGAGATATATAATAGTTTGTGAGAAACATGTTTCATACTCTTGAAGATATAAAAACAACTAGCATTGAATAATTACATTATTTTGAAATATTTCAAAAATATAAATTGTTATTTCCGCACCAGTCATTGTCCTAGATATAGGTGAAATAAAATGTCGATCCCTAAATCCATATACATATGTATTTTCATTCTCTGTACAAATTTTATAAAAATAACTAATACAAAACAAACATAATTATAAATTTTAAATAAATTAAATGAACAATAAAATATTGTTAATTGACTTACGTGGAAAAAAATTTCATCATGTTGATGCTCAATTGATCTCCAGCTACAAGATCCATGATATCACTTTTCAAAATCCTCATAGTCATTGCACACCCACAAATAGTATCTTCAATTATAATCTCATATACATCTAATAACAAATTTGAATATGTAGACAATCTATCAAGACTAGTAGAATCTGTATCTAAAGATATAACACTTAGTATTTTAAATTGTATATAAAAAATTTATTTACCTTTAAAGTATTTATATAAAAAATTATACGAATATATAAAATTTAAAATGATAAAACAAATTTAATATCAAAATGAAATAAAAGAAAAAATATATTCATACCTCTATGGTAATATGCCGAAGTAGTATAGATGGACAAACTAAAAAATGACTGATACTTTGTCCAATTGTACTCAACTAATCTATAGACCATGGTATTTTTGATGATCTATCTATAATATCCTATACAATTACCCTATAATACCCTATCTCAATCTGTTGATGAGGAATGGCATCACCGATATAAAATATCATCCCATATGAAACAATATGATGGGGATCATCAACTTATAACTCACAATAAATAGGAAGATGTGGAGGAGGGGGTGTAGGGGTAGGATAAGAAGGAGTGGGGTATGCAAGATGAGATGTATGAATAGATTAGTAGGTGGAGTGGGATCTGCTAGCAGAGGTGGAGGAGTCAGATCTTCTGGCATAGGTGGAGTCAGATTGACAGTCTGAAACTGTCTTTGCATGTATGAAAACATCGACTATACTAAAGCTATGATCCCATCCTCCATTGGCACACAAATATCCTTAACTCAGGCTTCTAAATATTCTATTTGGTTATAAACATGATCCATTTAAGAATCTTACAAACTTTGAAACACTTTCTTTACTGATACACCTGCCGAATATCCTCTTACACGACCCGGGTGTTCAGGCTTTCCCAATGCTATAGCTAAAATATCCTTTCTACCCTCAGTAATGAAGACCCCCTGTGTGATCTACTCCTCCAATTTATTCATATTTACTAGTGTCATTCCAAATTCATCATGTTTAACAATGTTGTTACCGATAAACCATTTGCATTTAAACACGGGCACTTGAAATTTAATGCAACCAACCTCCCATATTTCTTCAATGACTCCATAACATTCAGTTGATGCGGAGATTGAGTTTTTGTATTTATCACTTGAAAAACACATTTCTTATGTGAACACCCATACAGTACTATTTTGAACTGCACTTTTATTGTCTTGATCTTTCATATGAAATGTATAGCCATTAATGTCATACCAAGACAATGTTATCAAATTTAAACTTGGACCATCCACTAACTATATCAATATTTCTGATACATCTGATCTACCAAGAATGGTCTCTTTAAACCATGATTTTTTGTTATACACATTCAAAATCCACATATATTTCTTATTTGGATAACATTGTTTCAAAAAATTAATATGAAATGTTATATATCGATGAGAATCATCTATGTTATTCAAGATGTATAAATATACCTTATTTATCTATTCAACTGTCAATGAATTTACTTTCATGATATGTATCCTCTTTCCCCCATAATTAACTCGTTCATGGTGAGATTTAGGCAAACTGACGTGCTCCACTATAGACAAATAACTTGAACACAAATTTCCAACCTCTTCGGAAATATACTTCTATGCAATGGATGCTTTAGATTGATATGGATTCTTAACGCACCCCTTCAATATATTCATATGTCTTTCAAAAGGATACATACAATGTAGATATACAGGTCCACAAAACTTTATTTTTCACACCAAGTGAACCATTAAATGCACCATGATATTAAAAAATGATGGAGGAAAATACATTTATAATTGGAAAAGTATAGAAACCGCTTCATTCTACAGAGTGTTCAAATCATTCGAATCAATAACCTTATTAAAAATTGATTTGAAAAAATAAAACACCTTCATGATAGTCATTCTGACATGGAATGGAAATATTACACAAAATGAAACTAGTAGGTACTATTGTATCATGATGTGAAAATCATGAGATTTCATAGCTGTCAACTTCAAATATTTTAAAGATACAAATTTTTTTACATTTGAAGAATAACCCTATAGAACTTTTATATCATAAATATATTAACAGAAAATAATTTTCTCCCTCTTGGATAATATATGAAAAGATAGAGGTAGTAATTTTCACCTTCTATAAGAAGTGGGTTCCAACTCCAAACATATTCCCATTAAGAGTAATTCCAATCTTGAATTCAACTCACCTTTAGTCTTTCCTTTAATATCTAACAATTTTCTAATCAAGACTGTAACACCCCAAGCTTCCACTGTACGTTTCCCTTCGAATAATGCAATAGCGTGTGTTGTACGCAACCTCGAGCTCTAACACACACCACAACTAATTAAACTAGCCGTTGTGAATAGTAATACCTAATTTTTGAAATTTTATAAATTTTATTTATCAAAATTGACTTCATTTTTGGATTCGGAATATTGAAATTAGCCTATGTTGAATTTTTGGTATCTTTCTGAGAACTTCTAAATTTTTATGAATAGTGAAAAATACTTAAAACAACTTTTTTTAATAAAAATAATTTATAGTGATAAATTATAATATTTAGTGGTTTTAAAGTATAATTAGAATATATTTTTAGTATTTTATCCAATGGTGGTCATTATAATTAATTTAACATTGAAATTGGACATAAACAATTGCCAAACTTTTGATATAAATTGTTTCTTAAAAACACGCTATTTGTTGTAACAGCGGGAATTAATTATAAAATTAATTAATACAACTTATATGTTTGGAATTTTGTAAAATAGACATCATTTTTGAATTCGGAATATCAATTATAGCTTAGGGTGAAATTTTGGACGTGTTCTGAAAAACTTCAATTTTTGATGAATAGTGAAACCACTAAGTGGTAGTTAAATAACTGATTTTTTGTTTAAATGAAATATTACCACTCTTGTGATTTGATTTTCAAAAATCCGACATACATGGTTGTCATTAAGAAGTAAAATGTGGTTCAATGAGATCAAAATAATTTTTTGGTGAATAGTAACTTTTAAGTTCTTAATCGCGATTAGAGGTAATTAGTGTAGTTTAAGGTAAAAATAATGTTTTAATAATATGATATGAGCTTGACACTTGTCCTACTCCTATTGGATGAGTCATGGCCGACCAAGACAACCCATGGGTCAACTTGGGGACCCCATGGAGCCACTTTGGTTGGAAAATGACATTAATATATATTTATTTAATGTTAAAATTAAATTGACACAAACATGAGTTGTTTTACTAAAACAGTTCTTAAGTGGGGTTACACAAGTCAAAATTTTGACTATAAATATTCATTAGAAATCTAAAAATATTTCCTACATCATAGTATTTTTTTTATAATTTTTAGACATTAAATAAAGTAAATTATTTATGACATCATTATGATGCAGCGATGACCTCATTATTTAACGATTTAAATAAAATGAGAAGATAATGAAAAATCCAAGGCTTACACTTGTCCAAAGCCTATTGGATGAGGAGATTTAGAAACCTTATCACCTTATCCTCGAATTATATAAGTGTGAGACCTTTAGAATCTGAAAAGAATTGTGAAATAATGTAACATTTCAATCTTTCCAAAAGTGCCCCTCCTCTCCTCTTATAAAAGGCCCCCACCTCTACCACCTTATTCACACTTCCAAGCCTTTTGGTTAGGCCAAACCCTGCCCAAATACTATCCAAACTTCTCTCCCTTCACCCTTGAAGCTTTACTTTAGTCAGAAAGACATCCTAAGGAGTCCTTTTGATCAAATCAAAAGGAAGAACCCGAAGAAGAGGTAACATTTTCATCACCCTCTTTCAAGTTTCTTTCTTCTTCCACTCCCTCTTTGTTTATTATTTCAATTCTAAAATTATAACTCCAGTATCTTCTATATACTGTGATGTTATTATAAATATGGAACAACCATATTCAGTATTCTACCCATCATTTGAATGACATGTCACCATACGTGCGTACGTACGGCTTACCGTCTCCACGTCGTGGTGTAATTGTTATTCAATATATTATTATTTAGATGGGTATAATAATGATATGTAATTCATGTAAATAATAAATATAACATGATAATGATTCTGTATATATGATATAATATCCAAGTATATATTATTTTAATATCAAAATAATGATATTGTCGCTCGTGCGTACGTACGGACTACCGTCTCCACGAACGCGATGAGATTCATTCTCCGTCGTATCCATTCAAGTATAATTATCATTTGATGATTTAAAAATAATGTTTGAGGACATGATATCATTCTGGATATGAATAAGATACAACCTATCCATGAAAAACACGACTTACGTAACAAAACATATAAAAGAAAACGAGTAAGTTAACACCCGAAACAACGATAAATCTAAGATATTGTTAACAAAGCAATGTTAAAAGATCATATATGATATCATATGAATGTATATGATTCTTGTATAATTTAATAAAAATTATTTCACCATTATACAGGAGGTTAACCTACCCAAACCAAGGAAAAGTACAAGGTAAGGGTTTACTTCACAACCTCTTCATTATCCAAGGTTGTTTATACATAATTATCTACTGGGACCTCGTTATCATCCAAATCCATGTTTCTTAAAAATGTCTTTCAAAACATTTTTACTATTAAATGGAAAATGGGTTAAAGTCATTTATACCCTTATACGTTTTTGAAAGGAATCTTAACGTCGTTTTCCAAACAATGTACTTTTTGACCTTTTTGACAAATATAAGGTAAGAATGTTTTTTTACTTATACGACGGGTGTGACTATTTTCCGCCATTATAACTTCGTCGAAGCTTCCCTGACAAGCTTATAAGAATATCTTCAAAGTAAATGTATTATTTTATAATTATGGGGCTTTTAAATGATTTCGAAAAGGAGAGATATTTCTCTCAAATAGCTTTGGTTTCATCTATGTTAACATCCTTTGATGGGTTTTAATTTTAATTGAAATTGATTTGTGATACAAAACTTCCATTGAACATTTTGTGAAATATTTGATTGTGGATGTGTTATTTTTATACCATCCATAGTTTATGGAGAAATTGTTGACATTTCGTATGCTAGTTTTAATACGAATATTTATGTTATGTTTAAACCTATTCATATGAGGAATGTATTGGACTTAATATGTGACGGGTGGAGCCCTCTATAGCTCCTCGATGCATCGGTAGGTCTCATGAGACAACTAGATGTGGAATTGGCCGAGGCCCTTTCCCAATTTGATTTATGGTTTTGGACGAGGCCTTAATCATTTTAGACGTCTTGGCCGAGGCCTTGACAAAATGTTTCAGAATGTCTGGCATTATACATTCCCTCATTATGAAATTGGTTATTGATATTGCATGTGATTATTCGACCAGTAGAATATCCATGTGAGTAAGTAATGGCATTATATTATTTTATTTTTGCCATATTATGCTGAAGTTCAAGTTTAAAAAGGCTTTTGTTTTAGTTATACATTGCCTTAAATGTTTATGTTTATTTATGAAAGCTTCCACAATATTGTTATCCTTACTGAGCATCTGAGCTCACCCCTTTCAATGTTTTAATATTTTCCAGGATGTGAAGAAGTATTTTATGAATAACCTGCAGGGATAGTCCGAAGAGGATAGAAGTGTGGACTATGGAGACTATGTTATTATAGTTTTCACTTTGTGATGTAATGTAACATTTATGAATGTATCTAGTGTTTCCAAGGCTACTAAACTAATCGGTCTTTCGAGACTTGATCTTTTGTGATCATGCCAATGTTACGAAGTAATGCACCGGCTCTGGGTAGCTGGGGTCGGGGCGTTACAGTTGGTATCAGAGGCAGTTTAGTACTAACCTTGGAAGCTAGATTTAGATAAACTCTGATTAGAGCACATATCCCGAAGATAGACTTTGAGGATTAGTATAGAAGAACTTCCTAGAATTTTGGTATTGTAGAGATGTTGTGAGTTTTCCGAGCAATACATCCCTGTCTGGATACGAGCAGGTAGAGGCGGCTCTGGCACAGATGTACCTAGGGGTAAAACCCGAAAACACCGCTTTGAGCTAGACTCGAACGGGAACTGGTGCACGACAACGGGCCTTGCTGCACTCTTGGTTACGACACTCCCGGGGGATATGCTTTGGATAATTCACATTTTCTTTACAAACCACTATGAAGGGTTACGAGTATATACTTCCTCAAAGAAAACATTTTTATAATTATGGATTATATCCATAATTAGTTCAATTTATGTTAAGTGTTTTACAAGTATGGAATTATGTATTTTGATTCATGAACTAATCTAGTTTATGCCATTATTTAGAAATGGCGCCTAGTGGAAGGAATGGAAACCGTATCAATGCACGCACTCCGTGTAGGGATTGCCCTCCTGCTCAGGATAATTATGGTGGAGCTAGTGATACAACTAGTGCTGATCAGCTTCTCACTATACTGGGACAACTCACGCAGGTTATGAATAACAACCTTACTCGTATGGAGCACCCTGATCCGCAACGTGGAGGATCAATGCTAGACCGTTTCATGAGGCAACAACCGCCAACCTTCAATGGGAGTACAAATCCTATAGTAGCTGAGCAATGGATAAATTCCTTAGAGAAAATATTCCATGCCTTGGGGAGTAGTGAAAGGGAGAATGTTGTCATGGCAGTTTACCGCCTCACTGGAGATGCCGATCAATGGTGGTCACTAATTCAAAACACAAAGGAAGATGATGAATTAACAAACATGGAATGGTAGGAGTTCAAAGAGATGTTCTTAGAAAAATACTTTCCTCGAGACCATCGAGCGGATATGGAAAGGCAATTTCTGAGTCTGAGGCAGAAGGAGGATGAGAATGTCGCAAAGTATGAGGCTAACTTTACAAGGTTAGCAAGGTATGCTGCAGATTACATACGTAACCCAAGAAGTAAGACTGATCGTTTCTTTGATGGGTTGAAACCATTTCTCCGTCGAGCTTTAGTATTACAAACCTTCTCTTCATACGAAGGTATTGTCTCGTGCGCTATCAAGACGGAAAAGGAATTCTCTAAGTATTATGACTTTAAATCAAAGAAAGATAAGAAGAGATCCACTGAAAACTCTGGGAAAGGAAATAAGGAAACAGGGAAGAAGGGTAGAAATGAATTTCCACCCTGTGATAATTGTGGTAGGAAGCACCCTGGTGCCTGTCTAAAAGGAAAAGGAGTATGTTACAAGTGTGGTGAAAAAGGCCACCAAGCTCATGAATGCAAGGGAAAGAAAGTGGCTGTCAACGTGGAATGTTATAATTGTAGAGAGAAGGGACATTATGCAAATGAATGTCCTAAGCGTCAGGGGAACTTACCTCAGAAGAGGCCAAGGGATCAAGGCCAGGCTTATGCTATCACTACTGCTGAGGTGGAAGCTCCGAAAGACATGGTGGCAGGTAATTTAATGGTTTCCTCAAGTTTAGCAAATGCATTATTTGATTCTGGATCATCACATTGTTTCATATCTTCCCAGTTTGCTAAGAAAATTAGATATTTCCAATTTGATTTAACAAGGGAGTTATCAGTCAAAACCCCTAAGGGAAGTATTGTTGCAACAAAGTTTGTCGATTAGTTCCCATTAGAGCACCTAAATGTTCTTTACCTGCTGATCTCATCGTCATACCCATGATTGAATTTGATATAATCCTCGGTATGGATTGGCTTTTGGACCATGATGCAAAAATTTATTGTAAGAGGAAAGAGGTTACGATTCTTGATGATGATGATAAGGAACACCTTATCTTTAGAGCAGAATCATCGCCACATAATTCTTATCTAGATCCACCCCCAGTAGCTCAACTAAATTCAATTATTGGGGAGGAAGAGAAGGAAATTACTGAGGATGAGGAAAGAAATATTCAAATAGAGGATGTACCTATTGTGAGAGAATATGTTGATGTGTTTCCGGAAGATTTACCTGGACATCCTCCAGAACGAGAAGTTGAGTTTTCCATTGATTTAATTCCTAGATCAAGGCCCATATCGAAGACCCCTTATAGAATGGCCACTGTGTAATTAGTTGAACTAAATAAACAACTAGAGGAATTGAGTAATAAGGGATTTATTCGCCCTAGTGTTTCTCATTGGGGAGCCCCTGTTCTTTTTGTTAAGAAGAAAGATGGATCTATGAGGTTGTGCATTGATTATAGGGAGATCAATGCTATAACAATAAAGAATAATTATACCCTACCTCGCATTGATGATTTGTTTGACCAACTGCATGGAGCTCAATACTTTTCAAAGATTGACCTTCGGTCTGGATACCATCAGTTTTGTGTGAAGAAGGAAGACGTTCCAAAGACAGCATTTCGAACAAGGTACGGGCATTACGAGTTTACAGTAATGCCTTTTGGATTGACTAATGCACCCTCTGTTTTCATGGATCTAATGAATAGAGTTTTCAAGGAATATCTTGATGACTTTGTAGTGGTATTTATTGATGATATCTTGGTATACTCCAAAAGCCACGAAGATCATGAAAATCACTTACGCATTATCCTGAAGACTCTTAGAAGACATGAATTATATGGGAAATTTAGCAAGTGTGAATTCTGGCTTCATGAGATTTCTTTTCTTGGCCATATTGTCTCTAAGGATGGAATTTCCGTTGATCCTTCTAAAACCAAGGCAATCCAAGAATGGCCAGCATCGACAAGTATAACTGAGGTACGCAGTTTTATTGGTTTAGCAGGTTATTATCGACGTTTCGTCCAGAATTTTGCCAGATTGGATAACCCATTGACAAAGCTCACACGTAAAGGGATTAAATTTGTCTGGACAAAAGAGTGTGAAGAATGTTTTGAGGAACTAAAGAGAATATTAGTCAATGCCCCTGTATTGACTCTACCATCGGGGAATGATGGGTTTGTTATTTATAGTGATGCATCGAAGAAAGGACTCGGTTGTGTCCTTATGCAGAATGATAAGGTCATTGCCTATGCATCACGACAGCTAAAAATTCATGAGAAAAACTATCCTACTCATTATCTTGAGTTAGCAGCTGTGATATTTGCTTTAAAGATATGGAGACATTACCTCTATAGTGAAAAATGTGAGATTTATACTGATCACAAGAGTTTGAAGTATATTTTCACACAAAAAGAACTCAACATGAGGCAAAGGCGATGGCTTGAACTACTCAAGGATTATGATTGCATGATACATTACCACCCGGGGAAGGCAAACAAGGTGGCAGATGCTTTGAGTAGAAAAGACCATGGAGTTTTGAATGTGATGAGAATTGAAAGGGATCCAATTTTCTTGGATCTAGTTAATATGGACATGGGAATAACTAGGGAAGGTGAAACATCAATGCTTTTTCAAATGGTTTCCAAACCATCATTACTAGAAAGGATTAAGAGTTCTCAGACCAATGATGAAGAATTTCAGAAGAATATTAAAGGTGTGAATGATGGAAGATTGAGGGACTTTGTGTATAAGGATGGAATTTTGAAATTCGGGAAGAGACTTTGTGTTCCCGATATACCTGATCTAAAAAGGGAATTGCTGGATGATGCTCATAGTTCCAACTTCTCTATACACCCTGGGAGCACCAAAATGTATAGATATTTGAAGGAACATTTTTGGTGGGACAATATGAAGAGGGAGATTGCTGATTTTGTGTCGAGGTGTATGGTTTGTCAACAAGTGAAAGCTGGAAGGCAACATCCTGGTGGAGTATTGCAACCTATTCCCATACCTAAGTGGAAATGGGATAATATTACGATGGACTTTGTCATGGGACTACCAAAGACTCCTAGAAGGAATGATGCAATATGGGTCATTGTTGATCGACTTACTAAGTCAGCACATTTTCTGGCTATACGGGAGGATCTACCACTTGAACGTCTAGCAAGACTATATATTAATGAAGTTGTAAGACTTCATGGAGTAACCCTATCGATTGTTTCTGATCGTGATCCTCATTTCACTTCAAGATTCTGGAAAAGTCTTCAAAAGGCCTTGGATACTGAACTTCGTTTGAGCACTTCCTATCACCCTCAAACAGATGGACAATCAGAACGGACTATTCAAACCTTAGAAGACATGTTGAGATCATGCTCTCTTGACTTTCAGGGTATGTGGGATCAATATTTACCACTGGTAGAATTTTCCTATAACAATAGCTTCCATTCGAGTATTCAGATGGCACCATATGAAGCGTTATATGGAAAGAGATGTCGTACACCAACCTGTTGGGATGACGTTGGTGAAAAAAAACTTGTAGGCCCAGAACTGGTGGAGGAAACGGTGGAAAAGGTGAAAGTAATCCAAAATCACATCAAAGCAGCTCAAAGTAGGCTGAAGAGCTATGCCGATAATCGAAGGAAGGATTTGGAATTTCAAGTCGGTGATCATGTTTTCCTGAAGGTATCTCCATGGAAGGGAGTCATACGTTTTGGTAAGAAAGGTAAATTGAGTCCCAGGTACATCGGACCTTTCGAAATTCTAGAACGAATTGGGGCTGTAGCTTACTGTTTGGCAATACCGCCAAGTCTCTCCAAAGTTCACGATGTGTTCCATGTATCTCTGTTGAGGAAATACATGCCTGACCCAACGCATGTACTCACCTATGAGGAATTAGAACTGGAACCCGATCTTTCCTATTGTGAAGAGCCTGTCAGGATTCTTGATGTGAGGGAGCAGGTGCTGAGAAACCGGACGACTCGTCTGGTGAAGGTTTTGTGGAGAAATCATAAAATGGAAGAGGCAACGTGGGAACCTGAGGAATTTATGATGAAAAACCACCCGAGTCTTTTTATGCAGTAATACCCTAGAAATTGCGAGGACGCAATTATTTGAAGGAGGGGAGAATGTAACACCCCAAGCTTCCACTGTACGTTTCCCTTCGAATAATGCAATAGCGTGTGTTGTACGCAACCTCGAGCTCTAACACACACCACAACTAATTAAACTAGCCGTTGTGAATAGTAATACCTACTTTTTGAAATTTTATAAATTTTATTTATCAAAATGGACTTCATTTTTGGATTCGGAATATTGAAATTAGCCTATGTTGAATTTTTGGTATCTTTCTGAGAACTTCTAAATTTTTATGAATAGTGAAAAATACTTAAAACAACTTTTTTAATCAAAATAATTTATAGTGATAAATTATAATATTTAGTGGTTTTAAAGTATAATTAGAATATATTTTTAGCATTTTATCTAACGGTGGTCATTAGAATTAATTTAACATTGAAATTGGACATAAACAATTGCCAAACTTTTGATATAAATTGTTTCTTAAAAACACGCTATTTGTTGTAACAGCGGGAATTAATTATAAAATTAATTAATACAACTTATATGTTTGTAATTTTTTAAAATAGACATCATTTTTGAATTCGGAATATCAATTATATCTTAGGGTGAAATTTTGGCCTTGTTCTGAAAAACTTCAATTTTTGATGAATAGTGAAACCACTAAGTGGTAGTTAAATAACTGATTTTTTGTTTAAATGAAATATTACCACTTCTGTGATTTGATTTTCAAAAATCCGACATACATGGTTGTCATTAAGAAGTAAAATGTGGTTCAATGATATCAAAATAATTTTTTGGTGAATAGTAACTTTTAAGTTCTTAATCGCGATTAGAGGTAATTAGTGTAGTTTAAGGTAAAAATAATGTTTTAATAATATGATATGAGCTTGACACTTGTCCTACTCCTATTGGATGAGTCATGGCCGACCAAGAAAACCCATGGGTCAACTTGGGGACCCCATGGAGCCACTTTGGTTGGAAAATGACATTAATATATATTTATTTAATGTTAAAATTAAATTGACACAAACATGAGTTGTTTTACTAAAACAGTTCTTAAGTGGGGTTACACAAGTCCAAATTTTGACTATAAATATTAATTAGAAAGCTAAAAAGATTTCCTACATCATAGTATTTTTTTTATAATTTTTAGACATTAAATAAAGTAAATTATTTATGACATCATTATGATGCAGCGATGACCTCATTATTTAACGATTTAAATAAAATGAGAAGATAATGAAAAATCCAAGGCTTACACTTGTCCAAAGCCTATTGGATGAGGAGATTTAGAAACCTTATCACCTTAGCCTCGAATTATATAAGTGTGGGACCTTTAGAATCCGAAAAGCATTGTGAAATAATGTAACATTTCAATCTTTCCAAAAGTGCCCCTCCTCTCCTCTTATAAAAGGCCCCCACCTCTACCACCTTATTCACACTTCCAAGCCTTTTGGTTCGGCCAACCCCTTCCCAAATACTCTCCAAACTTCTCTCCCTTCATCCTAGAAGCTTTACTTTAGTCAGAAAGACATCCTAAGGAGTCATTTTGATCAAATCAAAAGGAAGAACCCGAAGAAGAGGTAACATTTTCATCACCCTCTTTCAAGTTTCTTTCTTCTTCCACTCCCTCTTTGTTTATTATTTCAATTCTAAAATTATAACTACAGTATCTTATATATACTATGATGTTATTATAAATATGGAACAACCATATTCAGTATTCTACCCATCATTTGAATGACATGTCACCATACGTGCGTACGTACGGCTTACCGTCTCCACGCCGTGGTGTAATTGTTATTCAATATATTATTATTTAGATGGGTATAATAATGATATGTAATTCATGTAAATAATAAATATAACATGATAATTATTCTGTATATATGATATACTATCCAAGTATATATTATTTTAATATCAAAATAATGATATTGTCGCTCGTGCGTACGTACGGACTACCGTCTCCACGAACGCGATGAGATTCATTCTCCGTCGTATCCATTCAAGTATAATTATCATTTGATGATTTAAAAATAATGTTTGAGGACATGATATCATTCTGGATATGAATAAGATACAACCTATCCATGAAAAACACGACTTACGTAACAAAACATATAAAAGAAAACGAGTAAGTTAACACCCGAAACAACGATAAATCTAAGATATTGTTAACAAAGCAATGTTAAAAGATCATATATGATATCATATGAATGTATATGATTCTTGTATAATTTAATAACAATTATTTCACCATTATACAGGAGGTTAACCTACCCCAACCAAGGAAAAGTACAAGGTAAGGGTTTACTTCACAACCTCTTCATTATCCAAGGTTGTTTATACATAATTATCTACTGGGACCTCGTTATCATCCAAATCCATGTTTCTTAAAAATGTCTTTCAAAACATTTTTACTATTAAATGGAAAATGGGTTAAAGTCATTTATACCCTTATACGTTTTTGAAAGGAATCTTAACGTCGTTTTCCAAACAATGTACTTTTTGACCTTTTTGACAAATATAAGGTAAGAATGTTTTTTTACTTATACGACGGGTGTGACTATTTTCCGCCATTATAACTTCGTCGAAGCTTACCTAACAAGCTTATAAGAATATCTTCAAAGTAAATGTATTATTTTATAATTATGGGGCTTTTAAATGATTTCAAAAAGGAGAGATATTTCTCTCAAATAGCTTTAGTTTCATCTATGTCAACATCCTTTGATGGGTTTTAAGTTTAATTGAAATTGATTTGTGATAGAAAACTTCCATTGAACATTTTGTGAAATATTTGATTGTGGATGTGTTATTTTTATACCATCCATAGTTTATGGAGAAATTGTTGACATTTCATTTGCTAGTTTTAATACGAATATTTATGTTATGTTTAAACCTATTCATATGAGGAATGTATTGGACTTAATATGTGACGGGTGGAGCCCGCTATAGCTCCTCGATGCATCGGTAGGTCTCATGAGATAACTAGACGTGGAATTGGCCGAGGCCCTTTCCCAATTTGATTTATGGTTTTGGCCGAGGCCTTAATAATTTTAGACGTCTTGGCCGAGGCCTTGACAAAATGTTTCAGAATGTCTAGAATTATACATTCCCTCATTATGAAAGTGGTTATTGATATTGCATGTGATTATTCGACCAGTAGAATATCCATGTGAGTAAGTAATGTCATTATATTATTTTATTTTTGCCATATTATGCTGAAGTTAAAGTTTAAAAAGGCTTTTGTTTTAGTTATACATTGCCTTAAATGTTTATGTTTATTTATGAAAGCTTCCGCAATATTGTTATCCTTACTGAGCATCTGAGCTCACCCCTTTCAATGTTTTAATATTTTCCAGGATGTGAAGAAGTATTTTATGAATGACCTGCAGGGATAGTCCGAAGAGGATAGAAGTGTGGACTATGGAGAATATGTTATTATAGTTTTCACTTTGTGATGTAATGTAACATTTATGAATGTATCTAGTGTTTCCAAGGCTACTAAACTAATCGGTATTTCGAGACTTGATATTTTGTGATCATGCCAATGTTACGAAGTAATGCACCGGCTCTGGGTAGCTGGGGTCGGGGCGTTACAAAGACATCACAAATATTCTTCTCTGAATTCATGAAATTAATGTTATGTTTGACCTCATGATATCTCCAATATGATAGTTCAAAACATATTGATTGTTTCTTCCAAATATTTCTATCATCACTAGATTTAGGTGTATTTCTGAATATCACATCAATTTTTTACACCCTCACAAAATATTGATAAGTGGATAAAAGTTTTGGAGTAATATAGAATTCATGTGAGTTGTTGAATGCATTTTTTAATCTTCTATAAGAGTGATAAATAGAAAAATCTCTTTATGACACATGTATACTGTTTTTCTACCATGATGTAGTTGATAATATGAAGTCTGTTGTTCATATATTAGACAATATTTATTCCCCTTAACACTGTATCCAGAAAAATTTCCATATGATGGGAAGTCATTTATAGTGAACATAATCATTTCAAGCATTTGAATGTATTCTAGTTTATAAGAATCATACACCCTTATACCTTCACCCCATAACAGTTTCAAATCATAAATTGATGGTGTCAAGAAAACATTAATATCATTTCCAGGCCGTTTTAGTCCAGAGATCATTAAACTCAATATGACATATTTTCGCTTCCTACAAAATTCAGGAGATAATTTTTAAATTACCAATAAAATATGCCATTAACTATGCGCGATAAAAAGTCTTAGATATGGATTCATTCTATCTGTGCACAGTCCAAGTCTAATATTTCTAAGTTCATTTAAAAATGTTGGAAATTGGTTATCAATTTTCTTCCACTACGGAAAATCAGTTGGATGTCATAATTTTCCATCATATTTTCCACTCATCTGCATGTCGTCTTAACCTTTTTTCATCATATGAATTTTCAAATAAACATGTCAAATGAGGAATTATAGGAAGACACCAAAATTCCTTGTAAGGGGTCTCTATAACTACTAAAGCAGCATGTGTTTTTTCTTTCAACTTATATTGTGACATCCCACATTTAGGTCACCCTGAAATACATTTATATTCCTTCCTATATAGAACACATTCATTCAGGTAAGAATGTATTTTTTATACCATAATCCCATTGGGCATAGTATTTTATTTGATTTATAATGTGAATATGGAAGATCATTGTCTTTAATAAGAATATCTTTCAACAATTTTAGTAACTCTATAAAACTCTTTTCACTCCATCCTTGTTTCACCATTAAGTTAATCAATCTTAACACCGTTGATAAAATCGTAAATTCCATACAACCCGGATAAAATGGTTTTTTTAGCATCACCATATAGATGCTCAATTTTTGATTCTTTCTCAATTGCCTCTACTTTAATATCATGAATCATATATTCAATCTGATTAGACTTATCATCTTATAAAGAATCATCATCAAGAGATCCCAAATTCTTCCCAGTTTCACCATGAAAAATCCAAGGGCTATAACTTAGATCAAAACCCTGAAAAATTAAATGATATTTGATCTCTCTGATTTTCAACTTCTTCATGTTTAAACATTTTAGGCATGGATAAAAAAATATGTCATTATTTGGAACTTTTTGTTTAGAAAATTTCAAAAAAGAATCAACACCTTCCTCATATTCATCACTTATTTGAAGCACGATAATCCAACTTTGACACAATATTTTCTATAAAAAATATCAAAAATATATATCTTGTGAAGATAATCTAATTGTAAATTTATATCAAATATTCCATAATTTGAAAGTAACACAATTATGAAATATAAAACAAATATATGCATATTTGAGAAATATAATTATAAATTCAATACAATAATGGAAGATATTTTTAAATATAAATGGTAAATCATAAAATTATAAGCATGGAAGTAATTTACAAAAGAAAATATAGTTAAACCATTCTATCATGTATATATACAGAATTAATACTATATATTATTTATGAATATTTTATTATGAAAAATGTGAAAAGAATATTACGTAATGTGTATTATCTGAAAACATATTTTATTTGAATATAACACACTAATAACCCACATTTTAAATATTACATTCTAATTCCTTTTAAATAATAAAAATCCAAATTTATGGGGAGAAAAATGCTTTTAGTGTGAATACCATGTGATGCATGTGTAATTCCAAGAAAATATTTCTATCGGACTATAACATGATATATAAAGGAACCAATTGATTGTTCCTATTGTGTATTCACCAATAATGTCAACATTATATTGATAGTAACTAATAATATGTAGACTGTATATTTAATATATGATTTTTCAAGGTAAAAATATGCTTTAATTAAACGAAAAGTGTTGATATGCATATAAACTAGTTGTATGAACTACTGGAATTCTACCCTTTACTAATGGTTCATAACCATTGGTAAAGGCCTGGAAACCGTTAGTATATTATATACCAATGGTTTCCCAAACCATGACAAAGTAAGCCGTCAGTAAAGGCTTATACCAACGGTTCTGTGTAAACCGTTGGTATAGGTGTCAATGTAAGAGATATACCAACAGTTTCACAAACTGTTGGTATATGTTATACAATATTAGTTTATACCAACAATTATTACAAATCCGTTGGTATAATATACATCAAAATGATATATGAATGGTTTTGAAAATCGTTGGTATACATTTGCTGCAGCTCCACAACAACCAACCGCCCTACAACTCTATAACAGCCCTCCATCCTGCAACACTCCATGACCTGCAAGAACACATACAAATCCAGAATCCAAAATCCTACATGGGATGTTTAAAATTCATCCAAAATTTAGAAAATTTGAAATTTAAAATTCATTCCTCACTCAAACCACAACACAAGAGAAAAATTCAGAATCCAATACATCCAGAATTGAAATGCAATAACACCCATAACATCAATACAAAATTAAAATCCAATACATCCATAATCTAATACACATAACACTATTCAAAATTTAGAATTCATTACCAATACAGCCAGAATCCAATACATCCAGAATTCAGAAATTTAGAATTGAAAAGCAATAACACCCATAACAGTATTCAAAATTTAGAATTCACTCCTCACTCAAACCACAACACCAATACACACAAGAGAAAAAGCCTACATGTTATAGGAAGCACATGGGATGTTTACTCATGGTCTTGGGTTGACTATCTTAAAACCAATAGAAAAACTTGGGTAGATTGGACAAGGATAATGATACCCATAAGATAGATAATAGTAGTGGTCATGTTCTTAGACCTAAGATGAGTTATAGGAAGAACATGAGATGTTTATATTTCTATAATGACTATGTATCCATGTATAAATGATTCCTGATGTGTTAGTGGGAAACATTGGCTAATCTTGACATATGAGATGGGTTACCAGAACAACCTACATGTTTTTCATATACTTTTCAATTGGAACAAGGGGGTATGTGGGTAATTGTAATTTGGTATCCTCGGTGTGATGTGAGATGAATCCCCATTTTGGGAAGTGGGTATGAATATTCAATTATGTATTTGGTATTGAGTTCCCAAAGGAACTTTGGTTTGGTCCTAGAACCCACTGTTTGAGGATGGGATTAGCGTATTAAATTTAACGTGTTTTAAAATAGGGGTAGGAGTTCCTCACATGAGAAGTTGATTGTGTGAGGTTGTACCATGGATCCTCATGTTAAAGTATCAACAAAATATGAATACATTTGGTCGGTTTTCCGTATGCCAATTGTTTTCACTTAAAATGTTGTCCATTTTAAACAAAAGAAAAACACTTCAAGTGATACCGGCCACAACGTGCCTCAGATTTAGGAGGGGTTGACTCGTACACGTCACATATGACCCATGGATAATTTTACTAAATTATCAAGACAATATGAATGCGTTTGGTCGATTTTCTGTATGCCAGGTGTTATTTTCACCTAAAATGTTGTCCATTTCAAATAAAAGTGAGACACTTTGAGTGGTACCGGCCACATCGTGCCTCATATTGAGGTGGGGCTGACTCGTACACATCACAAATGACCCATGTATTTTTTTTCTAAAGTATCAACAAAATCTGAATACATTTGGTCAGTTTTCTGTATGCCAGTTGTTTTTACTTAAAAAGAGTATCCATTTTAAACAAAAGAAAGATACTTTGAGTGGTACCATCCACAACATTCCATGGATTGAGGCGGGGTTGACTCGTACATGTCAAAAATGACCCACGGACCCTTTTCCTAAAGTATCAACAAAATCTGAAAGCGTTTGGTCGGTTTTCCGTATGCCAGTTGTTGTTTTCACTTAAAATGTTGTCCATTTCAAATAAAAGTGAGACACTTTGAGTGGTACCGACCACACCATGCCTCAGATTGAGGCAGGGTTGACTCGTACACATAAAAAAAGACCCATGGATCTTTTTTCTAAAGTATCAACACAATCCAAATCTGTTTGGTCAGTTTTCTGTATGTTAGTTGTTATTTTCACTTAAAATGTTGTCCATTTCAAATAAAAGTGATACACTTTGAGTGGTACCAACCACACCGCGCCTCATATTGAGGTAGTATTGACTTTTACACATCAAAAATTACCCATGGATCGTTTTCCTAAAGTATCAACAGAATCCGAATGCGTTTGGTCAGTTTTCCGTATTCTAGTTGTTGTTTTCACTTAAAATTTTGTCCATTTCAAATAAAAGTGAGACAATTTGAGTGGTACCGGCCACACCGTGCCTTGGATTGAGGTGGGGTTGACTCTTACACGTCAAAAATGACCCATGGATCATTGTTCTAAAGTATCAACACAATATGAATGCATTGGGTCTGTTTTCCGTATTCCAGTTGTTGTTTTCACTTAAAATGTTTTCCATTTCAAATAAAAGTGAGACACTTTGAGTGGTACCAGCCACATCGTGCCTCATATTGAGGCAGTATTGACTCTTATACGTCAAAAATGACCCATTTATCATCGTTCTAAAGTATTAACACAATCCGAATATGTTTGGTTGGTTTTTCGTATGCCAGTTGTCTTTAGTTAAAAGAGTATCCATTTCAAATAAAAGTGATACACTTTGAGTGGTATCGGCCACATTGCGACTCATATTGAGGAGAGGTTTACTTTTAAATGTCAAAAATGACCCATGGTTCCTTGTCCTAAAGTATCAACAGAATCTGAATGCGTTTGGTCGGTTTTCCGTATGCCAATTGTTGTTTTCACTTAACATTTTGTACATTTCAAATAAAAGTGAGACACTTTGAGTGGTACCGGCCACACCGTTCCTTTTATTGAGGTTACGTTGACTCGTAAACGTCAAAAATGACCTATGTATCCTTTTTCTAAAGTATCAATAGAATCCGAATGCGTTTGGTTGGTTTTCCGTATGCCAGTTGTTGTTTTCACTTAAAATGTTGTCCATTTCAAATAAAAGTGAGACACTTTGAGTGGTATCGGCCACACCATAACTCGGAGTGAGGCGGGGTTGAATCTTACATGTCACAAATTAACTATGGATCATTGTGCTAAAGTATCAACACAATCCTAATATGTTTGGTCAGTTTTCCATATGCCAGTTGTTTTTACTTAAAAGAGTATCCATTTAAAATAAAAGTGATACACTTTGAGTGGTACCGACCACACTGTGCCTCGGATTGAGGCGGGGTTGACTCGTAAATGTCAAAAATGACCCATGGATCCTTTTCCTAAAGTATTAATATAATATGAATGCGTTTGGTCTGTTTTCCGTATGTTAGTTGTTGTTTTCACTTAAAATTTTGTCCATTTAAAATAAAAGTGAGACACTTTGAGTGGTACCGGCCACACTGTTTTTCTGATTGAGGCAGGGTTGACTTGTACACATCAAAAATGACCCATGGATCATTGTGATAATGTATCAACAAAATACAAATGCATATGGTCAGTTTTCCATATGCCAGTTTTTGTTTTCACTTAAAATGTTTTCTATTTCAAATAAAAGTGAGACACTTTGAGTGATACCGGCAACACCATGCCTCAGATTGAGGTGGGGTTGACTCGTACACGTCACAAATGACCCATGGATTTTTTTTTTCTGAAATTATCAACAGAATACAAATGCATTTGGTCGGTTTTCCGTATGCCAGTTATTGTTTTCACTTAAAAATGTTTTCCATTTCAAATAAAAGTGAGACACTTTGAGTGGTACCAGCCACACTATGCCTCATATTGAGGCAAGGTTGACTCGTACACGTCACAAATGACCCATGGATCGTTTTTCAAAAGCATCAACATAATCCAAATCTATTTGGTCAGTTTTCCATATGCCAGTTTTTGTTTTCACTTAAAATGTTGTCCATTTCAAATAAAAGTGAGACACTTTGAGTGGTACCGGCCACACCGTGCCTCAGATTGAGGTGGGGTTGACCCGTACACATCACTTGGGTGTTTTGAGTTCTATCAAGTGAGTATTGAATATCCAGATGAGTCTAATCCTATCCTTGCTTCCTATTTTTGATTAAGGTTTTCACTCTTCTCTCATCTTCTTCCGAAGCTCTAAAACCCTCTTTTCCATTGGGATTTAGGGTGAATCTTGAAGAGAGCTTAGATTGGTATCCGAGATGAAAAATTAAGAATGAGATTGTCTCCAGAATCAAGGTAGGTGGTCAGTTCTTGGTACTAAAGTAATAGTAATGGAATGTTAATTAGATTGGGATTTAGGGTGAATCTTGAAGAGAGCTTAGATTGGGCTCAGTGACCTTATGATGTAGTGATTGGTGTGATGATGTCGGTGATACAAAATTGTATGAGGTACCCAGTGGAGGATGAGGATATATGTGGTGGGGGTTATGCATGGTAGGAGGAGGGTGGGGGGGGGGGGGTGTCCAGGGTCCAGGGAGGAGGGTGGGGGGGGCTGTATGGGGGGTTGTCCGGGGTCCAGGGAGGAGGGTGGGGGGGGTTGTCCGGGGGGTTGTCCGGGGGGATGTCTGAGGAGCTGTCCAGGGAGCTATCTGAAGGGCTGTCCGGGGTCCAGGGAGGAGGGTGGGGGGGGGGGGGGGTGTCCGGGGGCTGTCTGGGGGCTGTCCGGGGTGCTGTCCGGGGGGCTGTCTAGGGGGCTGTCCGGGGTCCATGGAGGAGGGTGGGGGGTGGGGGGCTGTCCAGGGGGTTTTCCGGGGTCTAGGGAGGAGGGTGGGGGGGGGGGGGGGCTGTTCGTGGGGCTATCCGGGTGGGGGTGTCCCGGGTTCATGGGATGGTATTTACATATTTTATAAGAAAATTATTTCAAGGTTAAAAAATAATTTCATTATATCAACTTCTAATCAGACCACCAATTTTCTAAATTCCATTAAAAAATTACAATTTCATTAAAATATGGGGATGTCACAACAAATCATCAAATCAAGTTTTATTATTTATAGATAAAAAAATAACGATAATGTGACCTACCTAATCACACATATATTGAGGCACAACAAATCAATAAACATAAAAGGTTAGTAATATCATTCAAAAATGTAACAGATCAATATGTCCCTCATCACCATCACTATCATTACCATCTTCTTCACCCTCAACCTCATCCTCATCATCTTCCCCATCATCGTCCCCACACTCCCCGCCCTCGTACTCATCCTTGGCCTCCTCATCGCCCTCCTCCTCCGCCTTGGCCTCCTCCTCACCCTCCTCCTACTCCACTTCGGCCTCCTCCTCGCCATTGTCTCGACTAGAACTAGAACTACCACCTAGTGCACCATATATAGAACGCATCAATGACATATATTCCTCACAAGCAGTGCTGGCCTCTGGTGTAAGTGTTGGATGTAAAGCTTCCATTAATTTCATAAATGCAGTGTTTTCCATAGAAGACTATGATACCATCTTCATGACCTTTTTTCAGCCTGTTCTTCCTGTTCCTTAACCTGCTACAACTTGGTGGCACTATAACTCATACCTGAGGTGGGCCAATACCTCGTCAGAACTATACTCTTCCCAGGCCGGCAGCGTACTCTACCAGGGTGCCCATCTCCCAACACCTAATGTAAGTGATCATTTGACCCAAAATTGTCAGGTTCCTGGGAATCAAGGGCCTCTAAAGCAGCCTGTTACAAATATAAATAGATTATTAAGTTACAAAATAGAGATTAAAATTTTAAATCTACAAAGTAAAACTTATAATCTGCTGTTGATTTGGTTTATTAACCGCACTTCCATATTTCTTCTTTCTACTCGAGAAAAATAGTTTTGCTCGAGGCACACGTCCTTCTATATTCAATTTATACCTCTACAATGACATTGAATATAGGAAACCATAATAAAAAATAGGATACCAAAAAACAAACAGTAATTGCATAACTAAAATTATATAACAACTTTAGCAATCAAATAAATTATGGAGAAAGAAATAGAAATCACAAGTCATAAAGAAAGATTATAAACTATAATACCAGCTGTCTCTCATGATATGGAATTGTAGTACGTCCCAATGTGTGGACGTATTTTTTAGCATCAATGTTTTTTTTTATTTCTTCCAGATGCATCCTAAATAAAATTCAATAATTATTATTAACAAAAAACATGAAAATTTTCATTTAAATACTTATAATTTGATTAATACCATAAATTGGATAGTCTCTTAATGAGTAATCATCTGTCGGTATTGTTCTAATGAAAAATCATCCACAAAAGGGACCGCCACAAACTCTATGCCCACTCTATCACACCAGCCAATGTACAAATCATGCTTATAATCTCTCCAAATCTCGCCTAAATCCTTTAGACGTTCTGGACGTGCACCCTCACCATCGGGGAAATTAAACCACAACTGAAACCAAAATATTAATTCATATAAATAAAAAAATTAATATATTGCATTAAATAAAACTGATTTTTTTACCCATATCTCTACCCAGGATTTATCCTTGACTTTATTTGGCAGCTGTGTCCATGAGAGCAGGCTGACATGAATGATGTCGGAGTATTTGGCAAGCGTCGCCAAAAAACTCCGACATTGCTGCCTGATTTTTCAATCATCTGACCATCTTCATTATATTACACCATCAACTATGTGCGGTGGTTCTACACTGAACGCATGCGTGTACGCCCCCACCCCCACCACCTATCAGTAGATGTATCTGTTATGAAATAAAAACAAATATTTTATCAATACATGAAAATCCATCTATAGGGTGAACCAACTCATCATTAGTCTTCTTTCTCTCAGTATCAAGCCATCTCATTTTTATTGATATTTCATCAGACATAAAAATATTATGGAGTCTGGGGATCAATGGAAAGTGCCACATTACTTTCTGTGGCACATGGGATGGTGTTCCATCAGATTTTGACTTCTAGCGTGATGTGCCACATTTTATACAATCATTTCGTTCAACGGTTTCCTCCCAGAATAAACTACAATATTTTAGGAAAGCATGAATTTTGTTTCTTGAAAATCCAAGTTCCTCAACCAACTTCCATGCCATATATTGGTTTGAGGGAATATCTACATCATTTGGAAGTAAATCCTTCAAGAAGGTAATAATGTAATCGACTGCTGTATTAGAAATCCCATACATAGTTTTCCCATGAAATAATCGGATTAAAAATTACAGATTTTTCATTTTATCACACTGTCGATATACTAGAGTCGTGGAAGCATCATTCAAAATTTTCACCCTTATAACATCATCATTTTAATTGGACGCATCATGTGTGATCATATCGAAGTATTCTTGGGTCGGAATCCTTTATTTTTCATGATGATGAATAAATAGAAACTGGTCATATAACAAATTCTCCACTCGAGTCATCTCATTTCAATCATCAGAAATTTGATATTTAATTTTATCCCCATTGTGATACCACACATAGTAGTTTTCTTGAAAACCATATTTGGTTACATGGTAGCTGACTTCTTCATAGCTCAACCAAGGTCTTCCAACACAATTGGAACATGGGTAGTGTGTGTGACCACTATCTGAAGCATTGTAAAATGAAAAATCTAAAAAACTCTCCAAACTGTTTTGAAAATTTCTTGAGATCTGATCGGTTTCATACATCCAACTTCTATCCATTTTGTAAAAAATAATTGTTATAAGTCATTTTATCAAAAGAAATTCAATAAGATTGAAGTTTCATAGAAAATATATTTAAGTAGATGATAATTTTTGACTTTATATGAAACCATAACCGAAACACTACTCTATATGAGAATCACAATATAAAAGACAAAAAAATACTATATTTATAACAAAAAATCTTTGAAGAACTATACATGAGTGTAAAAGATCATGTACACTTGTGGGGGAGAATTATTCAGGAGTTGATTAAATTTTAGATCGAACAAATTTTATATTTTAGTAGATAATTTGAGTGATCACATACATTTCCCAAGGGGGAGGGAGTGTCCAGGGGGGTGCGAGGTGTCCAGGGGGTGGCGGGGCTGTCAAGGGGGGTCAGAGGTGTCCAGGGGGTGGGGGGCTGTCTAGGGGTGTCGGGGTGTCCAGGTGGGTGGGCTGTCAACGAGGTTGGTCGGGCTGTCCAAGGGGGTAGGGGGTGTCCAGGGGGTGGGCGGGCTATCCAAGGGGTGATCAGGGTGTGCAGGGGGTGGGCAGGGATGTCCAGGGGGGTACAGGGTGTCTAGGGGGTGTGCAGGCTGTCCATGGGGGTGGCAGGACTGTCCAGGGGGTACGAGGTGTCCAAGGGGTGGTCAGGCTGTCTAGGGGGGGTGGTCGGGCTATCCACGGGAGTGGAGGGGCTGTTTAGTGGGGTCAGGGGTGTCAAGAGGGTGGGGGGGGGGGCTTCCTAGGGGTGGGGGGCGTTCGAGGGAATGGGGTGTCCGGGGGGTGCTGGGCGGGTGTCCCGGGGGGGGGGGGTGTCCATGAGGGTGTGGGGGGGGGATGTCAAGGGGGGTACAGGATATCCAGGTGGGTGAGAGGGCTATCCACAGGGGTGGAAGGGCTATCCAGGGGAGTCGGGGCCATTCAGGGGGGTGGGGGACTTTCTAGGGGTGGGGGGGGGTTGTCCAGGGGGTACGAGGTGTCCAGGGGGTGGGCGGGGTGTCCAGGGGGGTGGCTGGGGGTGGCGGGCTATCCAGGGGATACGGGGTGTCCAGGGGGGTGGGAGGGCTGTACACAGGGTTGGCGAGGCTGTCCAGGGGGGTCAGGGGTGTCCAAGAGGGTGGGGGGGGGGCTTTCCAGGGGGTGGGGGGGAGGGGTTGTCCAGGGGGTACAAGGTGTCCAGTGGGTGGGTGGGGATATCCAGGGGGTATGAGGTGTCTAGGGGGATGGAAGGCTATCCATGGTGGTGGTGGGGCTATCTAGGGGGGTACTGGGTGTCTAGGGGGGGTGGGAGGGCTATCCAGGGGGTGGGTGGGCTGTCCACAGGGGGTGGTTGGGTTGTCCACGGGGGTGGCAGGGCTGTCCAGTGGGGTAGGAGGTGTCAAGGGGGTGGGGGCTTTCCTGGGGGTGGGGGTGTCTGGGGGGATGGGGGGGGGGGGGGTGTATGAGGGGTGGTGGGAGGGTTTCCGGGGGGGTGACTGTCCATGAGGTGGGGGGGGGGGCTGTCCAGGGGGTACGAGCTATCCAGGGGGGGGGGGTGAGCGGGCTGTCCACGAGGGTGGCGGGGCTGTCCAGGGGGTTCAGGGCTGTCCATGAGGGTGGGGGGGATTTCCAGGGGTGGGGGGTTGTCCAGGGGGTATGAGGTGTCTAGGGGGTGGGTGTGCTATCCGGTGGGGTGGAGGGGGTGGCGGGCTTTCCAGGGGGTACAGGGTGTCCAGGGGGTGGGCGGGCTGTCCATGGGGGTGGCGGGGGCTATCCAGTGGGGTCAGAGGTGTCCAGGGGGTGGGAGGGCTGTCCAGGGGGTGGCGGGGCTATCTAGGGGGGTAAGGGGTGTACAGGGGGGGTGGGTTGTCCACGGGGGTGGGGGGCTATCCACGGGGGAGGGGGTGTCCAGGGGGTGGGTGGGGCTGTCCAGGGGGGTGGGCAGGCTGTCCATGAGGGTGGAGGGGCTGTCCAGGGGGTCGGGGGGGGGGGGGGTCGAGGGGGTGGGGGTGGTTAGGGGGTACGAGGTGTCTAGGATATCCCACACCCACCCCCTTGGATAGTCCACACCCCCCACTGGACAACCCCCCTCCTTGGATAGCACCCCCCCACTGGACAACCCCCCTCCTTGGATAACCCACACCCCCTCCCCCACCTGGATAGCCCCCCAGGACAACCCACCCCACCCCCTTGGACAGCCCACACCCCCACTGGACAACCCCCTCTCCTTGGACATCCCATACCCCCCTCCCCCACCTGGATAACCCCCCCAAGATTGCCCACCCCCTCCCTGGACACCCCACACCCCCTCCCCTGCAGCCCCCCACTTGGACAGCCACCCCCCCCACTTGGACATCCCAACCCCTCCTTTGACACCCCACACCCCCTCCCCCACCAGGACACCCCACCCTGACCCCCTAGACAGCCCACACCCCTCCTTGGGGCAACCCATTCCCCCCTCCCCCACACCCCTATAGACCCCCCTAGAGACCCCTACCCCCCTGGACAACCCACCCCCTACCTGGATAGCCCCCCCACACTTGGACAACACCCCACACCCGGACAGTCCCCTACCCCTCATGCACCCCGTTAGGGTATTTTTATTTTAAATCATTTTATTCATTAAGAAAGACAAACTATCATGCATTATCCATTTCACTATACAAAAAAAAATAAAACCCCACTAAACATAATACATAAAACCCCACTAAACAAAAAACATGAAACAAACACAAAACAAACATAAAACATACCCTTTACCCCACTAAACAAAAACCTAAAACAAACCCTTTACCCTTGCACTAAACAAACCCCACTAAATAGACCATTTAGTATGTATGAAGTGTAGAACAAAAAAAACATAAAACAAACAAAGGGTTCCATACTCCAAAAACACTAATTCTAATTTACCTGAAATCAAAACATCAAACATAAAATAAAAATAGGAAGAATAGTAAAACTAACTTACTAATTTGAAGTATAGAAATAAAAGTTTGTTTGATTGAAGATGGATCTTCAGGAGGAAGGTGTTTCGAGGCCAATAAGACTTCGGGAGGAGGTCTGGATTAGGTATGAAGTCAGGTGTACTGGAAGATGGGGCGCTGGGTATTTGGGGGAAAACTTTCCCAACGGTTTTTAGAAACCGTTGGGAAAGCCTCTCTTTACCAATGTTTTATTAAAACCATTGGTATATGGTAGAGGAACTGAAGCTATCAAACTGTTGGGAAAGCTTGACTATTTTAACACATTTGCCAACAGTTTGAGAAAAACATTGGCAAATGTGGATTTTTTTGCAATATACCAACAGTTTCTTCAAACCGTTGGTATATATCTGTTGGGAAAACCACCATTTCCAATAGTGATGATATTGTATATTAAACTGTATGCACATTAAAATGTATGTATATATTACATTTTAATATTTCTAAGTCACTAATAAGTTTATAAAAATAATTTAAATTTATCTATATATATGGAAGTGTGTGAATTAAAAATGAATGATTCACAAACATCATCCAAATAAGCAATATTTTGAGATTCAATGCAAAAAATTTAAGATGGGATGTAATATAAACATATGTAATTTTTTTGAAAATGTATTTCTATTTAAAAGAAACACCACAAAATTAACATATATTCAATCCACACACTTTTTCACTTGAATAAACACATAATTAAAGTATATAAATATGGTAATGTGAGATTTGAGATGAGTAGACCTATATACAAATGCAAAATGATGAGACTGAAGAAATATAATTGTTAAAGAAGATGGTAATGAGATTAAATGATTAAATTGGAAGATTCCTTATAAATTAGAAGTATGAAAAACCTAGAGTGCTAGTACTCATGATACATAAAAACCGATTGAATCATGGTTAACCAATTAGAAATATGTACCATATATTGAGCATTTTTTTCTTTCTAAATTCATTAGCTTCATTTCTACCACAATTCCACTTTGATTAAATTGGAAATATCAAACAAAAAAATCATAGATCCCATAAAATATTCAACAATATATGCCTTATGAATTTATGAAACAAATATTTATATCAGCACAAATGAATAATGCACATATCTATATATGAACACATAATGAAGAGACCCATGAAATATGATGGTTTAAGAAGACAGTAATGAAATATTTGAGTACATGAAATAAAAAAAAACTTAGGGATTCAATGCCATAGAATGACTAGAATATAGGATCGATGAGTGAGTTTTACCTAAAAGTGGGGCATATTGAATGTGAGACAATGAGTCTGATAAAACCTAAGGATTGAAGATGGAAAACTAAGATTCGAGTCCACTAGATCAAACAAAATGAGGGTTAGGGCTTCCACATGAGAGAAACAATTCAATTTTTTCTAAAAGAGAACAACATTGAAATGATTCAAATGACAAATAATAAAATTTTAAATGATTTATCACATCGATTATTAGTTAACTAACATGATAAAGTGGTAAAACTACCTTTATCACGTTAGTTATTTAATAACTGATGTGATAAACCAGGGAAACTTCCTTTATCACATCGATTATATAATAACTGATTAGATAAAGAAAAATATCAATTTCTTTCATGTCAGTTATATAATAACTGATGTGATAAAGTATATAAATTGATTTATCATGTTGGTTACTTTATAACTAACATAATAAATCTTTTTAAATGACCTTTTCACATCGATAATGAATAAATGATGTGAAAAATACTTCTTGTTATAGTGATAGAATCCAAAACTCCTGTAGAAATTTGATAAACTCTTGGTTAAGATATTCACCACATCGATCTGATAAAATCTTCCTTATCTTCTTACCAAGTTGATTCACTACTTCATTCTTTAATTTCTTGAATTTATCAAAGGAATCAAACTTATATCTCATCAAGTAGACATAACCATATCTAATCAAGTTATCAGTAAAAGTTATGAATTAAGAATATATACCTATAGTTTATACTAAAAATGGTCCACACACATCAGTATGTAACAATCCTAGAAGCCTTGCGTCTCTTTTACCCTATCCACCAAATGGTGGTTTGGTCATTTTTCTTTGTAAAAAAGCATGAAATATTTTAAGTGGTTTTAGCTCAGAAGAGTCTAAATAACCAAATCGACATAGCTTCATCAAATTCTTCTCATTTACATGACCAAGATGGTGATTCCATATTTGGGTGTTATATGAGTCATGTGAACACGATTCTTTATCAATTTAGAATATTTGGTTTTCTTAATTTAGTACATAAATCCCATTATTTAAACGTGTCATACCATAACAAATGTTTTCTTTGTAAAAGAAATTTATTTTGTTTCCAAACTTGAAAATAAATCTATATGTATTTAGGAATGATATAGAAATTATGTTCTTGGTAACCGTTGATACATAATAAAAATATTTTAAAACCAAAATAATTCTTGTTGGTAATGAAAGGTGGTAGTCACCAATGTATAGAGAAGCTAACCTCACACCATAGGCAACTCACTGATCCACCTATCCTTTATAAATATTTCAGAATCTACTTGGTTCATGCATTTGGATATAGATGTGAGAAACACAAGATGTATCTAATACCCAATGTGTAGATATTGAAAGATTACACTCAATAATGAATACACCTTTAGATTATCCTTGCTTCTGGGTGAAGTTCCTATTCTAGTGGTTTGGATTTCCACATAAAAAAATACCACATCCTTTTCATTTTCCTGAATATAGATCTTCCTCTTCCTGGAAGGATGGTGCTTGAGATCTTTAGACTTATTATGAGTCTTGTTCCCCTTATCCTTTCTCTTAATTTTCTTATTCACCATAAAGAACATGGGTTTATAATGAACCATGTCCTTATCCACTTTGAGAATCAAAGTAAGAAGTTCCAAAATAATTCTCATTATTTCTCATATTGTAATTAACAATAAAACTAGAGAAGGTCTTGGAAAGTGATGAAAGTATGATATCTGCATGTAACTCATCCAAAAATTTAATCCTTAACATGTCTAAGAATCCAATGTAGAATATAATCTTGAATACATGAGGCCTAGATGGTGCAAAATCTCCAAGATTAGTTTTAAAAAAAGTATTGGAGATCTCATACCTCTCTTGTCTAGCCTTCTCTTGATACAGATCCCAAAGGTGAGAAATCATGCTATATGTATCCATGTACTAATGTTGATTCAAAATCTCATTGGACATGTATAATAGAATAAAATACTAAACATCTATGGATTCATTCAAATGTTTCTCATAGAGTGATAACTCTTCACCACTTGCCTCATTACCAAGTGTATCAGGAATATGTTCTTCCAATACATACAATTTCTATTAACGGAGAAGGATAACACATAAGAACATTTTCTACTCTTGGAAATTTTTACCAGTGAGAAGGTTATCCTTCTCAAGTATGAATCACAATGATATGTTTGAAGTAATTTTAATTTTGTTTCTACAAACAAATATGGGCATAATTTTAGTACTTTATCTAATAAAATTTAGGAAAATAAATAAATATTATATTTATTAATCTCCCACTATTTTATCAAAATCCAACTTCCTACACCATTGGATTCATAATATCTTGTTTCTTGGACATTCTATAGGCAATGATCCATATTACCCTTCTCATTACCCTATCTTTGGTTAGTTAAGAATATTGAATGGTTTTAGGTAGGCATTCCAAATGTCAATTGTATTAACTCATAGTTCCTTGATCTGCTAAGTGGACTCCCCAATCCTAAAATCCTTAAATTGTATTTCCTCAACCCTTGACTCTCAATTACAGAAAGTTATGATTTTTCATTCAACCCTTGATGTGAAAAAAGTCATGTCAACCCAGAAATTCAAGTCATAATTCCCCGATAATTAAAATCACCCCAACTTTGGCTGGTCAAGCACTTTGTACTGTGGTTTGATTTTATCTGAGATAGTGGAAGGCTATACAAACTTAATATATATTATTGAGGGATTTTATCATTTTATGTGTAAATATACAATTATTATCTTTATTACAATCTTGTTAATGTTATGTGTATTTACTTAAGTGATTAACCACATATTAGATAATATTTATGAATAAGAAAATTGATTTTCGTTCTATATCGCAATATTGTTAATTTCCTTAATTAATGTGACCGCAATAATACATCCATAATGAAATAACCATAAAACTTGATAGAAATAAAATAATAAAATGATATGATCATGATATTTTACTAATGGTTAGTTTATATAGAGGTTGATAAGCTAACCATTAACCTAGGGGAAAACACCTTGAACCAATTAATGTTTTTGTTACAACTTTCCACCTGTCAACCTATCTATCTCTCTTGGATTCATTTTTTCTCAACTTTATACTTGAACCACCTCTACTAGCTTGAGGGATACATCCATTACATATTATTTTACTCACATGCAGGTGAGGGGAAAAGGGTTTACATAAAAAAAACTATGGGCACGTAGGCCCTTACATAATAAGAGGAGAGACGGCATGCAAACCATTTATTTAATTTAATAATAAATTAAATAAAACCAAACACATACAAAAGTCTGGTAAATTCTCATGATCATCCACATGAAGGAAAAAAATTACACATTTGATAAAATTTACATTCAATTCTTAATCATTATCATTTAAGATAAATTGCGTTCTAATAAATTAATTATCTTATTTAATTAATAAATTATTTTTTGCTTAATTATAATATGAATTTCCTTAAGATTATCAACCATAATAATTTTAAACAAATTAAATAAATTTATTTAAAATTAACTATTTACATAAATGTACCTTGGAGGCAATATAGTGAATACCCATACAAATATACCCAACATGTATTATACTAATATAAAAATTACTTTTGTGACATATAAAATACACAACTTTTCACGTACTTTCATGACATGTAGTATCAACTTAATGATTACATGAATTACATGATTTTCTGTAATGTGTCATGATTTAATGCACATAGAGTAATATCTGTCATACAAATCACACATGATATGTAGATTTGAATATTACACATATATTAATTAAACACACACACACACACATATATATATATTAAAGCCTACCACATGGTATGTCCTATCAACTTAATGACCACACGCAAGAACATGTCGATAAGGTTTACATAGTATAATAAATAAATTTTAAATCCATATAATTTAGTATAAGTACAAGGCATGTACATGATATCTTAATGGTGTGTACATCTCTCATCATATATCTGAGGCACACGCCCATGGAATCGATGTGTAATCTATTCCTCATAAAAAATGGAGTACATGACGTGTACAAAGGGATACACGATGTGTGAACTCCGAGTTACATAGTCACCAGTCATGTAGGCCATGTATGGTAATACACGGCCCTCATATGACTTAAAAGGACTACATGCCATGTATGTGGGCTACAAGACATGTACTTTGGCTGAATGTGCACCAAGATGACCCAGTCAACACACGGTGTAATAAATTTAATGCACCACGTGCAATCAATGCACACGAGTTGAATTAATCCTGAATTAATTCCTAGAGAATTGAACACAAGTACACGACGTGGAACTCTGGTTATACAACGTGTACTCATATGTTATATAGCCCAAACTTTTGGCACCTCTGGATGAGTTATTAGATTTTATTTCATTTATAAAATTAATCGTTTATATTATATCTACAAGAAAAAAGGAGGAAGACTCAGATCTCACAATTTGAATTAAAAGAATGATTATACTTGAATTGAAAACTAAATTAAAATTGTGTAAATCAATCAATGATCTTTAAATAATGATAAATAATTACGTGATCGTTTTGATACCACTTGTAGGTTCCAGGTGCAATATAATCATGCAATGTGTTGTTCCCAACTTTGATTTTTTGTGATGATAGATGATCAATCTGAGATTTACACAACGATAAACATCGTGATCTATGGAATTGAATCAAAGAAAGCAGACAAGGGATAGAATTTCAGGACTAGAGAGAGGATCATTGCATATTATTTATAATCAATTTAATTAATTAATAATTACCTCATTGGAATTCTCCTGGATCTCTTTTAACATGAGAGTGAGAGGTGTAGGAAGATCAGTCTCCATTATTAGGAGCATTCCTAGAGAAGGGATCTCTCAAGGGCTTGAGAGGATTCTCCGAATCTTTTGTGTACCACTAAACTAATGGATTGGATCTCATACACAATAATATAGTTGGGTTTATATACTGTTAGGGTTAAAATAAAATAATTGATTTTTTTTTTATTTTATTATTTATTTAATCCATGAAGAACTTCATGTCAAATAATAATAATAATAATAATATTTCTAGACTAATCTTAATTTGTGAATTAAATTAAATATCATTTAATCGAATAATATTCAATATTTACTATTTATCACCGTACTATTAAAATCGATCCTCCATTCCTCCACAATATTTATCAGGCCTTGAATAATGACTATTTATTTATTTAATAAATATCACTGTATTATTCACCAATAAATAAATAAATATTATATTCACTAAATAGAAAATAAGTATTTCTTAAATATTCTTCTCACATTATATTCTCTAGAATAATTGGTAAAAAAATATATGTGATCAAGAAAACATGAATAATTATTAAACCATATGTGGGATTAACATTTATTCAACTTATTAAATAATAAATAATAATATATTATTTAATTTAGATTCTGGATACACTTTGTGTGTGACCCTCTAGGTCTCTTTCTCAGCGGCATTAGGTGAAGCAGCCTAAAGTCCAAGGTTAGCATCTTGAAACATGCCAAGGAACCCATAGAGAAAGAAGTCAATTTCGCAATGATATAATACCTCATACAGATGCTTACTATGTAATATAATCCATTTATCACGATATATCAGATCAAGTAGGTTGCATGCTGGTGCCATCAACCTATGTTCTCGATGTCTCTTTCTTTGACTACTTGGAAATTAAACATACCTATAGAACACCATGGCCATAGATTTATTTAGGTTATATCATTTCCATAAAAGGTCTTGAGATATCAATTTCTGTTAAATAATAGAAGGGGAAAATCCTTTCTCACATTATTCATTAATGCAATATTACTCATGACACACCCAATATATCCTACCTCACCGTGAATATATATCGTCACAATTTTTTTCAATACATCAAAGTATTTGAATCATAATACCCATTAATAACAGTATTAAAGTCTAAAGTTCAATACACATATCTATAGATAGGAACATCCAATGACACCTATAAATATGGATTTCTTAATGGTGGGTCTCATTCTTATAATATCCTATAATAGATATTACCAAGGGTGTAAACCATGGGAAGTTTCCTCAAATTCCTATGAGTATCCACCCATGATAGCCTATATCATTTGTTCCCCTCAAATAATATCATCCGGCTATAGAACATATATTTAAGAATATCATCGTAGCACTTTTGAGTTCCCATCATTGTGGGGAACTACTATGAACTTTTAGC
This sequence comes from Viscum album, assembly GCA_963277665.1. Taxonomy (NCBI): domain Eukaryota; kingdom Viridiplantae; phylum Streptophyta; class Magnoliopsida; order Santalales; family Viscaceae; genus Viscum; species Viscum album. Next base: position 270,321,896 of record OY728145.1, on the reverse strand, counting down.
GCAAAAACTACTCTTGAGACATTATCACATACTATGTTACACAAAAGAACAATTATGATGTGATAAAGAGTTTATTAATATTCAAATACCATGAATACTAGTTATCATAAAGTACAAATAAATTGGTTTAGGTCACCAAATCCAACACTTATCACATGATGTTACACTAAAAAACATATAATCCAACCACATTACCCCTAAAATACTTTTTTTAGACAATTTATATAACCTAATTACCTTATATGAGAGTTAGATTCATGTAAGAGTCCCTAATGTATAGTTTCCTATCCATAAACCTACACCGGGGTAAAAATTTCTCCATTTACAAGAACTACACCATAGTGTTTGAACCTTCAATTCATGTTTTGGTTTCCCTTGATCACTTCATATTTGGTTATAATAAATACACATTTCCACTGCATATGATTTAGTTCTAAATAGATAATTTTCTGATAATTATGTTCAGATTTATTTTTGTTCGTATAAGATATGTAATAATGCTTGAAGGCCTCAGCCTAGGTTTAGTTGTAAATCCTATCAACTATTATCCCCCCTATCCTAGTTTATGATCCCTTAAAAATTCATGTTGGATATCCTAGTGAATCTGTATTAAGATGAAACCATTTCACTTTATCTTGGTTCTAGGACCTCATTCACATCAGGTTTCTTTCTTATTGTCACTAAGAAACTCAACCATTTCATTATTATTTCCCCTACTCATGTGGGGAATCTATATAGATACCTTCCAAAAACTAATTATGGTTTAATTATTTTTATTATAGTATAATTAGTGAAATCTAAACCATTTTTTATGAACCTAGAAAAAAATATCCATCTATTTCAAATTTTCCTCATTTCATAATAGTCCCACCATGGTTAGTTCTGAATTGAAGCGTTCTAATCACCTCTTCCCACATTCCATACTTTTTACTTGGATATTTGAATCACCATGAAACTTCCATGAATATTGGTGATGATTTCATCAATATAAAAAAAGGACCCCTAGATTCAATGACAATATATGTATTACTTATTTGGACCTCACTTATAATCAACCAAAGGCATGTTTTCATTATGAAAAAGAAGATATTACAACCCCATGTTCCCTAGATAGTATTTTGGTGGATCCTTCCATGTTAATATGATCAATATTCATCCTCAAAATCCCTATGTCATTTCATCACTCCTGATTCAAGTAACTGAAGTTATGTTGTACTTTGTTCTCATTCATTATTCAAAGGTGTTAGAGAACTATTAGCTATTAAATACCACTTGTATTATCACATACCTAACATTGATCTTATAATCAGTACTTTAAAATATATGAACCTCTTCATCGAGTATGTGTATACCAATATAAGCCCACAATGTTTCATGTAAAGTTTTTTACTTGGTCCTTATCATTATTTTGACTGCGTCATTTTTTTCAAAGATGTATGATCGTAAACTCCATTATCTTTTGGTCAAATTTGTAAAAACTTAAAACTAATTTTTTTAGTTAAAAATGTATGGCCTTACACCCCATAATATTTTGGTCAATGTTTTAGACTATAAACATAATATTCATTGGTTTAACTTGTAAGAACATAAATTTACAAAGGAAAGAGACACAATACTTGATAACTGGAAAATCTATAAAGGGAATCCTGGGAAAAAGTTTAGTTTTTTCTCACTAGTTCTAAACCCTGCATAGCCTAAGAAAAGTTAATAGAATTCAAAAGAAATAAAAATGTGAAGATACCATCAGGTTGAAAACTCACAAAGTAAATACTGATCAAAAGATAATTTCCTCCCCGTTAAAAATTCCACTATCATTGATTAGGAAAAAATTATTAATAAAAGGAAAGTGTTGGATCAGATTATACTAAATATATACAAGATGGGGGGGGGGTGAATTGTTTCTTTTAAAAAATCTTCGCTAGATCGTGTTCTGTCCTTTATCTTTAATCAGATAGATTAATGCAGTAGAAATATGAAATGCAGGGACACACAATATATAGTGGTTCGGGGAACAGAAGGCCCCTAGTCCACTCCACCAACACTCTACTCCATGAGCTTGGCGATTTTCACTATCTGGTCCTCATATCAACAGAGCTTTCAAGAACTGAGTGCAGGCAGTTGACACCTTTAAAATATAAGGCAAAACACAGCTGTCTGGTTCAATCACAGAACCTACACAGCTTAGAACGAGAAGCTTATCACTCAAGATAAAAAGTATTTGTTCTTTGAAAATACTCTCCCGACAGTTCTTCACAATTGCAACAGAATGCAATTGACAGTAAATGGATCGCCATCTTCAGAAAGAATGATCTTCAAGAAATAGTCATTCTGAGTCAATCCCATTGTAGTAGATATAGAAATATAAATCACAAATTCAGCTGCAGCAGATTCACAATTGATCTTCAATGTCGAATAAGTGAATCTTTTGTCATGTATCTTTTTCTTTAACAAACAGAGCTTTTATCACTCTTCGTAATCAACAGAAATGTAGATCGTGATTTAATCTATTATTTTTTTCTCTTATAAATGACGTAAAACAGATATCATATTTTGATATATGTATCTACTCTTGTGTTCTTGATCACTATATGCAGTTCGTACTCACAAAAAAAAAGATACAACGAATACTTCCTATGCAAAAATCAGATTCACAATATTCGCCTTTTTACTCGCATAATTTAAACATATGAATTTACAGAGTAGTAGCAACTCTCCTTTTAATTCTACATGAATAGATCCTTTTAATTTGATCCTTAAATGGCTCTGAACTCATCAAAGATGCACTTTAAAATCAACTTTTAATCCGGCTTAAAATCAGCCTGATAATTTTCTTGCAGATCATTGAATAATAATATCAACTTTAAACTCGCTGATGCCAAATGTAAGGTTGAGTTGTACAGTATGAATCCTCTGAACGTAATGTAGATCATAAACGTAAGGTTGATTATGTAGCCTTCAAATGTAAGGTTGATAGAAAACATAGGGTTGATCACAGACGTAGGGTTGATCACAAACGTAGGGTTGGCCATCCATACTTTTTCTCTTCAACTTTCAAACGTATGATAAATGATCCATACTTTTATAAGCTTCCAAATGAAAGGTACATGATCCATACTTTTCTAAGAAACATAAGGTTGTTTATAAAAGTAAGGATGATGAACCATACTTTTGAGAAACAAACGTAATGTTTAACACTTACGTACGGTTCTCCTTCCATACTTTTCTAATATCCCAAACGTAGGGTTCCTTCCTAACATAGGGTTCCTATTCCATAATTTTCTGATAAAGTATGGTTGATTAACCATAATTTTCTGATAACTCATAAATTATACACCGTATTCCATCCTTACGCTACATTTCTCCACATAGGGTATGAACAGTGATTCAAGAACACGCTTAAGAAATTCTCGAATATGTAGAGCATGAACAGTGTTTCCAAAACATGCTAATGCGAATACTTTAGCAATTAAATCTCACTGTTTGAGATCTTAAATATTTCTTCCAGAGATAAAAAATAAATAATAAATTCCTGAAATATACTTAAAAAATAAAATCATTAGAAAAAAATTAAGTGTATTTGTGAGCATCAAAATAATCATAAAGAGATAGAGTATTGTTCTCAACAATATCCCCCTTTTAAATAAAAATATTATGTATTATTGAAAACAACAATTGCTCAACAATCTCCCCCTTTTTGATGATCACAAAACCCATAAAATAACCAATGAAATTAACTTACAAAATTAATTATATCTAGTTTTTAATTTTGCAAAGATAAATACAATATTAGAATTAACTCAATTTCTCCCCCTTTAAAGGATTAAGATACACTTAATATTTGAAAAGGTTAAAATATAAAATGTTGTGTTTATCCAATTTCTCCCCCTTTTTTTAATATAAAAAAGAATTATAGAATATGGAATAGAACACATTTAATGTAGCACTGAACTTAAGTAAATGCTATATCTAACTATTTATCAATTAGTGAATCTGGAATACTGGCATATCTAATCAAATACAGTAAAACAAACAAATATATAATGAAATAGATTTTCATTGAAAACATTTAATAGTACAAAATTGATAAATATAGGAATCAAGGGTTGGTCAGGGTTTAGATAGGGTCTATCTCCTCTAAACTACTGACTTGATTTCTGATAGATGATCCCTTAGTCTCCTCATCATTCCATCACAAAGCATAACAATAAGATCCCTATTATCATGAGTCATATGAATGTATTCAATTAAGTTGAATCTGAAAAAATCATGTAGTTGTTCTTCCTTCTCCAAAAACAAAGAAAACTTCTCTGTTAACTTATCCAAGATAGATCTGATTCTTGGTTCATTTGAGGTCAACTAGTCAACTAAAAACTTTTTATTGTCCAACAACACCGAAAGAGGAGTACTATTGCATTGAAAATCATACAACTAGTCATTCATATCAACTAAGACAATAGTTATTGCCTAAAATCATCTGATCAAATCAGGTGAAGTACCTGAACCACTGGCCTCATCAATCCTGACAGATACCAACTTTGTCTCCATAAATGATTTGAGATCTGACAAATATGAATTCATAAAAATTTCAGACTTTAATTTTTCAACCTCATTCAGCATATCCTTCTTAAAAATTTCAACTTCTTGCTTTGAAACTGCACTATTATTTAGCCTTTGGAAGTTTAATTTTTCGTTTTCCAATGCTCTCCTCAGAGCAGCATTCTCTGGCTCCACTCTCTGCAACTCCCTATATATTTCTTCAACTTCCTCATTTTCTGATTTAGAGGTACTTTGTGCTTGATTCGCCTTTTCTGCATGAAAGTGTTTTTACTAACACTAGGGGTAAGGACTCAACATATTCTTTCTCCTTATCTTCTCTAACTGGTTGGTCTACATATTTTTCCTCTCAGTTTTTACAGACTCTTCCACAGAAAAAACTTATTGAAGAAATTCCATTTGTACATTTGAAGGGTTTTCATCCTGTACATCAGCAATCAATTCTTCTATTTGATTCTCTTGAATAATTTCATCTTCAGCTAATTGAGGACTGACCACATCTACTCTAGTCACTGACTTTTTTTTAATTTCAACTGCAGGTTCTGGTTCTGTTCTTTCAACTTTAATTCTTTCAGGTTCAACTTCTGTAACAGCCACATCCTGTTCCTGAGTCTCTCCTTCAGCTTCTACTTGAATTCCATATTGAATATGAGGTTCTTCCACTGGTTCTGACCTCTCAATAACAACTTCCATTTGGTTTTCAACAGCAGCTTCTCTTACAAAACTGTAAATCAATAAATCTTTAGTGTTTAAAACATTTGAAACTTGCTCTTCATGGGCAGTAGCATCTCTTTTTATTTTTACTTGAAGTTCTTATTGACTTGCGTCCTCTGGCACAGTCTCAACTTCAAAACTTATTCTTCTGGAAAAAGTGCTAACTTTGGATGTATCTTGATTTTCCTTTGACTTTTCAGCCTGAGCCTAAGATCTCTCTTCTTCTACTTCTTCATCAGATCATACTGGTAGGAATTTTCCTTTCACTGTACTCCAGAAATAACCATTTTTTCTTAAATTACCAGGATTAAAAGCATTACTTTGGTGACAACAAGTTCTAGCATCAACTAGTCTCACCATGTATTTCTTGAATAAGAGTTTTGAAATGAATCTACCAAAAGGGTAGAAATTCATTCTAGATTCACTTTGATAGCATTAACTCAGGTACCTCACCATATACCTAGGAAAATTTAATTTTACATCACTGAGTAGAAGATAAATTATGTACATGTCAGGATACAGTATCTTCTCTAGCTCTGAAATTCTGGGTGCTATCCCTCTTTGTACAAATTTCACAAGGATCTTCTGATTTGGTTCCAAATCTTTAACTAACATTTTCCTTATGTTATTAGAGCCAAATAGAAAGGACATAATGTATTCATATTTATGCACATAATCTCATATACTTTTCAAATCAAAATGAAACACTCCCTCATGAGTTCAGTTCAATATCTGACTAATTTCAACTGAAGATATAGAAAAATCTCTATCATCCATCTTAGCTATCATTGTGTTATAATCATCTCCAAAACTAAATTGAACATATTTAAAGAAATATCGAAACTCTAATTCATACAATAATTCCATATTCTCACTATTGAAGGTCTGTTCGAGATTTTGAAATGACGGGGATTGTTTTAACAACAAGTTCGTCTGGAATATCCATTCTAAAAAAATCACCTTTCCTTGTAGAATTTTCCTTCCTGTTGAGCACTGTTTCTTGGTATTGCTGGTTTTGGCCTCATCAGCTCTCTTAGTCTTTTCCATTTCTGTGAAAATATCTGAAGGTTTGAAGGTTAGGGTTTCTGAGGTTCGAAGATTAGGGCTGACAAGCAGTGGTGCAGTTTCGTGGGTTCAAAAGGGTTTTGGTGGAAATGAAATGGTTCATAATTCGAAAGGTTCTGATAGCCTTGATTACCTTGTTATCAATAATCATTACATAGATTTTAAAAACAAATAAAAATTGATTGCGAAAAAAAACTTATTCTGTTTGAAAAACAAATAACTAATTTATTTTAAACAGTATTAAAATAAAGAAACAACAAAATAAAACTTTATTTAAAATTAAATAAAGCTAGCCCCCCTTAATAAAATCAAACCTTGTAGTGGGAAGTGGTTTAGTAAAAATATTTTCCAATTGAATTTCAGTACTTACAAATTCCAAAGATATATCCTTTTTCAAAACATGATATCTTAGAAAATGATGTCTGATATCAATATTCTTAGTCCTAGAATACTTAATAGGATTTTTTTGAAATATTTATAGCACTAGTATTATCACATAAAATAAGCTTACTATTAAAATTTAGTCCAAAATCCATAAGAGTGTTTTTCATCCACAACACTTGTGTACAAAAACTTCCAAAAGAAACATATTCTGCCTCAGCTGTTGACAGGGAAACTGAATGTTGTTTCTTACTTGACAATGACACTAAGGATTTTCCTAAAAAGTGACAAGTACCTAAAGTTCTTTTCCTATCTAATATACAACTCCCAAAGTCTGCATCTGAATATGAAATTAAATTAAAATCAGACGTTTTAGGATAAAGAAGATATTGAAAAACAGTTCATTTTAAATATCTAAAAATTATTTTAACGGAAGTTAAATGGGATTCATTAGGATTTGATTGAAATCTTGCACAAAGACATACTGAATACATTATATATGTCCTACTAGCAGTAAGATATAATAAAATACCAATCATACCTCTATATAACTTTTTTTCAATTGATTTTCCAGTTTCATCCAAATCAAGTTTTATATTAGTACACATAGGAGTTGTATATGTATTTCTGTTTTAAAGTCCAATTTTTTTAGTAAATTAGTAATATATTTTCTTTTATTTAAAATGTTTCCAAAATCTTTTTGATAAATTTGAAGTCCTAAAAATAAATTTAATTCTCTCATCATATTCATTTCAAATTATTTTTGCATTATATTTTAAAACTCATGAAAAATGGATTTATTAGTTGATCCAAAAATTAAATCATCAACATAAATTTGAACCAATAAAAATATTAGAATTTACAGTTTTCTTAAATAGCGTTGGATCTACCATTCCAACAGTAAAATAATTTTTCAAAATAAAAGAGTTTAATCTTTCATACCAAGCTCTAGGTGCTTGTTTAAGGCCATAAAGAGCTTTAGTAAGTTTAAAAATAGAATTTGGTTTTTGTGAATTTTCAAAACCAGGAGGTTGCGCAACATAAACTTCCTCCATTAAATAGCCATTTAAAAAGGTAGACTTAACATCCATCTGAAATAATTTAAAATTCATATGAGATGCATATGCTAATAGAATTCTAATGGCTTCTAACCTTGCTATAGGTGAAAAGGTTTCATCATAGTCTATACCTTCTTCCTAATTATATCATTTTGTTATAAGTCTTGTTTTATTTCTAGTTATTATTCCTTGATCATCTTGTTTATTCCTAAATACCCATTTTATTCCTATCACTGGATAATTCTGTGGTCTTTCAAAAAATTCCTAGACTTCATTTCTCTTGAACTGGTTTAATTCTTCTTGCATTGTTATCATCCATATTTCATTATATAGATCTTCTTCTATTGTCTTAGGTTCTAGTTGGGATAGAAAGGTAGATAATTATACAATATTTCCTATATTTCTTCTAGTTTTTATTCCTGTATCTAAGTCACCTATTATAGTTTCTAAAGGGTGATTTTTTAGGGCCCTTGACTGTCTAGGTAGTATACTTATAGGTTCTTCAGTGTAAAGTTCTTCTGGACTAGACTGAATTTCATTTATATCTTTTTCAAAATCATTTTTCAAGTTCTAAAGTTTCATGTTATCATTAGAGTCAGATTCATCCATTTGAAATATTCTTTTATCAAAGGGATCAGATTCATCAAATTTCACATGAACTGATTCTTTAACAATCCTTGACTTCTTATTAAAAAATTATATAAGCTTTGGAGGTAGCTGAATATCCTAAGAAAATGCCTTCATCAGATTTTGGATCAAACTTACCAAGACTGTCCTTGGTGTTCAAGGTGTAAACCTTGCATCCAAAAACTTTAAAGTAATTTAATTTAGGTTTTATGTTATTCCAAAGTTCATAGGGCGTCTTTTTTAAAATTGGTCTAATTAAAACTCTATTCATTATATAGCAGGCTGTGCTTACAGCTTCTTCCCAAAAATATGTAGGAAGACTTTATTCATTTAGCTTAGTCCTATCCATTTCCTGAATAATCCTATTTCTTCTTTCAACAATTCCATTTTTTGAGGCGTTATTGGTGCAGAGAAGGTGAGTTTAATACCCATATTTGAGAAAAAGGAATTGAATTCTATATTCTCAAATTCTCCACCATGATCACTTCTTAATGAAATTATTATAAAAACTTTTTCATTTTGAACAGCTTTACAAAAACATTAAAATAAAGTAAAATCTTCATTTTTAAATTTAAAAAAGAAAATCCATGTAAATCTAGAATAGTCATCAACCAAAACATATACATATAATTTACCAGCCAAGATTTCTAATCATGAAGGTCTAAACAAATCTATATGGATAAGTTCTAGAGGTTTAGATGTAGAAATTTTGTTAAAATATTTGAAGGACTATTTGTGTTTCTTTCCAAGTTGACATGCATCACAGAATCTGTCACTTTCAAATCTAAGACTAGGAAAATCAGAAACTAATTGTTTCTTAGATAATTTATGTAAAACATATACATTGCAATGTCCAAGTCTCCTATGCCATATCCAAGATTCATTCACTTTAGCAGTTAAGCAGTTTACTTGTGGTTTACACAAAGAATTTAAATCTAGGGTATAAACATTGTCAGTTCTAGGTGCTCTAAATTTAAGCAGTTTATTTTTGAAAACAGAACAACAATTGTTAAAAAAATCAACAGCATAACCATCATCACATAGTTGATAGATACTTATCAGATTGTGTTTAAATACTTGTACATAAAGTACTTTTTTGATTGAGACAACTTCTGGATATCCAACTATTCCAGTACCAATGATATTCCCTTTGACATTGTCACCAAAAGTGACAAGTCCACCATATTTTTGAGTGAGTGTAGAGAAATTCGATGAGTTTCCACTCATATTCCTTGAGAAGCCACTGTCCATATACCATATGTCCTTTTTGATTTTGTGACCTGCTCCCTGCAAAGGCATTTACACAATTTTCTTTGGTACCAATATCTCTTGGATCCAGGGGTGTTAGCCAGCAAAGATCTGGGAATCCAGACTTGCTTTGATTTTCTAATTTCAGAAGAGTCAAATAAATTATTCGTTACAAAATCTTTCTTAATACCACTTATTTAGGGTTGTCTTAAGAAACCGTTTTTAGAAATATGTTCCCTTGTTCCATAGTAATTACAATTTAATATTTTTGTACTGGTAATAAAATAATTCTTGTACAGCTTAGGTTTTTCACCTTTACTGCCAATTCCAAATCTTTCCTTTTTAATGACATTTTCCCCAAGAATTTCATTTAAAGTATTTTATTCTTCAGTAAAAACAAGGAATGAGATTTTATAATTTTCCACTTCAGTTTGCAGTGTTTTTATCTTTGATTCATAATCTGTATTATTAGTGTTAATTGAGTTAAACTTTTCAGTTAACTCCTTATGTTGTTTCAGCATTTTATCTCTTTCATCAGAAACAACCTTATGAATGTTCTTTAAAGACTTATGCTTCTTAAATTGAGAATCATATTTTTCTTCAAGCATATTGCAGTAGTCTGTAAGTTTTTCATTAGAGTAACTAGATTCAAAACTAGATTCAGAAGAGTAGTAAGATTGTACCTCATCTGTTTATTCCATAAAACACATGTTGGATTTCATATTTAGTTCTTCCTTATCTGAATCTGATTCTGCAGAGCTTCTGGAGTCTTCATACAAACTCCATGTAGCTTTCATTGCTTTCTTTCCTTTTTTCTCATAATCATTCCTTTTGAAGAACTTTATCTTCTTGTATTCTTTTAAATGTGGACATTCAGGTATGATGTTCCCCATTTTCTTACACTCATAACATCTGACTTTCTTATCATCCTTTTTGAAGGATTTTCTGAAACATTTTTTATTTCTGTAGAATTTACTAAACTTTCTGGCTAGCTGAGACAGTTCTATATTAGAACGTGATGAATTAGAACTTTCTTATTTCACCTTTACTTCTTTTTTCTTTAGCTTTTTGCTTTTCCCTTGAGATGACGCTTTTAAAGCATTGTCTTATCTCTTGATCAGAACCTTTTTCTCATTTGATTCATCTTCCATCTAGGATTCATACATCATAAGTGTTCCAATTATCTCTCCCATGGTTAAGTCTTTGACAGGTGTTTATTGTCTTATTGTAGCAAAGATTCCATTCCATTTAGTAGGTAGTACTCTCAGTACTTTCAAAGCTTGATCATCTTGTTTGATTGGGTCTCCCAAATCTATTATATTATTGAAAATCTATGTCAACCTTCCATTAATTTGAGTAATTATTTCACCTTCAACCATTAATAATTATCAAATTTAATCTTAATAGTAGCATATCTCATTTCCCTATTATTGTTAGTTCCTTCATAAGAAACAACAATAGTTTGCCAAATCTCATATATTGTTGGGCATTGAGATACTCTGTTAAATTCATCAGGTCCTAGACCACATATAATTGCATTCATTGCCTTTGAGTTCATATCATATTCTGCTTCAGTGGCTGCACTCCATGTTTCAGGTTTTTTTGGTATTTCATATGGAGTCAGAATCTTAGAATATACTCTGTATCCAAGGTTTTTTAGATAGATAATCATTTGAGACTTCCAACATCCATAGTTTTTTCCATTGAAGTATGGTTCTCTAACCATGGACATTACCTCTCTTGTATCAGTCATCTTTCTCTGTGTATAATCACTTTCATCTTGTTAAGGCTTTATCAGAAATCTCAACCTCTAATACCAATTGTTGGATCAGATTATACTAAATATACAAAAGAGGGGGATGAATTGTGTCTTTTCAAAAATCTTCATGATATCATGTTCTATCCTTTATCTTTAATCAGATAGATTAATGCAGCGGAAATATGAAATGTAGGGACACATGATATGGTTCGGGGAGTAGAAGGCCCCTAGTCCACTCCACCAACGCTCTACTCCAGGAGCTTGATGATTTTCACTATCTGGTTCTCATCTCAACATACCTTTCAAAAAATGAGTGCAGGTAGTTGAAACCTTTACAATCTAAGGCAAAACACAACCTTATGGTTCAATCAGAGAACCTACATAGCTTAGAAAGAGAAGCTGGTCACTCAAGATAAAAAGTATTTGTTCTTTGAAAATTCTCTCCCGATTGTTCTTCACAATTGCAACAGAATGCAATTGACAGTAAATGGATCATCATCTTCAAAAATAATGATCTTCAATGAAGATTCATTCTGAGTCAATCCCGTTTCAGTAGATATAGAAATATAAATCGCAACTTCAGCAAAAGTAGATTCAAAATTGATCTTCAATGTCGAATAAGTGAATCTTCTGTCGTGTATCTTTTTCTTTAACAAATAGATCTTTTATCGCTCTTCATAATCAACATAAATATAGATTGTGATTGACTCTATTCTTTTTTTTCTCTTCTAAATGACATACAAAAGATCTCATATTTTGATATATTTATATTCTCTTGTGTTCTTGATCACTATATGCAGTTCATACTCACACACACCAAAAAAGATATAACGAATACTTCCTCTGCAAAAATCAGATCCACAATCTTTGCCTTTTACTCGCACAATTCAAACATTTGAATTTATAGAGTAGTCGGAACTCTCCTTGTAATTCTCCATGAAAATATCCTTTTAATTTGATCCTTAAACGACTCTGAACTCGTCAAATACGCGTTTTAAAATTACCTTTTAATCCGTCTTAAAATCAGCCTGATAATTCGCTTGTAGATCGTTGAATAATAATATCAAATTTAAACTCTCTGACGCCAAACATAAGGTTGAGTTGTACAATATGTATCCTCTGAACGTAACATAGATCATAAACTTAAGGTTGATGACGTAGCCTTCAAATGTAAGGTTGATCACAAACGTAGGGTTGATAAAAAACATAGGGTTGATCACAAACGTAGGGTTGGCCATCCATACTTTTCTCTTCAACTTTCAAACGTATGATAAATGATCCATACTTTTATAAGCTTCCAAACTTAAGGTACATGATCCATAATTTTCTAAGAAACTTAAGGTTGTTTACAAAAGTAAGGTTGATGAACCATACTTTTGAGAAACAAACATAACGTTTAACACTTACGTACGGTTCTCCTTCCACACTTTTCTAATATCCCAAACGTAGGGTTCCTTCCTAATGTAGGGTTCCTATTCCATACTTTTCTGATAACGTATGGTTGATTAACCATACTTTTCTGATAACTCATAAAGTATACACTGCATTCCATCCTTACGCTACGTTTCTCCACGTAGGGTATGAACATTGATTCCAGAACACGCTTAAGCAATTCCCGAATATGTAGAGCATGAACAGTTTTTCCAGAACATGCTAATGCAAATACTTTTGTAATTAAATATCATTGTTCAAGACATTAAATATTTCTTCTAGAAATAAAGAAGAAATAATAAATTCTTGAAATATACTTAAAAAATAAAATCATTAGAAAACAATTAAGGGTATTTGTGAGCATCAAAATCATCATAAAGAGATAGAGTATTGTTCTCAAAAATATTCCCCTTTTTAATAAAAATATTATGTATTGTTGAAAAAAAAACTTTCTCAACAGAAAGGAATCTAAACATTTAGGGGACACCAATGTACTTGGAAAAGTGAATCTATGATCACTAGGTCTTCTTATCTAGGTAAAAGTTAGATCTCCATTATTTTACTCATGTATATTTTAGTTCATATGATCCGTGTATAATGAAAAGAGATGTTATATTAGGGTACTCAAACTCTCTTTAGAATTTATCCTTCCATAAAAAATCCACTTCAAAATTATTTTCATGTTGATTCAGTCAACTATTCATGTCCAAAAAGACTATCCTTATCTTATGGTGATGTTAAATTCACTATTTATCTAGCACATCGATATCTATCCAAGAGAAAAATTTTAAGAGGAAATATAACTACAATATTTCATTTAACATGTTCCCCAAGGATTAAATTGGTGGTAGATAAATGTTTTATATCCATCTCACCCATATCTATCTGGGTGTACATACCTTAATAATGATCGATTGATTCAAATTTTTCATCATTTTGACTCAAGTATTATTAGATTATGACTTAACAACCTCATGTTTGTTTAATTTTTAGGTCGATTTGATTATTCTGATAATATTACTTATGAGTTATCATGGATTTTCATGGATTGATATCCTAAGAAACAAAACCCAAAAACCTGACAATATTTTGAAAAAATGATTTTTCTATTCACTTAAGATAAAACATTAGGTGCATCAAAAATTTGTAGTCACTTCATGATAATTTACAGGATAGGAAAAGAATATAGTTACAAGGAATGATCAACATACTCTTGATGTTGGGTCATTGATTACTCCAAGTCATTTATGGATTAAAAAAATTCAACCAACACTGTAGTTTTTGAATCTTCATCAAGCCAGAATGTCTCCTACCTTAAAAAATATCCATCCCAAATTCCTTAACTTACTTGACCAGCTTCTGTTATTCTTAAAATACTTTTTTAGTAGTGGATATCCCCTAATGAAGTCGATCCACTAAGAATATTCATTCCTTGACTCAGTGTTACCACCCTATTTACACTATAATATATTGAGATTCTTCATGGAGCATTGTAGTCTTAAGGTTTGTAGAATGAGTCATCAATTATGTAGTTGATGGCTTCAACTAGAGTAGCCTCACTCACTCTTGTATGAAAATTACCTCTTTCACATTAGTAGTAATTGTGTGGTAATCATGCCCTCAATTACCTAGAGTGGTGAAAATGTGTTAAAGGTGATGTAATTATCAATTAATCTCACTAAGTGGGGTTTCATAGACCAAAATCTAGATGTTCCAACACACCTATTTCCACATAATTTATTGAAGGGAGGCATACTATGAGTTTTATTTAAATTCAATCATAGGGATAGGTATAGAGTATGGGACTAAATCAATAAAATAGGGTCTATATTCAATATATCCCAAGTGATTTGACACTGGACTACTCCATTACACTATGGATTTCATTTGAGAAGACAATGAAATTATGGCCACCTAAGTATCTCTATTTATAGGCATGACTATTGAAATTGATACCTAATACAAGATATCCAGTATCCATGAATTTTTAATGAAGGAAATATGGATACCCTACCCACACTCATTGGGACACTGACTTCATTAATTGTTGTCTCTCCATCCAAAGGCAAAACAAGGATGTTTTCTATTATTTTTATTACTTCCTCATATACCATGACAAAGAATATTTAATTAATTACCATGTATTTAAATTCCTTTAATGATTGAGGGTCTTATTACAATGTTACCTACACAATGTTTTTGGAAACAAGGTCTACCTCTAAGGGACCTCCACCCTTAAGAGGTTCTATACACCCAAAGGGAATCTCTAGTCCAAACATGTTCTAGATGTACACCTGATAAACTTCAAATAAAAATCCACATTGATTAGTATGATTGATAAATAATGTGCAAGTTTCAGGATAAGTCACTTTACTACATATATGCACTTAATATTGAAACCTCCAATTTTGGGTGGTTGAATAGGTTTTCAAAATCTATGAGGTTTTCTACTAGACCAAAGTGCTCCAAAACATTGGAAAGTACAATAAAGTTGAGACTTGAATATGATATTTATATGGATTTACTAGTTACTAATTTTGTTGAAATTCCTTCTTAATGCATAGAGACTACAGGCTCATGAAAAACTAGAAGTCTTGAACCTGTGAAGTTTAGGTAAATATTTAAACAATATTAGTGGTAAGTATGATTAATTTTTGTGTGTGGAAATTTTCCCTTCTAGACCTGAGTAGAGATGGAGTTTTAAAAAACATTATTTCTCCCACCATATGACTTATTTAGAAGATAGTTTCATGGGAGGAATCACTTGTGGTGGCATTGGGAACACTCCTAGATGGATACTCACACCATCAAGGTAGGGGAAGTTTATTCTTCTACTTTATTGCCCGAGTAGGTTCTAAAGATAATCGGTATTACTCTAGCTAAATACCCTATAGTTATGATGAGTGAATAATACACCTCAAGCTCCATTAACTTAATTACCTAGTTTGATAAAAATGTTTGTACCTTAAGAAAGTTGAATACAACTTCCAACTTTCTGATATAATCCTTCACATCATCAACATGGTTCTCATTGGATATGTATAAGGGTGTGGTGACCATTGAAAACTTAATCATAATAATTTAATACAACTGAATAAAATCCTATATCTTCTTTATGGATGAAGTTTTCCTCCAATAATACTAATCAATCTTAGAATTTTGAAACTAGGAATTTGAGGTGATGGTTGGTAAAATATCCACCCTACCTATTAAAGAGTATGGGTCTAAATGCCTTAATCACTTCACTATAATCTATGTCACTGAAGGCCTATTTTGGAATTAGCCTCTTACAAGGTGACCCTACCTATACCAACTAGTATAGATCTTATCCACCCTTGGTTACTGGTAAACCCTTGACTTAGGGTACCAGATCTACCAACTAGCTACTAGGATGTGGCCTAATCAAAGTCTTAATTTATCCAGTCAAAAACCCGATGATAATATTTTTTAGTGTAAATGTGACCTATATTATTATTTTATTTTTCATGAGAATTAGTCAAAACTATCATGTGGCCATAGGATTTCATTTGGCCTTAACTCTCTAAGGTGGGGTATAAAACTTCTTTTATATATAGGGTAACTATTCTGAACCAAAAAGGGGTGTATACTTCAAAAAATGTTTCTATATCAATCATTATTTCTAGTATTACCTCTCTCAACATAATAAAAAGGCACATAGTTTGTGAATGTTGGTCATATTATAAATTATTTTTCTGATTTAGGTTTGATACAACATGGAGAAGAATAATTTATGGAAGTAAAATATATTTTCCACATCCTATTCTCTAAATGGTAGTGTCTTAACCATTCTAAGACTTTCAATACATGGTTTAAACCTAGAACCTAGATTTTTTTTATTAATTCATAACCTCCCAAGTGATTACTGATCTTTCCCCATATAACTTGAATGGTACCAATAAGTTTAAATGGTTACTCCCCCTATAGATATCCTCAAAATAATGATATAACATGGTAAACATGAGAAATATCAAGCTGATCTACCTGTAACTCGCAAGTTGAGATTCCATTAGGAAGGTTCCAATCCTTACTCCATTGTGTGACTCATGCATTGGGAGAAGATATCCATTGATGAACATAGAAAGGAAGGTTAACAGATCAACTAATGGATTGACCCTTGGGTTGACCTCTTAATCCCACTTGGTGTATCAATTTTACTTCATTAGTGGCTAATAGGAATCTTTAATCCCACATGTCTTATGGTTAAGTAGCTTTAGGGACTCCTTGAATATGTATCTTAGCCATTCAGTATGATGAAGATTTTTCCCATGTGCTGAAGGAAAGATTTACATGGGGGAGAATGTATCATTCTATGATAATTCTCAACAGAAAAAATAGATCCCTTATCTAGAGAGATGAGGCCTATCAACATTATACAATATATAATTTAGAGGAATAAAAAAAATTATATATATCTCTGTGGATTGAATCACTACTAATCATATGTATATACTAGAGGCTTATCCCAACCTCTCCATGCATGAGGCAGAATAAGTTTCTATCTAGACTCAAGTAACTGATTAATTCTAGGATGATCTTATTGCTATGGTGGGAAAATGATTGTGAAACCTAAATCACTTTATATAATCCTACTATCCTGAGTTATATTTCAAACTCCATGTAGATCCGATATACTCAATAAGGACACCCCAATATATGTTGAAGATACATCCAAGGTAGAGGTACTAACTTAAATCCCAAACTAGTATTTGGTTGGTTGTGGATATTTATATGATATATGTGTAGTTGTGAGCTTATAGATCTACAATATGAGCTCCTTATTTAGTGTTTAGTGTATCATAACCAAGTATGTACCCCTATAAATGATATTACTCTATAATAAACCCTTCAACTATAGAGAAGTTGTTTATGGAGAGCTCGTGATGGTGGTTGATCTAGAGTTCCGGTTGATTTGTGCATGGTTAAAGTTTGGGGATTGGTGCATCTCCTAGAATCTCAAAACCTGTAAAGGGAAAACCACTATAATATAATATAATATTGATGAAACACTGCCATTAGGTCTGAAAAAAGTATATTCCATAGATGGACACACTAATGTTGACTAGCCTTGATTTCATTGATCACCTTCATCCTCCTCATGGAAGTAGATCATCAACTTGTTCCAAAGTCATTTTTACCAAAGAACAAAAGACAAGGCATGAAGATAAGATTAGTCCAAGGAGTAAAATATAAAATATCATAAAATTTGGAAAAATATTATTTTTTTATATAAATTATGTTGTGGTTTCACAGTATACAAACTACATGGAAAGGTTAATCCCATATAGAAAGTTTTTGAAGAAAGTGCACATTAAGTTTATGGGCTTACCTAAACCATTGGTTGTTCAAGAAGTTTCTTTGAAAATAAATTCATTCAAGAAGTAAAAATTACATTATTTATAGGAAATAAAAGATTTGGAGACTCCATCACACATCAAAATGTAATGAGAAGAGATCCCCTTTGTGTATTTATTTGGTATAGAGTGGCCACTAATAATCTATTCTTACGTGTAACCACATATTATATAATTAACCTTATTTTCCTAATAAGTTTATCCTATTCATTATAACTATATCCAATTATACGAGGAGATTTTTTAAAACTTTTAAAAGAAAATAAACAATTTTTTAGGAATATTCAAATTCAAATAATTTAAGAACACAACTTAGTAAAAATAAATATATTCCACCATGAAGAAAATCAAGCACTGTATATAAACCAGGTTGACCACATAAGAATTATATAGGAATGTTTTTTAGGTGAATTGTTACATTGTTGTTACATGAAATCCTCGTTCTTAGGAATCATTTTTGGAAAAAAAGTATAATAACCCTCAATTTTCTAAACATTAACCTAACATAACTTTTTCAAAATAAAGAAAAATTATACAAACAGACTGCCAAATACTGTAGTTGGTATAGTGCCTTTGGAAAATTGGAAACATAAACACTCGTATATATGAGAGCTACATTATATCCCACTAGTTTCTTCTTTACTAGAACCCTTTTTAGACACATAAAACACAATACATATCTTCAAAACCTAGAGGAAAGGAAACATAAAAGGGGTGAGGTCAAATGCTCAGTAAGGGTAAACAAGGAAGACATGTAAGCATAAACAAGAGTATAAAGGTATGATAACATTATAATGAAAATAGAATATCATACCCTACATATCAAAGATCATAACTGAAATCATGGCATAAATATTAGAAATTCATAAGACATGAATCATATAAAATAAAGATCATCATACATGAAATCATAACAAAGGAATAAAACATGGAATTATGGAAAACACCTAAGCATACAATTATTTCCATAGTAGCCAAGGAATAACTACCAAGACCATATTAGTTGTATGGGTTCACTCCCCATACCATCATAGTAGTCATGGTTCACTTCCATAGCCATCATAGTAGCACGAGTTCAATCCTAATACCATATTCGTAGTTATAGTTCACTCCCATGTCCATCAAGAAGTCAAGGTTCACTCCCAAGACCATCTTAGTTTATCTCATGAGAAATAAATCTTTACTCAATGCATTGGAGGGATATATAGGTCTCACCCATCACATAATGAAATCATACATACATGTGCTACAAGATCATAAATAATCATATCAAACCCCATGAAATGAAATGGGTACCATAAACATATAAACATATCGTAACATTTATAAATAGACAGGTTTCATAATCATTTCATCATAAGCACAACCCATGAAAAGAAGCGGGTTTTAAGAGCATATAACCCGTGAAAGAGATACAGGCTTCATAAGCATCATGCCATAAAATAAAATAATCCATTCAAAGAAAAAATATGAATTGAAAAATTTAATATTTTCCCCATAAAGGCATGAGTAACACCAATGAAGGTTATCTAAGATGGGAAATAAATTTTAATGATATTTTAAAAACACTTATTGAGGAAAATATCCTTTCTTCTTTGAAAAATTCTTTGCACAACATAAAATCTTTTAAAAAGTTTTTTATTTGAAAATAGATTTGAAAACTTATAAAGGAATCCTTGAAAATAATAAAACATTTTAAAATCCTTTTTCCTAGAAAATGATCTTCAAGGATCTTTTGAAATCATTTTAAAAACATTTTAGAAAATATGGTTTTTGAATACAATAGATTTCCGACCGAAGAGACAAACGATTAGATTTTACATAAAAAACATTATCTTAAGTACCAAAGAGTGAAAAAATGGAACTAACAATAGATGATATCATGAATAAAAATAGGGGAATGAAACTCATGAATATTCTTGAGATATGGATCATAAGATTTCATAAAGGGAATAATAAACATAAACAATCTCGGAAAGCGATGAGATTGTCTCAATAAACTCTTATAACTTGGTAACTTGGGATCATACTATCCATGTAAGAAATGTAAATTAAATTAAACTTAATATATAATTAAAATAAGGATATTAATGATATAAAATGTAAAATGGAATTATGTACACCTCTAAAAAGATTTTTGGTGCATAACAAAACATGAATCTCAAAGAAGGAAAATTGAGGCAAAACTATTTTACCAATTTGGTAAATTTTGAAAGTTAAATACCATGAAAGAAGGATCATGAAATTGGCATGTGAATACCCATAAATTTAAGTACAAGATACATAGAGTAAAATCATGGATAGTACGTACACCACACAAAAGTAAAGAGTGGCGAACATAGCTTGTATCTCAAATAAATTAAAAGTGAGATGAAATCCCCTTATCTTGTGTCTTGACTCTCTCTGTACTCATACAAGATTCCTATATAATAAATATAATTTTATTATAAATATTTTATAGAATAATAATCTTATATATATTTCCATATACGGTTTTATTATGACCTTATATTACCCACTTGTTAACTATCCTATGTTAAGGTTTCACTTCGGGTAATATTCATTTTATTCTTCCTATGTGTATTAACATGTTATATCATTGGTCCTTATACTTATATCATGATTCCAGAATGTAGATAATTATATAAATATAATTTATATACAGTATATGTGTATTATAATAATATATATAATATAGGAGTATGAAATGAAATACACCATTCATGGAGACGGCAAGCCGTACGTATACATGAATGTTGTTTCCGTCTTAATCATCATATTGAAAGAAATAAAAAAAATGATATATATATGTATATATATATAATTATTAAAATATAATTAATATATCATATATATCATATAAGTTGACTAAACTCATCCTTAATACATTCCATGTGGTGTGTGAATGAATCACATCGCTTTGAGGGGGTAGTAGTCCACACTTCCTCAAACGAGATTATCTTATTAACAAAAAATGGAAAGTAAATAGATGTGTGTTTTAAAAGGAATAAATAAGATTAAATATATAATATATATAATATATGACATATATAAAAATAGTTTCCATCATAATGGCCACTATGATTGGTGGTAAAGGAGAAATGAACAATCATCATTTTGTGAGGCAATAGTCCGCCATACATAGAAACAATGTGTTCAATATCCATTAGATGGAGGTGTGTGTAAGTGTAGGTCAAAATATTTGCACAAAAAAATCATATTATATTTTTGACACTGGTTTTGTCACAAAATAATAGAATAAAGAGAGTGTAGGGGGTGAAGAAGAAAAATAAAGGAAAGAAGTTTGAGAGAATATGTTATCTCTTAATTGGGTAAATCCTTTTGGTTTATGCCAAAAGGATTCTTGAGAATATTTATGAACAAAGGAAGGATTCAAGGTAAAAGGTATTATTTTTTTTGAGGTTAATTGGGAAGATTTTGGCCTTAATTAAAATGTTTGAGAGCTGTGAGGAATGGGTAGAGGTGGTGACCTTTTATAGTGGAGAGGGAGTGACACACTTGTAAATACCAAAAAGGTATTCACTATTGGGTGGTCAACATTACCTATAGTGCCTAAAAATGAAAAAATAATGGATTAGAGAGGAATAATGGTTAATTAAAACCTCAAATACACAAAAATATGTACATTTTAATAATTTGGTTCCTTATCTTCTAAGATTCCACAATTTTATCCATCCAATGGCCCGAAGGCCTTAATTTATTATTATTATTATGAAAAGCCCCTTTCAAGGGAGGAAAGGGGAAAACCAACAGACTTCATGGACTAAGACAAATCCCACCTGAAGGAAAGAACAGTAAAAACAGATTGATAACATGGAGCTGCCCCTCCCAGCATAAAAACATGATAAAGCTCTCCACCTTTGCAAGGCAATATGGTAAGAAAATGTCCTGTGTCGATGCACAGGCCCGATCCGATGGTAGATTCCATACCCTCTCAACAACCAAATCCGTAGAGCGCTGCAAATATGAACTACTAGCTCTGATTCATCCTATGAAGCCTGTTCCATGTAGTCAAAACTAGCAGCACCGACTCCCCACCTTCAGCATCAAACCATTCCACAAAAAAACTGCAACATTCACACACGACCTCCTCCAAAAACCATAAACGATTTCAACACTTGTAGATCCTGAAACGAGACCCCATGCCATGTAACATCTACCGATCGCCGAAACTTCTCTCACATCCAAAATCACCATGGAGACCATCACTCGGCTCCGCCTCGGAGAGAGTGGAATAGTCTTAGAGCAAGAGCAAAGGAATAAGCAACCAATGCTCTCGATGGAGCACGTCTCCACAACCCCCCATAACAGATGATCACCATTGAAGACAAAGTCAAACAATACAAAACTATCACATTCCAAAATCAAAGGTCATCATAGAACATCACATATTCGTCGTCGTCAACCTTCGAGAGCCGACATAGACGGAACCACCAAAGTATGCGGTATATCACCCTCACATCCCAAAGTGACAAGAAGAATACCACTCAGATCCACCTCGGAGAGAGGGGTAGAGTCCCGAAGCAAGATCAGAGGAGAAATTGGCCAATCCCCTCGACCGAGCACGTCTCCATGACCCCCACAATGCCTAAAACCATCATCAAAAGCTTTCAAGAAAACAAGAATGTTCAGCAGGACCAAGAAAACTACATCTGGTACCCGAACACTTCAATCAACATAGAGTATCCATCATTCCAACTCCAACTTGAATCTGACAGACAGCTGATAGGAATAACTAGGCACGAACTAAAATTGAAACAAAAAACAACCAAGAATCTGACCGACCAGCCTCGGATGTAGATCACAACAGATCTGAAACTGCCACATGAAGCAAAACAACTCCAATGCTGAAGTACGTCAACACAAATCTAATGCAAACTGTCACCGCAGTAAAAAACATTTATAGACAGAGAAGCTTTGTTCTTGCTTACAGTCCAAAATTGAGTCTTGGAGAGCTTTACTCCCACAGTAATCTGGTGATTTTGAGCAGTGAAAGAGGTATGCGCGGTTGACTACACCTCTAGAGGTGAGCAGCAGGAACCACAATTTTATCATTTTGGTTTTTATTAAAGCATCCATTTTTCCAGTCTAATTGATTTGACCATTAAGACTAAACTATAGTGATATTTATTATAAAATAAAGATCCAATAAATTATTAATATGATGTATAATTTATAAAATAAAATTTCCATGTTTTTTGGAAATTAATTTTAAAACAAGTGCATGAGACACACTAAAACACTGCTTAAACTCGAACCGTGTTAACAACATTTTTATAATATATGGGTCAATATGTTAATTATAAAAGATAAATTGGTCCATTAATATACCATATATAATATTAATTAACACATAAAAATTTCTTTTCAGGATATATGATTTTTATTAAGTTTAAATCATTTAATAAAATTTCATTTATTGTAAAATAACAATAATGCCAATTTTGACATTATTTATTTAATGTTAATTTTAAAATATCAATATAATATTACAATTCAAATATATTAGGTTTAAATATGTGTAAAAATATCTAGTATTTTAAAAAATAAATAAATACAACAATTCAATCAATTAACTTAACTTTTAATTTTTATAGTGTCATTTATTTTACTTAATTATTAACTAAATAATCACTACATTGGTGTTTCTTAAGAATTTTAAGTAACTAACTCATCTCTAAAAATTATTGATAAATTATTATGATAACAATAAACCATTTATATTTCAAAAGGATATGTATAACCGAAAATATTATGTTTTTTAAATATCCTAAGGTTTTATAAATGTTAAAGGCAAGGAAAGTTTTGTTTTTGTCCTTTTCCTTACATAAACTTTTATATAGGGCACTTCCATTCAATAATATCCCAATAACACATAAATTTTGAACCATGTGGGGATATGGTCTAAATATTTTCATCCAATGGATTTTGTAAAAGTTTCCAAGTCATTTGTCCTTTTGATTAAGGTTTAGTCTATTATTAAGCTTAATTATACCTTAATCATCGTAATTAATTTTAATCACAATCACTAATCATTTTGGTCAAAAAAGTAAGTTTATCTTATTAGACCACAAATATCATACTGATTACAAATTTTTATGTTGTATTTTAAAAATTCAAATCACATAAGTTGTAAAACTAAGCTTAACGCTAATCCATCAGACTGGGCGAAATAACTGGTTTTTAAAGTAGAAAAACGTTCAAAAGTTTATTAAGTTTTTACATTAAAATTCAATGTAAATTTATTCTAATTAAATTAATTGTATAAATAGATTTATAATTGATCTAATTTTATTCTAAAAAAAATCTAAAATATAATTTATCATTGATAATTATTTAAATGAAAAGGAAATTTTTAACTAAAATGCAATAGTTTTCACTATTCATCAAAAATGAAGTTTCTCAGAAAAATCTAAACAATTCACCCTAGGATAATTTAGAAATTATGAATTCAAAAATTATGTTTATTTTACAAAATAAAATTCATAAAATTGTTAAATTTGAGTTTTAAAATAGGTTCACACTTAAAAGATGGCAAAACTCGGTCCTGCCTGTACTACAAGTTAACTCAGTATTGCGTGTACCGCAATCTAAGATAAGTGTTGCATGTAGTAAAATATCAACTTGGTGTTGCTTATATCATAATAAAAACATAAAATAATCTATTTTCAATTTTACGTGAAATGTAAAATATCAAAAATATTAATTAATTTGAAAAAAAAATATTTCACAAACTCTCGGGGTGTTATATTCTACCCCCCTTAAGATGAATTTCGGCCTCAAAATTCTTATAGGTTATCAAAGGTTTAATACTTGAAAGTTTCATTCATAGAAACCCGCATCGTATAAATGAATACTAAAACTTCACTTAAAATAGAATTCTAGAACCATAATGGTTACCCAAAGTAACATATAAATGGGTTTCCACATATGATAACATAGGTGGAAAGTGAAAACATGGACATGGAAGAAAAATATAACTATCAAGTTCTGATGGATAGTGATAGAGAAAAAGGTCAGAAAAAAGTTAACAATCACAAGGCCATAAATTTGTGATGACCTAAGGGGACTTCTAATTCATCAAAACGTATGTATAAGACAACATTTCTTGGTTTAAAGATCCTTTTTCCTAAAGCTAAATAATTTTAATTAAAAGATATAGTTGCATGATTTCTAGATAACATCACAATTTATTGTTCGTTGATCCACTTCACCTATTTCTCTAGAAAAGAAGGTGGATTTTTCATTCCTGAATTAATAATATATCATGAGATTCATGGTATTCCATCCCATTTTTCATCAGTTATCATCAACAGAAAGAAGTTTAAATGGACTATCCAATATGCATAAATCCTCATATGGAGAGATAACACTTTAATCTTATCGACTTTATTTGATATTTAAATTAAAAATTCCACAAATGGTTAACCTTATAACCCTTAAAAATATGAAAATAAAAAACTTTATAAATAAGTCACAAAATCAGCTTAACATTGACCCCCCATATAGCACAAAATATCTCTTGGTTATCACATTCAAAACATGTGAATACCCTCATCATATATTCTCTTGAAACATGGTAATTACTATAAATCCTTTTGAAAAAAATGTGTTCTTACTTATTTCAAAGGTTACTAGATATATTTCTTAAATCCAAGAAGTTGTAAACTTTATCCTTGATGACATAGAACAGTTTTTCAATAATAATTTCCAAGTTAATATATACCATCAAATTTACTTATTTACATCAAACATATCTTTATCCAATCATTATTATCTCAATTCCAGGAATTAATTAAGGGTTTCAGTCCCTTAATCAAAATATCACCATCCCATGAAATCACTTTTCTATGTCTTCATCACCATTCAACATTCCCTTTTCATTCCTTAATGGAAAATTATACTGAAAATACTTACAAATCTCATGATTCATATAACATAATCATTGAATTCCAAATCATAATTACTTCATTCGTCCAACATTATTCTTAAAACATTACTGAGGCTTTATCAACTTATTTCTTAATACTTCTTTACTAGAATATGAAATACGAATCATGTGTTAATGTTCCTAAACCTCAATCTAATCACGCTTCTTATGTTTATTGTAAACAATAATGGAAGAACATCACATACCTTTCACACGTCATTTGAGGTCTCTTTATCTTCAAAAGTATAACCAATACTCATAACATGTTCCTGATTTTCTTTATGTGATTTCCACTTGGGAAATAGATTATCATAATAACCATACTTTCCACATCTGAAACATTAAGTGTTAACCATGTTCCTTCAAGTTATCCCAATTACTAAAACCAAAAATCACAAGGTGAGAAGCACATATCATATAAGAAATCCAAAAAATCATAAAAATTACTTATATGATTTCTAAGAAAGCCACATGAACTTATAATATCCAAAAAGGGATGTATTTATTGGAAACCACTCATTCCATCCTTTACTAAAATTACATGACATTTTCTTAAATATTAACTCATCCTTATAGTTATCCTTAGAGACACCCCTATAGATATCCTTATAAATGTACCTAGGAATGTCACTAAAGTTTTCTCATCCTAGCTTCCAAATTTTAACTATAACTTTTCTCTAATATAAACTATAGTTACCCATGATTTTCAAAATATTAATATTACATAACTTTTGTGGAATACTTAAAAATTATACAAACATACACCCAAAGACTGTAGTTGATATAGTTCCTTTGGAAACTTGAAAACATAAACACTGGTACATATGAGAGCTACATAATATCCCACTAGGTTCTTATTGACTAGAACCCTTCTTAGAAACGTCAAATATAATACATATCTTCATAACCCAAGGGAAAGGAAACATAAAATGGGAGATCTCAAATGCTCAGTAAGGGTAAACATGGAAGACATGTAAGAATAAACATGAGTATAAGGGTATGCAAATGCGATCCTGAAAATAGAAGATCATACCCTCCATATCAAAGATCATAACCAAAATCATGGCATAAAGATTGGAAGTTAATAAGACATAAATCATATGAAATATAGATAATCACCCATGAAACCATAACATAGGAATAAAACATGGAATTTTGGAAAAATCATAAGCATATAATGATTTAAATAGTAGCCAGTGCATCACTACCAAGACCATCTTAGTATTATGGTTTTACTCCCCATACCATCATAGTTGTCATGGTTCACTCCCATGACCATAATAGTAGCATGAGTTCAATCCTCATACAATCTTATTAGTTATGGTTTACTCCCATGGCCATCATAGTATTCAAGTTTCACTCCCAATACCAAATTATTTATCTCATGAGATATAAAACTTTATCCAATCCATTGGATAGAGATATAGGTCCCACCCGTTACATAACGAAATCATACATACATGTGCGATAAGATCATAAATAATCCTATAATAACCCATGAAATGAGTATCATAAAAATGTAAACATATCATAACCTATGGAAAGCGACAGGCTTCATAATAATTTCATCATAAGCATAATCCATGAAAAAAGTGGATTTCAAAAGCATATAACCCGTGAAAGAGATACAAGCTTCACAAGAATCATTATATAAAAAAAATCCATTCAAATAAATAATATGAATAGATACATTGAATAATTTCCCCATAAATTTATTAGTAACACCAATGGGTTTTTTCTTATATGGTAAATAATTTTTAATGATCTTTTAAAAAAATTTCTTGAGGAAAATATCCTTTCTTCTTTGAAAAATTATTTTTATAACATAAAACCTTTTGAAAAAAATTTTCTTTGAAAATATATTTAAAAACTTATAAATGAAGCTTTGAAAACAATAAAACATTTTTAAAATTCATTTATTTGAAAAATATCTTTAAGTATCTTTTGAAATCATTTTTTTGAAAACATGGTTTTTGAATACAATAGATTTCCAATCGAAGAGAGAGATGATTAGATTTTACATAAAAAAACATTATCTTAAGTAAAAAAGAGTGTAAAAATGGTTATAATGATAGAGGATATCATGAATAAATATAGGGTAAGTAAACTCATGAATATTATTTAGATATAGATCATAATATTTCATCAAGGGAATCATAAACATAAAAAAGCTCAGAAAGCGGTGTGATTGTTTCAATAAACTTTTATAACTAGGTAACTTGGATAATATTATCCATGTAAGAAAAGGAAATTATATGAAGCTTAATATATAATTATAATAATTATACTCATGATATAAAATGTAAAATTTAAGTATATACACCTTGAAAAAGAGTTTAGGTGCGTAACAAAACATGAATATCAAAGAAGGCAAATTGAGACAAAACTGTTTTATCGATTTGGTAACTTTTGAAAGTTAAACCCCATGAAAGAAGGATCATAAAATGGGAATTTAAATAACCATAAATTTAATTAAAATATACATAGAATACAATCATGGGCAGTATATACACCACACAAAAGGAAAGAGTTGTGAATATAGCTTGTATCTCACAGAAATTAAAAGTGAGATGAAATCCCCTTACTCTATGTCTTGACTCTCTCTGTACTCGTACAAGATTCCTTTATAATAAATATAATTTTATTATAAATATTTTAAATTATCATATTCTTATATATATTATCATATATGGTTTTATTATGAACTTATATTACCCTCTTGTTAACAATCCAATGTTAAGGTTTCACTTTGGGTAATATTCATTTTGTTCTTCTTATGTGTCTTAACTTGTTATATCGTTGGTAATTATAATTATATCATGATTAAATAATTAATATAATGATATAAATATCATTTATATCTAGTATATTTTTATTATAATAATCTATATAATATATGAGTATGAAAAGGAATACACCGTTCATGGAGACGGTAAACTGTATGTACGCATGAATGTTGTTTCCGTCTTTCTTGTCATATTGAAAGAAAGAACGAAAATGATATATATATATATATATATATAATTATTATATTAGAATTACTATATCTTATATATCATATAATTTCACTAAACCTGTCCTTAATACATTCCATGTGGTGTGTGAACGAATAACATCGCTTTGAGGGGGTGGTAGTCCACACTTCCTCAAACAAGATTATCGTATTAACGCCAAATGGAAAGTAAAGAGATGTGTGTTTTAAAATTAATAAAAAATCTTAAATATTTAATATATATAATATATGGAATATATAAATATAGTTTATATTTTAATGGCCACCATTATTGGTGGTAATGGAGAAATGAAGAATCATCATTTCGTGAGGCACTAGTTCACCATTCACAAAAAACAGTGTGTTCAATATCCATTAGATGGAAATGTGTGTAAGAGTAGGTAGAAATATTTTCATAAAAACCTCCTATAATATGTATTATACTTTATTTTTCACAAAATAATAGAATAAAGATAGTGGAGGGGGTGAAGAAGGAAAATAAAGGAAATGAGTTTGAGAGAAGACATTACCTCTTAATTGGGTAACTTCTTTTGGTTTATGCCAAAAGGCTTCCATGAGAAGCATTCTGACCAAAGGTAGGATTCAATGTAGAATGTATAATTTTTTGGAGGCAACTTGGGCAGATATTTTATGAACTTAAAAAGTTTTCGAGGTGTGAGGAATGGGTAGAGGTGGTGGCATTTTATAGTGGAGAGGGAGTGACACTCTTGTAAATACCAAAAAGGCATTCACTATTAGACCGTATACCTTACCTAAAGTGCCTCCAAAATGAAAAAATAATGGAT
Organism: Viscum album; assembly: GCA_963277665.1. Taxonomy (NCBI): domain Eukaryota; kingdom Viridiplantae; phylum Streptophyta; class Magnoliopsida; order Santalales; family Viscaceae; genus Viscum; species Viscum album. The sequence goes on along the minus strand of OY728145.1, from coordinate 270,291,938 downwards.
TATAGAGGAATAAAGTTCTATTAAAACCTAAACCACACAAAAATATGTGCATTTTAATAATTTGGTTCCTTATCTTCTAAGATTCTCCAATTTTATCATTTTGGTTTTTATTAAAGAATCTAGATTTCTAGTCTAATTAATTTAACCATTAAGACTAAAATAAAGTTATATTTATTAGAAAATATGGATACACTAAATTATTAATATTATATATAATTTATAAAATAAAATTCCTAGGTGTTTTGGAAATAAATTTTAAGACAAGCAAACATGACGCACTAAAACACTACTTAAACACAGACTGTGTTAACAACATTTTTACAATATATGGGTCAATATGTTAATTATAAAAGATAAATTGGTCAATTAAAATACCATATATAATATTAATTAACAAATAAAAATAACTTGGTAGGATATAATATTTTATTAATTTTAAATCATTTAATAAAATTTTATTTATTGTAAAATAATAATAATGTCAATTTTGACATTATTTATTTAATGTAAATTTTAAAATATCAATATAATATTGGAATTAAAATATATTAGGTTTAAAGATATTTAACATGATATATTCATATAAAAAAATAAATAAATACAATAATTCAATCAACCAACTTCACTTTTAATATTTATAGTGTCATTTATTTTAGTTAATTATTAACTAAATAATCACTACAATGGCATTTCTTAAGCATTTTAAGTAACTAAATCATCTCTAAAAATTATCAATAAAATATTATGATAAAAATAACCCATTTATATTTAAAAATTATATGTATAATCTAAAATATTATGTTTTTTACATATCCCAAAGTTTTATAAATGTTAAAGGTAAGGAAAGTTCCCTTTTTGTCTTTTCTCCTTACATAACTTTTTATATAGGGCACTTCCATTAAATAATATCCCAATAACCCATAAATTTTGAAACATTTGGGGATATGGTATAAATATTTTCTTCCAATTTCATTTAGAAAAGTGTCCAGGTCATTTTAGTCATTTTGATTAAGGTTTATTCCCTTATTAATCTTAATCACACCTTAATCACCGTAATTAATTTTAATCACATTCACTAATTATTTTGGTCAAAAAATTAAGTTGATATTATTAGACCAAAAATATCATACGGATTACAACCATGTATTATATATTTTTAAAATTTGAATCACAGTAGTGGGAAAATTATGATTAACGCTAATCCCGAAGATGAGGAAAAATAACGGTTTTTTAATGTAGAAAAACCTTCAAAAGTTTGTTAGGTTTTTATATTCAATTTCAAAGTAAAATTGATTCTAATAAAATTAATTGTATAAATAGATGTATAATTTATCTAATTCATCTCTAAAATAAATATAAAATATATTTTATCATTGATATTTATTTAAACAAAACAGAGGTTTTTAACTAAAATGCAGTAGTTTTCACTATTCATAAAAATGAAGTTTTTTCTGAAAAATATCAAAAATTCACCCTAGTAAAATTTTGATATTATGAATTAAAAAATGATGTTTATTTTAAAAAATAAAATTCATAAAATTGTCAAAATTGAGTTTTAAAATAGGTTCTCCCTTAAAGGATGGTAAAACGCGGTCCTGCGTGTACCACAAGTTAACTCAGTGTTGCATGTACCGCAAGATAAGATAAGTGCTGTGTGTAGTGAAAGATAAACTTGGTGTTTCATATATCACAATAAAAACATAAAATAATATATTTTCACTATTTCATGAAATGAAAAATATCAAAAATATTAATGAATTTTAAAAAACATATTTCACAAAATCTCGGGGTGTTGCACAAAGTGGTGCTTCTTACTTGAACATGAAATGTTTAAGGGTAGAAGTTGTTTATGGTGTTGTGTAAGAACTCATTTTCATAAGTATAATTCATCTACAGTTATGGTTCTATGAATGTTACTTGAGATATAAATTCGATTACCTATTAATATGTTTCCTAGAACATATTTCAAAGAGGAGAAATTTTTCATGACATGAATTCCAAGAAAAATCAAATCAATTTTTAGTTATTCCTTTGTGAATGGTTTTAGAGAATAACTTAAGAAGACTCATAATCTAGTCTTGAGAGGGGGGATACCTATTTAAATTCTTCATGGCGATTCCTCCTTTTTATAAACTCTTTATGGTAGTGTTCATATAAGGTCCTTTACAAATGCTCTTCACATGAATCCTCTATGAAGAGATACCCATCATGTAAATTTAATGTGGTGGCTAGAATTAAACCCCCATAAATTTTGTGAACCCCACCCATTCACATAGAACCCCAATATTATTTGGAATTTAGTTTTTTTAAATCACATTTTCCTCTTTCCAATGGTTCGTCGGGGTAAAATATTTGACCTATGGTTAGCTACTTCATGAAGGATACACGTTATGGGAATCTGGACCTCTTTAATGGTCCTTCTTTCACATAGGTCACCTACCTTGGTTTATTTTATTATCTAAATTAACTTCTTATACTCCTTATTCAAAGTTAAAATCCCTAATAATCCTATTCTATCAATTTCTCCTCTGAATCGACTGTTTTTACATGACCAGGACACTATGCTCATTTTCATGCTTCTGTTCGATCATGTTTTCCTTTGATAATTAAATTCAAAACATTTGAAGAATATTTCCCATAAGTTTTCCTCTTTTACCTATAGGATCCTTAGTGTATTAACAATCATGTATTCCCTTGATAGGAAGGATTCATTCCTTTAAGAAACTAATGAAACTTTGCTTTATATAGGGTACTTGTCCTAACTTCTCTAGGTTAACCTCCTATAACCTTAGGAATTTGGTCAACCTCAATGTCTCATATTGGTGGGATTTAATTGAAACACTCTTAGGTTATCTTACCCAAATTCTCTCCCTTAGTAATTTTAGACTATCTCCATATTTACCTGACACCTAACTAATCCCTTGATTATCTTCCCTAGTGTCCAATCAATGAGACAAAGATTCATGTATGGGTTTCTGATCATGAGAAAGTCCTAACTCTTCCTCACTATTTTTCATCACTCACATGTCTATTCATTCTTCCATATCCAATTACCAATATGTAGAAGATTATTTAAATGGGCCTCCTACTAGGTGTAATCTCTGACCATGTTCTCATTGATAATCTCATCCCCATGCCAAATCAATGATCCATAAATACCATGAGCCTCCTATTAGTTGTAATCCATAACCAAACGCTATTCTCTTTAGTTTACAATGAACACGATGAACTAGAAATGTATTATTTTATATAATACCCACACAAAATAATTCTATGTTCCTTTCACTTAGTAGTCTATTCAACGTGAATTTAAATTTCTTTAAATATGACCCAGGAACACGGCCTAAAAAGTCACTTCTTTGGTCTAAGATGCATGAACATAAAATGAACATATTTAGTCCATTATGCATGACCTTAAAAGTCACTTATCTAGTCCTAGATGCACAACCCTAAAAGGCACTCCAGTTAGTCATGTCCATATAGACCTACAATCAACTTCATTGGTCCTTTTCACATGACCTTAAAATATACGGTGTGTCCTGTTAAGTGGCACTAAACTACATGTGTTCTAATTACCATCAGGGGATATGTAAGAAGCCATTTCATGGGCCTAATACAAAATTTACAATGTCTATTTCCTTCCTAGATGGTGATAATTCCAATAGTTCCTAGTTGTGTTCATTTAATCTATAGTATAACTAACCAACATGATAATTATAGAGATCCTCACATACATGTAGATATTCACATTGGTGTATGATAACAATCGAACACTTTCAAAATCAAGGTAACAAGTATTGTTATTGGTAAGTATTTCTTAAACATGTATTAAATCTATAAGGGAGTCTTGGATTTGGTAATAATACCCTCACACGATAAGTCGACCTCCTATCCTCTCAACCTTGATGTGAATTCAAAGTGTTGATAGTTTATCTTAATGGCCTCCAACATTTAGAAAGTAGGTCTATGTCCCAAACATAAACCATGGGAATGAATGTTCTTGGGGGGATCAATCATGAAGTCTACTTAAAAAATAAATTTATTATTTCCCAAGTTAGATATATTGTGCACAACCTAGGATATATCTTAATGTGGCCTTTTTAATACATTTTTTTGTATATTTTTTGGGTATTAATTGCGTTTTTAATGTCAAAATATGATTATAATGATCAATTGTTGAATTTTGGTCATTTTATTTCTAAAATGGAAATTATTTAATTTTTTGGATGTTAGTTTGTGATTTTGGTGGTAAAAATCAATTATTATTTAACTTGATTTTATTTATATTTTAAGAACCACACGTAAGTGATTTTTGGGTGATTATTCATGGAAGAAATATTTTCAAGAAACTATGATGATTTTTTGTTATTATATTTAATTATATAAAGTTCTATTTTTTTTATTTTGAACATTACTTATTGGAAAATTTTCAATGATTTTTTCGAGGTTTTTAATTTATTGTAGATTTATTTTTCATTTTAAATCGATTAATTTCATATTTAGTTTATTTTTTATTTTTAAGGAAGTTGCATAAAGGAAGAACTATTTTAGAGACAAAGGCTACAAATCTGTGAAAAGTTGTTGCCCAAATGTGAAAATGTAGCAACATAGGTCTGTTTTCAGGAGGTTGTATGAGTGTTATTTTGACATATATATAAGGGTCACACCCTCGGTTTAGAAGCTATGTAGTGGGTATTGGGTGATAGGTAAATGTAAACCCACATGGTTGAAATATATAGAAGGGTAAACCAGGGTGTATTATGGCTATGTAAAGGTTGATGTGAGGCCACATAAAGGTATTTTCATGGCTGAAATCTCATGTTATGGTAACTAGAGGATCACACAAGGGTTTTTTTCTATGTATTGTGATTTGAGTAAAGGTAATATATCATTGATTCCAATTGAGACTCGAAATATAAAATTTGATCTTTAAGAAGAATAAACGTCACTTGAGCTCTAGGAGGACCAACCAAGATTGATAAAGATGACATGGAATGCTATTGATATAGGGTTACTGACAAAGAATGAACAAGGTTGTGTAAGAACCGATGTGTATTAGACTAAAGCTATTTGAACACATCAATTCCATTAAAAATAAATTAGGATTAGTAAATGAATACCATAATAGTAGTTTGAAAATTATAAATCATCTTTGTGATTGAGAGCCTCATATTAGGAATATGATTACTCAATCAAGTTGATGAAAAAAATTGAAAACAAAGATAAACTTGGAGGCAAGTAATCAGAGGTCATAATTTTTTTGCAGTTGAGTTATCTCAATAGAATCAGTGGCTCTCAAATGGATATAGGATGAAAAAATTAATTAAAATGTATAAAATCAGTCAATTAAGGATATTTAATGAACTAAAAATCATTAACAAAATCAACCAATGAGAAAGAAGTATTTCATAAGATCAATGATAAAGATTGATAAACCAGCGAGATCCGAATGAGATAGAGAAGTGACCATGTTCACTAGGTATGATCCATGTATATGTTTAATTAAAGATGATGGGGGACTCAATGATCTATAATATTGTGGTTGATATCTTAAAGAGTGGTACACAGAACCCTCTTAGCGTAATTCCCTAATGAAGTTTTAAAGTATAGAATTATAATACTCTGACTCTAGTTGCACAATTTCTTATAAAACTAAGTGTCATGGAAATTTTTAATGAGGGTTACTGATTGTGTGTAGTTTAAAGACTTACTAGTTGGTCAAAGATAAATAAACCATTATTTATTGAGGGTAGTGTTTAATGGATTCCAAATACATGTGTGTTGGATTGTGGCAACTAAATCTTGAGTCTATGCATCAAACAAGAACTAAAGGTTGATAATTCAAAGAAAGTACTGAGGAAGTGTAAACTAAAGGCCATATTTGATGGACTAATATAATTAATACACACTTTTAGTGGGTTTCTAATTGAGTACTATAGATTTAATTACAAGTTTATACTTGATTAAGAATATGGGGGGAAAACTGGATCAAACCGACACATTCCTTTTAAAATAATAGAAAGAAAATTCTTTAAAGATATAAGTTGAAGAAGCCATGCATGAGAATCATGATACTGGTTTGGAAAGAAAGTAGAAGGTGGGGGATTTTACTGATCCAAGAGAGATGGATGATGTTATGCTGACATAGTATACATATTTATCAATTATTCACCTATGAAAATGGATGAAGTTTTTTTTAAATAGTTTTTATAAAATTAAAGTAGCAATGACTGAATGATAGAGAGTAAATACTCTCATTCGGTTATGAAATAACTAATTAGGTTCATGAGGTATGTGATTTGGAGGTAATGTAAAATATATTCCTAGAGAAGAAATGAAGGGGGAATTAATTCATTCAGAGATGTATATAGATGAGAATAGAACCAGAGGCTAGTGAAGTAATCAAGGGAAAGAGATTAGAGAATGAAAAAGTTGGAAAATAAAGTGATATAAATTGAGAAATATTTATCCTTCTTCTTTACTTTTACTATTTCTACTATTTTAAGATATATTTCTTGAATATATTTTTTCTATGATGAACATGTGTTTCTAAATACTTCAGGGGAATAAAAAATAAATGAATTGAAAATATTATATCTTTATTTCTCATGTTTTTTTAAAATCTTCTGTTATTCTTCTTGTGTTTCTTATAATGACATCCTTTTCCTACTCATTAAAAATGAATTTTAATATTTAAGTAAGCGTTGAAATTTTCTTATGATGAGAAAATTTATTCACTCCTTTCCAAAAGTTGATAAATTGAGGTGAGTAACATTAGGAGAGATTCAATAGGATATTTTTGTTATGTGTTATCTTTTTCATTCTTCTTGAGAACTTTTTACAAACTATTCCATGTAATAATGGATGATGATACTGGATTATTTTCCATTGATACATCAATAGAATTATTTCAATTAGAAAAGGTTAGTGTCTCTCTTATCCATGAAAAACCATTCATTTCAAGATTTATGATTGAAAAATCATTTCTAGGGGGAGTTCACTGAACTGTGTTGATCATTGAGTGATAGTTAAGTGTCTAAACCCCTTTTCTTTATAGATTTGAAAAAATTGTGATTTTATTGATGTAAGAATAGAAAATATTTTAATCAATTCAGTTATTTTTGGTTCACTAATTTATTAATTTTATATATATTTCCCTCTCCACCTCTCTCATAATTACTTTAATATTCTTGTTTATTTTCTTTAATTTATAATTATTTCACTATTACCACAATTTCACTCCTCAATTATACAATTTTTCATTGTTTTTTGTCTCATTAGATTATTTTTCTTGGTTTTGTTCTTTTATTTTTGTTTGTTTTTACATTTGTTTGGTTTTCAAAAAATATTTTACTCCCATGGGTTTGACCGTGATCACTTCTATCTAGCAGTAAGTTAGGTAATAAATAAATAAATTCTAGTTCATTAATGACTTCACTACCATATTTTTGGCATCATTTCTTGGGAAGGAATATGGAACACATAAAAAAAAAAACAAAATAAAATAGTAAATCTATTGAAAAAAATTATAAAATAATGTTTGTGTTTACCTGTGTGTAGTTATTTTGAAACCATTTTTTATTGATTTACATGTACACTTGGGAATATTATGAATATAAGTTTAATTTTTTAATTCCAAAAATTAAAAAACACTATTTTACATTTAATGTAACTATTAAATTTTCTAAAGCCTTAAATAATATTCCATCATAAGTTAGATTTCTTAAAAGGTTTTTGGATACTAAACCAATTGGGAAGAATATTCCACCATAAAACTAAATGGGGGGGGGGGTGTAGTTATATCCTATTTAATAACTTTACTCCAAAATTAAAATACCCCATGATTTTTTATCTTGTAGAATAGTATAACATGAGGATAAAAATTGATCATGTGACTTAGCTTCTAGTTTCAACCTGGTTCCTTACTTTTTTTCAACAGATGGGTCTAGGGGAACTGAAATCAGCCTCTGTATCTCTTTAGTTGGATGATAGGTCAATAACTCATTCTATAGAGATGTTATATAACCTATTAGTCAATGTAGGGAAGATCACTTTACCCACTGATTTTCTAGTGATTGATATAGATCATGACAAAAAGTTTCCTATCATCTTGGGAAGGCCATTCATTACTACATATAGGGTTGTCATTGTTGTTTCAAAGTGTAAAATTACCCTCAAATATAGTGATTATAAAGAAGAGTGTCATGTTTTTTAGAAGACCATGCATGAGATGAGTTTTTAACTGATTGATATAGTTGAATATGTTTTTAGGGAAGAAATAATGAAGGGTACTCATAGTCATTTTGATGATATAAATCAAGAATCAATAGATAAACACTTTAAAATAATTATATTGAATATAAATCCATACAATAACTTGAAATGATAGATAGGATTGAGATTATTCTTAGATAAATAATTTCTAAGAACCATTAAGCGGTTCAATATTAATAGAAATCCTACTTAGAGAGTATTACTTAGGTTATTGGTCAACACTCACAACCATCTATTTGTGAGGACATTCCTTCCTTGAAACTAAATATGGATTCAAAATTGAAACTATTTCGTTATAAGTTGTGTGATTATATTTATGGGAGTTTCTGATTTTAGGTTGAGTCTCTATAATTATCAAAAACTAAATATAATTCTAGGTTGATTCCTTCTTAAAAACAAGATATTCATCAATTTGAATAAGAATTCTTTCTTGATAGATTCTCACATGCTATGATTGATGTAAATTATAGTTTCTCCCAACCTGATTTTAAAAAGTTATCACCATTTGAGTCAAGTAAGGAGCCTGAAAATTATTTCATGAGATCAAAGTTTTATCTCTTCAAGTTGGAGTTTTCTGGGCAGTTAGATTTTTAGATTGTTTTAGACTTATTTTTTGAAAATTTTGAGCAGTTTACAATAGTTTTTGAACTATTTTTTGAGTCCTTGGGAACCATAAGGGTAGGGAAACAATATGAATTTATTTATTTCCATGTTGGTTTATTTTCTATGTTGTTTTATTCATTTTTTAGTCATGTTTGTGAGATTAGGGAATAGAAACAATACTGGAAATAAATCTCATTTCTATGGTTTTGATGGAGTTCCAAAAGTCTATTCTAGATGCTAGTGTTTTGGAAATTTTAAGTGACCAAGAATATATCCCCTTGTAACACAACAAAATAAATTTATTTAACAAATCACCCCCTCTTAGTGATCATGGGTAGACATTTTATGGATAACATTTTGAATAAGACTTATAATTTAGCACTGTATGGGAGGTAACCCATTATTGAATAAAAGTTTATTTATTTGCTTATTTTTTTCAAATAAAAGAATCCTTGTTTATATTTTTCAAAAATACACCCTTTTAATTCCTTCCATCTTCTATTTTATTTGATTATTGCACCAAATTTTTCATTAGTGGTTTATAACTTCATCCCCACAACCTCTAACTTTTTACTCGGTTTATTCTTACAGATTTTAATTGATTAGATTTAATGATTGATTTGTTAACTTTTTAAGGTACTTTAATAGAGAGACCAAGTCAAGACTTGAGTATTCCAGAGAGAGTGACCAGTTGGGATGTACTTGAGGAAACCAAGCAACTACTATCAGGGGAGTCATCTATTTTATTTTTCATGAGTTAATAATTACTAAAATTATTGCATGCAACCTCAAAAAATTATTCTTTTTTAAATCCTATATATTTGGGTAAAATTTGTTTTATTATTAGAACTATGTATTGGGGGAGTTTGTTTAATCTATTTTAATATTTTTATGGGTGTTTTTATAATTTTAATATATTTCATTGAAAATATTTTTGAACAAAATTGGAATCGTATCTTAGAACCTTTGAAATATCATTGATTTCTTTGAGATTTTTTGCATCTTTTTGAAAATGATACTGTTTGTTGTTTTCAATGATCAACATGCCTCTATTTTGATTTATTTTCAAAAATAATTATGTTTAGTCATTTAAAAAGAATGAATATACTAAAAATATTCTACAATGTAATAGTATTTGTGGTAAACATGCTGCTTGAGTTTTGATGCAGCCTGAATCATTTTTTGAACTAATGAATCGAAAATCCATTTTGAACTTAAAACTTTCTTAATTGTTTATTCCAACTTGAAATTAAATATTGGAAATAATTATGAGTTTTAAGTGCGGGGGAGGTGTCTTTAAAAAAAGTTCTTAACTGTATTTCAGTGAATAAAAACTTAAAAAACCCCTTTAAATTTTAAAAAATAGCTATGTTTGACCATCAATTTTCTTACCTAGTGGTTCAAATTTTTTAAAAATATTTAAGGATATCTTGTTACTTCGAGGAAATTATTTTTTTATGTTTTTATATGGATTTAATTGGGTACCTATTTTTATTTTCCTCTTGAAAAAAATATACTCTTGAAATGAATCCTTAATCCATGAGTACTTTTTTTATTTAATATATAACTGATGGATGGGTTATTTATTATTATTTTTATTTATTAAAATCACCCAACCATTCTATTATGTCTAGTTTTTCTATGTTAAATTATGTGTGTCTATTCACTAGGATAAAAATAGTTGTTTGGAATAACAATTGGATACAAAGTGAAGTTTATTGAATTATTTTCAAAATTTTAAATTTTAATCATTATTGTAAAAAATGAAAGAATATTTCTCCAGAATACCTTCTTTTGAGAGGGAAATGATCCTTACTACATGAGAGGATCCATGGGGGAAAATACTCTTGAAAACCAACACCTTGATGGCACTTTAGTTTTTAATTCTTGAGATTACTTTTCTTTCACTGAATTTGTATAATTGATTTCTTGAGTATAAGTTATATCTTATATGCGTGGAAATTTTATATGGTCCTAATTTTATATTTTTAGGATCACTTTGGGATGACCACACCAAGAGGGGGGTGAATCACCATGGGATGATTTCTTATCAATTTAAAAAATTTATCCTCATTTTTTACCTTTGTCACTTATTTAGTTAATGGTTCTCTTATCTTCTTCACCTATAGTTAGAAAGAATTAACAAAAAACAATAAAGTATAAAATTACACCACTATTTTTAGTGAGGTTAACCTCCAGTGTGGATGACTATGCCCTTGGTTTCTGATGGTTATTATCCCACTCATACATAAATTCACTTTTACTATCAAGAAAAGCACAAACAAGGGTATATCATTATAATCATTTTCATATCACCGAACATGTACAATAAAAGATTTAAATTTGAAGAACAAATGAAAGATATTGGCCTATTCCTCTTTAAGTGATCAACAATGTATACCAAGCCTTCTTTGATAGACACCAATTACTCTGATAAACTTCCCCTGGATAAAACAATCAAACAGATGCCTCTATTTCACTATAATCAAACTGAATGTCTCAGAAATGTAGTAATATAGTAGGCTGTCTCTTCTTCTTCTTATTCTTCTTCTTATGTCACAATGAAATCAAGCTATTGTTGACTAGAATTCTCAGACTCTCTTCTATGACCCAAATGACAATCAACAAATAACAACTAGGTCATTTACTCTTCTTTTTTTGTTAATCTTCAATAGACAACATGAGATATCAAATTATAGTGTCAGGTTCTCAATCTTTGACACACAATGTCATCAGTGAATGTACTAATGATATCTTCTTCATGTAATTGATTATTTTCAAACACTAATTACATTGTATTGGTTTTTATTGCTATTTAAGAATGATTTCATCATGCATGTGATTTTCATAGACATATCACATCATCTAATGCATGTATTTGAATCATGCACAACAATATCATCAAAACACTATATGAATACTTCCTCTATTTTAATTAAAAATATAGTTCTGTTTATGGTTTAACACTTACCTCTTTATGCATGCATCATCATGTTCTTATTAACATGCATGCAGACCTGCATTACTCACTGCCTTCGCAAAAGAAATGGGTTCTTTGTGTGACTCGGTTCCTACACTAACAGTATACATAGATATTTAAACTTCATGAACAAAATATAGATATGGATTGAATAATTCTTTTCCTTCTTTACATGAACAAAGAAAATGGGATGTTCTATTATCTTCATCCAAATTCAAGTGCGCGATTCTAGTCTTTGTTAAATAATGAATCTTGTTAGATATTTTTTCTTCATGTGAACAATGCAAATGGAATATCCTTCATGTAAATAAGTGTGATTGGAACCTCTCCTTCATGTATACAAGTGGTATGAGAAACCCACTTATTCATTACTCATCTTCAAAGATGCTCTATTTTTATGATGGAAAACTAGATCTCTCAAGTGGTACAAGGAACCTCACTTATTCATTGCTCATCTTCATAGATGCTCTGTTTTTATGATGGAAAACGAGAGCTCTAAAGTGGTATGAGGAACCTCACTTATTCATTTCTCATCTTATACCATGTGGAAGCCGCCTGCTTCCATTGACACTAATGCCTGATCAACGCCTGTTCTCCCAGATGAAGTCCAAAGAAACCTGATTCCAAGGGTGATTGAAAATAAATAATTCATCATGTGAGGATGGACAAGTGTTGAAACCGAGTAAGATTAAATTTCAATATCCCTCTGTAAAATAATCTACCGAGCTTAAGCTTGTTGGGGATAAACTGATGACTGTGATGTAACTATAAATTAGAGACACCGAGGCTTGTGGATGATAACAACGAGTTTTATCTGATGATAAATCTTGCTGAGTATGATTGTAGATGACCTAGATGTATGCACCTCCCATCATTGAAGAACCAATTGAAGATGATTCCGCCATAAAGATGAACCCAAAGCTCATTGAGTTTGAAGTAAGCTCATCACCATTAGAGCCCAATGTAAGAACTGGAAACCGAGGGCGATGATTTAATCAATTTAGATCTCCAATTAAGTTAAATTGAAATTTCAACAGGGGTCCAGATTCATAGACCTATTTGTAGGAGATGATGCTATCATAGTTTAAGAATAATGAAGCTACAATGGAAATGAGCCTAATCCAATCGTAAGAAGAATAGATTGAATCTCAAAACTATATGTTGATATTGTTCTTGATGCCTCCAGAAAAATCATAGCTGGTAATTGATTCTAACCAAAACTTCACAAAAGAGAAAATAAGTTGAAGATATTGATGATGAAAAAATAGGGAGTTAATGTTTCAGAAGATGATCAATGTTTGAACATCACTAAGGGGAAAGTTGAACCTATTTAATTAAGACCTTTTGATCATTGTATTTTGAGTTTTTTTGTATAGGTGAGAATGCCGATGAAGATCGGAGGGACCACGATGCCCCCACAATTTCAGATACTTTGATGAATATGGATGCGTATATTGTTGGGTAAGTGGTGGTTCATGGAAACAGAATCAAACAAAACCATAAAGAAAAATGATAGAACTCATAGTTTTAATGTGGTTTGGTAAGATGCCTACATTCACGAGAGAATGAGGGTCATTTCTCTATTATTACTCTTCGAATCAAACTTCAAAAGATCACAACGATTGAAAATCATGGGAGTTTGATACCATTATATAGAGAACAAATTTAGTGGTGTCAATGGTTGGTTCATAAATCCTTGAAAAAATCCTCGACGCCAGCAGCATTCCATCTTGGATGTGTCCACTTTGGTTGGTTGCCCACCAAAGGAGAAATTTCCTACAGCCACCTGATAGAAACTGCTGTCGACATACAACTCCTGCAATCAACTCCTTTAATTGGAAGTGACCCCCAAAAATCTCCCACTCGCAATAAATTTAGGGTAGAATCTAAACCTTCAATCTCATTTCCGGCATTGAAAACTTCATCAGAAATCGAACACTCTTCTTCTGTCAGATGATGTGTGTCTTCCACTATCTTCAATCAATATTGAGTTGACTACGATCCCAATCAAATGATACAACCCTTGAGATTATTTCCCAATAAGAATCACTAAATCACCACATGAGACTTCCAACACTCCACCTAATATGAAAATCTTGTACCCTTTCGCATCAAGCCTAATTAATGATACAAAGTTTCTTCTCATCTTCAGAATAAATTTCACGTTAGCCAGTTTTCATATTGCTCCATCGGGTGTCTTCAATTTCACTATCCCAACTCCTCAAACCTCGCATGTTGACCCATCACCATGTCTCAACAAATATCACACCTACTTAAAAGTATAAAATTCACATATTATTGTACATATGTGTATCAAGCTCTCCAAATCCAAAACCCATCTATCTTGTTTGGGATTTTGATCCCATTCATTTTTTCTTTTTAAAATTTGACATTCCCTCTTCAAGTGCCTGTATCTTTTGCAGTAATAATACTACACATTTTCCATTTCAATTCTTCCATATATGTGCGAGCTTCCCATTATCAGAAATACATCATCTTCTCTTGATGATTTTATGGTATTAACCACATTCTCTTTATCTTTCTCTTTACCAACAACTTACCGTTTGCGCTCTTCACAGTCACTTTTATAGTGGCACTTTTTCTCACACCAGAAACACATGATTTCACTAGGATCATGTCCCCTCAATTTTTTATACCATTATTTACCTCCTAACTCCCAATATTGGCTCCTCCCATGTTGACCATCTCTCATCACCATGATTTTCCCACCTGAATGCGTCACGGGTCTTTGAAATTCCTCTGAATCTTGAAGTGATGCGATCACCTCATCCAGGTTCAATGTTTCCTTTCCCATGAGAAATGCAGTCATAAGTCCATAAAATGAGCTTGGTAGAGATAAAAAAAGTAAAAGTGATTTGATTTCCTCTCAACCGTCACACTGAGTCCCAATAATTATGTCATCATTTTGTGGAATTCGTGTATTGATCCATTTTCTTCTTCCGTTTGTGTTTATTTTGTCGCCATGAACATCCATTGCCTATACAAAGTGGTATCAGAGCTAGGTTGGAGAGAAACAATGATGCTGCAATGAATATTTATAGTGACTGGAAAATTGAAAGTGCTTAGAATTTTTTTGAGGCTAGATCTGTGAAGAACTCGGGGAGATGATTCCAACGGTGCAAGCGGTGTCAAAAAATGGATCTACAACGAATTCAGTAGAGTCGGTCAAAGTTCAGATCAAAATCCAAGTGCTACAGTACCCCATGCCAGAGAAGAAGACACTGTTCACACTGGCGACAACATTCTGGTGAGTTTTCTGGATACTATTCTGACAAGCCACGTCAACACCACATCATCAGCCGATCTGGACCATTGATACTATTTTGGCTATATCTTGGCCAATCAGACTCTATTTTCAGTGATCCAGGAGTTGATTCCAACTATTTCAACCGTTACGGACGCATCCGTATGGTTAGTTTTTCAAAATTTACACTATATAAAGTGGTTTAAAAGGGTTTAAAGATTGATGATAGTTATCATGTTTTATTACAACGATGATGGATGGTGGTAAAGCACTACAAAAATTTGATATTGAAAAGTTAAATGGTCAGAACAATTTTGTCTTGTGGAAAAGCATAGTGAAATATCTTCTAGTGCAGCAGGATGATCAGAAAATTAGAGAAAATACCGATAGAACTAGTCACGATGATTGCAAAGAACTCGAGATATGGGTCATCATCACAATTTGACTATGTCTGGAGAATGACGTAAAGTACTTGGTATTGGATGAGATCTACCCAAAGGAGATCTAGAGGAAGTTGGAGTAGAAGTATATGGAGAAATATCTCACAAAAAATTATTCATGAAGAAGAAATTATACCAGTTGTGAATGGATAAGGGAAAAAATTTGTTGGATCACACCAAAAAATTCAATAAAATCATGCCACAATTATTAGGACTTAGTGTGAAGGTTGAAGAGGAAGACAAAAAACTTTTTCTTATATCATCTCTACCAATATTTTTTGATGGAATTTTGATTTAATTTATCATGGGGAAGGAAACATTGAACCTAGATGAGGTGATGGAATCTCTTCAAGATTCAGAGGCATTTCAAAGACTAGCTACACATTCAGATGAGAAAATCATGGTGGTGAAATATGATCAACATGGGAGGAGCTAATATCAGAATTAAGAAGATAAATAATAGTGGCCAAAACTGATGGGATGTGATCCTATAGAAATAATGTGTTTCTGGTGTGAGAAAAAGGGTCACTATAAAAATGAATGTGAAGAGTGAAAACGGTACATTGTTGGGAAATAGAAAGACGAAGAGAAGTTGGTGAACATCATAGAATCATTAGGATAAGATGATATCTTGCTGAAAATGGGAAGCTCACACACAAATGGGAGAATTGAAAGAGGAAAAGTGAAGTGTCATTTTTTTAAAAGATGGGAACATGAAACAAGAATGTTTAATTTTAAAAAGGAAGAATAAACGAGAGAATGGGGTTTGTTTCTCTATTATTACTCTCTAGATAAATATTTGGAGGATCACAAGGATTACAATTCATAGGAGTTTTATCCTTTTATATAGAGAATAAATTAAGCGGTGTCAATGGTTGGTGAGGATTGGTTCATCTACCCTTTAAAAACTCCTCATCGTTGGGTGGATTCCATCTTGGCTGTGTCAACTTTGGTTGGTTTCCCATCAAAGGAGAAATTTCCTATAGTAACCTGGGTTGATTACCGCTTGATGAAAACTACTGCTGATATACAATTTCCACAATCAACTCCCTTAATTGGTAGTGCCCCCCACACATATCATGTTTTATGTATTTCCCCAATGAGAATTCTATAAAGGAGATAGGTGAATCCAAGATACCTTAACCGAAACACCACTAATGATTGTTGACCCCAACGAGGATGTTAAGAGGAAGACTCTGAGTTGATGCAGTTGTGAGAGTCAAGAGATATTGAACATAGGGGAATCTAATGTTGCTGAATCTGAGTGAACCTTTATAAAATTTAACTTAATTTTAGAATTCTTATATGAGTTTGATGATTTGGAAAACAAATTTTTTCCAAGTTATAAGTTTATGATCCCAAGAAGTTACAAGGTTGGGGATATAATAATTATGAGATTGAAAAAACTTGGTCTTAGTTTGTTCCAAGGGGAATAAGGAGAAGACTCTATAAACAGTGGTCTTTAAAATAATTCTTTTCATAGGCCCAAAATTACTATGAGGCCTAGGTAAATTATTTTAAGCTTGATGGTGGTCTAAAATATAGAAATAGAAAGTTAAAAGATGATCATGGTGGGAAATGAAGGTGATCATTATCACTAAATTTTATGGAATATTCTAGTGGAAGTGCTTGTCGTTGAAGGATGTTGGATGATTTTAATGGTACTTCACCAAAAGATGGATATGAGCACTTGAGAGCATGAAATGGGGATTTAAATTATTATTAGATTATATTGTCATCAATTTTCTTTTTTTTTATTTTCAAATATGAGGATCACCCCTCAATCTATTTTTGGTATTCATGAATGGGAGGAATTGGAAATTTTTGAACATTGGAGGAAACCCTGATTCCCAATTCATGAGACCTAACTCTGAATCCCTTCTTCTCTCCCAGTTCCATCCCATGTAACTCTATTTTCAATTTGTAAATACAGTTTGAATATTTATTCTTCATCACCTTGGTTTTTTAATCTCAAACCTTTATAGATAAAGGGCTAACCCATGAGTTGTAATTCCCCATTACTTTTATATTAGGAATGTTTTGATCTTTGTTTTTTATTTCCCTTTTCCATTGGGTGAGTATTATCAGACCTGAATTGGAAGGATACAACACATTTTTTTGGATTTTATGCTTTTCCCTAGCCTTTTCAGCTATTCACTGGTCAGTTACATGACGTGTAAATGAATTTCATGTTGTGTAATTCCTGCTATACTAATCTTGTGAGTTTAATTCACCGTGTGATTTTTTACACGCCATGTAATAGTTGCCTGTCATGTATTGTGAAATCCATTTTTTAATTAAAAAGGCAGTGTTTTTTCGGCACAACTTAAAATGAAAGGGATTAACGATGTGTAAAAGATTACACACTTTTTAGTTCCCCGTGTTCTTGTTTTTAGGGTTCCATGCAAGTGTTTGAGGGATAATTTCTCTTTGCATCCTTATCTACTCGACCAAAGATCTTACCCTAATCAATTTTGGGTGTCTTCCTTCCATCTAGATCTATTCATTCAATTATTGATCAGTAGGGTTAGACACTTCATCTCTCCAGGTAAGGCTTCCTCTCAGTTTCTCTCTCATTTGTGGTTGCAACACCTTTTTATTGTAGGGATTGGTGATTGGACTTTATCTTCTATCAATTATTTTCAGTCCTTGGTCGTACCTTATCTTATGAAGGAAAATCTTTTAGTTTCCAATCCCCATTGTCAAAGGTAGTTAGGTTTTCTATGCTCTTAAGGTATGTGGATCTATTCAATTGTTCTAATTTATTGAATTGGTTGTTGTTCATATCAATTCCTTGATATTTGAAATGGAATTCCATGTGTTGAAATTGAAAAGGGCATGGGTTCATGTTTAAAAGTGGTTTTCCTTGAAAATAGAATTGCATTGATTTGAAATGGAAAATGGATTTTCAAACCTTAAAATAGATTGGATTGTCTTTGAATTTTTTTATAAAAATATGAGCATAATTTTTAAAGCATAATTTGAAAAAATTTGCATAGAGAGAACCTTGGGTATGTCGAGATAGAGACATGGGTAGCCTTAGTGTGCGTGACACCACTAGGAGGTAACCTCTTGTATGTCAATGTTCTATGGAAGGCCTCAATGTGAGTTGGATCCAAACTTATGCCTTATTAGTATTGTGAGTTTCTAGTACATATTGTCCCATAGGATAGATCTTAGATGGTAGGTGCATTGTTGTTTTTGGTTGTTTATTAGATGATAGTTTATTTCATTGATGTTGGATCACATGTATATTTATATTTCTATATCTTTAGCTACATGTTTCTGGATTTGGAAAACATGTAATGCAATTTGTGAAAATTCAAATATTGTTTGAAAAAGGATTTCAAATTGATTTATTTATAAAACTTCTTGTTAAAATTATTTTCTTTAAATCTTGGACTTGTGCATTCTTGTTATTAGAACTTTTATAGATCTTTTGGTGATATCCTAATGGGATCTATTTCTCACACCCTACTTTTTTATGAGGGCGGTTGTAGATTTTTTTTGTAGGAAATAGGTAAATTAATGTGTGTTCAGTAGTGATGCAGGTTTTCTCTTTACGTCACTGTATTGTTTTGGGATAGTTTGGAGGTGACGTTTTCACACAGAGACTTTTTGTTTAGGATTTTCATTTATTTTATTGTTTGGAATTTTTGGATCACTTGTATCTTTCATTTGTTTCCACATAGTACTCTAGTTGTATGCCTTGTTTTTCTTATATTGGAGAATTTTTTTGTTATCTCTGTTTTACCCCACCCCATAATGGGATTGTTCGGGTGACTAGGCTAGTTGTCCCGAGTTGGTATATTACAATTTTCTATCTGATCCATACTAAAACTAAAGTGTGTCAACACTTCCTGAGTTGTTTCAGTGTCTTGGGTAGACAGGAGTAGGATCATTGGAATTCATACAGTAGGTACATAAAAGGGGCATGGACAACTCACTCTCATTACTGAATCCGATTTTCCATGGGTGGTTAGAAAATATTCACTAATTACAAGACTAAGTGTTTAGGCTCACTTGAATAAATTATATGGTAATTTTATTTTATTTTTTCCTATATACAATGTTTGTGTACTTGGTGTGTGTATGGTATTTTGAATAAACTAAGTGGGGAGTTTATTTATATGTAACTTCCCTTTTAAAAAGAATTTTCCTTTTTTTTTGTGATAAGATTCCCAACTAATTTAAATTAATATTGTTTTATATCATGGTTTTGGATTCTTGTTTTCTGTTTGATGGTTTTGGAATTTTCTCATGGAAAATTGGTTGTTGTATTGTGTTTAACAAACAATGCCTCCTAAAATAGATCTTCCAAATACATGTGGGGAAGCCATGTGGTAGGTTCCACATGTGAATCCTTTATTAAACCCTTATTTGGTTGAATTAGTAATCCATACTATTCATACTCTGAGGTCAGTGGGTGTAGTGAACCTGGGACAGGTAGTGGATCATGGTTCAAAATTTACCAAACAACATCCACCTATCTTTCGTGGTGAAAAAGGACCACAAGAGTCAGAGGAATGGATTGAATGTATTTAAAAGATCTTAATTTTTTTTGAAGACTCCTAAATATTATCAGGTGGTTTTTTCCATGTATATTCTCTAAGGACTATAAAGAATATGGTGGGATTCAATTGTGCAAGATAAGTGGAAAGAATGTTTTACCTGGGTTTATTTTAAGAAGACCTTCAATAATTAGTTTTATCTCGAGTCTTTACATGTGGAAAAGACATGGGAGTTTCTGATATTGGAACAAGGGGAGCTCACCATTTTAGAATACGCCACCCACTTTGTTGAGTTGGTTCATCTAACACTGGAGTTTTTCACCAATGATTACCTAAAGGATCAGAGGTTCGAGATGGGGATAAAGGATTATGTTCGATCAACATTTTTACTTTTGTGCCATAAAAACTTTGTGGAGGTAGTGGAAAAAGTATCTTTGGATGAAGCAAAAATAGCTACGAGGACAGGATTGGGTGGAGCTTCAGTGGGTGCAACAGTTAGCAAGGGTGCTTCTTCTATTCATAAAAGAAAGCACAAGAGTGGTCGATTTTCTACAGGACCAATTTCAGGGTTTCTATAGGGTAGTAATAGGTTATTTTCTACTAGTGTGGGAGGCTTGTTCATACCAAGCATCAGTGTACAAAGGCTCCTATAACTTTTCATCTTTGTGGGTGATCTTTCCATATGAATCGTTTCTATGATAAGATGTCCTAAGGCAGTAAGGTGGGGTCCACTTTCACCAAGTGGTCGCAGGTTCATGTTAATGCTTCCAAGCGTGGTGGGTCTCATTCTAAGTCTAAGGGGTATATCCAAGTGGCTATATCTAGATGGATTTATGTAGTTGAGTGTGCACCATAGGAATCTGAAGTAGGGAAAACTACTGTTAGAGGTACGGTGTTTATTCATCTTCTATTTTGATATCTTTGTTTGATATAGGTGCTACTCATTATTTTATATCGTCAAAGTTGGTTTACATGTTGGGTTTTCGTTCAGATATTATTCCATTATTTTCGGATCTTTCCACACCTTTGGGAAAGAGGTATGAACAAGGTTTTAAATGTCCCATGCGTCTAGTGGTGATATGTGACTTTGAGGTGGTTTGGGACTTCTTGGTGCTTGATCTTGACATCTTTTACTTGATCATCAACATGGATTTTATGATTAGAAAAATTCTCAGATAGAATATTATCATTTTAAGGTATAGTTATTATCTTCTAATGGGGTGACTCATGTTTTCTAGGGTGAGTGGGACTCTAGATCAGGAAGGGCAGGGCCAGTTGTTCCTTATGCCAGTTTAATCTCATGCTAGTCGTCAGAAATGTTTCTTGATGTTGTTGTCCCATGCATGGGAGGTTAACTACCAGCTTCCATGTGTGCATACTCTGAGGTATTTCTGGATGTTTTTTTGGATTTCCACTGTAGAGATAGGTTGAGTTTACTATTGAACTATTATTTGGAACAATTCCCATTTCTATATTGTCCTATAGAATGGAACCTATTGAGTTGGTGGAATGTAAAGTAAAACTTGAGGACTTAGAGGTGAAATGATTTATTCATCCTAGTGTGTCACTATGGGATTTTCCTATAATATTTTCTAAGAAGGAATATGGACATCTTAGTCTTTTATTGACTATCGAAAGTTGAATCAGGTGATCGTTAAGAACAAGTATCCTTTACCCAGAATTGATGATCTCTTTGATTATTTGATAGGGACTTGTTGGTTATCTAAGATTGACTTGTAATTGGGGCATGCCAAATTGAGATCCTGAGAAGAGGATATACCCAAGATAACATTTCAGAGTCCATATGGGAATTTTGAGTTTATGGTTATTCCATTCAGACTCACTAACGCTCCTGTGGTATTCATGGCTTTGATGAACCAATTATTTCACTAGTTCTTAGAATTTTTGTTTTTGTTGTATTCGTGGATGATATCTCGGTGTACTCCAATACAGAGGGGGAGTAAAAGGACCATTTGGATATCATTATTCAAAACTTGAATGAAAATTATTTGTATGGTAAGATTTCCAAGTGTGAGTTTTGGATCTGGAAAGTGAAGTTTATAGGGAATGTGATATCTAAGAGTGGTGTCTTAGTTGATCCTGAAAATGTGTAGGTAGTTATGTCTTGGGAGAATCCCACAAACATGTTTGAGATCTTAATATACTTGGGTTTGATAGGTTACTATAGAAGATTTTTTTGGGACTTCTCCAAGATTGCATCTTCGATGAAAAATTTAACCCATAAGGGTGTATTGTTTTAATGGAATGAAGAGTGTTTGAGATATTTTGAGGAGATGAAGATGAGGTTGGAATCAAAACTAGTTTTGATTCTTATGAAACTAGTTTTAGGTTATGATTTTTTATGTGATTTTTCTAGTATAGGTTTGGTATGCGTCTTGATGTAGGGGAAACAAGTTGTGGCTTATAGCTCACAATGGTTAAACCCTCATGAAAAAACTACCCTACCCATGATCTTGAGTTGGAGGCTATTATGTATGAACTCAAGATTTGGTGTCACTATCTCTTTAGAGAGTAGTTTATGGTACATTCTAATCACAAAATCCTAAAGTATATTTTCACTCAGAGAGATATGAACTTGTGATAGAGATTCTAGGTAGAGTATCTATATAACTTTGATTTTGATATCGTATATACCCACAGGAAAGGGAATGTGGTGGCTGATGCATTGAGAAGAAAATTAACCATGCAAGATATGAAGGAATAAGTTGATCAGTGGTCTCTGATGAGTTTGTTTACCAAAATGAGCCTGGGAGTGGAGGAGGTTGGTGGATAGGTGTTCTTGGATTCAATAAAAGTTTACTCATCTTTTGATGAGAAAGTTATACTTGAGAAGACAATAGACACTGAGATTTGACACATAGGAGAAATCCTTAATGGTGGGGAGACCTCATGTGAGTTGTCTCAGTCTCCCAATAGATCTTTGTGCTTTCATGGAAGGTTGGTTGTTCTGTTTTCTTTGAGACAAGAGTTTCTAGATAGTGGACACTGGTATTTTTGGTCCATGCACTCTGGGGATACAAATATGTACGATGATTTGATACATCGATATTGGTCTATAAGGATGAGGTGGTCAGTTGCAGATTTTTTATCGTGGTTTCTCACTTGTTAAAGAGTTAAGGTAGAGCACCAGATACTTGTATTTTTGTTTCAACATTTTCCCATTACTTTATGGAAGTGGGATGATATTTCTATAAATTTCATCGTTGGTTTACCACTGAATCCTAGTGGGATGGATGTTATTTGGGTGATTGTTGATAGACTCACTAAATCAGGTCATTTATTTCTAATAAAGGAAATGATGAAAGCATAACAACTTGGGGACTTGTATGTCCAAGATATTGTGAATCTTCATGGAGTTCCCTCTATAGTTGTTTTTAACACGGAATCAAGGTTCACATTCAGATTCTAGAAAGGTTAACCAGACGTAATGTGTTTCCAGTTTAAATTGAGCATGAATTATCACCCAAAGATGGATGGATAGACAGATAGGGAAATCTAGGTTCTTGAGGATTTTCTCCAGGATAATGTGCCTTATTTTAATGGATATTGGGATAGAAAGTTTCCTTTGGTTGAGTTTTCCTATAACAATAGTTATCATGATTTTATCAGGATGGATCCCTTTGAGGATTTATTTGGGTGGCCATGTCGATCTCCCCTATGATAGGTAGAGCTGGGAGAATGGTCCTTGGTTGGGATAAGCGTTGTTTAGGAGATGATAGAGGTGGTGTAGCTTTGAAGATAGATTATATTTCAAAGTAATAGCAGCGGAATATGAAATAAATATGTAGTATGGATATAGAGTAACTATAAACACAGAGAAGTAACCAAGAGGTTCAGTCTCAAGCCGAGACTTAGTCCTCTCAAAAGTTTATATAAAATTGATCCACACCCTGGATCGGGGTTAACAACAGTGAACACACTGTCCAGGTCACAAGACCTCTACCACAGTTCTACGTGGGAAAAACAAACAACAGCAGCCAGCTGTCCAGGTCACAAGACCTCTACCACTATCCACAGTGGGAAGTGAAGTGTAAAAGGTTTGCTGAGGATTTACAGATCCTCCAGTGAAAGTACAGGAGTCAGTGTGTGTGTTTAATACAGCAGATAACACACACTGCTCAAAATGTAGAATAAATAAATCACAGAGCAGAGATGTAGAGTTTAGAAATGGCTCTAGTGATTTCAGTGTAGCACTGGACTCGTTTTGGAATTAATCAGAAGTGATTCTGAGTCCTCTTCTCGATTTTGTTTGAGAAGCAGAGTGTCGTATGCTTCAGGTTCACAGGCAGTGGGATGTAGTCGATGAAGCTCTTCAATATTCTATTGTATGCACACCACTCTTCTTGAGTAGGCTTGATTGTATATTTGATTCTGTCTTGCTTGGTTCTTCTTGTATGCACAGAGCTCTTCTTGAGTATGTCGTATGCTTCCTTGTCTCTGTGTGTGTTGTCTCTCTCTTCTTCGTTTTTCTCTTCTTCACTTCACACAACTCTTCAGCAGAGTCTTCTTGTATTTATATCACGTGCTCCGTAGGACAAAAAAGGTTTCCTTTCCGCAGGTACGAGGTACGGTTTCCTGACATCCGACAACCTTTATTAATTAATTGTCAGGGTATTAAAATATAACTAATATGACCGTTGGTTAGAATAAATAAAGATAAAGATAAAGAAATTCAAACAGTTGTTTATGACTGTTCAAGAGATCGGTAGGTCATCAGCATTAGAGTAATGATCGGTGACTCAGATAGATCAGCATCGGTCTGTCATCTGATCGGTGAATCATTTTGATCAGCATCGGTCTGTCATCTGATCGGTGAGTCATTTTGATCAGCATCGGTCTGTCATCTGATCGGTGAGTCATTTTGATCAGCATCGGTCTGTCATTTGATCGGTGAGTCATTTTGATCAGCATCGGTCTGTCATCTGATCGATGAGTCATTTGCATCGGTGAGTCCTTGGATCGGTGACTCATTTGCATCGGTGACTCATTTGCATCGGTGACTCATTTGCATCGGTGACTCATTTGCATCGGTGACTCATTTTCATCGGTGACTCATTTGCATCGGTGAGTCCTTGGATCGGTGAGTCTGATTGATCGGTGACTCTGATGGATCGGTGAGTCTGATTGATCGGTGAGTCTGATGGATCGGTGAGTCTGATTGATCGGTGACTCTGATGGATCGGTGAGTCTGATGTCTGTTGAATCCATAAGACTTCCAACATACTTTGTTAGTCAATAAGCATAGTTAAAAGCATGATAACTGATTCATTCATAGATTGGAATTATGTTTATGAGACATCAAACCAGATTAAGCATCAATGAGTTGTGATGATTTGTGATTATTAAAACATCAGTTATAAACATGAAATCAGCAATCTTCCAGAGGGCTCAACAATCTCCCCCTTTTTGATAATCACAAATCTTCATATATATATACAAAATAAAAAAAATAATAAAAAATAATAAAAAATCTCCCTCTTAAAATAACATTCCCATATATATAGTATTCAGATTTCTCCCCCTGAGATATTGATCTCCCTCTTCATATATAGAGTACTCCCCCTTAGATATATATTTCCCCCATTATATATCTTTCTCCCATTATATAGATCTTCTTTCTCCCATTATATATATCTTCTTTCTCCCATTATATATATCTTCTTTCTCCCATTATATATATCTTCTTTCTCCCATTATATATATCTTCGTTCTCCCCCTTTGGGATAATCAAAAAGGAGGGAAAACAGATAAGGGAAAAGAGAAGCAGGGTGCAGAGAGGATAGAACATAACACAAAGGAAAAACAAATTTGATAAAGTCACAGAAAAAGATAAGCAATACATAGATCACCCCATCAAAAACAATACATGGCTATTTGTTGGGATACAAAGGGGCTTTCCCTTTATCCTTTGGATCAATGGTAGGTAAGGTAGAAGGCTTGGAGGCAGGCTGTGGTTCACGGAGCTGAAGTGGCGGCAGGACAACTCTGGCAGGTGCAGTTGGAGGTGTCACAGAGGGTTGTTGAGAAGGAGCAGGAGCTGGATGAGAAGCTTTCTGAGAGACTGGCCGCAACTGAGATAGAGCTTGGGCAATAGACAGCTGATTCGGAGCGACATCAGAGGCACTGAGAGGTTCAGAAGTAGGGAGTACAATTGCAGTGGCCTGTGCATCCAAGTAAGGCTTCAACAGATGAATGAAGTCCTGAATGACTTCTGCTCCATACTTCATAGCTTTTTCAAAATCATCCTTGTTTTCCATGAACTGTGCCAAGGAAGGGACAAAATCTTGCAATTGGCGAACTTGAGTGTTGAAGGCCTGAGTGACTGGAGGTAATTTCAGATTCTCTGCCAAGACTTTGAAGTTTGCAGTCATCTCATGTTTTGTATAAATCTTGGAAAAGTAAGTATCAACTTTTTCCTTGATCTCTTGCAGGGCATTCTTTGCATCTGCTGAATATACTAAGGCCATCTTATGACTATTATCACAGAGCTCTTTCATCCTCCTCAAAGATTCTAAGTCAAGAATTTGTCTTACAGCAGCTAGCTCTGCATGCACAACTTCTCTGAGAGCTTCTATCTCACGGGTAGTGATTTTGGTTACCTTGCCTGTACTGGCTTGGCCGACTATATGAGTTAGTTCAGCTTTCAACTTCCTCAGGTCAGACTTGTTGAGATGTTCAATCAGATTTCTCAAAACTTCCATCATACCAGAGATGGTTGATCTGAACTCATTTGATAGAGAAAGTAAGCTAACTTGAAGATCCTTCAAAGTTTGATTCAAAGAGGCTATGTGCCTACCAAAAAATTCACCAGTAGCAGTCAAGTCTGGCTTGAGAACATCTGAGACTGCAGTTGAAAAAGCTTTCAAGGAATTTTCAGAAACTTGCAGAGATACTTGATGAAGGGCATTGGAAAGTTCTTCTCTGACTATATCTCTCACAGTGGTTAGCAATTCAGTCTTAAACTTATCAAGATCAGCTCGAGAGATTTCAGAACCAGGTAAATTCACATTTACAGGATCAACAGTAGGAATAGACCTTGCTTCTCTTGGAAGGTTCCTTTTCACAGCTGCAGCAGATTCTGGCAATTCGTCTTCTTCTTCAGAATATTCTAAGCCCAAAACAGCATATCCAGGGTAGTCATCCCAAACAGCAGCACACAGGGTGTAGTTGGGTTTTTCATAGCTTGCTGTTCCACTAATTTTTGATGAGTCAGCCTTGCCACTGATGTGGATTTCTGGTACTGACTGAGGTTGTTCTACTTGATCTTCAGCAAGACCATCCACCGGTCTGTTAACACCATCAACAGTAGCTTCAACATCCTCAGCATCATCATCATCACCACCATGATTGTCATCAGCATCACCTTGCTCATTATTACTCTGCTCAGAGGCTTCACTGTGATATTCCTCAGTATCAGAATCTTCTTCATCATCAAGAATAGGTTCAGACTCTGGTAGGGTTAAGGGTGGACTAGCAGGTCCAAATTCTATTCTTTTCTTGGGGCTAGCAGTGTCTGGATCACTCCTATCATCAGGAGAAGACACACTTCCTTCTTCAGTTGCAGCTTTTTCTTGCTCATCATTATCAGAATAAATTGGTTCCTCATCTGGTTTTAATCCAGGATCTCTCAAATCCTTTGGCCTCTTGCCATGATCTATGGGATTGAAGGCTTCATACAACTTATCTTCATCTGCAACCCATCACTTCTTCCATGGATTCCAATTGATTTTCATCCTCTTGCAGATCTCTTTGTTGAGACAGAAGGTACGCTCTGTTTCAACAACTTCATCATCTTCATCAACACATTCCAGATTCTGGAGCATAGTAGATATCATTTTTGAATAAAACAACGCTGTGGCTTTCTTGGAAGGTTTCAGCATACTAGCTATGTGGACCATCACATATCTACACAGGTTTATCTTTTCATGGGTTTTGAGCAGAAACAATAGAAAAACATCTTGAAACTTAACAGTAGCAAAATCTCCTCTTCGAGGGCAAAGTTGGTGCTGAATAAACTTGAATAGGAGTCTGCTTTCACCATCTAATTCTGAAGCTGTGATTCTCCTCGATTCTCTGTTTCCAGTTAGAAGCTCTAGCGCTAGCTCATAAGAAAAATAGTCAGTGACTGGGGGTATATTTCCAGCATAGTCCTCATATCGACCTTCATGAGGTACGTTTAAACATTCAGCCCACTGCTTAGATGAGAAAGATATTTTCTTTCCTTTTACAACCGATGACATCCTAGCAGCTTCCACACCATCAAGCGTGATTTTCAGGTTCATGTAAAACTCATGTACTAGCTTTGGATAATCTATTCGGGCGTTTTCTGAAAACCAGTCTATCCATCCTTGCGATTCAAGAACTTGTAGCAACATGGACTTACTTGACAGAAGCCACGCCGAGTTTACTTCTTTTTCTACAGCAACAATCCGAGTTTCCAGGTTCGGATTTACTGAGCGTTGAGAGGTACTGCTCGAATCGCCTCGAGCACGCTTTGAAGGTACAGGGCTATCTGGTCCTTTGCTCGGTCTCTTTTGCTTAGCCATTCGAGGATTTTGGAGAGGCAGGAGTTCGAAGGTTCGAAGGTTCGAAGCAGAGGGGAAGAGAGGTTGAGAGGTTCGGCGGGAAATGTAAGGTCAAAGGTTTAGGGAAGATAAATAGCCGCGTATCATTTATTTTATCATTTAGGGTTCCCATAAAAAGTAATTTACTAATTAATAAAAAGTAATTAAAAAAAACCGGTTTGACAGAACAGTGTGACAGATCGGTTCCACAGATCAGTTTCACAGATCAGTTTCACAGATCAGTTTCACAGATCAGTTTCACAGATCAGTTTCACAGATCAGTTTCACAGATCAGTTTCACAGATCAGTTTCACAGATCAGTCATACACAATTCGTGTTTAATAAATTTCATTCTTTCAGAGCATAAGGGCTTTGTGAAGATGTCAGCTAATTGATTTTCAGAACTAACAAATTCTAGAGAAATATCACCCTTCTGGTAATGATCTCTTAGAAAGTGATGTCTGACATCAATGTGCTTAGTTCTAGAGTGAGACACAGGGTTCTTGGATAAGTTGATTGCACTAGTGTTGTCACAGTTAATTGAAACATGTTTAAGATCAAATCCATAATCCAATAGAGTGTGTTTCATCCACAAAATTTGTGCACAGCAACTTCCAGCAGCTATGTATTCTGCCTCGGCAGTAGACAATGCAACTGAATTCTGTTTCTTACTACACCATGATACTAGGGATTTTCCAAGCAAATGACAAGTTCCTGATGTGCTTTTTCTATCTAACTTACAACCAGCAAAGTCAGCATCTGAATAACTCATTAACTCAAAGGATTGTCCTTTTGGGTAAAACAAACCTAAATTTATAGTATACTTAAGATACTTAAAAATCCGTTTAACAGCTAATAAGTGTGATTCTTTAGGATTAGCTTGAAATCTAGCACACATACACACACTAAACATAATATCTGGTCGACTAGCAGTAAGATAAAGTAAGCTTCCAATCATACCTCTGTAATTGGTTTGATCAACTGGTTTCCCAGTTTCATCAACATCCAATTTACAGGTGGTACTCATAGGTGTATTACTTTCCTTAATACTATCCAATCCAAAACGTTTTAAAAGATCCTTTGTATATTTACTTTGATTTAAAATAATACCATTTTTAGTTTGAAGAATTTGAAATCCAAGAAAATACTTAAGCTCTCCCATTAAGCTCATTTCAAATTCATTTTGCATAACCTTTGAAAAATCAGTACATAAGGAGTTTTTAGAAGATCCAAAAATAATATCATCAACATATATTTGTACAACTAAAACATCTTTAGAAATTCTTTTAATGAAAAGAGTTGGATCAGCAATCCCTTTAGTAAAACCTTTTGAAATAAGGAAATTGCTAAGTCTATCATACCAAGCTCTTGGAGCTTGTTTCAAACCATATAAAGCTTTAGAAAGTTTAAAAACTTGATTTGGAAAATGGGGATTAGTAAATCCAAACATCTTCAATTATAAAACCATTTAGAAATGCACTTTTAACATCCATTTGATATAATTTCAAATCCAGATGTGCAGCATATGCAAGTAAGATCCTAATGGATTCTAGTCTAGCTACAGGTGCAAAAGTTTCCTCATAGTCTATACCTTCTTCTTGACTATATCCTTGTGCAACTAGTCTAGCTTTGTTTCTGACTATATTTCCAGATTCATCTACTTTATTTCTAAACACCCATTTTGTGCCTATTGTCAAAGTGTCCTTAGGTCTGTCAACTAATTCCCAGAATTTGTTTCTTTCAAACTGATTTAATTCTTCTTGCATAGCCATTACCCAAAATTCATCATTGATAGCATCATTGATATTTTTAGGTTCTGACTGTGAAAGAAAAGCTTGATGTTCAACCTGGTTTCTTAGAGAAGCTCTAGTTTGTGTTCCTCTATCTAGATTTCCTACAACAGCATCTAAGGGATGGTTCTTTAGAGTCCTAGATGGTCTTGAAAAGATAGGGCTGGAAATTTCAGGTTCATCTAGAGATTGAGGTTCAACAGAAGCAGATTCTGGAGAATGTCCAGAACTGGATGCTTTTATAACAGGTTCTTTAGATTTATCATTAAGGTCCAGAACAGATAAGTCTTCTTCAACATCTTCAAGAGAAGTTTTAGACTCATGTGGATCAGTCTCATCAAAATTGATGTGAACAGATTCTTCCACACATTTGGTTCTCTTATTGAAAACTCTATAGGCTTTACTAGAGATAGAGTAACCTAGGAAAATTCCTTCATCACTCTTGGATGCAAATTTATCCAGATTATCTTTAGTATTCAGAATAAAGACTTTGCAGCCAAAAACTTTGAAGTAGTTTACCTTAGGTTTCCTATGGTTCCATAACTCATAAGGGGTTTTCTTAAGAACCGGTCTAATCAAGACTCTATTAATGACATAACAAGCTGTATTAACAGCTTCAGCCCAAAAGTAAATTGGCAGGTCATATTCATTGAGCATGGTTCTAGCAATTTCTTGCAGGGTTCTGTTTCTTCTTTCTACTACACCATTCTGTTGGGGTGTCCTAGGGGCAGAAAAGTTATGAGAATAGCCATTGAGTGAGCAGTAAGATTAAAAATCTTGATTTTCAAACTCACGACCATGATCACTTCTTAGGGTCTTAATCTTGAGTCCACTAAGATTTTCTACAGACTTGGAGTATTTAACAAAGTAAGAACAAGCTTCACTTTTGTGAGCTAGAAAATATACCCAAGTATATCTAGAAAAGTCATCTATGAGAACATAGACATAGTGCTTCCCATTTAAACTAGAAACTCTTGATGGTCCAAACAAATCCATGTGAACCAATTCAAGTGGTTGAGAAGTTGAAACTTCTTTCTTTGATTTAAAAGAAACTTTGTGTTGTTTTCCCTTTTGACAGGGATTACAAACTTTGTCTGCTGGAAATTCAAGTTTGGGTAAGTCTCTAACCAAGTTCTTCCTAGAAAGTTTTCTAAGTGAGTGCACATTGCAGTGTCCTAATCTTCTGTGCCAAAGCCAAGACTCTTTATGAAAAGCATTTAAACAAGGAATGTTCTGTTTAGCTAAAGAATCTAAATCAACAGCATAAACATTTTCATTTCTTAAAGCAGAAAATACTAAAACATTTTTAGAGTTAAAAACATTGCAAGAATCATTTTCAAATCTAACATGAAAACCATCATCACATAACTGAGAAATGCTTAACAGGTTATATTTAAGTCCATCAACAAATAAAACTTTAGAAATCAAAATTGAATCCGTGTTACCAATCTGGCCTAGGCCGATGATTTTTCCTTTAGAGTTATCACCAAAAGTGACAAATCCTCCATCAACTTTTATTAAGCTCTTGAAGCAAGAATAATCTCCAGTCATGTGTCTTGAGCACCCACTGTCTAAATACCATATCTTCTTGTAACAGCTCTTCAAGCAGGTCTCCTACAAAACAGATTTAGATGGAAGATGATTTTGGTACCCAGATCTTCTTGGGTCCAGACAGGTTAGCCAATAACACTTTAGGTACCCATATTTGTCTAATGGGTCTCATATAATTTGTAGAAATAACATTCTTTGAAAGATAAACCTTATTAGATTCAT
The DNA here is from genome assembly GCA_963277665.1 of Viscum album. Classification (NCBI taxonomy): domain Eukaryota; kingdom Viridiplantae; phylum Streptophyta; class Magnoliopsida; order Santalales; family Viscaceae; genus Viscum; species Viscum album. The sequence goes on along the minus strand of OY728145.1, from coordinate 270,259,717 downwards.
AACTATGAATATAACCGGTTGAGGCATAAGAAGTTCCAGAATTAGCTATCTTCTGTCCAGATTTAGGAATGAATCTAGTTTTGGCAACTTTCCTTTGTCCAGGTTGGTATCCTATACCAGTAGTGTATCTAGGTGCAACTTGCTTTCCTAGCATTTGTGTTAGAGTATTTTTACCATTGGTGAACTTCTCTAAGTCTTTCTTGTGTTGCTCATTAGACAATTTTAGTTCAGTATTCTCTTTAAGCAGCTGAGCATTCTTTTCTACTTCCATATCCAGATCAGATTTATGCTTAACACTTAAAGCATACTGTTTCTTTAGACCTTTATATTTATCTTTAAGCTCATTACATGTTTCTTCTAGCATGTCACAGTATTCAAACAATTCAGATTTTGACATGTTTTCTGAGTCAGAATCTTCTCCAGAATAGTATGAATTAAAAGCAGGAGTCTCTGATGTTACCTCAGAAGTGTTTGTCATGAAACACATGTTGGCCCGATTCTTTTCAGAGTCTGAAGATTCAGCTTCACTTGTGCTGTCTTCTGAAGCACTCCAAGTAGCCTTCATGGCCTTCTTGTACTTGTTATTCTTGTATTCATATTTCTTTTTATACTTCAGCTTTGGACAGTCGGCTTTAATGTGTCCTTTCCTCTTACACTCATAGCAGACAACATCATCTGATTTGTCGTTCTTCTTCCAATCCTTTTTCCATTTGCCTTGTTGGTCATACTTTCCCTTGTAATTTGGTTTCTTAAAGAATTTCTTTTTCCTATAGAACTTTTTGAATCTCCTGGCTATTTGAGCCATCTCATCATCACTGTCAGAATCATTCTCACTTTCCTCACTGCTTGAACTTTCATTGATAGCTTGAAGCTTTTCCTTATCCTTATTCTTTGAGGTTGTAGTCTTGAAGGCAATAGACTTCTTTTTAGGTTCATCATCTTCTTCTTTATTTACTTTAAGCTCTTCTTCATACATCATCAGTTTACCGATTAATTCCTTGACAGGTAGAGCAGCAATGTCACAGGATTCTCTAATGGAGACAGAGGTTCCTCTCCATCTTTCAGGTAGACATCTCAAAATTCTCATAATTTGTTCCTTTGCTGGAACATCCTTTCCCAGAGAGGTCATTGTGTTGACAATTTCATTGAACCTGAGATACATATCAGAAATGGGTTCATCAGGCTTCATCTTAAAATTATCATACTTAATAGTATAGGTATTCAATCTCATCTCCTTAACATTAGTTGTTCCTTCATGAGAAACAGCTAAGGTATCCCAAATTTCATATGCAGTTTTACATGCAGAAATTCTATTAAACTCTTCATCTCCTAGAGCACAGTACAGATCATTCATAGCTTTACAATTGTTATTGTAAGCAGTCTTTGTAGGTTCATCCCAAGTAGATCTAGTAGTAGTGGGAATTTTGTATTCAGATTCAATAGCAGTCCAAATATCAAAACCTATGCTTTCTAGATGAATTTTCATTTTCAGTTTCCACTGAGCATAATTAGTTCCATTGAAAAAAGGTGGCCGGTTAGTAGCAGCACCCTCAAGTTTATTATCCATGATATTACAAAAAAGAATTTTAAAGAGATAAAAAAATTTAGAAATAACAGAAATTTTAAGAACTTTAAAATACAACTAAAATCACAGGTCAAAAGCAGAGCACTTTTAGAAAGTATTTACTTCCTCTGATACCAAGTGTTGGTCGGAGTGGACACTCAAGAGGGGGGGTGAATTGAGTTCCAATTAAAATTTTCTGTTAAAACAGTTTCTAATAAAATCCCCCAATTTCAAAAACAAATTAAGCTGTAGTGAATTTATATAGATTATAAAGGTTCAATTAGCTTCTCAAAGATTGATTAGTTCTCAGTTAAATTAATCTTATGATTAGATTAACTTTTGAAACTAATTTACTGATTTATAATAAATATAAACACTTGCGAATTTAATTATCAAAGTAGCTTTGAAGATAGATTATATTTCAAAGTAATAGCAGCGGAATATGAAATAAATATGTAGTATGGATATAGAGTAACTATAAACACAGAGAAGTAACCAAGAGGTTCAGTCTCAAGCCGAGACTTAGTACTCTCAAAAGTTTATATAAAAGTGATCCACACCCTGGATCGGGGTTAACAACAGTGAACACACTGTCCAGGTCACAAGACCTCTACCACAGTTCTACGTGGGAAAAACAAACAACAGCAGCCAGCTGTCCAGGTCACAAGACCTCTACCACTATCCACAGTGGGAAGTGAAGTGTAAAAGGTTTGCTGAGGATTTACAGATCCTCCAGTGAAAGTACAGGAGTCAGTGTGTGTGTTTAATACAGCAGATAACACACACTGCTCAAAATGTAGAATAAATAAATCACAGATCAGAGATGTAGAGTTTAGAAATGGCTCTAGTGATTTCAGTGTAGCACTGGACTCGTTTTGGAATTAATCAGAAGTGATTCTGAGTCCTCTTCTCGATTTTGTTTGAGAAGCAGAGTGTCGTATGCTTCAGGTTCACAGGCAGTGGGATGTAGTCGATGAATCTCTTCAATATTCTATTGTATGCACACCACTCTTCTTGAGTAGGCTTGATTGTATATTTGATTCTGTCTTGCTTGGTTCTTCTTGTATGCACAGAGCTCTTCTTGAGTATGTCGTATGCTTCCTTGTCTCTGTGTGTGTTGTCTCTCTCTTCTTCGTTTTTCTCTTCTTCACTTCACACAACTCTTCAGCAGAGTCTTCTTGTATTTATATCACGTGCTCCGTAGGACAAAAAAGGTTTCCTTTCCGCAGGTACGAGGTACGGTTTCCTGACATCCGACAACCTTTATTAATTAATTTTCAGGGTATTAAAATATAACTAATATGACCGTTGGTTAGAATAAATAAAGATAAAGATAAAGAAATTCAAACAGTTGTTTATGACTGTTCAAGAGATCGGTAGGTCATCAGCATTAGAGTAATGATCGGTGACTCAGATAGATCAGCATCGGTCTGTCATCTGATCGGTGAATCATTTTGATCAGCATCGGTCTGTCATCTGATCGGTGAGTCATTTTGATCAGCATCGGTCTGTCATCTGATCGGTGAGTCATTTTGATCAGCATCGGTCTGTCATTTGATCGGTGAGTCATTTTGATCAGCATCGGTCTGTCATCTGATCGGTGAGTCATTTGCATCGGTGAGTCCTTGGATCGGTGACTCATTTGCATCGGTGACTCATTTGCATCGGTGACTCATTTGCATCGGTGACTCATTTGCATCGGTGACTCATTTGCATCGGTGACTCATTTGCATCGGTGACTCATTTGCATCGGTGACTCATTTGCATCGGTGACTCATTTGCATCGGTGAGTCCTTGGATTGGTGAGTCTGATTGATCGGTGACTCTGATGGATCGGTGAGTCTGATTGATCGGTGAGTCTGATGGATCGGTGAGTCTGATTGATCGGTGACTCTGATGGATCGGTGAGTCTGATGTCTGTTGAATCCAGAAGACTTCCAACATACTTTGTTAGTCAATAAGCATAGTTAAAAGCATGATAACTGATTCATTCATAGATTGGAATTATGTTTATGAGACATCAAACCAGATTAAGCATCAATGAGTTGTGATGATTTGTGATTATTAAAACATCAGTTATAAACATGAAATCAGCAATCTTCCAGAGGGCTCAACAATCTCCCCCTTTTTGATAATCACAAATCTTCATATATATATATGAAATAAAAAAAATAATAAAAAATAATAAAAAATCTCCCTCTTAAAATAACATTCCCATATATATAGTATTCAGATTTCTCCCCCTGATATATTGATCTCCCTCTTCATATATAGAGTACTCCCCCTAAGATATATATTTCCCCCATTATATATCTTTCTCCCATTATATAGATCTTCTTTCTCCCATTATATATATCTTCTTTCTCCCATTATATATATCTTCTTTCTCCCATTATATATATCTTCTTTCTCCCATTATATATATCTTCGTTCTCCCCCTTTGGGATAATCAAAAAGGAGGGAAAACAGATAAGGGAAAAGAGAAGCAGGGTGCAGAGAGGATAGAACATAACACAAAGGAAAAACAAATTTGATAAAGTCACAGAAAAAGATAAGCAATACATAGATCACCCCATCAAAAACAATACATGGCTATTTGTTGGGATACAAAGGGGCTTTCCCTTTATCCTTTGGATCAATGGTAGGTAAGGTAGAAGGCTTGGAGGCAGGCTGTGGTTCACGGAGCTGAAGTGGCGGCAGGACAACTCTGGCAGGTGCAGTTGGAGGTGTCACAGAGGGTTGTTGAGAAGGAGCAGGAGCTGGATGAGAAGCTTTCTGAGAGACTGGCCGCAACTGAGATAGAGATTGGGCAACAGACAGCTGATTCGGAGCGACATCAGAGGCACTGAGAGGTTCAGAAGTAGGGAGTACAATTGCAGTGGCCTGTGCATCCAAGTAAGGCTTCAACAGATGAATGAAGTCCTGAATGACTTCTGCTCCATACTTCATAGCTTTTTCAAAATCATCCTTGTTTTCCATGAACTGTGCCAAGGAAGGGACAAAATCTTGCAATTGGCGAACTTGAGTGTTGAAGGCCTGAGTGACTGGAGGTAATTTCAGATTCTCTGCCAAGACTTTGAAGTTTGCAGTCATCTCATGTTTTGTATAAATCTTGGAAAAGTAAGTATCAACTTTTTCCTAGATCTCTTGCAGGGCATTCTTAGCATCTGCTGAATATACTAAGGCCATCTTATGACTATTATCACAGAGCTCTTTCATCCTCCTCAAAGATTATAAGTCAAGAATTTGTCATACAGCAGCTAGCTCTGCATGCACAACTTCTCTGAGAGCTTCTATCTCACGGGTAGTGATTTTGGTTACCTTGCCTGTACTGGCTTGGTCGACTATATGAGTTAGTTCAGCTTTCAACTTCCTCAGGTCAGACTTGTTGAGATGTTCAATCAGATTTCTCAAAACTTCCATCATACCAGAGATGGTTGATCTGAACTCATTTGATAGAGAAAGTAAGCTAACTTGGAGATCCTTCAAATTTTGATTCAAAGAGGCTATGTGCCTACCAACAAATTCACCAGTAGCAGTCAAGTCTGGCTTGAAAACATCTGAGACTGCAGTTGAAAAAGCTTTCAAGGAATTTTCAGAAACTTGCAGAGATACTTGATGAAGGGCATTGGAAAGTTCTTCTCTGACTATATCTCTCACAGTGGTTAGCAATTCAGTCTTAAACTTATCAAGATCAGCTCAAGAGATTTCAGAACCAGGTAAATTCACATTTACAGGATCAACAGTAGGAATAGACCTTGCTTCTCTTGGAAGGTTCCTTTTCACAGCTGCAGCAGATTCTGGCAATTCGTCTTCTTCTTCAGAATATTCTAAGCCCAAAACAGCATATCCAGGGTAGTCATCCCAAACAGCAGCACACAGGGTGTAGTTGGGTTTTTCATAGCTTGCTGTTCCACTAATTTTTGATGAGTCAGCCTTGCCACTGATGTGGATTTCTGGTACTGACTGAGGTTGTTCTACTTGATCTTCAGCAAGACCATCCACCGGTCTGTTAACACCATCAACAGCAGCTTCAACATCATCAGCATCATCATCATCACCACCATGATTGTCATCAGCATCACCTTGCTCATTATTACTCTACTCAGAGGCTTCACTGTGATATTCCTCAGTATCAGAATCTTTTTCATCATCAAGAATAGGTTCAGACTCTGGTAGGGTTAAGGGTGGACTAGCAGGTCCAAATTCTATTCTTTTCTTGGGGCTAGCAGTGTCTGGATCACTCCTATCATCAGGAGAAGACACACTTCCTTCTTCAGTTGCAGCTTTTTCTTGCTCATCATTATCAGAATAAATTGGTTCCTCATCTGGTTTTAATCCAGGATCTCTCAAATCCTTTGGCCTCTTGCCATGATCTATGGGATTGAAGGCTTCATACAACTTATCTTCATCTGCAACCCAGCACTTCTTCCATGGATTCCAATTGATTTTCATCCTCTTGCAGATCTCTTTGTTGAGACATAAGGTACGCTCTGTTTCAACAACTTCATCATCTTCATCAACACATTCCAGATTCTGGAGCATAGTAGATATCATTTTTGAATAAAACAACGCTGTGGCTTTCTTGGAAGGTTTCAGCATACTAGCTATGTGGACCATCACATATCTACACAGGTTTATCTTTTCATGGGTTTTGAGCAGAAACAATAGAAAAACATCTTGAAACTTAACAGCAGCAAAATCTCCTCTTCGAGGGCAAAGTTGGTGCTGAATAAACTTGAATAGGAGTCTGCTTTCACCATCTAATTCTGAAGCTGTGATTCTCCTCGATTCTCTGTTTCCAGTTAGAAGCTCTAGCGCTAGCTCATAAGAAAAATAGTCAGTGACTGGGGGTATATTGCCAGCATAGTCTTCATATCGACCTTCATGAGGTACGTTTAAACATTCAGCCCACTGCTTAGATGAGAAAGATATTTTCTTTCCTTTTACAACCGATGACATCCTAGCAGCTTCCACACCATCAAGCATGATTTTCAGGTTCATGTAAAACTCATGTACTAGCTTTGGATAATCTATTCGGGCGTTTTCTGAAAACCAGTCTATCCATCCTTGCGATTCAAGAACTTGTAGCAACATGGACTTACTTGACAGAAGCCACGCCGAGTTTACTTCTTTTTCTACAGCAACAATCCGAGTTTCCAGGTTCGGATTTACTGAGCGTTGAGAGGTACTGCTCGAATCGCCTCGAGCACGCTTTGAAGGTACAGGGCTATCTGGTCCTTTGCTCGGTCTCTTTTGCTTAGCCATTCGAGGATTTTGGAGAGGCAGGAGTTCGAAGGTTCGAAGGTTCGAAGCAGAGGGGAAGAGAGGTTGAGAGGTTCGGCGGGAAATGTAAGGTCAAAGGTTTAGGGAAGATAAATAGCCGCGTATCATTTATTTTATCATTTAGGGTTCCCATAAAAAGTAATTTACTAATTAATAAAAAGTAATTAAAAAAAACCGGTTTGACAGAACAGTGTGACAGATCGGTTCCACAGATCAGTTTCACAGATCAGTTTCACAGATCAGTTTCACAGATCAGTTTCACAGATCAGTTTCACAGATCAGTTTCACAGATCAGTTTCACAGATCAGTTTCACAGATCAGTTTCACAGATCAGTTTCACAGATCAGTCATACACAATTCGTGTTTAATAAATTTCATTCTTTCAGAGCATAAGGGCTTTGTGAAGATGTCAGCTAATTGATTTTCAGAACTAACAAATTCTAGAGAAATATCACCCTTCTGGTAATGATCTCTTAGAAAGTGATGTCTGACATCAATGTGCTTAGTTCTAGAGTGAGACACAGGGTTCTTGGATAAGTTGATTGCACTAGTGTTGTCACAGTTAATTGAAACATGTTTAAGATCAAATCCATAATCCAATAGAGTGTGTTTCATCCACAAAATTTGTGCACAGCAACTTCCAGCAGCTATGTATTCTGCCTCGGCAGTAGACAATGCAACTGAATTCTGTTTCTTACTACACCATGATACTAGGGATTTTCCAAGCAAATGACAAGTTCCTGATGTGCTTTTTCTATCTAACTTACAACCAGCAAAGTCAGCATCTGAATAACTCATTAACTCAAAGGATTGTCCTTTTGGGTAAAACAAACCTAAATTTATAGTATACTTAAGATACTTAAAAATCCGTTTAACAGCTAATAAGTGTGATTCTTTAGGATTAGCTTGAAATCTAGCACACATACACACACTAAACATAATATCTGGTCGACTAGCAGTAAGATAAAGTAAGCTTCCAATCATACCTCTGTAATTGGTTTGATCAACTGGTTTCCCAGTTTCATCAACATCCAATTTACAGGTGGTACTCATAGGTGTATTACTTTCCTTAATACTATCCAATCCAAAACGTTTTAAAAGATCCTTTGTATATTTACTTTGATTTAAAATAATACCATTTTTAGTTTGAAGAATTTGAAATCCAAGAAAATACTTAAGCTCTCCCATTAAGCTCATTTCAAATTCATTTTGCATAACCTTTGAAAAATCAGTACATAAGGAGTTTTTAGAAGATCCAAAAATAATATCATCAACATATATTTGTACAACTAAAACATCTTTAGAAATTCTTTTAATGAAAAGAGTTGGATCAGCAATCCCTTTCGTAAAACCTTTTGAAATAAGGAAATTTCTAAGTCTATCATACCAAGCTCTTGGAGCTTGTTTCAAACCATATAAAGCTTTAGAAAGTTTAAAAACTTGATTTGGAAAATGGGGATTAGTAAATCCAAACATCTTCAATTATAAAACCATTTAGAAATGCACTTTTAACATCCATTTGATATAATTTGAAATCCAGATGTGCAGCATATGCAAGTAAGATCCTAATGGATTCTAGTCTAGCTACAGGTGCAAAAGTTTCCTCATAGTCTATACCTTCTTCTTGACTATATCCTTGTGCAACTAGTCTAGCTTTGTTTCTGACTATATTTCCAGATTCATCTACTTTATTTCTAAACACCCATTTTGTGCCTATTGTCAAAGTGTCCTTAGGTCTGTCAACTAATTCCCAGAATTTGTTTCTTTCAAACTGATTTAATTCTTCTTGCATAGCCATTACCCAAAATTCATCATTGATAGCATCATTGATATTTTTAGGTTCTGACTGTGAAAGAAAAGCTTGATGTTCAACCTGGTTTCTTAGAGAAGCTCTAGTTTGTGTTCCTCTATCTAGATTTCCTACAACAGCATCTAAGGGATGGTTCTTTAGAGTCCTAGATGGTCTTGAAAAGATAGGGCTGGAAATTTCAGGTTCATCTAGAGATTGAGGTTCAACAGAAGCAGATTCTGGAGAATGTCCAGAACTGGATGCTTTTATAACAGGTTCTTTAGATTTATCATTAAGGTCCAGAACAGATAAGTCTTCTTCAACATCTTCAAGAGAAGTTTTAGACTCATGTGGATCAGTCTCATCAAAATTGATGTGAACAGATTCTTCCACACATTTGGTTCTCTTATTGAAAACTCTATAGGCTTTACTAGAGATAGAGTAACCTAGGAAAATTCCTTCATCACTCTTGGATGCAAATTTATCCAGATTATCTTTAGTATTCAGAATAAAGACTTTGCAGCCAAAAACTTTGAAGTAGTTTACCTTAGGTTTCCTATGGCTCCATAACTCATAAGGGGTTTTCTTAAGAACCGGTCTAATCAAGACTCTATTAATGACATAACAAGCTGTATTAACAGCTTCAGCCCAAAAGTAAATTGGCAGGTCATATTCATTGAGCATGGTTCTAGCAATTTCTTGCAGGGTTCTGTTTCTTCTTTCTACTACACCATTCTGTTGGGGTGTCCTAGGGGCAGAAAAGTTATGAGAATAGCCATTGAGTGAGCAGTAAGATTAAAAATCTTGATTTTCAAACTCACGACCATGATCACTTCTTAGGGTCTTAATCATGAGTCCACTAAGATTTTCTACAGACTTGGAGTATTTAACAAAGTAAGAACAAGCTTCACTTTTGTGAGCTAGAAAATATACCCAAGTATATCTAGAAAAGTCATCTACGAGAACATAGACATAGTGCTTCCCATTTAAACTAGAAACTCTTGATGGTCCAAACAAATCCATGTGAACCAATTCAAGTGGTTGAGAAGTTGAAACTTCTTTCTTTGATTTAAAAGAAACTTTGTGTTGTTTTCCCTTTTGACAGGGATTACAAACTTTGTCTGCTGGAAATTCAAGTTTGGGTAAGTCTCTAACCAAGTTCTTCCTAGAAAGTTTTCTAAGTGAGTGCACATTGCAGTGTCCTAATCTTCTGTGCCAAAGCCAAGACTCTTTATGAAAAGCATTTAAACAAGGAATGTTCTGTTTAGCTAAAGAATCTAAATCAACAGCATAAACATTTTCATTTCTTAAAGCAGAAAATACTAAAACATTTTTAGAGTTAAAAACATTGCAAGAATCATTTTCAAATCTAACATGAAAACCATCATCACATAACTGAGAAATGCTTAACAGGTTATATTTAAGTCCATCAACAAATAAAACTTTAGAAATCAAAATTGAATCCGTGTTACCAATCTGGCCTAGGCCGATGATTTTTCCTTTAGAGTTATCACCAAAAGTGACAAATCCTCCATCAACTTTTATTAAGATCTTGAAGCAAGAATAATCTCCAGTCATGTGTCTTGAGCACCCACTGTCTAAATACCATATCTTCTTGTAACATCTCTTCAAGCAGGTCTCCTACAAAACAGATTTAGATGGAAGATGATTTTGGTACCCAGATCTTCTTGGGTCCAGACAGGTTAGCCAATAACACTTTAGGTACCCATATTTGTCTAATGGGTCTCATATAATTTGTAGAAATAACATTCTTTGAAAGATAAACCTTATTAGATTCATAACTATGAATATAACCGGTTGAGGCATAAGAAGTTCCAGAATTAGCTATCTTCTGTCCAGATTTAGGAATGAATCTAGTTTTGGCAACTTTCCTTTGTCCAGGTTGGTATCCTATACCAGTAGTGTATCTAGGTGCAACTTGCTTTCCTAGCATTTGTGTTAGAGTATTTTTACCATTGGTGAACTTCTCTAAGTCTTTCTTGAGTTGCTCATTAGACAATTTTAGTTCAGTATTCTCTTTAAGCAGCTGAGCATTCTTTTCTACTTCCATATCCAGATCAGATTTATGCTTAACACTTAAAGCATACTGTTTCTTTAGAACTTTATATTTATCTTTAATCTCATTACATGTTTCTTCTAGCATGTCACAGTATTCAAACAATTCAGATTTTGACATGTTTTCTGAGTCAGAATCTTCTCCAGAATAGTATGAATTAAAAGCAGGAGTCTCTGATGTTACCTCAGAAGGGTTTGTCATGAAACACATGTTGGCCCGATTCTTTTCAGAGTCTGAAGATTCAGCTTCACTTGTGCTGTCTTCTGAAGCACTCCAAGTAGCCTTCATGGCCTTCTTGTACTTGTTATTCTTGTATTCATATTTCTTTTTATACTTCAGCTTTGGACAGTCGGCTTTAATGTGTCCTTTCCTCTTACACTCATAGCAGACAACATCATCTGATTTGTCGTTCTTCTTCCAATCCTTTTTCCATTTGCCTTGTTGGTCATACTTTCCCTTGTAATTTGGTTTCTTAAAGAATTTCTTTTTCCTATAGAACTTTTTGAATCTCCTGGCTATTTGAGCCATCTCATCATCACTGTCAGAATCATTCTCACTTTCCTCACTGCTTGAACTTTCATTGATAGCTTGAAGCTTTTCCTTATCCTTATTCTTTGAGGTTGTAGTCTTGAAGGCAATAGACTTACTTTTAGGTTCATCATCTTCTTCTTTATTTACTTTAAGCTCTTCTTCATACATCATCAGTTTACCGATTAATTCCTTGACAGGTAGAGCAGTAATGTCACAGGATTCTCTAATGGAGACAGAGGTTCCTCTCCATCTTTCAGGTAGACATCTCAAAATTCTCATAATTTGTTCCTTTGCTGGAACATCCTTTCCCAGAGAGGTCATTGTGTTGAAAATTTCATTGAACCTGAGATACATATCAGAAATGGGTTCATCAGGCTTCATCTTAAAATTATCATACTTAATAGTATAGGTATTCAATCTCATCTCCTTAACATTAGTTGTTCCTTCATGAGAAACAGCTAAGGTATCCCAAATTTCATATGCAGTTTTACATGCAGAAATTCTATTAAACTCTTCATGTCCTAGAGCACAGTACAGATCATTCATAGCTTTACAATTGTTATTGTAAGCAGTCTTTGTAGGTTCATCCCAAGTAGATCTAGTAGTAGTGGGAATTTTGTATTCAGATTCAATAGCAGTCCAAATATCAAAACCTATGCTTTCTAGATGAATTTTCATTTTCAGTTTCCACTGAGCATAATTAGTTCCATTGAAAAAAGGTGGCCGGTTAGTAGCAGCACCCTCAAGTCTATTATCCATGATATTACAAAAAAGAATTTTAAAGAGATAAAAAAATTTAGAAATAACAGAAATTTTAAGAACTTTAAAATACAACTAAAATCACAGGTCAAAAGCAGAGCACTTTTAGAAAGTATTTACTTCCTCTGATACCAAGTGTTGGTCGGAGTGGACACTCAAGAGGGGGGGTGAATTGAGTTCCAATTAAAATTTTCTGTTAAAACAGTTTCTAATAAAATCCCCCAATTTCAAAAACAAATTAAGCTGTAGTGAATTTATATAGATTATAAAGGTTCAATTAGCTTCTCAAAGATTGATTAGTTCTCAGTTAACTTAATCTTATGATTAGATTAACTTTTGAAACTAATTTACTGATTTATAATAAATATAAACACTTGCGAATTTAATTATCAAAGTAGCTTTGAAGATAGATTATATTTCAAAGTAATAGCAGCGGAATATGAAATAAATATGTAGTATAGATATAGAGTAACTATAAACACAGAGAAGTAACCAAGAGGTTCAGTCTCAAGCCGAGACTTAGTCCTCTACAAAGTTTATATAAAAGTGATCCACACCCTGGATCGGGGTTAACAATAGTGAACACACTGTCCAGGTCACAAGACCTCTACCACAGTTCTACGTGGGAAAAACAAACAACAGCAGCCAGCTGTCCAAGTCACAAGACCTCTACCACTATCCACAGTGGGAAGTGAAGTGTAAAAGGTTTGCTGAGGATTTACAGATCCTCCAGTGAAAGTACAGGAGTCAGTGTGTGTGTTTAATACAGCAAATAACACACACTGCTCAAAATGTAGAATAAATAAATCACAGAGCAGAGATGTAGAGTTTAGAAATGGCTCTAGTGATTTCAGTGTAGCACTGGACTCGTTTTGGAATTAATCAGAAGTGATTCTGAGTCCTCTTCTCGATTTTGTTTGAGAAGCAGAGTTTCGTATGCTTCAGGTTCACAGGCAGTGGGATGTAGTCGATGAAGATCTTCAATATTCTATTGTATGCACACCACTCTTCTTGAGTAGGCTTGATTGTATATTTGATTCTGTCTTGCTTGGTTCTTCTTGTATGCACAGAGCTCTTCTTGAGTATGTCGTATGCTTCCTTGTCTCTGTGTGTGTTGTCTCTCTCTTCTTCGTTTTTCTCTTCTTCACTTCACACAAATCTTCAGCAGAGTCTTCTTGTATTTATATCACGTGCTCCGTAGGACAAAAAAGGTTTCCTTTCCACAGGTACGAGGTACGGTTTCCTGACATCCGACAACCTTTATTAATTAATTGTCAGGGTATTAAAATATAACTAATATGACCGTTGGTTAGAATAAATAAAGATAAAGATAAAGAAATTCAAACAGTTGTTTATGACTGTTCAAGATATCGGTAGGTCATCAGCATTAGAGTAATGATCGGTGACTCAGATAGATCAGCATCTGTCTGTCATCTGATCGGTGAATCATTTTGATCAGCATCGGTCTGTCATCTGATCGGTGAGTCATTTTGATCAGCATCGATCTGTCATCTGATCGGTGAGTCATTTTGATCAGCATCGGTCTGTCATCTGATCGGTGAGTCATTTTGATCAGCATCGGTCTGTCATCTGATCGGTGAGTCATTTTGATCAGCATCGGTCTGTCATTTGATCGGTGAGTCATTTTGATCAGCATCGGTCTGTCATCTGATCGGTGAGTCATTTGCATCGGTGAGTCCTTGGATCGGTGACTCATTTGCATCGGTGACTCATTTGCATCGGTGACTCATTTGCATCGGTGACTCATTTGCATCGGTGACTCATTTGCATCAGTGACTCATTTGCATCGGTGACTCATTTGCATCGGTGACTCATTTGCATCGGTGAGTCCTTGGATCGGTGAGTCTGATTGATCGGTGACTCTGATGGATCGGTGAGTCTGATTGATCGGTGAGTCTGATGGATCGGTGAGTCTGATTGATCGGTGACTCTGATGGATCGGTGAGTCTGATGTCTGTTGAATCCAGAAGACTTCCAACATACTTTGTAAGTCAATAAGCATAGTTAAAAGCATGATAACTGATTCATTCATAGATTGGAATTATGTTTATGAGACATCAAACCAGACTAAGCATCAATGAGTTGTGATGATTTGTGATTATTAAAACATCAGTTATAAACATGAAATCAGCAATCTTCCAGAGGGCTCAACAGAGATCATTGAGTGACTAGGGAGGGTAGCCTATCGATTTTTGTTACCATATGGCTTGACTTCTAGACATGACATGTTTGATGTTTCCTAGTTGAGGAGGTATATACCAGATCATTCTAATGTGATTATATGGTAGGATTTCATTATTGAGCTCGATACCACTTTGGTTAAGCAGCTAGTTCAGATTATTGATTATAAGGATAAGGTAATGCATGCTAAAATGATTCCCCTAGTTCGAGTACTGTAGCAGTGTGGATAAGATCTACATGAAACATGGGAGGATGAATCATTGATGAGGCAGTAGTGGCCTACTCTTTTTGAAGATCCAAGATCATGAGATCATTTTTGGGACAAAATCCATTTATAGAAGGGAGATTGTAATGCCCCATTACCTTTCTTGTAGGAATTTTCTAATCTTTGTTTTTGGTTGCCCTTTTTGTTGGGTGAGTATTCTCAACCTTGAATCGGGATGATACCTGTAATGGTGAAGTCATGAAGTTTTTGGATTTTTAGCTTTTACCTAGGCTTTTCTGCTATTTTCTAGGTAGTTACACGATATGTAAAGGTATTTCATGACACGTAATGCCTGTAAGGCTCATCTTGCGAGTTGAATCATAGCATGAGTTTTTACACATCGTGTAATTTTTACATGTCATGTAATGTGAATTCTAATTTTTAATTTAAAAGATGATGTTTTTTTGGCATAACTTAAAATTAAATGGATTCACGATGTGTAAAATATTACACACCATGTAATTCCATGAGTTCTAATTTTTATGGTGTTGTGCGGGTTTTTGAGGGTTCATATCTCTTTGCATTCTTCTCCACTCAGCCAAAGCTCTTACCCTGGGTAATTTTTGGTGTCTTCATTCTATCTGAATCTATTCATTCAATGATTTATCTATAAGGTTAGGCACTTTATATATCTGGGTAAGCCTTCCTCTTGGTTTCTATCTCATTTGTGGTTGTTTCATATTTTTTTGTAGGGATTCATGATTGGATTGTGTTTTCTATCAATACTTTTCAGTCCTTAGTCATTCCTTATCTACTGAAGGAAGATATTATGACTTCTAATGCCAATTATCAAAAGGAGTTTGGTTTTCTACACTCTTGAGGTAGGTGGATATGTTCAATTGTTCTAATTTATTGAATTTCTTGTTGTTAATATTGAGTCCTTGATATTTGAAATATAATTTCATGTGTTAAAATTGAAAAGGGAATGGTTTCATGTTTAAAGGGGGTTTTTCCTAGAAAATTAAATTTCCTTGATTTGAAATGAAAAGTAGATTTTAATACCCTAAAGAAAATTAGATTGTATTTGAAATTGTTTTAAAAAATTGTGAGCATGGTTTTTAAAATAGAAATTGAAAAAAATTGTACAATGGTAACATTAGGTATGTCGAGATAGAGACATAGGTAGCCTTAGTGTGCATGAAACCACTAGGTGGTAATCACTTGTGTGTCGATGGTCTATGGAAGGCCTCAATGTTATTTGGATCCAACCTTATGCCTTTTCAGGCTTGTGAGTGTCTAATACATATTTTACCATAGGCTAGAGCCTGGCTAGTAGGTGCATTGTTGTTTCTGGTTGTCTATTACATGATAGTTTATTTCATAGATATTGGATCACATGTATATCTATATTTTGGTATCTTTACCTACTATTTTTTGATTTGGAAAACATGGCATGAAATTTGTGAAAATTCATTGATTATTTGAAAAAGTATTTCAAATTGATTTATTTATAAAACTAATTGTAAAAATGATTTGTTTTAAATATTGTACTTATGCATTCTTCTTATTAGAACATGTATAGATCTTTTGATAGTATCCTACTGGTCTCTGTTTCTCACACCCTACTTCTTCCCAAGGATGGTTTCATACTTTTTTTTTCAGGAGACAGGTAAAGGAAAGTACATTTAGTAGTGATGTAGGTTTTCTCTTTACATTGCTATTTCATTTTGGGATAGTTTGAAGGTGACATGGTCACACAGTGACTTGTTGTCTAGAATTGTATTTTCTTTTCTAGTTTAGACAGTTTTTATTTGTTGTATATTTTATTTTTTTCTTCATAGTAATATTGTTGTATGTCTTGTTTTTATTATATTCAAGACTTGTTTTGTTATCTCTGTTTTTCCCCACCCTATAATTGGCTAGCTTGGGTGACTGGTCTAGTTATCCTGAGTTGGTCTATTACATGAGTCTATAGCTGGGGAGTGAAACTGTAATGATGATCAAATATCTAGGCTCCATGTCAATTATCATATTCTTCATTTATCTTAGTAGACAATGACAATGTAAGTGGTGATGTGAGAGTACAACTACCCAAGGGAAATATTTATTACTCTTTCCCCTTCATATTTATCCCATTATCCTCTTAGATCACTTGACATAGTATCTAAGAGTGGTTGTGTGATTGAATATCTCACGAATATCACTTTTTCCAGGAACAGATTTGTGGTTAGAGTGGTCTGATTGGAATATTCTTCACTTTTGAGAGAGAAATATCATGCAATAAAAGAGGTTCTATATCGATTGTTTATCATTTTGGGTGAGAGAGTTGTGTTACTTGAAAAATCAAGCATGCAATGAGTGAGGTTGAGAAATGATATAATCCTTCAGTAGATATATGACAGGTAGTCATGAAGTGGATCGACCTAATTATAGGTCCGTTCTTGCTTTATTTTTTTCTTGTTTTCTTCATTTATTGTTTGTGTTCATTGTTTTTCTCCCACTTACTCCTATTGTGATTTTCGTCAGTGTTATTTTCTTGTTTTTATTACCTACTTCCAAATATTTAAAAACATAAAAACATTTTTTGGTATAATCATTAGGACATTCGATATTGTTTCCTTGAGAGAGACCCCAATGTTTTATATTCTGTTATATCTCAAGAGATTATAAATGTATCTTTGATAGTTTAAATTACAAGGGAATATAAAAAATTAGCACCGTTTCCAAGGAATAAATGATTGTATTAGTGTTTCCATTTTTTCTTGAATTTTTGTACTATAAAAAAACAAAACAAAAAAGAGAATATGAATAAAAAATATTGATGTATACTAAAAATTGTGATATAATGCTACTATTTGAACCCGTTTAATTCCTTGAAGGGGATGTAGGACCATTTCAATTTTGATCATTAAAATGAAAATATTGAGATCTTACTAATGATGAAATTACTTATTATCATCAAATTATGTAAATGTTTTGATATGTTTTTGATAAGTATTTGTAAAACCAGAAGATAAAGGCAACACTCCAAAAACATATTGAATTTTTTTGGGGTGGAAACTAAGATTAATAGAGGAAAGTAACTGGGAAAGAGAAAAGAAGTTGGAGCTACCAATATTTGAGTATGAAATTATCTACGACCCACTACTAGAGATGGAAGATTCATATTCAGAGAATTGTTTCAAGGGATAGAAGGATATGGGATTTAAATACATTGATGAAGATGAATTTTTTTTGGATGATTGATTTTTTTGATGTTAATAATGATGATTTAAACTACATCAAATATTGTAATGATTTTTCTATGATAGAAAAAACTAAACTAGCTGATGATATCCTACCCCATACCATGAAATACACCACACCTAAATTGGATTATTTAGAATAGAGACTGGAGGAGGTTAACTACCTTACTTTTGACATAAAATTACTCCCGTGAGAACTATTCAATCTTGAAGAAGAACATGATGACCAAAATATGGGAGATGTTCAATTTATTGAAGAATATTTTCTTTCATTTGTTTCATATTTTTTTGAAACTGATTTCTATGATGATTCTCCCTGTGTTGAGTCAGATGAACTATGAGATTTCATGGAGAGTCTTGAGAAGGATACACTTACTGATGAATTTTATAACTCCCAGTTATTTTTTGAAAAATAAAGTTTGGAATATTTTTAGAAGGAATAATATGGTTTAGAGATGAGTACAAGATCAAAATAGGGTGTAGATACATGTTCTTGTCCAAGAGGAAATAATATATTGGATTGAACCTCAAGATAAATATCACTCTATAATTGAATTACCATAAACCGTGCACCTCAATCATTAAGATGAACAAGAAGAAGGGTGGTACCCATTTATATTGTTTCCCCTATATTACTTTTCAAGTGGTAAAATGCTAAGGAATGTGATTGTTATGGAGCTGAACAAGGTGTTCTCAAAAAATGGAAAAGCATTGAAGCTATAAATGTGAACATCTAGTGGTTTTTAGACAATAATCCACAATGTCCTTTGGACTGGGGTTGAAATAAAGACTATCCCACTGTGGACAATATGAATATGGAACCCCTTGAGGTGTTATCCCAAGATCATCCTATTTTTATTTTATTTCATGGTTCTATTTTAAATATATTAATTTAATTAATATTGTTTTCCTTATAGAAAATAACCAGGAATTCCATCCATAAGGTTCTTGATTATTAAAAGGCACCATTTGAAAAATGACGAACCAAGGTAGAATCATTCTAATTTTCATGGACAAGTGGAGCTTCAAGCTAAAAATTATTGGATCGAAATTCTCTAACTCAAACTTGGTTTCACTATACTTTGAATTTTAAAAAATTAATTCTAATGTTATTTTTCTTACATATTATAGAGAATTTAATGGACCAGCCTAGGTTTTTTCACAAGATAACAAAGGGAGTATTATCTTTCATGAATCCCAATGCATAAAGCTTTTGTGCTAGGGAGGTTTTTTGTTTTTAATACTGCTCAAATTTTATTGCATGCTACTAAATATAGGTGTGGGAAATTCACCCATATTTTTTTTAAGATGAGTTATAAAAACCTGTGTTCCTTGCTAGGTGTCTAGAATACTGGTTTTTATAATGTTAAAAATAAAATTCAATAAAATAGTTAACCTATATGAAACCCTTAAAAATTCACTTGGATTCAAAATGCTTCTTTTTATAAATTTTTTTTACCATGACTCTACTTGATCTAAATAGAGAAATATTTTTTATATGTATAACAACCAAAAGCGTGAACATAAAAAAATGTCTTGAAAATTGGTGCAAATGTATGGAAAATGTACTATTTTGAACTTTCATGTAACCCATTCAACATTCTTTGAACTTCTAAATTTTTAATTTGTTTTGAATCAAAATGTTCTCCCATTTTAGGATTTAACATTGAGGATAATGTTGGGTTTTAAATATTGGATAAGGGGTATTTCATTATGCTAAAAATTGATTCAATTATGTATGCATAAAACCCCCTTTTTTTCAAAATTACCTCACTTTTAGCATAATTTTAGGATATTATCCTTGTTTATAAATAATTTTTTTGAGTTTTTTTAGTTTAGGAAAATAGAAATTTTGTGTGTCCTGCCTAGGGAAAAAATGACTTGCTCATTTTAAGGGATTACACTAGTTATGAAGTTATTAGAATTGAATGCTTTCTGAGTGATATTGTATATTGTTTTTATGAAATTACTATTTGAAAACTTGGAAAGGATGTGTGATAGGTTATATTTTAATGGATTTTGAATTATAACTTATGGAAACTTTATGTTTGAACTTGAACATAATAACTTTGCCTTGGTTAAAGAAAACACCTTAGGGAGATAACTCAATAGAGATAAATATAAATCCTTTGAAACTGGATTAAAATATGAAATTGGGACCCCATAGTGAATCTATTATACAAGGGAACTGGGTGTGTTTTGTAAATAAATAAAATCCATACTCAATAAGTGATTTGAAAAGTGTTACACACATATTCATGGATTGTAAAAATTAAAGAAAAATTCTTTATCAAAAATGAATTCATTAATGCGAGGGGATTTTTGAACCAAAATAAAGAAGGAAACAATTTACTAATATGAAAATATTTTTAATTGTATCAAAAAAGTGAAAATTAGAACTCTGGTTTAAAGAACCCCGAAGAAAGTGAAAATGGATAGTGTTTCTTGTTATAAATTTAATTCCACTTGAATCTCAATGATCTTCACTCATTTAGTTGGAATATTAAACTTAGGTTAAAGTAGGGAAATGAGAATTAGTCACATAGGAGGCATGATGATTTCAAACAATGTAGGGATCTATGATTTACTATGATTTTGGTGTTTGTTTTAACTTTGGTAGAATAATGACTTGTTTTTAGGTGTCTTTGTTAATTGATAACATAAATTCGATTTCCCGAGAAAGAAATTGGTTAAGTGTGAGAGAATTTAATTTGGAATGTATTTGATACATTTTACACAAACTTTTGATAAAAAAATGAGTTTTTAGTTAAAAATAAATAGAAATGAATTTTTAAAAAATTGAGTCTGTAATATGATATTAATTAAAAATATTATTTAAAATGTGTGTATGTTGTGTTTTAATTGTTGAAATGTTTTGAGTTAATTTTTCCAATTTTATGAGAATAATAATTTATTATCATTCTAAAGATTTTAATAAATGTAGGACTGTTTTTAAAGCGTTCATTTTTGTGAAATCAATTCTTTCATAAAATTCGAATATTTTAATTTTAAATATTTTTTTGTGGAATTAAATTTAACATTAATAAATATTTAAATTAGTAAATTTTCATATTAATTTTTTTATTGAAATCATATTTTGTATGAATGTCACCAAATCTGCATTTCTTTTTCATTTTTAGGTCTGCTAATGGTATTCTACTGATGTCTCTAATTGTACTACTATTGGATGCGATCCCTACAACTACCATTCTAGCCATGCTACTACCAGTACTGATATTGCTAAGGTGCTGATACCATGAGTATAATGAGAGGATGGTAGAAGGTTGTAACTGAGTAATCTCAAAATTCAGTATCCCTCTTCAAAAAAAAACCTCTGAGCCTGAGTTTGTTTGGGTTTAACTAGTGACCATGATTGAACTCAAAATTAGAGACACTTGTATTACAGATGAAGTCACCGAGTTTTATCGATGATCAAGTCAACCGAGGATGGTTTTAGATGACCTATCCTCATGCGCTGACCCTAGCTAAAGAACCGATCAAAGACAATGCATCCAAAAAGATAAACCTGATGCTCATTGAAGTTGAAGTGAGCTCATTACCATCCAAACCCGATATATGAACTGGAAACCAAGTTCAATGATATACGCAAGGTCAATATCCAATAAATGAAAATTAAAATTTCAATAGGATTCTAGGTTCACTGACCGATTTGTAGGAGATGACACTTTTATAATTTAAGCAGGATGAATCCACAATTTTGTAAGTAATCCTAAGACAATCATAATAAGTTGATATTGAAGCGTAAATATTTAATATGTAATTCTTCTTAACACCTATTGATAAATCGAAGATTGGAATTAATTCTGACCAAAACTACACAAAATAGAAAGTAAGTTTAACAGATTGATGATTAAAAAAGATGGAGTTCATGTTTGGGAATATGGGAAATGTCTGAATTTAACTAAGGGGATGGATAACTTGAGTTGAATACGACTTTTTGATTGTTTTATTTTTTAGTTTTTTTGTAGGTTAAATGAGGATAAATATTGGAGGGACCTCGATGCCCCCATGGCTACAGCTACATTGATGTAGATGGATGTATATATAATTTTTAATGTATTTTCTTAATGAAAATTAAATAAATGTTATAGGTGAGTCCAACTTTCATTAACTAAAGAACCACTGATAACTTTTAACCCCAACTGGTATACTGATAAGAAGACTCCAAGTTAACACACCTATACGAATCAAGAGATCTCAAACACAGGGGAATCAAATGATACCAAATCTAAGTGAATCATGTCAAAATTAAACTTAATGTGAAAATATTGATATGAGTTTAATGATTCAAAAAACAAAATTTGGCCAAGTAGGAAGTTGAAGAGCCTAAGTAGTTTTAAGGTTGGGGAGATTCCAATTCCACACTTAGACAAAATTGGTAGTATTTTGTTACAAGGCGCCAAATAGGAAGACTTTTTAAATACCATGATTCTAAATAATTCTTCACATGGGCCTAGAAATATGAATAGTCCCATTTAAATTATTTTAATTTCACTGGTGGCCTAAAAACTAAGAAATGGGAAATTAATTTCCCAAAGTAGAGTTCTCTACTCATGGTCAACATCACATCTTTTTTATATTTTCAAGTTTAATAAAGAAGTTGATTATGAAGTAATATGAAGGTTATCATGGTAAATACATTTCATTTAATATTCAATTGGAAGAACATATCATTGTGGGAGGTTGGCTGCTTTCACTAGGACTTCACTAAAATCTCATGAAGATCACTTGAGAGCATGCCATATTGATTTCATTACTTGTTAAATTATATTATCACCACTTTTCAATTTTCAATTTAAAATAAGCGAATCAATCCTCACTACTTTTTTGATATTCTTGGATAGAAGGTATTGGAAATTCTAAGACATGAGAGGAAACCCAAATTCCTAATTCATTGAACCTAACTCTGAATATATTCTTCTCCCCCATTTCCTTCACCTATAACACCATTTTAAATTTGTAAATAAATGTTTAATTTTCATTATTCTTCCCCATGGTGTTATGATCTTTAAAATTAAATGATGAAGGGATAAACCATCAGTACAAATATAGAGAGTGAAACTCTAATACTGCTTAAAGACACAAACTTCATGTTGATCATTGTCTTCTTTATTGCTCTTGGTGGATAGTGACAGTGTAAGTGGTGATGTGAGAGAACAACCACCCAAGGGAAGTGTTAATTACTCTTTCTTCTTCATATTTATCTTCTTATCCCCTCAGATCACTTGAGAGAGTATCTGGGATTTTCTGTGTGATTGAAAATCTCATGAAGATCACTTCAAATGGGAAGAGATTCTTGGTTGGAGTGGTCTGATTGGGTGATCCTTCACTTTTGGGAGAGAACTCTCAAACACTGGAAGAGGATATATGCTCGAGTGTTCATCATTTTGGGTGAGAGAGGCACATGAATCTAGTGATTGAGCACAAACTGATTGAGGTTGAGAAAAGATCTAATACTTCAGTATATTTATGATTGGTATTTGAGGAGTGAATCGACTTGTTTTGGGGTATGTTCTTACTTACTTTATTTTCTTTGTTTTTGTATTGTCTTCTTAATTTCTTTTTCACGTTCACCTTTTCTATTCCACTCAATACCTTTGTGATATTCATCAATGTATTTACTTGTTTTCATTTCCAACTTTCAAATATTTAAAAACAAAAAAAGTGTTTCAAGAGAATCACCAGGACATTAAAAACTTCTTTCTTAATAGTGATCCTGAGGTTATCCATTGTGTTATATCTAGGGATATTATAAATATATTTTTGATAGTTTATACAATAAGGGCCTATCAGTAAATAGTAATCGTGTCATGGGATCCCACATCAAAGATCATCTATTGTGTGCTCCACTTAATAAGACTCTCTATTTCATCCACCTCTCGACCCGACATAGGGGTTGGAACCCAAAATAAATAAATAAAAACATGCCCGCACGGGACATGCCAAACCATTGCACAACCCACCAGAACTTTACCCATGTTTTTTGTGTGCATGATTTGTACACACCTCATGCACTCCTTGTGGCCATTAAGAACCCTCCATGTCACCTTGGCTAGACAGCTGGGAAGGTATTCCCACATAGTTAAGTTGGACCCCACATTGGTGGACTTGAGATGACCTAGATTTGTTGGATAAGGATGAAAAAATTTTCTAATAAATCCCCACTCAAAACATACCGTAATTACCCAATATAAGCAGCCTTAAGTACCCTCATAAGAAATTATATTTTTCATGGTATTTACATTACTTACACAACCAAGGAACAATTATTCCTGAAAATAAATATTATATTGACTTTATAAATTAATTCTTCACCTGTTAATGACAACTTTATTACTCCAAACACCATGATAACATTTCCTTGAGAAATATGATCAGTTTAACAATAATCACTATTTAAATCCACTTCATTCCAAACATGTAACATGTGAAATTTGAAATTACCCTGGATTGAAATTCTCAAAAGGTTTAACTACAAATATTTATTTTCCAAATATAAAGATATCATCTAAGAATATTCTTTAGTAGTACCAAAAACACAATCAATCTTTATTAATCAACCTTTTAGATTCATAAAGTAATCCTCATCTTAATGCACATAGTTTCGTGGTAACTTCATTTTAATCATCAATAAACATGATTGAGAACCCAAATGGACTTCCAAGATATTCCTATTTACAAATAAATATTTACATCAAGTGATTCATCACTTAATATCTCATTGACAATGAATAAAACACCACCAAAAAGTAGGATCATCAATCCCCCTTTTTATTTTTTTTCAAAACTAATATAGAAAATGAGATGACAATATGTTCACTTTATTTCTTCCCTCCTTTTTTTAAATTTATTATCTTCCCATTATTGATAAAAAATTAAAACCAGATGATAGAGAATGATATCATTTCTTTCTTAATCAATGTTCCATAAAATATTACACTCTAAGACTACTTAGGCTAACCTGGTTTAGAAAACAAGAGGTTCTAATTTAAAAATCAATATTTTCCATTATGAATTTAGAATATGATACCAATTGATATATAATTACTCGTTTCATTCCTCATAGACTATTCAATTGATTCCAGGTTGATAGTAAATGGTTAATACCATTTTATATAATCAAAATGATTTTTTTTGACACCACTTGTAAAGAAAATTATCAAGATACATTTCACCTAAAATTCCAATGCTCATCTCAACACATAGATTAAAAACATTCAATTATAATAAGAATATAATGTTCATGAAGTCAATCCTGTAACTTTATCAATATTATTTTGTTCAAGTCATTGATTAATTTACGTTCTTCCCCATATGAACATAATTTTTTTAATTTTTTTAATAATGATAGGATAATATGCCCACACACCTAATCAATGAGATATTGAATATGTACCTTCCAAATATAATAGTTTTTAATGAAATATTATTATTTAGAGATTTCTTTAGATACTACCACTCAAGGGATGATCTATAATTTCACTTCATCAAGATGGATATTTTCATTTATTATTCTTTTGAATGACACTTAAAAATAATAAAAATTACTGTGATATCATTCATGATGGTGATTTTAAATCTATTGATCTACTATGGTATCTTGATCATCTTTATCATGGTTGATCTCTAATATTTTGCAACAAGTAATCTTTAAGTTATAATCAGATAGATCAAACAAGGATGGAATCTTCCATTAAGTTTGGAATGAATATTCTAGCTTTTATATGTATCAATTTAATTTATTTAACTTTTTCTCCCCCTAAATATGTGCATCACCTTCAATTCCATGAAATCAATGAAAAAAACAAAGTAGATGAGAATAAGTTGGATATTTTTTGCTTTTTAGTAAGGTAAATAAGGATAATAATTTTTTCTCAACCACAATTTTTTTATTTTATTCTCTAAGTGAGGGTGAAATTTTACTTCTGACTATATTATATATCTTAGTAGACTTGGGAAACATGGTGCCTTTAATTTTTTCAGTAGTAACTTTATATAGACTTTCCTTGTTAAAACTGGCCATTAAGGAACATTTTTCACTTGGTTATTTATAGATATTTTTCCACATATCTTCTTGATCATGAGTTATAAAAAAATAATTATATAAGATGTTTCAAGTCTTCTAGAACCTTCCACATAGAACATATGAGATTTTATGATCATTGATTTGTGACAACATCTCATAAAATTTGATTTATTCATGTAAAACATTATTTTTAGCTTTAGAATATGCCTTCAACCTCCTTTATTACATTATATATTTCTCTCCTATTCTGTTGAAAAAAATACAAGTATATCTTTTTGAATATGCACAACATTCTTGGTAGTTCCACTTAGCTTCTTAGGTATGATATTTACTATTTTAGTCCTTTTATTTTTCTCTTGGAATAGTTTCTCCCTTTGTTGATTAAGATTGCCTCAATTCACCGTGATATCCAAGGAATTCTTATAGTGATCCATGGTGTGGCCTCTCCTTTCAAAAAATAAGTATCTTATTCAATTTCACACAACAACATTTTTGTTCTTCTTGGGTTTGTGTTGAGTATTAGTCTTCTTATAATTTTCCCACTAGGCTAAATTATCTATATTCTTTGTAAACCTCATGGTAATTTTATTTATAAATATTTTATACTAATTATTTTCTGAGGTGGGAATATATATAATATTCATCTTCCATGTCATTTTCTTTTAAATTGATTTAGTGTTATGCTTGAATGATTTATACTTGAATAACTCTTCACTATGAACACTAACATTGCAAATACCACATCAGTTATTCAATATTTCAAATCTATTTTTAATAGGAAAATTATTTCATTTCCTCAGTGAACTTTTCTTTATTATTTATTTTCTCCCCCTTGATGCATGAATCATTTAATTTTTAGATACTATCATATTATACCAATAATCAGATGCTATGTGCCCAAATTTATCACAACACAAATAGTAGCAAAACAATATTGATCTTTTATTTTGAGTAATAGTATGTTTTGATTGAAATTAATGATGTTTATATTTAGTTTCATTATTTTGATGGGATTATTTAAGGGGATAAATTATTACACTCATCTTTCTTCACAAAAAAAGTAGTGGTGGTCTCTTCATTTTTCTTCATCCAATTTTTCACAGGTTTTGATTTTGAACTATCACTTTTCATAAGACCAGAGTTAGAACATATATTATTATCTGAGGTGGATTTTACCTTCTTATTTGATAATATTTGAGATTTAACATAGAATTATTTCAATCTATTATTTCCACTTGACAAAGGTCTTTTATGATAAGAGTCCTCCTTAGAAGTTTCTATGGCTTCACCTCTTATAGTAATAGCTCTTATTTTATCTTTTTGTGAAGAAGTGGTTTGTAAATTTTCAATATTTTATAGTTTGACTCCAAGTTCAATAAATTTCATATTTAGGATGAATTTATCATCCTCTAATGACTTTAGAATATCTTTACATTCTTTATTGATCTTTACAATTTCCTCATCATGTATTTTATGTTTCTCCTATAGCTAGGTGTCAAGATCTTTGATCTTATTTGATTTTATTTCAAGTTTAGGATTATTGAAATCAATATATAATTTTTGTTTTCCTATAATGCATGGAATTTTTTATCATATTACTTAGTGGTATACTCTATCACCTGAATTTATACACCGATCTTTGAAACTAGAGCATCTTTCTTTAAGTTCAATAATATCTGCTTCTTTGTATCTGATTTGTTTAGAGAGATTAATATTGTCTTGCATTCTTTCTTAAAAATATTTATACAAGTTCTATAGATTTTATTCAAGTTCATCTATATCTTCCTAGATTCTTTTCAATGAGTCATATATGAAAGTGACTATTTCCTAATTGTAAAAAATATCATTCAAAGAACCAACTAATTCAGTAGTGGATTATTATTACATGTGATCAATCACAACAATGCTAGGATCCTATTAAAGACAATTTTTGATAAGAGATTTTTTCCTCCCATTCATGTCGGGATGAAGCACTATAAAAGGTAGAACTGCTGTATTTTTCTTTAGTAGTAGAATAAACTATTATAACTTTGACTCCCATGCATTAATTGTATTCCCCATAAATAATGTATTGAGAAATTCATTCATCATCCTCTCTTAAAAATATGTATTTCTAATTTATCTTTATCAATTATTTCTTCTTTCTATTATTAAAGGTCTTATCAGGGATAGAATTCTGATCTTTAGTAGACACAACTTCTCTAAGTTTTCCTACCATTCTGAATTGAGAAGAGTCATATAAAATCCTCAACAATATTCAAATCAAAGAATCCAAACAGAGGTGTGACCCACTATGATACCGATTTTTAGGATCACTTTGGGATGAACACACGGATATGGGGGATGAATTAGTGTTGGATGATTATTTCTCAATTTAAAATTTAATCACCCTTTTATACCTATATAACTTTTTTAGTGAATAGTTCTCTTATCTTATTCACCTATGGTTAGAAAGGATGCACATAAAACAATAAATCACAAAATGACACCAGGTTTTTTTATGAGGTTTAGCTCCAGTGTGGATAAATATGTTCTCAGTATACAGTGGTTATTATCCCACTCACACACGACTTCTCTTTTATTATCAATAAAATAAAGATTAAGGGTATATCCTCACACTAATTTTCCTAGAACAAAATAGGTATAATGTAAGCTTTAAATTTGAATAAAAGTGTAGAATTCCATCCTAATCCTCTTAAAGTTATCAGTAATGTTTTATAAGTATTATTTTATAAACACCAATTACTACGACCAACTTCCTATGAATGGAGTAATCAAATGGCTGCCTCTATTTTGTAGTAATCAAAATGGGTGTATCACAAATATAGAAATATAGTAGTTTACATCTTATTTTTCTTCCATCATAATAATATCAAGGTGTTTCAAACTAGTATTCTTAGGATATCTTCTATGAACCAAATGATAATCATAAAATAAAAACTTAGATACTTATTTTTCTTTTATTTTAATCTTCAACAGACAACATGAGATATCAAATTATAGTGTCAAATTCTCAATCTTCAATAAATAATTTAAATAGTGAATGTAATATTCATCTCTTCTTAGTGAAATTGATTATTTTAAAACACTGATTACACTGTACCAATTTTCCTTTGTTATTCAAGAAGGATTTCATCATATATGTTCTTTTCTTGGAAATATCATATCATCTCATGAATGTATTTGAACTATGAATAATAGAATAATAAAAAATATACATGAACACTATTATTTCATTTTTTATCATCAATATAGTTATGTACATGGTTTAACACTTCTATATTAATTAATGAATTATCATGTTCTTATTATCATGCATGCATACCCATATTTCTCATTACCTTTGTGAAAGTAATTTGTACTTTGCGTGAATCAGTTCCTTAGAAAAGCAAGGATCATGAGGGATAGTGTCCTTCACATGATATATCTTTTTTAAATAACTAGTATATACAGATACTAAAAATTCCTTCACATACATCAAATATATATTTCATAATTCTTCTCCTTCTTCACATGAACAAATCATGAGAGATCTTCTTCAAACAACTACAAGTGTAATATTTTTATATTTTTGGAATGATAAAGCTCTCAGGATATTTTTAATCACTTGAATAATGAACATGAAATATCCTTCATACAAAAATGAGTGCGTGGAACCTCTCATTTTCATTTTTGAGTTTCATGCAAAACCGCTCTTCTTATTAATGCTTTTTCACGGATGATATATTTTCATAATGGTAATTGATATCTCTTAAGGCTACCACAAAATATATTGAATTAGGTACCTCAGTATTTATAAATGTGGTTCACCACCTCTACCTTATTTATTCACCAAATTAAATTCCCTAAAAAATATTTCATTCCAATCAATGATTTTTAATTCCTTAAGATCTTGATAATTAAAAAACTTCACACGACATTAGTTTCCACATTTAGAATTTCATGATTCTAAAAAACATGGTTCCTATTATTACATGAGTTTGAGTTATTATTTTAGTATGAGTCACTCATGTTCATGTAATAAGATCACATGTATCATATCATACATCCATACTACCTTGAATGATCCACACATCATCATTTAATTCATCAAAGATCCATGTTTCAAATAGTTGTGTGCATGCAATATATTTTATAATTTTCAACTTGATATTTTTTCTTTTAGAGCTCAATTTTTAGACCCATAATATAAAAATATCAAGGACACCATGTCCTAGAAATATCTCACGTATTCATGCTAGTGTTATTTGGTGGTTGAAGACGAGTTACTATATGACTGGACGACTCAGGTCAGTCTGATCAAATGATTGTGTTATAAGCGCAACCTTTTAATGACTAGTGTATAATACCCATGTTGTGAGATAAAAAATATGACATCAAACCATTCATGATATTCTTAATAAGACTCTCAATTTCATCTTCCTCTCAATCCGACATCGGGTTCGACACCCAAACACACTTACACACACATACCCACACAAGAAAGGCCACAAAATTGCATAATCCACCAAGACTTCAACCATGCACCTTGTTCACATTATCTACATGCACCACATGAAATACCTATGGGAACTATTCACCCTCTATGTTTCCTTGGATATATAGTTGGTAAGCTTCTCCCATGTGGTTGATCTGGCTCCCACATGTTGGGGATTGAGAAGCCTATCTTGGTTGGCTCAGATTGACCCATTTTTTTAATAAATACCCACTAAAAAATATTATAATTATCCACTCTAGGTAGCCTAAAATCCCCTCATTAAAAATTATATTTTTTGGTCTTAAAATTACTTCCATAACCAAGGCACAATTCTTCATTCAAATAAATATTTTCACAATATTCATAAATTAATTATTCACTTGTTAATGACAATGTGTTTTCTCTAGACACCATTAAAACTTGTCCTTAAGAAATATGATCTTTCAACAATCATCACTATTTAAATCCAATTCATTCAAAAAAATGTGACATGTGACCTTTATAAATCACATGTATGGAACTTCTCCAAAAAATTTAACTACTTAAAATAATTTTTATAAATATAAATAGATCTCATAAGAATATTGTTTGGCTATAAAAAAACAAATCCAAGATTCTTTAATCAAAATTTGATATTCTCAAAGTAATACTAAATTAATACACATATTTTTTGGGAAATTAAATTCAATATTTAGAAAGCATGCTTGGGAGCACCCTCAGTTTATAATCCTTAAAACTATTAATCGGTGATACTTAAATGTAAACCTACACAATTTATGACTTGTGTAAAGGTAGATCCTTGATGATATCAACTAAGAACTAGAAGATAAAATACGAGCTTGAATATGAATGAATGAATCTTGTTCTCAATTAGGATTGAATGATACTAATAGAAACAAGACAAACTGCTACCAATATGGGGTCAATGATGAGGAACGAATGAGGTTATAGAAGAACCAATGAGCATCAAACTAAAGCTAGTTGAATGAAAAGATTCCATTATGGATAAAATCCAATTAGTTGATGATTTTCATCACATTAGTTTGAAAATAATGATTTGGTTTTGTGATTTTGAGCCTCAAAAAAATAATATAACCACCAATCTAAGTTAAAGAATATGATTTAAACCAAATATGAACTTGGAAGCACATAAGAGGGAGTCACCAAAATTTATCCACCCGCATGATCCCAAGCTCAAATGAATAAGAAAATATAAGGACATTCAATGGATCTAGGATAAAACAATTAATTAAAATATTGGGAAATAATTCATGTAAAGAGATTATATGAATGTTTCCAAGGTTTTCTACTATGGCACATCGTCACACGTTCTGTTGATGGTGATGGCTACATTATACCCCACATTCCGGCTTTCCAAAGGTGGGTGACATTCATCACTCTTTAGCGATGTTTTCTCCTTGATCAAAACTGGATTATGGGATATTGGTATCTCCTTCAGTGGATTCCTCATCAGAATTCATCACCTAGTTCAGGTCTCCCTTATAGATTAATACGTTGTTCGTGAAACTCTCCCTAGTTCCATATCATTGTGGAGGCCAGTTATTTATGCTGCTTCTATCAGGACATTACAAATGGTCAAGTCAGGGAAACAACCTTCGGTTAGAAGATTAGTTGCGTTGGGTATTTCTAGAATGTATGGACACTAGAACATTGGTACACCTAAATTATCCCTTATTAGAGGGCTTCTAAAGGGTGTGTAAGCCCGAGTCATCTCACATAAATTGTAGGGAACTTATTTCAGAGTAATTTCTCTAAGGTTTTCCTCAGCTTCCCATGTTTAACACGAGGTATACTATGAGTTTAACATCTAGAGGAGACAGATCAGACTGAAAAAAAAACACTTATGAAAGTGGATCAGAGAGGTACATCCCTAGGATGGAGTACCTGTATGGTTTACTATATGGATAGATTAGAACACCCAATAAGGACAGACCCAGGATGGCATGCCCCCAAAAGGGAAGGTTACACACCGTGAAGGCTGATCTAGACATCACAAATGATGGATTAGGGAAGCGCACCTCAAAAAGGGGGACACTAAGGTTTACCATTGGATAGGATTGAACCTCAGGAAGGATTCTTATATACCATATTTAGAAGAAATGGATCAAAACCCACATAGTTCAAAGAGTTGATTTAGGGATTACACATGGTTATCCGCCCTTCGTAAGAGGAGAACTCATGGTTGGATTGGGTATTATGTGTGGGACTTATGCATGGTTATATTCCCAAGAACATTAAAGATAAATGGGATGAATGAAATGATCTCACTAGGATGTGGTGGCCCTAATGAAATCAAGATGGATAATGGACTATTGGGTGAAATGGGTGGAATGAATGAGGTGGAACTAGCATGACGGTGACAGTGCTAGTCTTGAACCTTAGGGAGGCTTCCTATGTTTCCTAGTGGCTAGGAATAAAAGTACACATAGTTTGGTGGGGTGATGTTACACCTAAGTAGGTGGCCTGTGAGAAATGGAGTGCATGGGTACGGACTAGAAGGAAGTAGAATCTCTAGGTTGGTGCATGATCTTTCCGAAACACGAAGGATTAATGGAAAGACCAGGATGGGAAATGGGTGATGGTCTTGAACCTCGAGAAGGCTTCCTACGTATCCTAGTGGCTAAAAATCAAAGTCCTCATAGTTCAGTATGGGGGAATAGAATCAAGATGTACATAAAGGATAGTGACCGAGAGACACACCAGGGGCTTATGTGTGGTTAACAGCCCTTCTAAAGAGGATCACTCTTTGTTGGAGGAGCATGGTGAAGTGCGGGGATTATGAAAAGTTTGTTACCCATGTGGATCAAAACACCTAAAAGTATATATCTAAGAGATGTGTCTCAAAAAGGGAAGATGTCACATCAAGAGGGTAGATCCCAAGAAGGGAGCACCAGGGTATACCATTTTTTGGGATTAAACCTCAAAGAGGCATCCTAAATACCCAAAAGGGATCAAAACTCACGTATTTTGGAGGGTGAATTTTAAAATCATGTAGGACGAGTGATCCAACATGAAATATTCTAAAACAATGGATCCTGGGGAGTGATGGGATTGAAAATTGAAGAGGATTCCTATGTACCTTGTGTAGAAGATAGGGATAAAATTCCATGTAGTTCGGGAAGGGGCATGTGACTTACGCATGGCTGGAATCCCATAGTCATGCTGGGGATTATGCATGGTTAGAGGCCCATATTCATGCTAGGGATTACACATGGTTAGAGGCATAAAAGGGATTTCATGGTTGTTGCTTAATCTAAGACCATGTGAGTCATACTCGGTGTGGGAAGCAAGAGGTAACAACAGAATTTAATATTGTGTCATGACGGGTGCGTCCACGAGGGATGGTGTGAGGATTATGCATGGCTAGAGGCCTAGGGAGATAGAGATTGGGACTTACACATAGAGGGAAGACTGATAAGGTGGTTCAAGGCTTACATGGAGATTTCCAAAGGCACACATGGTGACAAAGCACAAAGCGAGATAGAAGGAAGATCGAGGAATGCTGGAAGAAAAAGTTTCTCGGTCCCATCCCCTCTCTGATCTACTCATATTTTCCATGTATGTGAGAACTTATAGTTTAATGTCATGTGTTGAGAACATGGGTGCTCGGAAGTTTAACCTCCTATAGCTCAGATGGCGAGGACTCACTCCTCATCCCTTAGACTTACATAACTTGTAATAACCCGTACCCGAGAATCTTCCATGCGTATTCCCCATTAACCCTTACCACTCTGCTCAAAATGTATTCCTCATGTTAGGACATAGGGGAATCTATCCATGATGATTGGATTAGGTAAAATAGTTTGGGTCTTTCACCTTAAGAGGAGGCCCATAGTGTTTGTTCACTATTCATCTCATGACGAGGCATATTATGCTTGATGCATAAGGTATCCTATTCATGAATGATCGAGTATGCTATAGTTTAAAGTCATGTAGTAAGGAATATTGAAATCTTATGCCTGACACATAAGGTATATATTATTTAGAACAAGAGAAATCCTATGTTTGACATATACAATGTAATATAATTTAATGTCATGTACTGAGGACTATTAGGAAAAAGATTCCTAATAATGGTAGGTGTTCGGACTTATGCAAGAGCAGCCCTTTCTGGTTCAACCCAGCATAAGATCCAGGTGATGAGGTTTGAGGAGTTTCTTGAGTAATTAATTGACTCAAGGTACTCTGGGAATCCATGAAGAGGATCTAAACTCATGACATGGGAAAGGGAACAAGAGGAGTAGAGTCTAATTAATGTGTTTCATGGAGTGTGGAGGAATATCTTGAATCACTGTATTCCAGGGGTGGAAGTTGGGTGTGAAAGCTAATATGTTAACGACCAGACCCAAAAAGTTCACAGTGTGACTCCCCATTTCTCATGGGGGTCAGTGACAGTAGATAAAGGACTGGTATGGAGGGCTGGGACTGCATCTTGACATAGATCCTGAGCAGGGGTGCAAGGGCGTAGCCCTTGCGGTATGGATCCGTGGGTGGTAAGGTAGGAGCTTCGTGAAGGATGGAGCTTCGCAAAGGATGGGGGTTCGTAGAACTCATGGAATCATAGATTATAGGGATTCATGAAGGATAGAGCTTTTTAGAGCTCAGGGTCTCATAAATTATAGAGATTTACCGAGATCAGGGTCTTACTAAGGATAGGGATTTATGGATATCAGGGTCTCACGAAGCATGGGACCCATTCCTTAGCATATAGTTTATTCAAAGAGTTCTTTGTGAAGACTTAATGCTTCACAGAGCCTCGAGCAACTAGAAGAGGCTTCCTCCTTTTCAAATGGTGGAGGCCTTTATGAAGGGAACCCCTACCATAGGTAGGGGAAATCCATTTTCTTGATGGTTCACGATGCTTGGTATCACCACAAAATGGGAGATCGGTAGCTGAAAGGGAAGCGTGGACATCCATTTGAGGTGGGGGAGCCACATATTTATAGGTAATGCAGCTCGCGGTGCTCACAGGGGACGCCGTAAAGGAAAATGACGTCGCAGAGCAAATACGCTTGTGCAATTGTGAAGGAAAAGAGGGAATCACAAAGCAAATACATTCATGAAACCATAGAGGGAAAAGGGCACTGAAAAGAAAATATGTTCGTGTGGATGTAGAGGGATATCCACAAACAATTTTTCCAACCTTACATTGAACAACCATAAATTCTATTATGTAACTCCATTTGGGCTTCGCAGCCAGTCAAATCGAAGTCGACGGAACATGATACACTCTGGGATCAATCTTGGTAACATTCAAGGTATTTTTTGGATGCATATTTAGGTTCTAAAAATGACTTAACAAGCTTGACCTGAGTTGATCAATGAGGAAGAAAAATTTATTGAGCTCAATGATACAATTTAATGAACTAATGATATTTAGATGAGATGGAGAAGAGATCATGTATGCTATGTATTCTACCTATGTAGGTTCAATTAAAGACAATGGGTTCATTAGTTCCATATAATGTTGTGGTTATGATTAATACGAGGTTTGCATAAAAATTTCTTAATGTAACACCACAATAAAGATTAAAATTAGAGAAAAAACTTGTTTTAGGTTGAGTTGTATCATTTATTGTAGAATTGAGTATCATGTAAAGTTTTAATGAGGGGTAAAGCATGTGTGAAATGACAAGATTTTCTAGTGGGTCATATATTAATAAAGAATTATGTATTAAAAGTAGTGATGAACGGAGGCTGAAGATATGTGCATTGAATCATGGCCAATCAAGATTGAGTTTATGAATCAAACAAGAATTGATGGTTGAGAATTCAAAGACAAGGATGATGAAGTGTAAACTAAACCCCATGTTTGATAGACTAAGACGATGAATCCATGCTTGAAGTGGGACATTTAGTGAGTACTAGGGAGTAAATTATATATTGATATTTGATAAAGTGTAATAGAGACTAACTATACCAGAATGACACATACATATTAAAATACTTGAAAGAAAATTCTTTAAAAATAACATTTGAAGAAGTCATGCACGAGGCTTTTGATACAGGTTCAATAAGGAAGAGGGAGGTGAGAGAGTTCATTGATTGAAGAGATTTGGATTATTTTAGGTTGAAATAATATAAAACAATAAAAATTATTCTCTTGAGTAAGTGGATTAATCTCATTAATGTTTTTAAAAATAATAATAAGAATAATGATTGAAGGATAAAGAGTTAACACTCTCATTTAGTTGTGATATAACTATGACTATACATAAAGGCTGCCATTTGAAGGAAAAACAAAATAAATTCCTAAATAAGAAATGAAGGTGAGCATTTATTCATTTAGAGATAGAGATTAAGGAGAACAGACCTAGAGCCTAGGGTAGCACTCTAGGGTAGGAGTCAGAGGAAGTTAGAATTGGAGAAGAAAATGATATTGACAAAGAAGCATTTATTTTTATTCTTTCCTTATTCCATTTCAACTTTTTCTGAGATATATTTCTTGAATATATATTTTTTACAATGAATATGTACAACTAAATAATTTAGGATAACTAGATCAAATTAATTGAAAACCTTTTATCTATTATTATCATTTTTTGCAATATTTTTTCATTATCCATGAGTTTCTTCCACTTCCATCCATTTCCCAGTCTCTGATGATAAATCAATATATTCAATCCAATATTTAAATTTTATTTCCATGAGAAAATTAATTCATACATTTCCAAAAATAAAAAATTGATTTGAGTATCATTAGGATAGATCCAGTGTGATGTTTTTGTTGTGTGTTCTTTTTTTCATTCTTCATGGTAACTTTTTCAACACTATTCCATATACCAATAGGTATGATAGTGGGTTCTTTATCCTCAATACTTCAAATGAAGTACTTAAATTATAAGATGTTGAATTTTTATTTCTCTATGAAATAATAAATCATTTCAAAAGATATGATCGAAAAGTATTTTCTAGGGAGAGTTCACCAAACCGTGTTGATCACTGAGCTACAATTAGTTGTCTCAACTCTTTTTCTTCATAGCTTCTAAACAATTGTGATTTTTTTAATAAAAGAATATATTTTTTAATCAATTAAATTTATTTTGGTTCCCTAAATTATCAATTATACTTAAATTATCTCTCTCTCATGTTTTCTTTCACATGCTTGTTTATTTGTTTCCATTTTTCCTTATTTCACTATTTCCACACTTTCACTCCTTAATTCTGCAATTATTTACCATTTTTTCTTTTTATAGTTAGTTTATTATTTGGTTTTGTTAATTTGTTTTTGTTTTTTACCTTTTTTTTGGGTTCTCACACAATATTTTATTTGTGTAGGTTTTATCATGATCACCATAATATAATAGTAAGTAAGTTAATAAATAAAAAAATTTGAGCATGTTAGTGACCTCACTACCATATCTCACATAGAGGCCACTAATAACGAATTGAATTTATATTATAATTATTATTTTTTATTATAAAATAATTCTAAATACACTAAAATAGAATATTAATGTCAATAATGTGGGAAATAACATGAAAACACATATGATATATGAATATAAATACATTAATATGAAAATAGATAAATTAATTTGATGAAAACACAATGTAGTTAGAAAAGATGACTAATTTCATTAGGAGTTTATAGTGATACTAATATTTTTTGAATGAGAATATAATTTATCTAATAATATATATAAGTGAATGATTCATTGCTATTATATATTTAACATATTGTTCTAATTGTGATTATCCAACACTAAAACCTATGATATACATGGATAATCACTTCCTAAATTCAACTAAGAAACCACTTCACTAAATATTAATGAAATAACAAAACTAAACTATTTAAATGGTTAAAGTAATAAAGGGAAGAAAAATTATTGAAAAAAGAATAAGTGGTTTAGTTAACAGAGAAAACGGGGCTACCACAAATCCTAAATGATTTAACTATCACTATAGTCTCAGATTATGAAAATTAGAATCTTGAAAATTATGTTTGAACATAAAGAATCAAATTTACCTCCCTTAGATGATTATGTAAAATTAGTTCTCCATTGGATAAAAGGGATAAAATACATCATATTAGAAATATACAAAAAAATATAATAATTTAATAACAAAATGGAAGAAATTTATAAAGAGAGAAAATAAGAGAGGCACAATCCTCCAAATGAGGAATTCATAAACTAATCATCCAATAATGGAATTATATAGTCAACTCAACCTCATATTTAAAAATAAAAACAATAAATTATTCCAAATACTATATAACACAAATCTCAATCTACCTGGAAACTATTCCAAGTTTTCATCCATTCACCATAGTTAAAATTCTAGTGATTTTAGCTGTCATAACCGATAAAACTTCCCCATGTGTTTCCATGTCAGTAATACCTAGAAATGTTTCTATCCCTTACTAAATTCACTCAAACACCACTTAATAATTACTACCTTAGATTCACTCATTCTTAACATCAGTGAGTTCTAGTTCTCCTTCATATGATTATAAGATATGAGAAAACAAGATTCACCATGCTTCATTTAGTTGTAATTTTAATCCTTCTTGACTTTTGATTTATTATTCTATAGATTATTTGATATCTAATTAATCATAAATTATGTGTTCCTAGTTTTAATACTCTTATATAGTTCTTCATAAAATTACCACTTACTCTTACATGAGTGGTATGGGAATGGATGTTACTCTGATGTAACAATACACCATAGGGATTGATCTCATGTAGAAGATTTTATGAGGATGCTAATCTTACATAGTCCATATCACTTCTAGTTCATAAAAAATAGATTTTACATCTCAGTTTAATCACACAAGATCTTGAGATTCATGGTTTACTCTTATGTGTTATCAATTTCATGGAGATTATTCATATCAGAAATTTTACTCTTCCATATGATGAATTCTAATTAATGGAAAAGGGAGAAAACCCATGCACCTTTCTGAAATTATAGTATTTTATTTTGTATTCTATCCATAAAATCTAGTTTCTAACTTGTGAGATTCACAACATGTAATATTAAAATTTATAATCAAACCAATTTATCAATGAAATAATGAACATTAAAGTCACATGAATTTCTAGAATAGGAAATCAATTAAAATTCAAACGTAAAAAATGATGTTTAAAAAATAATAAAGAATTAAAACATAGAACATTTCATTATTTAATACCAAATAATAATTAAAATCCTAATTATATAAATAATTAACATTTCTATTTAAAATTGATTAATTATAAGAGTCATCATTAAAAACCCATTTAATTTCCAAAATCATGAAAGATTAACATCAAAATGAATGCAGAAAACATGATAGAATAATCTAATATCAAATTTCTATACACTTCCTCAGTCTATATCAGTCAAGGAATTAGATTTCATACTCATCATATAAGAGGAAAAAAATACTATCTTAATTAAGCCTCAAATAATTTCACGATTAACAACATACCCAACCATCCTATGATTAACTAATCCTGAAGTATTGTGTAAGGAAAGTATCAAAGTATGACAGTTCACATATTAGGTATATTTACAACCTCTTGTACAGGGTTTCAATTTGAAACATGAACCCATAACATACCAAAGACTTAGTGCATGACACTCCATGTGGTATACTTGGTGTGCCATCCAGTGCACAAAACCCTTTTTGTGCCTCATGAGCATATTCTATAAATATATGTGAAATTATATCCATAATAACATTAACACTCCATCATATATTATAATAATACATGATGAACATTTATTATAGATAAATAAAATTTGTATTTTCAGAGGTAAATTATCATAATAATTTATACAATATATGCAGACAATGTGAAAGAATGGTAAAGTGATGTTTTCATTTTGTATAACATGATAAATTTAATATTCATAAACTATTTTAAAGAAAATTATCAGAACTATAAATAAGTGCCTGTATAATCATATCACATATGATAGACCACCAGAGTGACCATATGTTTTTTTTTCACATTTAAGGTTTTGTAAAACACATTACATTTCTATGTAATTACCTTACCACCTCTATGTGACCATTCAATAAAAACCACCCACAAAACTCATTTTTGAGTAAAATCTATGAAGGAAGTTTGTTTAAGTAAGGGATATACTTAGGAATCATATTCCCAATGTTCAACTTTTTGAACAAAGTTTTAAAATAATAATAAATTTCATGATTTTAATAACTTCCATCATCTACATAGAAATATTTCTAACTTTAATATTATCATCACCCTTATAAATTTTCTATGAAATATATCCTTTGAGATAATTTGGTTACTAATGTAATTATTTTAGTATTCCTAAAAACACATCCTATACATCTTTAGGATATAAATTGATATTAATTTTGTTACGGTAACTAAATATAAATCTTTACTTTCTCTTTATCGACATACCCTAAAATATTCTAGGATATTAAGGGACATACAATTTTAATTTTAATTTGTTTAATATTTTAATTTCTAAAATTTTAACTTCTCTAAGTCTAAACATACTCCCAATAGCCTCTTAGAAACCATATTATCTTTATAATATCATTCTAAGATATAAAAACTTACTTGTTCTAACAATACACCCCATTATGGGTTGTTTTTTAGAATAAATTTGAGATTTTCATATGGTGGATCGATCATTTAGAGAACCGAATGATATACCTAGGCATTACCTTGTCGAACAACTTAAAGATGTGTTTTTACACATGAATGGAAACTCGGTGCATGGCCAGTTGGTGAGCCTACACCGGGTGGTTGGTGGGCCACTGATAAGTTGGTGGACCCTAACTGGCAAGCCGGTGGGGTGAATTAGGCTTGGTTGAAGTAGGGTTGGTTTGGTAATTTTAGCTATCTGACCCCCCTCATGATTATTTTTCCTAGCTATATTTTTAGATGTATTCTTCTACACTTTCCTCTTTTTATCCTCCATGTGTCTCTTTTGATCCAAGATATATCTTGATGTAATTTGATGGATAATCAAAGAAAGATCCTTTATTCTTATTTTATTTCGGTCTTCTGGCTCCTCTTACAATAGTATATCATTATTATGTTCATCATGGATGATCCTATCAGTAATTATATACACTTTTGATTCTAAGATATCTCAATTATCTTTAGATCCTTTCCTCCTCAATCATCTTTCTTCTTGAGTGATTGTTCCCTTATCTCCAAATAGAGAATCAAATGATAATACCATTGGATTTTGATGGAATTATTCAATGTTGACATAGTTATCTTCATGTATAGAGGATGTATTGTGATAATGAACACAAACCATTTAAAGGTGTTTTGATGAATATATGTAATTTAATAATTCTTTCTATGGTTTTTGGTCAATTTGGGTTGAATTAACCATCATAATATAGACTTATTTTTTGTGTATTTTACTCATCTTGGAACTAGGAATGTTATGAGGGTGACTAGAACTCCCTTGGACAATGTTTTGACTAAGGTACGTTGTTTGGTTGACTTAGTCTAAAGTTTATTATTTAATTATATTATATTATATTTTTTATTTTTGTCATATGATGGGTAAATTTTCCATAATTGAGTTGAAAGTGTTAGATATACCTTCCTTGGATGGTTGGTCAAGGTTTTGAATAAACAGTGATATCCATTAAGCCTTTTGACATGTATTCTTTTCAACAATAAATGTGAGTTTGTGTGTTAAAAATTAATTACATATAATTTATTTATAATTAATTAATTTCAAATGATTGGTCATGAGTAGGACCTCACAAAGATCGATAGCAGCTGAATGGACTTGGATGATTTGGATAAAGATTTCATGATTTTCTTGGATTGGAGTAAACTTTATTTGAGATAGGTGGTCCCATGTACTCTACCCTTTGGTATCATACACATTTATTAGCATGTGGTATGAGGTTCACCATCCTGGGACAATGGTATTTAAATTAATAATGTGTTATGAATAACAAGTATTATTAATTAATTAATGATCCTTATATCTCAATTAATTAAAGTAACCATGCTTAATTTATTTTTAAAAAGATCCATGGTCCCCAAAAAACCCTTGTTA
The DNA here is from genome assembly GCA_963277665.1 of Viscum album. NCBI lineage: Eukaryota > Viridiplantae > Streptophyta > Magnoliopsida > Santalales > Viscaceae > Viscum > Viscum album. The sequence goes on along the minus strand of OY728145.1, from coordinate 270,217,505 downwards.
ATTATCTTGATGGTTTCCACCAATGGTGGATGATTAATCACCAATGTGTGCCTTAGTTTACATGGACACCTTTTGGTGCGTGGTTGTGGTACATGAGACCTAGAGCTCATGAGAACATTTTTGATTCCTTGATCACATGTTCATGTGTATATCCTCATGAGACCATGTTTTACGATGATCACATCTGTGTGTTTATTGGTGGTTGTTGATACTCATGATTGATGTGATAAGTTGTTCCCTTATTTGATATGACCTACTGTGTATGAATGTGTACCCTATATAAATATAAATATAAAATAGATGTGATTACATATGCCATGAGTGTTCTTAGATATCCTAATAGACCATGTTTGAATTGTTTATTATATGTGTATAGTTATTGTTATGACTCATGATGATATGCTATGTTTTGTATATATGTATTCTCTTCCCTGTTGTGTGATATATATTTTTGATTTTGGAAGTATTATTCTAGTATTGATGGCAGGTGGAAAATCATTTTGTGACTACCTTTGGAGGGGAAGTGTACATGACTTGCAATAATAATGATGGTGGACCCGTATATAGGGTGGGGACATAAATGCATGGAGGCCTGACCTATAATAATAAATTTTGTTATGAAAACCTTGAGTATGTTGAGTCACATGATCACTTGCTGCATTATGTTTTCCAAGTTTTATGCTTTCTTAATGCCATGTGGATGCCGAGTGACACGTTGTCTTTTTTCCTTGAGGATTCCAAGTGACATGTTCTCTTGATTCCACATGGATTCCAAGTGATGTGTTGCCTCAATACCATGTAAATACTGGGTGAAATGCATATATATTCCTTGAATACCAAACTTATGGTTATCTCTTAATTATACTAACATCTGTAATACAATGTCCCAGCATGGAGTTGTAGTAAGTACAATCAGGGGTTCATGGAACCTTTGTAAGCACATGACCACTTGGTATATGGTTATGTCTTATCTTGTGTTATTTATTTATTATATGATATGTTTGTGTAGTTATGTATTAAAATTTATTTTATACTAATATTATCACATGTATGCACACTACATCTTATCAGTTGGGTAATGGACCACTTTAGTGTTATCCTATTGAGTTGTACTCACACCCTTATTAGGTGTCCATGGACCTTGGGTACCCAAAAATACATCACTTATTATAGGTATTGTTTGGGTTGAGGACTAGGATTGATCAACTAGATTGATAGATCTCTAATATTATGTTTCCCAGGATGAGGTAAGACTTACTTTTGTAGAGCCTTTTGTAATTTTATTCTTTTTTTAATGTATGTGATCTTCTCAACATATGTTCAATGTTATATTTCCTATTATAATAATTGGGTCTATTTTTTTTAAATTCATTCATACATTTGAAATGGTTATGATTTTTTATTACTCTGATTGTATAATTTTTACATGTTTGGTTATTTATTTGTTGTTGTTTACTCTAATTGAGGGTATAGTCTCCCCATAGTTTCACCTTAGACCCTTTTTGTTGGGATCAGTTTGTGTATGAGATTTTATTTCTTTTCGATGGGTGTCAATGGATGTCAATGGTGATCAACATAAATAAAGGATCTCTCTTATTTAAAATGACAAAAGTAAAAGAGAATGTGAATGGGCTTGGAATTTTAAGGTGGCCATGTATTGGGTTGTAGTTCTAAGATTGAATGTAGCCATGCACTTAACCAAGAATTTTTATGTGAATTACATAAAAATTTGTACCAACCCCCAAAGCCAGTTGAGGTTATCTCAACCTCAGAACATGTTGGACCCCAGGGTCAACCACAGTGAGGGAATCGTCCCTGGCCAGCCCAAAGGTGGCATGGGTTGGGCATAGGCGCAATCCCACATGTAGGGATGTGTGTAGGCCCATAGGAGTACATGGGGGATGAGCCATGCATAGCTAGGCTGAATCCCGCACAGAGAAGGTGGGTGAAAAATGCGCCCGTAGAACACAGTAAGAGGCATTATTGTGGAGGGAGAGGGAGTAATCTGGGATGTAGGTGGTGCTAGTTGATACTTAAACCATGTCTTCACTGCATGAACATTTTGATGTGGGACACATTTTAAAAAATGTGGATGTAATCTCATCCACTCATCTAATCCCGCATGTCGCTCGACCGTTCAATCAATCTATGAAAGATGGATCTGATCGTGGTTGTCTAATCATCCCGTGCCACGCCAAGATGAACATGAGCTATACGATCTCCCACAATTTCTGGTATAATCACGTTGTCTTCTTCCTCTTCCACTGCACGTCACTGCCGCTACTGAATCTTCTAGATATGATGAAGAACCATGATCTGATCACCATTTAAGATCATTATGGTTTCATGAGGTCCACTGAAACATTCCAAGACCATGCATGTAATCTTTTTATATAATTCATGTGATATCTCAATGATGAAGGTTCGGCTGAGGAAAATGGGGTTTCCAAGGCCATGTGGATAATTTGAGTATGGATTTAAAATGAGTTACATGTGATCTTAAATTTATGAATATATTTTTTCACTTTTTTGAAAAGGAAACAATTGAAACTCTCAACAAATCTTTATCCACAGTTTGAAGATTTTGAAAGCTGAGGATCTCGGTCACTCGAAGAAGAGATTTGAAGATCATATCCAATGAGATTTGAATTTGTGAAAGAGTTATGACCTATCCCTATAAAATAATAAACCCTTAAGACAAATTGGGCTGCTACTCCCAAGATTTATAGAGCTAATATTTTGAGAAATAGAGACTCTATGATCATCTAGTTTGCAAGGGGAAAGTATGATCCATGAACCGTTTTGGGTTCGTGAAGAGTGAACTGCATACTGCTTGGGTACGCAAAGTAGGAGAACCACGAACCACTCTTGGTTTGCAAAGAGAGGTATCGTGAACCATTCTAGGTTCACAAGGAAATAGTACCATGTACCATTGTAGTTCTACGAAGAGAAGTTCCCATGAAACAACTATAGTTCAGAAAAGTGGAGAACTGCATACCACTTGGTATGCGAAGGAGGTTCTCACTCTCTATTCATAGGAGTTCCCTGCATCCCGTGCATGAGGAGGTGCCATGAATCAACCTTGTTTTCAAAGGAGGGTTGAAAACTCTATAAACAAAATAAATTCATATCCTTAGTATGAAAATGGAGAACAAGAACAACATAATTAACCTGAGGAAGTATGTGTGCTTGAAGAATAGTGAATATCACATGCATAATGCACATGAAAATCATATGCATGATTTGAGACTCCCAAGTGTGCAAGAATAAACTAAACAATGGAGAACCCCCATTTGGTTGTGGAGAGTATTCATGAATAAACACATACATGACACATAAAATTGAATGAACTAAATAGTACTTTGGGTGTTCAATTGAAAAAAAAGAGAGAAGAAGACAAAGAAAAGTACGTACATTCATGGAATCATCACTTGAAAAAATTTAAGGCAGCATGAGTGTGGATTTGTGAAGAAAAAATAATTAATAGGTGGAGAGAATTTATATTCTTGCATACATGAGTGAAGACATTTAAAGAAAAATCCACAACTATGGGTGCACATGTGTAAAGAAAAAGAAGAAGTAAAATAAATGGAGGAGTTCATTTAAAGACTACATGCATGATCTCATGCATACATGTGAAGAAGAAAGAAGAAAAAGTTGTGTTTGATGATGCACAGTGAGCTGATCTTCATTTCTTGAACAATCACACAGGTATATGTTTTTCTGGATGAAAATAAGAATTTTTAGTGCATTCAGTGATTTCACTAAAGGAGAAGACTGAATATAAAAGATCATCAATTTGGGACTTCGATGTAGGTAGTGACTCGTGCTGAAAAGAGACAAAGAATTCCATGCCAATCTGATGAAGCAACCTTAAATTCCATAAATTGAGTGAAGACCTCTCCAAGGAAGTAAGCCAGGGGAGTCTACAGAAGTGATCCAAGGGAAGAAGTGATCTATCCCCGAACCTTTGTAAAGATAATTTTCTTAGGAAAAAGTGACTGTGCCCGAACCTTTGTAATCCACAACTAGTGAGGATTAGTAGAATTTTTTATAATCTGAAACCTGTTGGTGTATGCTCCTTGGATGTAGCCCTTAGTGGTGAACAAAATAAAATTTCTAGGTTATCCTTCTACATGTGAATGTCTTAATTACGGAACATATCCATCATACAGGTTTAAACAAGTTCCTACCAATGTGGGAACAAGATCTTGTAAATAAGAAAAAAATTTGACACCCTGATTCACCCCCCTCTCAGGGTGGTCTAGGGTCCTTTAATTTGTATTAGATCCAAGGGTTTACATATGTTGGATACTCTTAAGTAATTCTATTAAGAAGAGGATTTGAGTTTTCTTTTCCAATTTAATAATGTAGTGCAGTATTGATGAAGATTCAGTCATCTCTGACCAGAAGTCTACATCTAGAAAGACCATGAAAAACATGAAAAAGAAAGAGAAGAGACTATTGAAGAAGTCCCTAAAGTCTAAAGAAGATACAATGTATGGTTATCCATTCCATTCCAATAATAAAGAAATACCAGGCTTGGAAAGTAAAGAGTAGGTGGCTTAGGTTTCTACTAGAGGAAAAAAAGACACTTCTATCTCATTTTCAAGTGATCAGGAGAAATTAAGAGCCTATTTGCATGATATTCCTAAAAAAAGTGTTGTTGCTGCTATTTTTAGAGTATTTTAATGTATGCAGGTTGAGATCACCCGACTGGAAAGAGAAGATGATAATTTGGAAAAGGGATTGGAAGCAAAGATTTCTGAATATTTAAATCTCTCTAGATGAATTGAAGCATTTTATGAGAAAGAGGGAGTCAATAAGACTCTGGAAGAAAAGATCCATGCACTTTAAGATGAGATCAAATGGGCATTGAAGTCAAGGTTTTATGTTTGTAAGAAACTTCCATGAAGAACAAAGAGCTTGATTCTTTATTACAAATAAAAATTATGATGCATGAAGATGGGGTTGAAAGATTGAAGAAGTATTGTGAAGAGAAGCTGATCATGATTGAGGATCATAAGATCATCCTCAATATGGAATGCCTAAAATTGGAATCCTGGTTGAACAATCTTGGGAAGCCACATATTGAGCCTTCATAAAATAAGGAAACATTTGATAATGGTATTCAATGCTCAACAGAGGATTCTACTATCAAAAGACCTCAAACATGTGATAAGAAGATCATGACTTCACTCACTAATCTATCACAAGAAGATGAGAAAGTAAAGGTACCATCCACACCAACTTTTAATATTGTTTCTAAATATGTTTCTACAAAAAGTGTAGGTTGGAAGAAAAATTATAAACTAGTATGGATGAGGAAAGGTGATGAGAAGAAACCTACGACCATGGATAAGGTGGACAGGAAGAAGAAGTTGGAAGATGGTTTCCTAGATAGATAAAAACATTAATAATAAGGCCTAATAACCTTATACAGAAGATATTAAGAAAATTTGTGGGTCAATGTTGGTGCTGCAAAAGATTTGGGAATTGCGCACTGGATTGTTGGTACAATCACTTAAATGAAAAAGCACAGAGAAAACCTATATTAAAGGAGATAAATCTAGAGAAAAAGAAGAAACATCAACAAATCCAAAAGCATATGTATACTAAAAACAGATTTGGAATGCCAGACAACATCTGTGATGTATGCAATGGGAGTGGTCACAAGAATGGTGCATGCTTATCTCAACATATATCTAGAGTTGATAAGAAAAAAAGACCACAGAATCTAGCTAATAAATAATAATCTACCTTGGGAAGAAATCAAAATAATGTTGCAAAAGAAAATTCTCTCAAGAAGACTCCAAGAAGGAAATATGACAAGCCCTTGGATTCAAAATCCATGAAGTTGAAGAGTGGTACATCCAAAAGAACTCCTAAAAAGGATGACACTCTGAAGAAGACATGTGGTTAATCCAAACTTTCTACCATAATTCCTAAAGACGCATTGGTTATCTAACCTAAAGATTTGGAAAGAATGAAAATGAAATAAGATGCACCGGATAAGGCTAGTGCAACAGGAAATAAGATCATTCCACATGAAGATAGAAAAGTCCTATGTGTGAGGTCCAACAAGGATGGTCACACTGTTAGGAATTTCATTTCATTTATTATAGGTCAAGAAGAATTCCTTAATAAGATTAAATTTTTACCAGGATTTTCTAGTTCTTTGAAAGATCTTGAAGAAAGAAAACTCACACACAAAGATATGGAAGAAATATTTATATCTATACAACCACAGTCAAAACTGAAGAGAAAATGTTCAAGTGTGAGGAGTGGAGAAAACGAAGCATCTTGGTTGATAAAATCATCATATCCTTCCTTCTCACATTGAAGAAGTAAGTAGGATCCACCTTATTCCCTTAAATCCTTGTGTGTTATATTTGTTCTTATCATATAGGGAATTAAAGGTGAATCAATATCTCAAGGGGAGAACCTGATAATCAGTGGTGAGAAGTTATCCCTTGAGGGGGATACACATTAAGGAGATGCCAGTGTTATTAGTTAAACTATTATCAACCTCATTTAGTATAAAATTCAATTAATCTAAATATTGTTTGAAGGTCATGTCATTGGAAAAGGAGTTTTAGGTTGATAATGTCACACTTTACTCATTATCCTCATCCTAGAATGAAAGTGGAAGACCCTTGAAGACAAGAATACAATTACATGAGTTATCATCTCATGAGGTATCATGATTAGTGGATAATGGATAACTTTATTATCTGAATCAAATCATCTGGTTTTCTACACTGATCATTGGTTAAGTAGACTTAGAGTGAAATTATTGATGGCACACTTCTTAGTTATGGAATGATACCCTCTCTTCCATGAAATTTGTATTTCTTGTCAATAAGTGGGAGAGAAAGTGAAATGAAATCTTTATATGGAGAGAAATAATTAAAGGGGAGAGATAAAATATATAGAGAGAAAGAAGTAAAGGGGATAAATAAAAGATTCTCATTGTCATATTGAAACATTCATTTGAAGAACTATGAAGTATTGACCATAAAATACAAAGTGAGAGATTGTTGGGACCAGTTTCTATATCATATTTTATTTGTCTTCAATGGGTGTCAATGTATGTCAATGATAATCAACATGAAGAAAGGAAATCTCCTATGTAAAATGAAAAAAAGGAAAAAAGAGTGTGCTTGGGATTGGAATTTTAAGGTGGCTAGGAATGGGGTTGGAGTTATAAGCTTGAAGGTGGAAATGCACTTAGCTAAGTATTTTTATGTTCCTTACATAAAAATTTGGGTAAACCCCCAAAGATAGATGAGGCTAGCTCAACCTCAGCAAATGTGAGACCTGAGGGTTAACCACGCTGATGGAACCATCCATGGCCAGCCCAAAGGTGGCATGGGTTGGACATAGGTGCGAGCCCACATGCAGGCCTGTGTGTAGGCCCGCAGGAGCACACATGGGATGAGCCGTGCATAGCTAGGCCGTATCCCGCACAGAGAAGGTGGGTGCAGAGCACCCCCGTAGAACATGGTACATGGCGGTACCATGGAGGGAGAGGGAGTAATCTGGGTTGTTGGTAGATCAAGTTGATTATTAAAACACATCTTCACCGCATGGCTGTTTCGACGTGGGACACATTTTAAAAAATGTGGATTTAATCTCACACAATTATCTAATCCCACATCTTGCTTGACCGTTCAATAAATCTATGGTAGATGGATATGATTGTGGCCATCCAATCATCCCATGCCACACCAAGTTGAACGTGAGCCATCTGATCTCTCGTGGTTTCTAGTATAACTGTGTCATCTTCTTCCTCTACCACTACACATCACTGTCGCTGCTACATCCACTAAAGATGATAAAGAACCATGATCTGATCACCATGGAATATCATTTCAGTATCATGAGGACCACTGAAACATACTGAGACAATGCATGTAATCTTCATCTTTCAGGCATGCGATATCTTGATGATGAAGGTTCAACCAAGGAAAATGGAGTTTATGAGGCCATGTGGATAATTAAATTATGGATTTAAAATGAGTTACATGTGATCTTAAATGCATGAAGAGATTTCGTCATTCGTTTGAAAAGGAAAAAACTGAAACTCTCGACATAACTTTATCCATGGTTTGAATATTTTGAAATATGAGGATCTCAGTCACTCGAATAAGAGATTTGAAGTTCATATCCAATGGGATTTGAATGTGTGAAAGAGATATGATATATCCCTATAAAAGAAGAATTCCTCAAGTTAAAGAGGGTAGCTGCTCCCAAGATATCAAGAGCTCATGTTTTGAGAAACATAGACTCTCTAATATTCTAGTTTGTAAGGGACAAGCATGATCCATAAATTTTTTTGGGTTCATGAAGATTAAACCATGTACCACTCAGGTATGTGAAATAGGAGAGCCACAAACCACTCTTGGTTTGCGAAGAGAGGTCCCGTAAACTGTTCTGGGTTCATGAGGAAACAATACCGCGTACCATTTTGGTTCTACGAAGAGAAGGTCCCATGAACTAGCTATAGTTCGGTGAAGTGGATAACTACGTACCACTTGGTATGAAAAGGAGGTTCATACTCTCTATGTGTAGGAGTTCCACGCATCCCGTGCATGAGGAGGAGCCTCAAATCAACCTAGTTTGTGAAGGAGGGTTGCACGATATGTGCAAAAAAGAACTTCATATCCTCAGTGTGAAAAAGTGTAATTAAAACAACATAATTAACCTATGGAAGTATGTGTGCTTGAATAATAGTGAAGATCACATGGAAAATTCACATGAAAACCATATGCATGATTTGAGACTCCTGAGTGTGCAATAATAAATAAAGCAATGGACTACCTCTATTCATGTGTGAAGAATACTCATGAATAAACACATACATGACACATAAAATTGAATGAACCAAATAGGACTTTGGGTGTGCACTTGAAAAAAAAGGAGAGAATAAGACAAATAAAAGTAAGTACATGCATGCACTCATCATTTGAATAAATTCAAGGTAGCATGAGTGTGCATTTGTGAAGAAAGAAGAATTAAGAGGTGGAGAGAATTTGTATGCTTGAATACACGCGTGAAGAAATTTAAAGAGAAATCCATAACTATGGGTGAATGTGTGTAAAGAAAAAGAAGAAGTAAAAGAAAGGGAGAAGTTCATTTAAAGACTGCATGCATGATCTCATGCATACATGTGAATAAGAAAGAATAATAAGTTGTGTTTGATGATGCCCAGTGAGGTGATCTTAATTGATTGAACAATCACATAGGTACATGTGATTCTGGATGAAAAGAAGAAGTTTTAGTGCATTCAGTGATTTAAATAAAGGAGAATTTTGAATATAAAAGATCATCAATTCAGGACTTCGATGCAGGCAGTGTCTCGTGCTGAACAGAGACAAAGAATTCCATGCCAATCTGATGAAGCGACCTTCAAGTCAATAAACCGAGTGAATACCTCTCCAAGGAAGTATGTTAGGGGGAGTATACAAAAGTGATCTAAGGGAATCATTAAGCTATCCCTGAACCTTTTTAAATGAAGTGTGCCTAGGATATAGTGACTGTGGCCAAACCTTTGTAATCCACAGATAGTGAATATTAGTGAAATTTGGTATAACCGATAACCTATCGGCGTATGATCTTTGTACATAGCCCTTAGTGGTGAACCAAGAAAAAGTGCCCTGCTGTCCTTCTGTATGTGAATGTTTTAATTACTTCACATATCCATAATTGAATTTTAAATAATTTCTTACCAACTTGGGAAGAAATCCAGTAAAGAAGAAAAAAATTTGACACCTTGATTCACCCCCCTCTCAGGGTGGTCTAGGGTCCTTCACTTTTTTCTAGTCAGATTCTCTGGTGGATGGGGAGGCATGCCTGAGGTCATGTATAATTCTACCCCAAACTTGGTGATTTGGGTCAGGATGTTACAAAATGGAATTAGAGTGAAGGGGTATTTATTTTACTTTTTTTGGGGAGTTGGTAGGTAGGCGACATTGGAATGTGTCCTATCTTACGATGAAGCTTAGTTTGGTGCATCACTAATACCATTTCTTAGGGAATTATAGGTTACCAGTACATGGGATTGATGTTCATGGTTTTCACTATTATGATTATATGTTTTCATCTCATGTGACACACATGGATTTTGAGATTATGATTTCATATATATTTGAATCTTGTTGGTATCAACAAGAGACATCACATGCATCAAACTTAGCATGTAGGGTTCTCATGACATATATACTACTTGAATTTTATTGTACTAATGATAGAGTATTATCTTTCTTTAGTGTCAATAAATGATATTGTTCTTGAACATTTTATTTTTTGGTGAAATGTTTTGGATTAACCCCTATGCATGTCTAGTGTTGATAGCAGGCCATATGAGATTGGGGTGGGGTGAACATGGGTGATGATGATGATGATGATAGAGATGATTCAGTGTCTCTATAAATAGATAATGTAGTTTACCTTGTTTGGTTATTGTAATGCATTAATTGACTTAGTAAGAGACTTGTGCGAGTAGCCCTGAGATAAGTTTGGTTAATTGTGATGCTAATTGTTGCCTATGGGGAGTGATCTATGTATCCTAGTGTAATTATATTTAACAGAAACATGCTTCCTTTATTATTTACATCTTTAGTATAAGAGTGAATCCATCATGTAATGTCTTGGAAATATTCCTAGTTGATTTTACTTGAGTTATAACCCTTGAAAAAACCTTATTGTGGATCATGTTTAAGACCTTGTGGACTTAGAAATGTCACTTTGGTTACTAGTGACTCGATGTCTTATACTGTGGAAGTAACCTGAGTGAGAATATTCCCTGAAAAGGGATAGTCATTGTTAATTATTTAGGGGTAGTTCTAATTGATGAAACTTTCTTGTACTTGTGAGTAATTTTTGTAAGGATTAAAGGAAGGTCTTTCAATTTTCCTTGAAAACCAAGAGTATGAAGCACCTGGAGTTCTAGCACCCATGATGCATGTTTTAGTTTCAAAGTACTTGGATTCTTGGTGGAATCATTAGTAGGACCAAGGGTCTCCTATGATATTAGTTTGAAATTAAAATTCCATTAAATATTTAGTTAATATCCTAGGTAGTTGGACCATGGAGGGTTAGATCATGGGTTAATGATCAGTGGTTTTTGAACCAATAATCATGTGATGGGTAGTGCTTAATGAATATCAATAGTAAGGATATTCCTTTTATAAAGATAAGAATTGAGAGTGCTTGATTTTAGTGGATATGGCACCTTATGGTGTGTGGAAAACTAAAAATTTGAGTGATTATGGGCCTAGAGTACTGTGAATGATAGGAAATCAATATTCATGGGATAAATAGTAATGTTCTCATGTCTTGATGAGAAATATTTATCTCATCATTATTCATGAATCTGGTTGCACATGGAGTTGGATAAAATGGTGGAAGAAAGTTGGTGATAATACTATAGAGAATATTTCTAGTTTTATGGATTAAAAGGGAAGAGATAGTAATGGTAGGTTACTAAAAAAATTGGTTTAGGGTTACCCTTAATGTTCACAACTAGAAAGTTTTGAATGAATTCCATAGGGCTAAGTAGACCAAAAGGTGTGTGTGTGTGGATATGTCTCCATGGTAGAAGACGACATCAAAAATGGATTAGGGTAGCATTGTGAGTTCAACCATGTTTTTCATCAGATGAAAATTCCATGGTCCTGTGTAGAGGCTTGCATAAAGGTATGAGACATGTATGGGTTTGAATTCATAACCCACTCCTAGGATAATGAAAAGAATTATGGATATTAGGAATGTAAATCTAGGTGTGTGAAGTTCATGGTGTATGATTGAAAATCGAGTTTGAATGGACAATCACTAATGTAGGCACTTTGAGGAGACAATATGGATACTTATTTAGTGGGGAGAACTAAATTGGTCATATGTTATGTGAACTATCTTTTGAGAAGGTTCATGGAATTTCAAAATACCGATCATTGAACAATCGTGATAACTCTGGAAGACTGATGTGTAATATACCCTAGTGTATCTGGTTTCATGTTGATTGCCCAATGTTGATTCAGATGTATCCCTAGGTGGAGACCATATATGGGCATCAAAATCAGGATAAATCTATGAAAATTGATATGGATTCATATTATAGGTGCTTTGATGTATGGTTGAGAGCCTTGTGGATAGTGAAATTTTTTGATGAATCAACTGAGGTTTTTTCATTTGAAGTTTGTTAAAATTTAAGTAAGGTTTCTAGATTTATTTAATGATTTCTTCAAGGAATAAGGTATAATAATAAATGGTTCTTGGAGAATCAGTTTTTTAGTCTAGGTACATCTAATAGTAGTTTGATGTAAATGTATCAATAGGTGTTTCCTTGTGAACCTGAGTGCGGTGGGTTAGAAATACATCGAGATCATCATGTTGGTGCAAATTATTTTTTGAGAATTGGATAGAGCCTTTTGGAAAAGTTTTTATTGTTTGGTTTGTGTTAGTAGATAAATAATATTTGGTTTAGCTTGGAACCAAGAATGGGGTTTTTATAGTGACTCACCCATGTTTTTCATTTGATCTAGTGTGATGGAGATGAACCAAACTTAACATGTCATTGGAATGCCAAAGTTTTTTTTAAATATTTCAATTCCTATAGTGTTGAGAACTATGATGATTTAGTAGGAATTGGTTGAAGAAATCTTGGTGTATCAAGTTCAATAGGTGTGGTGATATTAGTCTTGATATTGGGAAATAATGAACTTTTGGCTCAGATTTTTGTGTTTATCCTTAGAGTCACAAAGTGTTAGTGTGATGGTCATTCTGAAGTGGGTGAATACTTGAGGCAACATTCAACATTGAATGATATAACATAGAGAAATCCTTGTAAACGATGATCATGGTAGATCAAAAGGCATGTTTCATGTGCCCCCACAACTTATGAAAGATGATAATTTCTATGGTGCAGAGGTTATATCGACCTATGCTGTTATAGGTTGCATTTTAGAGAATTTTTTTCATGGGTAACTCATTTGGAGAACCAAGTGATAAAAATTTGTTCTAATTGGTTGAACATCATGAATATGTGTTTTTCATTTGAACATAAACTCATTTCATAGATGGAGATTAGAATTTTAGAAAAGGAGGCCCAGAGTATCTAGGTCTACTTCTATATCCACTAAATATCTTATAAGGTGGAAAATATCCTAGTTTCTTAGAAAGTCTCACCATACAGCCGTTGAGCCTGCACTAGGTTGCTAGTGGGCCACCAACTGGCTGGTGGGGCATGCTAGACTTGGTTGATGCTAGGGATATTTATTTTTTCCCACTAGATCTCCCTATATATTATTAGTCATGGATCAAATTTTTTACATGAATTTGGATAGTATATCTAATATTCCTCTATTAAGAAGTCTCCTTTGATCCAGAGTGGATCTTGATGCAGTCCAATAGAAAATCCAAGAAATATCATTCATTATTCTTTGATTTTTGAATTATTCTTCCTCTTACAAAAGAGAATCATCCTTCCATTAATTTTGGATGATCCACTTGATATATCTAATCCCTTTAGATCCTTGGATTTATAAATTCTCTTAAATCCTTTCCCCCTCAATCAAATTTCTTCTTGAGAGATTGTTGGCCTGTCTCAAATGGAGAATAAGAAGACAATTCCATCAGATCTTTATTTAATCATCCAAAGTTGATAGAGTTATCTATTAACAAGGCTATAGGATGTACCATGATAATGATCTTATAAAATTGATATGTATTTTATTGAAGGTATGCCCCTTGATAATTCTTTCTATAGTTTTTGGTTAATTTGTATTAAGTTGACCATCATAACATGGAATTGATTTGACGATTTTAATTATCTTAGAACTAAAAATGTGTCAAGGGTGGATCAAACTCTATTGGAATATGTTGTGGCTATAGTATTTCATGTGGTTGGTTTATTTTAAAGTTTCCAATTTAATTATGTTAAATTAAAAATTTTCTTGTTTCTGTATGATAATTATTTTTCCTATAATGAATTTGGAAGTGTGAGACAAAACTTTAATTGATGGTTTTCAAGGTTTTGAATAGATGGTGATATTCATCTAGTCGTTTTACATATATGTCTTTCACCTTTTAATGTGAGTTTTCTTATTAACAAAAAAATAATTATAATTTTGTTATAAGTAATTAATTTGAAATTCTTGGGAATGAGTAGGACATCATGGTAGTTTATGGTTCCCAAATGGACTTGGATAACTTGAAAAAATATGTTGTTATTTACCTGGATTGGGGTATATTCCACCCTTTGGTATTATACACATTTATTGGCATTAGGTATGAGGTTCTCTATCTTAGGAGAACAAACCTTAAATTTATAACGTGTTGTGAATAACAAGTATAATTAATTATTGAATGATTCTAAAGCATTAATTAATTAAAGGAATCATACCTATTGTATTTTGAGAAAATGTCAATTACTGCAATAGACCCATGTACATTGGTTTGATTCTAGTTACTGATGGGTAAGGATTAAACACCAATGAGTGGATTTGTTTAAATGAACTAATTTGGGTTTCTGGTTGTGCTACATGTGACCTAGATCCCCCGAGATTATGTTTGATGCCTTGATCACATGCGTCTCAGTGTGTATCCTTGTGTGGCCATGTTTGATGATAATCAGATGTGCGTGTTTATATATGGTTATTGATACTCATGTTCATCGTGTTGTGTTGTTCACTTATTTGATATGTTATACTATGTATGAATGTGGACCCTGTATAAATATACATATAAGATAGATATGATAACTGATGTCATGAGTATTCCAAGATAGACTAATAGACAATGTTTTACTTCTTGGTTATATGTATGTACTTTAGTGATGGAAAATGGGCCAGTGGCATGTGGGATTCATGGGTATGGGGTGGCGTGGGCCTAAAAGTTTTTATCACTAAGAGTATAGACCAATGCAGGTTGAGCCTGAATGTGTTTGGGATTACTTGTGGGCCTACTTTAAAAAAATTACAATATTTTCATTAATATTTTATTTTTTTAATAAAAAAATAATGATTAACCCAAGACATATTATTTTTAACCATAATGATCATACTAATTCACCATTCATTCACCTGTGAATTTTAAATAAGTTTATATTTATTGTTATAATATGATATTATAATATTTATATTATAATATTTATATTGTAATTATTCACTATATTCACATGGTGTGTCATCCCACCTCTTAAAAAATGAGACTCATCTCCCCTGCACTTGGTTTCAATTCTAAAAGAGTTATTATAATCATAATATTTTTTTTTGGGATGATTTAATTTTTTTATTATATAATTTTATTTTTTTATTAAGAAAATAGGAAAGGAAGTCATGGGACCCATAATAGCCTCCTTTGAAACTGGTTTTTTTCAGAAAATTCATAGTTCATTCACAAGTCTTGTAGTTTTCATCACCACATGACCAACATCATGATTCATCACCCCTCATCAACCACTCACCTACTTTCCATCACAACAGTTTTCCACCACATTAGCGTTACCACATTCCACCATTAAACCATAGAAAAAATGTTACATCACATCCCTTAAAACTCTAGATATTATCAATCCATACTCATCCCCATAATTACCATTATGAATGAGAAAAAAATACAATATTTAAATGATTATAAATAGTATATTTTTTTAAAATACGGGAAAAATATGGGAAACCCTGCCCTGATCCACCCATTTTTCATTACTATTTTTATCTCTGATTATTTCTAAATGCAGGAAATCTCCTAAAAAAAGATCAAAAAGAACAGTTACATCTTTGGGAATCTATTTATGGGTTTCCTCCAAGTAATCACATGAATCATCATATGCTTTATCAATTAGTTATTCAAAAATGTGATCCTCCCCAATTATACTTGGTTCTTCATAAGGAAAATCTATACAATAGGTTGCAGTTACCTCATCTCTATGTGAAAGCTTTGAATCTTCTGAGATAAAATAACTTTCCATCATCTTTCTAGTGTATTTTACCACCAAATTTTTAATACTTATGCAAAAATTAATATCATTATGATTACTGAATGGAAAAGTTGGATATTCTACCTCTTTACATAATAGGGAAACCTTATTCATCTTTTTTATGTCTTTCCTTATTATATTATTCAAATTATTGGAAGAAATATAATTCAAATCAGTAATAGATACCTATTTTACAAGTCATCACTTCATCCTGAATTTAGAAATAGAAACTCAAAACTTGAAAATCATATCTTGAGATTGTTAATAATCCAATCAGAGGTGGAACTGAAACTATGATACCAATTGATGTTTCACTAGGATTGGTGAAACACACTGAGAAGGGGTGGATCAATGTATGAAAATTTTTAGCAATTAAAACATTTTACCTCTCTTACCTCTACACCTATTTTATGAATTGTTCTCACTCTCCTCTCTACCCACATTCAGTTTGTATACATGTGATGATAGATAGTAAGCAAAACAACAAGGAATGTCATGATTTTTTAATTATGTTCACCACCAAGATAGATGAATATATCCCTGGTGTATGATAGTTGTTATCCCAGATTCACACAACTCCTCTATTATTATCAACATGAATCTCAGCTAAGGGTATAACATTAACCTATACAATTGTTGGCCCCAACCAAACTTTCATGAAAGCACCAACATGTTGTCTTCAAGATATAGCACTAACCAAATATTCCTTTTAAAATTAAATATAGTTTGCCCACATTTTCACCTTAGAACCTCACTACTAGTCAGTTACCTATAACATATGGGGAGGTGTTCTTGAGGTAACATGGAATTTTTGGCTTGGACCCGGAGACTCATGTCGGGATGTTAAAAATCATATTAGAGAACATGGGTCTTTATTTTTATATTTTTAGAAGTTGGTAGATAGTTGACATAGTAACGTGTTGGATCTTTTTATGAAACTTAGTCTTGTGTTTTGTGAACAACATTTTTGGGGGATTTCTTAGTTACGAAGGCATTGGATTTATGTTGTGTTGTTATTATTATATGTTTTCACCTCATGTGACAAACATGGATTTTGAGATTGTGATTTCATATGGATTTTAATCTTGGTTATATTGATATGTGGAATCCCATACATTATATTGGACAGGTATATTTCTCATGGAATATATATTTCTTTTGTGTGATTTTACTAACAATAGATAATTTAGCTTCTTTAGAGTAAGAAACTTGTACTAAGATTTCATGTATGTGTTTTTTATTAAATTATTCATATCAACCCCTATTAATTTCTATTTATGATAGTATGAAATTTGAGACTATATTGTGGTGGAATTGGGAGAAAATTATGGTGATGAAAATTTCAGTGACGATGTAGTCCCTCTATGCATAGACCATGTAGTGTACCATGTTAGGTCATTGTTGATTCTCGCTCAAATTTACCCAAGAGATGAAGGTAGAATGATCCTTGTAGTTAGATTGGGTTATCGAATCCTCAGAGACCTAAGAAGAAACCTATAGACACGTACATTCTATGGACTGTTTTTGGCTATGAAGTGGCCAACTTGGGTTGATTTTATATGGGTTTAAAGGATAACTAACATATTTAAGTGAATTCAATTTAAAATAATGAGTTTATCCAAGGTTATCGCTCGAGGTGGATTGGATGAATTACTTTTTTAATGATTTCAATTTCTTATAATTGAGATGGATTCATTTAATAAGATCAAACGAAATCATCACTTACTGTTTTAATGCCTACACACCCTAATACTAATCACCTATACACTTGAAGGATAAAAGTTTTGAGCACTCCAAGGTAGAGGTTCGTATTAGCACTTGAAATGTGTGACCTTAAAATCAATAAGGATGAAGATGTTTTAAAATCATCAAATAAAAGTCTCATTTAAAAGAAGTGATTAGCCATTAATGGAGTGATAAATAACATCCAATCCAGACCCTTGCTACTCCCTTTGATCAACTCATAAAATAGTTATCCCTCCATTGATGACATGTCTTCAACGGAAGCGGGAAGTAGACTTACAAAGGTGGAATTGAAGAAGTAAAAACAACAACAAAAAAAGATCACTCCTCCGTTGTGTGATAAATATCACAAGGTTTGGTATGAACAAGTTCACACCTTAAACCAACGGTATCAAAGTGATAAGGAGAAGAATAGAATAATAAGATAAGAATAACTTTTATTAAGAAACTAAGGCGAATTAAACAACTTACATGAGAAAGAAATGCGATTACAAACACAAAGCGGCAGCATAACACTACAATGAAACCAAGCACCAAATATCCTTCAATCCTTCAACACCACTGCCTTAAATAGGAATTTTTGAGCCCTTGGGTCGACCCTCCAACATTTCATGTCTCCTCAATTAATTTTGGTAGGCCATAGGTGGGTGGAAAGTAAGGGAGAGTTGATTTTTCCACCCTTGACCCGAGGTGGCAGCCAGCTTTCCTTCACCGAACAAACACGTCTGTAAGACCTTCTAGATGGACGAATAAGAGTGGGCCATAGAAGAAGAAAATGGAACTCCGGATGTCTTATAATCTCCTGTAACATTTGGAACCATTTGAAGTTGTGGATTCGGAGATATGATCAAATTAGTGGGCTGTTGTTCTGGGCCGCAGAATCTGGACCAGAATTGTATCTCTAACTTGGGCCGCCTTAATGACCACCATAGAGGTAGAATTAGCATCATCTCCTGAATAGTTATTTGTTTCTATAAATGTCTTCTAGAATTACACGAAATTGGGGATTAATGGGGCCTTTATGTTGGGCCCCACAGTCTCATCAGTGGGCTGGTGTCCAATCTGCCTTCTCTAGAATTACTTCCTTTCATCACAAAATATCTCCATCTTCTTACATGAATTCTACATTGATCCCTGAATGAAAAATGTTAAAATTTAAGTTTATATAAAGTTACCAAAATATAAAATTAAAAAATTTATAATTACATTCCTTATAATCAGATGAATCATTGGGCCTAAATTGGTGTATATTAGGCATGAAGTGCACAAATGATGAGAATGGATGTTCATAATGAAAATGCACTAACTTAGGCCCATAAGATCAAAAATGACCATTTAATACCATTAAAATGTAATTAAAATATATGTTTTTATTGGATAATCAATTGTTGATCATTAATATACTTAGTAAGAACCTTATGAAAGTGTCCATATGATAGGTTTGGTTAATTTTGATGTCAACTATAGACCATGGGGAGTGATTCACATAGATCCTTGGAATTCTCTTTTTTCAAAAAAGGTATCTTTGATTCTCAACATGGTTAGTCTAAGAGATAATCCACTATGGAATGTCTTCTATATATTCCTAGATGATGTTCTATGAGTTGTATCCCATATTTAAACATTTTTATGAGTTATGTGTAAGACCATGTGACCTTAAAAATGTGACTCTGGTAACTAGTGATTCAATTTATTATACTATATAAGTAACATGAGTTAGAATATTCCTTGGAAATGGATAGTCAAAGTTAATTCCTTAGGGGAACTTTTTATTGGAAAACGTTCTATGTGATTTGGAGTAACCTTTATAAGGATTAAAGGAAGATCTTTCAAGTTTCCTTGAAACCCAAAAATAAGGATCACCTAGAGTGACATAAATCATGATAAAAGTTTGGGTTTCAGACCACAAATTTTTTTGGTGGAATGAAGAGAAGTAATAGGGAATGCCTAGAATGTTTTTTCAGAATATAACTTATGTTTAATGCCGACTGAAGATCCATTCAGTTGAAACTATGAGGGTTAGAGATTGGGTGGATTCTAAATGTATTGAACTAAAACCCATGTGGCAGGTGGTTCCTGATGAATCTCGGTAGCAAGTAGATTTATTTTCTAAAGATAAGCACTAACGGTTCTCAAGTTTTTGTGGAGATGGCCCCTTTTGGTGAGTGAATAATAGAAAAGATGAGTGATTTTGGGCCTAGAGGTCCATGAATTACAGGAAATAACTATTATTCATGTAATGAGTTGTGTCTTCATGTCTTGTTGGGAAAGACACATTGTGTTAGAATCCATGACCATTGTTACATGTTGAATTGGTTGAACCATTGGATGTAGCGTGGTGAGAGAACCACAGATAATGTTTCTTGTTATGTGGATGAACCCAGAAGATCTAGTGATGGTAGGTTACTGATGAATTAGGTTTAGGTTCACCAATTCCATTAGAAACTAAAATGTTTGGAATAAAGTTAATATGGATAAGAAACCCAGAAGGTGTGTGTGGAGATGTATCTATGGTGGAAAAAAACATCAAAAATAGATTGGGGAACCATTGTGTGATCAAATGAGTTTGTTGTTAGATAGAAATTTGATGGTTTAGTGTAGTAGATTTCATGAGTGGAAAATTCCTATCTTGGTCATAAGTTTTAACCCACACATATTCTACTTAAGTAAATTATGTGTATCTGGAATGAATCCTTGGATGTAATGAATCGTGTTATATCAATCTAGGAGTGTGCATTTCTTGGTACATGCTTTAAAAATAGGATTTGAATAGATTGTCATAGTTAGTCATTGCGTTCAATGATGAAACAGTCAAGGACCATGAATACCAATGTAATTATAGTAAGGTGACTATAAGGACACTCCTTTTTTGGGGAGTGTTGACACATTCATGGGTGAAATAACCAATTTTCTGGGACGGGTCACAATATTGTGTAATACTGACCATTAAAAGATCATGGTGAATTTGGAATATTGATTTGTAATAGAACCAAGAGTATATAGTTTTGTGTTTAATACCTAAGGTTGATTCAGATTTATTTCTAGGTGGAGAGTATATATAGGCTTAGAATTGAGATAAATTGGTGGTAACTGAGAAGGAGTCAGATCATTAGTGAGTTAACACATGGTTGAAAGCCTTTCAGCTGATTCATATGATTTATGAATAAACTTGGTGGTTTTCCTTGAAATTCTAGTTCAGATTTTGGTAAATTTTAATGATCAATTTAATTATTCCAATGAGGCATAATGTATCATAATTAATGGTTCATGGAACATCAGTTGTTTAATCCAATCACATTTGAAGGTAATTGGATTGAAAGGTAGAAACAATTGTTTTTATGTGAACCTGATTACGACAGGTTGGAACTACATTAATCTCATCAAGTCAACACAAATGAGGTGTTGATAATTGGATTGGTCCTTTTGGAAAAGTTAATATTTTTTAGGATGAATTAGTTAGGAAAGACTATTTGGTTTAACTTAAAACCAGTGATGAGGTTTTGATGATAACTCTTAACTTGTGTTTTTCATTTGATCAAGCATGATAGAACTAAACTGAACTAGGTGTATCGTTGGACTGCTGGAGTCTTGTTTTGTGTAATTATTCTTATGGTGGGGATAACCTTGAATCCTTGTTAGCGATATTTTGAAGTCAATATGGTGTATCGAGTTCAATATATACGGTGATTCTAGTCTCGATGTTGGGTAGCAGTGAATTTTTGTCTTAGATTCTATTGTTTATCCATGGAGTTGAGCATAATATGCATAATGAGAATTATAGAGTTGGTACTACCTTAATACATTGTTTAATGTTCAAGTATGGAATGCAGATAACTGCATGTAAATGATGATCATGGAAGATTTAAAGGTGTTTTTCATGTGCCGCCACAATATCTTGATGATGAGAAGTGTTATAGTGAAGAGTTTGTAATAGCCGACACTAGTATAAGTTGTTTTATTAAAAGGAATTTTAGATTTTCACCTGTTAGATGACTCATTTGGCGAACTGAGTGACAAACCATGATGTTAATTGGTAAAACATCCTGAATATCTGTTCTTAAAATTGAATAGAAACTCAGTACATGGTCTGATCTTGGAATTTCATAATAGGAGGCTTGGAGAAGATGGGTATGAGGTTGTAGGCACCGGTTAGCCTGTGGCCCCCACTTTCTAGCCAGTTGGGTGAGAATTAGCCTGATTTTCCAATAGGTATCACTGGCTAGCCCATGATCTTTTACTGGGTGGAATGTGGGCCACCAGCTAGCTGATGGACCTCGAATAACTAGCCATTGGGTTTCCTTGGACTTGGTTTAAGTGGGGATTGTCTAGTATTTTTAGTCACTGGATCCCCCTCAGGATTATTAGTCTTGAATCAAAATTTTTAGATGAATTCATCCATAATATTATCTTTTCCTCCCTTTAAAAATATCATTTGATATGTGGTGGATCTTAACACAATCTGATGGAAAATCCAAGCATGATCCTTTATTATCCTTTATTTTACCCTTCTTCTTCCTCTTACAATAATGGATCATTATACTGTTCATCATGGGTGATTCTCTCGATAAGTCTAATCCCTTGAAATCCTTGGATGTCTCAATTATCTTCATATCCCTCCCCCCTAAATTATATTAATTATTGAGTGATCGTTGGCCTATAAACAAATAATGAATTAGATAAAAAATCCATTGGGTCCAAATGGAATTGTCTGGGGATGATGGAGTTATGGATCAACATGCCTAGAGGATGTCCCATGGTAATGAATGTAACCGTTGATGGGTGTTTTGAAGAAGGTATGTCTCGTGATAATTATTTATATGATTTTGGTTAATTTGTATTGAATTGAACATCATAAAATGTAATTGATCTAGGTATTTTTCTCATATTAGAACCAAGAATGTTCCTGGGGTGGATCAGACTCCATTGGATGAAGTTTTAGCTAAACAAGGCCATTTTTTTGTTTTCCTATAAAGTTTCCAATTTAATTATATTTAATTATATTTTTTATTATATACCCATGGTTTGGATTTTTCCCAAAATGAAGTTGAAAGTGTGAGATGAACCTTCCATGGATGGTTGGTCAAGGTTCCAACTAGGAGATGATATCTATTAAGTCTTTTGGCATGTATTCATTTTACCTTTGAATGTGAGTTTACTTGTTAAAAATTAATTAATTATAATTTAGTTATAATTAATTAATTTGGAATGCTTGGGATGGAGTGGGACCACATGTCAATCAATGGTGACTGTGGTTATAGCCCATAAAACCATGGGTATAGGCTATACCCATGGTTCTATGAATAGTGGCTGATTGAGCTATCGATATAGAGCTATACCCATGGTTTGTATAGTAACCATGGTTATAGACTAGGAGATTTTATTTATAGACATGATTTTAGTTAAATCGTGGGTATATATCTATACCCATAGTTAGGAGAACCATGGGTATAACTTATCCCAATAGAAACCATATACCCTGGTTCATTGAACCATGTGTATAGATACCTGTCCCAATTTGGGAGTATGATACCTTCCATCCCATCCCAAACTCATAAATAAAATAAAAACCACAATAAAAATTCAATGAATACATATATTATATATTTAGAATTCATAAAACTACTTGTAATAATCTTCAAACCATTTTTAATACTATGAAATACATATATATCGATACAACCAATCAATTCAAGTAGTTTAACAATATTCACATGTATCTTTACTACTAACTCAAAAATGGAGGGGATCAATATCTCCCCCATCACCAACATCCTCATCCTCATCACCATCAGAAAACTCCTTATCACCACCATCACCAACAACATCATTTGGAGCACCAGTATCATCATCATCATCACCACCGCCACCACCATCAGATCTACCGCCACTAAGTACCTCATGTACATCACTTGGGTCATCATATAAAGAGTTCATTGATTCCATACATGAATAAAAAATAGTATCATCCTCTGATGGAAGTGATGGACTTATAACTGACATAAATTTTTGGAAGTGTTCAATGATCAATTTACTTCTTTCATGCTCATATAAAGCTATTGTTTTGTCCTCTGCTACTTATGCATGAGCGTTTTGTATCTTTGTGGTATAAGAGGTTTTAGAGGTTCTTGATGAGGGCTAATACCTGGTGGGAATGATGTTTTTCCTAAGTTGACATCATACTCTCCCCTAATTTCCCTCATTTATTACCTATCTCAAATGATCATTTGGCCTGAATATTTCATCTTATTTTTCATTAAGGGCCACCAGGTCACACTTCTAAAAATACAAAAAAGATATATAATTATGAATTATGTATTAAAATTTAAAATATCAATAAAAAATTACATTCTTTTCTTGTGTTTGTGGATTTACAACACCTCCATCATTTTTCTTCATACTTGAGAAAAATAATTTTGCTCGAGGTGCACGAATGTCGATACCTAATGCCTCTTATTGAAAATGACATTGATTATTATAATAGTACATTATTGAATAATATAAAAGTGATAAACATAGAATAAATTAAAATTGTAGCTCTTTAAGAAATCCATAAAATAGAGAAGGATCTAAATTTAAATTTAATTATAAATTTAATACTCATATCATAACATAAACAATACATTCTAATTAGTATTCTAAACATGGGTATGATATGGATTCCTCTTGTATGTTAATTTTAGTTCAATTTTAGTTGTGGTACATTATTTTATTATTTGATCACTTGGTAATTTTGATCATTTGGTAATTAGGTTCATTTTTTCATTTGGTTGTTTGTTAATTTAGACATTTGGCCTTTTTTCCATTTGGACATCTCCCCATTTGGCCATTTAGAACAATTAGGCCAATTAGGCCATTTAAACCAATTAGAAAAATCAATCCATTTTGGCCATTTTGTCCAGTTAGTCCTATTATCCCAATTAGGCCATTCATTCCAATTTAGTTCAACTTGGTCATTTATTTGGAAAATTTATGCCAATTAGGCTATTTAGGCCGATTTAGTCCAATTTAAGCCAATTGAGAAATTTAAGACAATTTTAAAAATTTTGTCCAATTATGCCATTTATTTTCCCAATTTAGGCTAATTAGGCCACTTAGGCCAATTGAGTCCAATTTATCCCAATTAGCATATTTAGGTCAATTAACATAATTAAGCCAATTTAGGCTAATTAGGCCATTTAGGACAATTAGAACAATTAGTCCAATTAGGACAATTTAGGCCAATTAGGCCATTTAGGTCATTTAGGCCAATTAGTCCATTTAGGATAATTAGGACATTTAGACCAATTAGGCCATTTAGGCCTATCACGACCCGTCCCCTGGGGCCCGTGCTATGACTTCCCCAAGCTTGCCTTTCATAGGCCAGGGGCTGCTGACTAGCACCGAAAGACATATTCCTTAAAATTGGGAAGGCATTGCCTTTATAACCTATAAACACACACAACCAAACACACAACAAGATACAAATAACAAGAAAACTGTATAACAAAAGAGTGTGTACTAAAAGGAAAAGGGGACAGAATACAAGACCAACTCTAAAGTACAAGGAAACTGAAAGTACAAGTGAACTGGAACTGCTCCTGGATCTTCCACCACAAATCCTACCTGAATAGTAGGTACATATCATGAATGTCTGTCTCTGCGGTTCGCCTAGTCTAACGTCCACCTCCGAGCTACCTACAGTCCTGGTACCCTCATCCTCAGTCAGCGTTGTCCGTCGTCTGCACCAAACACAAAGAAGTGCGGGCATATCCCTTGTAGGGGTGAGTATAACAATACTTAGCAGGGACCCTGAGACCCTCAAGGTCTCACAAAATCCACAAAGGATAAACCAAAATGGAAGGAAGAAACTAATAACCCCACTTAGGTACATGACCATACATATACCTAAGTTATCAAGTAAACTCATCTCAATCATGAGGAAAATAAAGAGTCTAACTCCAAATTCCCAGGCTCAACTATTCCACAAGGGATGAAATACCATGAAGGAAAGTACCACACAGGTAATCCACACAGAAGAATACCACTAAGGTATTACCACGAAGAAAATTACCACAAAGGTACAGACTCATCTCACACCAGGTATAACTTAAGTACAATAGTAGAGATGATTATATGTAACTACTGAATCATCTTAATATGTTAAGAGGCAGACCCACATAGGATCGCTTGGTGCTGACCCATAGAGGATTTTTAGGTGCTGACCCACACATGATCGCAAGGTGCTGACCCACACAATATCACTATGTGCTGACCCAGACAGGATCACAAGGTGCTGACCCACCCAGGATCGCAAGGTTCTGACCCACATAGGATTTCTAGGTGCTGACCCACACAGGATCGCTAGGTGCTGACCCACACAGGATCTCTAGGTGTTGACCCACATAGGATCGCAAGGTGCTGACCCACATAGGATCTCTCTAAGTGCTGAACCACACAAGATCATTCTATAATCTCTATGTCACAGCCAGCTACTGGGTTCCCAAACTATGCTCGCTTGTCTCCGGGAGGATCTACTCCAAAAGCTACTGTTTGATACTCCAACTGCCACAAAGTCCCACGAAGAAGTATCTAAAATTACCTCCACGTCATAGGGGTCTCAATGGAAGAGATGGTGCATCATTAAGATGCCCAGTCTGTGAGCTATTATCATTTTTTATCCCGAGGGCCCGGTTGGATTCATGCTCGATTCAACCCAACCATTCCCCAACTTTATCCAAAAATCCAGTAGGGTATACCAAAGGTACTATCTCACTCCAAGGTTTTTGGCATCACTGAAGGTTCATCAATCGAACGTCCAGTGCCAAAGTTATGGACAAAAGAGCATAAATGGGTCATAGTGGGTCCGGGTCCGGTCCGACCCGATCGGACCGACTCGACCCACTTTGCGGCCCAACCCATTAGGTTTGGCCCAGCTCGCTGGGCAGTCCGGAATGCCACGAGGGGCCGCAGAGCGGTTCGACCACGGATGGCGTGAGGCCATGGGGCGGCTCGGCCGCGGGGGTGTCGCAATGGCGGCTCAGCCGCGGGGGCGTCGGTAGGGCGCGGGGCGGCACGACCGCAGAGGGTGCCGTGAGGGCGCGGGGTGGCTCGGCCGCAGATGACGCGAGGCTGCGGGGTGGCTCGGTGGGCCATGGGTGGTGCGACTAGGCCCCATGGCAGTGCAGCTGTCCGTGCGGCGACGCGACATGTCGCGGGCGGCAGAGCGCCGCGGGGCACGGAGGCCGCGGGCGGCGGAGTCCATGGGTGGCGGTGGCCGCGGAGCGGCGCCATTTCCTTCATCGCTGTTCTTGGGTTCCATCGGTGCCAACCACCAGCACCGGTCGCCGCCTTCTTCCATTGCAAAGAACACACCAAAGAAGTATAATGGAAGAGGGGTGGGACCATGTTTGTTTGGCCCACGTCCTCCGCGTTAGGGCGGTAACAAGTAGCTCAATAAAAACATGATTCAAGAACGAGGAATTTAACTAAGGAAATTCATGTATTCAATAAAAACCCATAACTTGTTGGTTTGATTCATTGAATATTTTCCGCGGGGAAGGAGACAATGTCGTTGGGAAAAGATGGATTTTGGTGATGTCGGCATTTCCTCGATCGTCGGTTCATTGACATTGAAGACGTTCCCCTTCAACAAATGTCCTGTGGAAGAAGTCGGAGTCGAAGTTGGCATTATTCGTTGGAGAGATTTCTCCCAAGGCTCCTTCCTTCCATTTCCACCAAAAATTCCAAGTAGCGAACATAATAGATTATGTTTTCTATTTAGTTCGTTGGCATAAAATTCAAAAAGGGCTTAATTAATTAACTAAATTGGAAAAATAAATGCTGGAGGAGTTGAAGAGGCCCGCCTAGATTTAATAGGAAGTTTGAGGGTTTCTCTCATTAAAGGGGAGTTCAAGGGGGGTTTATACTCGGGTGGTCCCCACCACCATAACCTCTCATGGGAGGTTTAGGCTCGGTGGTCCCCACCTCCATAACCTCTCATGGGAGGTTTTAGTTTAGTGGTCTACACCTGTGAAACATCCACATGGGAGTTTCAAAAGAAAATAAAAATAAAATGTTACACAATTTTATTTTATTTTGTTATTTCCTGAATAAGTGAAAAACTAACTTACACCCTCGACCTAATGTGGTCGAGGTGAAGTTATCCTTAAGCGAATACCGTAACTTCAAGTTCAATGGTGCCCTTGTATTTCAATTCTGAGCACGAGTTCAAAAGTTAGAAAAACCTACTCGCACGTTTACTGAACGTACCTAATAAAAAGTTCAGAAATTAATTTCAGGCAATCTTGGCCTCATAATCACGCACTGTCAATTTTAACAGACTCATAAAATTCCCATTTAATTAAAAAAATTTACATGGAAATTCTAGGTCTTTAAATTCTCCCCACCTCAAAGCATTACGTCCCCGTAATCCACAACTGAAACTAAGGGAACAAGTGGGGGTACTGAGCCCGAATCTGAGCCCCCTGATGCCATGTTCTCTCCTAGAGGTTCCTATGCTTCCAGCGAATGCGCACCAGAGGTATCGACTATCCATAAAGGACCCTCTCTTGTTGATCCTCAATCTCTACTGGAACCTCTGTAAAAGTCGCCCCATCGTCGACGTCCAGCTTGCCATGGTCGATGATGTGAGAAGGATTGTGCACGTATCTCCTCAGCTAGGACACATGGAAGACGTCATGCACCCGGTGCAACTGAGGTGGAAGAGATAAGAGGTAAACCACCTTGCCAACTCTGATGAGGACCTGGAAAGGTCCGATGAACCTCAGAGATAACTTGATGCCTTGGGAAAATCTCTGAAAACCTCGTCGAGGTGAGACCCGTAGAAAGTTGTGGTCACCATCCTCAAACTCCAGAGGTCTTTGTCTCCTATCGGCATATGACTTCTACCTGCTCTGTGTAGTCTTCATCCGCTCCTGGATGATCTTCACTTTCTCTGTGGTAGCCCGTACCACCTCAAGTCCCACAAGTGCTGACTCCCCTGGGTCAGTCCAGTACAAAGGTGATCTGTAAGGTCGCCCATACAATGCATCGAAAGGTGCCATCCTAATGGTGGAGTTATAGATGTTGTTGTATGAAAACTCCACCAAAGGAAAGTGATCCTCCCAGCTAAGACCAAATTTAAGGAAACAATCACGCAACATGTCCTCAAGGGTTTCAATGGTCCGCTCAGTCTGGCCATCTGTCTGAGGATGGAAGGCGGCACTCAAACAAAGCTACGTCTCGAAAGCCTCCTAAAACCCCTTCCATAGACGAGAAGTAAAACTTGCATCACGACCAGAGACAATCATCGAGGGTACTCCATGTAGCCACACAATCTCCTGCACATAGAGGAATCCCAATCTCTCTACTAAACCCTGCACTCTGATCGGTAGGAAGTGGGATGACTTGGTGAGTCGGTCGACGATCACCCAAATCAAGCCATGTCCCCTAGATGTACGTGGAAGTACTATCAAGAAGTCCATATATATCCCATACCACTTCCACTCTGGGACCTCTAAAGGCTGAACCAAGCCTTCTAGTACCTGATGCTCTGCCTTCACTTGCTGATAAGTGAGGCACTGAGAAACAAACTCTGTTACTACTTTCTTCATTCCTGGCCACCAGTGTTGTCGTCAGAGATCCTGGTATATCTTCACCACTCCTGAATGTACCTCTAGATTAGATGTTTGGAACTCCCTCATCACTTCCTCCCGAAGAGACATTGGTACCATGGTACGTCTTCTGAAGAGGATGACGTTCTCCCCACCTTCAGAAAATCCATCAGGTGTCTGTCCTGTGGATATCTGAGCATGTTGTGTCTTGCAATCAGTGTCCCCTCACTACGCCTCCCTGACTCACTGAAGAAGTGGGGGAGTGACTGTAAGAGACTGAAGAAAAGATGCTCCATCTCTATTCACAAAGGATATCTACAAAGCGTCCAGTTGCTCCATCGCCTCACCTAGCAGATGTATACCAGTCCTCCTACTGAGTGAATCTTCTACAACATTCCCCTTCCTAGGAGTATAGACTATCTTGAAGTCATAGTCTTGGAGGAACTCAAGCCAACGTCACTATCTCAGGTTCAGGTCCTTCTGAGAGAAGATATACCTGAGACTATTGTGATCAGAGTACACTGTAAAATGCTCTCCCATCAAATAGTGGCACCACATCTTCAAGGAAAAGACCACTGTTGCTAACTCCAGGTCATGGGTAGCATATTTCGGCTCATGATGTCTTAGATGTTAAGAACCATATGAGATCACTACTCGCTCCTGTATCAGGACACATCCGAGTCCGATCCATGATGTGTTGCAGTAAACTATGTACCCTGCGCCCTCCTCTGGAAGGATCAAGACGGGGGCACTAGTCAGCCTCTGCCTCAGCTCCTGGAAACTCCGCTGACATCTCTCTGACCACATGAAGGGTTGCCCCTTCTTCGTCAATGCTAAGAGAGGTGTTGCAACTCTAGATAAATATGGCACAAAACTCCAGTAGTATCCATCCAAACCCAGGAAACTTTGTACCTTCATCACACTCCTCGGTGGCTCCCAATCAAGTACCACCTCTATCTTCGCTAGATCCACTGCAACTCCAGCCTCCAAGATGACATGTCCCAAAAATTGAACCTCTTGGATCCAAAACTGGAACTTTGAGAGCTTACCATAAAGCCGGTGCTCTCATAGTGTGTCTAGTACTACCTACAAATGATATTCATGCACCTTCTTAGTAGCTGAGTAGATCAGAATATTGTCGATGAAGACTACTACAAAGCGATCAAGGTATGGATGCAAGATCATGTTCATGAGTCCCATGAACACTACTGGAGAATTTGTTACACTGAATGGCATAACCAAGAACTCGTAATGGTCGTACCGACATCTGAAAGCTGTATTCTACACATCCTCATCTCATACTCTGAGATGGTGATAACCTGATCCGAGGTCTATCATCAAGAAACACCGTTCTCCCTTCATCAGATAAAATAGGTCGTCAATCCTCGGAGGTGGGTATTTGTTCTTCACGGTCACATGGTTCAGGTGCTGATAGTCAATACAAAGACTTAACCTCCCATCCGCCTTCTTGGCAAACAAAATCGAGGCAACCCAAGGTGAAACACTGGGCCGAATGAATCCCTTCCCCTACAAGTGCTCAAGCTGTACCTGCAGCTCGCGAAGCTCCGCGGGAGCCATCCGATATGCTGGTGTAGATATAGGTGTCATACTAGGGTAAAAGTCAATGTAAAATTCCACCTATCTACATGGAGGTAGACCCAACACATCACCAGGAAAGACATCCACGTAATGGTCCATGAATACTGTAACGAACCAATCTTTTTGAGTAGTATATTAACTTACTCTTAATGATTTAATAAGATGTTAATGGTCAATGAAGAAAGAGGAGTCGATGGCTTCATCCAGTAGACTCGACCCTTATGAAGCCCACTTATCCGAGCTTGGGAAGGAGGTAGCATCTGTGGGCTTCGCTTTGGACCAAGCCCAAGCCGAACTCCAGCGTGTCAAGCTTGAACGGAAACACCTACAGGAGAAGTTCAAGTTAGTAGAGATTACTACTAGGGCAATGTTATCTGAGCCTCCCTCAGATTCTCTCACCATAGCACACCTTACACTTAGGTCTTATGCCGGTGTTATAAGGGGCTATGTGACGAGACCCTAGCTTCCTTGTGTAATCCTTTCGGGCAAATAAATTGAGATATCTTCCTTTAGTGATGTTTGTGGATTTTCTTTTGTCCGGATAATTTTAGGATATATTTTATTGATGAATTTTTGAAAAAGGGATATTTTAAAACATTTATGTAAACCCTAAATAACTAATGATGTGTAATGATTTTCAAAAAATGGTCTTCTACAAAAGTGTTCAGTAAGAAATTTGGAGTCTAATAAGATCAACTTAATTTTTGATGAATAGTAAATTATGAATAGTGATTTTACGCTTAGGATTAGTAATATGACCAAATGGATTAGTAATTTCACTCAAAGAAAGTTTTAATATAATTTAGACACCTAGATTAAGTAATGTGATTCAATAAAATGGGTAAATAACGGTTTCATAAATTATTAGTCAAGTATTAGTTTTTTCGGATGAATAGTGTTTTTAATTAAAAATTTAATTAAAAATAATTAGAAAATTATTTTTATAAAAAGGACTTTATTTTTGAAATCAGAGCATTGATATTTGGTTAAGGTGAAATTTTTGGATTATTCTGAGAAAGTTGAATTTTTAGTGAATAGTAAAAATACAGTTTTAGGGTTTCAGTATGTTTAATGACATCATAACTGTGTCATGATGATTTCATGAGATATTTCAAGGGTTGGCCGGCCAAGGGTGATGAATTATTGTTTTGGGGGCCCCATGTGGCCTAACTTTATGAAAAATATCATGAGAGAGCACATGGGTTTGAGAAAAGCACTTGTGAGGTGTCCCTTGGCCATTAATGCCTTGTCCCCTCACTTTCCCTATAAATACCCACCCTTTCCTCCTTTAGTTTTCACTCCCAACTCTCCCCCAACAAAGTTCTGGTCTCCTTACCTCCCAAGGAGTCCTCCCAAGGTGCCCCCAATCCCTCAAGGTCCAAACCTTTGAGTTTCAAGAGTCACGTTTTAAGGTAAGGGATCCGACCTCTTTCTTTTCATGTAATCTCTTTTATGTCATTCCTTTTATGCTCCATGTTCTTATGTGAGAGGATGTTCTTTTATATTCCTCTTACTGCCCTTTTCATTCTTATATGATGAGAGATCCCCTCTTACTCTCATCATTTCATTTTATGAATGTTTAAGTGATGCCGTTAGGCTGCCGAATTTTTAAGGGATTCTTTCACCCTTCTCATTTTTCAAGTTCGATTTTCATGTCAAGTATTTCAAGTTCCTTTTTATTATGTTGGGGTATGATCTCTATATCTATCATACTGATCTCATATGATAATATTATTAGAGACCCTATTTGATCTTGTCAATTCATTTTTATTGAAGTTTAAGTGACGCCGTTAGGCTGCCGAATTTTCATAAGAGAAATCTAATTTTTGTCTTCCTTCCATGTTTTTCATTTCAAATGGTATTTCCTTAAAATTTCATTACCATGTCCATATATCCATCTTATTCTCTTCCCCTACTGTTTTATGGATCATTTATGAGTGGGTGACCCATGTCCCCTCTCTTTTCAATGTTTTCTAAAACCTTGTAACATAGCCGTTATGCTGCAGAATTTTCGTCTCAAAATGCCTCTCTCTTTTCTCAAAAATTATTTTATGTTATAAAGTGAATACACAAAGCTCTTATTTCTAAAAGGGTATTCACATATATATCAAAATGTTCTATTTTAAATTCTGTGATTTACATACATGAGACCCACTTTCCCTTTTCGTGGGTTTAAAGTGACGTAAAGATCATGTCTTTAAAGCAGTTTTTAAAACATTATGATTATGAAATGAAACCCATTTATTTTATTCTATGTGGGTTATTTATGAAATGTTTGATGATGATATATGTGGCTCACATGATAATACAGGCAAATTTAAGGGTGCACCCTGATAGCGCTCTAATGCATTGGGTAATGATGTAACCACTAGAGATTACAATTTTCACGATACCTTGGTGAATAACCTTGGTAATTTTTAAATGACACCTTGGGGATGAACCTTGGTGATATGTTCATGATTTTCTATGTTAAATGATGTAGCCACATCTTCAAGTTATGGAAAATGTTATTTTTATTATGAAATGCCTCATGATTTCTTTCTCATGCCTTAAAGTTCTTTTCATGTCCTTATTGAAGTATCTCAAGTTCACATGTAAAATGTTCCTCTTGTTTCCCTTACTGGGCCTTCTGCTCACCCTTTCTTTTGATGTATGTCCCCAGGTTATGAGATGCAGTAATGAACCTAGAATGAACTTAAGGAGACGCCTTTCAAGTGTTTAAGAAGAATGTTTTATGTTGTTTTCATGTATTATGTTCCTGGTTTCCAAGACACTAGACCTTAAAGATCCTCATTTTTGTGTAATGTAATGAAAGTTTATGTTATAAAATGGCGGGATGTTATAAATACAGGATAACTTAGACTCTCCACATCAACCGCTCCGAGGGTAAGGCTAGCCAACTGATGCATAATCAGCTGCACCCTCCTCCGGGTAAGTCCATCATGTGATGCAAAGTCTCCCTTCTTGTCGGTGAAGGTAAACTAGTCCCATCCGTGCAGACACACCGCACTTTGTACCTAGTACAGTCAATCTGAGCATGGACTATAAATAACTTGTCCATACCCAAGATGACATTGTAAGGCCTAGACACCGCTACTATGATATCCCAGCCGAAGCTATCACCTCCTAGAGTAAGCTCACACTTCCATCACCAGTGTGTAATCGTCAAATCTGCTCCCGTAGGGGTCTCTAGCTGTAAGGATCGAGCCAACAGCTCTGTCGAAATCTACGAGCTCTGAACGAGGGCAGTGGAAATAAAAGAATGACTGAAACCTATGTCTATAAGTACTTAATCTAAGGTTGAGTAGACACTAATCGTACCTCAAATCATCTCTGGTGCACCGTGATCATAGGTCTCAGCTGCCTAGAGTTGAGCTCACCCCTATCCACCTGCTCTATGCGGTTGGGGTGGACCTCCTGGTGGTGGTGGTAA
Organism: Viscum album; assembly: GCA_963277665.1. Classification (NCBI taxonomy): domain Eukaryota; kingdom Viridiplantae; phylum Streptophyta; class Magnoliopsida; order Santalales; family Viscaceae; genus Viscum; species Viscum album. Next base: position 270,183,160 of record OY728145.1, on the reverse strand, counting down.
CATCTTGAATCGTCTCCCACTTTTAGATACACGGGAAACTCCTCTTCCACATCCACCTGCTCCCGGCGGACCTCCTCAGTCGAATCTCTATCTCTACATGGGTGGTCCTTCGACCGTCTGCTGATCATCTGTATGGAAGGTCGGATAGTCATGAGCCATGTGACCCTACCCGATGCATGTGTAACACTGCCCGATCCTGGCATGAATGGCTCTATCTCTGGTTCCTCGTACAACCAACCCTAAATACTATGGTTGTCCACCTGTAGGTTTAGTCCTTTTGTACCTCTGTAACATCTGTATACTGCCAGCTGAAAAAGACACCTCTACGTGATTACAGGTGGTGGGTCTCGTTGTTGGTGACTACTCAGCAAGGAAACTCTCCACCAAGAGGGCTCTCTATAACACCCCCGCCTGCGTCGGGATGCCGAGTGAGATCATCGAAGCCCTAATCTCTGGTCTGAACCCCTTCTCAAAGGTCTGGGCCCTGAAGAATGGGTCCTACACCATATTTTTAGAGTATTGTTAGAGGTCAGTGAACCTCACTGAGTACTGAGCCACAGTTATGCTGCCCTGCTATAGATGAAGTAGATGTTGAATGCACTCTGCATGAAGAGACACTGGGACAAACTTTTCCCGAAACAGGCTCTTGAAGTCTGCCTAGAGAACCATCACCTCGTCGTGAACCTGGAGCATCAAGCTACACCATCTGCCTACTACTGCTTGTTAAAGACTGGTAGCAAGGATCACCATGAGATTGGATGGTGTCCCTACCAGTCAAAAGACTCTCACCACAACCTCCAACCAATCCTCAGATGCCTGCAGGTCCATCTCTCCCCTGAACCTGGGTGGCCTCTGGTGCTGGAACTCGTGCAACGCGCTCAAGTGGCGTACACCATCTGCTGCTGGGGCCAGTGGCATCGGTGGCCCAACAGGTAATGGTACTTCTGATGCCTCCGCTGGTGCCTCTAATGGAAGAGGGCCCTACACTGAGGCCTCGTCGCTTGGTGGGCTGTCAGTGCGTACTACTCTTGGAACCCTAGCTGGCTATCTGCGTGGAGGTATCTTGAAAATAAACAGGTGCGCCAAAGTAAAAAAGTTATACTTGGTGAGCTGACTCAAAGATATCACAAAGAAAACTCTTCAAAACACACACACAATCAATGTTTTCATGCACTGAGTCAAAAATCAGAATTCAGGGTCCTGGTGTATGGATACGTCGGCCGCCACACCAACACTAGATTACCTAAACTGTTAACCACACTCACTAAACTTAACACTATTTCCGTTAAAAATATCGGATTCCTATTTTCTACGTTAGAACCAACTCCTCTGATACCAATTTATCACGACCTGTCCCCCGGGGCCTATGTCGTGACTACCAAAAGCCCGACTTCCATAGGCCAGGGGCTGGAAACTAGCACTAAAAAGTATATTCTCTAAAACTGGAAAGACATTTCCTTTATAACATGTAAACACACACAACCAAGCACACAACAAGATACAAACAATAAAACTGTAAAACAAAAGAGTGCGTACTGAAAGGATAAGGGGCCGGAATACAAGCCGAACTGTAAAGTACAAGGAAACTGAAAGTACAAGTGAACTGGAACTGCTCCTGGATCGTCCACCACAAATCCTACCTGAAGGGTAGGTACATCTCATGAATGGTCGTCTCTATGGTTCTCCTCATCTAACGTTCACCTCTGAGCTACCTTCAGTCCTGTTACCCTCATCCTCAGTCAGCGTTTTCCATCGTCTACACCAAACACAACAAAGTGCGGGCATAGCCCATACATGGGTGAGTATAACGATACTCAATAGGGACCCCAAGACCCTCAAGGTCTCACAAAATCCACAAAAGATAAACCACAAAGGAATGAAACAACTCATAACCCCACTTTGGTATATTCTCATACATATTCCTAAGTTATCAAGTAAACCAATCTCAATCATGAGGAAAACACAGAGTCCAACTCCAAATCCCCAGGATCAACTGTTCCACAAGGGATGAAATACCACGAAGGAAAGTACCACACAGGTACTCCACACAGAAGAATACCACCAAGGTATTACAATGAAGAAAAGTACCACATAGGTACTGACTCATCCCACACCAGGTATAACTTAAGTACAGTAGTAGAGATGATTAGATGTAACTACTTAATCATCTTACTCTGTTAAGAGGCAGACCCACACATGATCTCTCAGTACTGACCCACACAGGATCGCTAGGTGCTGACCCACATAATCTCTTAAGGTGCTGACCCACACAGGATCGCTAGGTACTGACCCAAACATGATCACTAGGTGCTAACCCACAGAAGATCGCAAGTTTTTGACACACACAACGGATCGCTCTAAGTACTGACCTACAAAGGATCGCTCTATAATCTTAACGTCACATCCAGCTACTGGGTTCCCGAACTTTGCTCACTTGTCTCCGGGAGGATCCGATCCACAAGCTACTAGTCGATACTCCAACTACCACAAAGTCCCAAGAAGAAGTATCTCAAAGGACTTCCACGTCATAGGGGTACCAATGCAATAAATGGCGCGTCATTCAGACGCCCAGTCTATGGGTTATTAGCCTTTTTGTCCCGAGGGCCTGGTTGGATTTGTGCTCGATCTAACCCGACTGTTCTCCAACTATATCCAAAAATCCAATGGGGTAAACCAAATGAAGCATCTCTTTCCAAGGTTTCTGGCGTCGCTGATAGTTATTCAATCCGACGTCCGGTGCCAAATTTATATCCAAAAGAGCGTAAATGGGTTGTAGTGGGTCTGAGTCCGGTCCGACCCGGTCGGACCAACCCACCCTACCCATTTTGGGTCGACTCGGTCCGACCTGATGGGTCCGGCCCGACCTGTTGGGTTCGGTCTGGCCCACTGGGTGGCCCAGCCTGCTGGGTTCGGCCTGACTCGTACTGGGCGACACAACACGCTGGGCGGTCCGACAGGACACGAGGGCCGCGAGGGGCCGTGGAGCGGTTTGGCCGTGGACGGCGCGAGGCCGCGGGGCGGCTCGGCCGTGGGGATGCCGTGAGGGTGGCTTGACCGTGGGGGTTCCATGTGGGTGCGGGGTGGATTTTCCGCGGGCGGCGTGAGGCCGCGGGGTGGCTCTTCCGGAGAGGGTACTGCAAGGGTAGCTTAGCCGTGGGGGTGCCGCGAAGGCGCATGTCGACTCAGCCATGGACGGTGCAAGGCCGCAGGGTGGATCGGTGGGTTGTGGATAGTACGGTAGGCTGTTGGGAAGCGCGGAAGGCCGCGAGCGGTGGAGCACTGCGGGTCGCGGAGGCCACGAGCGTCGGAGCGCCCTAGGGCGTAGAGGCCGGGGGCGGCGAAGGCCACGGGCAGCGGAGGCTACGGGCGGCGGAGGCCGCTGGAGGCGGAGGCTGCGGGCGACAATGGCCAGGGAGAGGCAGAGTCACCTTCTTCGCAGTTCTTGAGTTCCACTGGTGCCAACCGCCGGTACCGGTCGCCGCCTTCTTCTATTGCGAAGAACACACCAAAGAAGCAAAACAACGGAGGGGTCGTACCATGTTTGTTTGGCCCACACCCTCTACGTTAGGTTTGTAACAAGCGGATCAACAAAAACATTATTCAAGAATGAGGAATTTAACCAAGGAAATTCATGTATTCAAAAATAACCCCTATGTCATTCGATTAATTCGTTGAAGATTGTCTGCGGGGAAGGAGACGAGTTCGTTGGGAAAAGAAGGACGTCAGTGACGTCAAGGTTTCCTCTATCGTCAGTTCGTTGAAATTGAATACATTCCTCATCAAAAAATATCCCATGTAAGAAGTCAGAGTTGAAGTCAACATTCTTTTTTGGAGAGCTTTCTCCTAAGGATCCTTCCTCCTTATTCCACCAAAAATGCCAAGTAGCCAACACAATAGATTATGTTGTCTATTTAGTTCATTGGCATAAAATTCAAAAAGGGCATAATTAATTAACATAATTGGAAAAATAAATGTTGGAGGAGTTGAATAGGCTCCCCCACATTTAATATAAAGTCTGAGGGTTTCTCTCATTAAAGGGGAGTTCAAGGGGAGTTTATACTCAGGTGATCCCCACCACCATAACCTCTCATGGGAGGTTTAGGCTCAGTGGTCCCCACCTCCATAACCTCTCATGGGAGGTTTTATTTCAGTGGTACCCACCTGTGAAACATCCACATGGGAGTTTCAAAAGAAAATCAAAATAAAATGTTACACCATTTTATTTTATTTTATTATTTCATGAATAAGTGAAAAACTAACTTCCACCCTCGACCTACTGCGGTCGAGGTGAAGGTCTCCTTAAGCGAATACCGGCGCTGCAAGTTCAACATTGCCCTCATATTTCAATTCTGAGAACCGGTTCAAAAGTTAGAAAAACCCACTCGCACGTTTACTGAACTTACCCAAAAAAAAGTTTAGAAATTCATTCTGGGAACTCTAGGACTCAGAATCACGCGCCCTTAATTTTCACGGACTTGTAAAATTCCCATTTAATTAAAAAAAATTCACATGAAAATTTCTGGTCTTTACAAGGCCAATTAGGCTATTTAGGACAATTAAGCCAATTATGACAATTAGGCCAATTAGGCCAATTTAGGCCAATGAGGGAAATTTAGGCCATTCCATCCAATTAGTTCATTCAGTCCAAATAGACCATTTAGTCTAATTAGACCAATTAGTCCATTTAGGTCAATAAGGTCAATTATGTAATTTAGTCTAATTGAGCAATTTAGGCCATTTAGGACATTAGGCTATTAGGAAATTTGGTCAGTATGCCAATTGGCTATTATGAAATTAGGTCATTAGGCCAATTGTCCATTAAGTCCATTTAGGCCGTTAGCCCATTTAGCTGTTAGGACAACTTGGCATTAGGTCATTAGACCATTAGGACATTTATTCCATTTAGTCCATTTAGGACCTTAATCTATTTGGCTTGTTAGGCCATTAGTCTGTTAAGCCAAGTGGCCATTAGGCCATGTGGCCATTATTCCATGTGGCCATTAGGCCATGTGGCTATTAGGCCAAGTGTCCATTAGGCCATTAGGCCATTTAGACCATTTTGTCCTCGTAGGCTATTAGGCCATTTAGGCCATTTTGGACATTAGGCCATTAGGCCATTAGGCCATTTAGGACATTTAGGCTATTAGGCTATTTAACCAATTAGGTTGTTTAGGCTGTTAGGCCCTTTAGGCCATTTTGGCCATTAGGCCATTTAGGTCATTATTCTATTTTGGCCATTTGGCCCTTTAGACCACTTTGTCTATTTGGGCAATTAGCGATTTGTCCATTTAGCCATTTGGCCATTTTTCTAATTATGACATTTAGGCCATTTAGGCCAATTACACCATTTAGGCTAATTATGTCAATTAGGAAATTTAGGCTATTTAGGCCAAATGTTTGATTTAGGGAAATTAGGACATTTAGGCCAATTTAGGCCAATTAGGCTATTTATTTGTCCAATTTAATCCAATTAGTCCATTTAGGCCAATTTAAGCCATTTATTTGGCCAATTTAAGCCAATTTAGGCCAATTTAGTCCAATTAGGCCAATTTAGTTCATTTAGGAAAATTTAGTCCAATTTAGTCCAATTAGGCCAATTAGAATAATTAGACCATCAATTTGGACAATTTAGTTCATTTTGGAAAATTTAAGCCAACTAAGACCAATTAGGCAATTTGGACATTATTCCATTAGGCCATTTGTTCATTTGGCCATTTTTCCATTTGAAAAGGGAATATCCATCCTTATATTAAAGGTATTAATGAGAAAAAAAATTAAATTTCAGCACAAACATTTTAATAAGTAACGGTATAAATATATATATTATTTCTATTCATATTAAAGTACCTGGAACCTCCCATGCTTGAGCATTACAATGCACCTCAAAGTGTGAAAATAACTTATAAAATCTTTGATCCTTTTTTTCCTAATGCAACGTAAAAAAATTCAATACAAGTAATAATAATTAATTTTTTTATGAAAACCATTAAAGATTAGGAATGCATTAAAATAATCACTCTTCTAATATGTGATCATTTCTTGATATTGTGTTGTTGGATAATCAAATAATATTGGTACAACCTCTAAATTAGAACCGACTCTACTCTTCCAACCAACATAAAACTCATGCTTATATGATTTCTAGAACTCCCCAAGATCTATCAACCTTGCAACATTAGTAGATTCATCGTTATTAAAGTTAAACCGAAGCTTTAACAAACATGTTAATTTATATAAATATAACAATAATATAGATATAAATTTAACAAATTTTATTACCCATATATCTATCCATGATTTATTCTTGACATCATTACCGATATTCCTCCTTGAGGATGGTTGCACTGGAATGATATCATTGTACTTGGATAAATTTCCCACCAAACTTATACACTTCCTGGAATTTTTAACCATCATCTAATTTAATTCACTGTAATCCACCATTATTTTTGTTTGTAAATTACAAGAATCATGCATATGGGTTCACCCACGTTACCTACTATAAAATACCATTGAATAAGATCAATAGAGAAAATTATAATTAAGTCACTGTATAACAGGAAAAAATGATGTGATAAAATTTGATACACTTATAATAAAAAAACCTCATATTTGCTGCTCATTAGGGTCAGATGGATCTATGAGCTATCCTAAATCAGTAACTTTTGAAGGATGTTCTTATTTCAATGCATTCACTAGGTGATCTTCATGCACTGGAGTGGAAGATGAAGGATCATAATCATCAGATCATAGAAGGATAATAGTAAAGGGAGGTTGTGTAGATGTGGATGGATATTGGCAATAGCGTTGGAGATACATAAAAGGATATGGATATTGTAAAGGTGGGAACATCCCTGGAGGTGGTGTAGAAATGTTATGGGAAGAATATGATAAAATAAATGATGATGGAGGCATGGGTTGGAACATCCCTAGAATAATAATTTAATGATGTAAAGGTGTTGTAGATGGGGTGTTTGCTGGTGGGCCATGGTGTGAATGGGTATGATGTGTGCCCCGTCTAGCTCTAGGACCCTCAGACCTATACTAGTTGGATGGGAATGATTCAACTCTACTTCAACTGAATTCCCCTACAATTTTTTTGATAAAGATTATGAACATGAAATTATATGTAATGCATAATAAAAAATATTACAGTTATTATACTCACCAAGGGAACCATAGGAGGGAACCTGATCTTGCGCTTCCGTCGAACATTATCAAAAAATAACTTCCTTCAAACTTGTTCAATATATTTTATAATCTTTATAATAATGAAATGTGCATTTTTTAGAAACATTTTTTAAAAGTCATGCATATAACTTAGAATTAAAATAAGTTATAAAGAATGTCATAATAGGTTTTACTAACTATAATTTAAAACCAAGTTATACATTTTTTAAAACCCACTTTTAAAAATGGTTTTCTAAATTGAGATAAATATAATTAAATGAAACAAAAACAAACAATACTAAAATAACATATCATTCTAAAATAAAACTAAATTAAAGTAATTACAGTAGTACCAACCCGAGAAACCCATGTTAATGTAAACTAAATAAACTGTGAACATATATAGTTTCTTCTATATATTACCCACCACTACTTCAGGTCCAAAATCAAATCTCAATATGGGGAAATTTGAGTCTTCAAATGAAATATTTTGTTCAACACCAATGGGGGAATTAATGGTGTAAATTTCATCCCCACTATCATGAAAAACATGTCTTGGGATTACTTGAAAAAATGCACCATAATCAGGTCTCAGATGATCTTTCACATAAAACTTTTTTTTACATTGATTCCAAAATGTATAGTTCATTGGTAGTTAGGAATCGACTCATGTCAATAACCCTGAATCCAAAATCATCAATAAATATACCATGTCACATAATTGAATCAAGCAATTTACATTTAATCACAATTACTCAACCGTGAGAGTAGAAATACAATGAAAATATTTTTTCAACAAGTTGATAATAAGATAAATTTACATATCAAGGCCTACTATTTGATGCACTAGAATAACAGTCCATTGAAGGAGACAACATAACACCATCATTCTATGTTATAATTTTCACCTCTCAATCAGTTGTCACAAATTTATACCGATTGATTATTAAATATTTTCATTCACGATCCAAAGAATTGGGACCAAAATCCAACACTCTTAATTATTGAGAAACAGAGTCAAAAGGTAAACTAAATAACTAAAATATATATGAATAATAAAATTAAATTAATACATATATTTTATGTTAAATATCTTTGATTTCAACCAAATAGTAAACTCTTTTCTTTGGAAAGCCTATCTCATTATCAAAGGCAAAGTTCGATTAAAACTACTTATAATTTGTTTATATTACCTACAAAAAATGATAATAAATGTTTAAGGTATATGTGAAATGACATAGTATGAGATAAAATATAAATATTCAAAATACTAACTTGATTTAGTCATCAAATAAACCACAGTTAAACAAGACTATTTGATGTTCCATATCATGATCTCAAGGCTCAGGGTAGCCAATGTATATGATCCAAGAATTCCTCCTGTTTGGAAAGAGATGGAAATGAGGGCTCAATTTCCCTATACTACTCATATTCATTTCTCATTGGCTGGTTATGTCTTGTGCTCACATTAGATAAATACATTGAAAAAAATTCCATACATTCTTGATCCATATAACCTATCATAATAGAGCCTTCAGGATGATTCTTATTTTAGGCATAATATTTAATTGTGCACATATTTCTATTGTTAGGATACATCCATTGAAAGAAACAACCCCAATAAGTGTTTTAGTTAGAATATATTATTTTAAATACAACATGCAATTGTAAAATGATGGAGGAATGTTTTTCCAACACACACAAAATTAATGTTTCATCCTGCTGCATTTTTATCAAGAATTACTTTGATAACCTTTTATCACAAAGGTATTTAAAAGATGGAACAATCTTTAAAAAATGGTAGAACTGAATAATCATTACCCTTACATTATTGGATTGTAAACTCCAAATTTATATTTGAATCAATTCCTGAAGAAGGATGTGATAATCATGAATTTTTAGGGATTTCAGTTTCAAATCCTTTATATTGAACCGTTTAGATATATTGCAGGAATAGCCCTCAGGAACCTTGATATTATATAAAAATTCCATAAATTTATTTTTCTCTACAAGTGTCATCACATAAGAAGCACAAGGAACTTTCCATTTATTTTCACTGATATAAACATGATGAATTTATGGTAAAATAACCCAATCTAAAAAGTCTTGGTGAGATCAGAAGTCATCTTTGGTCTTCCCCTAGATATTTAATAGAAATGAAAGAATAATTTCACATATATTTTTCTCAATGTGAATTATGTCTAAAAAATGAAATAACAAATTGGTAGAAAAATCTGGAAACACAAAATAGATAATTTTTTTTCCAACTGTAAGTGGATTCAGTGTTAGCAATCTTCCTCTTTTTAGATTTCTTCTTACCTTTACATAATGAAAAACTGAAATATTTTAATTCATTAAGATCATCAGTTCCAATCATATTTTGAGGTGGTTTTTTAGTATTAAAAATATTATCATACCTCCAAATATTCTTCCTGTATTGGTGATCCATTGTCAAGAATCATCAATTCCCCATTAAATAGAAACCACAGTGATATTTAATTCCTCTTAATCATGTATTCTTCAAATAAGACATGATATTTTTCCCTTCATGCTCCAATCAGAAATAATTTCATAACTTGGGAAATCACTTATAGTCCACAGAAGGGAAGCACACATCTGAAATATATTCTTTGAAGAAGTATCCCACCCATACCCCAAAGATTATTCAACTCTCTTATTAAAGTCTCTAAGAATACGTCTATATCATTTCCAGGATCAAAAGGTCCAGATACTAGTATACTCAAGAAATTGAATGGTTTTTACATACACATCTACAAAGGAAGATTATGAAGGTGAATAAAAACTAGCCATATGCTGTGAGTAGTAAGCATATAACCAAACATATTAAAACCATCACAAGATCAACCCAACCTAACATTACACACCTCAATGCTAAAATATGGGTGTCATGCATCAAATTCCCACCATGCTAATCCACCTGCAAGATGAACCAACTCATCATTACCTTTAATTCTCTCATAATCATACCATATCATATTGGTTTATATTTCTATAGACATGAATATATTTTGAATCATGACAATCAATAGAAAGTGCCACATAAATTTTTGAGGCACACGAGATGGTGTTCCATATAAATTTTCCTTCTATTGAGATGTACCCCATTATTTATAGTCATTAAGGTCTACTGTTTTCTCCCAAAATAAACTACAATCTTTCAAAAAATCATGAATTAAATTAGTATAAAATCTGAGATGCTTAATTAAATTCCATTCCTTATAATGATTTGAGGGAATATCTAAACCATCAGGAAGAAATTCCTTCAAAATTGTAAGAATACAATCAATGAAAGTATTATAAATTCCATATATGGTTTTTCCAAGATATAACAACATTAAAAATCCAACCTTGATATTTTATTACATTTATGATATATAGAAGTTATGACATCATCCATTAATTTTTCACTCTCTCAACATCATCATTGTCATTATTTTCTTTTTATGTATTTATATCATTTCCTTATTTCATTAACATACTATCTCTCTTATGATGATACACAAATGGAAATTGATCAAACATCAAATTCTCCACACAAATTCTTTGTTTCCATTCATGAATCATAAAATATTGTCTCCTATATTCATTGTAATACCATAAAAATAGTTTTTTTGAAATAGAAATTTTGTTATATGGTATATAACTTATTCCCAACTTAACCATGGTATTCCAACATAATTATAACATGAACACTTTAGATGACCTCCATATGAGGCATTGTTAAATGTAAAATCTAAAAAAATACAAATTCTTTTGAAACTTGGTTAAAATATGATCGGTAAGATACATCCAAATTATTTCCATTCTATTATATAGAAAAATATATGTTATAATAAAAAATATAAAACAAAATTAAAAAATTCATTACTAATAATTTCAATATGAAATTCCTCAAAGAAACTAATATTTTTAAAATAAAAATATATATCCAAAATGTAATAAAGGAGAGGGAATCCTAAAGTTGTTTGAGATATGAAATGAAATTAATTTGTTTTATAAAAAATCACTCATTTCTAATTGAAAAAGATTCATTTATAATTTTAAATCAAATTATAATATTAAATAGACATCCTAAAAAGAATAAATTCTATAACCATATTTCTTAAATAATGGAAATATCATGTTCAATAAAAATACTTATATATTATTTTATGCATTTTGATATAAACAATAAAATAAAAAATTTAAATACTTTATCTAAAGACTCATAAATAAAAATTTTCAACATTATTTAAAAATAAAAAAGGGTAAAAAAACTACTTAACAATGAGTGATAAAAATAATGTAAAAATTTAAAATATTTTTTTTTTCAATATACCATCCCATTAAAAATATTTTCTTTAATATAAAAAAATATATAGAAATACTCCATAGTCTTATTTTCAAATATAATCATTTAAATATTAATTTCATATTATAAATCAAGAGGAGTCCCATCATAGGCATATTCAAAGAAATGACATGTATGGAAGAGACCCACCAATACCATCTATCGATGATCTTCTCAAGTTTTGGTAATAATAAATCAACCCACTATAATGAATAAATCAATTTATATAACCATTTGATTCCAAATTAATCATCTATAAAAACTAATAATAACAAATATATAAAATAAAACCATGAAAATAACTTATAATAACCTCTATATATAAAATTTAACAAAAACCATAATTTTTTTTACCTAAGAAGTTCACAATTTCAATATATATTAAATAAATCAGTAGAATAATTTACCAAACAACTTCCCTATAAAAAAATTATGAACATTTTTTAAATTATCTACCCTAAAGTCCTTTTTCTAGAGCCTATGGAATCATAATCACTTCAAATGAATTTCAAATTCCCTTTATAAAATTAAATCTAAATATCCAGACCAAAAGGGGGTATATATTCTTGAGAATATTAATATACATAGTTGTAAATACCTAAAGGGAAAATACCCATGTCAACACCATATATTAATAATAATGAAAAAGTAAAATCATAATAATTATTATTGAAATTAACAACAAATTCCACTCATTGGTAGACTAGGAAAACAAATCTAGTGAATTATATCATTCAAAAGCCTCATATAATGTTACACTTGAGGCTAGTTCATTCCAGGTGTATAAAAATTATAGATCATAATTTCAATTCATTAAATTATTATGTTTTCCATGATCAATACAAGACTTGAACCCCAAATAAATATGTATGTATAATATAACATAAACCATTAAAGAATAGACGAACCTTTGAAAAATAACTCTCACAAACTAGTACCCACATCCCTAATTAAAAATGTCCAATAACAAACACAATATCAAAAATTCAATATATCTGCATTAATTTATCAATATAAAACTGAATATGTAAAATATATAATAACATTTGGTGTAAGAGAGGGAATATTGTACATAAGTTTAGGTTAGTTCGTTCACCAACTAATGGTTAGTTTACACATTAAAAAACAACCTTATATGGTGGTTATGAATATATTGGCACATCCAACATGAATATAAAATGAAAGATCAAACATCCCCAACAAATATGAAACAATGGAATATTAAAGGCTCATCCCAATTACAATAATTAAACCAAAAATCCAAAAAATAAAACATCACATACAAAGAACCTTATTTCAAATAATTCAGAAGAATGATGACCTAATTGTATCTTGGTTATGATTTCATACATAGACAAAAATGAAAAAAAATATTTTTTATAATAGAAAAAGGATTTGGAAATCACTATTAACGAAGATCAGAATCAGGAAATTACTGAATCAAGGGAGAACAGTGGAGGAGGAGTTCCATTCTTCATCACTCGGGTGAGGGATAAACAAATCTCAACCATAGGGGGGGGGGGAGGCTAGGAAACATACAGGACTCAATACCAATGGTTTTTAAAAAATGATTGGGATAAATTATCCATACCCATGGATTACATAAATCATGAGTATAGATATATTTCAGACAATATATAACCAAAGTTTCTATAAAACATCTGTATAACTTGATGGGGATAACCCCATTTTCCAGTATTGTTGAATCTATTTGTGGTAAGTGGTCCAGGGTACTCTACCATTTAGTATCATACACATTTTTGGGAACTAGGTATAAGGTTCCCCATTTTGGATAATGAAACTTAAATTCATAATGTGTTATGAATAACAAGTATAATCAATCAATAAATGATCCTTATGTCTTAATTAATTAAAGTAACCATTCCTAATGTATTGGAACAAAGTGACATGGGCCTTGAACGACCCCTATTCACTAGATTGATTTCAGCTACTGATGGATGAGGATTAATCATAAATTTGTTCCTTAGTTTATATGGAACTATTTGGGTGTGTGATTTTTCTACCTGAGACCTAGATTCCATGATACCATGTTTGATTCCATGATCACATGTGTGTTCGGGTATAGCCCCATGATACCATGTTTGATGATGAACACATGTGTGTGTTTATAAATGGATACTGATACTCATGCTTGATGTTCCAATTTGTGCCCTTATTTGATATTCCCTACTATGTATTAACGTGTTCCATTTATAAATAAGTATGTAACATATATGTAACAACTTATTCCATTAGTATTCCTAGATAACATAATATAACATTTTTGAATTGTTGATTACATGTGTGAACTTTTTGTTGATATGACTCATGCTGATACACCATGTTATATCTATATGTATTCTCTTCCCTAGTGTGTGATATATCTTATTAAATTTTGAGGAATAATTTTGGTATTAATGATAGGTTTATTTTCATGTTGTGACTAACTTTTGAGGGTGAAGTGGAAATGACTTTATAAAATGATGATGGTGGACACATACAAAGGCTAGAGACATGACGACCTCAAGGAATAACCCATGACAGTAGCTTTGGGTATGATAAACTTGTGGAATTTGAGTGAAATGTTCACTATATTCCTTGTAGAGTCTAAGTTTAATGTTTTCATGATGCAACATGGATGATGAGTAATGTGTTGTCTTGATGCCTTGAGGACTTCGAGTGACATGATGTCCTGATGCCACATGGATGTTGAGTGATGTGTTGCCTTAGTGCCTTGTGGATGTTGAGTGACATGTGTATCAATTTCTTTTGGACTATACATGTGGTTATATATTGATTAAACTAATATTCATATGAAAATTTTACATCATGGAGCTAAAGAAGGCATAACAAAGGGTTCATGGTAGCTTGGTAAGTACACAATCGCATATTATATGGTTTCTTTTTCTTGTGCGTGCTTTGTTGGTTATATGATATAATTTTATAGTTATGTATGTCCTATTCACTATTTGTTGATGTTATCACATGTAAATACACTTTACATTACTATTCGGGTACTAGACCACATTAGTGGTGTCATACTGAGTTTTATAAAGACCATTCTTGGGTGGACATGGAACTTAGGTACCTTAGAAGTGCTCACTTGTTGCAATTAGAAGTTGGGATAAGTCCTAGATTTGATCGAATATAATGATATATTTTTATGATTTTGGATACCTAGATAAGGTGACACTTGGAGTTACAGAACCTCCTGTACATTAATTCTATTTTTAATTTACGTGATTGGCCCAATGGGCATTTAGTGTTTTCTTTACAGTTGTTATTATTGTGTTCATTGTTGTTGAATCATTCATAAAGTTTGTATGTTTATGGTATCCTATTACTCTGATTGTATAATGTTTACATTTTTGGTTATTTATTTTGGAATTATATACTCTGATTGAGGTTATAGTCACCCTAGAGTTTCACCTTATAACCTCAAAGCTAGTCAGCAACCTCTGGCATATAGAGAGGCACTCGTGTGGTCACATGGAAATCCAGCTCGTACCCAGTGATTCGGGTCAGAATTTTACACTTGTGTTCAAGAAATAACAGTTATTTCGAATTGGTGGGAATATTTAACAAACAAGTTATTATATAAATATTATATATGGTATTTTATGTGTTTTTATCTTTATTATAAAAAAATAGTTTATTCTATAAAATACTTCACAGTAAGGTGGAATGAACTATTTTCCCTGGATTTTAAAAAATATCTCAAATAATATATATTTTATTCTTTTCAAACATGTTATAGAATGTGATAAATTATAAAGCATGTATATTAAATACAATATGTCATATTATTCATAAAAAATATTTTTTAATAAACAAATTATATTATCATATAAGAGAAATGAGATAACTATACACATCCTCTATATAGATTGATATGAGATGGAAATATTCTTTTGCATGCATTACGTGATTTAACAACCCTTTTTCTTCATCATTTGAAAAAACTATAATCTCTATAAATTCTTACCTTTATTTTTAACTCTTTTATACTTACAAAATTTGTAAAGTATACATTTGATATCATATACCATTAAAAATTAATGAATTGATTATATAACATTAATACTTGACATGAAATATCTAGGGAGTTTCTCAAACTCCTTGAAGTATTATAGAAAATTTCATCATATAGAAGAATTTTACTACCTTATTAACATATCCTTCAGGTTTTATTTACCTCTAATTGATTCTCAAAGAAACATTTTTGGACTTTCTAAATAACTTTTCTTTTTATGGTTTGAACGTTTTCCCATTTATATTATCAAAACAACACTATAATCTATAAATCATATATCATGCTCATTTATTCTAAAAACTTTGAGAAAATATGGTAAAATTTTACAAAAATCATTCCAATTATTAGAACATTTACAATGATGATTATAGAATGAATTCCATAATTGGAACAAGCCTTAAGGGTAACCTATAATCTCTCTAAGTCGTTTAAAAATCCAATCATATTGAATATATGAGTAGAGACTAAAATCCCTTTGGTTAAGTTACATATAAAAAATATATTTGAAACGTTAATTGAATCCTTATATGATTTTCACAACCATCTAGATTCACTTTTGGAATAAATTCAACATTTGGTTACCCAAGAAGGTGTTAAATTAACACATAAATTTTCTTTCTTACTTATGAATAGTTCTTAACTTTCAATACCAATAAATAAATGGATTCCACAATAATTTTAATTTTATAGGATTAATCTAAAATTCATGTTTAATTATAATAATTACACTATATCCCAAATATGATATTTTATTAGATGAGTTTTATGTTTTACATTCATTTAATAAGAAATTTTACTAATTATGATCTGATAAAAATGATGACCCCTTAAAACCCATCATATCCATTAGTGGACCAAGATAAATATTTCACTAAGTAATGATTCCAATTTAGTTTTCATGTCACCACTTATCTATTTATGTAGTCCATAATTCCAATCATATCATATATAACACTTGTATGGTTGAGTGGAAAACTCTTTTCACAATCCATCATATGGATAAACTCAACACCATTCCTCTGGTGTCTATCCCATGAGATTCCTATCTAAGTGCAACCCAAAAAAATTCTAAAAATGAGGTACCTAACTCTTAGGGTCATCTCATTACATTATTTCCTCCTATCAGTGGAATGAATCTTCACAATTGTACGATTAAGGTATTAAAACATGTTTTCTTTAGAATTTATCTAACGGATTTTATTTTTAAGGGGGATTTAAATATCACCCTATTATCTCATGCATTCCCTCTATATGTATGAATGATTCTAAATATTTAGTTTTAAATCTCATTTACTTTAACAAAATCAATATTTTTTACCCATATCAATGTTTATCACTTTATATGAATTATGAACAAGTTAAAGTCATGGTAGAATAAAAATTGAATCAATTATCATACACAAAAATGAGACTCCATGAATGTATGCATGATAACTTGAAATAGTTTAACACTTTAAACTAAATCATATGTCACATTTCATAATTAGACATTTATATTCACGAATAATAAAACTTGGAATAATAAAAATAAATAAAAAAGTGAAATATTTAAACATGAGATAATCATTTATACATAATTTTTAAATTAATTATAAGCATTTTACAATTTAAGAATTGATAAATATAAAAAATTCACTTTTATCCAATATGAACATTTATATTGTCATTTACATGGTTTTTATATAAACTCTTTTATAATTTAAAAATTTAAGACATTTATGATTTTTATTATTATTAAATAATAAATATTTCAAAAATTCTGAAACCATTTACAAAAATCAAACATTTTTTCAAATAAGGTTACAAATAAAAATATTTTATATTTATATTTATGATATAATTATAAATTAATATAAAAACTTAATTTCTACCTTATTTTAACCGTGTAAGTAAAAATTAAACCATGATCACATATAGCAAAACATTTTTTTATTGTTTAAATCCCCCCCTATGATTCATAGTGCGCCTAAATAGTATGTGTCAATGATTTTTTTTTTGAAAAAAACATATTTTCTTTAAAATTTTACCAAGCATGGATTGTAAAATGGAGTGGTCTTTATAATAGTGAAAAATATTTTAATGGGATGAACATGAATGGTTTTTCCGTTTCAAGTAAAACTATTTCACCAAGGCATTGTTAGATTCAATATGTTTTGGATTTCACTATTTTGGGGATTATATGGCCATTTTAGAGAATTTTTTTTGGGATAGCATGTCATCATGTAAAACATCATGTCAAAATTCACCACACAATTTTAGTCACTATAGTATATCACAACCATGACATATATATCATATCACCACGGTGTAAATCATTTTCATATGATGTTAGGTATTTCACAACTTTTAATTAAGGTGTATAACATCCATTTCACACCAATTATTTGATGTTATCTATAAATTTAAGAATAAAATTACTATTTTTAGGGGGACTATGTCATGGTCCTGTGAAGATAAGTATTAAAACATTTGTTTTGGAACACTCATGCCATAGAAAATAGAAAAATAATTTTTCTAATTTTCTACATTTATTAAAAAATCAAACCAAACATTGATATATCATCCTTAATACCACTTTAGGGTTTTATAGGTATGTTTAACATCCAAAACACATTGGAATAAAAAAATCCAAAACACCATTATACCCATAACCTCTCTACACTTTTGGAATTAATAATAAAATAAAGAATAAAATGTATAACTTTGACGTGTGGCATTTATTCACACATAGAATCTTTCCAATTACACTTGTGATAATTAAATAATTGAAAGTGGATTTTTATGGAACTTTGGGAAATTATCATAAAATTATAACTTTTCTCTAAATGACTTAATTTGAAAATAGTTTTTTTATTTCTACCATAAAATTTAATAAAATGGTCAAAAATTAAAAATTAATTTTAAATAATTCCATGATTGGTGGAATTTATTTAATTCAACCAAACCTTGTGTTGAAACCAATCATATTGGATCCAAATAAATCATGTAAATTAGAAACTTTTTGAGTGGATAGGATTGATCCACATTCATAAATTGTATCATAACATGGGTTTAAAAACTCAAAATAAGATGATTATTATGCGTAAATAAATCTAACTCAAAGGAAAACTTATCCTTGTAAAATCACTCATTAAAGATATAGTTGAATGTGTTAAATTAGAGGAAACAAAGTAGTAATTGATAACTTAATTTTAAACCATGAAAATTTATTTCCTTTTGGATTCAACATTCAAAACTTTCATTAAAATAACTATAATCCACTTATAAAATTTTTAGAACATCCAATGGAAGATTTAGGTCATGCTTGAGTGATTACTTTAACCATTTTTACTTCTCCTCTGTTTTGTACTTTTAAACCCCCATATGATTCACCTTGGTGGAGTCTATTGATGTAATCCTAATATATAAATTTTTCTTTTCTGGAGATTACTAGAAGTTATAGGTTTTTGTTATTTTATTATTCATTTTTCTTGTTTCTATTATATTAAAATAACAATCCAAAGAACAAAAATCCTCATGATTTCATGTATAAATGAGATCATGTGATGATTTGAGTTGGTTGGTTTCTTCTCTCACCATTTATTTCTCACGAGTGCTATTTTGGGTTGCATAAATGGATTAAATCTAGAGTATAACACTAATTATAATTCATGTTTTAGTGTGAGAATATTTTATATAAAGACACAAATATGGGTAACACATAAATATTATCATGTTTTTACTTGATGTTTGCAGATTTTTAAATTGGATGAAAATAGATTGATTCTCAATGGTTGTTGATGAATAAATTCATGATTACAATAAAATAATTTTAGTTATCTCTGAGGGATCTCATTTATATTAATATTTTTAGTTTATATAATTCAAGTAATCTATGATCAAACCCATAACCTTTTAGAGTGATGATAGTTATGCATCAAGGTACACTTACATGGGGCTGTCACAATTTATCTACGGAGTATTTTTTTCAATGACTTAGTTTTAATTCCTATTGAAAAATCCCAAAACCCAATTTTCTTGAATTTATTTACTTTAATTTAGTTCTAATATTCTTATCATTTAAATTATCTAATTCTTTTTTGATAGATGACCTATGGTTCCTACTATACTATAGAAATTCTAGTAAAACTAAATAACAAATTTGACATGTTAAATAACACGATAAAATTTTGGAATAGTTTCTGAGGAAAATAATATCATTTTTTATTTTTTTATTTCTTTTAAATTTCAATCCCTTCATATTTTACCTTTAACTTCTTCTTTCTCACTATTCCATTCTTGTTTTTGTTGTTGTTGTTTCATGTGTATGTATTCTTCTTCTTCATCTCTTTATTTATTACTATATCCTCTTTAGTAATGTAATATACTTATTGCTATGTTTTTCTTTTCATTATTGATAAAAAAACTTGAAACCATTTTTTTCACTTCCACTTGGTTCTTAAGAAGATATTTAGAAGCTATGTTTCTTAAAAACAACCCCAAAATGGACAAAAAAATCACATAAAAAATTAGGCATCTAGGATAGGTCAATCATCTCACATCAAGGAAAACTATTAAAGAAAATCAAGATGTTATAAACTAAACTAAAATATAACTAAAAAAAGGCCTAGAGGTAATGGAATGAAATAATGAAGCCTTAAAATAATTGAACTCTCTATGGGGAGTACCAATTAGCATGCATCTAATACCCTAGGAAGGTAAATAACTATGAGATAATATTGGGACTCATCATCCTCCTTCACTAATTTCATGACCTTTAAGGAATTTTATATTTCATTCTCCACTATGAAACCATATCATGTTATTGATGATATCATCAAACTCAGATCCTACCCTTTAACTCTTCATGGTATAATGAAAAATTGTTTGTATTATTTTCCTACCATAATTGGGGGTTCGACTGAACTTTTCTTCATGTGAAGTTTTTAAATACCCCTATAAATGCATAAATTAGATAATGATTTATGGAATTTAGAAATCATAAGGAGATAACCTTGTCCCCATGGATCCTAGCATGATATATGTCATTTCTGGTGGTTCTGTATTGGACTAAAATCCCACTACTTCTCATGAATTAATAAAAAACTTGGATGAAAAAAATAGGGACATGATAGATGGAACCCAATCAAGGAGTACATAATGTGAGCCTTTTTTCATTAGAAAAAATGCAGATAATAATCTTGAGGAAGTGAACACACTTTTAATGTAATTAGTTCAATATTATAATACTTTACAATATCCTCAAATTTCTTTATATCGTGGTTTTTCTTTTGATAACATGAATTTCTCATTTCAATGACCCCAACCTCGATATTCCATTAGTGTTGTGTAGTAGTAATTCTTAGGAACCAATTTTAGTAAGAACCCCCTTTATGAAAAAACCTTTTAGGCCAAATACAATATCTGGGTGGAAAGTACAACCACAATATCAAGAAAGAGGAAACTCAAGTTTCCATGAATATAAATAGTATCACCAATACCATGGTACTTATATTCATCCACCAACTTATAACAATCCTCCTTTTAATCCTAAATAAAAACCATTAATTGAGGATATAGTGAAGAAAAACACATCCCAAAACCTCCAATTCCATTAGAATATCTAATCAACAATTCAATACATAAAAAATCGAGTCGGATAATTAGAAACAAAAATGTGGAATATAAATATTACAAGTTTTGGAAAAATAACTTATCAACCTATTCTCAATCCTAAATACAAAGGTAGTATCTAATAAATTACACTGCATAGTGGTAAATAAATTTTACCTTCTAACAATTATACATAGATGTTAAGCCATCCTCTTGAGAACTCTCTCTCGCTAAATCCTCAAATGACTCATACAATGATAAGAAAAAAAATTAATTTTTTTAACATTGATGAGTAACTTGATTATTCTATTACTATTTAATTTCCATGAATAATTTCTCAATAAAATAATTTATTTGATAATGAAGTTATTAAATACAACATAGATAATATTTAAAAGTGTTTATGTTAACATTCCTTTCTTGGATGTAGTTAAAAATTTACTTTCTATTATAACTTTTGAAAAGGGATTTTCACTTAGCAATGTGGATTTAATGGGAATGAGATATTCAATATTTGAAGGAACATCTTGGACTTGATAAAATGGGTGATTACAATAAAATTCAAGGATTCTAGAACATTTTTGATACCTTATACAATAGGGAGACTTTATTTTCGGATATAATGTTTGATTTATGAGCTTCAATTAATTATATTCCTCAATATATTTATATATATATTTTTTAGTTTGAATAGATTTAACCAACATCCATCATGGTGAAACATGCCAACTGAATCTAAACATAACCAACTTGAGTGATTAAGGATATCCTTATGTGAGAAAGAACCCTATTTTAACTGTAGACTTCTACATCCTTGATAAGGAAGATATTATATCCCAAGGATGTGATCCCCTAATACAAGGAAGTCATTTACTTAAATCAATAAAGAAAATAATTAATATTCACAATGGAACATTGTATATGGATTTTGATGGATAAAAGGTAAGTTTTTTGTATTCTTGATGTAATGAAACACCCAGTTATGGAACATTACACTCCTCCATTCTGTTCAATGTATGTGATCCCTAATAACACACACTCAATACATTATTAACTTTAAACTAATTCAAACCTTTCTTCACTCATTTATAAAATGAGTTGTGAGTGATGTTTTTATTGTTTCATATGTGCAAAAAAAATATAATTATTGTATTTTATTTGAAAAGTATTTTCATTTCATTGTATCCACGACCGTAGATGTTTCTAAAAATATCATTTCAATTTATTCTCCTTCTAGAGAGAATAATCACGAGAGTATAGATAGTTTCATTTAATTCACCGCCCCAAATATCTTTTCTTAACCTAAAAACCATTAATGTTGGAATTAAATCCACGCACCTCTAACTTTAAATATTTCTATCCCAAGGGTGTTAACCAATTTACCATTAGTTTTTACAATAACCTATCTTTAGATCAGAAATAAAAACTACATAACCTTTTGAGAGAGTTTCAAAAGTTGATAGGGTGGACAGTGGACAATATTACTAGGAGCATCCCTTATATTTCTATTTATTACATACTTTTATAGGATGAGGCTAAGATCAAAAGGAAACCACAACTCTAGTTAAATCCTACCCTTATTGAAGTGATAAATATTTAATTTAGTAAATTACTTGATACTAAGATTATCCATCCCAAATTTCATAGAAAGTGGGTTATTGAGTAAAAGTTATGCCTGAGAAAATAATAGTAGTGTAAAATTAAATGAATGAATTGGTTCCTACATATTTGAAAAAATAGTTTGTGATTCTAAATTAACTATTTTTTACTTAATCAAGTCACACAAAAGTAACACTTCCCTATTAAATTCATTGAATAAATGTTAGAAATAATGTATATTAAGTCCCAATATTATATCTTTGATGGATATTTGAGTTATTTGTAAATCTATATATCCCCCAATGATCAGTAAAAGACAATATTTACCTATCTATTTGGCACATTTTTATATTAAGGATTCCCTTTGGTCTATGTAACACTCCTGGAACCTTTCAGTATTGTATGATTTATGTTTTATTTTAATATTTTTAGTGTTTCATGGAATTTTTCATGGATGATTTTGATATTTATAGCTCTTACTTTGATGATTTTTTGGAACACCTAGTTTTTATCCTAAATTGATACATTGAAAAAGATCTCATATTAAATTATGAGAAATTATATTTTATGGTGGAGAAGGAGATAGTTCTTAGGAATTTCATGTCTAGGGAAAAAATATTGGTTTATAAAAAGTAGTAATAGCTCACTCCCTCCCATATACTAGATGTGTGTATGGGATATGATCCTTCTTGGTTCACACAATGTTTTACTGCTAATTCAACAAATAATTTAATAAGGCCACACTTCAATTTTATTTATTATTAGAGAAAGATATCAATTTTAATTTTGATGATAATTGAACAAATGATTTTAATTCACCAAAAATTTATCTAACTTCTCCACGGTGGGAAATCATCTTTGAGATTAGGTGTCATGCATCTAACTATGTAGTTAGGTTTTTTTTATAATAAATGGTTGAGGGGGATCCTAATTTCACTGTATATACTTCAAACATATTATACCTCACCTAGGAAAAAAATACAACCACTGCAAAAAGCTTCATTTTATTATGTTTTCTTTGAGAAATGTTCAATATTATTTTCTTGGGTCAAAGTTTATTTTGTTTTTTGATCATGATTCCCTTAAATTTCACTTGAAGAAGTCTCAGAATAAGCCCAAACTCATATAGTGGATGATTCTTCTCTATTATTTTAACCTAGTGATTATAGAAAATAGTGGAGTGGAAAATGTGGTAGCTAACCACATTATTAGGATTTAACCACCATTAGAACACTATATTGATTTATTCTTACCAATTAGAGAGTTATTACTTGATGATGACTTTTAGGGAATAATAATCCTTAACCATTGGTACAAAGATTTGTGATTATTTTAGAGGTATCTAGGGTTACAATTAATTTTATCTCTACATAATACTATGGTTTTAACCATGAGACATGATGGTATATTTTTGATGAACCATACTTGTGATGTACTTTTAATGACGAGGTTGTTCATCAGTGTTTCCCCGATCATGAGTTTCATAGATTTTATATTTCTTCTACACTTTGTCTAGTGTGGACAATTTGGATATCAATGAAATAATATAAATGAAATTGACCCTGAAAATTATTATAAAAATTTTATAGGTATTATCATTAGTTTGTTAAATCATATAAATAATGTAAATCTACTAGGAATATCTCCAAGTGGAATAAAATTCCATAGAAACCCATGTTATTTTATTAGATTTTTGATGCATGGGGAATTGAAATCATGGGGAATTTCTCATATTTATTTGGATTTTTATATATCCTTTTGGATATTGAATACATTTATAAATGGATAGAATATGAGATAAAAAGTACTAATGAACCTCAATTGGTTGTAAAATTTATGAGTTATAAAATTTTTAGTAGGTTTGGTATGATGCTTGTCATTAGTGATTTAGGTTCTTATTTCTACAATGGAAATATTAAAACCATAATTCATAAGAATTGGGTGTTAAATATAGTCTCCATGACATATAACCACCAAAACAATGGGAAAAATAAAATTTTAAAAAGGAAAATAAAATATTTTTTTGGAAAAATAGTATAATCTAATAAGAAATATTGGAGCATGTGACTAGATGGTGAATTATGGGCATACCACACAACTTTTAAAACTATAATAAAAATAAAAACGTCTAGGATTTACTTTTTAAAGTATTATCACCTCCATATGGAATTATAGAACCATTAATATTGGTTTTTTAAGAATTTTAATATGAATATCTCAAATATAAGAGAAAATATGAAATTTAATATTGACATGTTAAAAGAAATTCGACAAAATGCATATGAGAAATCCTAGATCTACAAGGAGAAGACAATGAATATCCTTGATAATTTGATTCATTATCATAAGTTATATATCATAGATAATGTATTAATGTATGATTATAGGATAAATATCAAACTATGTAAGATTAATTCCTGATGGCATGTGTCTTATACTATTACTCATGTTTATCCTTTTGGTGAAACATAGGTTTTACCTGTTCTAAGTAAAAAAAATGTTTACCATCAAAGGGTAGTGTATTAAAAAATTATATAAGTATTTTCTAAAGTATATGATGGAGGATATTAAGTTTATGGATTCAACCCATGTCACCACTTGGTAGGATTCCCCTCATCCCCACCTTTATTTTAATATTGATTTATTTAAATTTCTTATATTTAGGTAAATGTAATTTTTAAGTTTTTTTTGGGGGGGGGGTGGATATAATATAGTTGGGATAATTTTCCATAAAATGTAAAAAAATTTGTTTCCATTTTCTTTAATTTTTCTTTCCTTTTGAGTTTTTAGAGTAAATTTTGAGCTTAAATGTATAGTCCTAATCATTTTTCACACATGAATAAATTATGAGAAATTTTCCTTGGTTTTTGAAAAAATTATTCAAATGAGTGATTATATGAAATGTTTTCTTAGATTTTGGATTTTTAAAACATTATTTGGATTTTAATGGATTTTTTAAACCTATGAATCATTAGAAACTGATCAATATTATTTTTCCCAACCAATGAGGTACTCTAAATAAAGTTTGATATATTTTTCCTAGTAACCTCTATTTTTGAGCAAAGTCATATGATTTTTATCATCTAGAAATTAGTTTTATCCTTATCAAAGTATTTGATATTTAAGAAATATGCCACCATGATTGAATTAATTAATTTATACAATCCCCATTTTACCTACTTTGAGACATCCCTTTATATTATCCCTTGTTAAGCCCCTAGTTTCCATGAAATCCCATGCAGGATAGTTGGGTTACATACCCATTTTCCCTATGTAAACCAACTCTTGTTTAATATTGGCACCATGAAATTTTTTTCTATGAACTTTTATCACCATTAATACCATGATATGAACCTCATACATATGAAATAATATGAGTTAAAGATGAAGGAGTTTCAAACTCGATGAATAATACACTAATGAGATTTTAATGTACCACATGATTTATCACACAGAGAGGGATATTGAACCTTAAAAATCAGTTCTTAATTTAGTGTCATGGTGGTGGGAGCCTCTCACTGGTACTAAGACATAAATTCCATCCATTATTGGAGAAAATATTTCTTCATCCTTAAGTTCCATCTTCAAAGCCTTTCTAGGACTCTATTGGATTTGGAAAACATTAATTATGGGAAAATATTACTTAAATGAGACCAGTTCATTCTAAAAGATTTGATTTTATATAAAATGGATATAAAATATACTTATTGATAAAAGGTTGTAATTGTTTTAAGTGATAAGAAGATTTTCCAAATTCTGATCAATCAATGCCTATAAGAGGTCTTGAGAACCATACTTTTGGCACCCTATTTTACATAACCTATTGTCTTGAACCTAGAAAAAACTCATACACACACCTTAACATAGTAAAAAACATGTGTTCCTAGATTAGGTCTCATGCATGTGCACAAACATAACCACCCACACACACTCATATTATGCTACATGCACCTAGAAACCACATCTTGGGACACCATGGAATACCTGGGAACTCCAGACAAAGCCATGGACACCCATATAGAACAATCGTGCTCCAAAAGAGGTTAGGAGTAATTAGTACCCTTTTATGTGTTCCCATGGTATTTATTACCTATAAAAGGACCTATGTAATCCCCAATTGTTACACTAAGTGTACAAAGAGTTTCACAATAACATGAGTCCTAAATCACTTGAGTACACAAAACTGCACTTTATTTTATTTTCAAATAAAAACTTTAGGAGAAGGGATAAAAAATTAAATTCCTAATAAGTTTTAATTTGAGTCATGACCTTTGTTATGGATCACCTGGAATACCATCACCTATGCACAACCACCCCTAGTGATGAAGCATTTTCATGTAAGCTCTTAAAATATTTTAACTAAGTTTAACAAATGGGTTGATCTAGGGTGTTCTCTTGATGATATTTTGTGGTTAATCAATAACTAATTAAAATTCAATTATTATTTACATTTTTTTTGAAATAAAACTAAAATAAATGGCGGTTTGAGAATTGATCATAAAATAATAAATTAGGCATGCATATGTAATTCAAACATAATTAATTCAAATAGAATAACGTTCAAAAGAAAAAATATATTCTTGAGATAATCACCCAGATTGAATCTTCATTGTCTTATTATTAGTTTCAAATTTAAATAATTATGAAACTCTATTGTATGTGTGAAAATAATATTCACCTATGGTTTTGAATATACAGTGCACTCAATGATTGCTGAGAGAGCTCACATCCACCTCTTGAATTGAGGGAGAATATTATAGATTAAAAAAGATAAACCTTAGGTGGAAAGTGGAGACTCAAATACAACTTGACCACTAAGATTCCCCTCACCCTAAATTTTAGAAAATAATAAATATTAAGAATTAATGGTCAAATAATTTGTTTCAATACTGTATTTATCCACTAAGAACTTCCTTGGGTTAGTTACACATGATCATGAGTATTAAAGATCACAGTGGAGAAAAGAACAAAGTAGAAACACCAAAGATAAAAATATGAGAATGAGATGAAGAATAATACTAATATATATTGAAATTTTATAATAATATTAAATAAATATAAAACACTAAAAATCTACTTAAAATGTAAAAAAAAGTTTCTAACACCCTAAAATGTAGATGAAGTACATTTTTATAGAAAGAGGGGGGTGAAAAATTCACTCCAAAAGTTTCATCCTAAAATTTCAACATGTTAGGACCATTAAATATAATAATTGGAAAGATTTGTATTCTTTAAAGTTGTTAATATATGTCTTAAAAATTTTCCCCCCATATTTAAGCTTTACTGGCCATCATATAAATGAGTTTTGACACTTTTTCTCAAGAAATCTTATCTCTCCTAGCTGGCTCTTTGTATTCCCCAAATATGGATTAAAATGAATTTATGACCTTAAAAATGGAAAATAAATCATGGAAAAATTTATGAAAGTTGTTAAGTAATATTTTTTTATAGATATAATTCGAATTTAATCTCTATTAGAATTTTATTTCAGGTGATATGAGCCCATCATTAAATGTGTCCAGTTCTGTATGAAGCTTTTGAGGCCGAACCTGTGAGATGATTTTTGGCCTTCAAATTATGGATTGTGATTTGGGTACAAAATAATTAAATGAGTCTAAATAAAATAGAAATCTAAAAATTAATACATTTTCAATTTTGACCAGTCTATAAAAAGTTATGTCTAAAATACAAAAATATATTAAAATAGTTAAAATCCAAAATTAGATCATTTTTGAAATTAATCTGAAAATGATACTAAATCCATAAATGTGAAAATTTATCTTAAAATAACATTTTGGTGGGATTAAAAACATTAAAATTAAAATAAAAATAAATTAAAATATTTTCTCTATCAATTCCTCCACCCTTCACTCTTGGGAATTCATCTAATACCATGGTCAAAACAAACTTCCCAAAGCATAAATGACAACACGAATTAGTTATCATGTCAAAGGAAAATATTATTCCTTCTATGTTGTTAAAAATTACATAAATCCTAAAAAATTATAACATTATATTAAATATCATATTAATCCTCACGCGCATGTCATACCTACATCCCCAGAAAAAATAATTCTCTCTTCACTCTAGGATTTTCAATTTGGAGTTTTTCTCATTCTTAAGAACATATGTGATATCCATAGGCTTTATATCCTCTGAGTATCTCCAATTCACATATTTAAAAATGTGTCAATAATGAGGTATTTTTACTTGTATTTTTTTGGATTCAGGGTTGGAATGTTTTAAATGTATAAACATCCGAGTAATATCGAGGAAGGTTAGGATCTAAGGTGATGCAAATGCATGGAAATAGTTTTTCTCAAGAAATATGTTCTCCTCAATAATCTTTAAAAATATTCCACTAAAAACACCTATTTATTTATTTGGTAACTTCATACTTTTAATTTTCAGCATTTGTGATAAATTTATTCCCTCTTTTCACTAATTTGTAGCATTGTCTCAACTTGAATTCAAATCTGAATTTCTCATCCAAATCATATTTTTGAGGAAAAGAGTGGTATATTTTGATCTATAAATATCAGTGAACACTTAGAATAAATTTGTAATGATATTTTGGGCCACCCATCCATATTTCTGTCATGAAAGTTCTTCCAAAAAATAAGAAATAAATATTGAAACACTTTCATTTTAGTTCAATCAATTTCTTCAGGAAAGAAAAATACAACTCATCTTCTCCCTCCCCCAAACTTGAGTTTAAAAATAATAATACATTTAACTTCTATAGAAGTTTTCAAATGGATAATAGGAATATCATTAAGATACATAAAAAGGTATTTTAATCCTATTAAGGGAATAATAAGGTTAGATGAAAAGGTTTTCCAAAATTAGAGTTCAATGTTAATAGGGGCTTTCAAAGTGGTGCCTCAATCATACATGAAACATTCCATGAAATATAACATATTTTAAAAAGGTAAAAATAGAAAGTTATAGATCCAAAAATATATCTCAAGACTCTCAAAGAAATTTATAAATATAAAGAAGATATCAAATATGCTTAGAAACTTCTTGGTCTGTGAAATATTTTCAATTTGGATAGTACTAGTTCACATGAGTTTCATAATCAATCAAACTTCATTAAATGAAATGATTGGAAATAAATAAAGAAAATCCATTTATAAATCATTTAAATAATTAAACATTCAAATAAATAAATGTTCCAAAAAAACCAAGATGGTTTTAATTTTCCAAATTATTCAATTTAGCTCAATAATATTAAAAATACACTAAACAAAGAAAAACATGAAAAATTCAGAAAATGACTTGAAAAATAAAAGTTAAGAACACAAAAAATTCCTAAAAGTAGATTTAAATACATTCCCCAAAATTATCCCTTTTACTACACTATTTTTATCATAAATCAGATCAAGAAATATTTTCATATAAAATTTTAAATGGGGATAAAAAATAAATAAATGGAAGGACATAACCTGATATATTTTTCAACGGTATCCTTGAGTAAATATATTAACTACAACGGATTTAAAAATAAAATAAAGAAAAGAAAAATACATATGAAAAATAAAGAAATAGAAATATAAAGGGGAAATAAAAGGTATAATTCTTGGTTTAGACCCCCCAAGTGGGTGCTATGTTTTTACTTCCCATAGTTAGGTAGTTGTAGTAGATTATCCCTAATCAGAAGGTGGATGTAGTTTTTTTGAGATGAAGCACCACATGTGACTTTTTCTAGTGTCCATGAGTAGAAAAAAACAATAGAGAACACCAAAGAAGATAAGAAAATTTCCAACCCCAAAGAAAGAAGAAATATATAATTTTAGGTCTATATTGGGATGGAAAAGAAGATATGGTTTCTCTTTGTTGACAATCATTGTGTCCTCTTCCATATGGTATACATGTTATTATAGAGGAGGTATTCACACTACCAAATGCTTATATAGATCTTATTATATCACCACTACTTGTTTGGATTCTTACACAATATCCAAGGCCTATTCAATTTGTGTTGTATCTGAAATTTCAGAAAATAAGAAGTTAGAAAACACTTCAGGTTGAATAAGATTAAAACATGAAGAATTTATAAAGAATTATTCCCTTTTAAGTAAGTCAACATGAAAATTTATCTCTTTTATTCGGACCATTGGAAAATAAATTTCAACAAGTTCATATTGACCATTATATTTGAAATAAATAGATAGGTATATAGGTGATGATTTTTCATTATCAAAGATGGGAAGATCAATTTTATGGTTATCTTCAACAAAATGATTATAAGATTCTTCCAAAAAAATTGATATCCCATAAGCACAACCGCTTACATGTTTTCATTAAGTACATCTTCAAGTAATGGTTGTGTGTGGGATGATGTTACTAATTACTTTAGTATATCTCTATTAACTTCTACAAGATATTTTATATAAAAAGTATTGATTAAATCTTTTCTACTGAAGGTTTTGGTTTAGTTTATAGTTCAAGTTCAAGTTTCGATTTCTCTTGACATGAATGTGCATATTAAATTATCCATTCCATTTTTCTCTCCAAGATCTTTATTTCTTATCTAAGTACTTGTAACTATCCTTTTTGAATTTCTTCTTCTGGTTTCACCTGAGAGTAGTTAGTCTATGCATAATAATCTAAACTTGAATACATCATGGACAAAGAACATTTTTTTTTAGTTTTTGAAATTTATGATTTTTTTTTATTTTTACATGAAATAAAAGAAAATTATTGAAATAATATAAATAAAAATCATAGGTTAAGAACACTTGGATACCTAGGAACAACATCAATTTTACAAATCATTATTGTGATCATGATTATTAGATGTCATAATGGAGAAAATAATAAAGTGGAAAACACAAAAGATAAAAATATAAGAATTAGAGGAAGAAGAATTCTAATATATATTAAAAATTAATAATACTATTAAAGAAAAATAAAAAACTAAAAATATACCTAAAATGTCCAAAAAAATTTACCAACCCCACAAAATAATGATGAAGTATAATTTTATATGGAGAGGTGTTATAAAATTCACTCTAAAAATATCCTTTGAATGTTTCCACATGTTATCCCTATAAAATGGAAGAATTTGGAATAATTGTATTCTTGAAATTTATTACTATATATCTTTCTTGTGTTGTATCAAAATTTAATATTTATTTTACATTATATGAATGATTTATGAAACGTTTACTTCAGAAATATAATCTACCCAGGTAGACGCTTCATATTATTTAAATCCATATTCAAAAGAATTTATGACCTTGAAAGATGTAATATCAGTCATGGAAACCTTTATAAAAGTTATTCATAAATAATTTTTCCATATCTATGTATAATTTAATATCCAATTTAATTGTAGTTCGGAATATATGGTCCCATCATTAAAAGTTTCTAGAAATATGAATAGTTTTCAAGGCATGACTTGTGATCTGATTTTGGGCCTGCAAATGATGGATTGAGATTTGGGTAAAAAAGAATGAAATAAATAACAATGGACATATAAACATGAAAGGAAGATTTTTTAAATTTTTATTTTTTTGTAAAAACTCATGTTTAAAATACTGTAATAAATTAAAACTATTAAAATCCAAAATTTATCTATTTTTTCAATTAATCTCAAAATGATACTAAAATCATAAAATGTGAAAATTTCCATTAAAATAACATTTTCATGGGAATAAAAAAATTGAAATTATAATTAAAATAATTGAAAATATTTCTCTATCAATTACCCCACACTTAAACATTATACTCCTAGGTAATCATCTAATACCATGGTCAAAACAAACATCCCAAAATATAAATGGAAACATGACTCAATTATCACATATAAGGAAAATATCATGCCTCCTACTTGGATAAAAATTACATAACTCTTAAAAAATCATTAAAATATATTCAATATCATGTTAATACTCATGTGCATGTCATAACTACCTCCCTGAAAAAAATATTTCTATCTTCACTCAAGTATTTTCAATGTGGAGTTTCTCTCATTCGCTAGAACGTGTGTGATATACATAGGGTTTATATCATCATAGTATATCCAATTTATAGAGTATGTTTTTTTTCAATAATTATATATTTCTTCATGATTTTTTCTAAGGTTTTGGGTTGACAAGTTTTAAATTTTAAAACATATGAGGCAGAATGAAGAGGGTTAAGCTCTAATGTGAAGTAAATTCATGAAAATAGTTTTGCTCAACAATGGTGTGCTTCTCAATCAAATAAAAAATGATTCACTACTAAACACATATTTATTTATTTGGGAAGTTTAAATTTATAATTTTCAGTATCGATGATAAATTTCTTCCCTATTTTCCCCAGTTTGTAGCATTATTTCAGCTTGAATTGAGATATTAATTTATCTTCGAATTCATATTTTTTGGGAAAAGAGAGGAATATTTTGTTCTTCAAATATTGCTGAACACCTAGACCATATTTTTAATGATATTTTGGGCCACCCATACATATTTTAATCATGAAATTTCTTCCACAAAATAAGAATGAAATATGGAAACACATTTATTTTAGCTTAATCAATTTCTTTAGGAAAAAAATATATAACTCATCTTCTCCCTAAACCACCCTTCAGTTCAATAGTAATCATGCATATAAATTCTAGAGAAGGTTAGAAAGGGATAAATAGATAATAATGTGGCTTCATAAAAATGTTTTTCACGGATACTAAGGTCTTTATAAAGTTCATATGTGAAGTTATTTCAAAATTAGAGTTCAATGTAAAAAAGGGGTGTTCAAAGTTGTTCCTTAATCATACTTGACACATTCCATGAACTCTAAAATGTGTTAAAAAGATAAAAATACAGTATCTATTTCACATAATATGTCTCAATACTCTCATGAAAAAGATAAACGTAGAGAATATTTCAAATAGTTTTAGAAACCTCTCAGATTGGGAAGGACGTTCAATTTAGACAGTACTAGTGCACATAAATTTCACAATCAATCAAACTTCATTAAATTAAAAGATGTGAAATCAAAGAAAAAAATTTGATTTAGATATAATTTAAATCCTCAAAAATTCAAATCACGGAATTTGAAAAAAACTATATGTTTTGAATTTTCCAAAGTGTTCGATTTAGTACAAGAATATTAAAAAAAACACCAAAAATAAAAAAAAGGAAAAATTTAAAAATTTAGAAAAGTCATGAAAAATAAAATTTAATAACATAAAAAATTCCTAAAAATATATTAAAATACCCCCAAAAAATTATTCTTTTAAATACATTATTTTTATCCAATATCATATCAATAAATATTTACATATAGAATTTTAATTGGGCAGCAAAAATAAAGAAAATGAAAGACACAAAATGATCTATTTTTTAGTGGTATCCTTAATTAAATATCCTAACTACTACCACTTTAAAAATATAAGAAATAAATTAAAAAAATAAAAATAAAGAAAAATAAAGAAAAAGGGGACACGAAAGGGATAATGCTTGGTTTAGACCCCCAAGAGAGTGCTAGATTTTTATTTCCCCTATTCAGGTAGTTGTAGTGGATTATCCCCAATCTGAAGGAGAATGTGGTTTCTTTGAGATGAACCACCATATCTGACTTTTCCTAGGGTCCATGAGTAGAAAATAATAATGTAGAACCCTAAATAAGATAAGAAAATTCCCAACCCCTAATAAATAAGAAATATAGAATTTGATATCCATTGTGGGAGGAAAAATAAGATAGGTGTGCTACCTATTGACTATCATTGCGACTTATTCCATATGGTAAACAAGTTATTGCAGAGTAGGTAGACGCACCACTACTTATTTGGATTCTTCCAAAATATCCAAGGCCTGCTACTTTTTTTTAATCAAATATTTAATAAAATGAGAAGTTAGAAAACAATTCATCTTGAATAAGATTAAAACCTTAAGAATTAATAAAAAATATTCCCTTTTAAGTAATTCAACCTGAAAATTGATCTCTTCTGGAAGGAATATTAGAAACTCAATCTCAACAAGTACATATTCATCATTTTCTTCCAAAGTAATGAAGAGGTATAGAGGTTTTAATTTTTCATTTTCAAGGATGGGAATATCAAGTTTTTGGTTGTCTTCAACAATGTGATTCCAGGATTCTTCTAACAAGTGTTGATCTCCCATAAGTGCATCATCTTGCATGTTTTCATCAGGGACCTACTCAAACAATGGTTGATTTTGGGATGCTAATATTAATTTATTTATTAGATCTTTCTCGAATTCCTCAGGTTCTTTTATATAAGAAATGATTAATGAAATCTCTTCCACCACTGGTTTTGGTTTTGGTTCTAGATCTGGTTCAGGATCTGGTTTCTCTTTACATGAATATACATATTCAATTAGCCATTATATTTTTCTCTCAAGGCCATGCCTTTCTTCTCAAAGTCCTTACAAATTAATTTTTCAAATTTATTCTTCTTGTTTCACTTGAGAGTATCTAGTACATGCATAATAATCACAATTTAAATACATCATGTATAAATAATATTTTTTTAGTTTTTGAAATTTATTATTATTTCTTGTGTTCTTTTAAATTAAAGAAAATAAAATTATTTAAAAAATGTAAAAAAATTGAGAGTTAAGAAAATTTGGCTCTTGTAAATGATTCTAATTTGATGAATATTTTTTATGCATGCTCTACAAATATTTTAACTAAGTGCAGCATAGGGACATACCTTTTTCCTTCTCCTAAGGATATGTAGTGGTAAATCAATCATGACTTATAATTGACTTATTTTTTATATTTTTTATTTATGAAATAAAAATAAAATAAATGGTGGTTTGAGAATTGAGAATTAAATACTAAAATTATACAAGAATATACAATAGAAAAATAATGAATGAAAACAGAATAAAGTTAGAAAGGATATATTTTTGAGAGAATCTACCAGATTGAACCTTCATTTTCTTATTATTAATTTAAAATTTCCTTAATGATCACACTCTATTATATGTGTGAACATAATATTCTGACTATGGTTGTGAATAAATAGTGCACTAAACGATCGTTCAGAGACTGCACATCCACCTCCTCGATTGAGGGAAGATATTACAGAAGTGAAAGTTAAACCTTGGGTTGAAAGTGGAGGCAAAAATAATCATTTCCCACTACCATACCCTAAGAATAAATCTAATAAAATAATAAAAAATAATAATTAATGTCCAAATACATGAGTTAAGCACCAGATTCATTCCCTAATAACTTTCTCAGGTTAATTACTCTTGATCATTAGTATTAGAGATCACAGTGGATAAAAGAATAAAGTGGATAACATAAAAGATAAAATATGAGAATGAGTAGAAGAAGAAAACTAATATATATTGAAAATGAATAATAATCTTACATAAAAAAAAAATATACTTAAAATGACCAAAAAAAGCTTCCAACCCCCTGAAATGAAGATGAAGTACATTTTTACAGGGAGAGACAATGAAAAATTCTCTCTAAAAATATCGTAAGAAATTTTCAACACGATATAACCATTAGTGGATGAATTAGGAATAATTTTCTTCTTGAAAGTTGTTCCTATATATCTTTCTAGAATTTCATATAAATTTAATCTTTATTTTCCACTGAATGAATGAGTTATGATAGTTTTACTTCTGTAATATAATTTTTCCAAGAAGGCTCTTTGTATTCTCCAAATCCAGTTTCCAATGAATTTATGACCTTGAAAGATTCCGAATTAGGAATGGAAACCTTCATTAATTTTTTTAATTATTACCTTCTCCAGACATATTTCAAATTCAATCTCCATTGGACTTGTATTTCAGGAGATATGGTCTCATCATTAAAAGTATCCATATCTATACAGAGTTTTCGAGGCCTAACTTATGATCTAATTTTGGGCCTTCAAATGATTGATTTAGATTTGGGTAAAATGAAATAAAGAAAATGAGCATAAAAACCTAAAAAAGGAACAATTTTTCAATTTGTATTAGTGTATAAAAATTTATGGTTGAAATACAGAAATAAATTAATACAGTTAAAATCCAAAATTAGGCCATTTTTTTCAATTAAGCTAAAAATGCTCTAAAACCATAGAATGTGAAAATTTCACATAAAATAACATTTTTGTGGGATTAAAACAATTAAATTAAAAGTAAAATAATTGAAAATATTTTCACTGTTACCTGGTCATCGCAACACCAAGGCATCACAACACCAGAGAACCAAATCTCCCAGGAATAAGAGCACTTATTCCACCAACCACCCTGGCTCCCATTCATTCAAGTACTCTATTCAAATTTAATCTCAAAACTAAAGGATAAAATTGGGTTCCAATTAATTTAAATCACCTACATAGGATACAATTGGTTTATACCATAGGGGATCTACTCCTGCACTCTCGATTTGGATCAGTGACACACTATAGTCTCAAGCCTATAACATGATCACTTTACATCCATCACAAAACCCCCGTAAAAAATCAAGAGTCACACCACAAAATTTTCAAGATGAGTTAAAAATTATTTAGTTTGTGATACCAAAAACTCTATACTTTATCCTAGAGAATATATTGAATTAGGATTCTTCTCTTAGTTTCCTCAAACACCATCAGTCTAGATAATAATTTTAGTTTCCCAAATATGATGGGATTTAAAATTATTATATTAGTTTACTGAAATTAATTGAGTTTAGATTCTCCTCTTAGATCCCCAAAATAAATAAAGTCTAGATTATTCTATTAGCCTCCCAAAATTTCTTGATTTGAGATTCTACTATTGGTTTCCTTATACACCTTGTTTCGAGATGCTCTTCTTGGTTTCCTCATATTCCTTGAGTCGAGATACCCCTGTAAGTTTATTTAACCATCTTTAGTTACGGTAATACTATTTATTCCTAAAATAAATTCATTTGATTCATATTTTTTGTTGAACTAAAAATTCATGCTTGTGTATAAGTCCCACACCAACCCATTTCTAGGTACCTTTCACATAGTTTTCCACTCAACATGAATTGAAAATTCTTGTAAGTAACCATGAATTCACAACCCTAAAAGAATCCACTATGGTCCTTGTCACATGGACATAAAAAGGTATAACATTTCCTATTATGTTTCACCTAACTATGTGGGTTTCGATTCCCCTTAAAGGGATATATAAGAATAATTTTTTCATGGCACTGATCCTATGTACACAACACCTCCCACCTCCTTTCACATGAGCCTAATGCATCCTTGTATAGTGATAAATTCAATAGTGAATTATTATATGAATATAACTACAAGTAAATATATAAGGAACTATCCATAAACATTACATAATCTTCAATTTTAAGTCAAAAATTCATTCCCCTATGTTTTAAGATCTTTTTTGGGTTAGAGTTTTTGATAATTATGTCATAACTCTTACATAAAATAACTATATAGTACAATGTGGGCACTTTTGAATAGTATCTATTTTTACCATAATGTAATTTTTTAAAAATAAAATAGGATTTATTCTCATGAAATGTATTCAAAACGTTTAACTTGACTTCTTACTTTTCCTTACAAATTCTTAAAATCTGTGATTTTTTTCAAACATGGGATGAACATAAAAAGTTCAGTAAGGGAAATAAAAAAATATAACCACTATTCCAGTGAAAAACATGAAAATTCATAAATTTTTTAAATTTATCTCAATGTTCTTAGAAATAATGAAATAAACCATTTCCACATTAAAGATACACACAATGTTTTTAAAATAAAATCATTAAAACCCATAGAAAGAAAATAAAAACCCCTTTTGGAAACATAGAGCATCACATTCATAACATATTTTTATCCCATGTTAGAAATAACTATATCCCAATTAAATAAAAAATATAAAACCTCTGGTAAAATTATTCTTCTTTCCATAGAAGAAAAGAAACATTACCTAATGTATTGGAGCATTATCTGGGTTCACCCATCATATAATCTATATCAAGCTCACTCATGAGCTCCAATGGGGATCAAGCCTTCATATAAGTTGTATCGGGCTCACATTTTTCTCATGTATGATGTTAAAGTAGAATATAATGAATAAATAAAATTATTCTTTCAATTTTTCATCATTAAACCCTTGAAAACCTCTTTTAAACCTATATACAAATCACTTTTGAATATCAAAATTCCCTTAAAAAGCCTGTTTTCAGTATAAAAAACCCATAAAAGGGGAAAGTGTGTTTTTATTTGAAGAAAAAATTAAATATTTTAAAGGTATAAAAACTTAAAATAATGGTAATGTTTGAGGTAAAATTCGTTGTCTCTATATACATTAAAATAGAACATTGCTTTTTTTATTTTTGCAAAAATTTTCCATATAAAACAAATAATAAGATTCATTTTAAAAACATTTGAAATAAAGCCAAAAGTTGAATGAAATTTTATTTATCAAAATTTTATATCAATATAAAAACATTAATAAATATTTTTTTAAGAATATGGACATGGAAGAGAAATATTTATAAAATAAATCATTTAAACTTTTAAAAATGAGGATATTTAATCAAAGAGTCTCTTACCTTGAGTCTGACTAATCATGAAAATTATTTATCTTGATGAATAATAAACTTATGTTAATTATTTACTTTATTAATAAATATTTTCAAGTTTATTATTCCTTTTATTTCACTTATAACCATGTTAAAATCAATTACATAATCAATTTAGTTCACATGGGTTGTTTTGAAAATATTTGACTTATATGTCCAAAATGAATTCTATTGGATGACTATAATCAAAGAGGTAATTATTTCAAAATATCCAAAATAATAATCATTACAAAATTATTATTTTAATACATAAATTATATTTTTTAAACCAATTATGAAATATGGGTATGAAAAATAAACTACGTTACGATCATGGAGATAGCAGCCTGTACGTATGCATGAGTAATATGTCCATTTTTCAATATTCAATATGGAAAGAAGGTAAGTAATATTTTGTACTTAAATAATTATATTAATATCATAAATAACATATTATTTATTCAAATATACTTATACATATACCATCCATGTGATGTTTTAGTGAAAAAATCACATCGTTTCATGGAGTCGGTAGTCCACTCGTACACATGAACAATGTTATCATTTTTTAGTGTATGAAAGAAAATGATATATTATATTTTTATATAGAAAAATTTCATTAATATCATAATTATGTCATTTATATCATATATATTCCTTAAACGTATCCTTACCTTCTATAAAAAGTGTTAGTGAAAAATGAATCACATCATTTCGCGAGGGGGTAGCTGATTGTACACTTGAGCGATGTTATCGTATCCCCCATAGAATGGAAAGTAAGATGGTATATGTGATATTATAATTCTATAAATATAATTATGTTTCAAATAAAATATATATACTTTAAAAAAATCATTATAATAATTTATGAGAGGAAATGATGGAAAATGAGTTACATCAGTTCACGTGGTGGTAGTCCTCTGTAAACACGAATGATGGTTTCATTTCCCAATTGATGGAAGAGGTGATGGATTTAGGTTATGAAATTAAAATAATAACATATCAGTATATGATAAATACTGGTGTTAATATATCATCATAATTTAATTATATTTTAATGAGGTGGAAGAATAAATAAAATAAAATACTCGGTTATGAATGATACCTCTTCTTATGACAACATCTGTAGGTTATCACAAAAAGCATTCTTATGTTGAATTTATGATCCAAAAATTTGATCTAGGTCATGGTTATGGAATTATTGAATTTATTTATTTAGGTATTTTACTATCCAAATGACTATGAAGGTGTGAAAATAATTAGAGATGGGAAAGACTTTTATAAGTGGTGTAGTGGACACACTTGGAATTTTTGAAAACAAAAAGTTATGCCCTTGTTTTTTCATGAAACATTCTTCAAAATTTTACATTATAAATAATTAGATGAAATAAGGTCCAAATATTTACATAAAATATATTTTATACAAGTTTTAGGCCATTTTAACCCTTATATTTTTTGTTTAACCCCACGGTAAACATGTTTTTACCTTAACCGTGGTAAAATATTTTTAATGTTTTCACTATTCATTATGAAAAAAATAATTGAGTTGAAATTGTTATATAATATAAATTATGATTATTCAAAATATGGAATCTATTTTACCAAATTAAATTCATATAAATTTCATAATTTAATTTAAAATTAAACTTGCATACGTGATGAAAATGCGGTTTTCCAAGAAATGTATTTTTCAAGTATGAGATGATTTTATAATAACTATATGATGAGTAATAGTAATTATATGAATTTAAATTAGTATTTATAGATATATAATCTATAAATTTAATTTAAAAAATTTCTCATTTGGTTTTTTTAATTAATTAAAATGGAGACACATTATGCACTTTAAAACAATTTTTAGAAAACCCCATTTTTTATAGAAAAATAAACTTATAATAAAATACAATGTAAAGATGATTAAAAATAAATCAATTGGATTAAATATAAATAAATAATAATTTAGTTACTTAAAATCATATTCAAAAAATAACGGGACATTTAAATTACTTAATTTATTGAAAATAAATGACGGTTTTACAAAAAACGGTATTTTTCACTATTCACTGAAAAATCAATACCTTTAAAAAAATCCCAAAATTCTACACTAGGTTTATTTTTATATGATTATTTTAAAAATAAAGTTCATTTTATCAAATAAATTTTCTAAAATTTATAAAAATTAATTATAATATTTTCTCACCAAAACGATACACAAATCATTTTTGAAGAAAAATTATTTTGAAGAATAAAATTAAATTACTAAA
The DNA here is from genome assembly GCA_963277665.1 of Viscum album. NCBI lineage: Eukaryota > Viridiplantae > Streptophyta > Magnoliopsida > Santalales > Viscaceae > Viscum > Viscum album. The sequence goes on along the minus strand of OY728145.1, from coordinate 270,141,666 downwards.
AATTGATTGATTTTTTAGTAATAATTTATCAATTGATTTATATTGGGTAATAAATTTATATATTTCATAAATTAGTTAATGATATTCATACCTACCTCTTTAATGGCTAAGTTATAAGGGTTATATATTTCACCAGTCATTTAAGCTCAGTGTTGCGTGTCAAATATGGTATTGAACATAATGTATTTCTTTTAAAATATAATAGTGGCACAAAATGAATATTTGGATTAATTAAAACATATATTTTTATCTTAAATCATGTTTTTAGTAAATCTGTTTCACCAAAGGTTAATTGGAATTTTTACCTCCAAGAGTTTCATGAGCATTTCCTAAATATATAAGAGTGTCCTAGAATAAGAAAGAATACCCCTTAAGAGATTCACTTACCTCCCATCATCTCATTTGAAAAAAGGAACCATTATCAACACCCTATGTGTAACATCCTGTTACCATTTTATTAGGAACCCCCATAAACCCGTTGTGGCATTCCTCTCATTTGAGATTGGTAGGATACCAATAACGGTGAAGTTAGAGATTTGTTGAACTTTAAAATTTAACCAACCTTTTCTGTAGGATGCAATAAGATTCCATACAATGTAATTGGGTTACATGTCATTTAATTTCTATTAGGTACAAGCTGTGAAAGAGGATTAATTCCGTGAAACGTTACATGTGGTGAATGGTGGTTTCACATTTTGAATGTTTCAAATAAAGGATTTTTAATCCAAGGAAATAGGTTTTTCAGCGTACTTATACAGCATAGACTTCACGCTTTGAATGGGAGTTTCCCACTATAAAACACCATGTGTCCAATTTTAAAACACGTTCTTGGAAGTTTTTATTGGCCCTTTATTTCCAAACTCCTTCATCCTCGACCCAGGGCCTCTCTTAGGCATTTTTTGAAGACACCTTTCCTTTAGATCGATCTGTTCGACGTCTGATATCTATTGTAGTTGCGGTGAATATCTATGGGCAAGTCATCTTCCCAATTATTAATTTCCTTTGATCACGATATCACCGTTGGGTGGAATGTTCAAATCTGTTGGGTTAATATGGTTTTTCTTTTGGTTTCTTCTACATCAGTTGTGAGATCTTGTTCCAGAGGTCATTTCTTGGTTAGTTGTGGTGCAGAGGACATCCGTTCTAGAGGTGTGTGGTGTTTTCTTTTTCATATGACCCCATGTTTTTGAAATTGGATCAATCCTAAGATGTGGGGATATTTTTATAGGTACTTCATTGATGTTGTTGGGTTTAATTGATTTTGGATTCAATTATGGGGGTGTGTAACATGAGTTTTAAAATAGGTGGTCCTGTATCTAGCCTATGATAATGAATCTAATTATTTTCTTTAAAAACTGCATAATGAAATATTGGAATGATTTTTTTGTGTGTGTTGAAAAGAGTTTTCAATAAAAAAATGGTATTTTACTAGTTAATGATAAATGGAATAGGAAAGGTGTATTTTCAAAGAATTGAAATGAATTGTGAAAAAGAGAACATAAGTTACCTTGGGTACTTAGGTGGAAGGTTTATCTTAGGTTCACCATCTATTGTTTTGTGATTATAAAGGAGGTTTGTCTTGGGTATTTCATATATTTCCTAGGCCCATTGTTCTAGGGGACCAATATTGACATTTTTGGGGGGTTTACTCATGGGGTATTCCTATTCTTCCAAGGCCGGTTGTTCTAGGAACTATTTTGTGCACTTTATTATTATGGAACGAGTAGTCTGTGACCTGGACTCGTAGTATTACTTGGTGTTGTGATACCTATGCTTCTGTTTTTTATTTCTTGGATTTTTGAGTTATCCTTGATATGCGTGTTTCTGCTTGTGAAAAATGATATAGAAAATGTGATTTGAAATCGATATACCTAATTTTGTTTAGAACTGTGGAATAAGGGAAATGTTTACCATGTTTTCTATAAAACTTATTTACTACTTATCATTCCATGTTTTTACTTAAAATGATCATATGAGAATTTTTATATAGAGGCTTGTTATGGAACATCTTGGTGGGATCCTACTGATTCTGTTAGCTCATACTCTGTGCACCTCTTCGGTGGTGTGTATAAATTTTTTTGAATTACAGTGTAAGTAAATGTAAGGCACCACAATAAGTTGGTGAGGTTCATTTCTTCTAGTGGTGTGATTGTCGGAGTTTTTCAATTCCATAATTTGGGGTAGCTATTTGGGTTGGGTCTATTGCAATTGGACTTGTCCTTTGATGTTTTTAGCTACTCTTGTTGCCATATGTTTCTTATATCTTTTTATAGATATGTAACATATATATCTTGTTCGTCTTCCACTGTTCCTTTTTTTAGTAAATATATTCCATGTGTTTGATTAGGTTGGGAGAAATAATTTCCTCTATTGTGTTGCTCGATGCTCGGGTGCTTGTCGCCAACCCATGGGGATCAAGAACGCCCCTCGGGTATGTAATGGAATGGGTCGGGTTTGAGGTTTGAGGGAAAACCAGGTTGGTTAGTTACAATTTGGTATTAGATGAGGACTTTCCTCAATAGTTCTTTTCTTAGGATATCTATTGGGATAGAGATAAGATTGTTGAGACTTGAGAGGTATATTGCGATAAGTTCCTGACCAGATCTTGTCATGGAGAGACTCAAGTTTCCATGGGCTGTGGTGGTGTTTGTATCTAGTGTTGGGTTTTGTTTTAAATATCAGTTTCTGAAGATGGGTTATTTTGAATTGATATTTTTTCTATTGTTTGATCATTCTCATGTTTCAGTGTACAACAATATGCCTCTGAGACATCTTCCACGAGTTCTTCAGGAGGGTACACCTGATTCTCCTCAAGGGAATCCACTTATAGATCAAAATATTATCGAGACTATTATATGGGAAGTATGTTTTGTTGATCATGATGTGCCAAGAGTTCAGAACACAATGGTTAAGGTACTACCAGGAGCCGTAGGAGAGAGAGATAGAGAGAGATCATGGGAGTTCTTGTATGAGAAACCACCATCCTTTAAAGGAAAGACATAACATAAAGAGGCGTACGACCAGATGTATTGGATTGATCAAATATTTTAATTTCTAGAGACACCTGAGAACATCAGGGTGAAGTGTGTCACATTTAGAGTCAAGGGTTCTGACAAGTGATGGTGGGATTCAATGTTTTAGGCAGAAAAACACATGGAATTGGATTAGAATTGTTTCAAAACCCTATTCTTCCAACATTTTTTCCTAGAGTCGCTGATGTTGGATAGGTCTATGAAGTTCTTGTATTTGAAATAGGGAGATTGTTCAGTGTCGGTATACACCAATCGTGTTTCTAATATTTTTTGTTTTCCTCAGACGTGGTGAAGAATGACCAACTGAAGGATTATAAGTACCTGCAGGCTTTGTGACCAGATATCAGATCATAGGTGTTTATGTTTAAAATTTCTACCTATATAGAGATGGTAGACATATCTATGATGGAAAAAATTAATATAGAAAGCAAGTTTAGATTTTCAACCTCTTCTCTAACATCAGGTGGTAGATTTAGTGGTGCACATGGGAAGAAGAGGACGTGGAAAGATCATCATAAGATTAGTGGAGGTTGGTCTTAGCAGCAACCTCTACAATGTCTTTTATAGTAGGTAATGTGCCTCTAAATTTATATCAGTGTGTAAAAGGAAGACACACAAGATGTTCTTATCCTATTCCCATGAAGATTTGTAATAGTTGTGGACGTGTTGGTCACTTACAACGTTTCTGTTAGGATATGAATACACATCGTTATGGTCATGGTTTTTCAGCTCCAAATGCTAATGTGGTGTAGTTAGAAGCTTCAAATACTATATCGATCCAACCACATGTCTCAGAAGTGAATAATTTTCACACAATATTTGAGTGTCTAGTGTACGTTGATGTAGGTCCAACAACAGTGAGTGGAACTATCCTTATTTTATCATCAATAGTAATTTCTTTATTCAATACTGGTTCCTCACACTCTTTTATATATACATGTTTAGTTTATTTTTTTTAAAATTCCAATGGAAATTATGTCCTTTATAATGTATTTATCCACACCAATTGGAAAGAGTAAAGAGGAGGGGTTTCAGTTCCCTTGTTCATTAATGATAACTGATACATAGTTTTTTTTGGGATTTTCTCATTCTTGATTCGAGTCTATTTAACTTCATTATTGGAATGGATTGGATTGTCACTCATCAAGCTGAGGTTTATTGTTATCATTAATATGTTTTGTTTCTTTCTTCTAATGGGATATCTTGTGTGTTTTAGGAGGAGTGAAACACGAGGTCAGTTTGTGCAGGGCCTTCCCGCTCAGAGATCAGGAGTTTACAGTATGCCATTTTGCTTGAACCTAATGATGTATCTCCTATTATTTAATTTACCATTATTGTTTGAGACTTTATTGATGGTTTCCCATAAGTCTTCCCTGGTCTTACTTTAGAGAGAGGTAGAGTTTGTGATTGACCTGGTGTGAGGTATGACACCGATATCAATTTATTCTTATCATATGGAACCAGCGGAGTTGAAAGAGCTCAAGATTCACTTAGATAACCTATTGAAAAAGGGTTTCATTAGCCCAAGCATTTCTCCGTAGGCATCCCCTATGCTCTTTGCCAAGAAATAAGATTCTTCACTTTGGTTATGTGTGGACTATCAAAATTTGAACTGGGTAATGCTTAAGAACAAATATCCTTTGTCCCGTGTGGATGATCTATTTGATCAGTTAAAGGGGTAAAATTGGTTTCCAAAGATTGATATTTAATCATGTTATCATCATATCAGAGTTCGAGAGTCTGATATACCAATGAAAACTTTTAGAAGTAGGTATAGAAATTATGAATATCTTTTGATTCCTTTTGAACAGACTGATGCTCCTGTAATTTTTATGGACTTGATGAATTGGATATTCCGTTAATATCTTGAACCTTTTGTGGTAGTGTTCATGGATGATATGCTGATTTATTTGAGATCTAAGCATGATCACAAGAACCATCTGAGTTTGGTTTTTAAAATGTTGATAAGTCACCATTTGTATGGAAATATTTCAAAATGTAGTTTTTGGATTCAGGAAGTGAAGTTCTTAGGGAACAGAATTTCTGAGCATGGCTTATCAGTTGATAAAGAGAAGGTAAATTCTATTTTTTTCATTGAAGGAACCACAAAATGTCTTTGAGATACGAATCTTCCTTGGTCTTACTAGATACCACCAATAGTTTGTTAAGGATTTATCTAAGACAACATCACCTTTGACTACTCTTACTAGGAAGATGGTGAAATTATCATGGGATGAGAAGTGTTAGTCTTCTTTAGATGAACTAAAATGACTTCTGACATCATCTACTATTCTGATCTTAACAGATCCTAATAATGGGTACATGGGGTTTCGCGATGCTTCAGGTGATAGTTTGGGATGCGTGATTATGTTGGATAACCATGTGGTAGCTTACGTCTCTCGTTAACTTCAATCACATGAAAATAATTACCCCACTCATGATTTAGAGCTTTATATTGTCATTCATGTGCTTAAATGTTGGCGACACTATCTTTTTGGGGAAATGTTCATGGTCTTTTCTGATCATAAGAGTCTGAGTTATATATTTTCTCAGAAGGAGATGAATCTTAGGTAGATAAAATGGGTAGAATACCTTCATATGTTTGAATTTGATATCACCTACACCATAGGTAGGGTAAATTTCATTACATAAGATCTTAGCAGGAAAGTACCCCAATTGGATATCTGGGAATTAAAGGAGGAGTGGAATGTTATGGGTATTTTCACTGAGCTTCACCTAGATACTCTGGAGGATGTTACAGGAATGGTTCTAACTATTGTTCAGTTATCATCATCTCTCATGGAGTCTATTTTGTAGAGTCAGAAACTGGATGATAAATTTCCAAAGACTTGAGAAATTCCCCATGGTGGGGATACTATTTCAGGTTGGTCCATTTCTTCATATGTTATGCTTCACTTTGGAAAAGGACTTTCATCCCAACATCTGTAAGAAGTTTAGTATTTTTTGATTATCCCATCTATTCATGGGATGTTCATCTAAGAACTAAGAAGATGTATTATGAAATGAGGTCATGATTCTAGTGGCCGGGTATAAAGCGTGACATCACAAAGTTTGTGTCTCGCAATTACTCCTTCCAACAGATAGAGGCAGAGTAATTGAAACCTTATAGTTTTCTTCAACCTCTTCTGATGCCGATCTATAAAAGGGATGAGGTATCCATGAATTTGTTTCTTAGATTACCATGGACTCCCTAAGGGAGGAATGCAATTTGGGTGGTTTTTGATTGGTTAACAAAGCTTGCTCATTTAATTCTGATCAAAGACCCCACTAAAGTTGAATATCTTAGTAAAATACATGTTCAAGAGATTGTGAAGTTACATGGGAGTCCATATTACATTGTTTTAGATAGGTATCCTAGGTTTACCTCATGATTTTGGAGGAATATTAAAGATTCATTGGGAATTTAGGTCAAGTTAATCACAACTTACAATCTGCAGAAGAACGATCAGATGGAGTGTGTTATTCAGATTCTGAAGAATATGATTCGTGCCTGTGTCTGGGAATTAGTAGGATCATGGGATGACCATCTACGACTAATTAAGTTTGTTTAGAACAATAGTTATTAGTCTTCAATCAGAACAAATCCCTTTGAGGTGTTGTATGGATTCCCGTACATATCACCTCTTTGTTGGGTTGAGGTGGGTGAGGTATATTTAGTTGTACTAAGTTTGGTTCAAGAGATGTCCTTGAAGATTCAGGACATACATTGACATCTAATAACAACCCATAGTTGACAGAAATTATATTATTATCAGTGGTGTCAACCATTAGAGTTTTCCATAGGTGAGTAGGTTTTCTTGAAATTTTCTCCATGGTTGGGTCACCGTCGACTTAGAAAGCAGTGAAGGTTGGCTCTAAGATAAGTTGGACCATTTGAGGTCACTGAGCGGCTCAAACAGGTTGCTTATCAGTTATAATTACTAGTTCAATTGATTGGTATTCATGATTTTGTACACATGTCTCAGCTCATGAAATACCATCCTGATCACACTCACATTCTATGTTGGGAATAAATTGAGTTAGAGCCAGATGATCCTATTTTGGAAAAACCAATTGATATCGTTGACTATCAAGTGAAAGTATTTCATGGGAAGTCAATCCCATTGGTTAGATTTATATGGAAACAAGGATCAAATTCTCATGAGACTTGGGAACAAGAGTCTTTGATGAGGGAGTAATGGCCTCATCCTTTTCTAGGGATTACATATTCTACACGACTTCCTGGGGAAAAAAATCTTTATGGTTGGGAGTTTGCAACATCCTGTTATTGTTTTATCAAGTACACCCTTAACCACATCATGTCTTTCCCATCCTTTGAGATTGGGTGGATACCTATAATGGTGAAGAAAAATATTTTTTGGACTTTTGACTTTAACCATCCTTTTCTGTAGGATGTATGAATATTTCATGCTGTGTAATTGGGTTACACGATGTGTAATTTCTACTAGGTATAAGGATTGAAAGGGGATTCATGATGTGAAATATTACACATCTTGAATGATGGTTTCACATCATGAATTTTTTAAATAATTTATTTTTAATATGAGGTGATGAGTTTTTTAGGGTACTTATCTAGCATGGGATTCATGACATGAATGGGAGTTTAACGCCATGAAATGGACCGCATCCTGTTTTAAAACACACACTTGGAAATTTTACTCAGTCATTTCTTTTTAGAATCCTTTATCCTCGACTGAGGGTCTCTCTTATGTGTTTTTCAAAGACACCTTTCCTTATGGATCAATCCATTCGATGCCTGATTTTTGTTGTAGTTGTGGTGTGTCTCTATAGGTAAGTTGTCTTCCCCCTTCTTCACTGCCTTTGATCAAGATATCACTATTGGGTGGAATGTTCAAATCTATTGGGTTACGATGGAGTCTATTTTTGGTTTCTTCTAGATCTGTTGTGAGATCTTGTTCTAGAGTCCATTTCTTGGTTACTTGTAGTGTGTCAGAAATTCTTTCTTGCGGTATGTGGTGTTTTCCTTTTCCGCAGACCCCATGTTTTATAATTTGGATAAATCCTAAGATGTGGGGATTTGATTCTAGGGCCTTAATTGATGTTTTTTGGTTTCTTTGATTTAGAATTCAATCATAGGCGTGTGAGACCCAGTTTTTGAGGTAAGTAGTTCAGTCTCTAGCCTATGATAATGGATATTGTTGTTTTTCTTTACCAGAAACATAATAAAATATTGGAAAGATTATTTTGTGTGTGTTGAGAATAGTTTTCAATGAAAAATGGATTTTCCCTGGTTATTGATAAATGGACATAAAGAGGGGTATTTTTAAATAATTTAAATGAATTGTATAAAAGAGTACATGGATTACCTTGGGTACTTAGGTGGAAGGTTTAACTTGGGGCCATTGTTCGTTGTTTTATGATTATCAAGGAGGTTTTCTTGGATATTTCCACTATTTTTCCTAGTCCCATTGTTCTAGGGGACCAATATTGGCATTTGGGGGGGGGGATACTCATGGGGTATTCCTCAGCTTCATAGGCCCGTTGTTCTAGGAACTGGTTTATGCACATGATTGTTGTGGTATGAGTAGTCTGTGACCTAGAACTATAACATTCCTTGGTGTTGTGATACCTGTGATTCTATTTTATATTTCTTGTCTTTCTAAGTTAGCCTTGATATGTATGTTTCTACTTGTAAAAAATGATATGGAAAATGTTATTTGAAATTTATATACATGTTTTTTTTAGAACTATGGAAAAAGGGAAATGTTTACCATGTTTTCTATAAAACTGATTTACTGATTATCATGCCATTTTTTACGTAAAAGGAGAATATGATAATTCTTATATAGAGGCTTGTAATGGAACACCTGGATGAGATCCGACTAAAACTGTTAGCTCACACCCTACACACCTCTTTGGTGGTGCGTAGACATTTGTTTGTCTTCTAGTTCAGGGAAAGGCAAGGCATCACAATGAGTCGGTGAGGTTTGTGTCAGTTGGTTTCATAGATGGTAGTGATAGGGTGGGAGTTTGTACATGCCATGATTTGGAGTAGCTGTTTGGCTTGGGTCCTTTACATTTGGACTTGTCCTTTTGGAGTTTTTATCTACTTTTGTTATTGTCTATTTCCGCTGTATTTTAATAGTTCTGGCATATATATATCAAGTTCATCTTATTCTATTCCTATTTATTTAGTATATATATTCCATTTATTGATCAGTTTGGGAGAAATTGTTCCCACCATTGTGTTGTTCAATGCCCGAGTTCTTGTCACCAACCCGTGGGGATCAGGAATTCCACTTAGGCATGTAACCGAATAGGTCAAGTGTTGGGTTTCAGGAAAACCTGGGTCCGTTCATTACAATTTGATTATTGAAATCCCACATCGAAGGAGTAGGAGCATGAAATGACACTTTATAAGGTGGTGTGGATACCTCTCCCATCATGAGGCCTTTTCTTAGGGGATGTCTGAGGGACAAATCCCAGGGAAAGGAAAATCGTGCTGGCTAGGCCCAAAGAGGAAAATATCATAATCATGGGTTGGACTGGGCCATTAGAAATGGTATTAGAGCCAAGTTCCATTCTATGTTCCAGTGAGGATTTTGGGCCCTTCTAGGGGGAGGATGATGGAAATCCCACATAGAAGGAGGAGTTGCAAAAAAAAAACACCTTTATAAGGTGGTGTTGATACCTCTCCCATCATGAGGCATTTTCTTGGGGGGTTACTAAGAGCCAGAGCCTAGGGAAAAAAATTGTGCAGGCTAGGCCCAAAGTGGAAAATATCATGATCATGGGCTAGACTAGGCCGTTACACCAAGTTATAAAGTGTCCATCCACCTTTGGAAAGTGGGAGATTCATGTAAGAACCAATAAAACCAAAATGGGATGTGAGTAAGTGAATCCACTGAAAAAATTGTGAACTAGATGTGAAATTCTTTAATCAAGAAAAAAACTGATTGACCAAGAATTATTTTTTAAGATACTATATTAATGGGTTTATTTTTTATCCCATAGAAATAAAATGTCATCTATGATAACCATTCCATGAGATATCAGGATATCTAACGAGAATGATGAAACCACATAGTAGTAAGGGTTTAATGAACCTCTATCTGGTGTCACCTTGATAATAATCTATTATTATTGGTATTACTGCAACTACCCTAAGGAAATAATTTCCTCTATGACCCACACAACACTTATAACACTATATGGAGAATGCAATGGTTCCATGGCACCTCAATGAATGGATAACTCTAACCTCTGAAACTGACCGTGATCATTTTGTGGGAGATAAATCCATGAATTCCAACATCATGTAGATATATTAGTAGGGGTTAAGTGAGAACCATATCAATATCAAAACACTTAAAGATTCTCTCCTTGGAGAAAGGAAGTTCTTAATTTCCTTATAATCAAGAGGTGGGGAAGGACACCTAACACGTATTGGAAATCACCCAAGATTTTCCTTTAATGGATCTTATTAACCATGGTCATTATTACTAGTGTGTTACCCCAATATTATAAGAATATGTAGAGAAATGTTTGGAATCCCCAATCATCTATATTAGGAATCCTAGAAGGATAATTGTGATGGGAATCCGACCAATGCAACTAGTAATAAGTTTAATGTCCTTGATATTGTCAACATCCATAAGGTTCATTAGAATATCCCAATAGTGATTTAGGGAAAATTTCATATCACCAATATCTAGAAACTTTATAATTTTTTAAAGTTGGCCTTGGGGACTACTTCAACAAACCCGTCACTAATGACGTATAGAATTTACTTGTATGGAGGTTCTCATATTGGTATCCCACCACATTTAAAACTCAATAGAATATTATCCCTTAATGTGAAGAGAGGTATAACTATAACTAGAATATCTGAGGAAATACACCAACCCATAGTTATGGGGTAATATTTACCCCCATGGTTATATTTGGTATTACCCATTATGTGAGAACATACCCAGATTACAGATATGCCTCCTCTAAAGAAATATGTGTTGCCTATAATATTTTTCACATTATTACATGTAATTAATATTGAGCTAACTGATTCTATAGAATGTGGTAATATCGAAGAGGATGATAATGATGATAAATTTGAAGTGAATTCCACTCTCATAGAGGTATGCGAAATAGGGTGCATACCCAACAAAAAAAATATAGTCTATGATTTGGAATCCCTATTAATATTCCATTACTAACTACTCAAATTGACTATTCTAAATAAAAAATAAAAGGTATTTCCACATCCATAGGTCACCAAAAACTCAAATATGGTGAGACTATCTTATTAGGAGAATAAATTCTTCAATATAAGGCTATAATATATAATGTTGAGAAAATCAATGATGATTTTATTAGGGTAAACATACCCACTAAGTATAATATTTAGGGTAATACTATTATTCCCCCTTCCTCCAACCCGATTAAGCATGATGATATTTATAAAACCTTAATGGTAGAATTGAGTCACCCCATTAATTTGAGATTACATTAGATGACTTGTTTGACTGCAATACTGATTGATTATCAATAGTTTTGACCATTAGAGAATTATCAACCACTAATCCAAAAAATTCATCTAAGGATTAGATAAGATATTAAACAAACTCTAGTTCAAAAAATCCGATAATACCAAGCTCAAAAACATATTATAAATAATGTTCTAGCTCAGGTAGTTCTAAACCAAGAATTATTGGATGGTCTTACAACTCATATGGATATTATCGAAGGATGATATACTCCTGTACAACCATAATGGAATCTATTTCATGATTGGGAACATTTGAATCCTCCTCCATCCAACTTTAGGGTTCCCAAATTTTTTAAAGATGATGTAATGGGATATCCAAAGTGGTAACTCACCCATTTTTCTTCCTAGCATGACCCAATTTTGGGTATTTCAGAACAAAGAGAGTCATCGAGTCTCATACAATTCATGTAGACCTTTTAAGGCTCCATATATGTTTGGTACAATAACCTTAAAACTAGGTATATTACAAGTTAGGTAGTTATCTATTCAAAATTCATATTCCAATTTAGTTATATGTTGAAAAATAAAACCCTCATTGACCTATAAAATTGAATAAAGTGATAGAATGATATTTTCACAGATTTCATTACAAAGTGTAAGTGTATGAAATAATCCTTATAAATATATCTTGCCAAGGAACAATTACTAGAGATCTTAATGGGGAACCAATAAGATTAGTTTTCAACCATGATCACCCCAATGAATTACCATGGTGGGTTCTAAGAGTTTGATACTGTAATAAAATTTATAAATGATTACATTTAAATAACTATGGAAAAACCTTATAAATCACCACTATCATAGAAAATAATTTAGGAAGATCATACTAATTCTATCACACTCAAGCTAATAATGTTGAGGTGATAAGATTTTTAATATAGGATGAAAAAATTTTATTCCATCCTTAATGATTAGGTTTTTGAGTAATTCATCTATTACGTAGAGAAGAATATAATCACATTAACATAATTCAAGAAGCTAGATTAATCAAAGTAGAATGATCACCTAAGATATTACCCTTTCCTTCTTATGTTAGGCCACATAATATATGAATGAATTTTCATCAAGTTTTATCAATAAAAAATTATTTATTATGGTCAAGAAACATTGGATAGTCACTAGGATCATGTGACATGTGTGCTGACCATTATACTTAAAAGAAAAGAAAAAATGTAAAATTACTTACAAAATTTTGATGACTAGTTGATCTAAAATATAGTTAATAATTTTACTATAATCCTCAAGTCATAACTAAATCAATTAGACATGGCCCTAATTTCCTCATAAACTCTAAATACAACACCTTCTTCTTATCTATATACAAAAATCTAACATTATTGAAATATATGAGAAAAAGATAAATAGGAGTCCCTATGGATTCTTCCAATAATCTAAACCTTCATATATTCCCCCCAATATTTGTAGAAAGAGCATCGTCCCACCAAACAAAAACATGGACACCATCCCACAAAATGAGAAAACAAGCACCATCCCACCAAATGAGACTATAGGAACCATACCACCCAATGATATCCTCATTACATGAGGACCAACAATGGGATCCATTCCACTAAATGAGATATTTTTATGAAAAGGAGCTCCAATTTTCTTGATTCATTGTTATTTGAGTAATGAAAAAGCAAGATGAGAAAGAAGTGTTTTATAAAATAGGATACTTTGTATCTATCAACATGGTATCATCTCGGTATAAATAATTTTCAAATATTCCTATTTATTTCACTCTTGATAGATACAATCACACAATTATAAAATCACCTAAGGCTTAATAGGTTTTCTCATCATATACTCCTAACATTGGTGAGGAAGATCTCAGTAATACCCCACCTACATTTAGAAAAGGTGTATTTAACCCTTTTGATTTCTTGGAATAAAATGTTTATAGAGTATGTGTTTGATGTAAAATATGGATCCATCCATTGGGTTCTATACCCAGATTTACATTATCAAATTCCCATAATTCCATTGCGAAAGGAAATGTAATTTTCATGAAATTTGACCATCAATATCCTAATCTAAGGGGACTATCTCCATTGAATAATAGATTACCTAGTTATAATAAGAAAATAAAAATATATAGATTCTAATTATTGATTTACCTTGGGAAATAACACCCATTCATGATGATTTTTTGGATAAAGCCTTAATATAATTGGTTGGACCCATACAAGATCACCTCATTTGAGTTAACACATGTTTAATAGATGTTTATATATTTTTACCCATTGTTAAATACCTTCATCATTTTATAATGGTATTCCTTGAAGTGAAGTACCCCAGATCATGGGTCTAGGGGAATTTTTATATTATTCACCCCTCACCAGGTACATTCCAGACATTGATCAACCTCAGTGATCACCACACATTCCCCATGATAGTTATAGTTCTCCAGTCTATAGGTGGTACTATCGATGTCCCGATCATTAATAGATTTGTTATATTATCTTTAATTGATCAGGATTATGATAGTAAAGTCCAAACTTAAAATTGAACCCTGTTCCCATAATGATCAAATAATATGTTCTAGTCATGTAAAATAATAATATTAACCTATAAGAGGCATGAAAAAATGTGTATTAATTCAAATTGAGGTAATTTTTTAGGTTAATCACCATTTTTATAAAGAATGATTTTATTGATCTCCCAAGGATCAAGATACCTAAGGAGGAAGATTTTAGATACCACTCCAATTACTTACCCTACCATTGATTATTAGGGAATACAACTTAGAAGTGCTTGATATTTAGGGATTGGATTCAAAAGAAAATATATGAGGGGAATTGGGGTAATCAATATCTCAATTATAGAAGAATCATGGATACATTATTTAGGCATAATAAAGTGGCCACATACCTCAGATGTTCATTAGACCATAATTTTCTTATGTTTCTAAAGATCAAGATACCCAAGGAGGAAAATTTGAATGATTATCTAAATTGTTTTCCCTACTACTGGATTTCAGGAAATATGATTCATGGATATTTTTTCATTAATTATTGGAACAATAAGTAGACAGAAGAAAGAAAAATAGAGTTTTAGAATCCCAAGACACATGCAATATGCATGCTAGTCATACTCACTCTAATAGATAAATATCTTATATGAAAAATCACATTAGATAAATGAATTCCTTTTTGCATGATTCTAAGTTTCAAAACATAAGTTCTATTCCATTATACTTTAAACTATGTGGAATAAGGTTCTTATCACAAAACCTTTAACTGGTTGGAACATTGTCCTTACAACATGACCATAAAGTTGTATGGTACACAATCCATCTCACATGACATTAACCTATTCAGGGTGGTTCATACCATATAAACTTAAACATATTGGAGTATTCTATTCCATGTGAACTAAAATTGAAAAATAACCCCATTAATAAGATCTTGATCTATGTGAGAGTTCTATTTCATTAGATATTTGATGGTTATTTCCTCATATTCCTTCCCCTAATCTCAAGGTTCACCCAACCTATGAAAAAATACCCCTTTTACAAAACTATGTGCAACTTTATTCTTATTACCATATGATATATTGTGATTCCTGAATCTCTCATCCCATGCCCAATTAAAAATTCGATTTCCATGTCTTATTCTACCTTGACAATGAGTCATTTACCAATTCACATTAGGTTTCATACATACCTATCTCACTAGTGAAAACATATATTTAAACATTTATCTCTTAAAAATATGTTGATCTATATAGAGGACCCTTTATTATAACCACATATGAATTTATTCCAATTATCACATGATACAAAGTTATGACCAAATTTTTTACCTTGGGCCCAACCCAAAATTATCCTCCCATCCAATCCTTTACTTTATCCTGGGGCATGATTTTTGAAATTAATTTGATGTTTCCCCAAATTAGATTTCATTAGGTTAAAATCAACTTTTATAGGAACTACATATGGATTGATTCCTATTACCATGGGATACATAGTGACAAATGGATCTCTCATCACAGAGATAACTGTAGATTTTATTTCCATGATTTATTTTTCCCTAGTGATGAGAAATTTAAAAATTCCCATTGGGTTTATCATTCATTATCTTACTAGGGAACATATATATTTCTCAATTTCTCTCAATTATAAGAGCTAGATTTGTTTAGAGTCCCCTTTCCTAGAACTATGTATGAATCGTCTCATATTATCACATGATACATTATGATTACCAAATATCCTATCTTGGGACCATTCATAAGATATCATTACTATATAATCCATTAATCTATCAAAGTGTATCTATTTTCTAATTCATGTTTGGTTTCCTTTTATGGATCTATATTAGGATAAAATAATCCTATATCAAGAACTATATATGGTTTAATTTCTATTACCATGTGTTATGAAGTGATGTTCAAAATTATTATTTTTGGTCCCAACCATAAATCTCATAACTATCATACCCACTCATAGTGTATTGTGTCCTCATTAATGTTGTGTTAATTTTAACCTTATCATTTAATTTAAATCCCCACTTTTATTCAAACATTTATGGCCTTAAACATTGGACACTTATAGTTCCAACAGTATGACTGTAAATTGAAAGTATGTTTCCTTTCCTCTGAGGTCAGCTATAATGGCATGGGGTATATTATTTATATTGTGTAATATATTATCATTTATGTTAGTTTCATGATCATAATTCACACTGAGGTTAATTTTCAACTATCACTAGATATGTCACCATGTATTTGGTAGAAGAGTTATAACATTAAACATCAATCACTATTTGTCAATTGGTGTATGACCTTAAATGTCAACCATTTTTTTAAAAACTATGTCAACTTAAACTCTCACCACATTTGATCTATGTAATATGACATTAACCTCCACTTAATTTATTTTTGTAAAAATTGAAAAACCTAAAATTACAAATAAAAGAGACATAAATGCTTATCAGGTTTCCAAACCATAAAAACTGACTTAATAAAAAGACAATTCTAAGATCACTAAGTCAATATCATTCATGGATTAGTCCTGAAATGGAATGTATTAAATATAAAAGAATACATAAATACTAGTCAGGTATAAAAAACATAAAGGTAATACTCAACAAATATCAAATCATTACTCACTGAGAATCCCTCACTCATGGATTAAAAAAAAGTTAGATCACAAAATGAAAATGGTAAAAATAATTTATGGACTAAAACATGGCCATTGAAAAAGTAGATATATCCTCATTAGACCCACTAGTCTAGGTAAAAGTTAGAGTTGATATTCAATCCCTTTGAAAATGAGGTTAAACTATACCATGGGAACATAATTTTTCACAACAAGAGCACCTATTCACATTGAGTAGGTCACCCATTCAAGTGATCAGTACTCAATCTATTTCATGTCACATCCAATCACCCTAAGAATGTATTCAATACACATTAATATAACCTTTAGGGTACTCAAAAAATTTTTATAAATCATTTTCTCGATGAATCTACTTCATTTCTTTGATTCTTGAGTCATCATCACTCAAAATACACGAGTTGAGATTCTACCCATAAACACCCAAAAATTTGAGCCTATCCTATTAGTACCCCTTTTATATAACTTTATAACAAAGTTATTGATTGATATGAACAAACCTACTAGAAATAAATAGTGAATTTAATAATTACCTTTGAGATGTTAGGTAATCCCTAGGGAATATTTTTTGTTCCATAGGAAAGGCCCCCCTTAATCCCATGAACTATTTCTAGACTGTGTTATTAGTATAATTACATTAAAAATGGTAGACCTATTATCATATATCATCATCTCCCATTGACTCATATATTTTTATGTTTTGATTTATCCTTTTTATAACCCAATTATTCAAGTGGATTCAAATAACCGTAATGTTACATATTTGTTCATCAAACCCATTTTCAAAGAAGGATTATCAAATCCTATTTTTTCTCCCTTTTATATCTAGGTATGAATTTTATATGAACAAAAAAATTCCATGAGTGGAGATTTTTCTCATAGAAACTCAAATACCATGAGTTCAAATTATCTTCTTAGAATCCTAAATGACTTGAGTTAGGATAGTCACCTTGATAACCCCAATGTCTTGATTTTATATTCACCTATTGGAAAATTCCCATTGGGTACACGGTCCCTATCTCTTAACCCTAAAATTCCTAACACAATGGTCAATCTTGAAATAGCTTAAACTAATCAACGAGGTTTATTATGTATAACTTAATTCCGTAATGTAATATCTTGAAATATGTAATGTTTACCAACACACAAGTTTACCTATTCACATCAGGTCTTTAACAATAACACTACACTAATACATAACCATTTTATTTTCTATTATACATGAGATTGATCCACATAGAGACTCCAATAATAAGAAATATGTATAGACTACTTCTCATTCTTATAGGATATATAATTACTTCCAAACCACCTATATTGGGTCTAGAATCAATACCTCATTTAACCACATCCTTGGTGTTTAAACCATTACCAATTCATGTTAGGATTCATTCTTCCCATTCTCACTAGGGAATTCATTCATTCTATTTTATTTTTTCGGGAAAATTGGTCAGATCTGAATAGAGAATCTCCTTTAAGAAAAATGAATATCTTGATTTCAATTACAATATGGTATGTAGTGGCATAAAAATCAAAAATCTTAGATCCATATATAAATTTCACTTTTATCTAAACTTCCTTTGTGTATGGTTCACTCATTCACATTATGTTTTCCACATTAACCATACACTGAGACAATATATATAGAAACCTAGATCTCTTATACTGTGTTTTTTCTAGATCTTATTTTGGTTTTGATCCATTATTAGAATAAAAATACCCATATCAAGATCTATGTACGGTTTCATTCCTTTTCTCATAGGACATGTTGTGATGTTTGTATTACATATCTAACATCTGATAGGAAATTAAACTTTAATTCAATTCCCTTATCCATCATTAAATTCCCCCCCACTAATTTAGGTTGGATTTTCCTCTATCAACACTAGAATATAATAGAAAAAGATTTTAGTTGAGTATTTATATTGTTAAATCCAAATCATTGAGTAGATTATTCATATTGGAAACTCAAAATACTTGATTCAAGAATTCATCATGGAAACTAAAATTCTTTGAGCTGAGTATTACTCATAGAAAACCAAATACCTCAATTTAATTATACCTTTTAGTGAAATAAAACTCCTTGAGTCAATTATTAGTCTTGGAAACCAATTCCTTGAGTTGAGATACTCTTCATAGAGAGAAAATTATTGGAGATTCTATCCAAGTAAACTAACTGATGTTCATGTAATGTGGAAATGTTACCTACCTTACCTCAGAATTATATTCTTTTCATATCAATTGATTCCAATTATAAGTTGAATGGGGGTATTTTTAGCACAAAAAAAATTCTATTTGATGTAGTTTTTTCCCATGAAAATCCTGATACGATCCTCAAAAAAAATTATATGAGTTGATTTGAAGATAAATGAGTTCCACACTAAAAGAAGAATGAACCAATTAGGACTCTATGTGTTGCATGAATACTCACACACTAAGGGGTGTATTACACTCAAAAACATTTCCCAATTTGGTGAGATGGTGGTGATAACCTACCACTAGGAGTAGGCCTTGTATTTCATCCATTATTTTAGAAATGATTCTATATTGTTTATATCTATATCGATAGCCTTTCCGGACCTCTATTATATTTATAAGATACAAATTATGGTATTATTATATATTAAGGATCATATTTTATTCCATAACATACAATTTGATAGATCATGGATATAAAATGAGCTTATAGGTAAAAATTTATTGTCGACTGAATTTGGAAGGAGTTTTTCAAAATTATGGTCACTTAATACCCAAAAGAGGTCCTATATTCACTGACTAAGAGATCAATCTCATGACTTACATTAGAAACCCTACTTTTCATGACCTATTAATGAATGCCTAGACAAAACCTGTATGTAAACCAAGATGTATCCACACTTGTGCACCTAGAAATTACCACATGTGGGTTCCAAAACATATCCACATTCATGTTTCTATATAGATTGAAACACACTTATAATCATACACCAGGACACTATGATACACCTAGACACCCTTGATGAATCTTTTCATTGTCATATGTGACACCTGGATGTCTCAAGCAGTTACCTCCCATGGATAGGCATTCAATTTCATTTGAAAGGACCCCAAAGTGTGGAGCAATTGTAGATAGAGTCACAAGTAGACCTAAGAGAAGAAGAAATCAACTAAAAAAAAAATCCTTTTTAGGTTATTTTTGAATCTAATACTAAAGATAAGGGATAAAAAAGTTATACCTAGGTCCCATTTTTTAGATTCATTCCATAAGAATAGGAGAAACTAGGAATCAACTACCTGGGTATCATAATACATGGTTTCTAACCATATAGGCACCATGACACCTAGGAATTGAAGATCTTGGGCACCAAAGAACCTAAGAAACTAAACAATTGAGTTTCCATTCATCAAAGAACCCCTTTTAAAACAACTACCATCCCTGAAGAGTATAATAGAGTGCCATTTTTTCAAGGTCACCTTCTGAGGTTCCCATTTACTCAGGAAACATACCTAGGTTCCCATTGGTATTTACTAATGGAGATTAACTCCAAAACCCTAGATTTAGATGAGTAATATGTCTTTATCTTAGTAATTTGACATGATTCCTCTTCTTCCATCAAAGTCCCCCCGTAAAAAATTGAGTGTCACACTAAGAACTTTTTAAACTAGGTTAAACATGAACTGAGATGTGATACCTCAAACCCCAAAATTGATCCTAGAGAATACCATGAGAATAGATTCTCCTCTTTGTTTACTCAAACACTATTAGTTGAGATATTTCTATTAGTTTCATATATATTCCTTGAGACAGAAATTTAATCTCGGTTTCCTCAAAATACCTTATGTCAAGATTCTCCAATTGGCTTTCAGAAATGATGAAAGTTGACATTATTCTCCTCATTTCCTTGTATATATTGAATTGAGACACTCCTTTAGGATTCCATGTATGACTTGATTCAATATTCTCCTCTTGGTTTCATCAAATACATTGAGTTGAGAGACTCATCCTAGTTCTTATAATCCATTCAATTGACTCATATGTTAAGTTAAAATAGAATGGGTTTCTTGTTCATTGGACATACACCAACCCATTGATAGTTAAATTTCATCTAGTATTCCAATATATATGAATTTAAATTTCTTAGAAGAGGTCAAGGATGCATTTCTTTCAAAGTAACCACTATAGTCCTTGTCTCATGACCTAAAAAGGTACAATGTATCCTGATAAGTGGTAGAAAACTACATGGGTTTTGATTCCTCTTACAAGTGAAGAACCCCAGAACACCCTGAGAGGGGAGGGTTGAATCACGATGTCAAATTTTTATTCTTAAAGGGGTGGATATTCTTCCCATGTTGGTAGAAACCTGTTAAATCTGTCAGACAAAAGAAAGCATGGAGATGACATGTCACTTTTACTTGGTTCACCACAAAGGGCTATGTCCAAGGAGCATACGCTGACAGTGTGTCGGTCGTACCTAAATCCACTAGTATTTACCATTTTCTGAGTATAATAGTTTGGTCAAAGACTATCTGTTCTAGGAAAACTTCCCTTAAAAATGTTTAGGTATGACTCACCACTTCCCTCAGAACACTTCCGTAAACCCCATAGCTCACTACTGTGAGAGAAGTCTAAATCATTTTATAAACTTGAAGGTTTCTTCAATAGATTGGAATTGGAGTATTAGTCTCTATCCAACACGAGACACTTATTGCATCAAGGACTTGAGTAGATGCACACTAAAATCCCTGATCACTATACACTGATAATCAAAAACAACCCTTCACAATGCCCCTTCACAAATATCAACCCTTCGCGAAGCTCAATTCCTCACAGTACACAACCCTTTGTGAATATCACTACCTCACAGAGCAAAAAACCTCGCGAATCTCACTACCTAACAGTGCACAACCCTTCATGAAGCTCGCTGCCTCGCAGAGCAACCAACCATGGGAATCTCACTGCCTCACAGTGCACAACCCTTCGTGAAGCTCACTGAGACAACACGAAACCCCCTATCTTCACAAACCTCATATCCTTTAAGATAAAATTCCTTATTCGTGACTTTGGAAGTCTCTTCGTGAAGCACAAGATCCCTTATGACTACCTACTTCATGGAGAATCCCTTTCTTTGTGAAGTCACAACCAACCTGTATTTTCTCTCTCAAAAGTCATCACAAATGAAGAGGGGTGGCCTCTTATTTATAGTCATGGTCGATCACGGAGCTCTGCTTCTTCAGGCGCGAAATATGGATCAATCAAAACATATTCACGGTGCTTCCTCCATCTTTCAAAGCTCCACTAAAATCTCTGGTTTTCAGAGGTCATCGTGACCACAAAGATCTCCATTAAAAGCCTTCACATCGCCAAAAGCACCACCGAAATTCTATTTCCCTTCACTGTTCACGATGCTTTTTGTAATCACAAAGAAACACAATATCAAATCACGGTGCTTTATTTATTAAAAATTCTCATGCCAGTCTTTGTGAAATCCATTCCTTTTCCATAAAAATAAAATTTTGATTCGAAAAGAATACCTTTCGTGGAGCTCAAAGATCAAACTTTCGTAATCGTAGAGCACGCCGCATCAAATCTTACAGTCTCTGCGAAATCCACTTCATGAAGCCTATCTTTATGAAACTCCTTCCTTTTCCATATTTTCATAAGGCCTTCAAGAAGAACCACTTTTCACAATGCTTTACATTCTCAAAATTTTGGACCCCAAAAATATGGACAACACTGGGAAACAACGTCACCTTAAAAATTATTTAATTCTTGACCTATATGATCACTTTACTTGCAATATCCCTAATTATCCATTAGATTATTGACAAAAACACAAACTATGCTCCTTTTCCAGCAAAGAACATCCTCGGTTCCAACAATATCCCCCTTTGGGTTTGTTGGCAATATCTAGATAAATTCACTAATGAGACGACGATGATCAAAACTAGAACCTTTAAGAAATAACTCATCCATCACTCTAAGTCTACGTGAGCAATGATCATGGTATAAAACAAGAGGGAATACATGAAATGTGTTATTGTGTGTTCGAATGAAATCTCTCTTTACATGGGATTTTCCATATTTCAATCGTGAACTTAGTTGTTTCTCTCCCATTGGAAATAAAACCAAAGACCGGTATTAAAATATTGTACAAATCATAACATACTCCCCCAGGATTGTATCTCCCCATAAACCTGCAACAATTCCACAAACAGATTAACCTAGGTAAATCAATTTGGGGAGAGGGTAATTCTGTATCCTCCTTATGCACAGGGAGGTGGCTGAACACCGAGGTTCTACCGATGTTTCTCAAACACAGCCGCTGATAGTGGATTGGTTAATATATCTGCCACTGGCTTTTCAGTTCCCACAAGATCCATTTTAATCATGCCTTGTTCAAATTTTTCCTTGATGAAGTGATATCTGATTTCAATATGTTTTTTACAAGAATGATGAACAAGATTCTATGTAAGATCAATTGTGCTCTTATTATCATAGTAGATCACTATTGGTTTCTTCACCTCATCACCAATGTCAGTCAGTTGATTCTTCATCCAAAGTAATTGAGTTCATGCCATTGTAGCATATATATATTTATCTTCTACAGTACTAAGTGATGTACTTTCCTATTTCTTGATCAACCAGCCTATGCATTTTGTCCCAATATAGAATTCTCCACCACTAGTGGACTTTCTGTCCACTATATCCCTAGCCCAGTTAGCATCAGAAAATGCTGACAATTCACTATATCTTCCTGCATCAAAGTGTAACCCATAATTATGAGTACCTTGAATTTAACTCATGATTCTCTTAACAACAGTCATATGTTATTTCTTTGGATTACTCTGAAATCGTGCCGCTAGACATGTTGCAAATATGATATCTAGCCGTGTGGCTGACAGGTACAGTAGGCTCCCAATAATCCTTCTATACATGGTGGGGTCTACATAAGTTCCATATTCATGCTTTCCAAGTATGGTTCCAACCAGAATTGGAGTGGAAATTTGTTTGGATTCATGCATATTAAATTTATTTAGCATCTCTCTTGAAAAATTTTCCTGAGAAATGAAAGTGTAATCCTTATTTTGTGTCACCTACAACACCGAGAAATATGTAATCTCCCCAATCAAATACCCTTAAAATTGTGATTTCATGTGATTGGAAAATTCATCCACTGATTTCTTCCTGCTGCCACAAAATATAATTTCATCAACATAAACTAGAACCATGAACTTATCTTTTGGAGGATTACTCACATAGATATTGTGATCAACTCCTCCTGTCTTGAATTCTTGCTTCTTGAGATAAAAATCTAGTGGAGAATACTATGCTTGTAGTTCCTTCTTCAAACCATATAGGACCTTATTTAGTTTAAAAACCTTTGTTTCATCAACACCGAGAAGAAAACCCACCGGTTTCTCGATGTTTACTTCTTCTTTGAGAATACCATTAAAGAATTCTATCTTGACATCCATTTGATATAATTTATATAATATTTGGATTTCCATGGCAAGAAAAATCTTGATTGACTCCAGTCTAGCCACTGGAGAAACAGTTTCTTCAACATCGACAGCTTAAATCTAGGAATATCCTTTACATACCAGTCATACCTTGTTTCTGATAACAATTCCTTCATCATAAAAACTGTTCTTGAAGATCCACTTTGTACCAATCACATTGTGACCGTTGGGTCTCTTGACAAGATCCCACATCTTATTCTTGTCAATCTGATATAACTCTTCATTCATGGATTTCACCCATGACTCATCCTTGGAAGCGTCTTTAATTGAGGATGGTTCCACCATAGATAAGAATTAATATTGTGTATTATTCTTCATTCTCCTTGTTTGTGTGGGTGTACTCCTATCCCCAATTATGTTAGATGGATCAATATCAGATCTTAGACTTCTTTTGTGAGGTTTAGTCGAATTCTCTCCAGCCATGGTTTCCTCTTCATATTCTTCTTCTGAGTCAACATCATGATGTGACTCCTGAGTTTTTTTACACCTTCCCCTATTTTTGTATTTTCCTTTACTCCACGTTCACATTATTCCTCATTTTATATCATATCATCATATTACATACTTGATGAATTTGTGGTTTTCTCTACAATGATCTTAACATCGCTACTTTCAACAATAATTCCTAAGCGCTTATTGAAACACTCGTATGATTTTATATTCATTGAGTATCCAAGGAAAATTCCTTCATCTGCATTGTCACCATACTTCCCATGGTTTTTGTCTTTGTTTATGATGAATCATTTACTTCCAAAACACCAAAGTATTTTAAAGAGGGATTCATTCCATGACACAATTCATATGATGTCTTCGTCTCACCCAGATAAAGCCTTGTTCGATTTTGAATATACACAACGACTTAAATGACCTATTTCTAGTAATTTTGTGGAATACGACTCTCA
Source organism: Viscum album (assembly GCA_963277665.1). Lineage (NCBI taxonomy): Eukaryota > Viridiplantae > Streptophyta > Magnoliopsida > Santalales > Viscaceae > Viscum > Viscum album. The sequence continues at coordinate 270,116,589 of OY728145.1, read as the reverse complement.
ATCAGAATAGTTCTTTCCAAGTTGTTCACATGTCGATTCCTATGCTCAACAACACCATTCTGATATAGAGTTCTCATATCAGCTACCTCATGTTGTATCCAATGCTTCTCCAAGTAATTTTCAAATTCAAGGGACATGTATTCCCCTCCATTGTTAGATCTCATCAGTTTGATTGTTCGTCCAGAATCATTCTCAGTGATTTGATGATATGTTTTCATACAGTCAAGCACTTTTCATTTCCTATGTATAACCATCACACATGCCATTATAATATAATCATCTATGAAAAGGAAGAAGAACCTTTCTCCATGAGTTCTGACAACATTTATCGGGCCATATATGTCTGTATGAATGAGATCAAGAAGATGAGATTCCCTTTTCTTCTTTGGACGATATGAACTGCAAACCAGCTTACCCCGCATGCAAGAATCACAAGGTTTTTCACATTCATGGTTCTGGTTGGTAATATATATTAATGTCTTTCGTTTTGAAATCTTCTCCATATCTTATTGATTGATGTGCCCCAGTCTACGATGCCACAGGTTATTTTATTCTACAATAGTCATGTAGCAAATGTTTTCTTTACTATTATCCTGATACAGGTTGCCTTCTATTCTACATCCTTTCATAGGTGGATTTCTTGTCTTTCCCTTAATAGTGCAGCCTTTATAATTAAAAGTAAGTATAATTCATGACTCACAGAGTTGACTCATGTTGAGGAGATTATGACGTAGTCCATCAACCTAAAGGACTTCAGTTATCTTTAGCTATCTATTAGCAAGTTCAGTACTTCTACTGCCTTTGATTTTCATAGCTCCATCATTACCAAACCGTATTGTTCCATCAACCTTCCTCTTGACATTCGTTGACAAGTCTGTATTACCATTCATAAGGGATAAACAACTACTATCCAGAATCCAGGTGCTACTGCTTTTTGTAGCTTTGAGGGCTACCTCTGCGAGGTTTGATTTATCAATTTTCTTATTTTCTTTTCATGAGACATTCGATTGAGTGTAGGATACTAATGGACTTTCAATTCTCTTCCATGTTCATGGGTTCTTCATAATCAAAGTCTTATTTAAGGGAAGAAAACCTATTTCAAAGAGAAACACTTTCTTATAAACGAGCTTTGACTTGTCTCGGGCTCTGGTATGAGGTGTCCATGTTCCTCCTCTGCATACAATCAACGGCCTTATGACCAAAGTTAGAACAATGAAAAAAATATCCATAAAAAGTTATTCTTCTGTAAGAGGAAGGATATGAGTTTGTTCTCCCCTTTTGAACTCCTAGATCACCCCATTCAGATAGCTCCTTGCCTCTTCGTAGTATGACATAATGTGACCAAAATATCCACAAAACTGACATTTCATGAGAGGAAATGTCTTCTCACTTCTATTGGTCCTCATGAATTATTCCTTAGAAAAATTTTTTGAATACCTTTCATTCCTGGAAGATTGAGGAATGTCTTCTGTTCTCCTTTCAGTTTGATTTAATGGTCTCTTTTTTAGCACTTCTGGTGATTTTTCAAAATGATCAAATTTCAGCTTGCCTTTATTATAGCCCACCTTATTTGCATCATTTGATATTTAGACATCACAACTAATTCCACTGTATCCCATGTGTGCAGGTCTTTGATCATTAAAAATATTTTCAACTCCATCAGACCCTCATTTTTCTCTCTCAAGCAGCTCAACATATGAGATCCTACCAAATTATATTTTCGTCTTTGGTTCTATTGAACTTGATTCACTTTTGAGCCTACTCCTAAGAGTAACAACTTCTCCTTCAAGTCCCTCAATAATTTTGGAATTCTCCTCTAGTCTTGAGGTAAGGTCACTAAGGACCTTTTCCTATTCTTTGATTCTGAGTTTTAGTTCCACTACATCATCTGTCCTTTCAAGAATTGATGATTGAACTTTCACCAATTCTTCTAGCCGTTCAATTTCAGCTTCAAGATGATAAACATATTCTGATGATTCTTCCACCATTTCTTTCCACTTATTTCAGAAATTACACTTATTCTCAAGCTTACCAAAATCCACCTTAAGTTGTAACTTGGGATCGATAGTATTTTTCAATTGGTTATCTATATCTTTATCTGTCGATGGTTCTGACTTTTCAATGGTATCCATCATGGATGCATGGTTTCCGATTTTAAATTCTGGTTCTTATCCTTCACAGAATTCATTATCATCATCTTCCTATTCACATAAAAAACTCTTATTCTGTACTTTCTTTCTATATTTGAAGCCTCCCCTTCTGAAAAACCTTTTCTGAGGCTTCTTAATGTGTTCAACTTCGCTTTCTTCATCTTTGAAATTTCTTGAGTACTGAGAGGCAATGTGACCAAATTTTCCACAATGAAAGTAAACTAGGGGTAATTTCCATTTAAACTTCCCTTTTCCCTTATGAAACTTCTTGGAAATTAGATAAAGAATTTATTTTTACTCATCATATTTACCGTTGATTTATTTTGAAATTTTTAGTTTTTAAAAGGCTTTGAATTCCATTTCCTTGCTCACATGAGTTGTATCATCTTCTCGCTTGACTCTCATTTCATTTGACACTAGGCTACTCAAAAGATCATCTAGAGAAAGTTTGTAAATATATATTTCCTCAAGAGATAACACCTTTTCATTGTGTATGGGTGGAATTCTTCTCAATATTTTCTTCACAATGTCAACGTCTTGGATTTCTTCGCCTAAACCTCAAATTGATCCAACTACTTTTATACTTTGATTGAATAAGGAGTCTGCATTCTCATTTGGATGCGTCTTAATATCATCAAACCTATTGTGAAAGGCTTGTAGTTTCACCTCCTTCACTTTACTATCTCCTTCGTAAATATTTTAAATTTTATCCCACATGGAATTTGCTGAAGTGTAGCTCATAACTCTTAGATAGATCTGATCATAAAGGGCTGTAGTGAGAGCATTCTGTACTTTATCATCTGCATCAAGAATTTTTTTATCTGCATCGTTTGTAGCGAGCCCTATTGGATCAGTAATTTGTATTCCTTGCACAGTAGAAAATAGAAATTCCATTCCAAGAGATATTAGATGAGATCTCATTCTATTATTCCATATCTAAAAATTACTTCCATCTAAGAGGGGGACTACCCTAACATTGGATGAATTCTCCGTGATGGTAAGAGATATCAAACACAAGTAACCTCCCTATGATACCACTTGAAGGACCCCATAACATCCTGATAGGGGATGGGTGAATCTGGGTGTCAACTTTTTATTCTTAAAGGTGTAGATCTTGTTCCCATGTTGGTAGGAACCTATTAAATCTGTCAGAAAAAATAAAGTAGGAAGGTGACACATCAATTTTACTTGGTTCACCAAAAAGGGCTACATCCAAGGAGCATACACCAATAGTGTGTCAGTCGCACATAAATCCACTAATCTTTACCAGTTGTGGAGTACAAGATTTTGGTCATAGACACTCTATTCCAGGCACACTTCCCTTACAAAAGTTTAGATATGACTCACCACTTTCCATGGAACACTTCCATAAACTACCCCTAGCTCACTACTGTGAGATAATTCTAACTCAATTTATTGACTTGAAGGTCACTTCAATAGATTGGAATTGGAGTCTTTGTCTCTATCCAGCATGAGACACTACTTGAATCAAGGACCTGAGTAGATGCTCACTGAAATCCCTGATCACTTTACAGTGATAATAAAAAACAACCCTTCGCAATGCCCCTTCGCAAAGCTCAACCCTTCGCGAAGCTCATTGCCTCGTGGTACACAACCCTTCACAAAACTCACTACCTAGTAGAGTAACCAACCTCGCGAAGGTCAATGACTCATGGTGCACAACCTTTCACGAAGCTCACTGCCTTGTAGAGTAACCAACCTCACAAATCTCAATGCCTCACAGTGCACAACCCTTCACAAAGCTCACTAAGCCAACACTGAACCCCCTATCTTCGCGAACCTCATATCCCTTAAGAGAAAAATCCTTATTCCAAAATTTGGAAGTCTCTTCACGAATCACAAGTATCATTATGAAAACTTGCTTCGCAGATCACCCCTTGCTTCATGAAGTCACAATGAACATGGATTTTCTCTCTCAAAAGTCGCCACAAATGAAGAGGGGTGGACTCTTATTTATAGGCATGATCGATCATGGAGCTCCACTTCTTCAAGCGCGAAATCCAGATTGGTCAAGACATCTTCGCGACGCTTCCTCCATCTTTCAAAGATCTACTAAAATTTCTAGTTCATAGATCTCATTATAAATATGGAGCTCTCTGTCAAAAGCCTCCACATCACTGCAAAGAACCATCATAATGCTCTTTCCCTTCGCTATTCGCGATGATCATTGTAATCGCAAAGAAACACCGTCTCAAATCATGATGCTTCATTTATTCGAAATTCTCAGGCCAGTCTTTGTAGAATCTATGCCTTTTCCTTGAAAATAAAATATAGATTCGAAATGAATACCTTTCGCAAAGATCAATGATCAAACTTTCGTAATCATAGAGCACACCACATCAAATATTCTAGTCTCTGCGAAATCCACTTCATGAAGCCTATCTTCGTGAAATTACTTCCTTTTCCATAATTTTATAAGGCCTTCAAGAAGAACCACTTTTTGCAATGCTTTCCATTCTCGAAATTTTGGACCCCAAAAATTTGGAAAACACTGGGAAACTACGTCACCTTCAAAAATATTTACTGTTTAACCTGTATGATCCACTTTCTTGCAATATCCCTGATCATATATTAGAGGATTGAAAACAAACACAAACCATGATCCTTTTTAGTAAATAACATCCTTGGTTTAAACAACAAGGATACATAGGAATCCCTTTTAATGGGCATAATACCAACTCTAAAATACCTCATTCCTCATTTCATAAGATCCCAAAACCTCCTGATATGGTGATAAATCCCAAAATATCTTCCTATATAGATCTTAACCATAAAATAAAAAATTATTTAGTTGAATGAAAACAATATAATTCCCACATATAGTTTTCTATTAAATTCATGTTTTCAATCAATCAATTACATAATAATACAACTAGAGTTATTTCCAAAAAAGATTTTAAAAACATGTTTTAAACCAATAAGATAGTACTATACTAATTAATAAGACATATAAGGTATTAATAGACCTTCTATCCACTAATATGATAAAATTTCTCATCATCATAACCCAATGTGATCAATAGTACACCCACCTTTTGAAAGAGGAAGGGTCACATGAGACCTAAAACAACCAAAAGAAACCTGATAGAAAGAGAATCCTTAAAAAATGTTGCATAATTAATATTTAAAACAAGAATAGGGGAATCGATTTACTTCATATGATATAATGTGAATGTGATACATTTTATGGGAATGTGAGGTGGAGTTTTCTATTTAAGGAAGGAACAAAATTCATGTATTTCATTATAAATTAATTTGTTTCATTTAGAAATAAATGGATAATAGGAATATAAAATTTCATCATACATGTAGAGACAAGAACCCAGAAATCCTGAAGCCGGTGTCGAATTACCATTACATTTCCATAATATGCAAGTAAATCACATCAAAAAGGACCCAAAAATTTATTAGTCTGGGTAATCGTGATACATACATGAATCTTGTATTTTAAATGAATACAAAAATTAAAAAATATATTTTTTTCAAATCCTAATAACTTTATTCCACATATAACATCCTTGCATAAATTTATTAACACACTTTAGAGAATCCTAGGGAAAGGAAATAAAATAAGGGTGATCTCAAACGATCAGTCAGGATAAAGTAAAGTGGAATAGATAATGAATTAATGAGAATAGTCAATATAGAAAGGTAATAACTAAAGTCACATCCCATGTAATCAATAAAATGAAAAGTAAGTTTGTAAAAATATTGAATGTTAAATAACTAAAAACACATTCTATTTAAATAACTGGATAAAGAAAAATAAATATGTAAAGATAAGAAACTAAAACACATTCCATTTAATCAAAAAACTGAGAATGAATTTCCTCCACATATAATATCAATTAAAAAAATCTAATGTATAATAATTACTGAATCTAAATGACTACAATGATTAATTATTAGATGCCATGTTCCTAGGTATATGGTACCTTTACTGTCAAGACCTTTAAAAAGATGATTTATAACATACTGGGTGGAAACCCATTAGCTTAGGCTAGCCAACTGATTTTCCCCATGAGACTACTAATGCATTGAGGGTCTATCTATAATTGGTCCCCACCCATGTTGTACTTTTCTTAATCATTCCTCATACATCAAATAATCAATTTAATTTATGAACAATGTGCCTTATAAAATATGAAAATTGAGTAAATGATTTAAATTTATCAATATTTCCCTAGATATAAAATAACATTTAAAGAAAAACCCAATTGTAAAAATGGTATACTGTTTAGGAAATAATCATATCCATTGTAAATGATATGGATATTTAGGTGAAATTCCATGCTCAATAATCATATAAAATTGAATATTTAAAGGGGACTAACAAAGGAATCAAGGAAGTGAATGTCAATAGTATCCTTGGACAAATTAATCATAAACCATCCAGAAGAAGAATGAGGATAGTTTCAATACAAAATATCTCAAGTTGAGTAAGTATAAAGGGTTGTTGTCATTGATGAATAAAAATACTATCAAATTATATTTTAAAAACATTATTTAGGAAAAATATCCTTTTCATTTTTATTTCTAAAAAATACTCTTCTTTTGGAAATTATCTTTAAAAATATTTTTTTAATTCTAATAAATTCTAAATTAAGAACATTATTTTCGATAGCATGTATGAAATGAAATAAAAAATGTAATGGAATAAAATATCCTAATGCTTTCCAATATATTTAATAATTTTAATCTACGATATATCTTTCAATGCATGCGGTTCTAAGTTATCTTATGTTACATGCAAGGAATAATTTCTTTGATAGCTTGTGTTACATGCAAGACCGTATTGTACTTAACAACAATATATTATTAAAATATTATTAATTAATATAATAACATATAACATTAACGTTAAATTATCAGTTATGAATATGATTAAATAAATTTTTAAAACTTATTTTTTATAAAAATATAATTTGAATTAATTGGTTACAAATTAATTTAGAATGAATATATGAACCAATTAAATATTAAAAGAATATTTTTATAGAAAACTATTTTTATGATCGCAAATATTTTTTACCCTAATTAAAATAAGTCATTGATATTAATGAAATATATATGTTATATATTAAATAAAATATTTTTTATACTAATCCAACATATTTTATAGGCATAAGATAAGAACAAACCCAATGTTATGCATAAAAACCAATATTTTTATAAAGGTAGTTTTACCTCCATTTAAAGGATAAATTATTTTAAATTAAATTTTTGATACTTTAATAAATTTTATATGTCAAAATAAAATTCGTTTTTGAAAGTAGAACAAAAAAATTAGGTTATAGTGAATTTTTGGTATTTTTCTGTAAAGTCTCATTTTTTATTGAATAATGAAAAATAATGAATTTTAATTCAAAAATACTTTTTCATCTAATTTATTTATAAAGATAAATTATATTTTTGATTGGTTTTAAATTTTAATTATATAAATTTTATATAAATTCATCCAAATCAGTTCATTTTAATCATTTTCACTTTGAAATTTGATATAAAAACTTATCAAACTTTTGATCATTTTTACATTAAAAACATGCATTGTCGTCTAGTGTACGAGATTAATTTTAAATTAATTTATATCAATTAAGTGATTGTAATTTGAAAAAATAGATTCCATATTTTAAATGAGAATTATTTATAATTTCTAATAAGGTAAAATTAGTTTTTTACTAAAAATATTAGTGAATTTGATTAAAATTAATTATAACGATTAAGAGAAAAATTAGCTTAATAGGGGACCAAACCTTAAACATAAGAGCCAAAATGACCTATAGACTTGTCCAAAATAAATTTTATATCCATATTTAGATCATATACTCCCTTTTATCTAGTATTTACCATTATCAGATCCAATTTTCATAGGAAAATCATGGGTGAAATTCTCTTTTCTAAAATTTATAAGAATACCACTCATCCTCCACTATAAAAAGGCACTCACCCCTCCCAATTCCTCACACCTATCAAGACACTTTGGATCGACCAATATCTATAAAAATGGATTATAAAAATGCCTCCCCTAATCATATATGCATAACCTTGGGAATAAATAAAACCAAGGAAGTACTTTGGTGCACACCAAAAGGATTTACCAAAGAAGAGGTGACATCCTTCCTCAAGCTCTTTTGTTTTATTTTCATTATCCACCCAATAAAATATTATTATTACATGTTTATATAATAAAATAAGTATTATAAATATACTTATATTTTTTTATTATAATTTTTTGACCTACACTTACAATCACTTCCATATAATTGGTTACAAACTTACCGTTCATGTACAACGAACTACTGCCTCACAAAATGATGAATGCTCTTTTTTCCTTTTCCACCTCTCATGGTTGGAAATTATGATGGAAAAATTGTTTATATATGATATATATGATATATATGATATTTATAATGTATTTATGTTTCTTTAATTTCTATATAACACATACCTTTATGCTTTCTATTTTTGTTGGAATAACATAACATCATTTGTGGAAGGGTGGACTACCGCCCCCTCAAAGCCATGTGATTCATTCACACTATACATGGAATGTATAAAAGATGGTTTTAATAAACATATGTGAAATATATAAAATAGATATGAAAATAAGTATAATATACATATACATATATATCAATTTTTTTCATTATTTTAAAATATGATAAGGAAATGAAAGTAGCGTTAATGCATACGTACGACCTACCGTCTCCAGGAATAGTGCATTTCATTTCCTATATCAAAACTCTATGGATTATTATAAATACATATATATAATGGATATATATGATATATAAATCATGTTTTACATTCTTTATATGATTAAATCATGATCTAATTAATATGAACAACAAGTAACAAGTCAAAACATACTTGAAAAACAAGGCAATTAACACCCGAAATAGTGAAAATAATGAAATATTTTTAACAAATGGGTAATAAGATATTGTAAGAATATAATATATTATATTATGAATATAATTATAATTCCATTTTAAGTAAATAAAATTATTTAAACCACAATAAAGAAGGTTAAATTACGTTCACCCGAAAATGAAATGCAAGGTAAGGGATTTTCATCTCACTTTTTTGATCTGTTAGATAAATTTCACATACAACACTTAATTATTTTGTGTGGTGTATTTAATTAATATTTTGATATATTATATCATGAATTATTTCATATTCATGTTATTTTGAGTTTCAATTTGAATTATATCATCTAAATGGATTTTAATTAAGTATTACCAAGTTGAAAAGAATTTCATAACCCAATTTATTTTTTTGGGTTACATTACTTCCTAATTTCCATTAATATTCTAAGAATATATGTTTAATAAATTTTTACTATCTATTGTTTTATTTACACTTTTTTATGTGTATTTAAATTTTTAAAAAATAATATCTTCATTGGTTGAGTCCCACTTCATCATTATGATCTTTTTAAGGGTTACTTGAGAATCTAATTTTGTTTGGGATTGTTTACACTTAAATTTAAATTAGAGGAAATTATTTTATCATTGTATAATCAACCCTTTATTTTTATTATCCTCATGTTATCCATGACCATTTTCATGTAATAGTACCATTGTTTCAATCTTTGGTACATAATATTTTTTATAAAATGTTTTTAAGAAAACCCGATCCCAATTATCTCTTTGGTCAGAGATCCTGTTTTCTTCTAAAAACCTAGTTTTCTAAAAAAAAATATATTTTTACCATTTACAAAATAATTTATTAAATAAATTTTTACGCCTTTTTTATTTTATAAATTTTTTAAAAGGAATATTCTTGTCACTTTCTGAACAAGGAACTTTTTAAACATTTTACCTTATAAAATGAATGTAATTTTTTTACCTCATACAACATTTACAGATTTACCCATCACCATTTCTTCGATGCTTCCTTTTAAAATTTAAAAGTTTTATTTTTAAAAAAATATTTTTAAAAGTTATTTTTAAATAAATGGTTTTTGAAAAGGTTTTTCAAAACAAAATGATATTTTCCTTAAGAATTATTTTAAAGTTGTTATTCTATTTCATAAATGAAAAAAACCCTTATTATTACACCAATGAGTATATTTAATATTGATACAATACTTATTCTTCCTCTTTATGGTTTTTGATTGATTTATCCAAGGATATTATTGACATTCACTTCCTTGATTCCTATTTTATCCTATTGAAATATTCAATTTCTGGTGACCATTTAACACTAAGATTCCCCTAAATATTCAAACCATTTATCTTGGATATTATTATTTCCTACACTATATACCATTTTTTACATATAAAATGAAATTGAAAGTCATTTGATTGACTAAGGAAATATTTATAAATCCATATCTCCTACTTTATATGGATATTTGCTAAGGCAAATTGTTAAATTGATTATTCAATATATGAGGAATTCTTTGGATAGGTATTACATCAGTGGGTCCCAGTTATAGATAGCCCCTTGATGCATCAATAGTCTCATGGGAAAAATTAGTTATCTAACCTAATATAATGGGGTTTTCACCCAATATTTTATAAACCATCTTATGAAAGGTATTGATGGGAAAGTTATTATATATCGAGGAAACATGGTGTTCAATGATTAATCATTTCCTTCATTTAGATTTAGTTATTATTTATCCATGGTATTTTACAATGATATTTCTATGGATGCATTTCATTCTTTTTTTATTGATTAAATTGAATGTGTTTTAGTTATTTTCCTATCCATATTGATGATTACTTGTGTAGTTATTTGAATGGAATGTTTTTTAGCTATTAACTTGACATACTATTTATCTATTCAGTTTATTGATTATATATAATGTGTGTTCAGTTATTTTCCTTTCCATAATGATTAGTCTCATTAATTCATTATTTCTTCCACTGTAATTTACCATTACTAAGAATTTGAGTTTAACCTTTTTTTATTTCCTTTCCCTAGGATTCTGTGAAGTGTACTAATAAAGATATTCCCGGAAAAAATAGATGGAATATAGTTATTATTATCCTCAAAGAAAAAAAATGTTCTAATTTGTGTATTTATTTGTAATAGCATACTCGTGTATGTATCTAGTTTACCAAGAATACTAAAGATTTTGGTCCTTTGGGGCATGATTTGCTTGCATCTTATGCCAATTTAATGGTAGCACGACACTGTCTTTGGGCTTCTAGGGTCAAGTCTCAATAGTTGGTTTTAGAGAAAGTTTAGTATCAACCTTTAGAACTAGATTTAAGAAAACATAGATTAGAGAATATATCCATAAGGTAGATTTTGAGGAAAATTATATAATAATATCTGAAAGTTTTGGTTTGATAGAGATTATGTGGTTTTCCTGGCAATACATCCATATCTGGATAGTACAAGTGGAGATGGTTCTGGTACAAATATTCCTAAGGGTAACAAATCCAATAGGATGAGTCAGGATTGACTCGAGTGTAACCTAGTACATGATGATGAGCCTTAATACACAACCGGTTTGATACTACTATGGGATATGCTGATGATAATTCACATTTTCTATATAAACCATTATGAAGGATTTGAATAGATAATGAATATGAATGATCTAGGTTAAAACTAAGGTTATTTTGATTGAATATAAGGTGTCATGATTTAGAAATCTAACAAATTATATTATGTATAGAATCTATAAAAAGAAGTTCCTATGTTGAAATAAAAGGGATAAAGTATTTATATATTAAGGTTGTTTTTAAATACTTAGTTAAAAGGATTTTTAGTGATTAACCTTATTTAAAGGATGTCTATCATATTTATGTTGTAAATTAAATTAATACAATTTAAGAAAAAGAATATACTATATGTCAGGTGACAAACCATAAAGTCTAGCAAGGCCACAAGACTTGAGCCCATGACTGATGGATGATAATAGTTTAATACCAACCACTGAACTATAAAATTTATTGGTTAATATTTCAATGTTTTTAGTTTAAAAATTTGATGAATAAAAATTAATGATGAATAAGTAGAGTAAATTTTTAGGTTTAGAGATTAATTTCTTATTCATATTGGTTTTAGAAAATAGTCTGATACAAAATAATGGATTTTTTTATGGGTATTACGATCAGTTAAAAGAATATTTTAGTGGTTTAAAAAGGATTCATTCTAGGATATCCATTTCATGGAGTAAGGGATGAGTTAGAATTTTATCAAAGAACAACCAAACAATGGAATTTTATTTATATAAATATATCAAGTAAGTATAATTCTTTATATTCTTAGGTAGTAAAATAATTACTCAACATTAGGAAAATGATCCAAAAAATGTTTTCCAAATACCTTTGTTTTTGTTGAACTGATAGTCTTTTAAATCATCAAAAATTTATGGATTTGAGGCCCTCAACATTCCAATGATCATTATCTTATTTGTGATTAATTACCTCAATCACTCCCTATAAATATTTACAATTTTTCTCCATGTACATATCACTAGTTTTCACTAATGTTCTCATATATAGAAAACTAGTTATATGTTATTCCATGTGACCTTTATACTTATCAATATCTCTTATAAAGAGGATATCTTTTAACTCTTCTAATAATGTGAGTTTTTAGCAAAGTAAATGTCATATATCAAACCCTATATTACCAAGATCGAGTTTAAATTATGAGGATTTAATGAAATTAAGGTGGGGAGAATGTAACGACCCAAAATTCTAAAGTAAGAACATTATATTTGATAGCGTGTATGACATGAAACACCAAGCGTGTAATAGAATTAAATGTGACAAGACATTATAATATATTTAATATTTTTAATCTATGATATATCTTTCAATTCACATGATACTGAGTTAGATTTCATTACCTACAATAAATACTTTCTTTGATATATTGCATTACACACAAGACCATGTTTTGCTGAAGAAAAATATATTATTAAAATATTATTATTTAATATAATAAGATATAAAATAGATGTTAAATAATAATTTAGGAATAGTAATAACAAACTTATGAAAATATATGTTTTATAAAAATATAATATGAATTCATTGGTTTCTAAATAATTAGGAATGAATATAGGAACCAATTGAATATAGAGGGAATAATATTATAGAAATACATTTTTATAATGACAAATCCATTTAACCTAATTATAATTAGTGAATGATATTAATGAAATATATATTTTATATATTCAAAAATATATTTTTTATACTCATTCAATAGATTTTATAGGCATAAGATAAGAACTAGCTCAATTTTCAGTACAAAAACCTATATTTTTATAATGGCAGTTTTACCGGTTTCAATGGAGAACCTATTTTAAATCCATTTTTTAGAACTTTTATAGGTTTTATACATCAAAATAATATTATTTTTTCAATAGTAACATAATAATTACATTAGGGTTAATTCTAGGTATTTTTCTGTGAGGTTTTAGTTTTTGATGAATAGGGAAAAATACTGAATTTTAATTAAAATTGTTTTTTCATCTAATTTTTTTCATAAGGGAAAATTATATTTTTAATTGGTTAAAATTTAAATTATATAATTTTTTATATAAATTAATCCAATTTATTTCATTGTAATCAATTTAACTTTTTAAAATTGATATAAAAAATTCGGAAACTTTTGAACATTGTTTACATTAAAACCCCGCATTATCATCCCGTCTGTGGGATTAATTTTAAATTAATTTCTTCCACTTATGTGACTATAATTTGGAAAAATGGATTATATATTTTTAATAATAATAATTTATAATGTCTAATAATTTCGACTTTTTTTTTTACCAAATATATTAGTGAAAGTGATTAACATTAATTACAATGATTTAGAGAAAAATTAGCTTACCAATAGACCAAACCTTAAACGTAAGATCCAAAATGACCTATAAGCCTTTAAAAAATCCATTGGATGGAAAGTTTTAGAAACTATCCTTCCTTATATATAATATTTACCATTATTTGATCCAATTTTCATAGGAAAACATTCATGGAATTACCTTTTCCAAAATCTATAAGAATACCAATCCTCTTCCACTATAAAAAGTCACTCACACCTCCCACTTCCTTAAACCTCCCAAGACACTTTATATCTCAAAATATCTGACCAAATAGATCCTAAAAATACCTCCCCTAATCCTATAATTCTCACCTTGGGCATAAATCAAACTAAGGAATCCCTTTGGTGCAAACCAAAAGGAGTTACCCAAAAAGAGGTAACATCCTTCCTCATGCTCTTTTGTTTTATTTTAATTCTCTGCCCCTCACATATTCTTATTAAATGATTTTATAATAAAATAAGTATCAAAAATATAATGAGTTGTTTTTTATGTTTCAACTTACACTTACACACACTTCCATCTAAAGGGTAAAAAACATACCATTCGTGTACGATGAACTACCGCTTTGCGGAACAATGAATGTGTGTTTTTCCTTTAAACCTCTCATGGTTAGAAATTATGATGTAAAAAATGTTTATATATGACATATATGATATTTATAATGTATTTATGCTTCTTTAATTTATATATAACACATAACCTTATGATTTCCATTTTTGTGGGAATGCGATAACATCGTTTGTGGAAGTGTGGACTACTCACTCCTCAAAACAATGTGATTCATTCATGATATAAATGAAATATATAAAGGATTATTTTAATAAACCTATTTGAAATATATGACATATATATGATACTAGAATTAATATATATGAATATATATATTATTTACTTTTCATTCATTTAAAATACGATAAATAAATGAAAGTAGCATTCATGAATACATACGGCCTACCGTCTCCATGAACGGTGAGTTTCATTTACTATATCCAAACATTATGGATTATTATAAATAAATATATAATAGATATATATGATAATTAAATCATGGCTTACATTCTGGGTAATATGAAATAATTTTCTAATTAATAGTAACAACAAGCAACAAGTCAAAACATACTAAAAAAATTAAGCAAACTGAAATAGTAAAAATAATAAAAGATTGTTAAAAAATGGGTAATAAGATATTGTAATAAGATAATATATAATATTAATAATATAATTTTGGTTCTATTATAAGTTAATAACATGATTTAAACTACTATACACGAGTTTAAATGACGTTCACATGAAAAGTAAAAACAATGTAATTTATTTTTATCTCACTTTTTTACATCTGTGAGAGAAATGTCACATTCATCAATTAATTATTTTGTGTGGTATATATACTTCCAATATTGATATATTATATCATGAATTATTTTATATTCCTATTATTTTGAATTTAAATTTTAATTATTTCATCTAAGTGCATTTGAATTAATCGTTACCAAGTGGAAAAAAATTTCATAACCTAATTTATTTTCTTTGGGTTATATTACTTTCTCATTATTTTTAATGTTATAAAATTATGTGTGTAATAAATTTTTAATATATATTATTTTATTTAAACTTGTTTTATGTGGATTTAAATTTTTCCCAAATAATATATTAATTGGTTGATTATCACTTCCACATTATAATCCTTTTAAGGGTTTACTTTACAATCTTATTTTGTTCGGGCTTGTTTACACTTAAATTTCCATTACAGGAAATTATTTGATAATTTTATAATAAACCATTTAATTTTATTCTCCTACGGTTATTCATGAAATATTTCAAGTAATATTACCTTTCTTTCAGTCTTTGGTATTTAAAATATTTTAGAAAATGTTTTTAAGAATTCGTGACCACATTTCTCTGTTTTGTCAGAGAACCTCTTTTCATATAAAAACCCAGTTTTCTAAAAAGGTTTTCAATTTTTTTTTGAAATTTAAGAAATTATTTATTAAATACATTTTTACCATTTTTTATTTTACAAATTTTTTCAAAGGAATCTTCTTGCACTTTCTAAATAAGGCACTTTTCTAAACTTTTACCTTACAAAAGGAATGTTCTTTTTACCACGTATAACATGTATGGATTTACCTGTGATCATTTATTTGGAGCTTACTTTATAAGTTTAAAAGATTTATTTTTAAAAAAAAATTATTAAAAATTATTTTCAAATAAAATGTTTTGTAAAATACTTTTCAAAACAAAAAGGATATTTTCCTCAAGAATGCTATTAAAGTTATTCTTATATTTCATCAATGAAAAAACCCTTATTCTAAATCCAACGGGTATATGTCATATTGATACCATAATTATTCTTCCTTTGGATGGTTTTTGATTTATTTGGGTAAGGATAGTTTTGAAAATAATTTCCTTAATTCATTTGTTATCACCCTTGAAAAATTCAATTTCATGTGATCATTAAACATTAAGTTTTCCCTAAATATCCATATCAATTATCATGGATAATATTATTTCCAAAACCATGCACCATTTTTACAGATGGTGTTCACTTGAAAATTATTGGATTAACAAAGGAATATTGATAAATCTGTATCTTCTACTCTATATGAATATTTGATATGACATATTTTGAAATTGGTTATTCGATATATGATGACTGTTTTGAATATGTACGACATTGGTGGGGACTGGTTATAGATATCCCCTTGATTCATCGATAGTCTCATGGTACAAATTAGGTGGCTAGCCTAAGCTAATGGGGTTTTCACCCAGTATTTTATAAACTATCTTGTGAAATGTCTTGATGGTAAAGGTACTAATTACCTAGGAAACATGGAATCCAATAATTAATAATTTCCCTCATTTAGATTTAGTTATTATTAATCAATAAGATTTTTCATCGACATATATATGGATTCATTTCATTCTCATTTCATTGATTAAATGGTATGTGTTTGAGTTATTTTCCTTTACATGTTGATTATTCATTATATAGTTATTTTAATGGAATGTGTTTTAAGTAATTGCCTTTCCATATTATTTATCCATTTATATTATTGATTATATGGCATGTGTGGTTAGTTATTTAACTTTCCATAATGATTTTTCTCATTTATTCATTATTGATTCTGCTATAATTTACCCTATTGAGCATTTTAGCTCACCTTTTTTTATTTCTTTTCCCTAGGATTCCTTGAAGTGTACAAATAAATATATAAAAGGGTATTCAATATGTAATAAAGTAATTATTATCCTCAATGAAAAAAATATGTTGTGATTTTTGTATTCATTTTTAATACAAGACTCATGTATGTATCTAGTTTTCCAAGACTACTAAATTGTTCAGTCCTTTTGGATGTGAGTTCCCTATATCTTATGCCAATGTAATGGTATCATAACATCAACTCTTAGATACTAGGGTCGGGACACTATAATTTTATTTAAAAAATAATCTTTTAAACTTTTAAAGTATTCTTCAAAGAAATGATGGTAGGTAAATCTATATAGTCTATATGAGGTAAAAAGAACATTCCTTTTGCATGGTAAAAAGGTTAGAAAAGTACCTTGTCTGGAAACCAACAAGAATATTCCTTTGAAAACATTTATAAAAGACCAAAAAGTGCAAACATTTATTTAATAAATCATTTTTGAATATTTAAAAACATTTTTGAAAACATTTTTAGAAAACAATGTTTTTTAAGAGATAATAAGATCTCTGACTAAAGTGGGAAATAAAGTCGGGTTTTATTAAAAACATTTTATAAAACAATTTGAGTACCAAAGAGTATAAAAATGGTTTGATTACTTTAAAAAGGTCATGAATAACTATAGGAAATTTAAATTAAAGGATTTATTAAAAAATGATCCAATAATTTCCCTTAATGGAAACTCAAGTGTAAACAATCCCGAACAAAATGAGATTGTGAAGTAAACCCTTGAAAAGAAAATAAAATTGATATGGGAATCCATAAATTAATATATTATGTGTGTTAAATGTAAATATATATAAAAAAGTGGAAATAAAATAATAGATATTTAAATGTTATTACATAGATAATCTTAGAATATTAACAACAATGGGGAAGTAATATAACCCAATAACAAGGAATTGGGTTATGAAATTCTTTACCACTTGGTAACTTTTAATTAAAATCCCCTTGGAAGAAATAATTTAAATTGAAACTAAAAGTACCATGAATATAAAATAATTCATTATATAATATATCAAAAAAATTAGTAGATACACCACACAAAATTAGTAAGTGGTGGATATTTCATTTATCCCAGGGATGTAAAAACTGAGTTGAAAATCCCTTACCTTATGTTTCCTGTTCAGGTGAGCATACTTTAACATAATATAGAGTGGTTTAAAACATGTCAAAAATTTATAACATAAAAATAAACATATTTATAATATCATATATGATCATATTGTAATATATTATTAATGGTTTGTTAACAATATTTCACTATTTTCACCATCTCTGGTCTTAATTGCCTATTTTTTCAAGTAGGTTTTGATTTTTTATTTATTGTTACTATTAAATTGATCATGATTTCATCATCTAAAAAATGTAAAAAATGATATAAATATCATATATATTCATTATATATGTATTTATAATAATCTATAAATTTTTTAAAAGGAAATGAAATGCACCGTTCGTGGAGATGGTATGTTGTACGTACGCATGAACACCACTTCCATTTCCTCATCATATTTAGAATAATTAAAAGTAAATTATATATATTTATATGTATATTATAATTATATTATGATAAATACATCATATATATAACATATTTTAATGAAAACCACCCCCTAATACATTCCAAATATAGCGTGAACGAATCACATCACTTTGAGGACTCGGTAGCCTAAACTTCGTAAATGATTTTATCATATTCCCACTAATGGAAAGCATAATGGTATGTGTTATATAAATATGAAAGAAGAATAAATTAATTATAAATATCATAGATATAATATATATTCAAATTTTCCATCATAATTCTCAACATGAGATGTGGTAAAGGAAGAACGATCAATCATCGTTTCGTGAGGCGGTAGTTCACCATACACGAATTGGTACGTTCGTTACCCATTTGATGGAAGTGTGTGTAGGCATAGGTATAAATATTAGAATAAAAATATATAATTATAATTAGGATAATGATTTTATTATATAATAATTTAATAAAAATAAATTAATGGATTGAGAAAGAAATAAAATGAAAGTGATCATTGAATTATGTTACCTCGTTTTTGGGTAACTCTTTTTGGTTTTTACCAAAAGAATTATTTGGTTGGATTTATTCCAAAATTAAGAATTTTATGATTAGGGGAGGGATTTTTTGAGATTATTTTATCATATTTTGTGTGTCCCAAAGGGTTTTAGAGGTTTTAATAAATGGGAGGGTTGAGTACCTTTTTATAGTGGAAGAGAAGTGGCATTCTTGTAAATTTTTGAGAAGGGAATTCCAACCACATTTTTCCCAGGTCAAGTGGATCCCATAATGGTTCCAATTTGATCCATTGTATGATAGGGTATAAATATGTCCATACAATGTATTTTTGACAAGTTTCTAGGTCATTTTGGACCTTAAGTGTAAGGTTTAGTCCTTTGTTAAGCTAATGTTTCTCTTAATCATTGTAAATAATTTTAATCACATTCACTAATATTTCTGGAAAAAAACTAAGTTAAACTTATTATAAACTATATATTATGATTATTAAAAATATGGAATCAATTTTTACAAATTTTAATCTCATAAGTGGTAAAAATTAATTTAAATTTAACTTCATAGATGGGGTGACAAAACATGTTTTTAAAGTAAAATTGTCCAAAAGTTTGCTAAGTTTTTATATCCAATTTCAAATTGAAATGGATTAAAACAATCTAATTGGATTAATATATGTAAAATTTATTGAATTAAAATTTAAAATAAAATAAAAACATAATTAACCATATCAATAAATTAGACGGAAAACTGTTTGGAATTAAGATTTTGTATTTTTTATTATTCATCAAAAATGAAACCTCACAGAAAAAATAAAAATAAAACCTAAGATAATTTTTATATTTGGATTTAAAAATTGAATTTTATTGTGAAATATAAAATTATAAAATTTCCAAAAATTGTATTTAAAATAGGATCTCCATTAATAGGATGTAAATTTTTTTTTAAAAAAATACTTATTTTTATGCGTAAAATTGAGTTTGTTATTATTTTATGCCTATAAAATTTATTGGATGAATATAAAAAAATATTATATTGAATATATAACACATATATTTAATTAATATCAATAAATAATTGTAATTAATTTTATTTATTAATGAAAAATTCCATTGGGATCATAAAATAAAAATTTATCCTTTATATTCAATTGGTTTATACTTTCGTTTCTATTTAGTTGGAAACCAGTGAATTCATATTATATTTTTGTAAAACATATGTCTTAATAAGTTAGTTCATTTTATTTAAAAAATATAATTTAATGGATAGGTTATATCTTATTATATTAAATAATAATATTTTAGTAATACATTGTTGTTTGGTAAAACTTGGTCTGTAATATAATGAACGATATCGAAGAATGTCATTGTTGCATGAAGCGCAAGCTAACTCAGTGTTGTGTGTATTGAAATCTATAGAATATATTAAATTTATTTAAAATTTTAATTATATTTTAAAGTCTCAAGATATTATATTCCCTTACACACTTGGTGTTGCGTGTCATACGCGCTATCAAATACAATGCTCTTATTTTAGAATTTCGAGGTGGTACATTATCCCCACCTTAATTAAATTTCATCCTCTTAATTTAAATTCAACATTGGTAATAAATTGTTTTGTATTTTCTGTGTTAAAATCCCACATCATGAGAAGGTTTCATAAAAAATCCTCTATAAAAGAGATAATGGGAAGTACAATGGTCAAATGGACTAACATATAACTAGGTATCTAATTAGGAGAACATTAGTAGAAAGTGGAGATATGGAATTAGAGGAAATGAGTAAATATTTATAAGGGTGACTGAGGTCATCAATAAAAAAAAAGTAAATTATTAATGGAATTTTGAGGGTCTCAAGTTCATAAATCTATGATGATTTAAAAGGTCACCAGTTCAAAAAAATTAAGGTATTAGGGATTTGTTTTGATCATTTTTGCAACATCCTGCCCCTTCCTCATTGGCTTGAGAAGGTGGATGAGGAGTTACTTGGCCTTAATCGACCTTCCCAAGGTGACAAAGGCTAGAAATAAATACTGTGGGAATCAATAAAAAATTGGGGAACAATTTTCACTTAATATAAAATCAACCAACCAAACAAGCTTTTATAAACACACTACATGATGCATGTCAACAAGCTACCCAACCCATAAATTACAAAAGGAAAACCAAAATATTCCATCAAAATTTCCAAAATTCCAATACAAAAAAACAAAATATAAGAGTACCAAATAGAAGACTACACTACAAGACCCCAAAGAACTAGGACACCATCAATAACTCTACACAAAACTCCATGATCCAAGAACCAAAACATCACCAAAGAATCATGTCATACTGCTAGCAAAATGAGATGATTTACCCTTACCTGTGTCCTGTAAAATGACATTTCCAAAAGTACCAAAGTCCCAATTAGTGGGTGATTACTAATACTCGGTAGGATTTCCCCAAATGACTTCCATACACATGCCACTAGGAAAGAAACATTAGCACATTTACATAAAGAATATTATATAAACATTAAATAGTGAAACCATTACTACAAGCCAACACACCATTAACAAGCCACGTAAAATAAGGAAAAGCCCTTACTATGATATAAGCCATAACACCATGGAACACTATCCCAACAAATCCCATCTTGAAAAACAATACACAACAAGGCAACCAAAGTTGTAAAACTTCCTCCAATCCATTCACTATATTTCCAAATAGTGGTGCTTCCCAACCACTATCCATAATGGTGGATCTTCTGTCTACTACCCATCACCTTTTATAGTGGGACTTCCATCCCACTTCCACATAATCAACACAAGCCATAACACTTAATCAACCAACAAGTATAAAGCACCAAGGCCACACAATAAGCACACAACCATTTCCAACACATGCCAAATCACTTAAATAAATCACCCATTTATTGAAGACACCCTTCTACTATTTTCCATGCCACATTCCACTCCAATAAAACCACATTTTTATTGAATTTTTTTTCAAAAAACGTTTTCATAACCCAAAATAAGTCACAAATTTTAAAATCACATAACAAAACCCATGTTTCACCAATATCCCATTTCTCCCAAACATCACCAATATTCACCCAATGGGTTCCCACCAAGAATCACACATCATATTTAAAATTTATTTCAAGAAAAAAAATTCAATTAAAGTCACTAGTTCTAAAAAAGTGGAGTAATGAGATAATCCACCAACCTTTACGGTTTTCGCAAAATCGACCCACAAGCAATCACACCGCAAAACTGGAGAACACACCACCCAAAATTCTCTAGACCCTATTCCCTATCATCAAAAAGCCATTAAATCATAATTTAAGGCAAAAAAAACCTTAGATTGACCCATAAAAGATGTAGATCTAGAAAACCAAGAGATAGGGAAGAGTAGATCTAGAGAAAACCAAAGAGAAACTAAAAGATAATACTTACCTGAGATGAACCAACTTTAAACCACCTTGAAACCCCTTTAAATTCTATCCAAAATGAGTGGGAGATCCCCTCAAACACTTGATAACTGAAAATACTGAGTGAGAATGTAATGGCATGGACCCTCCCAATCCATTACTTTTCTAAATCCTGATTTTTAAGTTGTACTGGGGACCATCTATAACTCATTGAGGAGTTTTCCAAATTTAAAGTTGAACAAATAGTGTAATTGATTGAAATAGGTAGCATTGATGGGAATCGGTTCCAGGGCAACAATTCCAGGGTTTTGGTGACTCACCCACTAGTGATTCATTTCCAACTTCTCCAAGACTTTTTAGTTTCTCTCTAGTAATGCATATTTTAAAGTAAAAGTGTTTTAATACCCATTTCGAAGCGATTTAAGGCCCATAAAAGATATTTTAAAACCCCTAAGAGTCGGGAGACACTTGAATTACCAAAATGTGTGGCCTTTTCATCGGTGTCACACCCTTTTCTGTGTTTTACTATCTCCTATGTTTTCCAATTAGGCCCCTTGTTACATGTTTTTCTCCATTTAAAGGAAATTGATCAACTCACTGTTGTCCGCTAGTCTATCTCCATCATTTTTGAGGGGAATTATTAAATCTAAATTAATCCCAACGTTTGAAACTATCCAGCTTCGTGGTCAATCCACGATCTAACTTTTAACTACTTTGAAATGGTATCCCTGATTTTAGGATCTAGAATCTTCTTAAGCTGAGATCCTCTCTCCTTTATCCCTTTTCTTTTATCTAAGTGCACCTCGATACTTCCTCCTAAGACAAATCATGATCCCATACTAGAGGCCTTCCCTATCATCCTTACAGTTCATCCTACAAGTCGTGCATCCCCTGTTTTTGATAAAAGAAGAAACTTATATCCTTGATCATCCAAGTAGGGGTTTTTACTTCATCTCTCTTTACTGTGCATCATGTGGGGTGGGTGTGATAATGTTCCCTCAGGATGTAGATGAAACCAACTTCAATGAAGAAAATAGACAAACATTTAAAGATTGAATGGGTGGGAAGGATGATGATATTGTTTTATTTTACCTTTGTTTTTTATGTTGTGAATTGTATGGGCTCATGTCCACTGAAAATCTTAGTCGTTGGTGGTCATTTCTTGTGCACTAATGAATCTCTTTTTTTGGATAATCTTGTGATTGAATTAATGTAACATAGAAATTGATTAATCATTTAAAATTGGTTGATTAAATGGATTATCGATGGATAAGAACACTTGTGTGATCACCATGGTAAACCAAAAGAAAAGAAGGAACAAAATGAATGGTGTTGGCTAAATCTAAAAACTCCCTCACTCTATTCTGGTGATATTCATGGTTGTTCTATTTAATGTTTGTGTGGGTAATGTAGAGGGGAATGGAATATCTGGTTGAGGCATTGTTGGTTTTTGGATTTTTTGTCATGTGGATCCAGTGGTATTTTTTTTGGACCGAGTAATTTGGGGCTTGGTTTGGTTCCAGTACTTTGAGGGATCTCACGGATCCCATTTTGATGTTGTTATTTATACGAGAACTGGGAGTGAATTCTTAAATGATTTCCTGGCTGTTTCATTTTAGTTGTTGTTCCAGATTGTGGTTATGCTTGTTAGTTGCCTGATAGTGTATGAATATTCAAATGGAATTACTTGAACATGATAATTAGAAAGGGTATGATGGGGAACTATTTTCCAGAAATGGGTTGTTCTCTAGTTGTTTTTGTTGTGTACTTATGCATGTAGGGGTAGTAGCAAGAGTGGTTGTGTGTGGGATGGTTGTTGGTTTCGTGACCCTTGTTTGGGATTAGTGCTTGATTATCTATATGTATAAAATTTAGTTCTTGTGTTTCTTATATGCACCCCATCTATGTTGTGTACTTAATTCGAAACACCCCCATTTCATGGGGGAGGGTGTTTTCCTCTACAATCCTATGAGTGGATACTTATTAGCTCATTTCTCCTCCCTTTCCCAGGTAGCCCAAGAATCTCCAGGAAGGTTGTGGCGGCCTGAGGTTCATTATGGCCCAAGAATACTCGGTCATGGCATGTTGTGGCGGGTTGGCCCAGGTGTGTGTGGGAAAGTTTGTTTCCCAAGTGTCTTCAGGATGAGGTCCAGGTGTGTTTGTTCATAGAAGTGGTTGTTCTGGCCTAAGTGTCTTAGGGTGTGGTGGTGGTTTTTATGAACCGGGTGTTTGCAGGCATGGTCATGTGTGGTTTTGGTGGTCCCGGTATTTGCGGGAGGGATAAATGTATAGTTGGGATGACCCATATGGTTTTTTTTTGAGGTGGTAGTGGTACTTCAGTGAGATTTGTGGGGGGAGGTCTGATGCAAAGGATGTTAAAAATAACCAGTGGGAAAGAGGTTTGGGGTTCCGAAATATTTATGTGTTATTACTGTTATTTTATTTGGATTGTGTAATTTGGGGAGTGTGCCTTGGTGAGGTTGGGTGGTTAGTTTTCCTTGCTAAGTGTTTTGATTACCTCTATTTCTCATAGGGCATTAGAATGTCTCCCCACTTGTGCATGAGAGCTTTTGGTTTCCCTATTGAGTATACCTATATACTCACCATACATATATAAATTGATTTTAGGTTTCCAGGAGGACTTTGGGGATCGTTCCAAACCTTACTATCTTGGAATTGGGAAAGTTGTCATTGTTGGTTTTCTTTTCTTTTGGTACTTTCCCCCTGAGTTTATATTGTACTTTGTATCAGTTTATTTTAAACATGCACATGGGAATTGATTTTTTGTCATTACTCTTATCTTTATTCCTTGGTGTCCATGAGATTTACCATCTTATGTCTTGATCTTTTTCTATAAAAGGATAATGCCTTCCATATTACGTGAGATTCTATAACTTTGGTTCTAGTTTCCACTTTGGGTCCTATTGAAGTCGGGAATCAGGGGTTATTATCTCTCCTTAAACTTTAATAAGGAAGGTTCTAGAAGTTTGATGTCTCTTCCCTCATCTTGTAGAAGGCGGTTCGTGATAGAATGGTATCTGAGGTGATGGTTGAGAGATAATATGGATTTATGGGTTAAGAATAGTGAGGATTGCATGGGATGGTAGGGAACCAATGTTATATGATCATGGTGTGTGAAATACGCTAGGGAATACTGGATAGGATAGAGGATTTTAGCCCCCCCCCCCATGATCAGATATAAGGACTCTGGACCTACTGAATGACCAAGTGAGGCTGCACTGATAGCAGGGTAGAGACCCTAGGAAAGGTACATACATCATAATGACTGGTGTTCTTGATTTAATTGGGGTGTCTTGGAAAAATTCTAAATAAATAATAAATAATACCCTAATTAAATTCCTTACTACTCGAGCTCAGGAATTCCATTTTTACCTTGCAGTTATGGAACCCGTATGATGTCCATGAGTAGTACGAGCAGTTGAGACCCAATAGAGTCAATTGAATTATCTGTGGAGGGATGATCGAGAGGAGGAGGATGACTAATGGAAGAAGTTGATTCATTCCTTCTAGTGGAAGACTCTGAGAAAGTACAAGGGTAGCGTCTCAGACATGGAGATGGAGATATGGCTCGAGGAGTTAGTGATTGCTTTTAGCTTGATCTGAGATCTGACAAAGTACTGGGTTCCTCTGAAGGTGATCCAGACGAAAGGGGAAGCACATCATTGGTGGGAATTTTATCTCAGGGAGAAGAAGGAAGATGAGGTTTTGTGGACTGACTTTCAGAAGGAGTTTTGGGCATAATTCCTTTCTTCCACGATGAAGGCGAAAAAGAGGCAAGAGCTACTCTCCCTCTATAAAGGGAGTATGAAATTGAGGGAATTGGGGATAAAGTTCAAGGATATCCTTCGTTTTTCTCCGAACCTCTTTCCAGATGAGGATTCATAGGAAAGACTCTTAAAGGAGGCACTCTAACATTCTCTTTAGTATGTTGTTACTTCCTTTACTCTATCGGTTTACTTAGAGGTTTAGAAGAAGTATGAAGTAGTGGAAACGATTCACATGTTGGGAGGTGTGCTGTGATATGGGAACCAATTGAGTTTGTCAAAGGGGAAGACCATCAACAATAGGCCTCCATCATCAGGGCCTTCTAGGTTTCAACTGATGGGGAGAAGGCCTCAGCAGTTCCAGTTCCGATCTCCTGGTCCTTTCCCTTTCTCCACGGGCCTTGGACTGAGGTGATTTACCTATGGTATCCGTGGGGATATTCAGAATCTGTTCCATAACTGAGTGCAGTATGGTGGGGGTGAGAAGGTTCAGTTCCCACCACATCCGTAATAATTTCCATCCTGGCCCTTCTAGCAGCAATATCAGCCTCCGAGAGTAGATGGTGTCAGAGGAGGTTGGCCTCATGGTGCTCCTCAGGGACCTCGACCAGGGCATGGTCGGGGAGGCAGCCAAAATATACGGGGTAGATGAGTTCGGCATGGGTAGTTTCACACCACATATGTATCAGTTCTAGCCGGGACATAGGTCATTCAAGGTATAATCATTCTGTTTTGTACTCTTCCTTATGCCTTGTTTGATTTAGGATCTTTTCACTCCTTTGTTTCACCTAGTATAGACCATGCCTTGGGTCTGTATGTAGAGAGACTTTCCATTCCCCTGGTGTTGAATACCACAGTTGGAGGTTAGACTAGCCTGTTTGATGTTTTTCGAGGATGTAGAATGATGTTGGGGCCACATCAGTCCAGTGGGTATCTCCTTCTATTGAAAATTCATCCATACGATGTCATCTTGGGCATCAACTGGCTTTTTTCCATGCACATTGTTATCAAATGCTTCCAGATAAGGGTCATGTTCTCAGATATGGGTGTCCATGGTGTAGCTTTCGTTAGAGTGCGGGGTTTCCAGATGGGAAGCCGGTATATAGAGCCCCTTCTTTCCTTGTTAGATGAGATATCAGTGGAATCAGAACAATCCAAGATGGTGGAAGTTATAAGGATTTTCAGTGAGTTTATCGACGTCTTCTTGAAGAGGTTGTGACTCTACCCCCTTGATGTGATGTTGATTTTGATATAGACTTACAACTCAATGCCTATCTGGTTTTGATGGCTCCCTATCGGATGTCGCCTTCTGAATTGCATGAGTTGTGGATTCAGGTTGATGACCTAATGAAGAAGGGTATTATCTGACCAAGCGAGTTTCCATAGGTTATTCCAGTCTTGTTCACAAATGAGGTGGATGGTGATCTCAGGTTGTGCATAGACTACCGAAGACTGAATCAGGAAACTGTCAAGAACTGTTACCCCCTCCCAAGGATTGATGAACTTTATGACCAGTTTAAGGGAGCCGGTTGGTTCTCTAAGATCGACCTACGGTTGGGATATCACTAGTTGAGCGTGAAAGAGGGAGACATCCTAAAGACCACTTTGAGATTCAGGTATGAGCACTTTAAGTTCGTGGTTCTTCCATCCTACTTTATGAACGCACCAGCTATGTTCATGGGGCTCATGGACTCTATTTTCCATGATTATCTAGATTGGTTCATGGTCGTTTTCATCATCGACATCCTGATCTACTCAAGATCAAAATAGGATCATTCCGAGCATCTAAGGATAGTTTGGGGGTCCTTCGACACCACCAAATAAATAGGAAGTTTCCCAAGTACAAGTTCTGGACATGAGAGGTACACTTCCTTGGACACGTGGTGTCCGAGAAGGGAATATTAGTGGACTCGTCAAAGGTCAAAGTAGTTGTTTCTTGGGTCGCACCCAAGAACGTGGAAAAGGTTCATAGTTTCCTGGGTCCGGCAGGTTACTACCGGAGGTTGGTGCCTGACTTCTCTCAAGATGCAGCGCCTTTGACATCTTTGATCAGAAAAGATGAAGCTTTCATATGGAGTGAGTAGTGCCAGGAAACTTTCATTTATCTGAAAGGGAAGATGGCCAGTGACCTAGTGTTGAGGTTTCCAGAGGAAGGGGTGACATTTGAAGTGTTATGTGATGCTTCCGTTCTAGGCTTGGGGTGTGTTCTAATGTAGCAGTGGGGATTGATCTCTTATGGGTCCAGGATGTTTCACCTTTATGAACAAAACTATTCCACCCTTGACTTGGAGCATGCGGCGGTAGTGTTTTCACTAAATTTGTGGTGGCATTACCTCATCAGGGAACGCTTCATGGTCTTTAGAAATCACAAGAGTTTGATATATGTCTTCTCCCAATGAGACATGAACTTGTGACGATGAAGGTGGATGGATTTAATTTAGGACTAAAACTTCAAGATCTACAATAACTTAATAAAGGGGAACATGGTGGCTGATGCCTTGAGCAAGAAGTTACAGAAGGATGTGGTTTGGGAGTCAGTAGATTCTTGGAAGACAATGGAGGAGTTGGCTGATTTTCATCTGGCATGAGTGGAGGATGATAGAGCCTGTCTGTCTCAGATAATGGTGCAGTCTTCCTTGGTACGATAGGTGGTGGATTCTTAGTGGGGGGACTCAAATACTGAAGTAATGCATGATCATGTAAGATAGGGTGATGCTCTGGAAGGATGGTCGGAGGATGGTCAAAATCATATTCTTTTTTGTGGGAAGTTTTTTGTCCCAGAGATGATGCACGAGAGAGTTCTCTACGAGTTCCATAGCTCAGCCGTAGTGGTACAACCAGGAGTTTACAAGATTTAATAGGTCTTGAGAGGTCAGGTTTGGTGACTCAGAGTGAAGTGGGAAGTGGCGGAGTTTGTGGTTAAGTGCCTCGTGTGTTAGTAGTGGAAGGATGAACACCATGTTCCCAGTGGTCAGTTGCAACCCTTAGACATTCCCGAGTGGAAGTGGGATAAAATATCGATGGATTTCATCACATGACTACCTAGGGATGAGGGAGACTGTAATTCCATCTAGGTATTGGTGGATTGATTGATAAAATAGGCTGACTTCTTAGCAGTTAGGTAGTCAAGCGCAGTGGATGCCTAAGCACATAAGTATGTGGGTGAAGTTGTGTAGCTTCACGAAGTTCCCAAAACCATCATTTCTGATTGGGATACATGATTTCTTTCACAGTTTTGGAAGGGATTATAGCATGATTTTGGCACCCAGCTATGCTTTATCACTGTTTTCCACTATCAGACGGATGATCCGACATTGAGGACCATCCAGATATTGGAGGACATATTGCAAGCGAGTATTATAGACTTCATAGGATCATTGGTATGACACTTGACACTGGTATATTTTTCCTACAAAATAGATATCACTCTACCATTGGAATGGAACTGTTCGAAGCCTTGTATGGAAGACTATGTCATTAACCCATGTGATGGATAGAGGTTGGGGAGGCTGGTGTTCTTGGGCCAGAGGTAGTTCAGATCCCAATATAGAAGGTTCATCTTGTGCGTGAAAGGTTGAAGGCAGCTCAGAACTGGTAGAAGTTGTATTCTTATCATAGTAGGAGACCCTTGAAGTTTGATATTGGGGACCACATGTTCTTAAAGGTATCCCCTCGACGTGGACAACGGAGATTTGGCGGGGGGATTAAGCTTTCCCCTAGGTTCATTAGACCCTTAGAGGTGTTAAGAACAGTCGTCAAGGTGGTGTATTAGCTGGTGTTAACAACTCCACTGGATAGGATACACAATGTCTTCCATGTATCTTAGAGCCATTGGTATCTACATGATGACCCCCACATCCTCAACTAGGGAGAGTTGGATATCAAGGACGATGCGACATTCGTGGAGCGACATGTGAGAATAGAGGATTGTAAGGAGAATGTTATTTGTGGATGGACCATTCCCTTGGTTTGTGTGTTGTCGAGGCATGGTGGCCTCGAGGAGAGTACCTAGGAATTAGAGGTAAAAATGCATGCACAGTACCTAGAGTTGTTTTGAGTTTTGATCTTGTGTTTTCTTTGTACCATGCTTATGATGTAATGTTTGAACCTCACTTGTTGTATGATAAGTTGTTTCCCTATTCCTTGATTTAAAAGTCCTGACTATGGGGAGGGGAGGACCTGATCCCTAATCAAGATAGATTAATGTGGATGTGAATAAACCTGTGTGTGCGAGTCAGTTCCACCCAAAGAGGATAGTATCTTGATAAGAAGGAAGGAGCTCCTTAATCCATGTGTCTAGACTGTGTAAACTTTTTGTGTTTGTGTGGTTACTTGAGAAATAGGAGTGGTAATGTTTCTGCACCTATTCAAGAGATATATGTGAAAGAGGTTTTCCTAGATGTCAAGGGTTTATTCTGGCTTTCAAACAAATCTAGGGTAGTTTGTCCCTAAGAGATATCTTACAAGGTGGATGTTCGGACCCCTATCTTTTCTTTGGGTTTACTCTAGAACTATCGAGGGCGAGAATAGTTTGATAGGTATCTGATGCAATTTTCCAAACCCACCTGGTCCACTACTTTTCCAAATCCAGGTATTTAAGGTTTCATGGGGACCATCAATGACCCATTAAGGAATTTTCAAAATTTTAGGTTGAATGAACGGTGGCATCGATCAGCGTCAGTGACAAGGTGACGGTGCCATGGTGTCAATGACTCACCCATCGGTGAGTCATTTCCATATTCTTCTGGACATTTCAGTTTCACTCTAGTAACACCTCTTTTAACATAAAAGTGTTTTAATACCCCTTCCGAAGCGATTTAAGGCCCATAAAAGATATTTTAAATACCCTAAGAGTCGGACAACCCTTGAATTACAAAAATGTGTGGCCCTTTCATTGGTGTCAAACCCTTTTCCACATTTTCCAGTCTCTTGTGTTTTCTACTTAGGCCCCCATTATGTTTTTTCTCTATTTAAAGGAAATATATCAGCTCATAGCCGCCCCCTGGTCTATCTCTACTATTTCTGAGGGGAATTATTAAATCTCAATTAATCCCAATGTGTGAAACTGCCCAACAACATGGTCAATCCACAATTCAACTTTTAAGTACTTCGAAATGGTATCCCTGATTTTAGGATTTGGAATCTTCTTAAGCTGAGATCCTCTTTTCCTTCTCCCTTTTTTTCTCTAAGTGCACCTCCACACTTCCTCCCAAGACAAATCTTGCACCCGTGCTCGAGCCTTTCCCAATCAGCCTTGGAGTTCTTTCTGCAAGTCACACATCCCCTATTTTTTATAAAAGAAATAACTTCAATCCTTGATCATCCAAGTTAGGGTTTTTCCTTTGTCTCTATTTACTGTGCATCATGCGGGGTGGGTGTGATGATGTTCCCTCGAGACATAGATGAAACCAACTTCAACGAAGATAATAAACAAACATTTAAAGAATGAATGGGTGGTAAATATGATGATGTTGTTGTATTTTACCTTTGTTTTTATGTTGTGAATTGTATAGGATCATATCAACTATAAATTGTGGTCATTGGTGGTCCTTTATTGTGCACTAATGAAGCTCTGTTTTCTAGACAATCTTGTGATTGAATGACTGTAACACAGAAAAAAATTAATCACATAAAATTAGTTGATTAAATGGATTCCCGATGGATAATAATAATTGTGTAATCACCCTAGTTAACAAAATGGAAATAAGAAACTTAATGAATGGAATTGGATAAATCTGAAAATTAGCTTGCTCTATTATGGTGATATGCATGGTGGTTCTATTTAATGTTTATGGGGTGACGTAGAGGGGAATGGAATCTTTGGTTGAGGGGTTGTTGGTTTGTGAATATGAGGTCACGTGGAGATGGTAGTAAATGTTCTAGACCTGATAAGTTTGGGATTGGTTTGGTTCCAGTACTTTGAGGGAACTCATGGATCCCATTTTGATGTTGTTATTTACACTAGAACCAGGAGTGAATACTTAAAAGCCTGACTGACTGTTTACTTTCAATTGTTGTTCCAGATTGTGGTTATTCCTGTTAGTTTCTTGGTAGTGGATTAATAATCAAATAGAATAATTTTGACATGATAATGGTAATGTGTACGATGGGGAACTATTTTCCAAAAATGGGTTGTGCTTTGGTTGTGGTTGTTGTGTACTTGTTCATGTATGGGTAGTAGAGTGGTTGTGTGTGGGCTAGTTGTTCGTTTGGGGACCCTTAGTTTTGGATGAGTGTTTGATTATATACTTGTATAAAATTTAGTTCTTGTGTTTCTTATACACACCCCACCCATGTTGGGCACTTCGTTCCAAACACCCCCATTTCATGGGGGATGGTGTTTTTTCCAACATTCCTATGAGTGGCTAGTTATTATCTCATGTATGCTCTCTCTCCCTGTTAGCCCAAGACTCCCTAGGCCGAATGTAATGGATTGAGGTTCATTATGGTCCAAGACTCTTCGGGCAGGGCGTGTTGTGGTGGGTTGGCCCAAGTGTGTGTGGGAAGGTTTATTTCCCAAGTGTCTTTGGGATGAGGCCCAAGTGTCTTCAGGTGTGGAAATGGTTTTTCTGGACCATGTGTATTCGGTCGTGGTAGTGGTTGTTATGGACCAGGTGTTTTCAGGCATGGTTATGTGTGGTTTTGGTGGCCCAGGTGTTTACGGGTGAGATAAATGTATGGTTGGGATGGTTCATAAGATTGTTGTTGGGGCAGTAGTTAGACTGTAGTGGGATTTGTGAGGGGAGGTGTGATGCATAGGATGTTCTAAATAACCACTGGGAAAGCAGTGCAGGGTACCCAAATATCGATGTGCAATAACTATTATTTTACCTAGCTTGTGTTATTTGGGGAGTGTTCCTTGGTGAGGTTGGGTGGTTAGTTTTCCTTACTATGAGTTTTTATTACCTCTATTTCTCACAGGGCATTAGAATATCTTCCCACTTGTGCACGAGAGCTTTTGGTTTCCCTAATGAGTTTACCTGTATACTCACCCTACATATATAAAATTTATTTTTAGTTTCCAAGAGGACTTTGAGGACCATACCAGACCTTACTAGCTCAGCATCAAGACAGTTTCCATTGCTGCTTTTCTTTTATTTTGGTACTTTCCCCCAAATTTTATCTTGTAATTTGTATCATTTTATTTTAAATATGCATATGGGAATGAATTTTTTGGATTTAATATTATCTTTAGTATTTTGTGTGGCTGGGATTTACCATCTTATCTCCTGATCTTGTTCTATAAAAAGGTTAATGCCTTCCATATTATGTTAGATTCTATACCCTTGGTGATAGTCTCCACACCGGGGCCTATTGAATGTGCCACTCGGGGGTCATTATCTTTCCTTCAACTTGAGGACGTAAGGGCCTAGTAGTTTTCTATCTCTTCCCTTATATTGGAGAAGGCGGGTCATGATAGTGGCTCAAGTGGGAGAAAGTTTGGAGGGATTTAGGTCAATACTGAGTGTTCCTGTTTAAAAAAACCAAATTTAATGGGCCACATGGTTAGATCGCATGGTTTGACGACTTGTGTGCTAACCATGAGGATGCTACTTCCTCAAAGGAATATCGTATGGACTCCACGAATGGTTAGACAAACCAGCGCTAACTGTGTGGGACCCCACATCCTCGAGTTGCACAGTTTTCATGGGATTCTTGCATGGTCTCCCATAACCATGCTCAAACCCTGGAGCCCTAAAAAGGCCTCCAAAACCTTTCAAAACCATTCCAAAATCTCCTAACCTCTTAAAAACTCATCCCATGAACTATAATCACATAAAAGGCATAAAAAATAATATATACCTCAAACCGGGGGTGTTACATTCTACCCTCCATGGGAATTTCTATTCTTGGAAAGTAAAGAACCATAACTTTGCCAAAATAGCTTAGTCCATTACTCAACCATCTCTTTCTCCTGATTCCAAGTCTCCTCCTGAATCTGACCATACTTCCACAAAACATGAATGAAACTGATGCTTTTACGATGTAATAATTTCTCTTTTCTATCCACAATCTGCACTATCATGTTCAACAAAGAAGCATTTGGTTCTAGCTCAACATGATCCCAATGTATCACATGGTCATGATCCGGATGATAATTTTTCAACTGTGACACATGAAACACATTGTTCACCACACTAAATCATGGTGGAAAATCCAATCGATAAGACACTTCTTCAATCCACTCATGTATGTCAAAAGGCCCAATATACCTTGGAGATAACTTACACTACTTTTCAAACTGATGATGTCCCAACCTAGTAGAGATTCTCAAAAACACATGATCACCCACCTAGAACAAAAACGGTAATCGACTATGGTCAGCATACAATTTCTAACAACTTTGAGCCATATCCATCCTCTTTCTTATCAACTTGATCTTCTATGTAGTCTCTTGGACAAGGCTCAGTCGAATAATCGAAGTCTCACCCATTTTCGCACAACATAGTGGAGAACGACACTGACGCCCATACATTGCCTCAAATG
Source organism: Viscum album (assembly GCA_963277665.1). Taxonomy (NCBI): domain Eukaryota; kingdom Viridiplantae; phylum Streptophyta; class Magnoliopsida; order Santalales; family Viscaceae; genus Viscum; species Viscum album. The sequence continues at coordinate 270,081,689 of OY728145.1, read as the reverse complement.
GAGCCATATGTATTGAAGCCTGATAACTATTATTATAGGAGAACTCCACCAATGGTAATTTCTCCTCCCATTAACAGCAAAATCCATCACAAAATCCCTTAGCATATCCTGTAAATTTTGTATTGTCCTATTGGATTGGACAACCATATGAGGATGATTTGTCGTGCTCATCATCAACTGTGTCCCAAGGGATTGTTATAAGGATTTCCAAAAATGAGATGTGAACCTCAGATATCTATCAAATACAATAGAAACTAAAACACCATGCCTCCTTACCACTCCCTGGATATAAATTTTGGACAGATCCCCCACTATATGAGATTCACGAATCAGGATGAAATGGGATAACTTTGTGAGCCGATCCACAATCACCCATATGAAATCGTGTTTCCGGACCATTCTTGGGAGGCCTATCACAAAATACATCTCTACTTGAACCCAATTCAAAATTGTTATAGGAAAAGATTGAAACATTTCTGTTATCCGCCGATGCTCTGCCTTGACTTACTGACAAGTCAAGAATTTAGAGACAAACTTGGCCACATCCTTTTTCATACCATCCCACCAAAACGTTTCTTTCAAAACCTTATACATATTCTGAATTCTATGATGGAAAACCCACCTATAATGATGATAAGCTCTGAGAATTTCCTCTTAACAAGCCACTGGTACCACCATCAGATTCCAAAAACACAATACTGAATTCCCATTCAACTCCCAGCTCTTAATAGTCTCCCCACTATTTAGTTTTGACCTCATCACCATACCTTCAGAATCAGATGCCTGTGCCTCTTTAACCAAACCATCCAAGTCAGGAAACAAAGAAACCAGAAAGAAGACCGCTCTATCACCATAGTCCTCACATTCCAACCACATGTTGTCTATGACTGAAATCAACTGCCACTAATCTAATGCCTATTTCACCACTTGAGCATATGATTTTCTACTTAATGCATCTACCACCAAATTTCCCGTACCCGGTGCATACATTATGTCAAAGTTAAACATCTAAAGATATTACATCCATCTCCTTTACCAAAAATTCAAATATCTTTTTGATAAAATATGATTTAAGATCTAGTGGTCAGTAAACACTATAAATTTGTCATCGAAGAGATAATGATGCCACATTTTTAAAGAATGAACCACTACCACTAACTCCAAATCATGTGATTGTTAGTCATTCTCATGAAACCTCAATTGGAGTGATCCATATACAACTACATGAACCCCCTGCATGAGAACACACCCCAACCCTGATCTAGATGCATCAGAATACACCACGTACCCTTTCCTTGGTTCAGGAAAAACCAAGATTGGTTCTAATGTAAGGCGACCCTTTAGCTCTTCAAAACATTTTTGACACTTCTCATCCCATTATAATAGGATATTCTTCCTTTTCAAAGTTTTCATTGGTGAATCCAATCGTGATAAATCATGAAAAAAACATTGATAATATCCAACTAGACCAAGGAAGCTCTGAATTTCGAAAATGTTCTTTAGAGGTTTCCAAGAGATAAGAACCACTAGTGCAGAAAACGTTTTTTACGACGGTTATTTTTTTTTAACGTCGGATTTCGGACGAAGTTGTTACAGGAGATGTTATAAACATAGTTTTCTACATTGATTATTTTACAACCAATGTAAATAACACAAATCTGAAGTGTTTTTCACGTCAGTTGATAAAAACCTGACGTGGAAAACGCTTCAGAGTCATGGTTTATTACGTCTTTTATTTAATAACTGACGTGGTATAAACCCTTTAACATTAGTTATATAATAACCGAACTCATAAATCACTCCTCTGAAGCGTTTATCATGTCGATTATTTTTATAACTGACGTGGTAAACCTGTCTTCCAAGCGGTTTCCAACATCAGTTATATAATAACCGATGTGAAAACATATCTTCGACGTCGATTATTTTATAACCGACGTAAAAAACTATCCATTTTCATTTATTACGTCCATTATGAAATAACCGACGTAGAAACCATTTCCCATGAATTTATTACGTCAGTTTCTAAATAACTGACATTAAAATGAATCCCAATGCATTTTTAGATCGATTATGAAATAATTGACATAAAAAACAATTTTTTTTTTCAATAAAACAGAACCACTGCTATGCCTAGCCAAAAAAACCTGAAACAGGCCAAAAGGTTACCAAAAACAGACCAAAATAGACCAGAACCCCCCCCCCCCCCCACTGGACATCCCCCACCACACCCCTGGACCCCCCCCCCCACACCCCTGGACTACCCCCCACCCCCTGGATAGCCCCCCCCCACACCCCTAGACAACCCCCACCCTCCTGGACATCCCCCCACACCCCTGAACTACCCCAACACCCACTAGCCAGCCCCCACACCACTGGACAACCCCTACTCTCTTGTATACACCCCCACCCCCTAGAAAGCACTCCCACTCCCCTGGACAGCCCTCCGACACACCTAAAATAGTCCAAGAAGTTACCAAAAATAGACCAGAACCCCCCCCCCCCATGGATATCCCCCACTACACCCCTGGACACCCTGCCCCCACACACCCCTGGACTACCCCCCCCACCCCTCGACAGCCCCGCACACCTCTGGACAACCCCCACCCTCCTGGAAACCCCCCCCCCCACACACACACCCCTGGACTACCCCCCCCCCCCACCCCCTAGAAAGTCCCACACACACCTTGACACCCCACACCCCCCCACCCTTCTGAACACCCCCACACCCCTGGACTGCCCCCACCCCTTAGACAGCCCCCACACCCATAGAACCCCCCCCCCCCTCATGTATACCCCCACCACTTGGACAACACTCCTACACCCCTGGACAGCCCTCCCAGACCCTTGAAACAAACCAAAAAGTTACCAAAAACAGACCAGAACCCCCCCCCCCCCTCCCACCCCACTGAACAGCCCCCACCACACCCCTGGACCCCCCCCCCCACACCCCTAGACACCCCTACCCCCTGGACAGCCCCCCACACCCCTGGAAAACCCCCCCACCCTCCTGGACACCCCCCCCCCCCCACCCTTGGACTCCCCCCCCCCAGGACAACCCCCACACCCCTAGACAACCCCCCCCCCCCCCCACCCTCCTGGACACCCCCACCCCCTGGACAGCACTCCCACACCCCTACACAGCCCACTCACACCCCTAGAACCCCCCCCCCCTTCTAGACACCCCCTGGACATCCCCCCACTTACCTGGACATCCCTCCCACCCTCCTGGACACCCTCCCACCCTACTGGACAACCCCCACCACACCCCTGGACACCCCCCCCCCCAACTCACTAGACACCCAAACCAAAAACATACCAAAACTCAACCAAAACCAGACTAGAACCCCCCACCCCACTGGATAGCCTCCACCACACCCCTGGACACCCCCACACCCCTGGAATTCCCCCCCACCCCCTGGGCAGCTGGTTTTGGGAGAGGAGGCGCCGCCATACCTCGGGGGGTTGAACGCCGCTAGAAGGTACTCATCACTCCCACATGCGAAGATTGAGCTCTCAAAATGTTTCACCAATGATTTCTTCCCCTCATCATTCATTATATCACTTTTCTCCGGTATAACTAGGGAGAAAACACCGTCACACATGATGTTTTTTCCCCTGGTTATACTGGCATCAAAGTGATAGAATTAATTATGTTTATAGGTGAAGAAATAATTGGTGAAACATTTTGAGAGCTCAAGCTTCGCATGTGAGAGTGATGAGTACCTTCCAATGGCGTTCAGCCCCCCGAGGGATGGTGGTGCCTCCTCTCCCACCCCCTAGACTGCCCCCCCCCCCATCCCCATGGACACCCTAGACACCCCCACCCCACTAGACAGCCCTTCCACAGCCTTGAAAACCCCCCTCACCCCACAGGACACCCCCACACCCCTGGACACCCCCTAGACAGCCCCCCACTCCCCTAGACAGCCCTCCCACCCTCTTGGAAATGCTCCCACCCCTGGAATATCCCTCCACTCTCATGGACACCCAAGACACCCCCCCCCACACCCCACTGGACAGCCCTCCCACACCCCTGGATACACCCCCACCCCACTGGACACCCCCCCACACCATTGGAACCCCTCCCCCTAGACCAAAATCCATACCAGAAAATTTATCAAAAGTATACCAAAACAAGAAGTAGAGAAAAATTAAACATTCAAATATATAACATTCAAAACTTACAATGTCAACTTATAAAAAACTAAATCGAACCTAATCGACTACCAAATACACAATTACAATCACAATATTCAAAATTACATTTTATACTAAAAACAACTAAAATTCAATCAAACCTGTAAAATAATTTAAACATTCCAATTGTAAGTATTTGATGTCTTGAGAACTATAGGTTTGAGGGTCATCAAATAGATACAAATTAAAAGGACAATAGTTAACATGTATAATTAATAAATCAAATGAAATATTATGGCAAAGTTTAAAATGAAATCTTACCAGTTCAAAGTTCACAACTATTCCATTTGTTATTATTTCATACATAAATCTTAACATATAATATCCGCATTCGATGACCCCTTTTTGTTCAGGACAATTATGTTTGAATGAGTGTAAATCAATATATTATTTTTATGTAATAAATCAAAAAGTATAAATTATAAATAGATATTTACCTTTACATTTACATATTTGATATTCACACTCCTTTTCTTTGTGTTTTTTCGAAAGTAGGCTCGTCCCCTGTTAGAAAATAATACGAATGGGATAAATTTAAATTTAATTATAAAATATAAAACTATTGAGAAATTTAAACTTACTTTTCCAACATTTTCTTAAAACTTTCCTGCACATCACCACGAACAGAGCATATCCAATAAAGTGTTTTATACCTTGGGAAAAAACCCCTAACATCCAATGATCACTGATAAAAGAAAATTTAAGGTTAGTGGGTTTTTATGTTAAAATATAATGAACTCTTTGAGATAGATGTGTTTCATACCTCTCACAAAAAGTCATTATCCAATATTTTGTGACTATATTCTGTTCAATTCTTTCAGCGATATAAAGTATTCTTTGTTCCTCATCCAATGCACATGCTTCAGGGGAAATAAAATGCCGGTCCATGAATCCATGTACATCTATCCTCTCATTATTCTCACAAATGTTATAAAGATTCCTAATAAAAAATAGACATAAGTATATATTTTTAATAAATATAACGCAGGGAAAAGGCGTTAAGACTTACATGGAAAAAAATTTGCACCACGTTGATGCCCAACTTATCTCCAATAACAAGCTCCATGATATCATTTTTCACAATCCCCATAGTTATTGCATCTCTAAAAACATGAGCTTCCATTGGAAACTCATAATGATCCCCCAACAGATTTGAATATCTTGACAATCTGTCAAGACTACTAGAATCTGTATCTGATGTCATAGCCATTTGTCTTTGTTGTTGTCTATATAGTATTTATTTACCTTTGAAGTATTTATGTAAAAATTAATAGAAAAATATATTAGTTTTCAAATGATAAAACAACTTTAATAAAAAAATAGAAGATATAACATACATACCTCTATGGTAATGAGTTGAAGAAGTCTGGATGTCCAAATTAAAAAATGACTGATACTATGTCCAACTATCGTCAACTCATCTGTAGGTAACGGTACTCGAGCTGATCTATCTATAATATCATGTACAGTGACCCTCTGATTCTCTACCTCTAATTCTTGATGATGAACTGTATCTACTATACAATATACCAACCCATATGCAACTATATGATGTTGAGGATCATCAACATACAACTCGCAATAAGTAGGAGGTTGCGGCGGAGGAGTAGGATAAAAAATGGGGTCCGTAGGCTGAGGTGGGGGAGTGGGAGATTCTAGTGGAGGTGGAGGATAAATAATGGGGTCTGTAGGGGGAGGTGGAGGAGTGAGAGCTACAATCTGAAATTGTCTTTGCATGTCTGCAAACATAAACTATACCGATGCTCTAATCTTTTCTCCATCGTCGCATTAATATTATGAACTTCAGCCTCCAAAAACACTATTTTTTTATAAACACCCTCAACATAAGAAGTTGAAGAACGTGGAAACACTTTTCTTACCAATACACCTGCCAGATATCCTCATACACAACTAGGATGTTCAGGCTTTACCAATGCTGTAGATAAAATATCTTTCCTCCCAGCAGCTGTAAATACCCCCTCTAAGCTCTGCTCCTCAAGAGAACCATGTATTAACTAATTGAACATTTCTATAATGATTGAAATTATATGAAAAAAATTGTTAACTTAAATAAATAAAATTGATATCTTACAATCCTCTCAGCTATGATTCTTGAATCTTTCGAAAGATATTGCCCTTTTTTCCCATCCGAGCTCTCTTCCATTTTTCATGTCTAGATGGAGGGGATAGAGGGGCCACCTTTCTATAGCTTGAAGACTCAACTCATATTTTTTGTAATTTTTTCACCATCATTTATTCTTCTAATAATGTATACACTCCCCGAGATAAACTATGATGGTATACATTTTTAGATTGGATCTCCTGATGAGATTTCCTTGTTTTCTATAAATTAATAATAATAAATAATTAACAAAACATTAATAAGATCATTTATATAAGAAAGATTATAAAATTTTACATTGCCCTTACCAAAAATGAATCTTTTCTTCTACTTTAAACAAAATGTCTCCATGTGTCTTCATATATGAAAGGATATATATGACATGGATTACCATGACTCCTATGACCAAAAATGAAATCAGATGAGAGGGTTGATTTGAAATCCCTCCATCTCCTGGAAGCCATCGATAAGCATTTCTTCCCGACTCCTCTAGTGTCAGGAATATCAAATGTCATCTGATCAAGAAGAGGTTAAACATATTATATATACTAGAAACATTTAAATAATAGGAAGAAAATAGCAAAATATCTTACCAAAATTGTCTCCCACAACTAAGATATTATCTCTGTGTCCGCACTTCTCCAGTCATCATACAAAATTCTTACTTTGATCTTACCCTGAGTTGATACAAAACTCTTAAAATCTTTTGCATTTGGACCTTGAGGAATATCATCCTCATCAAACACAATGAGTATCCTCTGATCCTGCATATGGTGAAGTGATGATTTTGGTAAACGTGTGCACCCACATTTACCAACTCTTGCACTCTTTGTCGTAATAGGAGAACATGAGGAAGATTGGGGAACATCAAGAGGAGCATGTGAATGTTCCTCCCCATAGGTATAACCAATATGCTCATCTCCAGAATCATGTGGTTGATTAACTGATTGATTTGTCATTATCCTTCAAATAAAAAAAACAAACATTAGTTCACAAATATACAAATTCAAATATTACAATACTAATGTAAAAAGAAAATAGAAAATTGTACTAAGTTACGTAATAGTAAACATGGTTAATATGGTAAGCATGTTAAACAATGGTAAATATGGTAAAGATGGTAAATATAGTAAATATAGTAAACATGGTAAACATTGTAAACCTGGTAAACATGGTAAAGTAATTTTCAATGAACAAAAATAATAGATATATAATTTATGTAATGGTAAACATGATAAAGTAAACTAAACAAAATTAAGATAAAAAAAAACTTATACTTATTTGTTTTAATACAGGTTTTAATAAAGAAAAAACTTACAATATCTAACATTTTATGAAAATAAACAAATGTTACCTGTAATTTTAGGAATGTACAAATGGATTGTTTTCCCAAATTCCTTCATTGTGATCATTCTTTATGGAAAAAACCATGTCTTCAACATACTCATCATTATGTTCTGTTAATCTTTCCATGGAATTAGGGATCTTACATAAATCAACATCTTAATCAAGTTCATCCTCACCAACATATTTTTTTTCCCTTGTAAAACAATAGCCCACTGCATATATGATTGATCTACTACATATAATTTTTTTTCATGAGTTGACTTTATAAAAGAATCCGATGTGTCTTCAAATCTATTCATATTAACAACTGTCATTCCAAATTCATCGTGTCGGACACTATTGTTACTGATAAACCATTTACAGTTAAAAATAGGAACTTTAATTTTAAAGTAATCAACCTCCCATATGTCTTCAATCACTCCATAATATGCACTTGATGCAGAAATTGGGTTTTTGTCTTTAGAAATCGAAAAATGCATTGCTTCTGCAAACACCAACACACCACTATTTTGAACTACACTTTTGTTGTCCTGAGATTTCGTATGAAATGTATAGCCATTAATTTCATAACCATAACATGTTAACACATTTAAACATGGACCACCCACTACCCATTTTAATGCCTCTAATATGTATGATCTACTAAGAAAGGTCTTTTTAAAACATGACAAATTTTTTTTGTTGTGATCATTCAAATTTCACATTTCTTTATTCTTTGGATGACATTGTTTCAACTCATTTATATTCAATGTGATATACAGTTGAGCATCAGCTATGTTATTCAAGATGTATGATTCTAACTTCTCTATCTATTCAGCTGACAAAAATTTGACTTCCAATCCAAGAATTCCCTTTCCCTCATTATTAACTCATTCATGGAAAGATGGAGGCAAACCTATGTGCTGCGTCGCAGCCAAGTAGCTCGTAAAAAACTCTACAACCTCCTCAAAAATATACTTTTCAATAATGGAGGATTCAGGTCAATATGGATTGTTAACATAACTTTTAAATATTTTCATATACCTTTCAAAAGGATACATCAAACGAAGATATACATGTCCACAAAGCTTTATTTCTCAAACCATATGAATAATTAAATGCACCATTATATCAAAAAAAATTGGATGAAAATACATTTCCAATTGACAAAGTATACAAATTGCATCCTTTTCCAAAATGTTCAAAGCATTCACATTAATCACCTTATTACAAATTGAATTGAAAAAATAACACAACTTCATTATAGTCTTTCTAACACGGATGGGAAATATTCCACGCAATTAAACTGGTAGAAGTTGTTGCATCATGACATGAAAATCATGAGATTTCATACCAATCAACTTCATGTCCTTCAATGAGACAAAATTTATTACATTTGAAGAATAACCTTGAGGCACTTTCATATCATGAAGACACTGAAAAAAGCTAATTTTATCCCTCTTGGATAATGTATGACAAACCGGGGGAAGAAATTTTCACCTTCCATTAGGAGTGGGAGATAACTCCAAATGTATTCCCATTGATATTAAGTCTAATCTTGCATTCAACCCATCTTTTGTATTTACTTTAATATCTAACAGTGTTCCAATCAAACTATCATAGATATTATTCTCCACGTGCATGAAATCAATATTATGTTTAACTTCATGATATCTCTAATATGGTAGATCAAAAAATATTGACATTTTCTTCCAATATGTCTATCATTACCAGATTTCTGTGCTTTCCCAATGTCACATCAAGGTTTTCCACCCTCTCAAAATATAAGTCAAGGGATAAAGGTTTTGGAGCAATATCAGATTTTTGTGAGCCATTGAATGCCTTTTTTACTCTTCTATGATAGTGATCCATAGGAAAAAACCTTCAATGACCCATGTACACTATTTTCCTCCCATGATGCAATTGACAATATGAAGTCTGTTGTTCACAAATTGGACATGATTTATGACCTTTAACATTGTATGCATACATATTTCCATATGTAGGGAAGTCATTTATAGTGAACATAAGCACTACATGCAGTTGAAAATATTCCATTTTATAAGAATCATACACTCTAATACCTTCCTCCCATAAAAGATTCAAATCATCAATCAATGGTGACAAGAAAACATCAATATAATTATCGGGTTTCTTCGGACCAGAGATCATTATACTCAACATGACATATTTGTGCTTCATACAAACTTCAAGAGAGAGGTTTTAAATTACCAATAAAATAGGCCATGAACTATGTGTGCTACTAAGGGTTCGGTATGGATTCATTCCATCTGTGCACAACCCTAGTCTTAGATTTCTAATTTCATTTCCAAATGTAGGATACTGCTCATCAATTTTCATCCATTGTGGACAATCAGCTGGATGACATATTTTTCCATCACATAACCACTCATCAGCATGCCATCTTAATATTTTTGCATCATGTTAATTAGAAAATAAACATTTGAAATGATGAATTATAGGAAGATACCAAAATACCTTTTAAGGGATCCTTGTAATCTCTACATCAGCCTGTGATTTTTCTTTCAACTTATACCGTAATGTCCCACATTTAGGACACTCTGACAGAATTTCATATTCATTCATATATATCATACAGTCATTCGGATAGGCATGTATTTTCTTGTATCCAATCCCATCAGGCATAATATTTTCTTGGCCTTATAATGTGAATCTAGAAAATCGTTATCTTTTGGAAGAATGTCTTTCATCAATTTTAGTAGCTCTGTAAAACTTCTGACACTCCATCCATGTTTTTCCTTCAGGTTAATCAATCTTAACATTTCCAAAAAAACCGTAAAATCTATACAACTAGGATACAATGGTTTTTCAGCATCACCATATAGACGCACAACTGTCAGTTCTATCTCAATTTGTTCTGCTGCAATATCGCGAATCATTTATTCAATTCCATCATAGTTACCATCTTGTGAATCATCGTCATCAGTGAAATTTCATCCAGTTTCAACATTCCAAATCCAAGGGCTGTAACTCAGATTACAACCATGAAAAATCATGTGATCTTTTATCTCTCTACTTTTTAACTTCTTCATATTCAAACATTTTAGGAATGGATAGAAAAAAATGTCACTACTTGGAACATTTCGTTTAGAAAATTCCAAAAATGCATAAACACATTTCTCATATTCATTGCTCATTCGATGTGTCATAATCCAACTTTGACTCATTATTACTTATAACAAATATCAAAATTATACATCTTTTTAAGATAAGACAAATATATGTTTATATGAAAAAAATCATAATTTTAATGTAAAACAATTTTGAAATATAAAAAAAATTATTCATATTTAAAAAAATATGCTTGAATGTGATTTTAAAAAGAAAATATAGTTAGATATAACAGTTTTAAATTCATCTTGGATCCTTTATTCTTAAGCTTCACAAAGAATGCATCCTGGTGAAACTGGATAACAAATTCACCCTTCCGTCAAAAATAAAGATGAAGTATAAATATTAAAATATGTATACATTCACTACTGAAAATTACACAGATCCTAATGAAATGAAACCTCTAAATAGCCCCCCACACCTATGGACAGTCCCCCCACCCCCTGGACACCACCCCACCCCCTAGACATCACCCCCACCCCCTTGGACATCACCCCCACTCCCTGGACACCCCTACCCCCTTGAACAACACCCCCACCCCCTTGGACACCACCCCCACCCCCTTGGACACCCCCTAGACACCACCACCCCATTGGAAATCCCCACCCACCCACCCCCTGAACACCACACCCACCGCCTTGGACACCCCCTGGACACCACCATCCCCTTGGACAGCCCCCCCCCCCCCCCACCTCTCTGGACAGCAACCACCCCCTGGACATCCCCCACCCCTCTAGGAACCCCCCCCCCCCCCCACCCCCTTGGACACCCCCACCCCTCATGGACACCACCCCACCCCCTTGGACACCCCCTGGACACCACCATTCCCTTGGACAACCCCCCACCCCTCTGGACACCCCCCCTGGATAGCCCCCCACCCCTCTAGACAGCCCCCCTGGACACCCCCACCCCTTCTAATAACCTTATAACACATCTATTACTATTAAACTGTCAATTTAAAAATGACCAAACATCCCTAATAATAGAAGGAATTAAGGAGAAGAAGAAGTGGATGAAAAATAAAAAAAGAAACAAACACTACTAAAAATTTGGGCTATAGCCACAGACCTATAGCCACAGTTTTATAGGTCTGTGGCTATAGCTTTTTTATATCCATGGTTAAATTCCATCTCCGTGGCTAAATCAATAATACACCGCGAGCATAGTTTTTTTTTCAAGTTGTATCAGGCTCCTCCTCCTCCCTTGATCCGCAGCCCTCCTCCTCCCCTGATTCGCACCCCTATCACCGTGCAGCCCTCCTCCCCGATGACATCTCCTCCTCCTCGCAACCCTCCTCTCCTCCCCCGATTTGCAGCCCTATCACCACGCAACCCTCCTCCCCGACGACATCTCCTCCTCCCCGCAGCCCTCCTCCTCCACCCCTGGTTTGCAGCCCTATCACCACGCAACCCTCCTCCCCGATGATGTATCCTCCTCCTAACTATCTCACCATGTAGCCCTCTCTCACAGCAGCGCCCTCCTCCCCGACGAACTCTCCCACAGCAGCACCCTCCTCCCCGACTACCTCTGCTCAGCGGTCTCACCATTTTCAGGTAGAAGCATATCGCTCTTCATGCAATTGAGTTCGGGTGTTAGGGTGGCATTTAGAGTATGATGGCTATGTATTGGGTATGGTTTGGATTTGTATTTGGGGGTTTGGGTTGGGGGTAATCCCTCAATTTGGTGGTTCTTGTTGGGGTTTTTCTTGATGTTTTGATGTAAAACTCTCGATATAAGGAATTTTGGTGATTTTTGGGTGATTTGATTGTGTATTTTTATTAGGAAGTTGCTTGTTAGATCAGTTAAGGGGGTGGAGGGTTTCTTATTATCAATGGTGAATGTGTGGGGTTTGGTTGTTATGCTTGGTGTGTGGGAGAGTAACCCTTAGATTATTATGATAAACCTTAGGGTTTGGTGTTTTGGAAATGATATTTTGTTATGAAGTAAGGATTAAAGGTAGTTTCATGATTTTGTGGTAATAATGCATGCTTAGGATTGTGGCGCGATGGGTTTCTAATTAGTAATGTTGTTATTACAAGATGATGTTGAGTCAAAATTCATCAACAAAGCATCTAATTAGGATGACATTGTGTTCTCATGGGAAATATGCTCAAGTGGTCGTTTCCCTCATATTATGTTACAACTACTTTGATCCATTGACCAAGGCCTTTGAAAAGGAAAAGCAATGGTTTTCTAAGTTATCCATGAGTTCTAGTAGTATCAGTATCTAATTTTCAATAGTGACATGGGATCATAGGATGTTTAGAATATGTTGAAGAAAGTTTAGTTCCTATTTGAAAGGATTGGAACTCTAGAGGATATATGGGTAAAACTAGAAGTTTCTAAATTCAAAGGAGATGAATCAGAATGGATAAATACATTTGATCATAAAAGAAGTAATGAGGAGGTTTTATGGATCGAGTTTCATTCCCTCTTCTATGAGAGGCTATGGTAGATTTACAGAATAAGAGAATGTTTTGGGGATTCATGGAGATATATCATTATGGGAATTAGTAATTGAGTATGCCACTAAATTGGAATGGTTTATTCATTTCTTGCCATCCTTCAAATGAAATTTATTCATAAAGGAATTCTAGTTTTTAAATGGTCTTGTGTACTCATTATGGGCATGATTAGCTTCCTTTTATCTGGAAACCTACTAGGAGATATTCAAGAAAGACTGAGCTATCTATGTAGATACATCCATTGCATAGGAAGGTTCATTGAGAAGGATGGAAACCGGGTAGGAATGAATGTTGGTTGGTGAGACTCAGTATGAGGGTGACAGAGTAAATTGAATGAGTAACATCTCAGCTCAATATTAGAAAAATAAATGAACCGTGGTATATTTCTCATGTATCAAGAATGTGTGTGCATCCCCTTATTATTGAGATGGGAAAAATAGGTTTCATTTATGTGTCAAGATGTGTGTTTCTATATTATATTATTGGGATAAGCCATCCTAGGTGAATTGACTTTTACTACCATACTTAATGAGGTATTTCTAAAGTTATTATTTTTTCCTATAATTTGGATTTCTTTATTTAATATCTTTTAATGTATTATTTTTGTTGGATATAATGTGTGTTTGAAAGATGATAGTTTTTAAATGAAGAAATTTTGTTGAGATTATTGGGCTAGGATCTTTTATAGTGATCATAATTTGACATGAGGCACTAGACATGTGTATGTAGGATTGATGATGGTATCGATAATACTATAGTGGGGAGATTCATACTTGTCCTTTTTGAGTGAAATCCATATCAAGGGATGGTGATCATTATCAAGGTTGTGAAATTTATGAACTTAGACAGTAAATGGATGAATTTAGTGTCTAGAGATGGATGTTGGGTGAACCATATTTGGTTCCAGGACCACACCAAAATTAATGATTTACCTATAGTGGTTGGTATAGTCAGTGTGTTCAGTTAATTATGAGGATTTTATATTGGTAAATATTCTTTTTAGAGCTTCTGTATTTCTAAGATGTCATTCAGATCAATGTGTTGGGTTAAGTATCAATATTTGATGTTGTAGTGGGCTAGTTCTTGACAATTCTAGTGTGGAGTTTTAAAGGGAGCCTAAAAAGGGTACTCTAAAGGCTGTTGAAAGTGTGTGTGGAAGGGAAACCAAGTAGTCCAAATTGTTAAGAATTTATGACATAGATTCCATAACAATAATAATTATTGAAAGATAAAAGGAAATAACCAATTATCGCATATTCAGAAATAGTTTCTACAAATAAGGAATATACAATCAAGAAGAAGGAAGATCATGCCCCAAAATATTGTCTAATCATATTATAAAACTGGTTTGAAAAATCCAAGCAGATTGAGTAAGAATAAATGAAGGATAATTCTCTACTTTATAAAATTGATAAACCTATATAAACTAAGAATAAAGGTGAATTACAGAAGAAGAACATGACAAAAAAATGAGGTTTCAATCTAGAAAATTAAGAAGGATATAGGCATGAAGAGTTTTAGGTATTTTATACATTCAAGGAATGGATTTTCTAGGTTAAGAACAATGTATAATCCCTATTTCTCTCTTTTAAGTGATGATGAAGGTTTACTTTGTTCTCATATTTTGGTGATTTTCGATTTTTGAATAGGCAATTGAAGGTGATGTTTGAAAAATAAAGATCTTTATTAATGATCATGTTATTTAGTATTGGGATGTACATATCAATTTGAATTTTATTTTTTCATTGTTGGTTATGGACTCATGTATCATTTATCATGTACAGTTGACACACTGATCACATATATATAAGAAGTTGTTATATCTCATTTCTTTTCCCACTATTTTCTTATAGGTGTTTTCTTATGATAAGACTGGTTCTATCCACCACCATCGAAGACAATGAGTTCAAGATTTGGGTAAGGTTTATTCCATTTTTTTTTCTTTGGCCCAATTTTAATTAGGAATTTTTTGATTTTTGGGTTCCTTATATTTTTGTTGCATGTTTTGGATTTCATTGATGTGGATTCGAGTCACCGTTGAAGAAGGATTACATGTGTATGAATAGGTAGTCATATACATATATAAGTTCCCCCTTTATATATATTCACTCATGGCAGTATGAATATATATATTGGGGCTAGGTGTGCTTATATATAGATATGAAAAATGCATACGCGTGTAAGTGTAAAGGGGTATATGCAAGTATAAACATATATCTAAGGACCCCCTTGTGCATATTTGGCCATGAAAATATGTACATAGGGGCTAGGTGTCCTTATATATATGTTAAGTTGCATATGCGTGCAAGAGGAAAAAAGGAAGATTCGAGTTGTCGTTTTTAAAAGAAAACGTTCCTTTAAGTTGAGGCAGTGTCCCTCTCCTAGCCTATTTAATTCAAGAATGTTTTAAATTTCATTTATTTTCCTTCTTAATTTTTCATGTTTATATTAAATTTCAATTCTTGAATAAGTGTTAGTTAAGATAATTTTTTCATTTGATAAATAAGTCATGGTTTTGTAATAAAACCCCTCCAACAGAGGTGCGCTGTCTGCGAGAACTCATAGTGGTATACCTTGATTAACATTATTTTATTGATGTTTTCCTTATACATGATGTCATTGTTAGTCATAAATCACACATCGTACTTGACCCTTTTTATATCCTTATAGGGGGTTTCCCTCTTTTTATTAAAACGGTTGTTTGAACCAAGACACTCTTTAAGTGTCGTTAGACTTTGAAGATGGGTCCCATGTTATGTGACCATGTCACATGGCATGTGATAGTTAAATCCAACCAAAAGCCCAGTTCCACAGCCCAAGGCTCCCACAGTACCAGTAATGTCAGATTACATATTATGTAAACTTTGATTTTCTTGATCCCATGGGGTATTCCTCTAGGTATTCCTACACATTTATAGATCTCCAAACCTCACCGAATTAGGTATATCAGGGGTCATCCAATCCTCTAGTAATCATAGATTAGCATTAATTTCTTTAAATCTTCTGAGAAAACATCCTCTCATGCCATCCATATCATCCTATTTGAAACTAAGTGGAAGATGCTACCCCGCGGATGTCGCTGGACCGGGCCAACATGCTGCGGTCATGCCGCGGTCACGCCACGGTCACGCCGCGGTCACGCCGCGGTCACGCCGCGGTCACGCCGCGGTCACGCCGCTGTCATGCCGTGATTTGGACCTACTCCAGGACGAAACCCTGCGGTGGTTCGTAGTGATAGTATTCCATGAGTCTTGTGATCAATGTTGAGACTGACTAATTAGAATTTATGCCGGTGGGGCAATGACCTGAATGTTGCCCCGCCTCCTCTCGCTCCCTTCACTCATTGTCGGAAGATGCTTCCCCGCGGATGTCACTGGACTAGGCCAACACACCGCGGTCACACCACGGTCACATCATGATTTGGACCTCCTCTTTGACGAACTCTCTCACCACGACACCCTCCTCCCGATGACCTCACTCACAGCGGCACCCTCCTCCCCGGATACCTCTCTCACCGTTGCTTCCTCCTGCTTGCTTCCAATCCACATAGGTATTTTATACCATACTATTTCATTAATGTTCTGATTTTAAGGTTATACTGTTATTTGAATTTCAATTGATGGTTATTTAGATCTCCCTTCCTCTTGTATTTATAGAATACATGGGTAGAGTATGAGTAGAAATTGAAGGCATATTGGTGTGATGATGTTGAACATATAAGGGAACCATACACAGTGATGGTGATATAAGAATTATTGATAACAAAATATATTTGTTTCTTGTGTTCATATAGATGGATTCCAGTTCATAGAAATCTTCCAACATAACCATACATAGTAATATTATTACTGGGAATCAAATTTCAACACTCATTATGATGTGTTCTCTGCCAACAAGGATTTTAAAGGGATTATACCTCATGAACTTAAGAGATATCCCAAATTACACTGAATTTATTTGAATGGATTCGGTATACTAGATGATGTTTACACTCCTTCACATGGTTATAATCTTTCATCTTACTGACTGTCATATCCCCCTTGATTTTATTCAAACAATGATTTCTAAAGACACTCAATTTTTTGTACCACTCCCCCATGGGTTATCCTACATGTTGGTTAACTCCCCTCGAGATCTAGAAGGTTTAAATATTTTCCACCAACCAATTGATCAAATTTATCTGAGCACACTCATCTCATCCTTGAATTCTCTTACAAGTGGTTGGATCTCTAAGTAGGACTTATGACCTATAGGTAACTTCTCCGATGAATGTGCATGATCTTTTTAGGTTATGAAGAGATGATCAAAATTCTTTGACCAGTTACTTTTTATCTATCTTTATGAGGTAGTATGGGCTTCTCATTGCATCATGTATCATCAATAAAAACTTAAAGAGCTAATTATCCATTGGTTTCCTAGAACTAATTCCTTCCTTTTATTCCATGGAAAAGTAGGGATAGATGTTTGGCATTTTTATTGTTTGGGTGGAATACCTCCTCTTTAGGATATGTATGAAGAAAATATTCTAGTTAAAGATGTTTGGGATGACACCTCACAAGATTTGATAATGGAAAGAAATGTTCTCACCATTGTTAAGGATAAGTTAAGGAAGGATCTGAACCTACCGTCACTTGTTTCTTTTAAGGATTGGATTAATATACAAGTATTTTAAACTACCTTTTTATTTAATGTTCTTTTGTAACAATGATATTGTGAAAGAAATATACAAAATGTTTATTTTATTATTGTTGAAAAAAACAACAATGAACTCTTGTTCAATGAATGTATTTTCTAGGTTAAGAACAATGTCTAATCTCAATTTTTCATATTTAAGTGCTGATGGAAGTTTACTTTATTCCCATAATTTGGTGATTTTTGATTTTTGAATAGGCAATTAAAGGTTATGTTTGAAAAATAAAGAGGTTTATTAATGATCATGTTATTTAGTATTGTGATGTACATATCAATATGAATATTATGTGTTCATTGTTGGTTATGGATTCATGTATCATTTATCATGTACATTTTTCACAATGATCACATATATATAAGAAGTCGTTATATCTCATTTTTTCCCAATATTTTCTTATAGGTGGTTTATTATGATGAGGTCAGTTCAATCCAACACCACCGATGACAATGAGTTCAACATCAGATTTGGGTAAGGTTTATTCCATTTTTATTCTTTGGCCCAATTTTAATTAGGGTTTTTTTGATTTTTTGGGTTCCTAATATTTTTGTTGTGTGTTTTGGATTTCATCGAGGTGGATTTGAGTCGCTGTTGACGAATTCTTACATGTGTATGCATAGGTAGGCATATTCATATATAAGTTACCCCTTTATATATATTCACTCATGGCAGTATGAATATATATATTGGGTCTAGGTGTGCTTATATATAGATATGAAAAATGCATACGCGTGTAAGTGTAAAAGGGTATATGAAAGTATAAACATATATCTAAGGACCCCCTTGTGCATATTTGGCCATGAAAATATGTACATAGGGGCTAGGTTTCCTTATATATATGTTAAGTTGTATATGCTTGCAAGCGTAAAAAATAAAGATTAGAGTTGTTGTCGTTAAAAGCAAACACGCCTTGAGGTTGAGGTAGGGTCCCTCTTCTAGCCTATTTAATTCAAGAATGTTTTAAATTGCATTTAGTTTCCTTATTAATTATGCATCTTTATATTAAATTTCAATTCTTGAATAAGTGTTAGTTAAGATAATTGTTTCGTTTGATAAATAAGTCATGGTTTTGTAATAAAACCCCTCCAACGGAGGAGCGTTTTCTGCAAAAACTCACAGTGGTATACCTTGATTAACATTATTTCATTGATGTTTTTCTTATACTTGATGTTGTTGTTAGCCATAAATCACACATATTATATAGAACCATGTAAAGGTACGGGGTTTAAATGAATAATATACTTCTATTGAATGAATA